>JAESUZ010004037.1:0-1288997 GCA_017311185.1 Proteles cristata cristata | reverse complement strand
CAAATCCATTATGGATACTTAGTGTATAAACAGAAAAAAACCTTATGATAAGCCACTGAGATTTGGAGGTTGTCCCTGCGGCATATTGTACCCTATCTTGGCTAATTTAAGAAGCTTAACCTGAACCCTGTTGAACACAGCCTCGCAGAGCCATTTCATGGTTTCTGGCTATAATAAGGAAACACTGGCATAAAATAAGAAGTAAAATATTCGGTTTGTGTATGGAGTATAAAAGAAGCAAGTGCAATAATAAATGCAAAATATCTTTCATATTTTTAAAAGGATATTTTAAATCTACAGATTTAATGGAGAAAAGGAAATAAGTAGCTCAATTCTATGCAATTAATAAAATCTAAAGACTTGTTAACAAGGGAGAAGATGTTGTGAGGAGAACTGAGATTTTAGAATAGAGCACTGGTGAGCTTCTCATTTTAATTAGAAAATAAAGAGAAAGTTATTAAAACAAATACAAAAATATTTTGGTAAGGACAGTGAGTAAATATTGATCCTAGGGAGAAAGGCTAAAAATTGGAAAGGATGACTCACCATGCTATTTGCAGCATGAAGGTATTTGAGATGCTTTTGAAGAGGTCACTGGACATGTTACCTGTGTGCTTTCAAACCAAACCAATTGAGAACGAGCTCAGATAAAAACTGAGGGAAATTGTAGAAAAAGAATATATACTGTAAGTATTTCAAATTGAAAAGAAAATAAAGTGAGAACAATAAATGGAAGGGGTGAGTAAGTCAAACAAAAGATCACTGAAATGTTGGAAAGTGGAAAGAAAAAAGCAGAGGTTGATTAGGAAGAGGAAAGTGATGAAGTTTAAAGAGTCACTCTACAGGGAAAAAGATGGGAATCCAGAAGATGAGTAAGGTGGGGCCATCCAGGATTTCTGGATAAAAAGTGTCAATAGAGAAAAGACAGCAAGGGACGACACAGAATGAAGGAGCAGTTACCAATTTAGGAAATAGAAATAGAACCAATTCCATGGAAAATATCTCTTGTAACCCTTTAAATCCCCTGAATGAATTATGATGAACTACACATTCTGCTTTCTCTTCAGGAATTATAAACACTTTCATGTTATTATAGTTTGATTTTTCAAGTCAGCTAATTTTACAAACTTATTTTCCTGCTTTATTTTTAATGACTTCATTGTGAAATGCAACATACACAGAGAAAGTACATGTGCATAAAATATCTATGTATAGATTAATAAATAGTTATAAAGTGATTTTCATGTAAGCACGAACTAGTCAAAACTAGAACTTTGGAAGAAAACTCCCTTTGTACTCCTTCCTGTTCACACCCTCCTCTATCCCTTCTATATATTAACTACTGTCCTGCATGATATGGTAATAATTACTAAAATTTCAAGACAGGTTTATCATGGTACCTGCATTCCTAAACAATACGGATAAGTTTTGCCTGTTTTTAAACTCTATGTAAGTGGAATTATTCAGTATATATTCTTTTGCCACATGTTTCTTCAACTCAACATTACATTTGTAAAATGCAATGATGTTAATGCATGTCATTATAGTTCATTCATTTTCCTATTCTGTAATATCCTGCTGTATACTTACTCTACAACATATCCATTTAATATTGATAGAACTTTGGGTATTTTTAATTTAGAGCTCTTACAAGTAATGTCATTATGCACATTTTTGTTCACTGATCCAGGAGAGTTTCTGTATGCACGTTTAGGAGTAGAAATGCTACATAATAGAGTGGCTACCTTTTTGAGCGGATAATGCCAAACTATTTTTCCAATACGCTGAACAATTTAGATTCTGAATAACAAGATATAGAAAATTTGTTGCTCCGCATATTTTGCCAAAAGCTTGTTTTCTCAGATTTCTAAATTTTAAATTTTATCTCTCTTATTATTGAACAAAATGTATCAGGATTCTCTCTTGTAAGTACTGATGTTTGCAAATTTTGTAGATTTGTTTCTTTGCCTTAATGATTTTGATGAGTTTATTTTCTTTTTATTCTATATGATATCTAATTGTTCCAGCACCATCCATATACTGAAAAGAATGCCCTTTGTCAATGCCTCTTCAGTACAAGCTTTGTCATAGTAAGTGTTCATTATGTGTAGGTCTGTTTTTGAGATATTTTCTGTTTACTTGATCTAATTGTCAACCCATGAACAAAACATTGATGTCATGTTTATTATAGAAAATGAAATTTATTATTAACTAGTTGAGCAGGTTTTCCATGTTTTTACTCTTTTCTAAAAGTGGCCTGATTAGTTTGACATCTGCATTTACATACAAATTTTAGAATCAACTTGAAAATTTTTACAAAAACATATTGGATTTGATTAAGATTGTCCTGAGTCTATACATCAGCTGTGGTAGAGAGGATATACTTATGATATAAAGTCTATAATATACCAACATTTATATATAAATAAAAAATTATTTACATATATATTTTTAAAATGGAGAGTTTGTAAAACTGGTTTTAGATTTCTTTTTATTTACATGGTAGTATATATACTAGTAAAGTTTTAAGGTTTTTTTGCTGAGATCTATAGAATTACAAATAAATTCTATATTGATTTGTAAATTCTTATTTTTTATGAAAAAATTTAAAAGTGTATTTATTTTGAGAGAGAGAGAATGCATGAGCAGAGGAGGGGCAGAGAGAAAAAGAGAGAGGATCCGGAGCAGACTACACACTGCCAGTGCAGAGCCAGACAGGGACCTCAAACTTACAAACAGTGAGATCATGACCTGAGCTGAAAGCAAGAGTCAGATGCTTAACCGACTGAACCAACCAGGTGCCCCTAAATTCTTATTAATTTTAATGTTTTATTAGCTATTTTCTATAAACACAGGCATTACTGTCCAAATAATGAAAGATTGTATTCCTCTCTTTTTCATCCATATACATTATATTTATTTTTCTGGCCTTATACACTGTCTATGACATTTAGTAAAATGGCAATAATGATCAAGAGAAACTTTGTTTTGGGGGACCTGGGTGGGTCAGACTCTTAATTTCAGCTTAGGTCATGATCCCATTGTTCATGAGATGGAGCCCTGCACTGTCAGCGTGGAGTCTGCTTGGGATCCTCTCTCTTCCTCTCTCTCTTTCTCTACCCCTCCCAGCTCTCTCCCTCTCTCAAATTAGATAATTAAACTTTAAAAAAAGGAGAAACTTTGTCTTTTTTTTAATGTTTGTTTATTTTCGAGAGAAAGACAGAGAGCGAGTGGGGGGAGGGTCAGAGAGAGAAGGAGACACAGAATCTGAAGCAGTCTCCAGGCTCTGAGCTGTCAGCACAGAGCCCAATGTGGGGCTCGAACTCACAAACTGAGACCATGACCTGAGCTAAAGTCAGTGCTTAAATGACTGAACCACCCAGGTGACCCAGGAGAAACTTTGTCTTGTTCCATATTTCAAAAAGAATATATTCAAAGATCCATTAATTAAATAACATTTACTGCAGGTATTATTGTAGGTAAGTTTTATTAGAATAAAGAGGTCCTCCTACATCCTTACTTTATCATGAGTTCTTGTTTGATCTTGCATGGATTTGAATTTTATTAAATATTTTTTATTGCATATATAAAGACAATCATTTTTTTTCTAATACGGCAAGTTTCTCTTGCTGAATTTCTCATTGGACAATAAACTTTTTATTCCTGGGATATTTTAGGAATTCACATATATATTTAGGAGTGAAGATTAAACTTTAAACTTTAAACACCTGCCTTGTCTATAACATGTGATGCTGTAAGATTAGGTAACTTTATAAATTTATATGAATAATCTTGGCTTTCTATTTTTCTGTTCTAAAGAACTTTGGCTAAACCTAGACTTTTTTTTCTAAAATATCTGAAATAGTTCACCAGTGAAGTTATACAGGCTAGGATTTTGTACATAGGATTTTTTCTGACTACTGATAATTTCTTAAATATATATAAGATTGTATAACTATCTCAATTCATTGGAGAAAATGTTACTGAGTATTTTCTTATTTAGTAATTTGCTATTTTTATATCAATAATTTGATAAAAGCATCCTAAAATTGTGTAGTAAGGACCTTTGGAATGTAAATCATTATAGTCACTGTGGAAATAGTATGGAATTTCCTCAAAAAATTAAAAATCGATGTATCATATGATCTAATAATTCCACTATTGAGTATTTACCCAGGGAAAATGAAAATACCAATTTGAAAAAATATATGCACCTCTATGTTTATTATAGCATTATTTACAATAGCCAAGTCATGGAAGCAACCTAGGTATCCATCAGTAGATAAACTGATAAGAGAAATGTGGTATATATACACAATGGAATATTACACAGCTATAAAAAACAATCAGATCATGCCATTTGAGAATTTGAGACAACATGGATGGACCTAGAAGGTATTATATACTAAGTTAAATAAGTCATACTGAGAAAGATAAACACCATATAATTCCACTCATAAATAAAATCTAAAAAGAATGAATAAACAAAAAGTAGAATCAAAACTATATAAATAAAAGAACAAACCAGTGGCTGCCAAAGTGGAGGTGGATATATTGTTGGGTCAAATGTGTAAAGGGGAGAGAGGGTTACAGGCCTCCCATTATGGGACGAGTAAATCACAGGAATAAAAAGCAGAGCATAAGGAATACAGTCAATGGCATTGTAGTGATGTAATGGGACAGACAGATAATACCTTACACTTGTGATGAATGTGTTAACTTGTCAAATCACTAAACTGTACATCTGAAACTAATGTAACATTGTGTGTCAGCTAAACTCAAATCAAAATAAGTGAAAATTCATTTCTTCATAAATGCAACCAAAAAGTGGACAAAACCAGCTTTTTAAAAAGTGGGAAAAAGACAATCAAAGACAATAATTCAAGGAGCATTTGGTCAGGAGAAGCTACTGAGTCTCAGTAAAAATGGTAAGCTTCGTGGTGTTCAATTTGCTTTAGTCTCTTCTTTCACTGCTTACTTTCACATTTGCCTTGAAAACCATGCAGCCGTGGTTATGAAAACTAGCAGCCTAGAAATCACCAAAATGGGCAGACTGAGTTTGTAGTTACTCAAAACCTTATCCACAGGAAATGAGATGAGCTGTTTGTCAGCTCACTGGAAACACCTGTTCACAGGGCTTGTCATTTGACCTGACTCGGGGTTCATTCAGTGTAAAGCCCTACAACCAGGGTGTTTGGCAATGGTTCAACATCACACCTGTTTGAAGTGATACCAGTTAAGGGAAAAAGAATATGACCACAAAATATAAAAGGATGATCTGGGGAATAAGATATCCATGTGGGGCTTTGAAAACACTAGAACATACTATTTGGAGTACAGATCACTACAGATATATGCAGGGCTATGCATATACTTAAGAAGAGTCTGAAAGGCCCCAATTTCTCACCTATTTCTGATTGTGAGTCTCTTGACAAGCAGGAAATAAAGAATAAGGAATAGTTTTAAATTGCTGGAAGTAGAAAATGTGCTAAAATCACACGCGATCCATCTGCCAAACATGCATGACTTCCTTGTTCAAGGCATTTAAGGAGAAACCCGTTCAATCAGATTACTACTGAGCAAACCAAACAGAGACTTTGGCTGCACGTGACAAGAAATATAGACATTCTATAATTAGTCCAAACTAACAAAAGTATATGAAGAACAAAACAGGAAGAACTTAAAGTTCTACAATAAATAGACACTTCAATATCTCACTTTCAGTAATGAAGAGAACAACTAAGAAGATGAAAAAGGAGAGAGAAAACCTGAACAAGACAAACAAAACAGCTAGACCTACATTGAACTTACTTTCATAAGATTCTATTCTTTGCTTCGACGTAAGAAACTTAACCACACACATGATAACAAATCCAGTACAGATAACTTGGTTAGGTGGCAATAGCAAAGGAAATGCAATTAAAACAAATACAGAGACTTCTGGCTCTGGCTATGATGAAGTTCCTGATGCCTCACAACTGGGCCCACTGGAAACACCCACAATCAGGCATTGAATCATAGGCTGTGAGAGATCATGATCACTGAGAGAAGTGATGGCAAAGGAGCCCCATCATCACCTTAGGTGTTTGCCTGGACACAACTTCCTGACTTTATACAGCAAGGTGCTCTTCAAGCAGAACACAGTGGTCAAGCTAAGCTGAGGACAACACATATCAATGTACAAGTCAGCCAAAGCAACTAGAACCCATGTGGCAGGGCGATAAAGGGAGGACTGTGTGGTAAATAGCCTCTGCGGTCTATATGGAAGTCCTCTAACACTTCCTGACTGAAGTATAGGCTGTATATACACAAGACAGATCTACATGAAGTTTAGTAGAATATGGTTGCTAAAAAGTTGTGTGCAGAAAACTAGGGCCAATCAGTTAAGAAGCCCAGTTGATACCCTCCATAGCAAATGTGACCACAGATGCTATTTATAATTAAGTACCATGGGATCCTTAATTATAAATAGCATGTGGTAAAATACTCAAGATATGCCATAAAAAAAAGCCCCCAACTAAGCTCAAACAAGATTCACAATGGAGGCAGAGTCAGAAAATGGAATTTCAGCAAGGTAGAGAGCCTTAGGAAATACCTTGGATTTGTTCACAGATCTGTCCCCAGTACTGTGAAAGTAGGCCTATTCATGAAAGCCTTTACATTTATTGAAGTAATAATAAGAAACACACACACATACACACACCCTATCGAGAAAAAACAGAATCCAGTATCCTTACAACATATAATCACAATGTTCAACATAAAATAAAAAATGTATGACATAGTGTTCCAGTTTCTCCTTGGAATGTAAAGAACTAGAGAGTGATGCTTCCAGTCTTACAACAAAATAGGCATTATCAACAACAAGCTCATGAATTTTTTTGAATGAATGTAAAAGCTAAGGTTATAGGGAAACCAATTTGCCCCAAAACTGTAGAGAGACAGGCCTGCAGTAAGAGTGGAGACCTGAAAATTTGTTCAATTTGAGCAGACACAGACATCAGTGAGAAGAATTCAGCTAGAGTTTTAAAATAATTCACTGTCTAAGCATAACAAGGGTTGTAGAAGCCTTGAGAGTCATGGATTTAAAGAGTTTGAAGCTATTTGAAGTTTCCTCTCTGTAGATTCCACTAGACCTCTATCTGCACTCATACAAAAGACTGGTAAGAGTCCAGAAAAAGTGCTGTTTGTGGTGCAGACCTAACAGGAAAACCAGCGGTCCATGAAAGAGGGCCACACATCTACCAGCCATGGTAATTCCATTTCCTTATTCTTGGGGCTCATTTTCTGAGCCTCCTTTGTAATCAGCAATGGCCATGAAATAAGCTATGGTTGGTGCGATAGAAGACATAAGCATTCTGGAAGGTTTCTTACCCAATAAGAGGACATAGACACCTGAAGAAATTTTTGCCTCCTTTTTCTCAAACTTTTTATAATGTGAGATAATCAAATATATTAATCACACAGACTATTATAATTATATTAATTGAAAGTATTTATAAATGATACAATGACCCCCTTTCCAAAGCTTTCTGAAACTTTACTATAGTAAAAGCACATCAATAACAGTAATAATTCCTTTAGTCATTGGAAACTACTAATTAAACAACTATTTTGTGTGGGGAATTGCCCTAAAGAAGGGACACACTAGAGGAGACTCACTTCCTAACCTAAGGATGGTAATGATCTTAAGGATGGTAATGATCATGCATCATGATGATGAAAAAGTAGGTGATCATGAGGACACCATCACAGGCAAAGCCCATTTACACAACCATAAGATGGCTAAGACTGTGGTATGATATATCATTCAGAGTATAAAAATGAGGTATTTACTTCTTAAATACACAGTTACAAAAAATCACATATACATAATTTTAATTTTCTAAGGTAAAAAACCACATTTGCCAAGCAGACAAAAGGCTTATCTTTTGTTTTATTTATTTTTAATTTTAAAATGTTAAGTATTCCTTTTTTAAAAAATTTTAAAACATGATGAAATCAGGGAAACAATGTAGAATTAAATGAAATTAGTGTCTAATTATCCTAATTATCCTAACATTCATGAAGCTTAAGTAAAAAAAAAAAAGCATAATAAAGAACTCAGTTCTACTCTTCCTTTTATTCAATCTGTACCCATGTTTTCATTTTAAAAATGTGGTTAGCTGTGGGGCGCCTGGGCCAAGCATCAGACTCTTGGTTTCAGCTCAGAACATGATCTCACAGTTCATGAGTTTGAACTCCATTTTGGGCTCTGTGCTGGCATTGTGGAGCCTGCTTCGGATTCGCTCTCTCTCCCTCTCTGTCTGTCCCTTTCCCCTTCGTGCTTTTTCTTCCTCTTTCCAAATAAATAAACTTTAAAAAAAAGAATGTGATTAGCCTTACTGCACTGTAATTAAAATGAAACTTAATAAAACAATTGTGCACATGCGCCCTTAAAAATAGACGTGAAACAAAAGTAAAGGCCCATAGTCTATGTCTCAGGTATATGCCAAATTTCTGAAATAAGTCCAATAATATTTGCTTAATTTTAGACAAGTAACATGGTGCCAATTACAAAGCTGTGTCCATTTTATAAGCCAGAGACACTTATTTCATTTTCCACCTTTTAAATCAAAACCAATCAGTGAATAATCAGATGAAATTTCTACTGCTATACAAATTAAATACAAGACCTTTTAGAGGAACTTATTTTCTTTCACTGCCAGATTAAATCTGTATTGATATCCGATTCATCAGGATTAGTACCACCAAGTCCAATTCTATCTGCTTAATTTGGCTACAATTTCCTTTTTGGTTCTACTGAATTCTGATAAAAAATAGTGTTCCATGGGATTATCTAGGGGATTCAATGAATACCACATTTCTTCGTTTAAGAGCTAAATAAACTGAGAAATGAAAAGAAAGAGTAAATAGTGATGGGCCAAAATGTCATCTTTATTATTGATAAAACTTATTTGGGGAATGTAGCCAAGCAATTCTTTAACTAGTTTCTGTCCAAAGTCATTATCAGATTGAGTTACATTTTGTATTAGAAATGGCTCAGAGTTCAGGAATAAACCAGAAACTAGGTTCCATTCATAGGACATAATAATCAAATGGGTTTTATTTAAAGTGTGGATATTTAGTTTAATATTCAAAAATTAATCAATGTAAGTCTCACATAGATAAAAGAGGAAAAAGTGATCATATCACATGATATAGAAGAAAGTCTTTAACAAAATTCAGCAAACATTTATTAAGAAAAATTAATTTCAGGGGTACCTGGGTGACTCAGTTGGTAAGCATCCGACATAGGCTTAGGTCATGATCTCACAGTTCGTGTGTTCAAGCTGTGTGTCAGGCTCTGTGCTGACAGCTAACTCAGAGTCTGGAGCCTACTTCAGATTCTGTATCTCCCTCTCTCTCAGACCCTCCCCTGCTCACGCTGTGTCTCTCTCACTCTCAGAAAAAAAAATACTAAAAAAAGGAAAATTAATTTCATCAATAATAAAAATAAAACATAATAAGAAGGAAGTTTATCGATCTTAAAAAGAGATTTGCCAAAACTACAATTAATAACATAAATAATGATGGATATACTCTTAAAATTGAGAACAAGACTGGAATATTCACTGTCACTGCTTACACTCAACATTGTCCTGGATCGATAAGACCAGTTCAATAAGTAAAGAAAAAGGGTAAAATACAAAACCGTTTTGAAATAAAATTAAAATACTCCGTTTTCACAAATGACATGATTATATCCATAGAAGATCCTGATGAAACTACGAAAAATATAAATTCAAAAGTGATTTTATTGATCAACAATCAATTGCATTTTTACATTCTAAAATAATCAGTAATCAAAAAATAAAATGTTAGAATATCATTTACAAGAACTTCAAAAATAAACCTATAAAGGAATAAATTTAACAAGAACCATGAAATATGTCTACTCTTTTGTATGTCTACATCTACACAAATAAACTACGAAATATTGCCAAGGTACATTAAAGAATGACAAAACACATGTACAAAATAGAACATTTCATGAACTGTAATAACAATACTGTTAATATGTCACTTCTCCACAAATTGGTCCATAGATTCAAGATAATCACAGTCAAATTCCCAAAGAACTTGGGTAGAAATGTAACAATGTAGTTATAGCACTCACATAACCTTGCTTGATTCCAAGATTTTCTATAAAGCTAGAGTAATCGAAACAGTGTGTTGACATAAGTTGAAATAAGCATGGACAAAAAGTAGACCCAAATAGCTTGGGATTTACTTGACTAAATCCTGGTTCTGTACACTTCTTTTTAAAGTTTATTTATGTATTTAGAGAAAGAAATTGTGTGCATGCACAGAGGAGGGGTAGAGAGAGAATCCCAAGCAGTTTCCATTCTGTGAGGGCAGAGCTCCACGTGGGGCCAGAACTCACTAACTGTGAGATTATGACCTGAGTCAAAATCAAGAATTGGAGGCATAACCCACTGAGCCGCCCAGGTGCCTCCCAAATAGTCTTAAATAGACCAGTACATGCATGGTTTAATGATTTTCAGCAAATATATCAGGGTGAGGCAAAGGTGGAAAGTATAGTCTTTTCAGTTATATTGTCATTAACAAGTAAATAAATATATGAAAAAAATTAATAACCTTTATGGTTAACTGGAGATTTCAGTATAAAAGTTAAAATGGGTGTCTGGCTGGCTCAGTCAGTAGATCATGTGACTCTTGATTTCAGGGTCATGAGTTCAAGCCCCATGTTGGTTATGGAGCTTACTTAAAACAAATTGTAAAAGCTAAAAAAAGATGCTTTTAAAAGAAAATATCTGACAATATTTTCATGACCATACTGTAAGAAAAGATTTGCTGGTTAGAACAAAAACAGAAAATCACAAAAGATTAATGAAAAAAATAGGTTTACTGTACTTCATCAAAGTTAAAAACCGCTTTCACAAAGACACTATCAAAAAATGAAATGTAAGCCAAAGAACAGAGTTGCAAATGTATATATTTTAACAAAAACATAGTTGCAATATATATATTTTAAAAAGGATTTATTTTCTACAAATCAATGTCAAAACATCAACTAAATAAGAAATATTTAAGATATATAAGGAGACACTCAAAGAAGATATATAATGCTCCATAAGCATGTAAAAAGTTACCCAACATCGATAATTATTAAAAGCAAACTAAAACTTCAGTTAGGTATAAATTTACTGTCACTAGAATGTCTAAAAATTTTAAAAGCAAAACAAAACCTGTATAATCAAAATTTGATGAGGGTGTAGAATAATCTTTATTCCTAACCAGCAAAAAAACCAAAAACAAAACAAAACAAAAAAACCCAAATTGTCCATCAGCAAGAGAATCAGGTAAATTATTTTGTTATTATAAGTAATAAAGAGAAAACGTATAATAGGGTAACATAAATCTCACAGAAATAAAATGATTACCTAGTATATGATTCTATCTATATGGAGTTCAAAACTAAACAAAACTAATCTATTATGGTAGAAATTAGAAATTTAATTGTTAAGGGGTGAGGATTTCCTGGAACTGCACAAGAGTAATTTGTAACATGATAAAGCTGTATCATGTTTGGAGTGGGGTTCAACAGGTTTATACATTTATTAGAACTCATTAATTAATTCTGCATTTAGTTGTATGTAAAGGTTAATGGAATTTAAAAATTTAGAAGTTCTTTTTATAACGTTATTATTTAAAAATATGTATCTCTTATGTGAATAAAACCATTTCTACTCTTATAATTATTTACATAATTTTTTATTTAGCAAATTTTAGTTCTTCTTAGTTCCTGGATTATAAAAATTTTCTCCTCATATTTTTTATTTTGATTTATCTGATTCTTATTTATCTTAAGAACACCTTTGATTAATATTGTTGTGAAAGATATTTCTTTTTGTAGTTCCTGACCACTAAAATATCTGAGGGCATCTTTTTCTTACTATGTTTTTTTTTAGAGAGCGAGAGAGAGGAAGAGAGCAAGGGGAGGGGCAAAGGAAGAGAGACTCTTATGCAGCCTCCACATTCCGTGCAGAGTTGACACTGGGTTGGTATCCACAACCTTGGATCATAACCTGAGCTGAAATCAAGAGTCTCACACTCAACTGACTGAGCCACCCAGGCATGCCTCTTGCTTTCATAAATAGAAACTTACATGTAAATAAATTTCTTGTTTCAGAAACTTTTCCTCTATATAAAAGTTGTATCATTTTCTTCTGATATTTATTCTACAGATGGGAAATCTGAAAGTTGGTTATCCTAATTATTTTTTCAATATATGTGCTTGTTGGATAATTTCTATATAATTTTAATTTCAAAATTGTGTCAATGTGTATAGAGCTATGGGTTTCCTTTAATTCATTCCATGGATAATTTTGCTCCACCTTCTCTGTTCGGTTTTAAACATATCTAAGTTATTATCTTTTCTATTATCTTCTGTCTCCTATTTTCAAATCCATAGCCTTTTTTTCTCTGAGTCCTAGAAAAAGGTTTTGCATTTCTTTTTCACATGGGAGATGGAATCTGAAGCAGGCTCCATGCTCTGACCTGTCAACACAATCCAATGCTGGGTTTGAGCTCAAGAACCATGAGATCATGACCTGAGCCGAAGTCAGACACTTCACTGACTGAGTCACCAGGCGCCTCTAGGACATTTCTATTAATTGTAGTTGATTTCTCTCAAGGTCTGATTATTAGCTGTTTAATAGATGCAAAAATAATAAGAACAATAATGCATGTCATCGTTGTTGTTGTAAAGTTTTTAAGATGTTTCCACAGCACAGAGTGGAGATTGCCACTGATGCTGAGAGTATAGGGATCGTACAATAAACCTTTGTGGCTTGCCTCTGTTTCCCCATTCCTTCCCACTGGGAAGCTATCCTAAGTTCACTGGAGAGAGTCTGAAGTCCTCTGAGATATATTTCCCATAGGAACCTATTCAAGGGTAAAGCCAGTTTCCTGTCATTTAGTTCTTATACTCTCTGTAGATTGACGCCTAGATTTCTGAGGCACACTGGATGTATAAGTGAACTCAGAATCTCCTTTTTATTCTGCCTATTATAAAACTGACCTGACTACTTAAACACTACCATGCTGAATGCAAATGTTTGTTCCCTCATGTAATGAAGGACTCAGATTACCTAAAAATTCAAAAGTGAAAATTTATTTTTTGTAATCAGAGACATATGTATTATGAACGATTTTATCTCAGCATTACTCAGTCTCTGGCTTAGATTGTATTGAAAGTCTACAATTTTATAGCATGCCTCACACTTGAGTAAACACAAAAAGCCTTTGAAAATAAAAATATATCCTAATGATAACTTAGGCACATCAAAGTCTAATTTTAGATCTTTGTCAAGTTGACTTTTCCTTCAGAACAAGTTATTTGACTTCTAGTTATGTCAACTGCAAAAAAAGAGAATTGGATATATCATATAACTAAGAATAATTGTGATAGATGGTGAGTAGCTGTATGTTAAAAGACTAAGTAGTCAGCACTTGTGGGAAATTTACAGCATAGAATTTGCATATTGGGTGAGGACCTCCCTTACAAACAATAACCTTTCTTGTCTATAAAACATTTAGCTCAGGAAGCACTAAGTGATGATAATTGAGCTATGATTTTCTCTGCTATGCCAATATCATATTACTTTCAAAAGGAGTTAAGAAGGTTATTAAGATTTCTTAATTAAAATATTTCCAGGAACAATAAAGTTGCCTTAACATAAAATCCACCCACAGAAAGAAACTGGCATATTTTTACTTTGACCTATTATGTCAAACCTGCATGAGATCTTTTATGTATGTGATGCATTATAGGAAACCTTTATCCCTCTGCCTTCAGAAGACCCTGGATGATGAAAGAACCCTTGAGCTCCTATTCAAATAAAGAGCTTAACTTGTGACTCTATTTTTTGAAGACAGGGAAAATGTAGGCTGTAGTAGCTTCTAATAATAATCTTTTAAAAATATAATTTTAGAAGTATAATTCTTAAGTTTTCACGAATAGCATAGGAAATTTTCACAGGGAATCCAATTTCTTGCTGCTTGCTTGTAGAAATGCTGTTTTTATTCAGAAATAGTTACATTCTGGAACAAGGATTCATGAGAGAAATATTTGAAAAAAGACCATATAGGATATTCTTTATAACATTCTTTTTAAATCCTTAGATTTATAGGTTTATGGAATTTGAAGAAAAAATGTCATGTTTTTTAAAAAAATTATTTATTTTTGAGAGAGACAGAGACAGCATCAGCGAGGGAGGGGAGAGAGAGGAAGAGAGAGAGAATCCCAAACAAGCTCCACACTGTCAGGGCAGAGCCCAATGTGGGGCTTGAACTTGGGAACCATGAGATCATGACCCGAGCTGAAACCAAGAGTTGGTCAAGATGGAGTCACCCGGGCACTCCAAAAATGGCATGCCTTTTAAAAAGAGACCTTAACATATGTCCTATAAGTTTTTGGTGGAAAAGGGAGAAATTTATAGTAGGGATAAATAAAAATAAATTGATTTAGTAGTTGGAAAATCAGGAACAAATAAATATGTTAATACATTCAGAAACTATTTCTTGAATCATACAGATTATATAAAAAACTCAGCTTTCTAAGCAAAATACGACTGTATATAGGAATGATATCGTTGGCAATAACGAATATTCATACCTGAAAGGTAGAACCTAATATTTATCCTGCACTATTCTAAGGTCACAGTTTCAAAAGGAGACATGGGTAGGGGCACCTGGGTGGCTCAGTCGGTTAAGTGTCTGACTTTGGCTCAGGTCATGATCTCATGGTTCGTGGGTTCGAGTCCTGTGTCTGGCTCAGTGCTGACAGCCAGCTCAGAGCCTGGAGCCTGTTTCAGATTCTGTATCTCCCTGTCTCTCTGACCCTCCCCTGCTCACGCTCTCTCTCTCTCTCTCTCTCTCTCTCTCTCTCTCAGAAATAAATAAAAGCATTAAGTTTTTTTTAAAAAAACCAAAACAACAAAAGGAGACATGGGTCAGATAGCTCATTATAGATTACACTTCATTCATTTTGTAGCATCAGTCTCTGCTATGGGAATTTCCCCAGTACTTAGGCAATACTATTAGAATATGCATATTTTTGAAGTTAAATATGAAAAAAGAAGTGTACAGAACAAGGATCTAGTCAAGTAAATCCCAACATGACCATTCTTGCCTTTGTCTTTCTTCTACATAAGCCATATAAAATTTGTTAGAAGTTTTAAAATACGAGCTAAAAATTCAGGATGAATTGACCCAGCTCCCTCCTAAAGTCACAGAACTACACGTAAGAATATGACACAAAAGAGTTATCTTTTTCTAATGCTTGAGTATATGGGAATCTCTACAGCACCACATTAACTTGAAGAAGAAATCTAGTCTTATGAAATTCACAGAAACATAATACAGGGGATATTGTGGCAGAGCGCAAATCACTAGTCAACTCATTCTTTTTTTATCTTGTATTGTTTCTCCATTTTTACTCTTGTTTTTTTCTTCAGTTTCTCTCTGTTAACATAATTTGAAAGTATTAGAAATCCCAACTAAATTGGCTTAAAATAAAAATAGTCATTGTAATAGTTAATTTTAAGTCTCAACTTGACTGGGCACAGTTGCTAGTTCTTTAGCCAAAGACCAGCCTAGTGTCATGGCAAAAGTGTTTTTTAAAATGTGGTTAACATTCAAATAAGTAGACTTCTTACCATCAATAATGTGAGCATGCTTTGTCCAATCAGTTGAAGGCTTTTTTTTTTTTAATGTTTATTTTTTGAGAGAGAGAGAAAGACAGAAGAGAGACAGAGAGAAGGCACAAGTAGGGTAGGGGGCAGAGAGGGAGACACAGAGTCTGAAGCAGGCTTCAGGCTCTGAGCTCTCAGCACAGAGCCCGATGTAGGGCTTGAACTCACAAGCAATGAGAGCATGACCTGAGCTGAAGTGAGACAATTAATGACTGAGCCACCCAGGCAGCCCCAGTTGGAGGCTTTAAAGAAAATACTGAAGTCCCCAGGCAAGTAAGGAATTCTGCTTCCACACGGCCTTTGGCTTCAAGACCAGAGCATCAACTTCTCAGCTGATCTGTATAGCAGGTTTAGAACTTCACAACCCTCATAACTCCATGAGCCAGTCCTTAAAATAATTCTCATTTAACTGCTATAGGAAAAAAAAAAAACTTTGGAAGACTGTCTTTTCAATCTCATGGCAGAATGGTTTCTTGTTGATAACTGAAAACATGATTTATATCCTAGATAAATCTCAAATATAAGGATAGGCGTTCCACTTCTACAAAAAACTTTATCAGTTAATGTCTTTTTTCCCCTTTCTTTTGGGTAATTGTAAATGTCTACTCCTATAACTACTACTTCTTACAAGAAAGAAAGGAACAAGTAAAAGATCATTAAACATTAAGAGTAAGTGGGTTCACTTCAAATTTAATCAAGAAGAACACCAGTCAAAGTCATTAGGGTGTTATCTAATAATATTTTTCAGGACTGAAGCAGCTTTGTAAAAGCAATCTACTTCTGTTGACAGTCTTAATTTTTCTTTCAAATATGTTATTTAATTTTAATAGCTAGTTTTTTCACTTGGTATCAGGGAAGAGCTGAATTTTTTTCTAGCAGTAAAGTATTTTCCCTTTCAAGGAAAGAGATATCTCAATTAAAAAATATGCTGGAGGGAGAGAGATCTCAAAAAGAAAAAAAAGTAATACTATTGCACAGTAAGCATAGACTGCATAGGTTGCTACCCTTAAGGTTTAGCTACTGAACCTTGAAAGCTTCAAAATTTTATTCAGTATAAAGCAATATAGTTTTCTAAATTGCACAGATTCATAAAATACCCTAAAAGATTTAAATTTTAAGCTCCAATTTCATATTAATACTTATTTAATCTTATTTGGTATAAAGTTTAAGATTTTTTCTATTTTTGCAAAGGTCGCTATTCTTTAGTGCTCCAAAACTGTCTAGGTAATTGTAACACAAGTTTAAAGATACTAATAAAGAATTCTTAAAGCATATAATTTCTAATTGATTAAAAAATATATAATTATATATATTCATACAGAAAAAAGACATTGAATTAGATATATCATATAGAATTGCATTAAAATAATTGAACATTTTTAAAAGAAAGTTTGTGTATAGAATATCTATTTTTACCTGCTACATATGAAATAATGAAAAAGATGCTCAGATAAGAATTCTTACCAAGTAGCTTCATGTGCAAAGTCATGTGCCAGTCACTGTGAGAGGACTAAAATATAGTAATAAAACAGAATAGTGATGAATAATCTATATTCTCAAGAAAATTACAACTTTAGTTATCAAATCAAAGTTTAAATATATTAAATTAAATAGGTAAATAACAGGTATAAAATACAAAAATTTAAAAAGCTGATAGACATTAAGTATAATGCTCACAATGATTTCAATCAGCTATTGAGAGGTCAGTGTAAACTGGGGTATCCAGGAAGGGCGTCAAGCCACAGGAAACATTTGAGCAGACAATAATGTAAATGAAATTAATATATTTAAATATGGAAACATAGTTGCACTCAAATAGTATAAACATTTATATACAAATCAAAAGCTTGGAAATATTAATAATACATATAAAAATCAATTTCCTTAATATATAAATATATTAGTAAATAAAAATATAACAATAAGAGTCAAATGAAAATGACAAAAGAATGCATTAAGGATCACAGACACAGGTGTAAGATTTCTAACACTAGAAAGAAAGCACAATGTTACTACTAATAGACAAAATGTTTGTTGAAAATATCAGTAAAATATTCATAAACTTTCAAATTAGATATATTTTTAAGCTATAATAATAATGTTGTTGAAAATATGGTGAGGTAGTAATTCTAAAACATTCATATTAGGAATATGAATTGATTTTTTTTAATATAAATAATTTGCCATTATGTTTCAAGAATTTCAAAAGGGTTGAATGCTTTTAGCCAAAGAGTTTCACCTATAATAATATATCCAAAGGAAAAAAAATTAGTACAAAAAATGATGAATGAGGAACCCGAGGCTACATTGCATATAACACAAAACTGAAATAAGCTTAAATATTCAATGATCTGGATATTGCTAAAATAAAAATTATTTCATTCACATGAGGCAATGTAATTAGATTAGTAGAAATGAATTTAAATGTTAAAAATATTTTGTAGTAATGTTATATGAATGCTTAATAAAACTACATTATAATCTTACTTTGCTGAAAACAATATGCATAATTTTTTTCAATTATATCCATATTTAGAAACAGGTAAATATATATTATATATCAAAATATTCATGCATATTATAATCCTTTAGTTAATATTTTCTAAAATATTAACAAATTTACAAATAATGTCACATTTATCATTTGAATTGAATATATGTGAAAATTGAATCTATGTAAAATAAACAAAAATAAAATATGAAGTGAAAAATCCCATTAGAATAATTAGAACAATAATTATTGTATTAGCAATACACAGGAAAAAAATAAATCAAAATTCTAAATATATGTCATGGTTTTATAATCTAGAAATAATGTAACCTAAAGATACTGGGAACTAAGGAATTATAGAAATATGAATTTTCCAGGTATAATTATTTTTTCTTTTTCTTTTTTTTAAAGGTTATTGACAAATTAGTTTCCACATAACACCCAGTGCTCATCCCAAGTGTCCTCCTCCATGCCCATCCCCCCTCCCCCCCACATCCATCAGTCCTCAGTTTTTGTCAGCATTCAAGAGTCTCTCATGGTTTGCCTCTCTCCCTTTCCCCCACCATTTCCCCCGTCCATCTCCCTCTTGTTCCTCAGTTAAGTTCCTGCTAATCTTCCTTTACGTGCAAACATATGATATTTGTCCTTCTCTGCCTGACTTATTTTGCTCAGCATAACACCCACAAGGTCCATCCATGTAGCTACACATGGCCAGATTTCATTGTTTCTCATTGGCATGTAGTATTCCATGGTATAGATAAACCACATCTTCTTGATCCATTCGTCCGTTGATGGACACTTAGGCTCTTTCCATGTTTTAGCTATTGTGGAGTGTTGCTATGAACATTGGGGTACAAGTGCTCCTATGCATCAGCATTTCTGTATCCCTGGGGTAAATTCCTAGCAGTGTTCTTGCTGGGTCATAGGGGAGTTCTATTGTTAGTTTCCTGAGGAACCTCCACACTGTTTTCCAGAGGGGTGCACCAGTTTACATTCCCACCAACAGTGTAGGAGGGCGCCCGTTTCTCCACATCCTTGCCAGCATCTAGAGTTCTCTGATTTGCTCATTTTAGCCACTCTGACTGGCGTGGGGTGGTATCTCAGTGTGGTTTTGATTTGTATTTCCCTGATGAGAAGCGATGCTGAGCACCGTTTCATGTGTCTGTTGGCCATCTGGATGTCCTCTTTGGAGAAGTGTCTGTTCATATCTTCTGCCCATTTCTTCACTGGGTTGTTTGTTTTTCAGATGTGGAGTTTGGTGAGTTCCTTAAAGATTCTGGATATTAACTCTTTATGTGATATGTCATTTGCAACTATCTTTTCCCATTCAGTTGGTTGCCTATTAGTTTTCTGGGTTGTTTCCTTTGCGGTGCAGAAGCTTTTGATCTTGATGAGGTCCGAATTGTTTATTTTTGCTCTTGATTCCCTTGCTTTGGGGGATGTGTCAAGTAAGAGGTTGCTGCAGTGGAGGTCAAGGAGGCTGTTTCCTGCTTTCTCCTCTAGGGTGTTGATAGTTTCCTGTCTCACGTTCAGGTCCTTTATCCATTTTGAGTTGATTTTTGTGCATGGTGTAAGAAAATGATCTAGTTTCATTCTTCTGCATGTTGCTGTCCAGTTCTCCCAGCACGATCTCTTAAAAAGGCTGTCTTTTTTCCATTGGATATTCTTTCCTGCTTTGTCAAAAATCAGTTGGCTGTATACTTTTGGGTCCACTTTTGAGTTCTCAGTTCTGTTCCGTTGGTCTAAGTGTCTGTTTTTGTGCCAATACCATACTGTCTTATTGATGACAGCTTTGTATTAGAGGCTAAAGTCTAGGATGGTGATACCTCCCATTTGGTTTTATTTTTCAGGATTACTTTGGCTATTTGGGATCTTTTGTGGTTCCATACAAATTTTAGGATAATTTGTTCTAGCTTTAAGAAGTATGCCGGTGCAATTTTGATTGGAATTGCATTGAATGTGTAGATAGCTTTGGGTAGTAATGACATCTTAACTCTATTTATTCTTCCTATCCATAAGCATGGAATGCTTTACCATTTCTTTGTGTCTTCTTCAATGTCTTTCATAAGTTTTCTATAGTTTTCATCATATAGATCTCTTGTATCCTTGGTTAGGTTTATTCCGAGGTATTTTATGGTTTTTTGTGCAATTGTGAATGGGATCAGTTTCCTGCTTTCTCTTTCTGTTGCTTCATTGTTGGTGTATAAAAATGCAACCGAATTCTGTACGTTGATTTTGTACCCTGCAACTTGGCTGAATTCTTGGATCAGTTCTAGTAGGCTTCTGGTGGAGTCTGTCGGGTTTTCTATGTAGAGTATCATGTCATCTGTGAGGAGTGAAAGTTTGACCTCCTCTTTGCCAATTCTGATGTCTTTGATTTCCTTTTGGTGTCTGATGGCTGATGCTAGGACTTCCAGCACTATGTTAAACAACAGTGGTGAGAGTGGATATCCCTGTCGTGTTCCTGATCTCAGGAGGAAAACTCTCAGTTTTTCCCCGTTGAGGATCATGTTAGCTGAAAGCTTCTCATAGATTGCTTTGATGATGTTTAAGTAGGTTCCTTCTATCCTGAGTTTCTCTAGAGTCTTTGTTAAGAAGGGATGCTGTATTTTGTCAAATGCTTTTTCTGCATCTACTGACAGGATCACATGGCTTTTATCTTTTCTTTTGTTGATGTGATGTATCACATTAATTGATTTGTGAATGTTGAACCAGCCCTGTAACCCAGGAATGAATCCCACTTGAATTTGGTGGATGATTCTTTTTATGTGCTGCTGGATTCGATTTGCAAGGATCTTGTTGAGGATTTTTGCATCTGTATTCATCAAGGATTTTGGCCTGTAATTCTCTTTTTTTGCTGGATCTCTGTCTGGCTTGGGAATGAGAGTGATGCTAGCTTCATAAAATGAGTCCAGGAGTTTTCACTCGCTTTCTATTTTTTGGACTAGCTTGAGGAGAATTGGGATTAATTCTGTTTTAAATGTCTGGTAGAATTCCCCAGGGAAGCTATCAGGCGCAGGACTCTTATTTGTTGGGAGATTTTTGATCACTGATTCGATATCTTCACTCATTCTGGGTCTGTTCAGGTTTTCTATTTCTTCCCGTGTGAATTTTGGTAGTGAGTGTGTGTTTAGGAATTTGTCCATTTCTTCTAAG
Source organism: Proteles cristata cristata (assembly GCA_017311185.1). Classification (NCBI taxonomy): domain Eukaryota; kingdom Metazoa; phylum Chordata; class Mammalia; order Carnivora; family Hyaenidae; genus Proteles; species Proteles cristata. The sequence goes on along the minus strand of JAESUZ010004037.1, from coordinate 1,267,589 downwards.
TTGTCCAATTTGTTGGCATATAATTTTTCATAGTATTCCATGATAATTGCTTGTATTTCTGAGGGGTTGATTGTAATAAGTCCATTTTCATTCGTAATTTTATCTATTTGGGTGCTCTCTCTTTTCTTATTATAAGCCTGGCTAGAGGCTTGTTAATTTTGTTTATTTTTTCAAAACACCAACTCCTGGTTTCATGGATCTGTTCAATTGTTTCTTTGGTCTCTATGTTGTTTATTTCTGCTCTAATTTTTACTATTTCTCTTCTTCTACTGGGTTTAGGGCATTCTTGTTGCTCTGCCTCTAGTTCCTTTAGGTGAGCTGTTAGATTTTGGACTTGTGCCTTATCTAATCTCTTGAAATAGGCCTGGAGAGCAATGTACTTTCCTCTTAGCACTGCCTTTGCCGCATCCCATAGATTTTGAATTGTTGTGTTTTCATTTTCATTTGTTTCCATATATTTTTTAATTACCTCTCTAATTGCCTGATTGGCCCATTCATTCTTTAGTAGGGTTTTCTTTAACTTCCATGTTTTTGGAGGTCTTCCAGACTTCTTCTTGTGATTGATTTCAAGTTTCAAAGCATTATGATCTGACAGTGTGCATGGTATGATCTCAATTCTTTTATATTTATTGAGGGCTGCTTTATGTCCCAGTAAGTGATCTATCTTGGAGAATGTGCCATGCGCACTTGAGAAGAAAGTAAATTCCCTGGCCTCAGAATGTAGAGTTCTAAATATATCTCTCAGATCCATCTGGTCCATTGTGTCTTTCAAGTCCATTATTTCTTTAGTGATATTCTGTCTGGTTGACCTATCCATTGCTGTAAGTGGAGTATTGAAGTCTCTTGCTATTAGCACATTCTTATCTATAAGCTTGTTTCTGTTTGTGATTAATTGTTTTAGATATTTAGGTGTTCCCATATTCAGAGCATAGATATTTATGATTGTTAGTTCATCCTGATGGATGGACTCTGTAATTTTTATGTAGTGCCCTTCTTCATCTCTTGTTATTGTCTTTAATTTAAAATCCAGTTTGTCTGATAGAAGCATAGCTACTCCGGCTTTCTTTTGATTTCCAGTAGCATGATATATATTTCTCCATCCCCTTACTTTTAGTCTGAAGGTATCTTTCCATCTAAAATGAGTTTCTTGTAGAGAGCATATAGATGGATTTTTTTTTAAAATTTTTTAATGTTTTATTTATTTCTAGGAGAGAGAGAGAGACAGCGTGAGCAGGGGAGGGTCAGAGAGAGAGGGAGTCACAGACTGAAACAGGCTCCAGGCTCTGAGCTGGCAGTCAGCACAGAGCCCGACGCGGGGCTCGAACCCACGAACCGCGAGATCATGGCCTGAGCGAAAGTCGGATGTTCAACCGACTGAGCCACCCAGGCGCCCCGGATTTTGTTTTTTAATCCATTCTGCTAGCCTATGTCTTTTGATTGGAGCATTCAGCCCATTTACATTCAGTGTTATTATTGAAATTTGTGGGTTTAGAGTCTTTATGTCTTTTGTAGGGTTCATGTTTGTGGTGGTGTCTCTGGTATTTTTGTTCCTTGCAACCTTTCCTTCTGACCGTCCCCCTCAAGATTTCTGTAGGGCTGGCTTAGGGGTGACAAATTCTTTTAATTTCTGTTTATTTGGAAAGGTTTTTATCTCTCCTTCTATTTTGAATGACAGTCTTGCTGGATAGAGGATTCTTGGCTGCATATTTTTAGTGTTCATCACCTTGAAGATCTCCTGCCATTCTTTTCTAGCCTGGCAAGTTTCAGTAAATAGGTCTGTCACCACTCTGATATGTTTCCCTTTGTATGTGAGGGCCCTTTCTCCCTAGCTGCTTTCAAAATTCTCTCTTTGTCCTTGTATTTTTACATTTTTACTATGATATGCCGTGCAGAAGATCGATTCAAGTTACGTCTGTGGGGAGTCCTCTGAGCTTCTTGTATTAACATTTACTTCCTTCCCTAAGTCAGGGAAGTTCTCTGCTATAATTTGTTCCAGGACTCCTTCAGCACCTTTCCCTATCTCTTCCTCTTCTGGGAATCCTATGACATGGATATTGTTGCGTTTGATTCTATCGCTGATCTCTCGAACTTTTCTTTCCTGTTCCTGGATCAGTTTGTCTCTTTTTTTTGTCAGCTTCTTGTTTTTCTATAATGGTGTCTTCTAAATCACTTATTCTCCTTTCTGCCTCTTCAAGCCGTGCATTGGAGGCCTCTAATTTATTATGTATCTCATTTATCGCATTTTTAAATTCTTCATGCCTATTTTTATTTTCCATTCTGTCTGTAGCCATAGTTTCTTTGATGTCCCCTATGTTTTTTCAAGCCCAGCTATTAATTTTACCATTATTATTCTAAAATCTTGTTCAGTTATGGTGCTGTTATCTGTTTTTGAGCAGTGCATTAGCTGTCATTTCTTCTTGGAGTTTTTTTGGAGGAGAGGTCTTTCATTTCATCATTTTTGTTAGCTTTCTGGCTCTTGTTGGTTTTAGAGACCTGTTATGCTCTCTGTATCTATGAGCACTGCTGTATACAAGAAGACTTTTTGACTGTCCAGGGCCTATCCTTTCAGAGAGAGTTTTTTGAATGGTATCTCTTGGTCTCTCTTGTTGGGACCTAGGTTATTTTATTTTCCTATTCGTAGTGATATGTGGGACTCTCCACCTTGTGTACTCTGGCTTGTTTCTTGAGGTAGCCCTGGAAAAGAAAACAGACAGACAAACACACAGGGAGCAGGATCCCACAAACACACAGGCTAATTCAACTAACATGCAAAGCTAGAGGGAAAATGAAAAAGTTAAGAGAAAAGACGGAGAAGGGAGGGCAAATAATATGGAGTATAAAATACATAAAGGGGTCAAAAAGGAGAAAAGAAAATGAAAAAAGAAGAAAACCGATGGACAAAGAACAGTTTAAAGCATATAACCAGATTTCCCAGCTACAGTTAAATAGCTGTGTGTATGCAGTGCTGGTTGAAGAGCATAGAGAAAGACAGAAGACAGGGCGTGGCTGAGGCAAAATTGGAAGTAGAATGAACAGGCAGAAAGGATAAGAAGCTTTTTTCAAAGAGCTAAAGGGCAGAATATGGTTGGATAGGTGAGAGAAGGACGCTGGTGTTATCCAGAGAAACTATATATAGTTTATATATAGTCTAATTACTCCTGAGATAAAGAGATGAAAATGTCGGTAGGTGTAGAGTCTACATCTACAGAATGGACTCATTGTGTTTGTTTAAGCAAGCCAGTGACCAGAGTTAATCAGGTCAGTGTTTTGGGGAAAAAAGAGAGAAAAGAGAAAGAAGAAGAAAAAAAGAAAAAAAAAGGAAAAAAAAAAGTGGAGGAGGGCAGCTCTCAGGCAGGGATGGGTGTGGCGTGATCCAATGCCTCAGGCGGGAGCTCTGCTTTTGCGGTGGTGGGGAGGAGAGTGACGGTTCTCCAGTCCCTTCTTGAACCAAGCGCTGCACCTCGCTTTTTTGGGCATGTAAACTCCCCGTACCAGGGGCGCAGCCGAAGTTGGTTGCACTCTTCAACCCAGGCCAGTTCCAATCTCCAAATCCCCTTCTGCGTGCCTCGCTGAAATTGCCTTAGACACAGCTTCCCAGGCAACCCCCTCAGGCAATTCCAGGCTCCCTGCCGAGCTCTGGGGGTGGAGTCAGAATCGCTGCTTCCTACTCTGGGTCGGGCTGGGGAGCATGGGCCGGGGTTTGCCTGCCGGGTGTGCAGAGCCCTCTGGAGTGAGGAAAACCGGGTCCCTCTATGGCCCATCACCGGAAACACAAACTCACAGGCAAATTTCCCAGTTTTTAGCTCTTTGCCTTCCCTCTCGAGTTCCAGCCAGCCAGGAGTGCGGACGCCCGGTGTCTGCGCGGCTCTTTCAGGGGCCCAAGCCGCCCGGGAGCTACAATGGCAGCAGGCGCGCGGCTACTCTGAAGTCCAGCTGCCAAGAGGCAGCAAAAGAAGCAGTCTGTGCGCTCAGCCCCGCCCCCCCCGCCCCCCCCGGGACCAGTTGGCACAAGGGGACCTGGCGTGCACATATTTGGCAAGTACGGTCTTTCTATGCACCGAGCGGAGGTTTTTTTCCCCCCCGAGCAGAGGTTTTTCTGTTTCAGACTCTCTCCTTTTCCCCTCACTCCCCGTAGAGAGTAGAGGGGGATTGCCTCCCACCCTGGAGTCTCTGATCCCGGCCCGATTTTATCTTCCCAGGTTCACACTCATGTTAGAAGGCTTTCTCAGTGAATTTTGTGTCCTTTTTCTCCCAATCTCTTAGGTTTTGTAAGGTTTCCAATGGCTTCAGATCTTTTCCGTGTGAGGTATGGGCGCGAGTGCAAGTACGGAGCTCCTTACTTCTCAGCCATCTTGCCCCCTCCCAGGTATAATTATTTTTAAGAGGGAAATGTTCTTTTCCCCAAATGTTAAGAGAATCTGTGGCATTGATTTCTCTGTTAAGGATGTTTTACAATATCTTCAGAAGCAAGTACATAAAAATAAAACTTGGTTTTATGTGACCATATATCACTTGTCATGAACATTTGTGGGTATACAATTAGATCACATTTCTGTGAAAGCATATTTCCATGGAGCTAAAAGGATATAGTCACATTTACATAGGTATCATGATTATAATGAAGAGAGAGACATTATAGAGATCTACAGAGATTGATCATAACAGTAGCAATTGGACAGCTGTCTCAAATATCAATGTTCAAATGGATATTTAATTAGAGATGGAGCAGGAATTTAACAACTCATATGTTTACCCAATATTATAAAATAGTTATTGTTTTGAGTCCTGAAGAGATATGTTCTTTATAACATATCCTCAGGTTACGACCTGTGGTGTCCAAGTTGAATAGTTTTCTAAGTGGAGGCTTTCCCAGCCTCAGAGAGAGAAGCTAAAAGAGATGTGTGACATAAAACACTGTAGGTGCTAATTAGCATTCTGCACGTTGAATCATAGAACCTTAATGTTTCACGTAGAATACTGATTTTAAGAACTTTTTAATTTTTTTTTATTTAAAAAAATTGGGGAGGCATGTCTTGTTAGCATCTGATTTCAGCTCAGGTCATGATCTCAGAGTTCGTAGGTTTGAGCCCCGCATCAGGGTCTGTGCTGACAGCTCAGAGCCTGGAGTCCGCTTCAGATTCTGTGTCTCCCTCTCTCTCTTTCTCTCCTCCTGCTTGCACTCTGTTTTGCTCTGTCTCTCAAAAATAAATAATTTTTTAAAGAAATTTAACATTTATTTTTCAGAGAGAGAAAGAGAGAGAGACACAGAGTATGAGTCGGGGAAGGGCAGAGAGAGAGGGAGACATAGACTCTGAAATAGGCTTCAGTCCCTGAGCTGTCAGCAAAGGGCCCAATATGGGTCTCAAACACATGAACTCTGAGATCATGACCTGAGTTGAAATCAAAGCCGGATTCTTAACTGAGCCACCCAGGTACCCCAAGAGTTTTTTAAATTGATACCTGTCAAAGGTGAATTTTAACTGATGCTACAAACAACTAAATAAATTAATATTTTGATTAGATGCCATTAATATTATCAATCAGAATCCCAAATAATTGATTAAATATACCTTTTTAATTTGTGTATCTTTTTGGCTTAAGGGTAAGAAGAGAGGCATACTATGTAAAAGTGTATTAAATTATCATTAAGGGAGGGAAGTCCCAGCCACACACAATAAATTACAGTTATAGTTGGAAATATATAACCAATACCTTTATTAATGTTAACATCTATCTTCCTTGAGACATTTTATATGGACTAATGGATAAATATTTTCTTAATCTATATCTCTCATGACTCAAAAATTTATAATCAATGAATATATGACTTGAGAAATTAAAGTTTTTATTTTTAAATTTTTATAAATAACTATAGCAATAAAAATAATATAAAATAATAAAATCACATAAAATATGACAACAATCAGTGGCACATGGTTGAACTGCTTAGTGTAAAATGTAATAATAATGGGCTATAATTTAATGAAAATAAAACTGGCATAATGATGATAGAAGATATAGCATTTAAGAAATATAAAATAGTGGAGAAACGGGCACCCTCCTACACTGTTGGTGGGAATGTAAACTGGTACAGCCCCTCTGGAAAACAGTGTGGAGGTTCCTCAGGAAACTAACAATAGAACTCCCCTATGACCCAGCAATGGCACTGCTAAGAATTTACCCAAGGGATACAGTAGTGCTGAGACATAGGAGCACATGGACCCCAATGTTCATAGCAACACTCTCAACAATAGCTAAAACATGGAAAGAGCCTAAGTGTCCATCAACAGATGAATGGATTAAGAAGATGTGGTTTATCTATACGATGGAATACTACATGGCAATGAGAAACAATAAAATCTGGCCCTGTGTAGCAACATGGATGGACCTTGAGGGTGTTATGCTGAGCAAAATAAGTCAGGCAGAGAAGGACAAATATCATATGTTTCCACATATAGGAGGATTAGGAGGAACTTGACGGAGGAACAAGGGGGAGAAAAAGGGCGGAAATGGTGGGGGAAAGGGAGAGAGGCAAACCATGAGAGACTCTTGAATGCTGACAAAAACTGAGGACTGATGGATGTGGGTGGGAGGAGGGATGGGCATGGAGGAGGACACTTGTGGGGATGAGCACTGGGTGTTATGTGGAAACTAATTTGACAATAAACTATTTGTAAAAAAAGACAAAATAAAACTAAAAAAAAAGAAATATAAAATAGGAAGACAGTGATAGAAAATTTAATTAAAAGTTGAGCAAGAGAGATCCAGGTTCCAATAAGTAGTTGCACTGAAACCACTTAACATGCAAATCCAAATGTGTATTGCATGAAACAACATGACGTTAATTTCTTGGTCACATACTCACAGTCTAGTGTGGATATAAAAGTTGGTGGGTAAGCTTCCTGGCAGGTGCTGAGTCACTCATGTAGGCTATGTTGTTATACAACCTTTTAGAGTATGGTTACCATACACATGCACCTAATAGAAAGGGAAGAGATCTTAGAGAAAGAAGATCTGTTTCTTAAATATATAGTCCTCAAATGGCACATATCATTTCTCCAATAGAGCCATGGTCATAAAAATAATTGCAAAGATTGGAGGGAAACTCGGTGTGCTTACAGTCTCAAAAAGGAGGGGAAAATAGACTTTGATGAACATCTTTCAGTCTTCATCATTAGCCAGTGTGAGCCTCATGGGTGGATCATGTTAAAAATTCAAAATTCTCACAACTCTGTAAGGTAATTTGGGGTGGTAATATCATATATATTTTGCAGCTAAGAAAAATTTTGAGGACTTTTAGAATTTTCCCATTTTTCCACTTTCTTGTCACAAAACACTATTTCAATTTCCAGGGGAAATTAGACCTGATAAACATAAGGAACATATCACTGTCATTTACATAATTTTGTCAGGTAATTAATCCAAGTATGGCTTTGCATTCCTATTTTGCTGTATTTCTGTATGTATGAAGTTCTGCCTCTATAGCCTCTCTTGGACGAAAGGCACAAATTCTTAGAACCTGGTCTCTGTTTTTCCAGCTTCCCAAAAGTATGTAAAATATTTCCTCTGAATTTCAACTCAGAATAAAACCTTGCTATCTACTATGATAACCTGTTTGTCTGCTTTGATAGTCTAGTGTTTTATTTCCTATGATTTTACATTTCAGGAATCTGTCATCTTGTTACTTATCAATATGCCACCCTCTACTATTGACTGATTTATCAATTAAAGCTGCCAACTTCCACTCTGACAAAATTCAGACACTACATTCTGTTGGCACCTGACTTCCCTTCAACACTATGGCTGGGTGTACTTTCTCACTGCTTTCACTACCTTAGGGCATGAATCTATTTCTAGGTCCCTGAACCACCTTTTCTTATCTGGCTTCCTTTAGTACTCAAGTCTTAACTGTGTCAAAAGAAAGGGCAGACATTGAATTTACCCACACACATCAACAGATAGTCTAATTTATCCAGAATACCCATGCATATATGATCAATTGATGCTTGACAAGTGTGCCAAGAACACACAATGAGTAAAGACAGTCTTTACAAATGGTGCTGGGAAAAGTGGATATCCACATGCCAAGGAAAGGAAAGATGGAAAGAAAGAAAGAGAGAGAGAGAGAGAGAGAGAGAGAGAGAGAAATAGAAAGAAAGAAAGAAAGAAAGAAAGAAAGAAAGAAAGAAAGAAAGAAAGAAAGAAAGAAAAGGAAGGAGGGAGGAAAGAGGGAAGGAAGGGAAAGAGGGAGGGAGGGAGGGAGGGAGAAAGGAGGGAGGAAGGAGGGAAGGGAGGGAGAAAGGAAAGAGGAGGAAGAAATTTGACCTCTACTTTACACCATGTACAAAAATCAACTCAAAATGGATTAAAGTCATACACATAAGATCTGAAAATGTAAAAGTCCTAGAAGAAAACATAAGTGAAATGCTTCTTGACATTGGTCATGTCAATGATTTCTTGGATATGATACCAAGAATACAGCAACAGAAACAAAAATAGAGACGTAGGCTTATTTGAAAGTAAAAATCTTTACAACAAAGGAAATAGTCAAAGAATGAAAAGACAAGTATAGAATGGGAGAAAATATTTGCAAATTAGATCTTTGATAAGAGGTTAATACGCAATATATGTAAGAAACTTATACAACAATGTGAGGGGAAAAGTCATTTGAAACTGGGCAAAGGACTTGAACAGACATTTTTCTTAATACATACAAATGACCAAGTATATAAAAAGATTTCCACATCATTATTATCAGAAAAATGCAAATCAAAACTTCAGTGAGACATCAATTCACATCTGCTAGGATGGCTATTAAAATAAATGACAAGCGTTGGCAAGGACATGAAGAATTTCAAATCCTTGTCCCTTGTACACTCTTGGTGGTAATGTAAAATGGCATAGCAGTTATAGAAAGCAGCATGGAGATTCCTTGAAAACAGAGCTTTCATATGACCCTGCAATCCTACTTCTAAGTGTTTATTAAAAGTAAATAAGATCATTATCTCAAAGAGATGTCTATTCTCATATAGACATCTACATCTCCATCTCATCATATTCACTACAAAATTTTTCACAATAAGCAAAATATGGAAACAACCTAAGCATCATCTACACATGAGAAAGTAAGGAAGATGTGATTTCATATATATAACTGGGTGGCATTGGATATGTCTATTACCTTGATTGTGGTGATGGTATCATGGCTGTTTTATATGTCCCAAACTCAACAAACTGTTTATATTACATATGTATAGTCCTTTACATATCAATTATACATTTTTAAAATAATAGATGATAGATAGGTAGATAGAATCCAGAATACATTTTACCATACTATAATAACTTCAAATCAATAACAGTGGAAATCATAGATAACTCTGTGATTTTCACTTCTCCCTTATATCACTTCAGAGAGACAGGAAAATGACTTTCTAATTACTCGCTTGTCATTTACATCTAAATTTTTGTCTATTTTAAAATTTTTAGGGGCGCCTGGGTGGCTTAGTCGGTTAAGGGTCCGACTTTAGCTTAGATCATGATCTCGCGGTTCGTGGGTTCGAGCCCCGCGTCGGGCTCTGTGCTGACTGCCAGCTCAGAGCCTGGAGCCTATTTCAGAGTCTGTGTCTCCTTCTCTCTCTGACCCTCCCCTGCTCACTGTGTGTGTGTGTGTGTGTGTGTGTGTGTGTGTGTGTCTCCCCTAGAAATAAATAAAAATATTTAAAAAAATAAATTAAATAAAATTTTTATTCTACTGTAGTTTTAAAATCTTCATAGACATATGTTGAGTGTATCAAAATTCTTGAGTTTGAGCTTTAAACAGATCAGAATATAACTTATCGTAGAATGTCTAGATACATTCAGATGGCCTTTAATATTTTCATATCCTTGAATAACATGATACTGAGACTTAGTTTGAAATTGTTTCATGCAGGGTTTTGAAAACTTTGTATACTAAATATGATGCAACTCCTTGGCCACTTCTCAGTACCTATGTATGTTTCCTGCCAATATGGAACCAAATGAAATGATACATAAATGCACAGCTATTTAACACAAGATTATCATACACATTAAATATGTTCATGAGAGGGGCGCCTGGGTGGCTTAGTCGGTTAAGCGTCTGACTTTCGCTTAGGTCATTATCTTGCGGTTCGTGGGTTCGAGCCCTGCGTGGGGCTCTGTGCTGACTGCCAGCTCAGAGCCTGGAGCCTGTTTCGGTCTGTGACTCCCTCTGTCTCTGACCCTCCCCTGCTCACGCTGTCTCTCTCCCTCTCCTAGAAATAAATAAAACATTTAAAAAATATATGTTCATGAGACTGGCACCCAATATTAAACATCATGCTGCTACATAACTTTCCATAACCACAGGAAACTGCATGTGGTATACTTCAACAAATAAGGAGAACTAGCTGATTTTAAATTGGAGAAAAATATCTGTAAGGCATTTCCAGGGTAGCATTAACTTATGCAATGATGTGAGAAATACTACCTCATGTTCAATATATATTCCCTGTCCCCAACATACTAATCTAAGAATTTAACAAGGGTGTTTCCACAATATATGGCAGATGTTTTCAATGGCTGAATAAACTTAAAAGTCTCATCAAAATTTAGAGAGCAATCCGTGTTCAGAGTATTTCTCTGTGCATCCTCTGCAAGATCAGAATCATCTTGACCATTTTTGATGCAGATATATCTGCTGTGTGAGATACTCATCTTTTTTTACTGTCAGCTTTCTCACCAAAGATTCGTGGCTCTTCTGTATGCCCCATTCACTTCTCTTTCCAGTTGCTACATACAGTTACTACTTAATAAAAACTAAGAGATGGGATTGTGACAAATGTGACATTATGGAATAGCTACAAAAATTAATGTTTTGGATATAATATTTTCAGAAGGATTGGGGAATTACAGTTATTTATGCAATGGGGAAGAAGATAATCTTTTCCAGACAGGTGAACACTCAGTAGAAAAATTAAAAATAATAATGCAAAAAATGTGTGGTCATAGCCTCTTATTCTTCTAATCTTCAACCATGATATTTAAGATTGAAACCAGATAATCATGTATCAAACAAGTCATATAGAAAATAAATATGTTTAGAATATAAAAATAGTTCATAGAATTTGTGATACTATTAGATGTTATGAGGAGGGTGGAATTTATGTTATATTCTGGGAGAGTGGAAACTAATAAAAAGGTCAGATACTTTAGTATAAATTTAAAATTTCTTGAGCTATTCAGAAAAATATCCAAAGTAAATCAAAAGTATCATTTTATTAATATTATAAGCCTCAACTCCTGTAAAGAAGAATGGATGTACAGACCTTTAAGTCCTATTTGTAATACATTAACTTGTTTAATTTTCACATTTTAGATACCCCATTCATTTTTCATGACCCCTGATCATCTGAGCACATGTATTCTTCAGATAAGTTCTTCTTAGTAAGAATGTTGACAAGAGAAATAAGATCCCAACTGTCACTGACAGTGAATTCAATTGACAAACAGATTGAATTATGTGTCTATTTTGTGTGACTTTTAAGATTGAAGTGACTAGAATATCCTTATCAAGAGTACTGTGAAGATTAACCATAATATTGTAGAATTGAACAGACTCTGCTGAGGTGTAAATAACTTTTTAACATAAACCTATGAGCCCAACGTAAAGTTGTGATTAAGGTACATTTTAAATATCATATAAACATTTGCCTCATACAAAGTATCCAAAGTGAAAAGTTTTTATATAGACTTAAGACATATCAGTAGAGTTTTAAGTAAATAAGGCTAGCAACCACCAATGATTGTAATGTTTCAGGAAATATGCTAGGGCTGAGGGATATTCTGGATGAGAAAGAAATAACCAAAGGCACCTGAGTGCTCAGTCAGTTGAGAGTCTGACTTTAGCTCAGATCATGATCTTGTGGTTCATGAGTTCCAGCCCCACGTCAAGGCTCTGTGCTGACAGTTGGAGCCTGGAGCCTGCTTCAGATTCTGGGTCTCCCTCTATTGCTACCCCACCCCCACTCATGCTCTCTCTCTCTTTCAAAAATAAATAAACATTAAAAAAAGAAATAACAATGAACATGATTTATGGCACAGTTCTAAAAGTATGACATTGAATAAGGAAAAGTACAGTAAACATAAGAGTGAGTTAAGAAAAAGCAAAGAAGAAAAAACATATGATGGCTATTAGATTCTTCCTACACCTATATTATGAAACAATTTGATATAAGTAAAAAATCAATTGAATAAGTCTTTCTTATCCTACCAACTAACCAGAAGCAGAAGAAAATATTTTATTGTTATCCTCATATGTTCTTATTAACAATCTATTTTAAAAACTGTATAATCTTAACCAGCAAACATTGAAGAAAACATTTTATGTTTTTCATCAGGCTTTGTTTCTTATCACCTACAAACTAAAGTCAGCATAGTAGAATGACAAATTTCAAAATATTCATTTTCATAGTTTAAAAATGTGTAATAGTGGGGCACCTGGGTGGCTCAGTCGGTTGACTGAGCTCAGGTCATGATCTCATGGTTTGTGGGTTCGAGCCCCGCGTCGGGCTCTGTGCTGATGGCTAGCTGAGATCCTGGAGCCTGTTTCAGATTCTGTATCTTCCTTTCTCTCTGACCCTCCCCTGCTCACGCTGTCTCTGTCTCTCAGAAATAAATAAAACATTAAAAAAATTTAAAAAAAGAATTTATAAAAAAAATGTGTAATAGCCAGGTAATAGCTGGAAAACTATTGCTATGGAAAATGACATAATGTGCATGCTTTCAGATGTTATCAATTAGAGGTTTCATTAATAGTTGTCCGAATCACTTAGCATATAACACTGGGAGCGCATTGCCATACCACTTTGGCAGCTTTGATCAGCTTTGTCCTTACAGACAACTAATAGTTTTTATATTGATTCATGCATTAATCAGAGCCATTTTAATTTCAGAATTAGCATACCCAAAATGTTCTGATTTATAGTGCTAATATGTCTTAGCAAAGACTAAAAAAAACATTTTACTGCTGTTAACCAGAGGTGATGTCTCATAAAAACTGAGAAAATCTTGCCCAAACTTCACATTCCAAGCTGTTTAAATTTCAAGATATCTCATCTATACCTACAGAAGAAAGGAGGAAGTACATCTTCTTTTCCTGTTGACAAAATTAAATGCCAGGTTTCAAATGTCAAATGAAAGTTTTGATTTTCATAATTTATAGTTTATAAAGGTATAAGCTATTTTATAAGCTATAATTTATAAATAGGTTATAAATTTAATAAACTATTTAAATTAGGTTATAAATTTATTTTAAAGATAAGCACATGTAAAGAACTGAATGTTAATATTATATTCCTAATATTTCATCCAGTATTACTGATTATTTTATGTAACAGGTAAGGTTCATTTTAAATGCTTTCTAATTTCATTACTGAAAGATGATAATTGGCTGAAAAGGAAAGCAGAACTTTGTTCATCACTATGAGTGTAATTTGGTAAACTTTTTTCTTAGCAACTTTCCTCAGGCAATAGTTATGCATTAATGTTCATCCCAGAGAAATTCTGGTTCCCATCCCTTAGGGGTTTGCACAGCAAATGTCACATTTTCCACGTGCAGATAAATTCATAAATCAATGTGTACAGCTCATATTGCCTGAATCTTTATAGCAAATTTTAATCAGCTAAACATACACATTTTGCCACACTTCATCCACTGCTATGAAAGATCAGAATATAGCAGATGTAGCTGCATGATGAAGAAACATTGCAATTAATGTCAGGCAGAGTCTGGTTAAAATATCTTCTGAAAATGTGACTAAAATTCTTTCAATGATTCAATCACATATTCACTGAGTGAATTCATATATTCACTCAGAGTGAGAAGATAATTTTGCTATTCATATCAGAGCAGTTTCAGATATAATAAAGAAATATTTTATCATTTCCACAAAGTCAACTTGCTTTAGAAACTTAAGAGGAGTGGGGAGTCTGGGTGGCTCAGTCGGTTAAGCATCCAACTTCGGCTCAGATCATGATCTCACGGTTCGTGGGTTTGAGCCCCACATCAGGCTCTGTGGAGCCTGTTTCAGATTCTGTGTCTCCCTCTCTTGCTGACCATCCCCTGCTCACGCTGTCTCTCTCTCTCAGAAATAAATAAAACATTAAAAAATTTAAAAATAAAAGGAAACTTGAGAGGAGACAACTATAGGCCATAAGGATGGAGGAAAAGGACGGAGAAAGATTACAGTGGGCTTCATCTTGTCTTGTGACTTTAAGTACCTATATCTGGTTGTGTCTTTTGAGTAGGAGAAATAGTTGAGACAATATCACATGTTAAATAAGACAAAATAAGGTTACTGACAGGTATCTGAGGAGAGAGATATGAAGCTGAACACCCAGAATGGGCACAAAGCGTCCATATAAGGCACCAACACTGAGTCTGTATAACACTCTTCACTGGAGGACGGAGAGCCAACACGTCCCTTTGTGACAGTGGATGTTAGCAGGCTGATTTTACACAATGGTTTTCATCCTGGAAGGGGCATATATAATTAGGACATAAATTTGCTTTTTCTGCCTCAGTGCATATGCTGACATCACCATTTGTGGATCTACAGAATGTCTGCATCTTCACCATACAATATTGCCACTGCCTAAAGAACATACAGTAAAACCTTGGTTTGCAAGCATAATTTGTTCCTGAAGCATGCTTGTAATCCAAAGCACTTGTATATCAAATGAATATCCCCATAAGAAATAACGGAAACTCGGATGATTCATTCAACAACCTCAAAATATTCATACAAAAATGATTATAATATGTAAAATAATACAAAAATTATAAAGAAAATACAAGATATAAAGAAAAATAAACAAATTAAGCTGGCATTTACCTTTGAAAACCTTCGTGGTTGGTGTGCGGTAGACAAGAGAGTGGAGGGCAATTGTGAAGGACAACTTTCACTATCATTAATGGATGTTGACTACAGTACATTATTAATAAACTCTTATCATATACTGTATTTAATGTAACTGGCAATAAGGCAGCAAAGTAAAGGTTCTATATCTGCACGCAGCCTGACCTGGAATGACACAAAGCATCCCTAAGCTCACTTCTATATGGAAAAGCAAGGGACTGTCCATAGGTGCTTTGAAGTCACAAAAAAGACACTAGTGCCAGTTGTGGACACCTTCTAACATTCTGAAAAATTTCTGCCAAACACCGCAAGCTGAGACCAAGCATCTGAGCATGGAAGATGATCACCCACAATCCCACAGTAAGAAAGAGAGAGAGACAGAGAGAAGAACCATTAGCTCAGTTGTGATCATGTGACATTCAGTGTAACATACTACCTGCATTGCAGACATCGCTCATACATCAAGCTAAAATTTATTAAAAATGTTTGCTCATCTGCACTCACAGAAAAGTTACTTGCAATCCAAGGTTTTACTGTATTTTATAAGTAAAAAAGTACATCTATAAGCTCATACTCAAAGTATTCGATCATCTTACCCTGTGCTCTTTAATGCATGCAGCTTGACAGAATGATGAGGCAGAATGGTGAAGATTCAACTGGAGAGTATGCTAGGGAAAAACATCTTACAAGGCTGAAGCACTGTGCTAAAGGATACATTTTATGCCTTAAACCACTGGTCAATATGTGATACCATTTCCCACATATCCAGATTTTCCAGATCCAAGACCAAAAGATAGAAATAAGAGTGACTCTCTTCACAATTATAACTACTACTACTACTACTACTACTACTACTACTACTAAATATAAAGTTTCTTTTCTCATAATCCTGGGATGCCTAAGAGTTAAATGTTTCTACCAAGTCAAAGAGCTGATTCTAATGAATTAAAAATTGAGAGAGCCACTTTGCAAGTTTTCAGATCCTCATAACTCTGAACCAAAGAGAAGTGAGTGAGTGACCCTAACTACCAGACATAATACAACATGGAGGCAAGGAGGAACAATGTCTAGAATCAGAACACTGACTGCATTGCCAGTTAGTATTCATCATGCCTGATAATACTATCAGTGGAAAACTGTAAAAACTCAGTGAAGATATGACTACTAAGGCCTTGTGTTTCCCTATATCAAGGTATCAGTTTTCTTTTACCAAACAAAGGCTAGAGCACATACTAAGGGGTGCAGTTTGTATATTGTAGTACATATTCTATTTGCACCTCTGCATCTACCCTCATGTTTTCTCTGACTTTCACTGTGTACAAGATGGCTTGGCCTCCATGGCTTTCATTTAAACTCAGTTAATAAAAGCCTCTTGCAAGATAGAGATCAGTATTTATTCTCTCTGGTTCCTACCATTCAGTTTGCAGTCTGACAGTTGCTGCATTCTTCTCTATATTCTGTAGCTTCTGTCTAGGCTTCATTCTCAAAAACAAAGCTTTCACTGGGTTGCAGTGATTGTTCCTCTCCTTGAGGGAGGGATATTCAAGCCTGAGGATAGGGATCATTCCCCACTATTGCTGGATCCAGTCTTTCTAATTTTGTTGCTTACACTGTGATAAATTCAATTTGTTTAAATTCTCTTCAAATATTACTTTGAATGTCCCTTCTGTTCCAGTCAGGCTTCTGACTAATATGTCAATCATATTAAATGACCCAAGGAAAATAGTTCATTTGTAGTATCACCTAAAGTAATTCAAGAAAATCATCAGGAAAATGGGACGAATGTAGAGAAAAGAGGCCAAGAATTAAATAATGAAGAGTCTGATAAACCAAAATGGACCTTGAAAAGGTAATGCATACTCAAAAATGGATCATGGACCTGAAAATAGAATGCAAAACTATAAAAGTCCTGGGATATAACACAAAAAAACCCAGATGACCTTAAGTATCGTGATGACTCTTTAGATACAATGCCAAAGTTACAATCTGTGAAAGAAATAATTAATAAGCTGGATTTTATTAAAATTAAAACCTTCTGCTTTGCAAAAGAAGTCTCTTTTTAGGACAGCAAACTATTCTATATGATATTATAATGAAAAATATATGTCATTATACATTGTCTAAACTCATAGAATATACAACATCAAGAGTGAATCCTAAGGTAAACTATGGACTGCGGGTGATTATGATGTGTCAATGCAGGCTCATCCATAGGAAAAAATGTACCATTCTGGAGAGTGATATTGATAATGAGGGTGGCTGTGCATGTCTAGGGGCAAGGCATATTTGGAAAATCTATGTACCTCTCTCTCAATTTTGTTGTAAACTTAAAGCTACTCTAAAAACATATTGTTTAGAAAAAGATGGGAATAACACATTCTCACGGAGTGATAAAGATGAAAAAAGATATTGTATTTTGTGAATAAGAACAATACCTAGCTCGCAGCAAACTAGCATTTGTAAATGGTAATTCCCTCCCCTAGCTTTCTTCTCCAAACAGGATGAAGAAGACTTAGCCCAAACTAGTATTCTTTTCCAGCTTACTAATTCCATAGTCAGGGTATATAATGAAATGTATATATTATGAATATTAATGTTCACATATTTGAAAAAATGAGTGCAATTTTTAAAATAATTAGTATGATATAAAATAGATTAGTGGAAAAATACAATAAGTAAGAACACCGTGTCTAATTTCACTACTTATAAAAAAAGGACATAGTCAAGACAAGGCAAAGACAAGTCAGAGACTGGGGGAAAATATTTGCAAAAGATATATCTGATAAAGAATGGTTATCCAAAATATAGAAAGAATGCTTAAAACTCAACAATAAGAAAACAATCTGATTGAAAAGTGGGCCAAAGACCTTAACAGATCCCTCAACATAGAAAATATATCTATGGCAAATAAGCTTAGAAAAGACGCTCCACATCATATGTCATCAGGGAAATGCATATTAAAACAATGAGATGCCACTACACACCTATTAAAGTGGCCAAAATCTGAAACACTGATAATATAAAATGCTGACAAAGATGTGGAACAACACGAGTTCTCATTCATTGCTGGTGGTAATGCATAATGGGATAGCCACTTTGGAAGATAGTCTGGTGGTTTCTAACAATATCTAAACACACTCATCATAAGATTCATCAGTCACATTCCTCAATATTTTCCCAAAAGAGTTGAAATCTTATATCTAATCATAAAACTGCATAGAGATCTTTATAGCAGCTTTATTCATAATTTCCAAAACTTGAAAGCAGGTGAATAGATAAATTGTGGTACATTCCAACTATGGAATATCATTAAGCACTAAAAAGAAATGAACTATCAAGCCAAGAAAAGACAAGGAGGGGACTTAAATGCATATTACTAAGTAAAAGAAGCCAATGCAAAATAGGCTATACATTACATGATTCCAACTATATGACGTTCTGCAAAAGGATCAGTGTTTGCCAAGTACTGGGGTGAGCAGGAATGCACAAGCAGATCACAGATGACTTTTTGGACAATAAAAAATATTCCGAGAAACGGGCACCCTCCTACACTGTTGGTGGGAATGTAAACTGGTACAGCCCCTCTGGAAAACATGTGGAGGTTCCTCAGGAAACTAACAATAGAACTCCCCTATGACCCAGCAATGGCACTGCTAAGAATTTACCCAAGGGATACAGGAGTGCTGAGGCATAGGAGCACATGGACCCCAATGTTCATAGCAGCACTCTCAACAATAGCTAAAACATGGAAAGAGCCTAAGTGCCCATCAACAGATGAATGGATCAAGAAGATATGGTTTATCTATACCATGGAATACTACATGGCAATGAGAAAGAATGAATTCTGGCCATGTGTAGCAACATGGAGGGACCCTGAGGGTGTTATGCTGAGCGAAATAAGTCAGGCAGAGAAGGACAAATATCATATGTTTGCACATATAGGAGGATTAGGAGGAACTTGACGGAGGAATAAGGGGGAGAAAAAGGGCGGAAATGGTGGGGGAAAGGGAGAGAGGCAAACCATGAGAGACTCTTGAATGCTGACAAAAACTGAGGACTGATGGATGTGGGGGGAGGGGGGATGGGCATGGAGGAGGACACTTGTGGGGATGAGCACTGAGTCTTATGTGGAAACTAATTTGACAATAAACTATTTGTAAAAAAAATAAAAATAAAAAAATAAAACCAAGCTTGAGGCTTTAAAAAAAAAATTCCGTATAATGCTACAATTGTGGATTTATCTCATTCTACATTGGTTCAAATCCATAAAACTTAGAAGACTAAGTGAAACTAGGTTACCTGTGAACTCTGGAGACTATGATGTATTAATTTAGCTTCATCAGTTGTAACAAATGTATCATTCTGGAGAGGGATGTCAATAATGGGGGTGTCTGTGCATTTGGGAGAGCAGGAGGTACAGGAGAAATCTCTGTATCTTTCCTCAGTTTTACTTTAAACTTAAAACTAATTTTTGTTTTGTTTTGGTTTTATTTGTTTGTTACAAGTTTTTATTTAAAGTCTAGTTAATTAACATATAGTGTAAAATTGGTTTCAGGAGTAGAATTTAGTGATTCATCACTTACATATAATACCCAGTGTGCATCACAACAAGTGTTTTCCTTAATGCCTATCACCCACTTAGCCTACACCCCCTCACTTCCTTTCCAGTACCCCTTAGTTTGTTCTCTATAGTTAAAAGTCTCTTATGATTTGCCTCCCTCTCTTTTCTTCCCTTCCCTTATGTTCATCTGTTTTATTTCTTAAATTTTTCATATGAGTAAAATCATATGATTTTTGTCTTTCTCTGACTGACTTGTTTAGCTTAGCATAATACACTCTAGCTCCATCCACATTTTTGAAAATGGCAAGATTTCATTCTTTTTGATGGCTGAGTAATATTCCATTGTGTATGCATATGTGTGTGTGTGTGTGCGCACACGCGCACGCGCGCATGTGTGTGTAACACATCTTATTTATCTATTCATGAGTCAATGGAATTTGGGCTCTTTACATAATTTGGCTTTGTTGATGATGCCACTATAAACACCAAGGTGTATGTGCCTCTTTGAATCAGTATTTTGGTATCCCTTGTGTAAATACCTAGTGGTGCTATGGCTGGGTCATATGGTAATTTTATTTTTAACTTCTTGAGGAAATGCCAAACTCTTTTTCAAAGTGACTGCACCAGTCTAGATTTCCAACAACACTGTAAGAGGGTTCCCCTTTCTCTGAATTCTCACCAACATATGTTGCTTTCTGTGTTAATTTTAGCCATTCTGACAGGTGTAAGGTGGTATCTCCTTGTAGTTTTGATTTGTATTTCCCTGATAATTAGTGATGTTGAGCATCTTTTAATGTGTCAGTTAACCATCTGTATGTATTTTTCAGAAAAAAATGTCTATTCATGTCTTCCATCCATTTCTTGATGGAAATTTCTTGGATTATTTGTTTTTTGACTATTGAGTTTGATCAGTTCTTTATAGATTTTGGACACTAACCCTTTATCAGATATGTCATTTTCAAATATCTTTCCCCACTCTGAAGGTGGATAAAAGGCTTTGTTTATTGTTTCTTTTGTTGTACAGAGAAGCCTTTACTTTTGATGTATTCCCAATAGTTTATTTCTACTTTTGTTTACCTTGCCTCCAGAGACTTATCTAGTAAGAAGTTACTATGGCCAGTGTCTAAGAGGTTATTGCCTGTGCTCTTCTCTAGGATTTTGATAGTTTACTTTCTCACATTTAGGTCATTTATTGATTTTGATTTTATTTTTGTGTATGGTGTTAGAGATTGGTCCAGTTTCATTCTTCTGCATGTTTTCTAGCTTTCCCAACACTATTTGTTGAAGAGACTGTCTTTTTTCCACTAGATAGTCTTTCCTGTTTTGTTGAGGATTCGTTGACCATATAGTTGTAGGTTCATTTCTGTTTTTTTCATTCTGTTCCATTGATTTAGTGTCTATGTTTGTGTCAGTACCATACTGTCTTGATGATTACAGCTTTGTAATATAACTTAAAATCTGGAGTTGTGATGCTTCCAGCTTTGCTTTCTGTTTTCAAGATTGTTTTGTCTATTCAGGGTCTTTTGTTGTTCCACACACATTTTAAGATTGTTGTAGCTCTGTAAAAAATGATAGTATTATTTTGATAGGGACTGCATTAAATGTGTATATTTCTTTGGGTAGTATAGACATTTTAACAATGTTTGTTCTTCCAATCTATGAGCATGAATGTTTTTCCATTTCTTCGTGTCATCTTCAATTTCTTTCATAAGTCTTCAACAGTTTTCAGAAGATAGGTCTTTTGGGGTGCCTGGGTGGCTCAGTTGGTTAAGCGTCCAACTTCAGCTCAGGTCATGATCTCACGGTTCGTGGGTTTGAGCCTCATGTCAGGCTCTGTGCTGACAGCTAGCTCAGAGCCTGGAGCCTGTTTCAGATTCTGTATCTCCCTCTCTCTCTGACCCTCCCCTGTTCATGCTGTCTCTCTCTCTGTCTTTCTCAGAAATAAATAAAACATTTTAAAAAACATTAAAAAAAGAATACAGGTCTTTTATCTCTTTGGTTAGATTTATTCCTAGGTATCTTATAGATTTTTGGTACAATTGTAAATGGGATCAATTACTTGGATTTCTCTTTCTGTGGCTTTATTATTGGTGTATAGTAATGCAATTGAATGATGTGTATCTGTTCTAGCAATTTTTGGTGTAGTCATTCAGGTTTTCTATAGAGTATCATGTCGTCTGAGAATAGTGAAAGTTTTGTGTCTTCATTACCAATTTGGATGACTTTTATTTCTTTTTGTTGACAATAAAACTACTTTAAAAACATAAAGTCTTAATTTTAAAAAGAAAAGAAGAAGGGGAAAAGCTAATATATTTTAAAATGCTGTTTTTAAGTATTGAACACAATATTAAACAAAAGACGTTAAACTCCAAATCAAATAATGATATTTTAGAGATTCCTCTGCTTGTAAAATGAATTCGCCATCTTCATAAGATGGATCCACCATTGTATTTTGGTCTATCTATCTTGAAGACAATTTGTTCTCTTTAACTGCCAAACTGGTAGAGGTCAAATCAATAAGTACAGCAATAAGTACACTTCTAGTAAGTTCAGTTCTAAACTTCAAAATATCAGCATTTTGGAGAAATATTTTTCTTGGAAGGATGACTTAGGATGGAATATTTGACCAGCATATTGACCATACTTTGAAAAAAGTGTTCACACCAAAAATACATAAACTGACTTATTCTTCATACTATGTTGTTAAGGCAATGATTCTAACTTTCTCAGAACATACTTTTTAACTGTTTGCCTATTCAAAATTCCTGGCACTTGTCAATTTTGCAAATAGCTAAAAGACGTAGCACAATGGCTGAATTTGCGTCATTTTGGTCATTTGGATAAGAGATCTGGTAATACCACAAGGTAAGTAACACAATAACAAAATAATTTCCTCAGCAACATGAATACGGATTTTCAAATTATTTTAAATATGCACTCAAACAGCACATTTAAAATATTAAGTATTAATTACAAGAAATTTTCATTTACAAATGTAATGTTAAAGCATAAATTGATATTTTATATGTGTATGTCTAGATAAGTCAGTCTAAATCTTTATTTTTATTGTTTTACTTTTTTAATGGAGATGTAATTTTATATTCAGTAAAGCTCACTCACCACAGTGATACAGTTCTACAGTTTTGAAAAACAAATGTAATCATCATCATCACAATCAGGATATATACAATTTCTATCAAACTGTAAAAGGTCTCTTATTTTTTAATTTATTATGAATTTTAAAATCAAGAGTAATGTTGAATATTTTCAAATGATTTTTCTGCATCTTTTGAGATGAGTATATAATTTTTAAGAATTGTATTGGTTAATTTGTGAATGGCATCCATTGATTTTCAATTATTGGACCAAACTGCATTCCTACAAAAATCCTAGCTGATCCTGATATATTATCGGTTTTACATATTTCTGGATTTGATTTGGCAATATATTGTTAAAATTTTGCATCTGTGTTTATGAGGGATATTGGTCTCTAGTGTTCTTTCTAAATGATATATATAATTGTGGCATCAAAGAAAATCTTAGATTAGACAATTGAGAAGTATCTTTTAAACTACTTATATAAATATTTTTAAAACAAGTTTCTATTAAACAGCTGTGGTTATTTTGTTTTGCCTTTTCATTCTCACATGTGTGTTTATTATTTCTTGATTGTTAGTTTATGTCTAAAAATACTTCAAAATTAATCTATCACTTCCTTCCTATCCTCCACAGTTTCTGATAGGAAATCTATTGTCATTCAAATCATGTACCCTCATTTTTCTTAGGCAGTTTTCAAAATTCCATCTTGGAAATTTCTCACCAGATTGACTATTATGTGTCTGGTATGAATTTCTTTGATTCTGCTCTTTGGGGGGTTTATTTATATTCTTTAATCTGTAGGTTTATGTTTTTCACCAATGAGACATTTATGAATATTATTTATTTCTAATAGCTATTTACAAAATAAAGTTTCAGGAAAAAAATTAAAACTATATGCCAAGAATATTAAAATTACTTGTGTATTTTGATTCTTTTTCCTTTTAAAAACCTATCCTAATGAAATAATAGAACAGTGATGAAGTATTTGTAAACAAACTAACCCTTTCTAATATTATACAAGGGAATAGAACTGTCAACCACATAAAAACATTCAGTAATAGTAATTTTAACAACAATAGACAGAGCTACAATACTCAGTTTAACTATTTATTGAATGCCCAGAAGATATATGGCCTATGTTAAATATTATGATGATCACTAAAACATACAAATATAAGTCCTTTTCTTTGACCTCTAATTAGAAGGTTAGTACATAAAGGAATTATCCTTTGTAAATATTTGGTCCAGAGATAGATGACTTCCAGGATCTCATGATTTTTAAATCTTAGATTAGACAATTGAGAACTATCTTTTAAGCTATCTATATTAATATTAATATTTCATTTATTATTATTTATTTATATAAAATTCAATTACTTTTTTTGATTCAGTTTGCTAGTATTTCATCAAGAATTTTTGTATCCATGTTCATCTTTAAAGAAGGAGTTTGGAAGCTTTCCTTCTTTTTCTATTGTTTGGAATAGTTTGAGAATATTAGGCATTAACTGTTTTTCTTTTTTCTTTTTTTTTTTTAAATTTATTTCTAAGAGAGAGAGAGAGAGAGAGACAGCGTGAGCAGGGGAGGGTCAGAGAGAGAGGGAGTCACAGACTGAAACAGGCTCCAGGCTCTGAGCTGGCAGTCAGCACAGAGCCCGACGCGGGGCTCGAACCCACGAACCGCGAGATCATGACCTAAGCGAAAGTCGGACGCTTAACCGACTAAGCCACCCAGGCGCCCCTAGGCATTAACTGTTTTTAAATATTTGGTAGAAATCACCTGTATTAAATATTTGGTAGAAATCACCTGTAAAACCATCTGGCCCTGGACTTTTGTTTGTTGAAACTTTTTTGATTACTGATTCAATTTTCTTGTGGATTATCAGGGTATTCAAGTTTTCTATCTCTTCCCATTTCAGTTCTGGTAGTTTATATGTTTGTAGGAATTTATCCATTTTTTTCCCAGGTTGTCCAATTTGTTGGCATATCATTTCTCATAATACTCTCTTATAATTGTTTGTATTGACTATAATGTTGATTGTTATTTCTCCTCTCTCATTTATGATTTTATTTATTTGTGAGCCTCCTTTCTTCTCCAAGTATTCCAAAAAATAGAAAAAGAAGGAAAACTTCCAAAAAACCATTCACTGCAATTAAGTGAAATTTATTTCTAGGTTGCAAGAGTGGTTCAATATTCACAAATCAATAAACATGACACAGCACATTAATAAAAAAAGGATAAGAACCATATGATCATTTCAATAAATGCAGAAAAAGCATTGAACAAAATACATCATCTATGATAAAAACTCTCAACAAAGTAGACTTTGTGAGAAAATGCCTCAACATAAGAAAGGCCATCTATGAAAAACCCACAGGTAATATCATCATCAGTGTGCAAAAACCAGAGAGCTTTACCTTTACGGTCAGGAACAAGACAGGGATATCCAATTCTACCGCTGTTATTTAACATAGTACTAGAAGTCCTAGCCAAAGCAATCAGACAACAAAAAGAAATTAAAATACATTCAAATTGGCAACAAGAAGGAAAACTTTCACTATTTGCAGATGACATAATGCTTGAAAACCAGAAAGACTCCACCAAAAAACCTACTAGAACTGATATACAAATAAGGGCTATAAATCAACATACATAAATCTTGTTGTATTTCTATACACCAATAATGAAGAAGAAGAAAGAGAATTCAAGGATCAATCCCATGAACAACTGCACCAAAACCACGATATCTAGAAATAAACATAACCAAAGTAGTGAAAGACCTGTACTCTGAAAACTATGTAACACTGATTAAAGAAATTGAAGATAGCACAAAGAAATGGGAAAACATTCCATGCTCATGGATTGGAAGAACAAACATCATTAAAATGTCTATACTACCCAAAGAAATCTACACACTTAATGCAATAATTTTCAAAATACCACCTGCATTTTTCACAGAGCTAGAACCAATAATACTAAAATGTATATGGAACCACAAAAGACTGAACAGCCAACACAACCTTGAAAAAGGAAAGCAAAGCTGGAGGCATCACAATTCCAGACTTCAAGTTATATTACGAAGTTACAGGGATCAAGATAGTATGATCCTGGCACAAAGGTAGACACATAGAGCTATAGACTAGAACAGAAAACACAGAAATGAACCCCCAACTATATGGTCAATTAATTTTTAACAATGCAATAAATAATATCTAATGGGAAAAAGACAGTCTCTTCAACAACTGTTGTTGGGAAAACTGGAAAGCAACATGAAAAAGAATAAAACTGGACCACTTCCTTACATAATCCACAAAAATAAATCCAAAATGGACGAAAGACCTAAATGTGAAGCAGGAAACTATGAAAATCCCTGATGAGAACACAGTAGCCTCTTTAACACTGGCCATAACTACTTCTTACTAGATGTGTCTCCTGAGGCAAGGGAAATAAAAGCACAAGTAAAATATTGGGATTTTAACAAAATAAAAGATTCTGTACAGAGAAGGAAACAATCAACAAAACTAAAATATAATTTAGGGAATGAGGGAATATATTTGCAAATGACATATCTGATAAGGCGTTATTATCCAAAATATATAGAGAAGTTATCTAACTCAACACCTCAAAAACAAATAATCTAATTAAAATGAGCAGAGGACATAAATAAACATTAACGCATACACATGGCTAACAGATACATGAAAAGGTGCCCAACATCCCTATCAGGGAAATGCAAATCAAAACTACAAAAAGATATTACCTCACACCTGTCAGATTGGCTAAAATCAACAATACAAGGCATTGGCAAGGATGTGGAGAAAGGGGAACCCTCTTGTTGGTGGGAATACAAACTGGTGCAGTCACTGTGTGAAACAGTATGAAGGTTCCTCAAAAATAAAAAATACAACTATCCTACAATCCAACAATTGCACTACTGAGTGTATACCAAAAGAAAACAAAACTAAAATCATAAACTAAATCAAATGGATACATGCACTCATGTGTTTATTTAAATAGCCAGGATATGGAAGCAGCCCAAGTGACCATGGATGGTTGAATGGATAAAGAAGATGCTATACACGCATGCACACACACACACACACACACACACACACACACACACACACACACACACACACACTGGAATGTTACTCAGCTATACAGCAGAATGAAATCTTGCCATTTGAAATGCTGTGGATGGAGCTAGAGAGTACTATGCTAAGCAAAATAAGTCAGTCAAAGAAAGACAAATACCATATGATTTCACTCATTTGTGGAATTTAAGAAACAAAAAAATGAGCAAAGGAAGAATGGGAGAGAAAGGGAGGCAAATCAAGAAATAGACTCTTAAAGATAGAGAAAAAACTGATAGTTACCAGAAGGGAGGTGGGTGGGGAATGGGTGGAATAAGTGATGGGGATTAAGAGGTACACTTATTGTGATGAGCACTGGGCATTGTATGGAAGTGTTGAATCACTATATTGTACACATAAAACTAAAATTACACTGTATGTTAATTACATTGGAATTTAAATCAACACTTAAAATTAACATTTTTGAATGTTAATTAAAATTCAAATAACTTAATTTAAATAAGAAGATACATATTTTAAATAAAAGAAATTTAAACCACAATGGCTACTGAAATAATTTTCACGTATTTTTTTTTAATATTTTAGAATTTGGCAGGGTGAGGTGTGCCTGGGTGGCTCAATTGGTTTCTTTTTTTAATAAAAAAAAGATTAAACCATTAAATGTTGGACTTTCTGTTAAAGACAGTTGTAAAACAATGTGTTGCAGATAGCTTTTATTCATAGGACACTGGGCTTCAGTTTTAAGTGGCTTACCCTCCAGAATTACACATATCCAGACAATAGGAAAAATTTTCTATTGTATTTCTTCTCTCAATATCATCATACTCATTTCTGGAAACATAAAGGAGAACCATGGTTACACTTCCTCAAAGGCTGTGTCTTTTTTTTCAAGACTCAATCATGTTAAATACAGAAATCATCGCATAAAGTTTGCTCTGGAAATCAAATAGTAAGCTCTCTGAATTTCCCAACAACTTGGTTAGGATGTAGTACAGACATTTACCTTTAGGAGAGCTGTTTTTCTAATCAATATTATAAAGAGATATGAAGTAAAATAGTTTTATATTTTATAGTATAGCCTTAAAATTTTTTGTGATTACAAAAATTCTGAAAAACTCTGCAGGAGTCTAAAATAACTGATTCTAATTTTGAAATCAACATTTTAAATTTAATATTTAATTGATAACAAATAACTTCCTGAGCTTTTGTCTTGCTTAACAGTAGATTTCTGGGTCACACTGGTTGGCTTTAACCACATGATATAGCTGAGAAAAATTAAATTAATTTTATTTATTATTTCCTAAGTGTCAGTTTAGCAGATTAATCATTTTACATTTCATTAAGCAAGTAATATATTTTTTAAAAAATATACAAATACATCAATAACCTGAAATGTAAAACTAATGAGGTCAGACATATGAATCACAGGAATATCATTTCATGAAACAATCTTGTAGTTACTTAAAATTATCCTTATGATACTTGTCTCACAATTTTTGTTGCCACTGTAAAGGTCAATCAAATTTAGATCAAGATTTTTGTTTTCATTCACAATGTGTAGTATTTACCTAAGTGACATTTTGGAAACAGTTTATGAATAGAGCCTTAATAATTTCCTACAGTTTAATAAATGCCCTTTTCATTGTTGTTGGTGGAATTTATGCAGGGAAATTAAGCATTGATTAATGAACTTTCTTTTACAAAAAGAAATATTGCTAGAAATACTTCTCTACAAGCATTTCTCAACAAGAAGTCATCAGATTTCCAGACAATCACTTGTTTGACCATAAGTCCAATGATAACCCAATGGTTATGATTACTGAAATTTCTGGTGACCTATTTTCTCAGAACATTGGTGTCATTCTACTAGTTAGAGTTACTGAACTTATTAGTTAGAATTAACAAATTAACACACCTAGGATTAACAAACCTAAATTAATAAACCTATAACACAGAAAATCCACAAGTTTTATTTAGAAATAAAAGTTTATCTCTTATTTACATGAATATCCACTAAAGGTTGACTCTGTGGGTTTTGTGTGTATGTGTGTGTGTGTGTGTGTGAAAGAGAGAGAGAGACAAAGAGAGAGAGAAGGAAAGAGAGAGAAAGAGAAAGGAAGGATGAAGGTTGAGGGGATCAGGTCTAACCTACAAAACTTAAAAAGACCCTCTAAACCATTTGAGTCTTTAAAACAGTTTGAACAATAATTATACTTAATGCACTGTTTATCAAATGCAGCTCTCAAGCCAGTCAGTGCATCCTTAAATGAATTTAATGGGACAGGACAAGCATGTTTATGCATAAAATCACATACTAGAATAGAACAGAAAATAGTACCATGTGTCATATATATTATACAGGTAGGAATTTTCATCTGAATTTTTTTAGTAATGCCTTTTTGGGGCATGTATGTGGATAAGGTATTCCCTTCCTTCCTTAGATCATTGTAAAAACACTTCGAAACTATTTGTGTTCTTTGGAAGCATATTCTTATATGGAAGGAGAAGTGCCAGAGGACCTCATTCAAATAACAATTGAATCTATTCTAATAATTTTACTGATGATTAATATTAATTTTAATTTAATGGAAATATTCTTAATATGTTATTCATAACAAATTATTTTCTAGGCCTCAAAATAAGTCTTAAGAATACCAGTTTTTGGGGCACCTGGATGGCTCAGTTAAGTGTCTGACTTCTGATTTTGGCTGAGGTCATGATCTCAAGGTTCATGGGTTTGAGCCCCACATCAGGCTCTGTGCTGGCGCCATGGAGCTTGCTTGGGATTCTCTCTTCCCCACTATGCCCTTCCCTTGCTCAAGTGCACATGTGTATATGCATGTGTTCACAGACGCTCTCTCCCTCTCTTGCTCAAAATAAATAAATAGAACAAAAAACAAAACTAAACACCACCAGTTTTTAAAAGTTTGATATCATTATTTAACTTCGTGATCTTGAAAACTTTTTTAACTTTCTTGGTCTCAAGTGAGGGAAGTGGATTGCTAATGCTAACCTTCCATCCAAAACTCTCTTCTACTGTACCTTGTTTTGTAAGACAGTAATGCTTTTGAGGGCTGTTAATCTTCAAAGACCAGCTCCTCTAAGTTAGCTTCTACTTCCAACAATACTCCTACTTCCACTCTACTACTAGGGCTGTTAATCCAGAAGATTAATATCTCACAGAATTCAAAATGAATTCTTATATTAACAGTTTACAAGACTTCTGTAGCAAGAAAAGTTTATGAATTTATGATAACCATGACATTCATGTCATTACATTTACTGTTATTTTCAAGTCAGTCACGAATTTCAGAGTTAGATTTCATAAAATGATAACTTCAACACACTATTTATGCCTTTGAACATTTTTTTCCTTTGTCTACCATTTTATGATCTTTTTTCCTCATCTGCAATATTCAAATATTTTTAGCATTTTTCTGCTATAGACTTATGAAGAAATCATTCTTTTATTTTTCCTCTATTTGTACCTTGAGGTTATACATCCTTAACATATTAGAAACAATGTTAGGAATACAGAAAATTTATGCCTTTTACATCTTCCTGTTTTTTGTGATATTATTGTTTTGCATATAAAATGCATTGCTGGTGCACCTGGGTGGCTCAGTCGGCTAAGTGTCTGACTATGGCACAGGTCATGATCTCACAGTTTGTGAGTTTAAACCCCACATTGGGCTCCATGTTGACGATGCAAAGGCTGCTTAAGATTCTCTCTCTCTCTCTCTCTC
Organism: Proteles cristata cristata; assembly: GCA_017311185.1. Taxonomy (NCBI): domain Eukaryota; kingdom Metazoa; phylum Chordata; class Mammalia; order Carnivora; family Hyaenidae; genus Proteles; species Proteles cristata. Next base: position 1,237,170 of record JAESUZ010004037.1, on the reverse strand, counting down.
TTTCCCTCTCTCTCTTTCTCTCTGACCCTCCCTGACTTGTGCTTGCTCTCTCTCTCTCAAAAATAAATAAACTTAAAATAAACAAAATGCATTGCTTATATGTGTGTGTGTTCAATGCTATTTGTTATTTCTTTCGATTAGAGTTCAAGACATATCTACATGATTACTAGTTCCATTGGTGTTCAGCTATTCATTACTTGATTTATTTTTATATTTCTTTTTGGGAAACTTTCCTTTTCTCTGAGGTAAAATCAAACCAAACCAAACCAAACCAAATAGCTTTCTTTGTTATTTGCTCAATGAAATCTCTCAAAGTTTATTTGTTTGAGATTACCTTCATTCCATCTTCAATGCCATTTTCACTTTGAAGGACATTGCCATTTGGTTTGCAATTCTAGTTTGACAGTTGTTTTTTTGAATTATTTAGCCTTTTTCCATGAAATTATCTTCTGCTTTTATATTTTATTGTTGTTAGCAGGCCAGCTGTCTTACTGATGCTCCCTGGTCAGTCTTTATATGTTTCTTTCGTCTTTTGTTTTCAGAGGTTTTCTATGAAATGTGCCTGGTTGGGATTTCTTCACATTTATTTTACTAGAGTTCATAGTACTTTTTGTATCTGTGGATTGTTGGATCATTGTCTCTCATCAGTTTTGACAAATTATTAGTCATCAGCTCTTCAAATATTGCTTCTGTTTCCCTGTCTTCTTTCAGAGCTTCAATTACACAGACTGTTGACATTTTTATGTGTCTTATGTGTCTCTTTGCTTTTCCTGTATTAGTTTTCTGTTGTTTGCTGAATCCAAACTCCTCTTTTATCATCTATTCAGTGATTATTTCTGTTACTGGCTTACACCAATTCCAAGCCATATGGCTCTCCAGCTGTCCCAACTGAGAGCCTAGGTTTTTCACCAGGATCTTTTTTGCTGGGTGGTCCCTTTTAGTCAATTGTGCACTGTATTGGTATGTAATGTTAACTCAGCTTTCTAGCTCTTTCTGCTGCTTTTTTAGGTTGTTGCCATGTGTAGAACTAAAGTGGTGAGATGTCTAAAGGAGAAACAGATTATAAAATTAGTAATAATAATGTCTCAGTATTTCCCTTCTCTCTGGGATTTTTCCCTTTTCTATAAGTCTTGGCTACTTTCATGGAGTCAGATTCTAATGTTTGTGTCTTTATCCTCATGAGGTTGTCAAAAACTCTGGTGGCTTCTCTGCTTCTTATCTGCTTCCTGATTATGTTCTAGGCTTGATGCTCTGCCTCATTACAAATCATTCAATGGGGGGTACCTGGATGGCTCAGTCTATCAAGCATCCAAGTTCAGCTCAAGTCATGATCTCAAAGTTGTGGCTTCAAGCCCCGCGTCTGGCTCTGTGCTGACAGCTCAGAGACTGGAGCCTGCTTTGGTTTCTGTGTCTCCCTCTCTTTCTGCTTCTCTCCCTGCTCATGCTCTGTCTCTCTGTCTCTCTCAAAATTAATAAACAGTAAGGGGCGCCTGGGTGGCTTAGTCGGTTAAGCTTCCGACTTTCGCTTAGGTCATGATCTCGCGGTTCGTGGGTTCGAGCCCCGCGTCGGGCTCTGTGCTGACTGCCAGCTCAGAGCCTGGAGCCTGTTTCAGTCTGTGACTCCCTCTCTCTCTGACCCTCCCCTGTTCACGCTGTCTCTCTCTCTCTCTCTCCTAGAAATGAATAAAAAAAAAATAATAATAAACATTAAAAGCATTTAAAACAGGTCATTCAATGGTTTAAGGCAAAGGCAATGCCAGTATGTCATGCTTAAGAAACTCACACACAGAATGCTCCTTTTTTTCCTCAGGGATCTTTGCTCCTCAAACCCTGACTGTCTCAGCAGCTCTTAATGTAACTTCAAAGAGATTTTTTTAAATCCATTTTTCTGTTTGTGACAGAAGCATCCATCTTCTACATGACATTCTGTCATATCCAGAAGGAAATTCCTGTAGTTTTAATTTGCATTTACTGATTTCATATCAAGGAAAGTGTCATTTCATGTTTTATTGCCCATTCATATTTCTATCTCGGTGAATTTTTAGTTCACAACTTTCCACTACATTGTTGGGATTTTTCTTATGATTGGTAGGATTTGTTTATTTATTTCGGAAAATAACATATTGTGAACATTATGACATGCATATTATCTCCAAAATGTGTGCAATTTTTTCACCTTTAAAGGTATCTTTAGTTGAGTAGTTATTTTATGATGTCACATTTTCCAGTCTTAGCACTTAATGATTTATTCATATCTTACCATAATTTATTAAGTAGGAGGCTGAATTATTTAAATTTTAGTATTTCTTTTATCTAAAATAAGCATTAAGAGCTATAAATTTTTCTCAAATCATGACCTAGAGGCATCAAAAGTTTTGAAGTATTTTAGGTTTGGCCATATAAAATTACCATATTTTGTAGATCAAAATGGTTGAATAATGACATTGAGATATATTTAGACCTAAATAATATGGATATTATCAGATACTTTTTCATTTGTTTTATTCATATATAATTTAAGTAGAGTAAAATTCATCCTTTTTACTCGAAAATTCTTGCTTGTAATTTAAATTTTCTCAAACCTTCAACCCATGACAGTCACTGACCTCTTTTCTGTCTGTTTCATTATGTCTTTACAGAATGTCATGAAAATGTGATCTTATGTTATGTATCTTCTGAGTCTGGCTTCCTTAACTTAGCATACTGCATTGGAGGTCATCCATGTTATCTTATGCCAAGAATTGTATCATTTTTTATTACTGAATAATACTATATTATATAAATATATCAAAGTATGTTTATCATTCACCAGTTGAAAGACATTTAGTTTTCAGTTTTGGATGGTTATGAAAAATGGCTATAAACATTCACATTAGGATTTGTATAAATATATATTTTCATTTTTTAAATTTTTTAAATTATTTTATTTATTTCCGAGAGAGAGAGAGAGAGAGAGCATGATCAGGGGAGGATCAGAGTGAGAGGGAGATACAGAATCTGAAATGGGCTCCAGGCTCTGAGCTGGCAGTCAGTACAGAGCTCAACATGAGGCTTGAACCCATGAACCGTGAAATCATGACCTGAGCTGAAGACACTTAACCGACTGCGCCAACCAGGCACCCCTAAATATATATTTTCTTTTCTCTTGGTTAAATACCTAGAAGCTGTGTTTCTGAGTCATATGGTTCATGTATGATTAACTTTTAAAGAAAAGGCCAAACTGTTTTGTAAACTGGTTATACAATTTTGTAATCCAGTTACCAATGTATGAAAATTTCTATATTCTGAAATCTTTTCCCATAATTGATAATGTCAGCTTGCCTTTATTTTTTGTTGTCATCCTGATATGTGTACAGCGGTATCTTACTATAGTATCAATTTGCACCATTTCATGTACTTATTTATAACCTATGTATTTTATTTGTTGGAGTGTCTTTTCAATTTTTTTGCCTGTTCTTTTTTATTAGTTGTGTGTTTTCTTATTATTGAGTTTGGAAAGTTCTTTTTTTCTTGTTGTTTGTAAATTTTTTATATAGTCTACGTACAAATATTTTATCATATATGTAGTTTGCAAATACTTTCTCTCAGTCTGTGTCATGTTACAGTTTGTTAAGTGGCTCTCGAAGAATAAAACTTAATTTTGATGAAGTATGATTTATTATTTTTTTCTGTAATACATTGTATTTGCTGTTGTATCTAAGAAATCTTTACCAATGCCAGGTAACCGAGATTTTATTCTACATATTCTGCTAGAGATTTTATAGTTGCAGGATTTAACTTTGACTCTATGATCCATATTGGCTAATGTTTGTGTGTTATGTGAGGTATGATTTTTTTCTGCATACGGATACTTGTTCCTGCTCCAATTGTTGCACAAACTATTAGAATATTCTTTTTTCACTGAGTAAGAATTACACCTTTTTGAAAATGAAATATCCATCTACATGTTAGTTTACTTCTTTTTTCTTTTCTATTAACCTATTATCTATCCCCTTACCAACATCGTACTGTATTGAATACTGTTACTTTATAATATGTTTTGGAATCAGGTTGTGTGAGTCCTCTATCTTTGTTCTTCTTTTTAAATATTTTGGGGGGACAGAGATCACACCTTATCATTTTGTCTTCCACATGTGTCAATCTGTCCTTTATAGTGTCTATCTCATTGTCTCTCTAACTTGGCTTAACAGTAATTTTGCCAGAGTTATTTTCCAATTCACAAGTTTTCTATTCATGTGTATTCTGCTGTTAACCTATTTTGTGCTCTTAACCTATTCAGTGTGTTCTTATAGCCACCATTCTTAGAAATTCTTTTGTTTTTTCCAAAATCTTAGTAGTCATTTTGGAGAATCAGTTTATTTTCCTTTTCCTGTTTCCTATTTCCTCATTTATTTCTTTATTATTATATTCTTTGTCTGAAACCTCAAGACACTGTGGGTCATTGTAAACCTGAATCTATTACTTGTGAGTTTTACTGATGACTCTTGCTGATGGTGTATTATTTTTTCTTGTGCTTTTTATTATGAACATTTGGGCTTTACCTATAGAAATTCTGTAAGACCTAAAATATATTTTTCCAGAGACCACTGATTTTTGCTTCTTCCAGATATTTAGTAAGATATCAATCTATAACCATTGTAACTTAACTATTGGCCAAGAAATGTATATTTGAAGCTTCAAAATATGTGAGGATGGAGATTTTAAGAGAAGTGATATGTTTCCTACTTGGATCTGAGATCATTATCAGGCAAGATTTCTTTATTTATTTTTTTTAAAATTTTTTAATGTTTTATTCATTTCTAGGAGAGAGAGAGAGACAGCGTGAACAGGGGAGGGTCAGAGAGAGAGGGAGTCACAGACTGAAACAGGCTCCAGGCTCTACGCTGGCAGTCAGCACAGAGCCCGACGCGGGCCTCGAACCCACGAACCGCGAGATCATGACCTAAGCGAAAGTCGGACGCTTAACCAACTAAGCCACCCAGGTGCCCCAGGCAAGGTTTCTTTAAATAGCCCTTTGCCAGCTACTGGAATTTACACACACACATACACACATACTAAAGGTATATTTCTTCAGGATCCTATATATTTCCAGTGCTTTTATTGCAACATCTACCTCATGGGATATAGTGAACACTCCCAGGGCACCTAGAGCTTCATTGGCACAGGAATCCCTTTAGTTCAACTCCTATTAAAAATAATTTTATGTTTTTATTTATTTTTTGAGAGAGGGATACAGAGGGTGAGTGGGTGAGGGGCAAAAACAGAGGGAGACATAGTGTCTGACACAGGTTTCAGGCTCTGCGCTGACAGCTCAGAGCCTGTTGTGGAGCTCAAACTCATAAGCCACGAGATCATGACCTGAGCCGAAGTCAGACACCTACCTGACTGAGCCATCCAGGAACCCATATTTCAACTCCTTCTTAATCAGTTTACAAAGAATTTTTTTTAATTTATTTCAAATTTTGCTATGAATTCAAAAGTATGTTCATTATTAAATATATCTATATTTTTTAAAGAGGGATTTATGTACCACATAGCACCCCCTATGTCATTGTTGTAATCATTTGATTACAACGAATATTAAACTGGTAACTCCTGCTGGGAAGGAAAGCAGAGAAACACAGCCTTCATGAACAGAAGAATAGAGAAAACATAAAAAAAAAAAGAGGTACAAAATTGTATGAAGGAAATTCCAGATGATGTGAAAATTTCCTGTTCTTGTCTTTTTTTGAGTCTCTCACTATACTCTTATTTATGATCAAAGTAGACAGCCCTGTGTCCTTATAATACTATTTTTGCTTAGTCTAAGCAAGTAGTCTTCTGATGCTTTCACAGAAAATTCCTAATACATATTCTAGGCAGTCTTTGCCTGGTCGCAGCTCCCAGCTCCAGTTGTTATCCACTGCACACCAGCTTTTGGTTTTCACCAGTTTTCTGGCTTGCTTCTTCCTCCATAGGATGAATAGTCTGGGGGAATTGGACCATTAGAATCTTAGTTCATTCACTTAATCACTTGCAAGAATCTGTCATTCCACACAGCACTTCATTTTTCCTCACCAATGGCTAAATATTGGACTCTGAACCACCTTCAAAATAGTAAATTCCAACACTCTGAACTTTGCCACACCTATTCTTTTTTCAGATTTCTTATTTGGATTACAGCTGTTGTTTTTCTTTTCTTTTTTTTTTTCTTTTGCTTTCTCCTCCTCTCCTTCCCCTACTTTTCTTCCACTACTCTCTATCTCTCCTTATCCTTCTCCTCCTCTTCTTCATCTTCTTTGTCTTCACCTTCATCTGTCTTCTTTCTAAGTCGTGAGGCCTCCATTTCTTTGACTTCTCCACTTGCTATCTATCAAATGAGAAGTCTGCTTTTATTTTCTCCCCTGAGGTTAAACTGACTATCATTTAAACCACTCTCTGGCCAAAATCACATAGCTGTTCCCATTGCTTTCCTGTCTCGCTTTTCTGACAAAGCCACAACACTGGATCTATCCAAATGACTATTTTTATCAGAGCCTACATCCAAGCTGCCAGACACTACAGGAATTACCACCACATTATTGTCACTAAGATTCATGTTTTTTATACTATGGCTAGTCTACCATGCTTTCAGAAAATCCTTCTCTGATTTCTTTTTTATATCTTTCATTCCTCTTCCAAAATGACTGTTCCAAATGAGATACACTCTCCCCAGTCATTATTCCAATTGCCTTTGTTCTTCACAACTACCTCACCTATCCTTCCCCCCATCTTCATTTGTATAGTATAGAAGTAAAAGACATAAAGAAGAGACTCTCCTGCCAATAAACCTGCTCTTATATCCATCTTAGTTATTCCACTTTAAAGTTTGAATTGTTATCACTCTTCTTGCACTATGTGCTTCTTGCACTATGGGCACCCAACAGATGCCCCTTGTCAACAAGTATCCTCTCTTATTGATTTCTTATTCTCTGTATATCCTTTCTATTAGTATTTAAATATATTCAAGTCTGTCTTGGGTGAAAGAATAAATGAAAAGAATGACAATATTTAAGCCTATGTTTCCTTCTATTTTTTTCTTACTTTTCCATCTCCCAGGTAAAAGTTTTTAAAAAATTTATCTACAATCACTGTCTCCACTTCTTCAACTATTCAGAATTTCACAGTTCTGCATAGTCTTCCTTCAATCCTGACCACTTCAAGGAAATTGCCCTCATTAGGGCAAGGACCTCCTTGTTATTAAAATGGAATGCTCTTAGCTTCATTTTCCTTTATCAATATATTTCACATGGTTAATTTTTCCTCTTTCTTTCAATTTTGTTTCCTTGGTTTCTATGACAGCATATTCTGACTTCTACTTCTCCAATTATTTTGCAGGTTTCTCATATATCAAGATATATCTCAAAAGAGAATGCTTCTAGTTCTCATTTTTAACAATGGTCCTGGGAGGTCTTATTTATTACCATGGCCTGTATTATCATTTCTATGATGATTTATCCCAAATATAAATCAGAGGTTTGGGATCTCAACTGGAACCTCATATCTACATCGTGATTTATACCACTCTTTGGATGCCCAAACTTCACTCATCCAAAAAACATATCATTATTACAACCTTCATAAATCGTGGCCCATCTTCTGTATTTAATGCAAGTCAGCCTTTTGCTTTGCTGTTAAAATTATCTTTATTTTTGTTTATTTTTCTTTGAATTTAAGATCAGAACAATATTTTCTCTGTTTTTTGGATCTATGCAGGGCAAACTAGCAAATAGTCAAGCATGGTAAACCATGTTTCTTATCTAATTTAGAAAATTATCATTGGAGCACATGACTAAAGAACTTTGCAGTGATTTTTTAAAAGATTGAATAAAATGTTTAGGCCCTCATAATCTTCAAACATTGTTATTTATCTATTTCAAAATTGCCCTCAATTATAATACAACACTTTCAAAAGACACTTTTCATTTTTGTGCAGTTGGGTCTTTGAGCAAAATATCCCTTTAATGTTAATTGCAGTGAGTTCCCAACTCAGTTTTTGAAATGGCAAGAATGAAGTCTGCACATGCATGAAAGCCACATCAAACTGAGAATCTTGTGTAAATCAAACAGCTCTTACCTATTTATTATACACAGCAATAACTTATCTGACTCTCACTCTCTCAAATGCTGGACACAAAAGATAAATGACTCTCCAATATTTTGTCTAAGTAGCACTTTTTCTTCTCCTTGAGAGCAATTCCCTGGTTCACTGTTCTCCATGGCTTTGCTTTTTTGCTTCTGGGGAAACTGTTCTTCACATTATATTCCTTGAATAGATCTGTAAGGGGCACTGGAAAGCAAAACATTCATGAGACCTGAGACCCTTTCTCAATCTGTTTCCTGCTCAGAAAATAATGAAACACTTTTAATATATTATTACCATGGCACTACTAATATATTAATATAAACATTATTATACTGACTAGACAAAATTTAGTAAATATAATTTGCCACACAAAACCACTGTAAAACTTTCACCTTCCTTCTCATTTTCATTTTTTCCTCCCCAGTTAGGAGTTACTAGAAGTATCATCTTCCTACACCCCTGATAGATATTTTTATCTCTTGTTATTTATCTATAAACCTAGACTATTTCAATATATATATATCAAATAGTAACCACAATATTATCTTTTTTTGTCTTCATTATTCCTGTTCACTCCCCAAGGAAAATTGCTAAAATTATTTTGATATTTTTGCATAAAACCCTTTTCTTGATGAAAATGATTGTGAGAAATATAAATAGTAGAAAAACACTAAGAGAAAATCTAGGCCCAGAAACTGCCTGTGTAAGTTAAATATGTTGACTTATTTAAGGACACTGAAGAAGAAAGCACATTCAAGATTAACTGCACAGAGGTCAACAATGTTCTCAAAAAGAGGTACCAGTGTCAAGGAGTTTATGCCTAGCCAGTAGTTATACAGTATAGGGGATAACAATTGTGAAAATGAGGGTGACCCTTAAAAGTTTAGAATTATATCTACTTTTCTAGGCCAAGCCTTCTTTTCAGACATAAAGCTAGGTGAATTTCTATACATACACTGTTTGAATATGTGCTGGAGACTAATTTACTGGGGCCAGTATAATGCACAAATTTCATTTATACAATGCAAAATATGCATGTCAGTGTACCAGTTTTGAATATACTTAGATAAAAACTCAATTTTGCCATCTGCTTCACTCTCAGACACATGCAGGCTTTTCCAAGAACATTTATGAGTTTAATGCAGAGTAACTGAAGCTAAAAAGGTTACCCACATGATTCTAGAAATCAGGTTAACATTTACTTTTATTTTACGTAGCTATGGTGCGCATTTAGCAGAGGGCTGTTTTCAGGTAGAATTGTTTGGTCATGGAATAACCACATTTGACTTTCTTTTTTATCCACTGCCAAATTTCTATCCCCTATCCCCAATAAAGACTGTATAAAATCAGTGTATAAGATCTTATTACCTACTAATTTAAGAACAGTAGTAAGAGAGTAATAAGAGCTGTGGTCTAATTGATATCAGAGCCAGAAAAATATGAGAACATTTAGGACATTGCTGGGACAATGACATTTACTGAACGAAATTGAGAGTCAATTATAGGGGTTTACAGAAGGGTGGCATGATACGAATTATTTTTTTTAAAGTAGCATTGGTCACTTTGTTAAGAGCAGATGTTAGGTTGGCCTTACTTTGCTTCTTATTTGAAGAAGGTACACTAGTTGGCTCATTAAATAAAACAGTATCTTGGACCAAGGTCTGGACATAGTGAAATGTAATACAATTTTGGACATATTTCTACAGTAAAATTAATAACATTTTTTTCTATTAATGGATTAGATCTATGTTGTGAGGAAAACCAAAGAGTCAACAAACACTAAAAGTGTTTTGTCTTAAGGAACTCGCATGATGAATTGTTGGGGGAGGTTGTAATTGGAAGGGATGAGAATTTTGGACCTGGTTCTTTTGACTTTGAAATATCTCAGCCATTGAAGGGGTACTGTTAAATTAAAAGTTATACATATTGGTTTAGATTTCAGGAATGAGGTCTGGTCTGGAAATTAGGGAATATTGATAGTATTTAAAACTATGATATCAGATGAAACCACCATGATAGTATGTGTATATAGAGAAGATAAAAGATCTAAGGAAGAAAAGCAGAAACTTGAAAGGAGATGGAGAGAGTATAAAATGTGTATTAAGAAATAAAGTTTGGTGCCTTAAATGCCAACTGAAAAAGATGTCAAGAAGAGATTGTTTAAAAATGTTGTTTATTGATCAAATAAAATGTGAACTGATAATCAAGTATTGCATTTAGTAACACAGAGTCATTACTGATTTCGATTAAAGCAGTTTCAGTGGAAAACCTGACTACAGTGCTTTCATGAGAAAATGAGAGAATTAATATAGAAAACTTTTTCAAGATATTTTATTTTATAAGGGAACAGCAACAACACCTCCACCTTTCACCCACCTCTATTTTAAATGGTGGCTTCTGCTGTAGCAATATGATAAAGACCATTTTCAGAGACAAGGTTGAAGCAATAGGCATGATGTTTTTAATGGAACATGGAACACACATTCCAAAGAACATAGAGCAGTGGTTTTATGTGTTGGGGGCAAATAGGAAATGAAAAAAAAAAAAAGGATGTGTGACTATAATATGGTCACAGATTAAGAACAATATGGGACTTCAGGGTCCCATTCTTTGTTTTGTTTTGTTTCCTGAGAGAGAAGAAATACCTGGTGACATTAATATACAAGAAAAAAGGCCAAAAAAAATATGTTGCCTATGATTACATAGGTAGTAAGTGGAAGATCCAGGTTTTGAACATATCTTAATTGAAGAGTTATTACTCTTAACTGCCTCACAATACTACCAATATTTAAATGAGGGTGATTACTTCAGACTTCATGTTTTCCTTAATACTTACTTTTGAGAGAGACACGAACAGGGGAGGGGCAGGGAGAGGGAGACAGAGTCTGAAGCAGGTTCTGAGCTAACAGCACAGAGCCGGACATGGTGTTTCAATCCATGGACCACAAGGTGATGACCTGAGCTGAAGTCGGACACTTAACGGACTAAGCCACTCAGGCACCCCTCATGTTTTTCTATAAAGAGACATTCATTGTTTACTTTCCCTGTCCCTCTCTCTGCTTTTAATATCATTTTTTTCTTTAAGGTTAATCCAGATGGGTGTTGATGCAAATTTACCTCAGAAATTGAGTTTTATAGAGATTCCTATGTAATCTGGAGGGAAATTAGGCCAAGCATTTCACTGCTTTTATCTTCTATGTGTTTTATACAGATGCTGCAGGGGAGTTCTGCTCATCAACAAAGAAGTTCTACTGTTCCAAGTTTTCTGTTACTATGGTTGCTGCAGAAATCCATGGTCCTCCAATGAAACTGTTGTCATCTTCTCTAAGCCTCAGTTGGAAAGGGATTCTAGGTGTAGGGCTCATATCAACGTCATGACTCACATTTCTTTCCAGCCCTACAACCTTCACATGGGAGTTAGTGAGGTTTTGTCACATCCTTTCTACTCACTTCGCAAGATGTTGTTTGTCTCAAGATTAAGGATATTTTAGTTAGGCTTAAGTGCTTTTTTATTTTATTTTATTTTATTTTTTCATATTTATTTTTTATTTTTTAGAGAGAAACAGAATCTCAGGCATGCTCCATGTTCCACATGAAGCCCAACACAGGGCTTGATCCCATGACTCTGGGATCATGACCTGAGCCAAAATCAAGAATTGGACCCTTAACTAACTGAGCCACTCAGGTACCCTCTACATGATTTGTTATATGGATTACTAAGAATTTTTGGCCCAGGCCAGACCCAGGGATTTGGGAAACTTTTTGGGTTATCAAAAACTCCTTTCCTAAATTTTCAGGAGGACTTGCAGTTTTTAACAAGTGTATCTGCTTGACCATTTTCCTCATGATCTTGGAGTTGTATATGTTATGGAAGGGGGGTTGGGGGTGTAGGTGACAGTAGAGGATATTGTCTTGGATTCTTGTGCTGAGTGTTTATTATTGTGTTTATTACTGAAAGGGGAATATAATTTGCTTAACAAATAAAAACAAGCAAAAGAAAAATTAGACTAATACCAATTTTAAGTCAGGGAGATTTTGGAAGAGATCTATTTTATATTTTAATTAAATGTTTTTAAATGCTTATTTATTTTTGAGAGAAAGACAGAGCCCAAGCCAGGGAGGGTCAGAGAGAGAGGGAGACACAGAATCTGAAGCAGGCTCCAGGCTCTGAGCTGTCAGCACAGAGACCAACGTGGGGCTCAAACTCATAAGCTGTGAGACCATGACTGAGCCAAAGTTGGCTGCTTCACCACATGAGGCACCCAGGTGCCTCAGAAGAAGTCTATTTTATAGACATTTAATTCTTTGGCATTTTACCATGACATTTGTTTGGCATTTGTTTTGGATGAGTTATCACCAATAGGATGCCACTTGTTTAAAATATTGCAAGCCAAGTCATACATATCTGATAATTTCTCCTCAATTTCACTTGGCTATTACTGAGACATTTATAACCATCTATATTATGAGAAACAATCACAACATAAATAGCAATATACCCTTTGTAAAACAGCTTTGATACAATAATGATATCTCTTATCATAACAAATTAGTGTTTATCTCATCCATCTCATTGTAGACTAAGAGCCTTATTCAGATATCTTCTACTTATAGAAAAATGTCTACTGTCAATATGACCTTGCATAAATTATGATGCATTACAGAATAAGTGTATTTATTTGGCTACTGGTTTCAAGTGACAAGTTCAATTAAGAATATTTATTCTTGTATGTCATATTTTCCAGTTAGTCTGTCTTCTTTCAAACTAAATTTCCTTGTAAAATTTTATCAACAGGAGGGAATTCATCCGCACCTTGTACAAGGCTATTACAATGATAAACTTTATTTTTGTATTCTTTGTTTTACTAATGACAGAAAACATTTAACAAATTTAGTATGATTATATAATTACTGAGGGACAAAATATCATAATAGAAAAATAGATGAAATGTATTCTAATAACACCTCTGATATGATTCAGATAAAAATGTTTACTTACAGGAGGAATTAAATTATTTTCTTTAAATATTAACCTATAGAATGAAATAAGCGTGAATCCAATGCTTCATGAAATTTTGTTTCAAAATTAATTTTCCATCTCATCTACTAAAAAATGACACATGAAAAGAGTTCTAATTTCTGTGTGACCATGCTAAGCAGAGTGCATTTTCAGAGCTGGTTTCGCTGGTAATATTGTTCCAAGGTTAAGTTTATCTGTATCCCAGGAAGATGGAAAAAAAGAATGTAGCATAAATGATGGTTCTCACTTTTTCTTGAATAAATGAGCCTTTAACCCAGTGAACTATAATTAAACATTTTAATATTCTTCATCTTGTTCTCTTCTATATTCCCAGCCCAGAAGTAATGCTTGCGAGAAACACCTCTGAAAATTACATCAATTATAACCTTCTTCGAATTTGAATTAAGACTGTTATCTTGCTTTCTTTTTTCCCTCTGGAAAATCATACCAAAATGTATTCTAATTTTCCTTGTATTCCTAGATAAAATTTATTTTTCACCTAGCTATTTACCAGTAAGAACAATAACCCCAGGATGATAACACTAAAATTGAGTCATTTCATTACTTGTACTTTTACATACTAGCAACATTGATAAATTATTGTGAACATTCTTAGACTCAAGAATTTTTATACTTTAATTTTATAGCATGTATGTTTTTCATTCTCCTAAAATTCCTATTGGCTGGGTACTGTTTATTTGTTTACAGTGAACCCAAACCTAAATGGACAATAAAAGATCTTGAATAAAAAAGTAATTTTTATCATTTCTTGAAACTTAAACCACAAAAGCTGCCAATTAGAATTTCCTTGTGTTACAAGAGGAAATGCAAATCTAAGTTCCTTTTGAAGTTAATTGTGTGCTATCTTTCTAAAGATGTATATTAAAGCCTAAATAATTCCACCAAATCTTTATGTGTTTTCAAAGTTTTTTTTTTTCCAGGTGGCCATCTATAGAGTTTGTTCTTCTGTGTCATATAAGAATTCAAACACTAATACAGTACTTCATAAAAGGAAAACATTCACTAACTAAGCTCAAATCTATAATGCATACTAAAGGGGATTAATGGAGATAAATGGAAAAGTTCAGGAGTCCTACAAACAGAAAAACACAGGAAACTGACAAACAGGGGAAAAGGATTCTAATAACTTTAAAGTTTTCCTGGGACCCTACAGTGTACAAATTAGCTACACTTTACTGTACTTTACCAAAAATTCTCAGCAAGCTCACACGCGCTGAATTAAAAATCTCAAAACTTTGTTACAATGACATGATTTAAGTGGAGCGCCTTATATGTAACCAATGTGAATTTTGTTATCAGGAAATATCAAAAACACCCCTAAGCAACATACTCTTAATTTTCAAAGAAGCAGGAATGCATAGACCTTGGCCAATTCATTTTCTGTTTGATAATTCCTACTTGTCTAAAAAGAGTTTCCAAAAAATATTAGGGAACCAGTAGAGTGCCTGTGCGAAAAGAGTTTATAAACGCCCAGGCCTGTCTAATGGAAGACTTTTCAGGACTGAGCTGGGTAAGTGGCTGAATAGCTCAGGGCAGAGTGTAACTCCAGTCAGCATGACATTATCCAAGTGTGACCCCCAGCAAATAGCAGTAAAAATACTCTTTCTGCACATAATCCTTTTCTTTTATTCCTCTTTTCTTTGCCTTGTCACACCTTGTACAAGTGTGGTAAACTTGAGACTTCTGTATGTGCTTGGGACTGCTTAGAATACACTAATAGTATACACTGCTTAGGACTGCCGTGGAGAAGGCTGAATGGCTCCTCTCTGTGGTCAAGCCCAGGTAATTAAGAGACTTAGTGGCTTTCAAAACTTCAAATCCATAGTTTTCCTGGTTGTCAAATATGTGTGTGTGTGTACATATACATATTATACATACATACATATATACATACATATATGCATACACATACACACATACATATGTATACATATATGCATATGTATATGTGTGTATACACACATATACGTATATACACATATACATATATATATGTATATATATACCAAATACATGTAAAAACTTTCCTAAATGATAAGAACAGGCTGTGGAAGGCCTGAACAAGTTCAGGAATGATGCTAGGTCCTAACCAAATATCATTCTTTCAAAAACACCCTGCAGACTCTTGCACACTATCTTAGCTTGCTTGGGTTGCCCTAACAAAACAACTCACACTGGCTATCTTCAACAAGAGAAATTCATTTCCTCACAGTTCTGAAAGCTGAAAATCTGCGATCAGGATGCCAGCATGGTTAGCTTCTGGTGAGATCTCTCTTTCTGGCCACCTTCTAGCTGTGTGCTCCCATGGTCTTTCCTCAGTGTAGAGAGAAAGAGAGAAAAAGCTCTTTCTGGTGTGTGTTACAAGAGCACTGACCCTACCAGATCAGAGTCCTTCCCTTATGACATCATTTAACCTTAATTATTCCTTAGATGCTCTATCTCCAAATATAGCCACGATGGAGGTTAGGGCAGCATATGGATTTTGGGGGAACACGAATATCCAGTCAGTTATAGGCACTATTTCATTTGTGACAGAATGAGAAAGGAAAGTATTAAAAAAATACCCTTTAAAATCCCACCACTCATTAAGAGATGAAGCAGAAATACATCTACACATAGTATGAGTACAAGTTTTCAGCCCACATTCTGCTGAATAAAGATGAGAGAGGGCGAAAGACAGAGAAAAAGGACAAATGGAAAAAAGAAGATCACACCCGACAAATTAGAATATCGCCTTTAAAACTCAACATACACTGAAAAACAAAATCAGAACTGAAAGTTTATAAGTAACTTAATCCTCTGTCTTACATGAACAAGTCTTAAGGAAGATTTTTTTTTAAGCAACTGAGTGAACTTCAGATTGAACTGCAAATTGCTGCTTCTACTTTCCCCAGATTGCTCAAAATTTGAATTTCTGTCAGAACTGCCAAAGAAAGTCAAAGCCTGAACAGATCAAATCAGCACTGTCAGTTCACTGTGGACACATCATGAGGAATTAGTTCTAATAAGGAATGACTTTGTAAAGGAGGCGCCCCAGATCAATGAGGAGACAGCTCATGAGTCCTCACCTTAAAAGAAAGCTTCACGCTGAGTTGTGTATAAAGTAGGAATTTTACAAGCCAATAAAGAATAGGATATAAAGTGTAAGAATGCAGAAGGTCCTTGACATTTACTGACAGAAGATTTCATTTAATCTAAATGATAACAATTTTTCATTGATGGAATTTCAGAGAGAAAAATAATTGGGCCCAAACAGTAAGCATACGAAATAATTGTGAAGAATGTTAAGAACAAACTTTAGGCAGAAATGACCAGACAAAAGAAATTTTGAGACCTAATTATGTGAAGGTAAGAATATAATGAGTGCTTTACTGATAATAAAGAAATGGGAAAGTTATGTGAATTTAAAACAATAGGATTTATAAAGTAACAGAAGGTTTAAGTTGAAAATGAGTAAAATGTTAAGCTAATGACAATACTGATGATAAGGATAAAATTAGGCAATAAAGAGGTTTCAAGTAATATATGAATTTTTTCCATTGAATTTTGGGTACTCGAGGAAAGGTTTAGAAAACACATTTCACCAGCAAAGGAGAGAAATTTTATTTGGGAATTATTTGTAAAAAAAATCCTGTGACATTAATTCCTTAGTTATCATAGATATTAAGACAGAAGTTACTTTTCATTTATACTATGAAATATTCCCAAAACTTTAATTTTTAGAGTAAAATCTTACTTTAGACAATAGCCCAAACATGGAAAGAGCCTAAGTGTCCATCAACTGGTGAATGGATCAAGAATAAGTGGCTTATCTATACCATGGAATACTACATGGCAATGAGAAACAATGAAATCTGGCCATGCGTAGCAACATGGATGGACCTTGAGGGTGTTATGCTGAGCAAAATAAGTCAGGCAGAGAAGGACAGATACCATATGTTTGCACGTATAGGATGATTAGGAGGAACTTAACGGAGGACCGTGGGGGAGAAGAAAGGGGGAAATGGCGGGGGATAGGGAGAGAGGCAAACCATGAGAGACTCTTGAAGGCCGAGAACAAAATGAGGAATGATGGGTGTGGGAGGGGAGGGGAGAGATGGGCATAGAGGAGGGCACTTGTGGGGATGAGCACTGGGTGTTATATGGACACCAACTTGACAATAAACTATTAAAAAAATAATATTTAAAATGCTCAAAAAACTCACTTTAGAATATTAATATGGAGCTATAGTATTAGAATGTGAAGATCATTGTAATAAAAATCCCCTGTCCCTTCTTTAAGAAAGTAAATTATGTCTGTATACTACGGCCCTGTTTTTCACATACTTCTTTGGTCACAGTCTTGTCAATGGAATTCATTTCCCTGCTATGCGGTAGGTTTTCTTCCATCCTAATGTTCACTCAGAGTAATGTTCAAAGTGTCTTGGGATATTTTTCTTAAGTAGAACACTGTCATGTAACCATGTCAATGATATCCCAATTTGAAATTACCATACACTCACTGTTGGAATTTAAATTTGTCTAAGATATGTCTAGAAAGTTTGTAGAGCAGCAGATTAATTAAATTCAGAGGAGTCTTTTGAGAAAGACTTCTCATCCTAAAGGATAAAGTATAACATCGATCCAATAAGACCAGAGTCATATCAGTGAAAGCAGAATCTCTTGCTATTTCTCTTGTCCTATCCACTTTTTTTGCATTTTTTCCCCTAGGCAACCACCAATCTGCATCTTCTCTTAATAGATTAAATTCAACCTCTAGAGTTTATATGTATGATTTTTTTCTGCCTTCTTTCACTCAGTATAATGCTTTATGTATCATTACTTTTTATTTCTGAGAATTGCCTTCTTTCTTTTTATTCAGTTGGTGATGAAAATTAGGACTGTATTTTCTTTTTATGAATAAATTGGCTATAAATATTTGCGTATGTTTCTTTTGTGTACATATATAAATATATACATATAAACACTTAGGATTAGATTTGCTGGGTCATGGGCTAAGTATACATCTAACTTTACAAGACACAGTCGAATTGTTTTCCAAATCAAATGTTCCATTTTACATCCACATTTAATATTATCACTACTTTAAAATTTAGCTATTCTATTTGTGGGTATGATATTTCAACAATGCAACATTTCTTATAGTTTTAATTTGTGTTTTCCCAATTACTAACCATGTTAAACTTGCTTTAACATGTTTATTTGTTACCTGTATACCTTTTTCTGGTGAACTGCCTATTAAAATCTTTTGCCATTTTTAAATTGGGTTTGTTTTGTCACTGTTAAGCTTTATGTATTTATTATGTATTCTCGATATGAGATCTTCATCAGGTATATTATTTATAATATATCTCCCAGTCAGTGGCCTATGTTTTCATTCTTCTAACAGCATCTTTTGCAGAGCAAAATAATTTAGCTAGGGCCCATTTCACAAATTTATTTTAAATTGTGTTTTTAATACAGTTTATGAAATCCTCTCATATCCCAATCTAACAAAGAATTTCTTCTATATGTTTTTCAAGAAGTTTTGGTTTAGGTCTATGGCCTATTAAAGATACAGTTTAGGTACAAGCCCCATGTAAGATTAATTTTGGAGTATAGTGTGAGGTGCACTGGTTTTATTTTTTATATTCTACCTCCATTCACATCATTGCAGATGGAAAGATTTCATTCTTTGTGATGGCTGTTTAATATTCCATTGTGCATATACACCACTTCTTCTTTATCCATTCATCAGACAATGGACATTTGAACTTTCTCCATAGTTTTGCTATTGTTGATAATGCTGAGGTGTATGTACCCTTTTGAAACTGTATTGTTATATCCTTTGGGTAAATACCTTATAGTGCAATTGTAGGGTAGTTTTATTTTTAGTTTCTTGAGGAACCTCTATACTATTGTCCAGAGTGGCTGCACCAGTTTGCATTCCCACCAACAGTGCAATAGGATTCCCCTTTCTCAGCATCCTTGCCAACATTGTTATTTCGTGTGTTGTTAATTTTAGCCATTCTAACAGGTGTAAGGGGTATCTAATCATGGTTTTGATTTGTATTTTCCTGATGATGAGTGATGTTGAGCGTCTTTTCATGTATCTGTTAGCTATCTAGATATCTTCTTTGGAAAAGTGTCTATTCATGCCTTCTGCCCATTTCTTAACTGTGTTGTCTTTTGGATGTTGAGTTTGATAAGCTCTTTATAAATTGTGGAGATCTGTATTTCTAAAAGCCAGGGCCAGGGGATCCCAATGTTCCTGGACAGCTCATCATGTTTTATGTAACAGGGGGACAGAGAGTAAGAGTTTATTCAAGAAAGCCCCGTCTGATGGATTACATTTAATTCATAAGTAGAACCTAACAATAAAGCTCTCAAAACATATGAAGGGGAAAATAGACAGTTGTAATAGTTTGAGAACTTAATACCTCACTTTTAATAATGGGTAGAAGAACCAAACAAAAAAATAAATAAGGAAATAGGGAATTTGAACAACACTATAATCCAACTGGACCTAACAGACATGAACAGAACATTCCACCCAACAACAGCACAATACACATTCTTCTCGAGAGCACGGGAAACATTTTCTGGAAGAGACCATATGTTAGGCCACGTAATAAATCATAATAGACCTAAAAGATTAAAATCAGACAAATAATATTTTTGGATAACAGTAAAGTTAGAAATGAATTATGGAAAGAAAACTGAAAAATTAAAAAAATATGTGGAAATTACGCAACACACTCCTGAACAACAAATGGGTCAAGGAAGAAGCCACAGGGGAAATTAATGACCTTGAGATGAATGAAAATGAAACATAACATGCCAAAAATGGTGGGATGCAGTGAAAGCAGTGCTCAGAGGGAAACTTATAACTGTAAATTCCTATATTAAAGAAGAAGAAAGATCTCAAATGAAGAAACAAATTGTACATTTTAAAGAACTAACTTATGAAGAGCAATTTAAATACACAGTAGAAGGGAGAAATAATAAAGATCAGAACAAAGATATATCAAATAGAGGGTAGAAAATTAGGCATTTACTTCCATCAAAACAAAAATTACAAAAAACAAGTAATTTTAAAAACAAAAAAATTATAATTTTTATAATTACAAAAAACAAGTAATTATAAACTCCAGGATAAAATTATTGAGGTCTTTCTCTGAAGAAAATAAAATGGCATGATTTGGAGCAAATTATGGAACTCAAGTAAAGATACTGCATTAAACCTCCAGCATTTTTGAGCGAAATAAGTCAGGCAGAGAAGAACAAATACCATATGTTTGCACATATAGGAGGATTAGGAGGAACTTAATGGAGGACCGTGGGGGAGAAGAAGGGAGGAAATGGTGGGGGAAAGGGAGATAGGCAAACCATGAGAGACTCTTGAATGCTGACAAAGACTGAGGACCGATGGATGTGGGGGGGAGGGGAAGATGGGCACGGAGGGGGGCACTTGTGGGGATGAGCACTGGGTGTTACATGGAAACCAACTTGACAATAAAGTATTTGTAGGAAAAAAAACCCAGCAGCATTTTTGTTCTAGGGGAACAGGGTATGGTGACACTAAAATTATGATGAAGGAAGTATAATTGATAAAAACTCATTAACTCTGGGGCCCCTGGGTGGCTCAGTCGGTTGGGCCCCAACTTAGGCTCAGGTCATAATCTCATGATTCGTGGGTTTGAGCCCCGTGTTGGGCTCTGTGCTGACAGCCAGCTCAGAGCCTGGAGCCTGTTTCCCATTCTGTGTTTCCCTGTCTCTTGACCCTCTCCTGCTCATGCTGTCTCTCTTTCTCTCTCTCAGAAATAAATAAAACATTTAAAAAATTTTTTAAAAAAAAAAACCTCATTAACTCTGTAGTAAACAATAATGGTCATAACATAAATGTGAATTGATTTTCAGTTATTAGAATGGACCCATTGACAGCAGATGATAGCCACTGTTATAAAAAATGATCTGGAAAGAGAAAATGAAATGTGACAAGCTTGACAATGTAAAAGTAAAGGCACAACTCTGAGAAGTAGACAGGAGAATTGCTGGGAAGGAGAGAAAGGTTAGGGAAAAGTAGGTAAATTGGCATACCTGTCTCATGCCATGAAGTGGCAAGAAAGCTCTATGTAGTTGAAGCAAAAGGAGATTGAGCATATTGATGTATAATTATAAGCAGTAGAAAAACAAAAGATAAAATACAGCTACAGAGTAGATAGAAGAAAGGATTTTGAGGTGATAGTTTCAAGTAAGCTTCTATTTCTTTTATTTACAGCATGAATTTAAAGTCCAAAACTCAGAAGTCAAAATAATGGTGAAATCATATTATTTCAGACCATGACCCTAAGCACAAACTTAAAGAAAAGCAGAAACGTGTGGTGGGAACCACTTCAAGACAAAGTCTAGGGCTGGAGATGAGTGGAGCAAGGAGCAACTGATTTTTATTATTAAGTTTTCAGTATAATTGATTTTTTTTTCAAAAAATAAATTAAATTTACTTGTAAAATGAATTAAAAGAAAAAAATAATTAAAGAATGTTTCAATAAGTTAAGAAAGAGTATTATCTCAAGAGACTATCCAGACTGTTGTTTAAATTCCCTAAAAGAATAGGTTGTCAGTGACTTCTCAATGAAGTCAACAGGTAACCAGATAATGCCCTGAAAAGGAGGAACTATATTATGTCAAAAGCTTGTAAGACTTATGACTGTAATCAGGAAGTTCAATAATGTCCTTTCCTCACAAGCAGACAATCAATCAGACAGTGAGTCAGCCATCTTGGAGAAACTATCTCTCACTGTCATTTCATATTGTTTTTGAAGTCATAATCAATGTAGTACTTTATCAAATGAAACTAAGAAGAGCAAATATTAAAATAAAAGAGACCATAAAATTATTTTCAGATGGCATACTATATACTTGAAAAAGTGAAAGGAATTAGAATTGATAAATTAGTTTGATAAAATAGTCAAGACCAACGCAAATATGCCAAATTCAATAGTGCTCAGTCACATCACGCACATCTAGGTAATACACATAATGAAGATAAAGATAGCATCTGACATAAACAAAGAAATATATGAATCTGTAGAAAAAAAACCTTTTGAAACAGTTGCCGTTTTGAAGTTTCCCAGGTTTTAGATCTGTTTACTCCACCATCCAGAGCCATCAAACTCCTTTTGGTTTTTAAAATCCAAATCTACATTTCTCATGAGTTATTTTACTTAATCTCTTAGCTAACCTCACCTCTTTTTTTAAAGATGTCTTCATTTTTTAGTGCTATTATACCACATCTTCCAAAATATCTTCCCACTTTAAGATCTGATATTTCTCCATATAGTTTCCTTCTCTTCTTGATCCACTCTTTTTTAAATATTAAACTGATTATGATTTGGTTCTTGGCACATTTTTCTGATTACTCTACAAACCTATCTCATGCCCTTCTATAACATGTTTACACCTTCATAAAGATGACTGAAAAAATCCTAATGCCAACCTACATAGTTCCCCTAATGTTAAGGATGATTCCAGATTCCTCATATATTTCAAATGCTACACTTTGCACATGGAATTTATAAATATTTCTCCAATTTCATGAAGCAGTGTATGACTACAGCATCACTCCAACAAGCAAGTCAGGGTTCTGGGTGTGATATTTGATTCATCCTTCCCCTTTCCCTCACTCATCTAATCTAGCACACAATCCTATAAATTGTTTTTCTAAATGTATCTGGAAGTTATCAAGTATCTTCACTTCTACAATTCTAATCATATTGGAGCCCATACTCTGGGCTCCAAATTGCTTTCCTCTCACCTCATTTTTGATTCCCTTTCATTCTTTTCCAGAAACAGCAAGAGCCACCATTTAATCTTATTATGTTGCTCTCCTTCTTAAAATATTTCCATTGTTCAATATCTCTCCTTAGAATAAAGTCTGAACATAAAATAGCTGCTAAGACCATCTGGCTACTTGTTTTTGTTTTTTTCATATTAGCATAACTTATTCCTCAACATACCTCATATAGTTAGCAATTCAAGCCACACTGAATTTCTTCCAATCCTTTGAAACTACTATTTTTCTCCTGAGTTTGGGCTTGCTGTTTCTTATGTTTAGAATACTTTTCCCTATATACACTGCTTTGACAGTTATTCCTATTCATTCTTTAGGTCTCAGTTTATATCACTTCATTGACTATAAAACTGCATCTGATCTTCTCTCCATGTATTTCTGCACACACACACACTTTCCTTTGTCACCTTTATTATTATTATTATGACTCTCACTAGGTTGTACATTCTTCCATGGCAAGAGATGTGCCCATTTCATTCATTTTTGTCTGCCTGGGGCTGCAGCAAACTTGGCACTTGTTAAGCACTCAACCTTGCTTCCCACTTCATAGAGACATAATTCTTTCAATTTCTCAAGGTTTTACCTATAAAAATTCATATATGAAATAACCCTTTGTCACTTTCTTCATTCTCAAAAAACAGACTGTCTTGTTTGCTTTGCAATCTAAGTCAGACATGTGTACTCTTGTTCTGATAGCCTTCTGGCTTGATACTGGCTATTCACTTTCCTCCAAGTATCTTAAACTTTCCCCTTTCTAGTAGATTTTATACTCCAGAATAAAAACTGTTCAAATTTTCTTGCTTACTAAAAATATTTCCCCTTGAGCCTTGATTTTCACTGAAATACTGCCCCCTCTCTTTTCCTTCACCATCAAGACCAAAGTTTCTAAAACTGCTGCCTCCACACTTCCTTACTTTATACTTAGATCTAGAAGAGAGTAAATTTACTAAAACAAGCATCAACTATTCCTCCACTGATTAGAAACCATTTGAAGGCTTTACATTACCTCCAAGAAACTCAAATCATTTATAGTAGGGCATAAAAATCCTCTGCATCTTATTGCTGCGTTATTACAACCATCTTGTACCTGTGGTTGCTTAAATAAGCCAGAATTTCCAATGAGTCACTTGATCCAAAGTAAGTTTCTGGTGGCTTTATTATTTCCTCCTGTGTAGCCTGTACACTGGGTTGAAGAATGTCTTCCCTAAACTCACTTCTAACCTGCACCTTGGAATGTAACCTTATTCAAAACCAGGGTCTTTGCAGAGATATAATATTGTGAAGGTGGTCATATTTGATTAAGGTAAACCCTAATCCAAGACCAGTTAACAAATTTGAACACAGAGACATATATAGAGGGAACCCACCATGAAGACATAAAAGGCAATCCCCTGTGAACAGAGAGGCAGATTTTGGAATGAAACCCCCTACAAACCAAGAAAAGCCAAAGATTCCAGGCAACTACGTAACAATAGGAAAAGGCAAGAAGGATACAGGATACTCCCCTAGAGGCTTCAGAGCAGGTATAGTCCTGCTGATGCCTTGATTTCAGACTTCCAGCCTCCAGAACCAAGAGGCAATAAGTTTGTGCTGTTCTGTGCCACCTGGTTTGTGGTAATTTGTTTGAAAGCCCTGGAAAACAAATACTCCAGAATCCAGGGCAATATATCTTGATAGTTGATGGTTAAATACAAGTCAAAAATCTCACTAGGTTATCATTTATAAATTATAGCGTTTTATAATATATGGGAGTTAGTTGTGTCATTTTCTCCATAGTATTAGAAAGTCTTCTCTATTGTGACATTATCTAAATCACAAAACGTTACAAATTTACATTTAGAATTGCCCATAGTCAATCAAAAATTCACAACTGTAACCAAAGCAATCAAGAATAATTGGGTAAGCAATTGAGATCTACCCTCTTTTTTGCAAATGAGACTTCCTGTGCAGTTTTTTGGGTTTTTCGTTTGTTTGTTTTTTTAACCTTGAACTGGTTTCAGAGAAATCATAAGCAAAGGTTTCTTAAGTATTAAAAAAATAATAATAATCTCCATTGTTGCTGGTGTTGCTTTTTCAGTCACTACTGGCAAGATCCTTGTCACATCATTTAGTAATATTAACAAAGAGATGGCTAAATAGTGTGTTAAGCAATTTCCTCAGCCAAGAGTGTCTGTACTTGTCAAACCAGGGCTGATATTTCTTTCAGTTCCTGCAGACCTTCAGGAATCAGCTGAGACTTACACCTTCATTTCACTTACATGGTCTATTGGGAGAGCCAATGGATCTGTTTAACTTTAAGGTCATGGCTATCTAATTTCTTTGCTAATAGATGTTCTTACCTCTATCACGTTTGAATGAAAGCATGTGCATTTTTACACATATGCATGCACACACACACTTTATCTCATAAGTCAAAGAGGATCACCCAGCCAATCATTTCGTTTTATGTAAATCTGTGGAGACTGTGAGTTACTTTATTTGCATTCCAAATAAAGAAGACAGAAAATACTCAGTGAAATAAAAACGCTTAGCTTTGCTGGTTCAATAAAGCAGAAAAATGAGGCAAGACACTGATTTTCTTTACTTTTATAATATTTGTACTTCTGAAGGTTGGTGAACTTTTATGGGAAAAAAAATCTCTGTGATATTTTGGTTTGGAGACTCGAAGCTAAAAAACATGAAAACTTGGTGAGAACTGGGAGACTACCTGACAGAGTTAAAAGGTCACTATTCATGCTTCATCCTCTTCTACAAACACAGAAACCTCTGGAGTGCACTTTAGGAAAATCCTGTCACAAGACACAGTGCCAAAAGCAACCCTTGATCAGAACTGTAAATGTAATCATAATAATTGCACTACTAAAACTAATGAAAAATTATATTGGAATTCATCCTTGAAATATTCATGGCAAAGTACCTATTCTTTTCATGCTGTTAGTCATTAGTCTCTGAAAAAGTGTTGTGGGAGTAAATGTCAACCAAACTCCTTTTTCATTTAATGTATCTGCTAAGTTAATAGACAGAAAAAAAAATATCCAGACACAGCAATTTCATAGATGGGCAAATAAGAGAGAAAACAAGTGTGTCTGATGAAGAGATAGTTCAAGGAATACATTAATGTATTAATGTAATGCAAATGTTACATTTTCCTGATGTTTTGTTTAAAGAAGAAACTGCTTTATTGCTGTTGTCAAAGTAAGGCAAGCATTGTTCGTATGCTGGAAATCTTGAACTCCCAAATTCATTTCCACTTTGAAGTACACTTCTCCAAGGAACAGGCAATAAATCTGACTCTCCATCTGGATCCCTGAAGAAGACAATGCTTCAGCTCGTGCACAGTACATGTCAGTCCAGACATATCTATGAGAAGATGATGACCTTACAGCAGCCAGTGTCTTCCAAATAACGGACAGATGGCAAAAACTAGCCTGACAACACCAAGATGAAGAATAAAAAAAATCAAGGGTAAACAAAATCATTTCAGTCTGGTTCACAGTGAGATGTACTTTGTCATTGAGCTTTGGTGTCAAAGAACGCTAAAGAAGATAAAGTCGGCAAGATAATTTATAGGTTACGTCTAGCACACTCTACAGCATATTGAAAATGTAACATGTCCATATCGGGAACTTCTGACATTATCATTAACAGCTATGGGAAGCTTGACATTGATTCTGTTACCTGTATTTCTCCCTTTCCAAAGACAAAACAGGCTTCTCTTCACATAAGGTTGTTTTGCTTGTTCTCTTTTCTTTCCAGAGTAAGCAGTTACTGAGCAAGATGGTAGAGAGATTTTTCTTTTCTTGAAGAAAGTTTAATTAGTCAAGTGGCCTGAATTTCTCATCAGAAGAATAGAGAAATGTGTCAGCTTGCCTGCACTGGTTGTAAAATGGGTAAAATATTCATTAGTTATTTTTTAGAATATTCTTCTAAGAGACAGTTATTTATCATTGTGGAAAATTATTCCCCTAGAAGTAACACTATCTCTTTATTATTTTCTGATCTATTTATATTCTCTATTTCCCTGTGTGTTTTGGAAACCTATATTCTATTTTTCTGCAAAATGCCTTTCATTTTACAGCTGATTTTTTAAAATAGTCCATTTACTTTGTACAATTTTCAAAAAATGAGGTTTCTTCTAGTTACAGCATGTGTTTTTGCACTTTGCCTCTTTGATCTTCTTCAACTAAGGGAGAGATTGATTATCAGAGCTCTAAACTACCTTTCTCACTGGCTTATCTTTTTTTTTTATTCCACTTGATGTTGAAGCTCCAGGAAATGCTCTACTCAGGAAGCTCAACACTTAGCTCAGATTCCCTCATAATCATCTTAAAGGGCTTATACTGAAGATCAATATGAGTTTTCAGCCTTACAGTTGTTTCAGCCTCAATTATTTTATTTGGAAAAACATTTTTAACATCATCTATGTGTCAGGCAGTGTGATAAGTCCTTAGAAGAAAGACAAGTAAAAAATGTGGTGACTTTCTCAAGACTAATCCAATGTGGAAGGTATAGGAATTATACCTCCTGTCACTCAGCCTGTCCTTCCCATTTGAAAGCAGACAGGCCTGCTTTACAGCAGTCAGCATCTGTATTTATTTTCCTGAGTGCTTTCTCTTACAGCAAGATCCCTCTCTCTGCCTTACCCAAAGTGAGTTGTATATGCCAGAGACAGTTTCTAGAAGCAGTACTTAATTAACGACTGGTAGGAATTCATGTATTGATATGCTGGCTTCTTTTCCATTGAGTGGGAAAATTCTGTGACTCAAGTTCACTTTCTTCCATAATTCCTTAGTGGAATAATATCCCATTGCTTATAGTGGTAATTTGCTTTTTTTAAATGTTTATTTATGTCTGAGAGAGAAAGAGACAGAGCGAGAGAGAGACAGAGAGAGAGAGAGAGGGAGAATGAGCAGGCGAAGGACAGAGAGAGATAAAGAGACACAGAATCCAGGCTCCTGAGGCTCAAACCCATGAACCGTGAAATCATTACCTGAGCCAGAGTCAGACACTTAATGCACTCAGCCATCTGGGTAACCCTGCTCAATTTTTTTGATGTTTATTTATTTTGAGAGAGAGAGAGAGAACACAGGCAAGCACAATGGGGAGAGAAGGAGGAAGGGAGAGAGAAAGAATTCCCAGCAGGCCTGGTACTCAGCATGGAGCCTGGCCAGGGGCTTGATCTCATGAGATCATGACCCAGCCAAAATCAGGAATAGGATGCTTAAGTGGCTGAGCACCCAGGATCCCCACAGTAATTTGTTTTAAAGCAGTCATTTCATTGGCAGTTTTCCCTTCACTTTGTCACTTCCTGTCTTGGTTTAGGATCTTTCAGAAGCAGAACCTGATACAAATGCCAAACACAAGTCATCTATTTGGGAGGTACGAGGAACATTGGCAGAGGAATGAAGTGATACAAGGAAGGAACTTATCCATTCAATGTACATTACAAAGCTAGGTAACAACCATAGAGTCTGCTTAATTCTAGGGGAAAGAAAAGTGCACACTTCACTGTTGTGTCAACCAGAGGAAAGGAGACCTCAGATTTCACACAAACTCCCATAAACTATTGATTGAGGGCTCTGGTATTCATTTAGTTCTTGGTACTTCCACTCTGCCAATCACAGTAGCAGTGGTCTCCATCTGGAGAACATCCTTACTCATGGAGATGCAGTTACTAGTTCTAAGGGAGAATAATAAGTGTGTTGAAATGAGATGGCTTGAGAATAGTGGGTGGGATACTGATGATGTTTGCCACCATTCCCCACTTGCTACCAATGTTTCCTGGGATCATTTCTTTGTGTGTGTGTTTTTTAATGTTTATTTATTTTTGAGAGACCAAGCAGTGGAGGGGTAGAGAAAGATGGGAGAAAGAACACCAAGCAGGCTCCATAATGCCAGCACAGAGCCCCACTCAGGGCCCAAACCCACAAATGGTGAGATCATAACCTGAGTTGAAACCAAGAGTCCAACCCTCAACTGACTCAGCCACCCAGGCTTCCATCCCCTGGGATCATTTCTAACAAATTATTTGCTCTACAATTTTTCTCAGACAGGTTGCTCTTGGAGGATCTTACGCTACAATAACCATGATTACTAGCAAAGACAGGTACATTACCATATTCTGATAAATACTAAAATAAATGCAAAAACAATATGCTTTGCAGGGAATGGCAAGGGAGACAAAAATCAGGAAATGTCTCTGAAGAAGACAAAGAATGGGATAAAAATTTTAGAACCAGTAGGTGTCAGGTAAGTGAAGTCAGAAGACTATGCACTACATGCCAAAATGTATAGGAATAAAAATTATATGCAGAAGGAAATGTCATAGCATTAACAGCATGTTAGAAATTTCCTTAAGAAACTGATAATAAGTAAAAATTAAAATATAATTAATTATAAATTTAAAATATGTAAATATATGAAACACCTAAAGCAAAAAAAACCTGGTTATTTGTAAAGAAAAATAAATAAATATAAAAAATGACAAGTCTCATCAAGAACAATTGATGAAGAAACATGAAAAATATTAATAATGACAACAGGCAACAAGTGCTAGAGGATGTTATGTAAATAGTAGAGAGTATTAAGGACAAATTTCAGGCTGAACATTTAAGAGTGGATAAAATACATCAATGTCCTTACGATTTGGCCCTGCAGTGAAACTTAATTTCCTTTTTTAACTTTTGCTTTTATTTTAATGTGGAGCTTAACTCTTTATAAGATATATTGCTTGCAAATATTTTCTCCCATTTCATAGGCTGCCATTTCACTCTGTCAATTGTTTCCCTCACTGCGCACAAAATTTTTAGTTTGACATGGTCCCACTTGTCTAATTTTTTGCTTTTGTTGCCTATGCTTTTGGTGGCATATCCACAAATCATTGCCAAAACCAATGCCATGAAGCTTTTCCCCCATGTTTCCTTCTAAGAGTTTTATAATTTCGAGTCTTATGTTTAAGTCTTTAATCTATTTTGAGTTGATTTGGTGTGTGATAAAAGATAAAGGTCTAATTTCATTCTTTTGCACGTGGATATCCAGATTTCCCACCACCATTTATCAAAGAGACTGTCTATCCTTTCCACATTGTGTATTCTTGTGACTCCTGTTAAAGATCAGTTGGCAGTATATGCATTTCAAGTATATGTACTTCATATGCCAAGTACAGGTTAAGGAAAATGAAGTCAGAAAGAAGGAAGCAGGTGCCAAGAAAATTTCCTCGAGAGGTAGGAGGGCATGAAGGGCAGGGCCATGGGAGATGTCTGGCCTGAAGGCAGGCAATAAGGTTGTGCATTTGCTTATACAGATTTAAAAGCAATAATAAAATAATGCCAGTTAGAAATTAGTCCAATTTTTACTATCCTATGCATACTCTATTCTTAAGAGTATCAGTGATAATATACTTTACCTATGTTCTTAACTATTTCTGCATTGACATAATACACATGTATGCTACATATGTGCACATTTTAAATATATTTGTTCATAAATATACTTACACAGCAGTTCAAAGATCCCAGAGTTATCTAATTCTCAGGAGCATATGTTTTGTTTCAGGACTTTATAATAGTTCAGAATGATCTGCTCTTCCTTCTAGTTCAATTTATGTCTTCAACCCAGGTAATACCTCATATCTCTGCATTTAAACAGTAGATATAAAATAATAATGATAGCCCAGAGATTGTAACATGAAGAAACAGAAACTGAATTACTTCTATTCTGACATTTGTGAATACTTGGAGAGATGACAAAAAGACTATATTCTTACATTGTCAACAAACATAAATGACTAGTGTTTGAATAACTTGTTTATATCACAAACTAGACACTATAGCAAATAATATCTGCAATGTTTATTTTCAGCCTTTTGGGAATTTTTTCTGGGGTGGAAGGTAGCAGAAAAGGAAAATCTTTGAAAGTTTTTAACAAATACATTAGAAATTCGGGTCATTTTTCTGAGAAAGAAAATTAGTGGAAATGTTTTGACTACAGAAATATTTGAAGCTTTTAAGATTCTCTGGTAACCACCAGTTCACACTAAGCCTGACCTGGGGCTTGATCTCAGGACTGTGAGATCATGACCTGAGCTGTAATCAAGAGTCAGATGCCTAACCCACTGAGCCACCTAAGCACCCCTCTCTGACTTATTAAACTTAGCATAACACACTGTAGGTCCATTCATATTGTCATAAATAACAAGACATAATATTTTTATGGCCAATAGTCTATTGTCACACACATACACACACACACACACAAACACACACACACACACACACACACACACACACACACTTTACCCATTCATCTAAAATGGACATGTGAGTTGCTTCCATATTTGGCTATTGTGTATAATGCTGCAATAAACATAGAGGTCCATATGTCTTTTGGAATTGGTATTTTCATTTTCTTTGGGTAAATGCCAAGTAATGTAATTACTGGATCAGCTGGTTATTTCTATTTTATTTTTTTGAGGAACCTTTATACTGTTTTCTACAGCGGTTGTACAAATTTACATTCTTGCCAACAATGCATGAGTGTTCCCTTTTCGTCATATCCTCACCAACAATTGCTATTTCTTGACACTAGCCATTCTGACTGGTAAGGAGAGCTCTCATTTTTGTTTTGATTTTCATTTCCCTATTGATTAGTGATGGTGCCATCAGTAGGTCTTCTTTGGATATACACTCTTTGTAAAGTTTGCTAATAAAAACATCTGAGTTGGGAAATTTCTTATTTAAACTTTTTTTAGTATAACTTTCATTCCATTAGTAGTTATAAATTTCCTTTTTTTTTAATGTTTTTTATTTATTTATTTATTTTTAGGAGAGAGAGAGAGACAGCGTGAGCAGGGGAGGGTCAGAGAGAGAGGGAGTCACAGGCTGAAATAGGCTCCAGGCTTTGAGCTGGCAGTCAGCACAGAGCCCGACGCGGGGCTCGAACCCACGAACTGCGAGATCATGACCTAAGCGAAAGTCGGACGCTTAACCGACTAAGCCACCCAGGCGCCCCTAGTAGTTATAAATTTCTTATAGTTATTCCATCTTGGATGATTTTGAAGTTTGTAGTTTCTAAGGAAGTGGACAATTTCATTATCTTTCAGAATTTATGTGCATGGAGTGTGTAAAATTCCTTCATTATATGCTTGATGTCTAGGGAAACAAAAGTCTGTAGTGATATTACCTATTTCATTCATGATACTGGTAATTTCTTTCTTTTCCCCTTATTTTATTATCAATTTGAATAGAAGTTTATAAACTTTATTGGACTCTTCAAAGAAACAGGTTTTTCATTTGAATGTATTTCTCTATTGTTTTATATTTTTAATTTCATATATTACTTTTTATTATTTCCTTTACTCTCTTACATCTTTCTCTCTCTTTTTTTAGTTTCTTAAGGTAGAATCTTATTGTTTTTGAGAACTCTCTTCCACTATAAGAACTTAATACAATGATTTCTGTCTTTGATTTGACGTAACGGCATCCTGAATCTTTTGATATGCCATCTTTAATTTTTTTAATGTTTATTTACTTTTGAGAGAGAGAGAGAGAGAGACAGAGTGTGAGCAGAGAAAAGGGGACACAGAATCTGAAACAGGGTCCAGGCTCTGAGCTATGAGTACAGAGCCCAATGCAGAGCTCAAAATCATGAACTGTCACATTACAACCTGAGCCGAAGTCAGAGGCTGAACCAACTGAGCCACCCAGGCGCCCCATGATATGTCATCTTTTCATGTTCTGGCTTTAAAAAATATCCTAATTTCCTTTACAATTTCATCATTGACCAATGAGTTATTTATGTTATTTATTTCCAAGTGTTTGATTTTTCTGTAATGACTCATTAATTTCTCATTTAATTCTATTACATGATAAAATATATTCTGTGTAATTACAATTTTGAACTTGTTAAGGTATGTGTTATGGCACAGGATATTGCCTTCTTTGAGAATGTTCCATATGTAGGGGTTCCTGGGTGGTTCAGTCAGTTAAGCATCTGACTTTGGCTCAGGTCATAATTTCAGGGTTCATGGGTTCGAGCCCTGCATCAGGCTCTGTGCTAGCAGCTAGAGCCTGAGCCTGCTTTGGATTCTGTATCTCTCTCTGACCCTCCCCTGCTCACGCAGTCTCTCTCTCAGAAATAAATAAAACATTAAAAAAATAAAATAAAATCTAAAAAAACTTTATAAAAAAAGAGAATGTTCTATGTGCATTAGAAAGAATAAATGCATTAGAAAGAATAAATACTCTGTTGTTAATAAGTGGAGTACTCTGTAAATGTCAACTAGATGCCCTTGGTTAATTGTGTTATGCAGGTCTTCAACTTTGCCAATTTTCTACTAGTTCTATTTATTGCTTGGAGAATTTTTGACATCTCCTAATATAATTGTGGATTTGTCTATTTCACCTTTCAGTTTGTCAGTTTTTGCTTCAGTTATTTTAAATCTCCATTTTTAGATGCTGTATTAGTTTTCCATTGCTGCCATAACATTTTACCAAAAACTTCATGAGTTAAAGCAACAAAATTTGTTTCAAAATCCTGTAGATTTGGCTGGCTTGCCTGGTTTCTATGACCCAGGTTTTACAAGGCCAAAATCGAGGTGTCAGCCAGCTATGGTCTTATTAGAGGCGGAGGAATCTACTCCCATGCTCAACAGAATTCAGTCCCTTCCAGCTATAGAATGGAGATCCCTATTTCCTTGCTTGCTGTCATGTTGGGAATGCCCTTAGGTCTGAGAGGCTTCTTTCCAGTTCCTGCACATTATCCCCTACATCTTAGGGTCTGCCATATCAGCTAAAATCCTTCTTGTGCTTGGATTATCTCTGACTTTGTCTTCTGTCACATCTCTTGACTCTAGTCAGAGAAAGTTCTCTTCTTCCACGGGTTCATGTGATTAGATTGAATCCATTTGGACAATTCAGGATACTTTATCTAAAGATCCATAATACTAATTGCATCTACAAAATCCTTTTTTTCCATGTAATAAAATATATTCACAGAATTGAAGGATTTGGGTGTGACACCTTTAGAGAGAGGGGCCTTCTGCTCACTACAGATTCATAATGATGTGTGACAATTACATCTTTGTGAAAATTGGCATTTTAATCATTTGTCAATATTCCTCTTAATTCCTTCCAATTTCTTCCCTGAGGACTACTTTGATAGTAATTGAGCTTGTGTTGCTTTCTTTAGACGGTTTACTTTTTTTTCCATTTTCTTACCTTTAAATTACCTATTATATCACATGATTGAAGTGAGGTTCCTATTGACAAAGTATAGTTGAACCACTGGTTTTTGTTAATTTTGTTAATTTTGTTAATTTTGCCAATGTCTGAGCCTCTTGCTCAGGAAGGCCAGTCGTTTGGTTTCATTCAAGTGTTCAATTAATTAAATGGGACCCAGCCACAATATGGAGGACAATCCACTTACTCAAAGTTCACCAATTTAAATGTTAATGTCATCCAAAAACAAAACTTCAAGTTGACACATGAAATTAACCATCACTACATTTCTTTTTTCTTCTTTCTTTCCACCCACCCCCTTTTCTAATAGAAATGTTTTGAACTGACTTATATGTTTATCTGCAGAAGAAGCCATAGGAGAAGAAATAGAAGTTTTAGGAGAATAAGGAATGATTGATAAAACAGATTGCTTGAATTATTTACAAAGCATACATGGAGAGAATAATCTGAATCAGAAAGAGGAACCTCAACTGCTGAGAAAGGATAAAATCCTAGTGCTCTGTTTTCACTGTACTCCGCTTCCCCCACCCCTACCCTCAGCTTGGTTACAAATATACCATCCTCAAAATGTAAAATACTGTAATTTTGCTCTAGAATTGCAACTACTCATTTCATTTCCCTATTCATTCCTCCTTTCTCATCAACAAAACTGCCAACCCATCATTCCTCCCAGCTCTTTAGTCACAATATTAAAAATTAATAATAAGGCTACATTTTTATAAACCCCAACTCCTTCTTATCTTGCTAATTTAACACTCTAACCCCCTAAATCAGCCTCCTAAGTACTGTGGTATATACTTATAAGTTTGTTAATAGGATTTGAGAGGCCTAAATAAACTTAACCAGCTTTTCCGCTTCTGAGCAAATGCCTGCGCTGCGGGAAGCTAACACCTAACCAGCTCTTTCTGCTTCTGTAACAAAGCTTAAGGCTTGCTTCCCCGCCGCCGGATTGCGAAAGGGACTAGCCTCAGGGCGGCAGCCACTCCCAAAAGGCCAGCAGCCACCCCCCACCTTGCTGAGGGAAGGGCCTGGAGAGAGAGATGTTAACCTGTTAGTCGCCAAACAAGACTTAAAACTCGCTCTATGATAGACTGAATTCAAAGGTATCCCAAATGTTGTAATTAGATCCAGCCAAACCTGATGGCGGGAACCAATCAGATACGGTATATGTTCACATTTGAATGTTAACCAATGGCAAACTTGTAACCATGGAAATCTGTCCCTCCCCATGACTTGTTTACTTCTGTCTATAAAAAGGCTGCAGAGGCTTTGTTCAGGGCCTCTCAGCGTCACCGGCAACGAGTGACTGCGCGGAGGACCGGGTTCGAACCTGCAAATAAACAACCCTTGCCGCTTGGCTTTGACTCTGGTCTCTGGTGGTCTGTTTTTGGGGTTCTCTCGAATTCTGGGCGTTTCAGATTCAATAAATGTCATGCTGCTTAACTTCATCCAGAAAGGATATCAGTTAATTTCAAAAAATTGATTGTGTCTTGTTGATTGCATATAATTGTTGAGGAGGAACAATTTACTCTGTCTCTCGAAGTCCTTCTAGCTGGACTAAGAATCGAATTGACATGAGACAGACTAACAGGAGACAATCTAATTTAAAAGTATACATGTGGGGAATCTACACAGATATGGAACTTTTAAAAACAGTGAAGCAACATAATGTTTATATGAACTAAGGTGAGGGGTAAGGGTCTGAAGATACAAGGAGGAAACAGACCATTAGCAAGAAAGTGAAAGAAGAACAAAGGCTGGAAAACAAAGGTTGCCCTTCTATGCAGATAAGTCTCTTAGGTAAAGAAGATTCTCTCTTAATAGCTCTCTTCCTGCTACAGGCAAGCAACTGAGTAGGAGGGAAAGAACTGGATCTGCTGGGTTTTGATTGCTTTTGGCTCAAAATAATGTTCATGCCAAAGTGGCCCATCTTGGGGCTGCCTGCCCTAGGCCCCTACATAGTGAATTTCTGGTACCTAAGGTGATTTCAGCATGCAACTTTGCTTCCATTGTGCCTCTTTCTTCCTCCTAGGCAAACTTTAACTTATACAACACTGTACCCAAACTACTGTAAGTGATATTAGCAAATCCTGTGACTGAGTCAATAGTTTTTCTTCTGCCTCTATAGCTCTCTATTTCTACAAGATTTCATTCTTCTTGATATAACCTCATCTCTTGTTTTTGTTATAATTTTTCTGTTTCCTTGAACTTCAATGAGGAATCAAGTTAGGTGTGTTCTCTCAAAGTCTGCATTTTATAAGTGAGATGTTCTCCTTTTGTGCTCACAGTTACAGTGGGGAAAGTTAATGTGGGGAAGTGTTAATACCTTTTTTATCTAAACCAATACCTAGCAAGGCTTTAGAAGTGAATACTTGTCAAAAGATGTTATCTTCACTAGTTAGCTCAGGACATTTGGAAATGCTTGGAAACAGTATTATAGCAAGCATTACTCAGTAGAAATGAAAAGACTGTATTGCTCTGTTACATAATGAAGAAAATATAAGTGGTTTATCACATAAGAGAGAAGTTGACTGGAAGTTCTAGAAGCTAGAACTGGTGAATAGAGTTGCATGTTTGCAGCTGGGCCTGAAATTAAAGCGATTTTAAACCACAGGTAGTGCTATTATTAGTAACAACAAAAAGACAAGATTTTACTAAATTAAGGCTATATAAATCTTGCACAGCAAGGAGACCAACCATAATAGTCATACATATAAAGACTTGTTATGAGAAATAGAATTACAAACTAAGCTTAAATCACAAAGTAAGGGTTCAAACTCAAAATAATTAAAGTTTTCTTCGCTCAGAAAAGGTCATTAAATACTGGAAAGAATTAATTAGGAAATTAAAAAACTAAGAAGGTTTTTAATAACAGGATTAGCATCAATCTACATGACAAGCACAAGGGCAAAGGGTTCTTGAGAAATTTGTACTGCTGCATGCTAAGAAACAGGATGTTTACAACAAGCTCATAAACAACAGGGTTAGGGTACACCAAGAAAATAAGAATAACTGGAACAGATATAGAGTTTTATTCAAATGAAACATTGTCTTTCCTTTTTCATTTTTTAGGTTTATAGAGAATATGTGAATATGTCTATGCAGATATTTATGATAGATAAACATTTGCAGACTTCACACAAGAAAACACAATTTCCTGATAATATTCTTCAGTTCCTTTACTGATGGATTTAGGCCATTAGAAAGCAATTTATTGGGGTGCCTGTGTGGCTCAATTGGTTAAGTGTCCGACTTCGGCTCAGGTCATGATCTCACGGTTCATGGGTTCAAGCCCCAGGACGGGCTCTGTGCTGACACCTAGCTCAGAGCCTGGAGCCTGTCTCTGTATTCTGTATATCCCTCTCTCTCTGACTCTCCCCTGCTCATGCTGTCTCTCTCTTTCTCAAAAATAAATAATACATTAAAAGAATAAAAAAAGAAACAATTTATTTAAACTTCATGTCTCAATGTTTCTTAAATTATAACCAATTACCTAACTAAAATGGCAATGTGTGTGTATGCGTGTGTGTGTGTGTGTGTGTGTGTGTGATTTGGGGACAAAATGACAATTATTAATATCTTTTTACTTTACTACTATTGTTTTCCACTGGGAAACATAGAAAGAAGGAAACTCATCTCAGTCTTTGCATAAGAGAGAATCATGCTGCTGACCTAAAGGTGAAAAACTGCTTATGTGAGTGCAAACCTTTGATCTATCCAATATACTAACAATATTATTTTTGACAGAGATCCAATGAATTTCAAATCTGGTTTCTAGAAACCATTTATAGGTATAAGCAATCATCACAGGCAGCCTTATTCTGTATTTATAAATCCTTTTGGGGTAGATTTCTTACCATATCTCCATTTTATTGGAAAAAGAGAGGCAGAATATCAATTTCTTACAAAAATTTTTGTCCCTAGACACATGTAACCATATTCAAAGAAGAATTTGCTAGAAAAAGTAAAACTCATTCACAATCAATTGCTCCTTTTGTACCAAGCAAATTCATTTGAGACTGTACTGATGGATATTTGTAAGATGAGGCAGCAAATGCACTGGCTGAATATTTTGGTATTTAGCTTGAGTAAACATTCTTAGAGAATACAAAGTGCTGGAACTCTAAGCAAGGCAATGCTATGAATAAATCTTAAAGACTTTTACAAGGAGGAAAACATGCCATTCAGAAAGACAACTTCTTTTGTTTTTGACATTCCCAGAATTCAGTAACCTTAAAAGTAAGAGCTTGCTTTGAGGATAAAACGTTTTGGCTAATGAAATAATAGCTCTCAGTTCAGGGCTGCAGTTTGTGGGAAGGGCAGGGAAATTACCATTGCCTCCAGCCATCAATGGTATACTTTTATTCCTGGTTCTTTCATTTAATCACATATATGCTTCTAGAAGCCTATAGCAGAGCAAAAGATCCATGCCTGGGCCAAAAATTGTTCCCTTAGTGAGAATTACTATAATAATCTCCATATTATTTCTAATGTTAGAGATGAAGTTCCAGCATAAAGTTGCACCTTGTAATATTGTGTCTTCACAATAAGTGTAAAGGATGTCCTTTAATATTTTCCTTCCATCCAAATCATCACTTTAGTTTTTTATGCTAACTATATTGAAAAGCTCACTGAGAAGTCATCATATGTAAAACTGTCCTTGATTTGGACAAGCAGAGAAAAATCTCACCTCTAAGGATTTCAAACGAGTATTTTAAGAAAAATGAATTAAGGACTGATTATAATGAAGTAAAATGTAGAGAATCTCAACTATGTTATACTCAGAAAAGTGTAGATTCACCTACACCAGTAATTTTCTTGCCAATAATTTTTAATAATTCTGTGGTTTCTCCTGGGTGTGTGCAAATTCACCATGAATTATTTTTGGTATGACAGCAAAATAGAATTACTCACAGTATCTCAAGTACCTGTATTATTGTATTAATGCATTTACACCATTCTCATAATATTTGGACCATTGTACTCAATACTAACTAAAAAAGAAAAGAAAATTATATCCTTCACCATAGAGAGCTCTGATGGTTAATTTTATGTGTTAAATTGGATAGACTATTATGGTTAGTTATTTAATCAAAAGCCAGTCTAGATGTTATAATCCAAGTCCACTCTTGGGTTATAATTTAATTATTAAGTTATGTTTAAAATGTGATTAATATTTTAAATCAGTAGTCTTTGAGCCTCATCTAATTAGTCGAAGGCCTTAAAAGAAAACATGAGAGAATTCTGCCTCCAGGCTGCCTTTGGATACAAGACTGGAGCATCAACTCTTCCTGGGTCTCTAGCTTACTAGTCTGATATCCAGATGTTAGATTTACTAGTCCTCACAATTGCATGAGCCAATTACTTAAAATAAATACCCGCTATATACACACACATGCCCACATAGATACAAAGGCAAACACACATCCTCTGAGTCCTGGAGAATGCTATTACAGAACCTTCTTCATACCCATTGAGAACCTTCTAAAATTAAAACTGCCTTTTTATTCTTATTCCTAATATTATGGTCACTTACTTGCTTTCATATATTTATTAAAAACCATTAATTCATAAATTAAGAGCTTTCAAAATATGACATTTCTAGAGAGCTTTTGCTTATTCATGTATTCAAGAGTTATTTATTAAAATTGAACTAAATGCAGACATTGTTCCAGCAGCCGAAAACATAGCGGTGAAGACACACACATTTCTGCTCTCAAGGACTTTCCATTGTTACACAGATGAGTTAAGAACCTTAAAAAAGTCGCCAAATTTTAAACATAACTCATATTAAGTATTATCTAATGTTCATAATTGCTTATACTGAAAGTTTTAATAGAAAAGGATGATGCTTCCAGTTTAAGCAGATCCATTTTATGTCAGTATTTAATTATTTAAAAGCTTTTACTTAATATGTAGCATACAACTGAACATTTGAATACATAGGAATTGTTTGATTAATTCTTTCATTCTTTAACTCATTCAAGTTATTACATGTGTAAGAAGCATTTTTAGGACAACTTGAAGAGAGGTCCAGTCATTGTAATTGTAATTTATGTAGTTAATAAAGTAAAATTCCAAAGAAATAACCAGACACAGAGATAACAGTTTTTCCTTATTACAATTTAAACTTGGATTATAATTTTTCAGAGGAAATCACTTATTTTAAGTGATTTTTATA
This sequence comes from Proteles cristata cristata, assembly GCA_017311185.1. Taxonomy (NCBI): domain Eukaryota; kingdom Metazoa; phylum Chordata; class Mammalia; order Carnivora; family Hyaenidae; genus Proteles; species Proteles cristata. The sequence continues at coordinate 1,196,775 of JAESUZ010004037.1, read as the reverse complement.
AAGTACTTGCATTTCTAATTCACATTCTGGCTCCTAACTACTGCTACTGGCCCTAATTGAGGGCTTCATTATTTCTCATTAGGACTATACTAACAGGCTCTGAACAGATCCATTTCACCTCCAAGCCCTACCATCTTAAATCTAGCTTATGCACTATATGAATATGTAATTACCCTATTGAAAATTTTCAGTGATTTCATTTCTCATTCAGAATCCATCCATCCTAAAAGTCTGATTATTTCCCAGGCCCCATATTTTGAAGCATGAAAAAGGCAATCAAAGGTTGATATAAAATGAAAGTATAACTTAATTACCAGTAACTTCAGCTGTATAATCTAAAGAAATAATACATCAACAAAGAGGCAGGTGGAGCTGCCATAGGATGCAAATAAATCCAGTAGTATTCAGAGAATGTTTGTTTAGAAAAAAAATATATGTTATATGTAGATATGGATATATACGAAACATGAGACACCTGAGTTAAGAAAGTTTTTTTTCTTGATACAACCAGATCAACAGCCAGAGTAACATGGTTAGCATCCATCTCCCACGCCTAGACCAGGAAGGCATTGAAATATCTACATGAGTGGTGTGTTACACTCTATAGAGGAAGGGATGGCATGAAGAACCATGGATTTTTTGTTTTCATACAGGAAAGAAGTATGTGCTTCCCGTTCCCCTCCTAGAAAGATGGATTAAAATTTGGCTTTATGCAGATGTGATGTAAAGGATCCTAGGTTCTTACTCTAACTCTTTGGAATGTAGATCCTATCTCTGAAGAGCCAGATAAGCCCCAGAGTCAAAAGGAAGAACCAGGCTTCATCCTATTGACAGTGCAAGCATCTAAGAAGATAGTGTTCAATTTTCTTGGCACCTTGGGAATTTAATTAGGAGCTTGGTCTAGGCTTTAACCATTGGCGAACTCAGGTAGATAACAAGTCTTATTATCCTTTTGCGTTAGTGCAATTAACCAGATAAATGACTACAGCTTTAATTCTCATGGTCTGCTTGCAGAAAAATGTTTCCAGGAAAAGAGAAAGTAAACATTCTTTACATATACAAATATATTGTATATATTTCCATATCTAAGGAGGCTAGGGATTTTCTCAGGAGTCTTCAGAAATTACCACAATTGCTTTATTCTGTTTCAGGGCTGGAATAGTGCATTGGGCATTGTCATGACTTGGATAAAATATTAAGGCATAATATCTCTCTATGCCAAGATAAGTCTGGTTATAATTTGATTCTTCACAGCTATACGGAAAAATATGCACTAACTATATTACATTATTAACCAAATAACTGTTTCTGAGTATACAATTCTCTTATTGATAGATTAAAGCAAACCAATAAATATGGTCTTTCTAAATTAACCTGATTATATCTAGCTTTTGGACCTACAAAACTAAAAGCTAAATCCAAACCTTGGTTTTCCTTCCAAGATAAATCTACCCTGAAGTATAGCTGACTAATCTTCAGATTTCTCTAAATAATAACATGCTCATATTTCTCCTTGAAATGGTCCGTACTTTTCAGAATGGATAGAATTTTTGAAATGGTCAAATCAGTCTTTCTGGTTCACATGCTTTCCATTGCCTAACCTTAGTAAGATAGCTTCTAGACTTATATGGATGGACAGCAAGGACAGTCCTGGCCGAAATTGTTTTTAATTCAAGAGGCACCTGAGTGGTTCAGTTGGTTAAGTGTCTGACTTCAGCTAAGGTAATGGTCTCACAGTTTGTGAGTTCAAGTCACGCACTGGGTGAGCTAGATCCCCGCTTTAGTTGAACCCGAGCCCTGCTTCCGATGAGCCCTGCTTCTCTCTCTCTCTCCCTGCACCTTCCCCTCGTGAAACTCTCTCTCTCTCTCTCTCTCACTCTGCCACTTTCTCACTTGCACACTCTCTCTCTCCAAAAAAAATTTTTTTTCAAAAATAGAGAAGAGAAAAGAAAAGAAAGAAAAGAAAAAAAGAAAATTCATTCTACAGGTGCCTGGGTAGCTTCAGAAGTTAAGCACCTGCCTCTTGATTTCGACTCAAGTCATGATTTTACATTTGTGAGATTGAACCCCAAGACAGGCTCTGTGCTGACAGTGTGGAGCCTGCTTGGGTTTCTCTCTCTCCCTCTCTCTTTGCCTCTTCTCTACTTGCCCTATTTGTGTGGGTGCCATGTGCATGCTCCCTCTCTCTCTCTCAAAATAAATAAATGAATGTTAAAAAATAAACTAAAATATTCATTCTAAGCATTTTGACTCCATCTGCAAGAACACTTCTCTCTTATAATAGCAACCACTTTTCTAGTTTTCAGGTTTATGCTATTTTATTACTCAGGTTTACCATTTTCTACTTCTAGGCCTATATTATCTATCAAATTACTAACCCATAGATGTTTCACTTCTTTTTTTATTCCTCTCAAATATTTTTCTGTGATGTGTTTTTTCTTATCAGGCTAACTACCTCTGTGGAAACATGATAAACGAACTCAAGGTCTTCTGATAATGGATGGTAACTCATTCATTGAAAGAACAAATGTGTACCTACCCTGTACAATGTGAACAGCATGCATATGGTTCCTAACCTTATGTATCTAACGGAACAAACCAGGACAATATATGTTTGAACAGAAGATTTTTAATCCATAAATGGGGAGATAGTAGGTGTATTATGAAGGCACTACGTACCTCTGTGTGTATGTGTTTGTGTGTACATATGCATACACATGCATATATACTTCTATTTTTAGTGGAGGCCTTCCTGGAACAACAATACATCTAGCTGGAATTCTAAGCATTCAATATATAAGCCAGTTATATTGGTAGACCTGGGATTTGGCTTTGTTCTTTTTTTTTTTTTTTTCCAGTATATTGTTTCCAAAACGTCGTGTTATAAATGTGACTCTATCAAAATCAGAGTCCATTATTAGAATTCATTATTTTTGTATTCCATTCCTTCTTTCAAATTATCCATTACCATCTGTGGTACCCATATAGTATCAGTTTTCTATAATAGTGATTTTTTTAAATGTGTATTTATTTTTGAGAGAGAGAGAGAGACAGAACATGAGTTGGGGTGGGGCAGAGAGATAGGGACACACAGAATCCAAAGCAGGCTCAGGTTCTGAGCTGTCAGCACAGAAGGGAGCTCCAACCCATGAACTGTGAGATCATGACCTGAGCCAAAGCAGTCACTCAACCAACTGAGCCACCCAGGTGCCCCTGTATTAGTGATTTTTTAATCATAAAAAATATATGCTCAATAAATTAAAAATAGAAAATATCCACGAAGAATAGGAAGTGCTCACTAACACAACCACAAATATTTTGGCATTTATATTAATAAATATCAAAAGTTTATACATTTTTTCTAATTTTCCTTCACATTTTACATAAATTGGTAAATTTGTTCTTATATGAATTGGTTATATATATTTGTTTGTATATTTTTATCTTTTTGCATATTTTTCTTCATTGGTATGTGGAATGCTTTTGTATGGTGACACTGTTGAAAATGTGGAATTAAGGAATATTTTAAAATCCTATGAATATTACAATGAATGACACAAAAAAGTAATTTGTATGACCTTTGCTTAATAAAGAAAAACCTTGATATTAAATCTGGAGTGTTTTAATAAAGATTTGAATTGAGAGAATAAAATTCTGCAAGTTTTAACAGGGTACTTATTAAAACTTCTGTTTGTGATTTTCAGTTATTGTTTTAGGTACTATATTACTATCTTTCTACTAAATTAAAGATAATTAAAACTTTATATGCTTCTTTTCTCCCACACCATCAAAATTATCCATCATAAAACACATTTTTAATATTTTGAAAAAACTAAGAATTAGCATATAATTCTTAATAATGTTTCCCAATTTTTATGTAGTGTTTGTAAACTAGTTTTTTGCTAAATTGGATGATGAAAGATTAGAAATACTGAGTGTTTTGCCTAAAAGATTTTGCTCTTCTCCTCCTGGTGAAAGGAAAAGCAACTAGTTAACTCTATTAAAAAGATAATCCCTGCCATATCTAACAAGTCTCCTTGAACATGAGTTTCCATTTCTTATTAGATCCCTGAAATTTTTTCTTTCCTTAGTTAGAAAAGTAGTGGTCACTTAATATAAACTTTAACTTATCTTTCAATTATCCATTTTATATAATAATAAACCATATAATTATGGAATTAATCAACAAACATTTCCTTTCATATACAGCTCACCAGTATGAATTTGATTGTCTAGAAAGCTGTATACAATAAGAAAACTACCCACAGAAAAATCTAGTTTTTCTTTCCTTCTGTAGAAATAGTGTGCTGAATTTTGAAAATATTATCTAGACTTAACCCCATGTATTTTCAATATGTAGATCTGAAATAAGCCCTGTATATGTGTGTGTGTGTGTGTGTGTGTGTGTGTGTGTGTGTGCGCGCGCGCGTGCGTTTATCTTAAAAGAATTTATTATTTCTGGCTACAGCCAGGGTTCAATTAGAAAATGATGCATTTTGGGGCACCTGAGTAGCTAAATTGGTTAAGCTTCCAACTTCAGGTCAGGTTATTATCTCATGGTTCATGAGTTCAAGCCCTATGTCAGGCTCTGTGCTGACAGCTCAGAGCCTGGATCCTGCTTTGGATTCTGTGTCTCCCTCTCTCCCTGCTCTTCCCCTACTCATGTTCTCTCTCTCTCTCTCTCTCTCTCTTCTCTCTCTCAAAAATAAAAATAAACTTAAAAAAAGAAAATAGAAAGTAGTAGATTTAATTAATAAAAATATCAGTTCATAAAAGCATTAAGAAAATAGACAAACCACTAGCTAACTTGATCCAGGGAAAAAACTGCAAATATACAAAAGAAGAAATAATAAGTAACTATTAAAACAGAAAATTTTAGGGGTTCCTGGGGGGCTCAGTCAGTTAAGCATCCAACTCTTGATTTCAACTCAGGTCATGATCTTACCATTCATGGGACTTGAACCCCTGCATTGGGTTCTGAGCTCACAGCTTGGGATTTTCTCTCATTTTCTGCACCTCCTCCCCTCGCTCTTGCATGCATTCTCTCTCTCTCCCTCTCTCTTTCAAAATAAATAAACTTAAAAAAAAAACAGAAAATTTTAAAACAATAATAAGAGGCTACTCAGAAGACCCATAATGAAACAAAAAATTTAATTTAGCTAAAAGAATTTCTTAGGAAAAAACAAATCACTAAAGTTGACCTTATTCGAGTTACAGTACTTAAACAGATCAGTTGTACATTTAAGAGCTTTAGAAAAGAAAAAGAACTTAAATGTATTCACAGGAGACCTTCCTTTTATTCCTTCAGATTCATTCACCATCCTTCTTGATCCTTATATCTGTCCAAATAAGTAGTCCTGTACTGGACTCCCCTCATGTCTAATTTCTGGTGGTGTTCTTGTGTCTGTCCCCATATGTTTCTACATCTATAGACATGATCATACAATTTCTTCTTCTAATCAACTCTGACGAAATGATGTGTTACACAAATGGATCTCAAAATACTGAGCCATCCTTTCATGATTCATATAAATGCCATTTCATCAGGATGAATATTTATATTTATTTCTATTATGCTTATGCTATTGGTATCTATTTGTCCACATTTGATTCTCAGAAATTAAAAAAAAACATTTTATTATGATAAATTCAAACATATATAAAGGAAATCCATTTACTCATCACTTACTTTCCATGAATATTAGCATTCTGTCATTTTTAAAAATTTTCTAATGTTTTTATTTATTTCTGACAGAGAAAGAGACCGCATGAGCAGGGGAGGGTGAGAGAGAGAGAGGGAGACACAGAATCGGAAACAAGTTCCAGGCTCTGAGCTGGCTGTCAGCACAGAGCCCGACGCAGGGCTCGAACCACAGACTGTGAGATCAGGACCTTAGCCGGGACGCTTAAGTGACTGAGCCACCCAGGCACCCCTCTGTCATTTCATATCATCTGTACCTCCTCCCACCACCCAGAACTTCACTCAATGATTTATATCATTATTATTAATTATTTTGAGGTACATTTATATATATAGAAATGTGAAAATATCCTATTTTGTTATCAAATATGCCATTCCTGTCTAATTTCTTATGTCCTATCCCAGAAAAAAAATTAACTCTTATTACTCACAATTCCATAGTTGTTTCAAACTTGATTGTGTTGAAAAAATATCATTCTTTCTACACATGTAAATACCATTTATTTAGTGCTAGTTACATCACTCTTCATGATACTGCATTTCATTGGGCCACTTGAGAATACTGGCTTCCAATGATTCTCTCTAAAGTTATTATTGACAAGGAACACGAAAATAAATGTTGTTCCGATCATGCAGAAACACATAAACGATAATTCATTTTCTAGACATGTTAAGTTTACTGTTTAGAATTTTATAACATTAAAGAAGACTGACACATTTTTCAATTGTGTTTTCTCTTGAACTATCAAGATTATAATCAATTCATGCCTATAATGTAATACTTTTCAAAGTTGACTAAACCCCTGTCTTACACACATTGCCATCAGTTGGAAAAATAAGGAAAGGAGTATGGGTGAAGCAAAAAAGCAATCCAATTTCCCCAAGGAATATAAGTTCCTGTCCCGCATGGCCTAACACAGGTTTTGGAGAGCAGAGCCTCATCACGTCAGAGGCAAGAGAGAAGTTAATAATCTGAAGGGCCTTTTGTCATTGCCAAGCAACAGTCTTGAAAGCTCTTACATGAGAAAGTCATGGCCATCCTCACAAGAATTCCTGATATACAACATAACAACTGTATAAGAGTTACAGTGGCCACTCTGGGTGCCGGTGACAAGGAGCACACAGAATGAAGGATGCCTGCCTCCATCCCCACTGTCTTTAACTGCTGTAGACTAAAGGAGGCATTGTGGTCAGAGCACAGAGAAGCAAGATCTGACACATAGAACCGCATATGCATCTTAAACCCAAAGGGTTTCAGCAAACCTAACATAGCCCAGAGCCCTCAATTCATCCTGTGTCCAATACGTGGCAGAAAAATCCAAAATTAAGATCTTTCTGACAGTGCAATCTTGTGTGATCATTCAAAAGAAACAGCCCAGCAACCAGTGAGACTAATGTGCTCCTCAGAATGCCTCTCTGGAAATGGGCTCAGCCATAGGCTTGGATAACATAAAGGCTCAGTTTACCAAGTCCTGTGGGATTCCTAGTTGACCCCATGCATGCATTTGAGAGAACTAACTAGGAAACAGAAAACAAGGCTTAGAAGTTCCTGGACCAGAATCAAGGGCAGTATTCTCTCTCATATGCCACTGCCAGCCCTATGTCCCAAGTACTGGGAACAGCACTTAGAGGGGCCTCCTTGCCAAAGTCGGAGAATGGTACTGCTTTTCTGTCTCACTTCAGCAACGGGACTTTGCACTACATGCAGCAGTTGCCTCCAGATTCCAGATTATCTTGGCCTACCCAGAATCAGAATCAACATCGTTAGTTTCCTTCACAGGTGACAGCAACAGCCTGGTAGCACCGACCTTATAGCATCCGTGCTCCAGCTTTGCAGAGTCCCTCTTGGAGGCTGTATATTTGACTCCTTAGGCCTGTTCTCTACTCCAACCCTAACTGAGTTTACCTGTTTCCTGTAGTTCTCTTGAGGTGACCTCAGTTTTCCCTTCTTGCTCATGAAATACTCGGATACCTGCATAGACCATTTTTTAATATTAAATTCCCTCTATTGAAATAACTAGGATAATTTCTTTTTCCTTGATTCAAATCTGACTGATACACTTATAAATCAGGGACAAAGAAACCATTTGCTTACGGAAAAAGCTTTCTAAACTGTTCTGTGTCAAACAAGTGTATGATCTATCAGTTTACGATATATATCAGAAAACCTGATTTGAGGGGCGCCTGGGTGGCTTAGTCGGTTAAGCGTCCGACTTTCGCTTAGGTCATGATCTCGCAGTTTGTGGGTTCGAGCCCCGCGTCGGGCTCTGTTCTGCCAGCTCAGAGCCTGGAGCCTGTTTCAGTCTGTGACTCCCTCTCTCTGACCCTCCCCTGCTCACGCTGTCTCTCTCTCTCTCTCTCCTAGAAATAAATAAAACATTTAAAAAAAAACAAAAAGAAAAAGAAAACCTGATTTGATTACAGAAGAACCAAACCTTGTGCTCCTGTTGTATTAAGAGAATATTGGATAATTTTTATAGATTTAGAAAGCAATATGAGATTGAGAAGAACTAATATGGAATGATGTAACACATAATGGACTATGATACCTTTAAATTAAATTCATTTCTGGGGTGCCCAGTTGGCTCAGTCACTTAAGTGTCAGACCTCGGCTTGGGTCATCATATCGCCGTTTGTGAGTTCGAGTCCCACATCGGGCTCTGTGCTGACAGCTCAGAGCCTGGGGCCTATTTCAGATTTTCTCTTTCTCCCTCTCTCTCTCTCTGCCCTTCCCCTGCTCACACTCTGTCTCTCTCTGTCTCAAAATTAAATAAACACTAAAAAAAATAAAAATTCATGTATTCAACAACTTGTTGGTCCTACTGTAGTTATTAAATGACAACATATAGGGGCCCTGGGCTGGCTCAGTCAGTTAAGTTCGACTTCGGCTCAGGTCACGATCTCAAGTTCGTGGGTTCAAGCCCCACGTCGGGCCCTGTGCTGACAGCTCAGAGCTTGGAGCCTGTTTCAGATTCTGTCTCCCTCTCTCTCGAACCCTCCCTTGCTCACGCTCTCAGAAAAAAAAAAAAAAAAACATTAAAAAATTAAAAACCATTTGTCATGGGAGCAGTATATAATTTGTTACAAAAACATATGTTAAACATCATGTATGTAAACAAACATTATCTGTTGTGTGACTTTTATTTCCCCATCATGATTAATTCAATTATAACTTATAAATGGATCTTGATGCTTGACTATTAGATTCTTGCACTTCTTTTCTGTTTCTCAGTATTTAAAAACAGTAGGATATAATCACTGAAAGATACAACTTGGAAAATATTCTAAAAATGTGATAATTAATGAAGCTAAACTTTATTTTATTTTATTTATTTTAATTTTTTTTAATGTTTTATTTATTTCTAGGAGAGAGAGAGAGACAGAGTGAGCAGGGGAGGGTCAGAGAGAGAAGGATTCACAGACTGAAACAAGCTCCAGGCTCTGAGCTGGCAGTCAGCACAGACCCGACGCGGGGCTCGAACCCACGAACCGTGAGATCATGACCTAAGCGAAAGTCGGACGCTCAACAGACTAAGCCACCCAGGCGCCCTATTTTATTTTTTATGTTTTATTTATTTTTAGGAGAGAGAGAGACAGCGTGAGCAGGAGAGGGTCACAGAGAGAGGGAGTCACAGACTGAAACAGGCTCAGGCTCTGAGCTGGCAGTCAGCACAGAGCCCGACGTGGGGCTCGAACCCACGAACTGCGAGATCTGACTAAGCGAAAGTCGGACGCTCAACAGACTAAGCCACCCAGGCACCCCAATGAAGCTAAACTTTAAACAAAGGATTTTTTTCATAAATGATCCAGCTAAGGCCTTTCTATGTCATTTTCTCTATTATATAATGCACTTGCAATAATGAAGTAGAAATCAGTGCTAATAGGATTATATATGAACTATACCATATCCATCAGTGATATATATTTAAAGCACTATACTACAGGATCAGTTAAGTTTCCATAAAGAACAATGAATATAATCTTTTTTCCCAGAGTGTTAGTTCAGCTATTGAGTGGAGGAATTGTATTCACAGTATTGACAAATAACATAGACTATCTCCTCATTATAGTGAAGAATACTGGAATCTTTTATTGTGTCTACTGTTACTTCGTTTCTTTTTTTTTTTTTTTTTTACAAATAGTTTATTGTCAAGTTGGTTTCCATATAACACCCAGTGCTCATCCCCACAAGTGCCCCCCTCCATTCCCATCTCCCCATCCCCCCCAACACCCATCACCCATCACTCCTCAGTTTGTTCTCAGCTTTCAAGAGTCTCTCATGGTTTGCCTCTCTCCTTTTCCCCCACCATTTCACCCTTTCATCTCCCCCATGGTCCTCCATTAAGTTCCTCCTAATCCTTCTCTACATGCAAACATATGATATTTATCCTTCTCTGCCTGACTTACTTCGCACAGCATAAAACCCTCATGTTCCATCCATGTTGCTACACATGGCCAGATTTCATTCTTTCTCATTGCCATGTAGTATTCCATCATATAGATAAACCACATCTTCTTGATCCATTCGTCCATTGACGGACACTTAGGTTCTTTCCATGTTTTGGCTATTGTTAAGAGTGCTGCTATGAATATTGGGGTACATGTGCTCCTATGCATCAGCATTCCTATATCCCTTGGGTAAATTCCTAGCAGTGCTATTGCTGGGTCATAGGGGAGTTCCACTGTATATTCCTGAGGAACCTCCACACTGTTTTCCAGAGGATCTGTACCAGTTTACATTCCCACCAACAGTGTAGGAGGGTGCCCGTTTCTCCACATCCTCACCAGCATCTAGAGTTGTTTGATTTGCTCATTGTAGCCATCTGACTGGCATGAGGTGGTATCTCAGTGTGGTTTTGATTTGTATTTCCCTGATGAGGAGGGATGTGAGCATCGTTTCATGTGTCTGTCGGCTATCTGGATGTCCTCTTTGGAGAAGTGTCGGTTCATATCCTCTGCCCATTTCTTTACTAGGTTGTTTGTTTTTCAAGTGTGGGGTTTGGTGAGTTCCTTATAGATTCTGGATATTAACCCTTTATCTGATATGTCATTTGTAACTATCTTTTCCCATTCCATTGGTTGCCTATTAGTTTTATGTATTCTTTCTTTTGCAGTGCAGAAGCTTTTTAATCTTGATGAGGTCCCAATCGTTTATTTTTGTTTTTGATTCCTTTGCTTTTGGTATGTGTCAAGTAAGAAGTTGCTGCAGTGAAGGTCAAGCAAGTTGTTTCCTGCTTTCTCCTCTAGGGTGTTGATAGTTTCCTGTCTCACATTCAGGTCATTTATCCATTTTGAGTTTATTTTTGTGTATGGTGTGAGAAATTGACCTAGTTTCATTCTTCTGCATGCTGCTGTCCACTTTTCCCCACACCATCTGTTAAAGAGGCTGTCTTTTTTCCATTGGATATTCTTTCCTGCTTTGTCAAAGATTAGTTGGCTGTACACCTTTGGGTCCAGGTCTGAGTTTTCAATTCTATTCCATTGGTCTATGTGTCTATTTTTCTGCCACTACCATACTATCTTGATGATGACAGCTTTGTAGTAGAGGCTAAAGTCTGGGATGGTGATACCACCCGTTTTGGTTTTATTCTTCAATATTACTTTGGCCATTTGGAGTCTTTTGTGGTTCCATACAAATTTTAGGATAGTTTGTTCTAGTTTTGAGAAGTATGCTGGTGCAATTTTGATTGGAATTGCATTGAATGTGTAGATAGCTTTGGGTAGTAATGACATTTTAACTATATTTATTCTTCCTATCCATGAGCATGGAATGTTTTTCCATTTCTTTGTGTCTTCTTCAATTTCCTTCATAAGTTTTCTATAGTTTTCATCATACAGGTCTCTTGTATCCTTCGTTAAGTTTATTCCTAGGTATTTTATAGTTTTTTGTACAATTGTGAATGGGATCAGCTTCTGATTTCTCTTTCTGTTGCTTCATTATTGGTTATAAGAATGCTACCGATTTCTGTACGCTGATTTTGTACCCTGCAACTTGGCTGAATTCTTGGATCAGTTCTAGTAGGCTTCTGGTGGAGTCTGTCGGGTTTTCTATGTAGAATATCATGTCGTCTGCGAAAAATGAAAGTTTGACTTCTCTGCCAATTCCGATGCCTTTGATTTCCTTTTGTTGTCTGATGGCTGATTTTAGGACTTCCAGCACTATGTTAAACAGCAGTCATGAGAGTGGACATCCCTGTCGTGTTCCTGATCTCAGGGGGAAAGCTCTCAGTTTTTCCCCATTGAGGATGAAGTTAGTTGAAGGCTTGCATTAGATGGCTTTTATGATGTTTAAGTAGGTTCCTTCTATCCCAACTTTCTCTAAAGTCTGTATTAAGAAGTGATGCTGTATTTTCTCAAATGTTTTTTCTGCATCTACTGACAGGATCATATGGCTTTTTAAAAAAATTTTATCAATGTTTTATTTATTTTTGAGAGAGAGAAAGAGAGGCAGCGTGAGCAGGGAAGGGTCAGAGATAGAGAGAGACACAGAATCTGAAGCAGGATCCAGGCTCTGAGCTGTCAGTCAGCACAGAGCCCGATGCGGGGGTCGAACCCACGAATCTCAGGATCATAACCTGAGCCAAAGTCGGACGCCCAACCGACTAAGCCACCCAGGGGCCCCATATGGCTTTTATCTTTTCTTTTGTTGATGTGATGTATCACATTGATTGATTTGCGAATGTTGAACTCGCCCTGTAACCCAGGAATGAACAGGAATGAATCCCACTTGATCTTGGTGGATAATTCTTTTTATGTGCTGTTGCATTTGATTTGCAAGTATCTTGTCAAGGATTTTTGCATCCGTATTCATCAAGGATATTGGCCTGTAGTTCTCTCTTTTTTTTTTTTGCTGGATTTCTGTCTGGCTTGGGAATCAGAGTGATGCTGGCTTCATTAAATGAGTCTGGGAATTTTCCTTTGATTTCTATTATTTGGAATAGGTTGAGAAAAATGGTTATTAATTTTGTTTTAAAGGTCTGGTAGAATTACCCAAGGAAGCCATCAGGTCCAGGGCTCTTATTTGTTGGGATATTTTTGATCACTGATTCGATTTCTTCACTAGTTAAGGACCTGTTCAGATTTCCTATCTCTTCCCTTGTGAATTTTGGTAGCGAGTATGTTTAGGAATTTGTCCATTTCTTCTAAGTTTTCCAATTTTTTGGCATATAACTTTTCATAGTATTGCCTGATAATTGCTTGTATTTCTGAGGGGTTGGTTGTAATAAGTCCATTTTCATTCATGATTGTCTATTTGGGTGCTCTCTCTTTTCTTTTTGAGAAGCCTGGCTAGAGGTTTGTCAATTTTGTTTATTTTTGAAAAAAACAACTCTTGGTTTCATTGATCAGTTCAATTGTTTCTTTGGTCTCTATGTTATTTCTGCTCTGATTTTTACTATTTCTCTTCTCCTACTGGGGTTAGGGCGTTCTACTTGCTCTGCCTCTAGTTCCTTTAGGTGAGTTGTTAGATTTTGGACTTGCGCTTTTTCTAATCTCTTGAAATAAGCCTGGAGTGCAATGTACTTTCCTCTTAGGACTGCCTTTGTCGCATCCCATAGATTTTGGATTGTTGTTTTCATTTTCATTTGTTTCCATATATTTTTTAATTTCATCTCTAATTGCCTGATTGGCCCATTCATTCTTTAGTAGGGTGTTCTTTAACCTCCATGGTTTAGGAGGTTTTCCAGACTTCTTCCTGTGATTGATTTCAAGTTTCAAAGCATTATGATCTGACAGTGTGCATGGTATGATCGCAATTCTTTTACATTTATTGAGGGCTGCTTTATGTCCCAGTATGTGATCTATCTTGGAGAATGTGCCATGCGCACTTGAGAAGAAAGTAAATTCCCTGGCCTCAGTATGTAGAGTTCTAAATATATCTTTCAGATCCATCTGGTCCAATGTGTCTTTCAAGTCCATTATTTCTTTGGTGATTTTCTGTCTGGTTGACCTATCCATTGCTGTAAGCGGAGTATTAAAGTACCCTGATATTAGCACATTCTTATCTTTAAGCTTGTTTCTGTTTGTGATTGTTTTACGTATTTAGGTACTCCCATATTCGGTTCATAGATATTTATGATTGTTAGTTCTTCCTGATGGATAGGCCCTGTAATTATTATGTAATGCCCTTCTTCATCTCTTGTTATTGTCTTTAATTTAAAGTCCAAAATGTCTGATTCCAGCTTTCTTTTGATTTCCAGTAGTATGATATATTTTTCTCCATCCCCTTACTTTTAATCTGAAGGTATCTCCCAGTCTAAAATGAGTTTCTTGTAGACAGCATATAGATGGATTTTATTTTCTTATCCATTCTGCTACCCTATGTCTTTTGATGGAGCATTCAGCCTAATTATATTCAGTGTTATTTTTGAAATTGTGGGTTTAGAGTCTTTGTGTCTTTTGGGGGGTTCATGTTTGTGGTGGTGTCTCCGGTATTTGTTCCTTGCAACCTTTCCTTCAGAGCGTCCCCCTCAAGATTTCTTGTAGGGCTGCTTAGTGGTGACAAAATCTTTCAATTTTTGTTTATTTGGAAAGACTTTTATCTCTCTTTATTTTGAATGACAGTCTTGCTGGATAGAGAATTCTTGGCTGCATATTTTTTCTGTTCACCACATTGAAGATCTCCTGCCATTCCTTTCTGGCCTGCCAAGTTTCATTAGATAGATCTGTCACTGCTCTGATAGGTTTCCCTTTGTATGTTAGGGCCCTTTTCTCCCTAGCTGCTTTCAAAATTCTCTCTCTTTTTTTTTTTATATTTTGCCATTTTTACTATGATATGCCATGCCAAAGATGGATTCCAATTATGTCTGAGGGGAGGCCTCTGAGCCTCTTGTATTTCAACCTTTGTTTCCTTCCCCAGGTTGGGGAAGTACTCTGCTATAATTTGTTCCAGGACTCCTTCAGCACCTTTCCCTGTCGCTTCCTCTTCTGGGATTCCTATGTTACGGATATTGTTGTTTCGACCGTATTGCTGAGTTCTCAAACTCCTCTTTCCTGTTCCTGAATCTGTTTGTCTCTTAGTTTCTTGTTTCTTAGTTTACTCTTTTTCTACAATGGTGTCTTCTAAATCACTTATTTTCCTTTCTGCCTCTTCAATCCGTGCATTGGAGGTCTCTAATTTATTATATAATCTCATTTATCGCATTTTTTAATTCATCATGCCTATTTTTATTCTCCATGTTGTTTGTAGCCATAATTTCTTTGATGTCCTCTATGCTTTTATCAAGCCCAGCTATTAATTTTTTGATTATTGTTCTAAAATCTTGTTCAGTTTTGCTGCTTATATCTGTTTTGAGCAGTTCATTAGTTGTAAATTCTTCTTGAAATCTCTTAGCAGGAGAGTTCTTTCGTTTCATCATTTTAGTTAGCTTTCTGTCTCTTGTTAGTTTTAAAGACTTGTTATGCTCTCTGCCCCTTGAGCGCTGCTGTACCCAAGAAGACTCTTTGACTGTTCAGGGCCTATCCTTTCAGAAAGTGCTTTTTGAATGGTATCTTTTGGTCTCTCTTGTTTAGACCTTGCTTATTTTATTTTCCTACTCATAGTGATATTTGGGACTCTACACCATGTGTACTTTGGTTTGTTTCTTGAGGTAACCCTGGAGAAGAAAAGAGACTGACAAACACACAGGGAGCAGAGGCACACAAACGCACAGACAAATGCAACTAACAGGCAAACCGAGAGGGAAAACGAAAAAGTGAAGAAAAAAGATGGAGATGGGAAGGCGAATAATAGAAAATTAAAAAATACATAAAAGGTCAAAAAGAAGGAAAGGAAAGGAAAAAAAGAAAATTGATGGACAAAGAACGGTTTAAAGCATATAACCGGATTTCCCAGCTACAATTAAATAGTCGGGTGTATGCACTGCTGGTTGAAGAGCATAGAGAAAGAGAGAGAAGACAGGGTGGGGATGAGGCAAAATTGGAAATAGAATGAACAGGCAGAAGGGATAAGAAGCTTTTTTCAAAGAGCTAAAGGTGGAATATGGTTGGATAGGTGAGAGAAGAACTCTGGTGTTATTCAGGGAAACTATAGTCTAATTACTCCTGAAAGAGATGAAAAGGTCAGTAGGTGTAGAATTTACATCTACAGAATGGACTAAAAGTGACTGTTTAAGCAAGCCAGTGACCAGAGTTAATCAGGTCAGTGTTCCAAGGGGAAAAAAAAAGGAAAGTGGAGGGAAGCTCTCAAGCAGGGGTGGGCATGGTGTGATCGAATGCGTCAAGCAGGAGTTTTGCCTTGAAGATTGTGGGGAGGAGAGTGATGGCTCTCCAGTCTCTTCTTGAACCAAGTGGTGCACCTTGCTTTTCTGGGTGTGTAGACTCCCTGTGCTGGGGGCGCAGCCAAAGTGGGTTGCGCTTTTTAAACCAGGCCAGGCCTAGTTTCCAAATCCTAGTCCGCGTGCCACACTGAAATTGCCCTAGACACAACCTCGCAGGTGATCCCCTCGATGCAATTCCAAGCCTCTTGCCTAGCCCTGGGGATGGAGCCAGAATCCCTGCTCCCTTCTCCTCCAGATTGCGATAGCGAGCATGGGAGGGGTTTGCCTGCGGGGCGCCCCTGCCTGCTGGAGAGAGGGAAACCAGGTCCCTCTGTGTCTCATCACCCGAAACACGAACTCATGGGCAAATCTCCCAGTTTTTAAGCTCTTTGCCTTCCCTGTAGAATTCCAGCCAGCCAGGAGCGCGGACGCCAGGTACGCATAGAAGCACTATGGCAAGGTAGGCGCAGCTCCTCTAAGTGTCCAGCCAGCCAGTAACACAAAGAAGTGGTCCGCGGGCATAGTCCCTCAGGTACGAGTTGGCGCGCGGGGACCTGGCCCACAGGGATTTGGCGTGCACAGTCCTTCTGTGCCCCGAGCGGAGGTTTTTCTGTTCCCCAGCTGCAGGGACCTGTCTTGAGCAGTTTCAGACTCTCTCTTTTTCCCCTCTCGCTCCCCGCAGAGGGAGACCACTGTCCCTGGAATCTCCGAACCTGGCCCGATTTTATCTCCCCCAGTTCAAACTCACGTTAGAAGGCTTTCTCAGTGGATTCTGTGTCCTTTTTTTCCTAATCTCTTGAGCTCTGTAAGGTTTCCTATGGCTTCAGATCTTTTCCGTGTGAGATATGGTGGTGAGTGCAGTGCACGGAGCTCCCTACTTCTCCGCCATCTTGCCCCCTCCTCTGTCTACTCTTATTTCTTGTGGTAATTTTCAAACCAATAGCTACAGTTCTACTTATGAGATATTTTATAAACAGTGTATTCTCTCATACTGTAGTAATCAAAATAATGATAAACTATAAAATTGCAAACTGAAAAAACCAAGTATATTGTCTTAATTGGCAAAATGACCCATACTGTTAGGTGAGAATGGACACACAGAAAATATACATTTGAGCATTTATCTTATTTCTTTGACTTATGTCAGAGAAGACAGAAATCTCAAAACCCATAACTCAGTTTATGAGGAGAGGGATACTTTAATAATTCACTTTCTGGTTTAAATATTTTTGTTTACTCCCCAAATGCTTTGGATGATGGCATTGCTTTAATTATTTTCAGTCTATAATGAGAAAAATATTATTTCACATACTAGTAAAGAATTCTTATTACATGCTTAAAAAATATTGACTACTTGAACTATAGTAAAATGCATCTTCCTGTCTGTTACCTTAGTAAGCCCACTGACTTTGTACTAAATAATTTAAATTAAAATACATTTTAACATCTATAAAGTTAAAAATAGCAATAAAATAAACATTGAAAATACAAATTTAAGATTTAATGGATAATTATATTACATAAATATATGTACTATCTACCTATCTATCTATCGATTTATTTAAAGTAGGTTTCATGCCCCACATGAAGCCTAATGTGGGGCTTGAACTCACAATTCTGAGATCAAGACTTGAGCTGAGATCAAGAGTTAAGTGCTTAACTGACTAAGCCACATAGGCACCCTTGTACTTGAAACTTGAAATAACTGTATCAATAAATTTTTAAAAGTCTATTCACATTTTTGTATTTGTCAAGATGCAGTAAAATGAACTGAACTTATCTGTCCACCTGAAAAAAATAACCAGATACAATATATGAAACAATTGTTTCCAAGATGCTGCTCATTTGGCAATAAAGGAGAGTGATGATTTTGATGTTGGAAACAAACAAGATGATCCTTATGATTATCTAAGCTTATATCTTTCAGAAGTTTTCCAGGCATCAAACCACAGGGGCATCAAACCCAAGAGGATTAAGACAGACTTCCTGAGAAGATTGAGCTGTGTATCAGGAAAAATAAGGCATTAAAGTTTACAGCACTGAGCACTGGAGAAAAGAGAATAGCCCTGAAAGAAAGCTGTGAGGATGTGCAGAGGTCACACCTTGAATATTCAGAAATGCACTGCTCACTGCATGAGTGTGAGGAAATTATCTGAAGCCAGGAGAAGATCCTTCTGAAAGGATTAGAGCACATAATGCCCAGTGTACACAGGACCAGAAATAATGCCTGATAGATTGGAAAACATTAGAGTCACCTAGTAGAACATTAGGAAGGGTCTTGCCTCAGTAGCCGGGAATAATTATCCCTTGACTACGAAATGCTCTGAATATCTCTAACAAATCCTAAAAACATGACTCAAAAGAAACAAACTCTTTTTTTAAGTGTTTATCTATTTTTGAGAGAAGAGAGAGTGAGAAATGGAAGGAGAGCAAAGAGAGAGAGGGAAACACAGAATCGGAAATAGACCCCAGGCTCTGAGCTGTCAGCACAGAACCTGAAGACCTGAGTTTAAGTTGGACACTTAACCGACTGAGCCACCCAGGTGCCCCAAAAGAAGCTAACTTTTTAATTAAGTTAACCTTATTCCAGAACAAAACTTAAGAATATCTATAAGAATACAAAAACATATCCAGCAAATGAAAAGTTAAAAGTTAAAATTATTGTCTGTTATCCAGCCAAAGATTAACAAGTATGTAAATGAACAGAATAATATAACGTAATGAGAAAAAAAAATTCAACCAATGAAAACCAAACTAAAATTTGCACAGATGTTAGCATTTACAGACAAATATATAAAATTATTATAAATCTCATTCCATATGTTCAAATAGGTAAGCAGAGACATGAAATATGTGAAAACGCCTAAAATAAGCTTTGAGAGATGTGTGAGGAGAAAAATCCATTGTATGGTGCTAACAACAAATTAGATATTGCAGAAGAAAAGATTACTAAACTTAAAGCTATAGCAAATAGCTTTATAGAAAACAGTCTAAAAGAGTGGAAACAACACCAGTGAACTATGGGAAAATTTCAATCTTCCTAATATTTGTGTCATTAGGGTCCCTATATTAGAAGCAAGAATGGGTTTCTTTAAAAAATTGAAATAATGGCCAGAAAAATTCCAAGTGTGATTAAAATTATAAAACTATAGAACCAAGAGACTCAATGAACTCACAAATTCAAGAAATTCAAGCACAAGAAATATAAGAATACAAAACCAAGGCCTACTACTGCTCAAAACCACTGATAAAGAAATAAACTTATAAGTAGAGAATAAATGTTACATACAGAGAAACAAAAATAGGGATAATAGCAAATTTCATGTCAGACACAATGCGAGTGAAGACAGAATAGAACAACATTTAGAATATGAAAGAAAAAGATAAATTTTCCAAACAGAATCCTATATCATTAAAATATCTTCTAAAATATAAGCAGAATAAAACTTTTATCAGAAATAGCATCATACCTCCACTACAAAAACTAAGGGAAGCTCTTCAGGTAGAAGGAAATGGATACTTGATAGAAATATATATCTACTGAAAAGAATGAAGATCACTGAAGTGTAATTACAGCTAAATAGCAAGATTTGAAATGGGCAAAATCTTAGAATAGACGCTTCACTAAAAGGGATATACAGATGGCAAATATGCATGTAAAAGAATGTTCAACACCATTTATCTGTAAAGAAATGCGAATTAAAACTAAACACTAAATATCTATTAAAATAGCTAAAATAAAGCCGACTGCCCATTCCAAGTGTTGAAGTGGATGTGGAGGAAATAGATCTGCTGGTAGCACTGTAAAATTGCACAAACACTCGAAATACAATTTAACACGTTGTTAGAAATTTAAACATAAACTTACTGTCTGAGCTAGTTATTCTACATCTTGAGATTTAGCTAAATTTGTCATAATAAGAAATGCATATTTGGCCTTTGTTCCTCGTTCCTGGCACAGGCTTCCTAAAATCTTTGGTATTTCCTGAATTATAAGGGTACACCTTTTGTTCTAACAAGGCAGTGCTTGGCAGATCCCTAAACAGCTTTAGAATTCTGGATACCAGAAACACAAAGCCTTGATTAGAAGCTTGGGACTTTCAGCCCTATCCCCAACCTCTGGAGAAGGAAGGGCTGGGATTAAGCTAATCACTAATAGCCAATGATCTAATTAATTGTGCCCACATAAGGAAACCTCCATGATAACCCCTAAACAATGGGATTTGGAGAGTTTAGCGGGTAATCACATACCCGTACCGGAAGGTTAGGGTGCCTCAACCCCACAGGGACAGAAACTTCTGCATTTAGGATTCTTTCAGATCCTGCTCTTTGTACCTCTTCATCTAGCTATTGCAATAAACCAATAAACGTAAGTGCCTTCTTGAATTCTGTGAGCCATCTAGCAAATTATTGAATCTATGGAGAGGAGACTTTCAATGTATACTTAATCAGTCAGAAATACAAGTGACCTGACATTTGTGATTGGCATCTGAAGTGGTGCAGTCTTGTGGGATTGAGTACTTTAGCCTCTGGGATCTGATGCTAACAGTAGGTAGATGGTGCCAGAATTGAATTGAATTATAAGATGCCTAGTTAGTGTCAGAGTTGGAGAAGGTCCTGGAAAAGATACTGTGTATTTTGTGTTAGGAGGAAAAAACAAGATCATTAAGCAAAAGCACAAAATAAACTTGTTCATGCATGTTAACAGAAAGATTATTTTTGGTAGGCAAAAATCTGGAAACATTCAAATATCCTTCAAAATGTTCAATAATAAAGAATTAGTGGTATATCCATCAAGTAGACTACTCAGCCATAAAAAAGAATAAAATATTGATACATGAAACACCATGGAAGAATTACAAAATAATTATGCCAAAAGAAAACAAGAAGTTCATACTTGTATGATCTGTTTATGCAAAGCTCTATAAAATGCAAACTAAACTGTAGTGAACTTGGCAATGGTTACTTAGAAAGCAGGGCAAAGACAGGAAGAGAGGAAGAGGCATGGATTG
The DNA here is from genome assembly GCA_017311185.1 of Proteles cristata cristata. NCBI lineage: Eukaryota > Metazoa > Chordata > Mammalia > Carnivora > Hyaenidae > Proteles > Proteles cristata. The sequence goes on along the minus strand of JAESUZ010004037.1, from coordinate 1,175,806 downwards.
AAATAGGAGTGAGGAAAGTTTGGAGTAGTGAATATGTTCACTATCTTGACCGCAGTGATGGTATCAGGTTATATACATAGGCCAAAATATCATATTTTTGTAGAATAATTGTCACTTATAGCTCAATAAAGTTGTGTTCAAGTAATATGCTACCTATTTTGCTTCTTATTACTGTCCTTTATTCTATTCTTAACTGTGCACGTGAATTCTAAGGAAGACTAGGTAAAGTCAAAAGGATTTTGCTGAGAATAGAAAAAAAAATTAAAATAAAAAAAGGTGTCACTTTACAGTTCTTGTCTTCCTGAAAAAATAATAATGCACTTGCTGTTTTTATGTTGTCTGTGGTGCACTTTTCACTGCTTTTTCCTAAACAAAGTTATGTTCAGTCGATCAGCTCCCTTACTGACATATCAACTCATGTTCACCATTTTGAAGAGAAAAGCTATCCTAAAAATAAAGTATGCCTAAGTTATCTAAAAAAGGCCTTTAGTAATCTAGTACATTATCAAAAGACCTGGTGAATTATGAATCATTCTCAGAAACATCTATTTAAAATCTTTTGTAGGCTTATTTGTCTGAAAAGAAATTTGTTTTTGATGAAGGGAAGGGGAAACTCTATTTGCAAATACTTGTAATATGCATGGTGAGAATTATTGAAATTTTAAAAGCAGAATTTTTTCTTAAGATTTGATACTTTCTTCTGTTATTAAGACAATTCTGAAGAAAATGTCATTGATGGTCAAGTGTGAGGCTTTAGGGTAAGATCAAGAACTGCAGGCTCTTTTAAAGTTTATCAGTAATCTATATACATGCAGCATGATTCTATTCTTTGCTGAGACCATTTTCAGTAATTTTAATAACTGGTGGAGTATTCTATGCTTCTCAATTGGGGTAGCCCATAAGTAGAAATATAAAGAATCTAAATTCACAAAATACAAAGGCTCTCTCAAATTTATAACTACCTTAGCAACCAGTACATCCAGAATTAAATTACATGATCAATGCCAAAAACAAGCAAGCAAACAAACAAAAAACCAAATCCACTCTTTTTAGTAATGGATTTAGGTATGAAACTTCTCAGATTACTATAGAAAATGGTAGATAGAATATAAGTATAACATTTCTTGTAACTTACACAGGGCTCTATTGATTTATTTATATTGAAACTGTCACTCTATCAAGGAGGAAAGCACATAGAAGCTGGATATGTGACTAGCATACCTAATATAACCCCTGCAAGAAATATAAAAAAGATTAATCCAGGAATTCTCACTTTATCAAGATTGTGTTGTTTTTAAAGTTAAACTAAAATTGTGGAATATTTAGATACATATTAAGATATGTAGAAAGAAAAAAAACGGAGAGGTAGCTCTATTTTCACAATTCTAAGTACTTAGAAAACAATCTCCTACCAAGATCCTGAGAGTGGTGACTGGAGAAGAGAAAGGTTTAAAAACAAAAGGAAAACGCTTTTAATTTAATTTGAACCTATAAATTTCCTTTCATATATGTGTGTATACATGTGAGTGTGTATGTGTTTCTACCTACTCTGGCTTTTTCTTTCATCCTGTATTCAATATAGGAACGTCACACTACCTAAATCAAGTTTAGCTAAAACACTACATTACTCAACACTTGCTAATAATTTCTGGGAAGTAATTCAGGATCTATTAGGTCTGGAAGGTAAAAATAATATTTACATGTGATAATTTACAAAGGTGTGTGTGTGTGTGTGTATCTGTGCACGTGCAAAAATATAAGATTATTTCAAATGTATCCAAAATGCAAGGGGACTAAGACCAAACCCAAATAAAACAACCAAATGAACCAGAATTAAGTGAACTATTTACTCTATAGGTGTTACTCTTCATCTTAATAATGGAAATTCACAGTACAAGAAAAGTGAATTAGGAAAGGGGAAGGTGTTTGCACAAACAAAGATTGAGATTCTCGGTCAATATTTCCAAGAATTGTTTCCCATTGGGTACTAGTCTCATAATATATTCATAGACATTTTTTAAAAAAAGATTAAAAGATGAAATAAATTTGGGAAACACAACCTATATCCTAGGTACTATAAAGGCCCTTTAGAGGTTTACATTTCCTATTAGCATTTTAAAGAGTCTGTAGTTCATAGTTGAGAAACTTTTTAAAAAATATCTAAATCAGAATATACCAGAGTCATTTAACTATAGAAACTTTTTTTGGAAGTATTTTAAAATCATTCCTTGGCATTAATGTTCTTAAAACACATTTTGGGAAATTCAGACCTAGGTTATTCTTAAATTATTCTATTTCTCTTTTTTCCCCCATTTCTATAATATGATTCAAGTAACTTTTCCATTAGAAAGAAGATCTAATTCAGAAAAGATGAAAACATAGTGTGCATGTTTGGAAAATTTCTTTAAAGTCAATAGCAGCTGAAAGGTGTATGATGTACTTACTGATATTTATTTTCCTATAATGCTTTTAGATGCTTCCCGGAATTTAGTTACCTGCCATGTGCTCCTCAGGATGAGTTCCTAAGGGGCTGAAAAGTAGCAGATTTTCCACACTTTGAGAAATTATAATTACTCAACAATTTGGGAAATTACAAATGAATAGTTCTTACATATATATGAAACAAAGGTCAAATAAGCAGCTTGCTCTCTGACCGTAAGAACCAAAGAAGGAACTTGTAGGTTTAATACATTTGAAGCATATCTATGGTCTTTGGTCCATATTTTGAGAATAGCTCCCAGAGGGGCTTCTGGGTGCCTTGGGCAGTTAGGCATCTGACTCTCGATTTTGGCTCAGGTCATGATCTCACAGTTTGTGGGACCGAGCCCCGTGTGGGGCTCCATGCTGGCAGCACAGAGTCTGCTTGGGATTCTGTTTCCCATTCTTTTTGCCCCTCTCTTGCTGGTGCTCTCCCTCTGTCTCAAAATATAGAGGGAGATATAAACAAACATAAACAAACTTAAAAAAAAAAAAGGGAGAATAGCTTCCACAGATCAACTTTAAAACATTAGGATTGATTCAAAATTCACAGCAATTTATTACCAAAGACTTTCTCTGATCCTGGGTTCTTTGTAAGTAACTAGCTTTCCATTATGTAAGAATCCTGTAATATTAACAAAAAGGTATAAACATTTTATTAATGGTGAAGAGCCATTGTTTATAACTGATCTTTCACAAAAGGGATCAGATTAAAGATGAATTATATAGAGGTGCTTAGGTTAAGTGTCCAACTCTTGATTTCAGCTCAGGTCATGATCTCATGGTCATGAGATAGAGCTCTGCATGGTACATCATGCTGGGTGTGGAGTCTACTTAAGATTCTCTCTTTGCACCTCCCCCGCTCACACTTGCTCCTAAGTGCACTCTCCCTCTCTCTCTCTCTCTCTCTGTCTCTCAAAAATAACTAAATATACTTTTAAACAAGGATGAATTATATAGTGATACCTCTCTTCCTTGCATTCTGATAAACAGTCTTCACTGGAAGCAAACAAATAAAAGTTAAGGTGTTATGTACTGAATCAAATGTAAGTTTGAGTTCTATTATTAGACTTTGTAGTACAGGTAAAACATATTTGTCATGTGAGTTGTTGCAGGAAATAACTCAAATCCAGGACCTAGTAATTTATTTTAGGACATCCTTAACGCCCCTAACAGGTGTAATTATGCATATTACTCCACAGAAAATCTCTTGATTTCCTTTGTAGCTCTATAGTACAGACAGCGTTGAAAGCGTTCTGTGAATTGCTTGCTCTACGACTAGCTCCTTCCACACATCTTCTTGTACTGCAAAGTCGAAAACTTAAAAGCTCTATTTCCCAGGCTCCTTCCTGCCAGCGTTCTAGAAGTGAATTTCATTCTATAATTGAATACAGAATTCCATGTAAGATTTTAAATGAAAATCAGTAAATGTTCTCTCCCTGACTCTTCCTTTTCTACAGGCAAGTGAAGTCACAGAGATCCAAATGTCGAGAAGATACTGCAGCTTTCCAAAGCCATTACCAGATTCTAGGCAGCTGTGGAAGGAGCAACAGAGTTGAGATGTAAAGAAGTCTGTTCAAGCCCCAGCAAGTTCTGTGGTCCCTGTGGTCAAGGGACCCCTTGACTCCCACTTTGTCACCCCTCCTGACAGTTTCCTAAGCATCACATTCCCTGTTTTCCATTTCAGCTTAAATTATCAGATGTGATTTTCACTTTTTGCACTCAATTAGGGTTGATACAATAGGGATGACATGCAAACAGAATGTTTCGGCAAGGGTTTTAAAAGCTTTGATATTAAAAAGTCTGAACAGATAAAATTATAATTGAAAATTATTAAAGTACAAGGGAAAGTTTTCTTTGTAATGAACATGGAAATACATGTGCATTTATTTTCTGTAAAAGTTGTTGAAAAAATTAGGGGTGAAATTTTATTTACCAAAAAGTTCATTCATTTTTGTTTATTTCTTTTGACAAACATACTTTCCTTTCATTTAGGAAAGAAGAAAGCAGAACTGGTATGTTTCTTATCTTTCTATCATTATCACCAGTAAATCCGCTTTTAGCCTTCGAATAAACTAAAATTTATAGAGTGAGTATTAAAACTGGCTTTTTAATTTATTAAAATGGCCTTTCTCCATTAATCTGGTAGTGAATAAAACTAGAATAACATTGATGAAATGTTAGTTTACAATAAGCATATGGTTTTAAGTTACCTTATAGATTTGCCTCCTTATGCATAGTTTGAGATGTAATCAATACTTTGAAGAATTTTTAAGTGAAAGAGTGTTATCTGCTTAACTTGATAAACAATGTTTAAAGTATGACTTTCAAATCATAAAACAGGCAAAATTCTGCAGCATCTAATACTTTCATAATATCCAAACACACACACATATACTTATAAATGGTATTTACATTATTAGCTTATATAAATATCTTAATTTCATTTAAATTACTGCTATTTTGCAGAGGAAGGAAAGGACAGCTGGTGAACTTAAATGCTTTGACCAACTAGTTAGTCAAGAGAAAGAATTAAGGTTTCAAGCCAGATGATCTGAACTATGAGTCATATAGTGCTTCTATCGCATTATTATTTCTGTGTATTCAGCATCTGGTATTTATTAAATTTTAACTGGATAAAAATTATAAACAAAGATGAAAATAAGTACAATATTCAATAAGAAATTGGAAATACATTACTATATCGGCCCAGATTTAAGTTAAATTCTCACTGGATAAAATTCATATTTAGAGGAATAAAGCTGAGGAGTTGTTCCTTCTTCCCAAATCCCATTATACCGACTGAATTGCATTTCCTGGAAAATTATATGTGATTTCAAGGAAGAAATTAAAAATCTAGTCAGGTATCATGTATATTACCTGAAAAGTACTAAATTAATAAAAGAGAAATGGCTTTCAAAGGAGCTAAGAAATTTCTTAGGAGTTCTTGCATCTTGACTCTGGCCTATGGAGAACGAGGCATATCAATGTATACAAGTACTCAGTCTTGATGGATTTATAGTGATGTTAGATGCAAAACAAAACAAAACAAAACAAAACAAAACAAAACAAAAAACAAACCTGGTAGAACTTGAGAATCCAGACTCTTTAAGGTCATCTACCTTGCTTTTTTCTAACAATATTTTCGCCATGTAATTCTAATTTTTCTATCTATATGAAGTGGTGAAATTAGATACTTGAGTTTGACTGAATTTAGATCCACCATGTACCAAATGTGTGACTCTGGGAAATATTCAACTCATAGTGATTTAGTTCCTTGATGTATAAATGACACTTGTAGTACGATTGATGTCCAGGATCACTGAATGAGTTAATAAATGAAAAACCCTTAGAAGATGGTCTGACATATGAAAAGTGTTTAATAAGTACCAGAAAACAGTAAAATAGTAATTAACATGCATTGTTTTCACTATGGAGCAGGTAACAAAGTAGACTTTTTTATGCATGACCTTTTTTTAAAAAATATTTTTAAATGCTTATTTATTTTTGAGAGAGAGACACACACACACAGACAGAGTGAAAGTGGGGGAGGAACAGAGATGGAGATGCAGAATCCGAAGCAGTTTCCATTCTCTGAGCTGTTAGTACAGAGCCTTGATGTGGGGCTCAAACCCACAAACCAAGAGATCATGACCTGAGTCTAAGTTAGAAGCTTAACTGCCTGAGTCATCCAGGTGCCCCTTTTGCATGATCCTCTCAACCATACAACTCATTTATAAAATAATTTGTTAAGGTGAGGAAAATGCACAATAAAGAGGATCCCATTGGTTATCAATGATTACTCATATTCCAAAGTGTTTTCTAGATATAAGATTTCTCATTTGTATCTGAAAATTTTAACATATTAGTCTCCTGTGAATTTGGTTACAATGATTTAATTCCTAAGAGAGAAATACATTTTAGGAGATAAAGTCACTTCATGTACCTGCAAAGCTACAGGTTAAATTTTCAAAAGCCATGAGTGACCTTAGAAGGTACTGTCTTCTTATGAAATTTTATTTGACCTCAGATGATAGCTCCACTTTGCCACCTTATAAATTTGAGGACAATTTTTTGTCTATACTTTTTATGGAGTGATTATGAAATCTCAGTTCAGCTCTTGTAATATATCTGATCTTAATATTTAAAAAACAGATCTACACATTTTATTTTAACATCAAATTCCCTGAGAATGTTTATGAAAATTTTTCATGAACTATTTAATTCTGTTTAACATTATATGTTCAATTGTCATATGATTTGATTATAAACAGACTGACCCAGAGGGTGGAGTAGTGTTTTTTTCCAGATCTCAATTTATGGATGAAACCCTAGAATGACCTTCCTGGTCTCTTGCATCCCCTTTTCTACTCTTCCTTAAGGGAGGGAGAATGACGTCTGAATGGAGTGTGTGAGGAAAAGGAAGTTGGTCCCTTCATTTCCTTTAATCTCTATTTCTCTCAACATAACTGTCATCATCATTATCATCATCATCTTCATCAACATCACCACAGTCATTACTATCTTAACCTGTTTGCCTTCAGTGAGGGTATATTCTATTCAGTTTTCATGTACGTGGCAAGTTTAAGGGAGTGGGCTCTGCTCTCTAAGGAAAGGCACAGGAGGACTAGAATGGACTACCGTTGCATGTAACTGGGTAGGTAAGTTTATTTTCTTCTGGGGTAAATTATCAGTGAGCTATTTTGGTCACAGATCGAACATCATATTTTTAATCACTCTTTTAGTAATAATGAACATATGATTGAATTATATATCAACTTTTGATTCGTTCTGAATTTTGGAAGAGGTATAATATTAGTCCTCCTCTAAAACTTTCAACACACAGGGCCATCACAATGACCTTCATGGTGGTCCGATAAAGGCAGAAAGAAAGAAAAAAAAATAGAAGACTAGTTATAAAGCCAAACACTTTCTCCTTCCGTGTTTCTATTCCACAATGCTTTCTGAGGCTCTCTTCATTGACTTGAGCATCTTCCAGTTTACATATTTGCTTATGTATTTTCTCCTGGATATTTCTCCACTGGAGAAGCATAAATGTATTCAGAAGCTGCCTGTTGGGACACCTGGGTGGTTCAGTGGTTAAGTGTCCGTCTTCAGCTCAGGTCATGATCTCACAGCTTGTAAGTTCAAGCCTTGCAACGGGCTCAGTGCTGACAGGTCAGAGCCTGGAGCTTGCTTCGGATTGTATGTCTCCCTCTCTCTCTCTGCCCTTCCCCACTCACACACTGTCTCTCTCCTTCAAAAATAAATATGTATTTTAAAAAAAGAAGCTGCTTGCCTACAAACTTAGTTCTGACAGTCCATTCATGTAAATTTACTTCAGGGAAATACTATGTAGAAGATTTTTAAAATAAAATATATATTATGCAAACAAAAATGGTTATAATTTGGTAGGAAACATAACAAAATTAAAACAACCACTTTGATACCATTGTTAAGAGTGGCCGGTGGGAGCACATTTGTATTGAACTCTTGAGAGATAAAAAAAATAACATTATAGGTTATTTCTGCCTTTCATTTCTGTATTCGGACTCATTAAATACATTACTAAGCTCTCTCTCTCTCTCTCTCTATATATATATATATATAGATACTATATATATATCTATATATAGATAGATATATATATATACACAAAAAATTAATTTTCCTAAAAACCAATTCCATTCCCTCACAGAAAAGTATACAAAGTTTTTCAGTCTATATTTTTTAGGGTTAATAGCTTGGTTTCTAGGTAAAAGTCCCCAATATAATCAGGAAATTAGAGGAAACAGGCCAAAGAATGAAAGAAGTAGGAAGATGAAAATAGATTATTATTTTTTTTTAATGTTTTATTTATTTCTAGGAGAGAGAGACAGTGTGGGCAGGGGAGGGTCAGAGAGAGAGGGAGACACAGAATCGGAAACAGGCTCCAGGCTCTGAGCTGGCAGTCAGCACAGAGCCCGACGCGGGGCTCGAACCCATGAACCGCGAGATCATTACCTAAGCGAAAGTCGGACGCTTAACCGACTAAGCCACCCAGGCGCCCCGAAAATAGATTATTTTGAAGTATTGCTGTCATAATGTCTTTCATATGTAGTTGCTTACTCCTCACCTAACTGGTGTTAAATACTGCAATTACTAATAACTAAAATATAGAAAATGCTTCCCAGGAAGCAAATTCAAGGAGGATCAAAGGATATTTCCCAGAAGACCTTTGAGACCAACATCACCTAGAGTTCAGAAAGATCAGAACAGCAGTGCATCTGACTGAAGAAATTACCAAGAATTGAAAGAATTCAACATATTGTGAAGTTTTAACAGATAATTTTTTCTTGTCATACTAGCAGCTTTAATAAATATTAAAATGGCCTAATATGTTTTAACATATACCAAGATCCTAATGCACTTATTCATGAAAATAGATGAGATGCAAGGAAAATAAAAAGGAAGGGAAACAAACGACAATATTTTTTGTTTTTCTGGACAAGAGATGTATAAGCAGCATTACATTAGTGATTTGGGCTTTATGATGGCTCAAGGTCTTTGTTTGAAATATTTGCATATATGATATATATATGAAGAATTGCATCATACAAAATTGATTTAGGATAGGTAAGGTTAATAGATAGACTTTTTATTTTCAATGTCTAACAATGAAATATTAACATAAAGATGGAAGAACAAAAGTAACAAAGAATTTTCAGAAGAATGAGAAATTATCTGCTATAAACATGTTAGCAGTGACCTTATGTTTGAATACTTAACACTAAACCTAAGAGTCTAAACATGGATATATGCATATGTTAATACTGTATTCCCTTCCACTTTACCTCGTCTTTGTATTAGTAATAGATGCAGTCAATTTGTCTTCTTCACTCATGGGTTTGTGTTTGCTTTGGAACATCATTAGCTTCTGAAACTTGATGTTCATAAATAAAGTTACAGAAATCATTTATCTATGATCAGCTATGACTAGTTATGGAGTATAATAGTGGTACACAGGCTTAATGGACTAGTATAAAAACTGGCATTTTGGCAGTCTCTGTGGAAAAAAAAAAAAACAAAACTCCTGTCATTTTCTCCTTCTGGCTCCTATACAAATATTTGATATGTATCTGCTCCTTGTTTAAAAATTACAATTGCTGAAGATCAACACTGGAAAACATCTGTACTTCTTGCTGGCATGGAAAAAAATTATTTTGTTGTTGTTGGTTTAAAAAGTACCATGTCGAGAGGGCAAGATGGCGGAGAAGTAAGGAGCTCCATACTTGCACTCGCGCCCATACATCACACAGAAAAGATCTGAAGCCATTGGAAACCTTACAAAACCTGAGAGACTGGGAGAAAAAGGACGCAGAATCCACTGAGAAAGCCTTCTAACGTGAGTGCGAACCGGGGAAGGTAAAATCGGGCCGGGATCAGAGACTCCAGGGTGGGAGGCGATCCCCCTCTACCCTCTACGGGGAGTGAGAGGAGAAAAGGAGAGAGTCCAAAACAGAAAAACCTCCGCTCGGTGCATAAAAAGACCGTACTTGCCAAATACCTGCACACCAGGTCCCCTCGCGACAACTGGTCCTGGGGGAGGCTGAGCACACAAACTGCTTCTTTGTGCCGCTACTGGAGGTTGGATTTCAGAGCAGCAGTGCCCCTGCCGCCATTGTAGCTCCAGAGTGGCTGGGACCCCTGAAAGAGACGCGCAGACGCGGGGCATCCGCGCTCCTGGTTGACTGGAACTCGAGAGGGAAGGCAAAGAGCTAAAAACTGGGAAATTTGCCTGTGAGTTCGTGTTTCGGGTGACAAGCCATAAAGGGACCCAGTTTTCCTCACTCCAGCGGGCTCGGGCTACGAGGACCCGGCAGGCAAGCCCCCGCGCATGCGCGCCAGCCTTACCCAGAGAAGGAAGCAGCGATTCTGACTCCGCCCCCAGAGCTCAGCAGGGATCCTGGAATAGACCGAGGGGTTTGCCTGGGAAGCTGTTTCTAAGGCAATGTCAGTGGAGCGGGCGATTGGGATTTGGAGATTGGAACTGGCCTGGGTTGAAGAGTGCAACCAACTTCGGCTGCATCCCTGGAACGCAGAGTTGACACGCCAAAAAAACGCGAGCTGCAGCGAGGGGTTCAAGAAGGGACTGGAGCACCATCACTCTCCTCCCCACAACCGCCAAGGCAGAACCCCCGCCTGAGGCATCGGATCACGCCACGCCCATCCCTGCCTGAGAGGTGCCCTCCTCCCTTTTTTTTTCTCTTTCTTTTTTCCTTTTTTTTTTTTTTCCTTTTTTTCTTCTTTCTTTTTTTTCCCTTTCTTTTCTCTTTTTTCTCTTCTTCTTTCTCTTTTCTCGCTTTTTTCCCCAAAACACTGACCTGATTAACTCTGGTCGCCAGCTTGCTTAAACAATCACAACAAGTCCATTCTGTAAATGTAAATTCTACACCTACCGACTTTTTCAGCTATTTTTCTCAGGAGTAACTAGACTATATAGTTTCTCTGGATAATTCCAGCATCCTTCTCTCACCTATCCAAACATATTCTACCCTTTACGTCTTTGAAAAAAAGCTTCTTATCCCTTCTGCCTGTTCATTCTATTTCCAGATCTGCCTCATCTCGCCCTGCCTTCTCTCTTTTTCTCTATGCTCTTCAACCAGCACTGCATACACACGGCTATTTAACTGTAGCTGGGAAATCCAGGTATATGCTTTAAACTGTTCTTTGTCCATCGGTTTTCTCCTTTTTTCCTTTTCTTTTCCCCTTTTTGACCCTTTTATGTATTTTATACTCCCTATTATTCGCCCTCCCTCCTCCGTCTTTTCTCATAACTTTTTCGTTTTCTCTCTCGCTTTGCATGTTAGTTGAATTAGCCTGTGCGTTTGTGTGCTCCTGCTCCCTGTGTGTTTGTCTGTCTGTTTTCTTTTCCAGGGCTACCTCAAGAAACAAGCTAGAGTACACAAGGTGAAGAGTCCCAAATATCACTACGAATAGGAAAATAAAATAACTAAGGTCCCAACAAGAGAGACCGAGGATACCATTCAAAAAACAATCTCTGAAAGGATAGGCCCTGGAAAGTCAAAGAGTCTTCTTGGATATAGCAGCGCTCATAGAAACAGAGAGCATAATAGGTCTTTAAAACCAACAAGAGCCGGAAAGCTAACTAAAATGATGAAACGAAAGAGCTCTCCTCCAAAGAAACTCCAAGAAGAAATGACAGCTAATGAACTGCTCAAAACAGATATCAGCAGCATAAGTGAACAAGATTTTAGAATAATAATGGTAAAATTAATAGCAAGGCTTGAAAAAAACATAGGGGACATCAAAGAAACTATGGCTACAGACAGAATGGAAAATAAAAATAGGCATGAAGAATTAAAAAATGCGATAAATGAGATACATAATAAATTAGAGGCCTCCAATGCACGGCTTGAAGAGGCAGAAAGGAGAATAAGTGATTTAGAAGACACCATGATAGAAAAACAAGAAGCTGACAAAAAAAGAGACAAACTGATCCAGGAACAGGAAAGAAGAATTCGAGAGCTCAGCGATATAGTCAAACGCAACAATATCCGTATCATAGGAATCCCAGAAGAGGAAGAGAGAGGGAAAGGTGCTGAAGGAGTCCTGGAACAAATTATAGAAGAGAACTTCACCGATCTGGGGAAAAAAGGAAATGTGGAAATACAAGAGGCTCAGAGGACTCCCCTCCGACATAACTTGAATCGATCTTCTGCACGACATATCATCGTAAAAATGGCAAAATACAAGGACAAAGAGAGAATTTTGAAGGCAGCTAGGGAGAAAAGGGCCCTCACATACAAAGGGAAACCTATCAGAGTGGTGACAGACCTATCTACTGAAACGTGGCAGGCCAGAAAGGAATGGCAAGAGATCTTCAATGTGATGAACAGTAAACTATGCAGCCAAGAATCCTCTATCCAGCAAGCTTGTCATGCAAAATAGAAGGAGAGATAAAAACCTTTCCAAACAAACAGAAATTGAAAGAATTTGTCACCACGAAGCCAGCCCTACAAGAAATCCTGAGGGGAATGCTCTGAAGGAAAGGTTGCAAGAAACAAAGATTCCAGAGACACCACCTCAAACATGAACCCTACAAAAGACACAAAGACTCTAAACCTACATATTTCAATAATAACACTGAATGTAAATGGGCTGAATGCTCCAATCAAAAGGCATAGGGTAGCAGAATGGATTAAAAAACAAAATCCATCTATATGCTGTCTACAAGAAACTCATTTTAGACGGGAAGATACCTTCAGATTAAAAGTAAGGGGATGGAGAAATATATATCATGCTACAGGAAATCAAAAGAAAGCCGGAGTAGCGATACTTATATCAGACAAACTGGACTTTAAATTAAAGACAATCACAAGAGATGAAGAAGGACACTTCATAATAATTACAGGGTCCATCCATCAGGAAGACTAACAATCATAAATGTCTACTCACCGAATATGGGAGCACCTAAATATCTAAAACAATTAATCACAAACAGAAACAAGCTTATAGATAAGAATGTGCTAATAGCAGGGGACTTAAATACAACGCTTACAGCAATGGAGAGATCAACCAGACAGAAAATCACTAAAGAAATAATGGACTTGAAAGACACATTGGACCAGAAGGACCTGACGGATCTATTTAGAACTTTACATCCTGAGGCCAGGGAATTTACTTTCTTCTCAAGTGCGCATGGCACATTCTCCAAGATAGATCACATACTAGGACATAAAGCAGCCCTCAATAAATACAAAAGAATAGAGATCATACCATGCACACTGTCAGATCACAATGCTTTGAAACTTGAAATCAATTACAGGAAGAAGTCTGGAAAACTTCCAAAAGCATGGAGGTTAAAGAACACCCTTCTAAAGAATGAATGGGCCAATCAGGCAACTAGAAATGAAATTTAAAAATGTATGGAAACAAATGAAAATGAAAACACAACAATTCAAAATCTATGGGATGCGGCAAAGGCAGTGCTAAGAGGGAAGTACATTGCTCTCCAGGCCTATTTCAAGAGATTAGAAAAAGCGCAAGTCCAAAATCTAACCGCTCACCTAAGGAACTAGAGGCAGAGCAACAAGAATGCCCTAAACCCAGTAGAAGAAGAGAAATAGTAAAAATTAGAGCAGAAATAAACAACATAGAGACCAAAGAAACAATTGAACAGATCCATGAAACCAAGAGTTGGTTTTTTGAAAAAGTCAACAAAATTGACAAACCTCTAGCCAGACTTATCCAAAAGAAAAGAGAGAGCACCCAAATAGACAAAATTATGAATGAAAATGGACTTATGACAACCAACCCCTCAGAAATATAAGCAATTATCAGGGAATACTATGAAAAATTATATGCCAACAAATTGGACAACTTAGAAGAAATGGACAAATTCCTAAACACACACTCACTACCAAAATTCACATGGGAAGAAATAGAAAACCTGAACAGACCCAGAATGAGTGAAGAAATTGAATCAGTGATCAAAAATCTCCCAACAAATAAGAGCCCTGGACCTGATGGCTTCCCTGGGGAATTCTACCAGACATTTAAAACAGAATTAATCCCAACTCTTCTCAAGCTATTCCAAAAAATAAAAGTGAAGGAAAACTTCCGGGCTCATTTTATGAAGCTAGCATCACTCTCATTCCGAAGCCAGACAGAGATCCAGCAAAAAAAGAGAACTACAGGCCAATATCCTTGATGAATACGGATGCAAAAATTCTCAACAAGATCCTTGCAAATCGAATCCAGCAGCACATAAAAAGAATCATCCACCAAGATCAAGTGGGATTCATTCCTGGGTTACAGGGCTGGTTCAATATTTGCAAATCAATCAATGTTATCCATCATATCAATAAAAGAAAAGATAAAAACCATATGATCCTGTCAATAGATGCAGAAAAAGCATTTGACAAAATACAGCATCCCTTCTTAATAAAGACTCTCGAGAAAGTTGGGATAGAAGGAACCTACTTAAACATCATCAAACCCATCTATGAGAAGCCTTCAGCTAACATCATCCTCAATGGGGAAAAACTCAGAGCTTTCCCCCTGAGATCAGGAACACGACAGGGATGGCCACTCTCACCACTCTTGTTTTAGAGGACCGGAAGTCCTAGCATCAGCAATCAGACACCAAAAGGAAATCAGAGTCATCAGAATTGGCAAAGAGGAAGTCAAACTTTCACTCTTCGCAGATGACATGATACTCTACATCGAAAACCCGACAGACTCCACCAGAAGACTACTAGAACTGACCGAAGAATTCAGCCAAGTTGCAGGGTACAAAATCAATGTACAGAAATCGGTTGCATTTTTATACACCAACAATGAAGCAACAGAAAGAGAAATCAAGAAACTGATCCCATTCACAAGTGCACAAAAAACTATAAAATACCTCGGAATAAACCTAACCAAGGATACAAGAGATCTGTATGAGGAAAACTGTAAAAAACTTATGAAGGAAATTGAAGAAGACAGAAAAAAATGGAAAAACATGCCATGCTCATGGATAGGAAGAATAAATATAGTTAAGATGTCATTACTACCCAAAGCACTCTACACATTCAATGCAATTCCAATCAAAATTTCACCAGCATACTTCTCAAAACTAGAACAAACCATCCAAAAATTTGTATGGAACCACAAAAGACCCCGAATAGCCAAAGTAATCCTGAAAAATAAAACCAAAACGGGAGGGATCACCATCCCAGACTTTAGCCTCTACTACAAAGCTGTCATCATCAAGACAGTATGGTATTGGCACAAAAACAGACACATAGACCAATGGAACAGAATTGAGAACTCAGAAGTGGACCCAAAAGTATACAGCCAACTAATCTTTGACAAAGCAGGAAAGAATATCCGATGGAAGAAAGACAGCCTTTTTAACAGATGGTGTTGGGAGAACTGGACAGCAACATGCAGAAGAATGAAACTAGATCATTTTCTCACACCATGCACAAAAATAAACTCAAAATGGATAAAGGACCTGAACGTGAGACAGGAAACTATCAACACCCTAGAGGAGAAAGCAGGAAACAACCTCCTTGACCTCCACCGCAGCAACTTCTTACTTGACACATCCCCAAAAGCAAGGGAATCAAGAGCAAAAATAAACTGTTGGGACCTCCTCAAGATTAAAAGCTTCTGCACAGCCAAGGAAACAACCAAGAAAATTAATAGGCAACCAACGGAATGGGAAAAGATAGTTGCAAATGACATATCAGATAAAGGGTTGATATCCAGAATCTACAAGGAACTCACCAAACTCCACATCTGAAAAACAAACAACCCAGTGAAGAAATGGGCAGAAGATATGAACAGACACTTCTCCAAAGAGGACATCCAGATGGCCAACAGACACATGAAACGATGCTCAGCATCGCTCCTCATCAGGGAAATACAAATCAAAACCGCACTGAGATACCATCTCACGCCAGTCAGAGTGGCTAAAATGAGCCAATCAGGGAACTTTAGATGCTGGCGAGGATGTGGAGAAACGGGCACCCTCCTACACTGTTGGTGGGAATGTCAACTGGTACAGCCCCTCTGGAAAACAGTGTGGATTTTCCTAGGGAAACTAACAATAGAACCACCTTATGACCCAGCAATAGCACTGCTAGGAATTTACCCAAGGGATACAGAAATGTTGATGCATAGGAGCACATGTACCCCAATGTTCATAGCAGCACTCTCCACAATAGCTAAAACATGGAAAGAGCCTAAGTGTCCATCAACAGATGAATGGATCAAAAGATGTGGTTTATCTATACCATGGAATACTACATGGCAATGAGAAACAATGAAATCTGGCCATGTGTAGCAACATGGATGGACCTTGAGGGTGTTATGCTGAGCAAAATAAGTCAGGCAGAGAAGGACAAATATCATATGTGTTGCACGTATAGGAGGATTAGGAGGAACTTAACAGAGGACCAAGGGGGAGAAGAAGGGCGGAAATGGTGGAAAAGGGAGAGAGGCAAACCATGAGAGACTCTTGAATGCTGACAAAAACTGAGGACTGGTGGATGTGGGGGGAGGGAGGGATTGGCATGGAGGAGGACACTTGTGGGGATGAGCACTGGGTGTTATGTGGAAACTAATTTGACAATAAACTATTTTTAAAAAAAAATAAAAATAAAAATAAATAAAAAGTTCCATGTCAAATCCTCAAGAAAGAACTAAATATCTTGTTTCTAATTTTCTATAAATTTTTTCTCATATAGTAATAAAATATGTTTAATATTAAAATAAATACTGTATATGTTATTCATTCATAGACAAGGTATGTATTAATTAACATTTCTCCTTGTTCCTATGGCAACAATTGTATCAAATAAACAGATTCGAATAGTTTATATTTCAATTCTACTAATATATATATTCAATATATTCAATATATCATGTTAAAATAATTTCAGTTGTAATAAGACAATTTCGCACTGGTAGGAACTTAAGGGGGCAAAATGAACAATTCAGCAAAAAGCAATTTTCTATGCTTATTACTAAAGCTGCATTGATATAAAAAATTCAGTCAAGCTTTCTCAATTCTCCAAGCATACATTCTTCTCAATTCTTCTAAATACAATTATTTCACTTACACCATATGCTTAGGACTTATTTTAAAGCTCTTTCTTTCTTAATCCATCTCATGATTTTCTTTTAATTATCTTCTTCAAAGCTACTTTCCACTGCTTCTTGAAGACATCAGATTCTATAAACCAAGTCCAATGAAATATTTCTTATGCTAATCTTAATTAACACAGAATCAGTATCATCATGTAGGACTTTGTTTTAGTGTTTATTTTTGAGAGGGGGAGAGGTAGAGAGAGAAGGGGACAAGGGATCTGAAGCAGGCTCTGAGCTGACAGTGGACGCTTATCCAAATCAGCCATCTACATGCCCAATCACGTAGGTTTATAGAGTTACTTATGGATGAATAGTCTAGATAGATACTTGTGGATATCATAATCTCAAATAAAATATGTAGAAGTATCATTCAGTTCACATGAATAACCATATGTATCATTATTTTTATATTCAACTTCCTTTAGAAAAGTCGACTGAGGTCTGCAAATCTGTAATTTTCTTTTCTCCTTCTCAAAAATTGCCTTCCATGTAAGAAAAAACTAAATATAGTCCTGTGATCATCTGAACAAATCATTTGAACAGGCTGATGCTTTTTCTATTATGAGTGTATGCCATCATTTTTCAAACATAAGTATTTCAGATTTTTTTCAAATTTTATTTACTGAGTAATGGGGGGAGGAGGGGTGGAAGTGCAGAGAAAGAAAGAGGGACAGAGCATCCTAAACAAAGCAGTCTCTGTGCTGTCAGTGTGGAGCCAGATGAGGGGCTCAATCCCACAGACGGTGAGATCATTACCTGAGCTGGAATCAAGAGTCAGACACTTAACCGACTGAGCCACCCAGGATTTAAAAAATTTTTAAAAAATTTTTTAAAAAAAATTTTGTAATGTTTATTCATTTTTGAGAGAAAGAGAGAGAGACCAAGTGAGCATAAGTGAGGGAAGGGGCAGAGAGAGAGACACAAAATCTGAACTGTCAACACAGAGCCTGATGCAGGGCCTGAACCCACAACTGTGAGATTATGACCTGAGCCAAAGTTGACTGCCAAACTGACTGAGTCACCCAGGCACCCTTTAAATTTTTTTAATGTTTATTTATTTTTGAAAGAGAGAGAGAGCAAGCAGGAGAGGACCAGAGGGAGAGGGAGACACAGAATCAGAAGCAGACTCCAGGATCTCAGCTGTCAGCACAGAGCCTGATGCATGGCTCAAACCCACAAACTGTGAATCACAACCTGAGCCGAAGTCATATGCTTAACTGACTGAGCCACCCAGTTGCCTCAGTATTTCAGGGTTTTAATGAAACCAGTGACCCACATAATGTGCACCTATAAAAGAGCTCACATTCATTTTCCAGAGCTTTTATCCAATAAAGACTTCAGTACAATAACATGTAAAATATATTCTTGATATGTTAGAAATAATACTGATTAACATTAAAAAATAGTAGCTTGGCTACAGAATAAAAAGGGATATTCAGTGCTTTGTGGATTTAATTTTAATTAATTAAGTTAAACACAACATAGACTTAAGTTTAAGGAACCTGAATTCTTCCCACAACTATGTGTGACCTTAACAAATTACTTAATACATTCTGGAAACATTTTCTTTATTCATAATCAGAATGATTTGGACTATCTGATTCCTAGGATACTTTTCAGATTGAAAACCTTATGACTTTATAAAAATTCAGAAAAATATGAATTCTACATTATGCAATATTGTAAGTATTGAAAAAGGAAAGGTAATTACTAAGGTATGAATTTTAATATATTTTATTTTGAATAGAGCTGTCTGACCTAAAGATTTACAGATTTAATTTTACAGTTAAAGACCTAAAGTAGCTAATGTACTTTTTTTTTTTTTTTTTTATTTCTTTTTGAGGGGTGGAGAAGGTCATCAGTAGAGAGAATCTTCCAATCTACATATTTTGTTTCCTGGTAACATTTAAATTTGGGAACCATTACCAAAGAGTACCTTGTACATTGTTTATATAAATGTTCTGTTTTACTTGATTTAGCCTACTATTTTTAATTTTTTTTAACTTTTGTTTTTGAGACAAAGAGAGGAATGGGGAGAGGGGCAGAAGGAGAGAGAGAGAGAAAGAGAGAGAGAGAGAGAGAGAGAGAGAGAGAGAGACTCTTAAGCAAGCTCCATGATCAGTATTGAGCCCAATGCAGGACTCAATCCTAGGACTCTGGGATCATGACCTAAGTTGAAATCAAGAGTCAGATACTCAACAAACTGAGCTACCCAGGTGCTCCAGCCTACTATTTTTAACCTTCATTCTGTTTTAAGAAAAAACAATTTTATTTAGTTCAGTAAAGATCAATGACCTTAAGCAACAAAGCTAATAATAATTTCATAGTTAGGAACAAATGTGTAAAAATTGAAAGGAGGGAAAATATTATTTTATAAAATTTCCCAACAATGTGCTTTCTATTTACTGCATTTTCACTTTTGAAAGTTTATTGCAAGCTGTCATTATTTGGTGGAAATTGGTTGTATTTATCTGGTAATAGCTTAGTGATTGTGGAACTGGATGAGATCACATGAGTAGTTGTTAATTACAATTTTAAATTTGAGTATTAAAAAAAAAAGCCTGAGAAGAAACAAGGGGTTTGTCAAAGCAATATTAAATGGGAAACAAAAGTTTTATATTAATTCACCTTTCTTATGAGAGGTAATCTTCATATGTAAATACAATGAGGCAGATTAGTCTGAACATTCAAGGAGCTATCTCAGTCTTTAAATACATTTATTTACACTCAGTCTATCCAAAGAGCTAGGAGTATGTAGAATTAGAAATTAGTGGTTAACAACCCCTCTACTATTATAAAAGACAACTGGGTAGCTATTTTGGGTCTATCTGCTTTATAAGCCTTAATAAAATACTTTACCTTTCTGAGTTTCTATTGCCTTATCCATTTAAGGATGTCCATAAATTACCAAATTTCCAAAATATTCACCTTCTTTTTCTTTTTATATTATCAGAGAAGATAAAGCCCAAATATTGAAAAACAAAAAGTAAGTAAGTAAGTAAATAAATAAGACGTTCTAGTAGGTGGAAGAGAATCTGAATCAGTAAGACTGCACATATAAAAGAGGGAAAAATAACTGGATCCTGGAGATATACAACAGGGAACGGCTTGGTCCACATAGTAGCCATTTGCAGAAGAATCCACAAAAAAACAACAGAGGAATATTCTTCAAAAAGGAAGAAAAAAGCCACACTTGGATAAAGAGGTGAGCCAGATAAATGTATTAAGCAGAGAGAAAGGAAATACAAAACTTTACATGTCTAGCAACAGACAAGAGAAATTTAGGAGTTCAGAGAAAGTAGGAAATGAAAGATTTGACTTTATATGTTTAAGACAAGATGCTAGTAGTTCTGAGGTATAATAGTTGTTAGACTCTTTGGTAATCTGCTTCTGTATTCTTTGTCAGAAGTAAGCATGACACTGAAAATATTAGAACAAAACTGAGTTTTAGAAAAGCAAAGCCCAATATTAGAGAGAAAAATGTAATAAAAGAATCTATACATCTTAGTCAAGAGAAATAATTTGCCCAAGGTCTAAGAAAACCTACAAATTCAATAACCATGGCATGTTACTACTTTCTGAGAGATCATGAAGGCAGTACAATGACTGAATATGGGAAAATGACCTTTTTGAAATAGAGAAGATATATTCTACAATTGTTAAGCCAATGAGCATGACAGCAAATTAATATTAAAAACAAACCCAAATCTTCTTTTGTGAGTGTCTATAGTAGGAATAGGTGGGCAATAGATGTTGCATGGTCTCCCTAAAATCAATGATATTAAACTTATTATTATTATTATTTTTTATTATCTCATACCTTTTAATGTTTATAAATTAAAGTTCTAAAAGTTTAGACAATAAGTAGTACAAAGTCCATAAGTGGCAATTCCTGATCTAGCAATTTCTGATCTAGATTCCAGTTCTCCTGTCTCCAAATCTTATGCTCTTTCCATAACATATCACCTAACCTTGGAACTTTAAGTATATAACATTGCAAGAAACTAACAATGTTTTATTTAAAAAAAAAACAACATTGTAGACTACAAATCAGTTGTGTATCACTATGTAACAAACCAGCACCAAAATTAATACTTTAAAACAGCAAACATTTATTATTTAATGATACTTTGAATCTACAATTTAGGCTAGGCTCAGCTGTTCAATTGTTTTGGTCTCAGCTGGGGTTCCCTCTTAAATCTGTACTGAGCAAGAAAGTCAGGAAGGCACTCCATTTCCTGGTATTTGCTGGTTTATGTCTAGAAAAACAGTGGTGGACTGGGAAACTGGACATGTATTCCTTGTTACACAGCTGGCTAGACAGGGCTTGTTCATCTCTTCTAGGAAAGGTGTCAAGAGAGAAGAGGAACCATCAATGACCTCTTTAGGTTAAGCTCTGAACAGCACAATGCCACTTCCTCTGAGCTCTCTCGGCCAAAGCAAGTCTCAAGGCCAGCCTGTTTTGATTACCTCCTCTTCGTCTAGTGGGTGAGGAAGGGATTTCTGGCCTAGGTTATGACGCCTGACTGGACAAATGAGATTAACAGCAGTTTATTAGTCATATACACTCAAATCCTAGGGGAAGAGGAGACAACGGCATTGTTACTCTTGAGGACAGAGGGAACTAGCAGAGGTTATGAGAGGCAAGCTTTATTTTGCAGTCTGGCAGGGAGATGAAATTGAGCACTGGGTGGAATGCTGTGGGGGAACTAGCTGGGTGGATAGCCTTTCTCTCTGGGTGGGAGGCAGAGAAACTTATGGTTAGGCCTTTGAATCCCTGTGACATGTAAAGATTTCACTGTAGCACTTAATGTTGCATATCAATTTTAAGCTTTACAACACACAGCCCAGATTGAAAGGGGAGAGGAATAACCACCAGTTCTGTAGTGGTCTTGTACTCTGCTGATGAACTAAACTGAAACCACATGTTCTAGAATTCCCTTTCCTGCATTGTTCTGGGCAAAGATTGGTCACTAGAGAAATCTGATGAGATTTGGAAGTAAAAGTGAAGCAGCAGCGAGGCTAATGTTTGGAAAATGAGCATAAGGGAGGTGCTATTGCAGCGTATGCATGTTGTCACACACAAATCTGCTGGGGTGCCTTATTGAGCCACACTGTGAGGCACAGCCAGTCCTGTGGTTCCTCCACTTTCCATGAATTTTTGTCAAAACTGTGAAGGCTCTGAGAGTTTACCCAACTTACGATCTAAGCAATCAGCCTGCCATAGTTTTACAGATGCTGGCAGAAAACACAGATTCCCATGGGTCAGAATCAAAGGACGTTATTATTCACAGCAAGACAGCCAGCGTGAACTTCATTTTTGTGTTAGTTCTCCTGTCCTCAGAAGCCACAGAGGCAACACAGAATTGCACAGGTTGATACTCTACATCAGAACTGAGGACTACTGAGCTGAGTATGAGAAGTGAGATGATTCACTTTCAGAAATACCAAATAAAGGCAGTGCTGTCTAGTTAACAATAGGTTTACAACCTATTGGAAATATGTACGAACCACCTCCTCACCCCCACCCTGCAATGGAGTCACAGACACATTTCCTGGTTCTTTTCCCCTTCTCCATTTCGAGGGCTTATTTTCTCGGGCTTTGCAATGAGCATGCGCCAAAGAACTGAAGTCGGCTGGCCTCACCTCAAGGAAGGTACTTTTTGCCTAACATGGGCATATGTGACTTCCAGGTAAGGCTGTAACCTCTGTAGGACTCAACCAATGAGGAACCAGGGAAAGGACTTGCATGCTAGGAGATAAACTGCCTGGGATGACTGCCCCAAGTGTGCCTGTCCCTCAGACACCCCCTCTTGGAAGAATGCTGATTAAATCCTCCTGTGCTCCGAGTCTCCACGGCCCTCCTTTGATTGGGGCAGTGGTATTATTTCTCACACTGAGGACAGCCAAATCTTTTAGAGGTGCTACAGCCTTTGTGCCTGAGAAAGACAGTGTCTTTATTGTATTGCTCTGCAAACAAATATACTCTTTTTTTTTTCCTTTTTTTTTTTTTTTTTTTTTTTTTTTTGTGGTAGGAGAGACCGTCCAACTTCACAGCTGTTTGGCATACAAACATCCTTAATGCTTAGACCCCTAAGGAAGGGAGCCAGCTTCTCCTGTAGGTTGCCCATCTCACTGGCATTGGGCACTGGAGGCATTGAGCACTGGAGGCAGAGAGGACAGTGACTTCCAGTGCGCACTTGTGGGTTCCAGTTAGTTCCCATAGTTTCAGAGTGTCTGGTTCTCCCTCAATAAACATTCATTTTTCTAACTCCCTGGCACCAGGTGTAGAAGCAACAGATATGCATAAATTATTTGACAAACTCCCACAGTTGTCTTGGACCTGATGTTCTTGAATGAATCTCTTATTCCAAATAAGTCTTACTGTTTCCACTTCTCCCATTAAGTACAATGTCTTAATAGGAGAAACTACAAAATTATGTTGCAAAGGTTGAGGGGTATACCACAATGTATTAAGAAATAATTAATTTTTCTTTGTAATTTTATACATTGTCATTACCAGTGGGTTTCTAGGGAGGCTGACTTCAAATCAATAAACAGGAAAGCCATAGCCTTCTAAAGGTGACTCTTACTTTTCAGAAACTAGTGAGTTCCCCTGAGCTTCAAAGGCTTCAGGTTTAATCTGGATTAGTATGTGGCAAGGATACTACATAAAGGAATAAAGCAATTGTTATGTTGTATATCTTTCTAAATAACAAGAATCAAAAACAGATACATAGGAGTCAGTGTCAGTAAAATGGTAAATAAGCATCAGTGTAGGTCCAAGAAATAAGAGAGAGATAGAATTGATGTCAGGTTCAAGTTTATGGGTCTAGGATGGGACCATCTCAAAAGCTGAGGTATTGCAGGTGTTGGAAAGAAAATAGATTTTGAAATTAGAATCAGCAAAGCAGGAAGAGAAAGAAATGACAGAACTGTGGTAAAATAAAATTAAGAAGGGCATGCCCATCAGAGAGCTTTTTAAATGCAAGAAATTATAAAATCAAGATTAACAACTATTCACAAATCTACTACCAGAATATCTTCTCTGAGACATTGTGTTATACAAGTGTTCATATATTTGTTACATATTTTACATAAAAGGTTGCTATTCTGTTTTTTAACATGTCATATATATATTTCCATTTTTAAATATATATATATATTTCCGTTTTTATATATATTTATATTTCCATTTTTAAAAACCTCAAATATCAATTTAGTGGCCACTATAGTTTCATCCATAATATATCATGATTTAATTAAACAGACTGGTGAGTATTTATATTTTCTACTTTTTAGTAATGTAAAGTTAATACATGTATAATATGTATTATACATAAAATATGATAAAATAATAAAAATAATATTTTCAAATTTATATGTATTTCTAGTTATTTATTACACTTGGTGCATCAAAGCGTGTGAACTATTTAAAGACTCTTAATACCTATAATTTAATTTATTTTTACATAGATCATACCTCTTAATCCCATAAGAAGTTTAATATCTTACTACAAACTGCCAACAATTAGTGTTTATATTAAATATAAAACTTTGTTAATGAAATAGGGAAATGTGGCACCCTGTATATTTCACTATAATTTTTGATAATTCATGAGAATTACTTTTCATACATTTATGAAGTACACGCATATTATGATTATTTAATTACTTATTAGATCTTAGACATTTTCCTTTGAAATAGCATTAACGGGGCGCCCGGGTGGCTTAGTCGGTTAAGCGTCCGACTTTCGCTTGGGTCATGATCTCGCGGTTTGTGGGTTCGAGCCTCGCGTCGGGCTCTGTGCTGACTGCCAGCTAGGAGCCTGGAGCCTGTTTCAGTCTGTGACTCCCTCTCTCTCTGACCCTCCCCTGCTCACGCTGTCTCTCTCTCTCTCCTAGAAATAAATAAAACATTAAAAAATTAAAAAAAAAAAAGAAGTGGAAATGAAATAGCATTAACTATTTATAAGCAAGAAATATTTGCTAACCTTTTGGAAAATATTTTCCCGTACTCCTATTTGTCCTATAGGTTTGCCCATACTTATTTTTGTCAGATATTTAAATCTTTTATGTAATTTAATCTGTGAAAGTTTCTTTTCCCCTTTTCTTTTTAAATCTTTTTTTAAAATGTTTTATTTATTTTTGAGAGAGAGAGAGAGAGACAGCATGAGCAGGGGAAGGTCAGAAAGAGAGGGAGATACAGAATCTGAAGACAGGCTCCACGCTCTGAGCTAGCTGTCAGCACAGAGCCAGACACAGGGCTTGAATCCATGAACCATGAGATCATGACTTGAGCCGAAGTCGGACGTTTAACTGACTCAGCCACCCAGATGCCCCTCCTTTCCCTTTTTCTTGAAAAATTAAGTATTACCTAAATTATTTCAAAGTTTTAGAAATTTTATTCACTTTTTTTAACTTTACCTTTTGATACACTTCAAATACAGTTCAGAATTGAAATCATTGCCACTATTATGTAAATATCACTTTAGAGCCTCTCCTTCAGTTGATATATAAGGCCAACTTTGTCGTGTAAGCATTGCATATCTTTAGTTCCATTATGTGGTGATAAATGTCAATTTTTCTGGTGTGAATTACTGCCAGCATGGCCTATTTCTAACTGTTAATGTGATGTTCCTGAAAGAAGAATTGGTAAGAGATATGTAGAATCAGCTCTTGGGAGCTTTTGCCTGGGGGCTCCAGGTTCTGGTTCTATGTCTCGGCTATATTTTTCTACTGACCAACCTGCCTGCTCTTCTATCATTCACATTGGCTTATAATAGGCTTTTATGTCTGTGAAGACATTTATCTATAATTAATCTCCTTTTACCAAAATTATCTTAAGCACCCCATCACTTTTACAGAAAACTTATAATTATATTAACTAATTAACTTTGAGGAAATGACATATTTACAATAGTCAAAAGTTTCCATCAAGAAAAAGTATGGTTTTTCAAGTCTTGGTTTATATTTTAGAGAACTTTTTTCCTGTTTTTCATTTTTTTTCTATTGCATTCATTACTGTATTTATTTTAAGGTTCATTTAAATTTCCATTAGTGTGCATTTACCTATTTAGGTTACTGTGAAAGAGTGGAAATCTTTTGATTTACCTATATATCTTCTAACCGATTTTGCTAAATAATTCCTTTGTTACTAATTTGGTATATATGCCATTTTGTATCATTGAACCTGAGTTCTGCGGTCAGTTTGGTCAGTGCTCTGTCTTTCAAGGTGGAGAGGATGGTTCAGTGGTTAAGAATCTGAGATCTACTACCACATAAACTGGATGTGAATCCGGGCTTTGCAAAGTACTGGTTGTGTAAACTTGGATCTGTACTTACTTTCTTGTTTTATCAATTTCTTCTTACCTACATCTTTTCTCACATGTGTGAATAAATCTGTATGACAAATTCCTGGAAATGGATTGCTGGTCAAAAGGTATCTATAATTTAAAATGTTGATGGATATTCCTAACTGTTCTCCGTACATTGTGTCAATTTACACACCCACAAGTATAGTATGATTGCTCTTATTTCTTCAGAGATTTAACAATAAGAATCATTATAAGACTGTTGTCTCTCTCATAGGTGAAAAGTTATATGTTGCTAGAGTTTCATCTTGCCTTTCTCATATTATGAGAGGTTAAACATCTTTTTATATGTCTAAAAGGCCCTTTTGTATCCTTTTTATGAACTATCTTTTCTTCATTTCTCTATTTTTTTATCTTTTTTTCATTGGTTTGTAAGTTTGTATCTGTAGATAATTTTTATAAAACTGTGGGATGAGTTAGAAATATTTATAATGTCTAAAGGAATTTATAAATTATCTTTTTAAATACTTATAATTAAATATTGGTTCAGTTTAAAATTAATTGTTTTTAAGATGTGAGGAATGGATCCAACTTTACTTTTTCATAATATGATTCCAGGTTCTCGTACAATTTACTCAGATATTCATATTTTGTCACTTACATAATATTTTACATTTCAATTTGCAATTGAAACTTCATTAGCATTTTCTCTTGCACTTCATTGCTTATTCAGTTTATTCATTAATACTAGAACATTAATTGAAAGTTGATTTGATATATAATAGGATAAGTTCTTCCTCACTTCATTTCTTTCAGAATTTTCTTGAACACATATTTGTGTTCAAGGTATTACTTACCTTAATATCACCCTAACTAAACAATGTGCTATATCCTGTGGTCATTTGCTTTTTGGGATTGCTTTAAATTTATAGATTATTTTGAGGAAATATTTTTGGGAAATTTTCAATGATTTTTGTTTGAACATATAAAAATGCTGGATTATTTATTATTTTATCATCATGACTTCTTTTACTGTTGGTACTATTGTCTACTAGATCTCATGTGGTGTTCCTGCTATATATGGTCCCATCAAATGAACAAAATGATAAGTATCAACCTGTGTTCCAAATTATGTCCCTAATTAATTTTCTTATTTTTTCCACTAAGACTTCAAATCAATGCTTATTGATAGTGGAATTAACAGACATAACTATCTTTTTAAATTTTTAATTTGAGTGCTTCTATAAATAATTCTTTTTGCATGATAGCATGCTATGATCGAGCTAGATGATTTAGAATGATATGGAAGCATGAGAATATTACTATTTTATAGTTTTGTTTGTTGTCAAAAGATAATAGGTATAGAATTTTATATAATTGATAAAAAGCATTTTTATCACCTATGTTAGTGATTTTTTTTCCTTTGGCATGCTGAATTCTAGATTCCTAAATAACAAATCATCTTTTTAGCCCTATAATTCATTTTGATTGTTTTTCTTGGATTTCTATAACTGACCATTACAATTTTCTTTTCAGAATGAACTAATGAATGCTATAAGTTTTTGCATGCTTAAAAATGTCTTATTTGAAAAATGAACTATAAAAAATATTAGGTCATATGTTAAGCCACAGAAAACTGCTATAGAGTTTCCTGTCACTTTCTAGGTTTAAATACTGGCATGATAAAATTTAAGATAAAATGACATTTTTCCTCTAGTGATTATTTTATTTCCTTCTCTAAGGATCCAAAGGATTATTTTTCCCACTGACTTTCAATAATTTTAAAGGTTATTCCTCAATGATGGTAGTTCTCTTTGTGTGTATATATATATATATATATATATTATTGTCAAGTTAGCTAACACACAGTATATATAGTATGGTCTTGGCTTCAGGAGCAAATTCCTGTGATTTGTCACTTATCACTTATTTTTCTTTAATATATGCCTTTAAAATATTTACACCAAAATTTCTATATTTAGTCTTCATTCTATCATATTTTTTATTGTATGTGTTTGAAGTTATGTTTTCTCTTCTTAATCTTCCCAGTTATGTTTATGTTGGATATCCTAGGTCTTCTTTTAATATTTCATCTTTCAAGTCATTTTAATACTTTTAAAGAATTTTTCTATTTCCTGTTTAATGTTAATTTATTTTTGATAGAGAGAGAGAGGAAGAGAGAGAGACAGAGCGTAAATGGGGGAGGGCCACAGAGAGAGGGAGACACAGAATCTGAAGCAGGCTCCAGGCTTTGAGTTGTCAGCACAGAGCTCGACGTGAGGCTCCAACTCACTAACAAGGAGATTATGACCTGAGTTGAAGTCGGATGCTTCACCTACTGAGCCACCCAGGCGCCCCTCCAATTCCTTTTTGTGTGACTCAAACTTACTCATAGTATCCTTGCCTCACTTATTTTCTCTTCTCTGGAGTCTACCTTTTATTATTTTCATTATGCCTTTCAATTATTAGTGTTTTCTTTCAATTAGTTAACTCTTTCCTTTTACTTAATCTCTTTTTCAGACTCACATTATTCCTTTATATCTCTCCTTAAGATTTCTCCTTTAAATTATTTCATGGGTTTCATTTTGTCTGTGCCTTCTGTGAAATTATAGAGGAAGATTTGTCTAATCTCACCAGATTCTTCTGGCAATTCCCCTGTGATATTGCTTATTTATGTTTTGTGTACATTCCTTTCCATTTTTCTTAAGTTTATATGCTTCAGTTCTATGATGGTTTCCTTATGTTTCATATCAACTCAATAGAGGACATGATGAAAATAGAGCACTAAAGAAAACTTTAATTTTATATTTTTGATGTTAATTTCACGAACATATCTTTCTGAGATGATTATTGCCCTTAATGGAGTCTCTTCTTAGTATTCAGGAATTAGCAAGTTATAATGATTATTGAAGACATTCAGTTGTGATAACCTTCCAATCACTGCTGATTCTCCTTTTGTCCTGCCTCTGACAGGACAGATTGTTATATGATAACAATCTCTGTCATATAAACGTGAGGCTGTGACAAGTAAAACTCTAATGTTGATGTGATTTCATCTTCAAATCCGCTCCGTATCATAACATTCTAATGCATAACTGGATCTCTATAGACATACCTCCCTCATCACACATTTCCATGGCATATTCTACCCAATAGATGTTCACTGTGATCAAAAATGGTAGATGGAGGGACTCCTGGGTGGCTCAGTCAGTTAGGCATCCGATTTCAGCTCAGATCATGGCCTCACAGTTCGTGGGTTCGAGCCCCATGTTGGGCTCTGTGCTGACAGCTAGCTCAGAGCCTGGAGCTTGCTTCTGATTCTGTGTCTCCCTCTCTCTTTGCCCCTCCCCTGCTCATGCTGCCTCTCTCTCTCTCTCAAAAATAAATAAAACATTTTTTAAAAATGGTAGATGGAGCCTTCAATATAAAACTGCTACTGAACTAGTCATAGGAAAATGTACACCCACCTAAATTCTCTTGAGTTACATGTGTGTTGTCAACACCTTCTTCCTAGATGTCCAAATTCTTAGTACTGGTTATAATTCTTCATAGTTTATGGCTTGGAATTCTGATTTCCTTTGCTTTATTAATATAGACTTCTTTCCTTTACGTTCTGTATTTTGTGGATTTTACAAAGTCTTAAAGATAGTAGAGTATATTTGACTTCAAACGGCCATATACTTTTTACTTTATTTATTTTGAAAGAGAGAGAGAGAGTGTGAGCCAGCAGGGGAGGAGCAGAGAGAGAAGGAGAGAGAGAGAGAGAGAATCCCAAGCAAGCTCTGCACTGCCAGCGGGGAGCCCAACACGGGGCTCAAACCCATGAACTGTGAGATCAGACCTGAACTGAAACCAAGAATCCATGCTTAACTGACTGAGACATCCAGATGCTCCAAACTGCCATCTTTATCAAACCGCCTTGCAATGATTTTGATGACTAAGTGAATCTTTATCAGATGTCTGATCCTTTCACTATTTGCCTTGGATTGCTAGGTAAAAAAGTCTAAACAGATTTTTTTTTCACTTTAAGCTCTTGAAGTTATACTTAGGTCTTTGACAAGCTTTGCTGCTGTTTTACAAGACTGATAAAGAGGTGTATGTCCATTTTACATTCTATGACTCAATTTCAGAAGTTATGAATTCATTACTTATGTCTTATTCAACTGCTATGAACAATATCTAATTCAAGGAGGCTGTCATTTTCCCTAAAAACTGTTCTGCTAAATTCCTTTTATTCATGAAGATAAAATATTTTCTACATAAATAGTTATAGTATGTTTTAATTAGTATTGTAAGAGTTCTCTTTAAAATTAAAGAGGAAATACATTACTCCCACCCAACAAAATTAAAAAGCATCAGAAATGATAGGGTATGAAGAAATTAAACAAGTTATTTTTGTATTTTCCTACATTCTGTAATTTAATAGTTAAATTTAAACTGGATAAAATTTCCTGAACCTATCTCACAACACATTTTCAAAAAGAAAAAGCCTGAAAAATGGTTTCTTCCCAATTTAAAATCACTTTCAGCCTTATCTCCAAGAGCAATGCAAATGTTTACCTTTAACTATGTCTACCTTAAAATGCTCCTTAAAATTCCCAGTTTTGCAGTTTATAGTAAGGAAAGCTACTTAAAGAATCCACTTTATTTTTTTTTTAATTTTTTTTTAATGTTTTATTTATTTCTAGGAGAGAGAGAGAGACAGCGTGAGCAGGGGAGGGTCAGAGAGAGAGGGAGTCACAGACTGAAACAGGCTCCAGGCTCTGGGCTGGCAGTCAGCACAGAGCCCGACGCGGGGCTCGAACCCACGAACCGCGAGATCATGACCCAAGCGAAAGTCGGACGCTTAACCGACTAAGCCACCCAGGCGCCCCTAAAGAATCCACTTTAAAACAAAATTTAATAAGACCCTTCTCACCACAGCAGGAAAAAGGAACAAACACTTAAGCAACCATGTTAAAAAGTCATTTATTTACGCATTCACTTCCTTCGACCTACAGGAAATGAAATGCAAACAAACTAAAGATAGGTTTTCAATCTAGTCCTCAGTAGTCTTTATATTAAGAAGAAAACAGGTTATTGCTACTTCAGGGAGTAGAAAAAGAAAAGTAAACTTATACATAAAGAAATGTGTATAAATGATAACATTCTTTATATTTCTTAACATAAAATGTCATAAAACATAATATAGATAAATATTTTATAGCTGACCAGAACCTATATTTAGCAAAAACCCTAGAACTGGAGAAGAAATATACAGAAGAAATTTTATTCCCTCACCGATGTTACAGTTTAGTCTGATGAGTTCAATTACTGTGTTCAGTTAAGCTGTATCTAAACTCTTGCTACTTTATTTTCTATTAAATTTCTCATTTTCTTTCAGACTGTCACATAACACAGATAGTTATAAAGAATAAACCTATTTCGTATTTCTAGAATTGATAAAACAATAAACAGTAAACCTAGAAATTGGGTAGTATACCTCATGATGAGTAAATACCTCATCTATTTACTTATATTGACTATTTTAACACTTTCTGTTGAGCAATGAATACTTCCACATTCTTCCTTTCTATATTGTAATTCTTGGTTACTTAGCCCAGTTTAATTGAGATGAAGGGTGAGGAATTAGTGCATTTAACACATCAACACAGATATACAAATCACATTGTAAAGACTATTTGCAAACATGTTGTGTCATTGAATAAATTCACTACACATGTGTTAATACACTCTGTGTGTGTTTGTGTCCACATGGATAAATTTGGCAAGTGTAGATGTCAACTCTTCATTCTAAAACACAATTTTAACTAGACAACAACAATACAACTCACCTAAAAATTAAAAGCTGACTTTACTGGGTCTTAATCAGGACTCTGCATAAGATGCTGCTTTCATTTTCAAAAAGTACATTTAACAATTTACAAACATTCCATAAATGAATAAAATATAAATGTAAAAAAACGCATGTTAAAATAAAAATATATCAGAGAATTTTTAGAAAAAAATACAAATTGGGCAAAAGGAATTTATTAAATGATCATAACTGTATAAAGTATTCATTTAATACTTAACTGGCAAATATAGTCCTTTTGATGAGAGACTTTCATAACCAATCTAGGAGCTGAAGACTTGAGGTTTAAATTTGAATACTTAAAAAAAATCAAGAGAACGAGACATATGTGCTTCATGGTTTTTTCCTGTGATGATTAAGGAAAATCATAGAGATGGTATCTCAACCAGTCCCTAAAAAAAGGATAGAATTTCAACAGGCAGAGAAGAATGAGTAAGTTATTCCATGTTGACAAAATAATAAAAGTGAAAAGATTCATAATAAAAATCAGTGAATTACAGAAGATCCTGAAGTCTAAAGGGCCCCAAATTTTAACTGCACAAAAAGCAGCCTGAAGATTAGGGTTAGGACCAAAGCAGAGGTCTTAGAGTTAAGATGATAGAAATGACTGTAAAAGCATTTACTAAATACTGAAAGTGAAGATGGATTTAGGAGCAAATAAAACTTTGTTTTCAGATATTTCGTATGAGGATTCAGGAGATTTTATACTTCTAAATGTCCAGAAATTAACAATTATATTTGCATCTGAAAAAAAGAATATCAGCTATTTGCTTCTATTTTGTCATCAACAAATCTCTCTATAAGATGAAACTTTTCAAAGCTATGCCTAATCATTCTTACCAAAAACTGGATTTGGCAGTAATATTCGTGAAAATAATATTTGTTGTAGGTTTGTGAGCTGATGAAACAGACAAAACCATGGATCAGTAACCCTTATGTTAAGACAGATTGGTCTTTTTTTTTTTGTAATACTTAATTTTTAAGTGTTTTATTTATTTCTGGGAGAGAGAGAAGAGAGAGAGAGAGAGAGACAGCGTGAGCAGAGGAGGGTCAGAGAGAGAGGGAGACACAGAATCTGAAACAGGCTCCAGGCTCTGAGCTGGCAGTCAGCACAGAGCCCGATGCGGGGCTCGAACCTACGAACCATGACATCATGACCTGAGCTGAAGTTGGACGCTTAACCGACTAAGCCACCCAGGCTCCCCAAGACAGATTGGTCTTAAAAAAAGGCTTATGTGAGGAGAACTGGAAAATAGTCATCAGAAATGGAGAAGAATTGAGAGTGTATGTGAAGTAAATTTAACAAGATAGGACCTAACTAGGTGAAATCAATCCCTTCAAATGTTGTGGAGACACCAATGAAGAAGACAGAAATTGGAGATAAGAAGTCAGGTAAAGTGTGTGATGAAGGAAGACAGGTGATAAGTTTACTACATTTTTTTTCCATTAAGATTTGAAGAGAAATAAATGGCAGTTCTAAGATGAGATTCTTCAGAGGAGGTAGGGTCAGTAAGAATGTTAATATTAAATCAGGGAGAATATAAGTAAGAATCATTCATCAGCCTTCTTAGTTTGGCAGCACTTCAGAGACCTGGAAGTGCATTCCACTTCAACCACTCACTCCAGTAGTGATGCACTCCACTCCATTGTCTCCCTGAATAGCTCAGCTTCTTAAATTTTAAATTCAAACTCATTCTCTTTCCTGAAACATTCCTACTTGTCTTCTCATTATCACTCTACTTATTATCTCCAACAGGGTAATTTTTAATTATCCTCCATAGAACAGACTCTTCCAATCCTCATTTTAAACTCCAGTTATGTAAGCTATTCAGGCCAACACATCAGGCAAAAAACCAAAACCAAAACCAAAAACAAAGCAAAACAAAACAAAAAACCACAAGAAAAAACAAATAGAATTTTCTTTAACTCCATCCATTTTGAAAATGTGTCACTGGATTAAACCAACTCTTCTCCATACCTTCATGCAGTCTACTGTTGAAAGTGATATAACAGCAAAAGTTTACCAGAATGAAGAAAATCAAAGCTCCCAAAGTCAAGTTCAAAGCTGTCATATAATGTTTCTAGGTTTCCCAAATCCCATTTTATTCAATTTCATAGCAACCAATTGAATCCATATCAGTTTCTTCAACATACTCTCTTGAATGCCTGTCTCACTCCAATTATTGCCGTATCATTCAGATCTTCTTTCTAGCCCCCACCTTTTAAAAATTTTCTTCAAATTTTCTTTTCCTCACTTATTTAATCCTCACACATGCTTGATAGTTTTTTCCCCTCACAAAAAGCATTGAGACTGTTTTTCACAGATTTATTAACTCTTTTTGGATGCTAAATCAAGAAGACATGTTAATCTGTTATTTCACTTTTTCAGCAGCTTTTAAGACTGTTCACTTCCTTAAATATTGCTTCCTATGATGATAAATTCTTTAGGGATGTTCTCTCTCCCATATTGCCCCAATTTATTGTTTTTGTTTTTGTTTTCTTTTTTACAAAGTACTTTGCATCCTTCCCTTTTTTTTTCTGCCTAAATCATAGTTGGCATTATTCCTCAGAGTCTGTTTTAGATCCCTTGATTTTTCGCTCTTCTTGGATGATCTTTCCACATTTTCCATCACAGCTTTAATAAATAACCTATAAACAAATTCCACTCATATCTATGGCTCCTTACCAGTTCTTTCTCCTTAGACCCAGAGTTACATTGCTAACTTGATATTTCCACTTGAGTTGTGATATTCTCCAATATTGAATTTCTTATTTTGCCCCAACACCTGCTTCTCATTCTGAATTGCCAATCTCAATGAAAGTTGTCTAATTTTCTACACAGTTGGTCATGCAAAAACTTCTATATCACTTAAAAATACCTAAATTCTGCCCCTTCCTTCATTCTATGCATTACCAAATCATGTTAGTTCTTAGTGCTAACCTTACAAATCCATCCATCATTTTTTATCCCCATTGACACCAACATAGATAAGGCTCACCTATGCTGAAATAATAGATATCTTTTTCACAAGGTTTCCTGTCCCCAAGTTTTTCCTCCTCAATCTACTCCCCCTACTAAAATCAAGAAATTATTCTAAGCCATACATTCACTTTGTTGCTTTTCAAAATCATCTCACTTTCTTTTAGCATAAAGTGCAATAGCCTCACATGGTCTGCCAGTTCCTTCATGATTTAGCCCTTGCTTATCTACCTAGAATCATCTCTTGTCACGGCTTACACTTTAAAGTGAAATACATTTAATTATCACTCTTTTGAATGTGCAATGTAATTTCTAACCTCTGAATCTCTCTCACTTTTAACACTCTTACTTTTGTCTCCTTAGTTTATAAACTCTAATATCCTTCACGTTTTAATGTTGTTGTTTATTACTGTAAAATTACTTTTTTTTTTCAATTACTAGAAAATTCCTAAACCCACTAGCTGGCAGATGACCCTCTTCTGTGCTTCACAGTGTTGAGACCAATTTATCATGACTTCCTTTGTACCTATCTCTGTCTTTTATGAAACTCTGAGCTGGATGAGCGTCAAGACCATTTCTATTTGCCGATGTATAGAAAAAAAGTTATGTTAGGCCCTGTATAAGTGCACTAAAGGAATTTATTAAATCAAAAGATTCACTCATAAAACAGAAACACATGCACATGAAGCAAATACGCATAGGAGCCTTAGAACATGAGAAGGGATTATAGATTATAATTACAAATAGATTATAATGTCTTCAACAACCCGAATGAATATCTTGAGCTCTCACAAGTAACGGAGGTTCATTAGATAGTGATTTTCAACTGAAATTCCAGGTCTCGTGAAGGAGGTTCTTTGGAATTTGTGGGTGAGTGCATGCAATTCTGCTCTTCTATAACAGTTGTTCTCAGCTGTGCATGCTTTTCTTACTTAGCAGACATTTGGCAATGTTTGGTGATGACATTTTTGACTGTGACAATTTGAGGATTGTGGTGGGACAGGTAGCTACCAGCATCAGTGGATAGGGGCCAGAGTTGCAGCAAAACATCCTACAATACATAGGGAAGTACCACCACAAAGATTTACTTAACCCAAAATGTCAATAGTGTTGAGGTTGTGTGCTATAAAGACTAGAATTAATATTATGTGCTGCCTTGACATCTGATAAAATCAGAAGGACCTCAAAAAGCCTAACCACAAGTTCTTTCCTCCTCTGATCTTGCAGGTAAGATCTCCTACCCCAAGAGCTCCCCCTATCATATGGACAAGTTGCAATTCTTAGTTATCAATCAGTAGCAGGTTTCCATTTCCTACCAGCCTGCAGAATTATGAGAACAAGCTAATCATATACTCCTGCAGGAACCAGGAAACACCCTGGCTTCCTGAAGCTATGAGGTCTGCCTTCCACAGCCTCTGCTTGTTACCTCTTCCCAAGTGTGTCCCCTATGCAGCCCTGCATGCAGTCCTCTTCCCCAAGGCTGTATGTGAGACTAATAAACTGCCACTGATCTCACCTGTCCAGTGTTGGGTACCATGTGTTCTGCCATCCTCATGACCTCAGTGTTGGAATTCTTGCCTCTCACTAGTGGGAAGATCTGTTCAGGTCATTATCTCGTGGTTCATGGGTTTGAGCCCTGTGTCAGGCTCTGCACTGACAGTGGGGAGCTTGCTTTGAATTCTCTCTCTCTCTCCCCTCTCGCTCTGTCCCTCCCCTGCCTGTGGCATGTACTCTATTTCTCTCTCCCTCTCAAAATAAATAAACTTTAAAAAATAATAAAAATCAAATGTTTTATTTATGTTTGTTTATATTATTAGTTACTATACTTATTTATTGAGTATTATAACAGGATTTCATAATAAATAAGCATACTCATACAACTTTGTGATGAGGTTTAATTATTCTATCCAAAGTTGGCTAAGCAGAACAGTTTATATATTTCAAAGCTATAGACATCTATTATTACTCAATTTCCAAAGTTAATTTTCTAATGTTTCTTTCATTACATCAATATATAATATTTTATAACTTGATTTTTATGTGTGCATAATTGTTCATCTCATGCATATACCATGCATGACTGTAGCTTTTATTGACTTTTCTTTGGCTTCTACTCTGCAAAAGAACCATATTATACTTATTCTGCATGAACTCAATATTGGCTTTTTGTCAATATTTAAGAATAGAATTTGCATTTCAACACTACAGTGAGAGTCAGAGTTGATTTAGAATGTTCTTCTAAGAGATCATGTAATAGCTTAGCAAATTTAAAATAAGATATATTTTGGCCATCTTTGTATCTTAATGATATGAAATTGTTTTTAAATCGTTTAGAGACATTTTTCTCTTGCTAGATAGAATAGGAAAAAAGAGATAATAATGCACAGAGATTCAGGTAGTGAGGTCATAGAGAAAACTTAAACTGACCTTGAAGTGTGGCTTCTTTGTGTGAGCTTCTTGATATGTTATCCATATTCTAAAAATATATGAATGTGCCATTTTTCTTTGAAAAACAAAGCTTTCTCTAACATTCTTGACTAAGTCTAACTTTTACATTGGTTTAAATCTTTGTTCAAAAGTTACCCTTTCTGACAAAGTTTGCCCAACCACATCATCTAAAAGATAAGTCCTCAACCCCATCATTTTCTATGCCCTTATCCTGCTTAATTTTTCTCCTTAAAAATTTCACTTCCTTAATCAGTGCTGTGATATAAAAGCACAGTATATAATACACTTAATATATAATATGATATGATATATTATGTGATATGATATAACATAACATAATATAATTTTTCATTTATCTCTCCAACTAAAGTGCAAATTCTTTTGTTAACATCTGAATTCCAGTTCTTAAAATACAATCCTTTATATGAGACAAATAGAGACACAGGAAATAGTCCCACCTCAGCACAGACCCAATCAAAACTCTATTGCTTGTGGGAAGGGATAGAAGCAAATTCTTCTTCTAGAGAAGGGATATGGAAACCTCCCACCTCCAGGACACAGGCAAAGATCTAATGTTCCTGGAGGACAGATAAAAGCAACAACCCTCTGCATGTGGATGAATGGTCAGGAAACTTGCTGTGACTTAACAAGATTGCATTAGTAAAAATACTGCACTATGTGTGTCACAGAAGGAGGGGTAAACAATACTTTCCCTCCCCAGAGCCACCAAAAATACAAGTCAGAGTGTGGCTCTCACAAGTAAAAATGGCAAGAATTCGGAAAAAAAAAAAAAGCCCATTCTCAAGGCCAGTGATACAAGGCCTACACAATACTGAACTGAACCAAGAAAATAGAGACTTCTTTCTGCATTGTATAATGGTATAAGGGGAAACCTTCTCTGTGCTACATGTGTACAAGGACGGCCAAAAGAGGGGTCTGGGAAAAACCCTTCAGCACCCCGCAGCCTATTCCAAATACAAGTAGCAGCAAGCCACCACTAAAAAAATTTCCTGTAGTCACCAGATTATGATAAGAAAACCCAAAGCCAGCTCAAGTCTTGCATAGTTTGACTGAATTCCACTAAGTCTTGAGAGAAGATTCATGTTCGTGTCTGAGTGTGACATTTATCTTAGTCTCTACTGTTTGTCACAGTTTTTTATTCAATAAAAAAAAATCCTGAGGCACAAAAGAGCAAGGGAAAAACTCAATCCAGTATTAAGAAAAAGGGCAATCAACAAAAAATTTTAAATAAAAATAATATAAATTATGTGCTAATAATGGGGATAAGTTAAAAATGTGCACACAACCCAACACTCAGTTTTCCTAAATAATGCAGAAAGAAAAAAAAGAGATGAATAAAAAAATTAGATACTACTTTATACCCAAAATCTTAAATTTTAAATATTTACCATTAAAAATATTGAATATTTACTCTTAAATATTAAAATATTAAATATTTTCTGAGAAGGTGGAACAGTGGAAATTCTCACACATTGTAAGTAGAGTATATTTTATAACCATTTTGGAAATTTCTTTTAGAAAATTTAGAAATTTTCTTTTAGAAAATTAGTAAATGTATAGCTATCATATCATAAAATGTTACTCTTAGGTATTTAGGCAGTGAAATTGAAGTACATGTTCCTAAAGAACTAATACACAAATATTAATAAATTATTCATAATAGCAAATTCTAGAAGCCTTAATCATCAGTAGTTGATAAGATGAACATATTATGGTATATTTATACAATGGAGTACTTCATATAAATAAAATTGACAAACCTCTGTTTCGCTTACCGAGTAAGTGAATAAAAGAAGCCTCACAAAAGAGTCTATAGTATGTAATTATATTTATGTCAAGTTCTAGAATAGGCAAAAAGATAATATGGCAATGGAAATCAGGTCACTAATTGTCTGCAGCATGAGGGAGGGTTGACTTATTGGGAAACCTATGAGGGAAATGTCAGGTATGATGAAAATGTTTTATAAATTTATTGGCACCATTGTCAAAAATCATTTAACCATATATACAAGGGTTTATTTCTTGCTCTCTATTCTCTTCTATTGGTCTACATTTTCTTTAATGCCAATACCACACTTTTGATTACTGTAGCATTGTAATAAGTTTTAGAATAAGGAAACATGAGACCTTCAAACTTGTCTTTTTTGAAGATTATTGTGTTTATTTGAAATCCCTTTTAATTTTAGATGAATTTTATAATGCATTTTTCAAGTTTTACAAAAATATTTTTAAGAATTTCAAAGAGATTGGATTTAATATGTAGATCGTTTTGTACAGTATTGATATCTTTGCAATCTAAGTCTTCCAATCCATGAAGACTTCCAATCCATAAATGGAATGGTGAGGTGGGTTTCCATTTATTTACATCTTTAATTTATTTTGTCAATATTTAATAGTTATAAGTGTACAAGCCTTTAATCTACTTGCTTAATTTAATTCCTAAGTATTTTATCCTTTTTGAAGCTATTGGAAACAATAGAACTGTTTTTCTTAATTTACTTTTTGGATTTTTGTTTGGATTATCTTGATAAAATTTATAATTCAAATATTATTCAGCCATAAAAAAGTTAAATCATGCCATTTATAACAACACGGATGGAACTTAAAGGCATTATGCTAAGTGAAATAAGTCAGATAGAAGGAGACTAATACCATACGATCTCACTTAATGTAGAATCTAAAAAGAAAAAAAAGGCTCATAGATACTGAAAGAGAACAAATTGGTGGTTCCCAGAAGCAAGGATTCAGAGGTAGGGTGAAATGAGGAAAAAAAGTGAAATTATACAAACTTCTAGTTATAAAATAAAAGAGTCTTGGGATGTCATAAACAGCATGGTGACTATAGTTAATATTATCACATTGCAGATTTAAAAATTGCCTAAGGAATAAAACTTAAAACTTCTTATCACAAGAAAAACATTTGTAACTATGTATGGTGACACATATTAACTCGACTTATTGTGGTGATCATCCATAATATACACAAATATGGAATCATTGTGCTGTACACTTGAAACTGATATAATGTGTGTCAATTATACCTCAATAAAAAGTTACATTTATTTTATT
The DNA here is from genome assembly GCA_017311185.1 of Proteles cristata cristata. Taxonomy (NCBI): domain Eukaryota; kingdom Metazoa; phylum Chordata; class Mammalia; order Carnivora; family Hyaenidae; genus Proteles; species Proteles cristata. The sequence goes on along the minus strand of JAESUZ010004037.1, from coordinate 1,134,999 downwards.
ACATTTATTACATTAAAATTATTTATCATTTATTTTGAGAGAGAAAAAGAGAGTGCATGTGGGGGAGAGGTGGAAAGAGAGGGAGAGAGAATCTCAAGCAGGCTCCACACTGTTAGCACAGAGTCCAGTGTGGGGCTTGATCTCACCAACTGTGAGATTATGACCTGAGCCAAAATCTAGGGTTGAAGTTTAACTGACTGAGTCATCCAGGTGCCCCATATATTTATTACATTTTTATTAAGCTGTAACTTGTAAAAATTATGGTAATGTATTAAAATAACTAATATCAAGAAACGAGTAGCATTTCTATACACTAGCAACAAAGTAGCAACAAATTAAGAAAAGTTTCATTTACAAGTGTACCAAAAATAAACATATAAAATACCTTGGAATAAACTTAACCAAGAAGGTGAAAGACTTGTATTCTGAAGCTATTATGCATTAATGAAAGAATTTGAAGATGGTACAAACAAATGGAAAATATCCCAAGTTTGTGCATTGGAAGAACTAATATTGTTAAAATGTTTGTATTAATGAATGCAATCTATAGATTCAATGCAATCGCTATCAAAATGCCAACAGCACTTTTCACAGAACTAGAAACGATAATAGAAAAATTTGTAGGGACATGCAAAAGAATGAAACTGGACCACTTTCTAATAACATACACAAAAATAAACTCAAAATAGATTAAATACCTAAGTATGGTACCTAAAACTGTAAAAGTCCTAGAAGAAAGCATTGTCAGTAATTTCTCTGACATCAGCCATAGGAACATTTTTCTAGATATGTCTCCTAAGGCAAGGGAAACAAAAGAAAAAATAAACTATTGGAACAACATCAAAATAAAAGCTTTTGTATAGTGAAGGTAACCATCAACAAAACAACAAGACGAAAGACAAATAACCCACTGATGGGAGAAGATATTTGCAATGATATATCCAATAAGGGGTTAATATCCAAAATATGTAAAGAATTATACAACTCAACACCAAAACTACAATTTGATTAAAAAATGGTCCTAGGACCTGAATAGACATTTTGTTCAAAGAAGACATACAGATTCAACAGACACATGAAAAGATGTTCAATATCACTAATCATCAGAGAAATGTAAGTTAAAACCACAATGAGATATCATCTTACACTTGTCAAAATGGGTAGAATTAAAAAAACCCACAAGAAATATTAAGTGTTGGTGAGGATGCGGAAAAACAAAGGAACTCTTATGCACAGTTAGTGGGAGTGTAAATTGGTGAAGCCACTGTATGAAACAGTATGGAAGTTTCTCTAAAAATAAAATGTAGAAATACCATATGATCCAATAATTTCACTACTGGGAATTTATGCCCCAAAAAACAAAAATACTAATTAAGAAAGATATATTTATGTATATGCATATTATAGCTTTATTTACAATAGACAATATAAGGAAGTAACTTAAGTGTCCATCAATAGATGAATGGATAGGGAGGTGCCTGGGTGGCTCAGTCAGTTAGGCATCCAATTCTTGATTTCAGCTTAGGTCATGATCTTATGGTTTCTGAGTTCAAGCCATGCCACGGGCTCTGTGCTGATAGATCAGAGCCTGGAGCCCGTTTTGGATTCTGTGTGTGTGTGTCTCTCTCTCTCTGCCACTCCCCCACTCATACTCTGTCTCCCTCTCTCAAAAATTAAAAAAAAAAACATTAAAAAAAATAGATGAATGGATAAGGAAGACCAATGGATAATTAATGGAATATTACACAACCATGAAAAAGACAAGATCATATCATTTGAGACAATGTGGATGGACCTAGAGGGTATTATGCTATGTGAAATAAGTTAAACTGAGAAATATAAATAACACATGATTTCACTCATATGTGAAATCTAAGAAAAAAGCAACAAAAATGAATAAACAAACAAAAAGCAGAGAACAAACTGAATGTTGCCAGAGGGAAGAGGAGTGGGGGATGGGCAAAGTGAATGAAGGGGAGTAGGAGATAGAGGCATCCAGTTCTGGAACGAATAAGTCACAGGAATAAAAGGCACAGCATAGGGAATATAGTCAATGATATTGTAAAATTGTTGTATGGTGACAGAGGACAGCTACAGTTGTGGTGAGCACAGTATAATGTATAGAGAGATTGAATCACTATATTGTACACCTAAAACTAATGAAACACTGTATGTCAACTATGCTAAAATTTAAAAAAATAAAGGTTATATTCAAATAAAAAAGTAAAAAGAATAAACTATAAACTGCTATAACAAAATAAAAAAATAGAAACAGAAATAGGAAAAAATTGAGAGAAACAGTAATATTGGGACAATCTACTTCATCTACCTTGGCATTTAACAGATAAAACTGAAGATAAGAGAAAGAGAATCATCACAATGATTAATTATGAAATTAATCAGTTTTGTAAATAAAGTTTCAGTGAAATATACCTAAGGTTATCTGTTTAAAGATGTGAGTAGTTGCAGCAGACAGCATATGGCCCACAAAACTGAAAATACTTAATCTCTAGTTCTTTTCAGAAAATGTTCAACAACTCCTGATATAGAGAATCGAGCTATTTTTCTAAAGAAACAGGGGCTTAAATAAATCAAGTATTCCTCAGCGTACATTCAAGAAGTCTTATTGCTGGCTCTTCACATCTCATGAGATAGCAGTTATTATTATCATTAGGACTCCAACTCAGAGCCACTTTTTGCTTATTCTCTAGAAATGATTCACATCACTGCTCCAAGCTGCAAGTCTATGAAGTGGCATATTCTGAGTTGGACACTCACACTGCAAACATTTTATGTGTCAATAAGAACAAAAGGGAGAAAGGATGTTTTGGGGCAACATGATATGTATGCCATAGTTCTATATCAGTGGAACATTGCACTATTCAAATGCCGTGATCCATAAAGTATTGCAAGAATTTATTGTATTATAATATAGAAATTAAAATCTCAAAATCAAAATGTGCAGAATATTTTCTCTGATCCTGATGTCATAAAAGAATAAATTAATAATATTGGCCCAACCAAAAAAAAAAACTGCAAATATTTGTAAATTAAAAAAAAATCTAATCATTTAAATTAAAACCTGGGTCAGAGAGGATGACAACATTACATTTCATGGTCAATGAAGAGAAGAGAAAATTATAATAACATATTTCAAACATGGCATGTAAGCTGTATTCAGAAGAAAAAGCTATAAATACTTTATTATTATACATCAAAAGCCATACAATAAAACAAACTATAAAAGAAAATATCAAGTCTATCCAAACTGGCGAAGGTTTATAAATGTGCAAAGGAAAACAGAAAAATTAATATAGGTAAACATACACAAAAATACTGATTTATAAAACATAAAAATAAGATATTTATAAATACATTGAAGAGTTTATTGGGTGTGTGGCTGTCCTCCTCATATTTTGATGAATACCAAGTCGGTTTTTCAGCCAGTGTGAACCAGCACAGCCTAGCAATGGTTTATAGCCAGCATCTGCTCTGACTACTGTCTGTGCTGCAGGGGTTATGTGAATATTATGAGTATCACTGATGTGAATACCCAAATGCTGAGCCCGAATGTGAGTCACTTATTGTTAACATAAGGGAACCTAATTGTCAAAATACCTGAAGGAAACGCAATTGAACTGGAAATATTTAAACTCATTTCCTTCACCTAACACAACTCACATATCTTCAGGAAGTTGGAGAGCAGGGGATTATTCTTTATTTCAGGTGAATTGCTTTAAAAGACTTTCTGCTTGCCTGTCTGCTGGTCTCCTCCTTCCTTACCATTTTTCCTCCGTTTTCCTTTCTTCCTTTCCCTCTGTGAATCTCATGGTAGGCACTTGTGTGGAGTATATATTCCCTGTTGGGAATATAAAACCTGACATTTCTTATGTTTTTGGTTCATGCATGCTGAACATTGAGATATTGTGAGTGAGCTTTAAACATTATTGATGTTGCAGAGGCGCCTGGATGACTCCGTCAGTTGAGCATCCTACTCTTGATTTTGGCTCAGGTCATGGTCCCAGGGTCCTGGGATCAAGTCCCACGTTAGGCTCCTTGTGAAGGTGAGGTGGAGCTTGTTTTAGATTCTCTCTCTCTCCCTTTGTCCCTCTTTCCCACTCCTGCTCTCTCTCTAAAAGAATATATATACATGAATAAATAAATAAATTCATAAATAAATAAATGTTATTGAGGTTGCTAAAATTTCTGGGAGGAAAAAATGTATTGGAGTCATGCTGTATATCATATGCTATCAGAAAATATTTAACAGGCAAAATCCAGGGAATTTTGATTTTGTTAAGTAGGGAGGGTAGAATTGAAAAGTAATATAACAATAGACTGGTGTTTGCATTAATAATAATGGTTGTATAAAGTTGTTTCTCTTTTCTTTTCTTCCTTTCCTTTCCTTTTTTTTTTTTCTGAATTGGGCTTGGCCAAAGCTAATGCCAGACTCTGATGCTACAAGCAAATGAGCATCATGTTATTTATAAACAACTTATATTCTGCTACTCAGTCAGTCTCTACTTCTGAGTTAAACGAGGGTAATAGAGGGTCAGAAACACTCTATACACATCCAGTATGGCTAATCAGGAAAGATGGAGAAACAAAAGTACAAACATTAGGAACAAATAGGAGCTATTTCTGCAGTTATAGAAGACATCACAGCACAGTAATTATGAAAGAAGACGGAGACAGTGTGCTCATGAATTTCAAAACCTCTATAAAGTGGATCATTTGCAAGGAAAACATAGAGAATGAAATTATCCTCATAAAAGAGAAAAACCAATAATGTATAAAACTGAAGGAAAAAGTTGTAGAATCATTCTCTAAAACAAATACTCTCATCTGTGTTAATTTATGACTCAGATCTTCCAAAATCTCACTAAATAATTTTATTAAAATCTAAATCCAGGCCTTTAAATACACATTTTAATATACTTCATATGTTTGCTCATTCCTTATTAATAGATTTTTTATGATTGTTAATAGGATTTGTTTTCTCACAGCTCTTACAAATTGGCTGTTGTTTCCTCCAAAGCTATATGTTAACTGGCCACATTAATGAATTCTTTTATTAACTTTTGTATAAGAACATGTTTAGCTGCAAATAAGTGAACACTCAACCAAATTAAGTTAAGCAAAATATGAAATTAATTAGCTCGCATAATTAAACACCTCAGGCCTAATCTTATGTTTTTCAGATAAGGCTTGATTCAGGGTTTAAATAGCATTTAAAATCACAATCTATCTCTTTTCATTCATTTGAGTTGGCTCCATTTTCAGCTAGCATATACTCTTCTGGTCACATGAAGCTATTAGTAGTATGATCCCAACACCTTACCCAGGAGTTGAGCAAGAACCATCTCAAATCCTGACTGAAACAGATTAGATAGATCAGTTTAAGGCACTTGCCTCTCCAAAACCACAACAGTTGAGTATAGGTCACTGCAATTAGTTCCAATACTGAGAACCTGTTTCTAACGTCTGGTGTAGTACACAGCTACATATGCACCAAAACATTTGTCCCTTCCTAGGAGTAGAAATGGTTGCTGAGAAATGACTTCCTAGCCATGCACTATCTTTCTTACTTCCCCTCCCACCAGTAAAAGTAGGTGAAGTAGTGTGACCAATTCTCACTAATAGAATGTGAGAGAACAGGTTGTGAGTACTTGAATGTCAATACACTTCTTTTTGTTTTAAAAGTTTATTCATTTTTGAGGGACAGAGAGACAGAGCAAGACCCAGGGAGGGGCAGAGAGTGGGAGACACAGAATGTGAGGCAGGCTCCAGGCTCTGAGCTGTCAGCACAGAGACCAGTGCGGGACTCAAACCCAGGAGCAGTGAGATCATGACCTGAGCAGAAGTCGGAAGCTTAACTGACTGAGACACCCAGGCGCCTCTCAATACACTTCTTAAGGTTGAATTATTTATCATGGTATATTAATATAATGCACTTATCCTGCTAATGTCCTATTAGCTTTCCTGAATATATATTAATAAGCAATATATTTATTTGTATCCTCTCTCGCTTTTTTTTTCTATGAGTCTGACTAGACATTTATCTTTTCAAAGAACCAGCTGCTGGCTTCAGTAATCTAATTCATTGTTTTTTGTTTGTTTGTTTGTTTTTTAGTTTCTATACCATTTATTTCTGCTGTAAATTTATTTCCTTCCTTTTGTTTCATTTGGGTTTTGTTTGTTCTTCTTTTTGTAACTACTTTAGGTGCAATATTAGGTTGTTTATTTGAGATTTTTCTTGCTTCTCGAGGTAGACCTCTTTGATTTATTGGTTAATCCATTCATTGTGTTGTTTACCCTGAGCCATCAGCACAGAGCCTGACGTGGGGCCATAACTCACAAACCACAAGATCATGACCTGAGCCAAAGTCAGACACTTAACCGCCTGAGCCACCCAGGCGCCCTAAAGATATTTAGTGTGTAAGTCTCACTTCCAGTTATGTGGTAATAAAGTGCATATTTGACTGACAACTTTTAGCTTGATTTCACCTACTCTGAATTACAAAGCAGAAAGTTGTAATTGAAGTGTAATTTTTAAACAATGAAGAATGAGGGTATACTATACTAGGTAGAATATAGTAGTTCATGGCAGGTTAACAATACCAATGCCAACAACTAGAAAAATTGGAGTAAACATATTATTATAAGCATCAGAGAACTAGAAAATAACTCAGTCTAAACAGTCTAAAATAACAGAATGGAGACAAATATTTGGGGTATGGGCAGCCATTTCCCCATCTGGGCCCTGAGAGGGGTTTGTTTTGGTGAGTTTATGATAGGAAGGGATTCTGCAATAACCAGGCACTTTTGCTTGAGTTTATTTTGCCAAATGTTCTGTTTTTTGATCTGGGTGCCTATTACATGCTTGCCTTCTGTTTTTGAAGATTCATTGAGCTCTACACTTACGTGTTTGCATTTTTTGTACACATTTTATACTTCAATTAAATAATTTTAAACAAAAATGAAGAATAGCATCAAATACACAAACTAGAAATTTTGTAATTTTATAATATCTGTGAACTTGCTGAGTTGAGAAATGGAACGAGGCATAATTTAATGGTGTTTGTAAATAACATTTGATTGAGTATAATTGTGACATGATTTGAATGCATTCATGAGTGTCACTGTTTAATTTTCTGTAATCAAAATTTTTAAGAATACTGTTTGCACAGTGACAACTTCAACAACTTACAAAGCTAGCTGCTTGGCCCTTTTTAGATTTACTGATGAATCTAACAGCATAGCTTATTGAAACTAACTGACCAGCACCTCTCACTACGCATGTACATTACACAAAAAGTAATCTACCCTCTTCTCTCTGACTGTGCTCTAGAAACCATATTTCTGTCTAGACAGATTTCTCATTTCTTAATAGCACATTGTGCTTTCCTCACTAGACTTTCACCACAAAATACAAGATTGCAAACAATAATATGTGGACATTGTATTTATTTGTTTGCTTTATGCATATTTGAAAAGAAAAATTTAAACATTTTGAAGACTATAATTACACAGAAGAGATGCCATTTAACAGAAAAGAAGCAAGAAGGAAACCCATGAATTATTACATGAAACCAAAAGAGTATGAGAGATACACACAGTGTGTCTTATGCATCTGGCTTCTAGAATAATTCCTGGGATATAGTAGGCATTCAATAAATATGTTTTGAATTGAATCAATAGGTTTTTTAATTGCAATTTTCCCCCTAAATTTTTTAGTATACTTAAACCTCACAAAAACATAATCTATGTATCCTGTCTTTGAGAGCATCTTGGCACATGGATATATTCTCCTAATATATATCCTAAATTGAGAGGCCCAGCCATAAAGAAAAAAAATTAGGAATATATTCAAAGCTTAAGACACAAGTTTTTCAACATACCATTCGTTATAAAGTAAAAACTACCTATGCATTAACAAATGAGGGTTAAATTCACCCATTAAAATATATATACTCTAATAAGTTATGTAAATATTTGTTTCTGGGGAGTAAATGCATTTAACTTTTTATATATTCATCCATTTATACTATCTGGAAGCACTACCACATAGTAATTGAAAGTTTAGGGTTTTCTTTGAGAATTAGATAATACAAATTAAGCACTTCTATCTGACACAAAGTAAATGCAATGTAAGCATTGGTATTTCTAGTATAGGTGTTTAATATTTTTTAGAAACATGTATTGATACTATTTCAGGAAAACAAAAATACTTCATTGTAATAAAGAATTATTTTATGTAGATTTTCATGGCCATGGAAGTGTTTTTGATATGATGTTTAGTGAAATTATATCAGAAAATCATTCATTATATGATTTAACTACATATAAAATGTAGAAATGGGGCTAAAAAAGAGAAAATGTTAAAATTTTTCTTGATTTTTCTGGAGTTTTATTAAATTACAAACTCTATGGCCTTTTGTTTCTCTCTCTCTTCTATATTTTAACAAAATATGTCACATTAAGAATTTAATTATTAAAAACATGGATAATCAACATTCACTTTTTATGGAAAAATGTCAATATTATGGCAAATTATGACCAGTATATACTTGTGACAGTGTAGTGTGAGGGCAGCTTTCAAATTTCATCATTTAGGCTCAAATCTTATCTTTATCACTCTTCAGTATTTCTTATCTTTCCATGCCCTTTTAAGGGTAAGGCCTGAAACTTTTACCATAAGAGAACTTTTTGCAAAGTAGTAATCTTCATCCCACTAAAACAAATGAGCTCTCCACTGAGGAAAAATAAAAGAAAAATATTTTAGGTGGTATAATCTATAAGCCAAATTATTTTTTCATACTTACTCTAATTTACAAAGTTCAGGTCCTCTATCAAAAGTTTTAGTTTTCCTAGAAATTCATTCTTTTCTGCTCAGAAAAGCCTGGAAAAGCCCAACCCAGGATACCTCCCTTTCCTTGGCCCAGACAGTCCAAAAAGTCCTAAATTCACAATCAGGGCCATGAAGACCATTGACAAAGGGACTTGCTGATTCAGTTAAAGAAAAGCGGAAATAAACTCTCCATGTTCTTGTCCCTTATGATTCATGAAATCATTACAAGCCAATATTTAACTGAGTCCTTCTCTGTGTCAGTCTCTGACAAGGGCAATTGCAAATTAATTATCAATACAACTAATTAAAGTAATCTAAAGGGAATATGCATACTGAGAGAACAAAGCAGGGCTAACTTCACACCATAAATTGTAGTGCAATCCTATGAAGAAGTTAGACCAGGAGAAACCTATCAGGCAGGGTAATCAAAAATGGGGCCAGAAGTCAATCCAGAAGACTTCATCTGACCCATCCCATGAAATCCTATGAAAAACTCAATCACCTTAATTCTTAGTGAAATCAAGCTAGGTACAATATATGAAGACTCTACATTTACCTCTTTTATAGCACAGCATGTATGGTTTGCCAACTCTGTGATATCTGCCTAGAGAGTCTCATCACTTGTTCTGAGTGGTGGCTGTCTAGCTACTGGACCTAAGTGGAGTCACATCCTTCACAGTCCTGAAAAGAACCAGCTTCCTTACCCTGCATGAAAAATAATGGGTAGAGGGGAGCCTGGGTGGTTCTGTTGATTGAGTGTCTGACTTTGGCTCATGATCTCACAGTTCCTGAGTTCAAGCCCCGAAATTGGGCCCTCTGCTGTCAGTGTGGATTCCACTTCAGATCCTATGTTCCTGTCTCTGTCCCTTCCCCATTTGTGCTCTCTCGTGCACATGTTCTCTCTCTCTCAAAGATAAATAAACTGTCAAAAATGTTAAAAAAAAAAATCATGGGTGGCAGTGGGCCCGATTGGCAACTGAATGAATTGTCAACTTCTAATTGATGGTGTGTACCCATAAGCGGACTATGGAGATTCTCTTTTCTTTTCGCTTCTTCTGCTTCCCCTGCTTCTTTTTGAACATTTTAACATTTACCTAATTTTTGGATGTTTCATTTCTACCTAAAGAAAAGCTGGAGAAGAGAGAATTCAATATAGATAAAACCTACAACTGTTTATTTTCACATCTATTTGAAAATACCAATGAAATATGTTGATGCAAATTATGAAAACAACACATTTTAGATGATCTGTGAACTTTTTTATCTACATCATCCCTTTTATTCCCAGTGGTGTAGATAACTAAAATATTTATCTCTGCTGCCCCCTCCTGCCACCACCAATTTTTCCCCCATCAGTTGTCTTTTTAAGAGTAGGAGAATGGGGAGCACCTGGGAGACTCAGTCGGTTGAGCATCTAACTTTGGCCCAGGTCATGATCTCAGGGTTTATAGGTTCAATTCCCACATCGGGGTTTGCCCTGACAGCTCAGAACCTACTTCAGATTTTGTCTCCCTCTCTCTTCCCTTCCCCTGCGTGTACTCTCTCTCTCTCTCTGAAAAATAAATACACATTAGAAACAAAGTAGGAGAATGGCTTCTGTATGCATTTTATGTGGACAGACACAGATGTTCTCACAGTCTCAATTAAAGAAAGTAGCTAGGGGGCTGCAGAAAGAACGAGGGCAAAGAGCCATGTTGTTTTACACAACTACAAGGGTCTGAAGGATGGCTACTGATTTTTAAGGCTTTTATATATTTATATTTAAAAACATAAGTATATAAAATCACATGATAATCAGTAGTATATTTAAGAACTGCAAAATATATGGGGCGCCTGGGTGGCTTAGTCGGTTAAGCGTCCGACTTTCGCTTAGGTCATGATCTCGCGGTTCATGGGTTCCGGCCCCGCGTCGGGCTCTGTGCTGACTGCCAGCTCAGAGTCTGGAGCCTGTTTCAGTCTGTGACTCCCTCTCTCTCTCTGACCCTCCCCTGCTCATGCTGTCTCTCTCTGTCTCCTAGAAATAAATAAAAACATTAAAAAAAAAAAAAAAAGAACTGCAAAATATGTTAAGACTTTGGGCCTCTTGGTTAAAAAAATCAAGATTATCATCAGCAATACTAACAATTTGTACTGTCAAATGTTTACTTGGAAAAGTTCATTATCCCTAAGCTAGTTTTCTGAAAGGGTTTGGCTAGCCCATTAAGCATACTCCAGGGTACATATAAGCCCTCTTTGGGGATCTGCCCTGGGGCTGGTTTGTTCTGGGAGAAAAAGTGCCAACATTAATAAGATGTGTTACAAACAATGAAAATACAATCAAAGATTAAAAAGCCTTTATTCCAAGAACACTATTCAGAATCATCTTGGATCTCTTTGAGTAGGAGATACAAGCAGAACTGTCCCTGTTATGAATCCGTGTATGTGTATAGAATGCTTTGATTTGATGTCTACTGTTCATGTGTAAGGGGAGAAACTGACATCTGCAAGAAAATCTATCTAAACTAATCCTGATTTAATCAGGCCCCAAATGTGTTAATTCAACCCTTGGTCTTCATTTACATTCTAATGAGCTGTGGCAATAAATGAAATATTTAGGACTAATGTAACAGTGAGTGAGTAATTGAAAGTTTCAGTCAGGAGAAAAGTTCATTAGGTTTTAGGTTATTGAATAATGTCAGCTTCACAGAATACACAGATACATAATTAGTGCAGTATTCATATTTTCTCTTGTGTGCCCACTTATTTTTGCTTTAGATCAGAGGTCATTGAACAGAGGAATATCTCAAAGTAAAGAAAATATACCTGAAAGAGAAATATTCTCAATGGAAACAAATTCTGAAGAGTTTGCAGAAGTTTTAAATCTTTTTTGAGGTTGAAAGATATGCAAAAGAAAAGTGGTAATGAAGGACATTAGCAATTTAAAATAGCTTTTTGAGGGTGCCTGGGTGGCTCAGTCAGTTAAGCACCCAATTCTTGGTTTAGACTCAGGTCATGAAATCACGGTTTGTGAGTTCAAGACCCACTTTGTCAGCTCCGTGCTGACAGCATGCAGCCTGCTTGGGATTCTCTTTCTCCTTCTCCTCTGCTCTTAACCCCGCTCACATGCTCTCTCTTTCAAAATAAATAAATAAATAAACAAACACATATATTTTAATAGAGTAAAAAAATAGCTCTTATGAGAATCATTTCATTTGCTAAGGAAAAAATAGGCATTACTTAATGAGATAAAGCATTCATTTTTTTGTGTGTATCTTTTTTTTTTCAGACTTTGGTTTTGAAAGTTTCATATTGAGGGGTGCCTGGGTGGCTCAGTCAGTTAAGCATCTAACTTTGGCTCAGGTCATGAAATCATGGCTCGTGAGTTCAAGCCCCATATTAGGCTCAATGCTATCAAGGCAGAGATCTGTTTTTCTCTCTCTCTCTCTGCCCCTCCCTCACTAGTTCTCTCTCTTATTCTCTCTCTTTCTCTTTCAAAAATAAATAAACATTTAAAAAATGTTTTTAAAATTGTCATATTGAAATTGCCACCCTCTTTGGTTGTTTAGTCAGTCACATATTTTATCCATGAAGATAAGTTATGATTTGTGCACCAAGAAATGCCTGCTATGCTTGTGAGATAGTTTCCTTTTATTTTTATATTGTTCTTAAATAGTTGCTGCACATCACTTGCTACGATATAAAATAATGCAAGACATACACAGCATATATGGCACTAAGGGACAGTATTCTGCTAAAAAAAGATTCTAAGTTAACAGGGTAATTCAGTAATTTAGAAAATAAGTACACATTTGTCTACTTCTTCATTCATTAGCAATAATACTTGCAATAAATGAGTAGAACTAGAACTTCCATCTTCTTTCCATTTACTCTGGATAAACTAATGAATTAACTTTACATTAAATCACCTAAGGTTACAAGCCACAAAAACTCCAAAGATCCATAACACTCTGAAAACCGGAGTATGGCATATACTGTTTCTCTGAAGTAGTGTCAACTTCTCACATGAGCTGGAATAAGTTTGAGAGCAGGACAGAGGCCTAGGGAGACCTATGTCATTGCTTAGTGGCTAAAATAGCACACAGCCTTTCACGATCTTTCTAAATATCTCAGTAACTGACCAAGGAATTCAACTGAGTTTTAAACAGACTGATGTCTTTACACTGTTTCCTATAATGCAGTGTTCTCAACTGACTGCATTTTAGAATTACTAGGGGGGTTGTATATAACACTGGCTCCTAAGTCTTCATTCACAGGGACTTTTATTTTATTGACCTGGAGCTAGTCCCAAGAAACAGTGTTTTAACTAAGTCTCTAGGTAATTCTAAAAAAAACAAAAAAACAAAAAAAAAAAACATTGTGCCAATATTTTGCCTTTAAAAAATATGTTGGCTTGGTCATACATCTAGAGTATGGTTAGCCCAGAAAGAAAAGGAGCAACTGCTTCCATCACCTCCCTGGTTATGCTTACTAACTCTTCCCCATGTTTTTAAGAAGGCTAAAAATATGTTTTCTTTAATTTGGTATGGACACACCACTCTACAAAAGAGTGGTATCCACTTAGGTAGTTGATGCCAGAGTGTTCTAGAGAAGATTCTTTTGGAACTTCATAAAGATTAGAGAAACCCACTAACACATGAACATCCTCATCCTTGTATATTTGACTGCATGATTCTAAGACTAGTAAAAATCCACCTGGATCTTGTTCTTAACTCCTGTAAAAATATTAGTAATGGGCAAGTACGGATGTTATGCCAGAATATGATTTTGTGTAACTTGTAAGTCTTAGAATAAACCTGCATGTCACAGTTAGGCAGGTCTGTGTATGTATTTTCTACATACATTGAGTACTACTGCTTCTAGCAGTAATTATTGTGTAAATGTATACATGCAACTTTGTAATTATTCAAAGTAGATTTGGTGTAAATTTGCAAGTGAATTTTCCATAATCAAGGGAATATTTCCCCAGAATAGTCTTCTAAAAGTAAAGTCATGGGGTTAGTGAAAGCAGTGTTTCCAAGGAAATTTATAGCATTAAATGCATACATTGGAAAAGAAGAAAACTATAAAATGAATCATCTAAGTTTCCACTTTAAGAAACCAGGAAAAGAGGAAAAAATTAAACCCATAGTAAACAAAATAAAAATAATAATAAAAATAAAAGCAGAAATCAATAAAGCTGAAAAAAAGTAGAGAAAATCAGCAGCACTAAAAGCTAATCTCTTGAAAAATTAATATGATCATAAGAGTATATAGTCCATATAACTAAGGAAAAGAGAGCACACATAAATCACTAATATCAGAAATGAAAGAGAAGGCAGCACTACAGATCCCCTGGCCATCAAAAGGATAATAAAGGAATACTAAAAACAACTCTATGCCTACAAATTTAATAACCTAAATGAAATGAATCAATTCCTTGAAAAACACAATCTACCAAAACTTACACAAAAACAAATAAGTAAATAATCTGAATAGGCCTATATTTATTAAAGAAATTGAATCAATAAATAATTAACTTCCAAAGCAAAAAGCACCAGACTCAGATTCATTGGATCAGTTGTCTACCAAATTTCTAAAGAAAAACATTATACCAACTCTCTGCAGTCTCTTTACAAAGGATAGAAGCAGAGGGAATACTTCCTAATTCATTCCGTGAGGCATTACCCTACTACCAAAATGAGACAAATACATTAAAAGAAAAGAAAACTACAAACCAGCATCTTTCAAGGTGTAAAAATCTTTAAGAAAATATTAGAAAATCATATCCAAAAATATATAAAAAGAATTATGCATCATGATTCAGTAGAATTTATTCCAGGTATATAATGCTGGTTCAAAACTCAAAACTCAGTTACATCACATCAACAAACCAAAAAAGAAAAATAACATGATCTTATCTATAAATTCAGGAAAAATATTTAACAAATCCAACACCTGTTTATGTTAAAAATTTGTGATAAACTAAGAAAACAAGAGGACGTCCTCCTCTTAAGGAAAATATACAAAAAAACCTACAATGAACATCATTCTTAATGGTAAGAAACTAAGCTTTCCTACTAATATCATATACAAGGCAAGTATAACATCTCTCCCTACTCTTTGTCAACATTATACTGGAAGTTTAAGCTAAGCACTAAGACTAGAAAAGGAAATAAAAGATATACAGGTTGGTAGGAAGAAGTAAATATATCTTTATTGACAGATGGCATAACTGTCGATGTAAAAATCAAAAAGAGTTGTTAAAAATTCCTGAAACTAATAAGTGATTATTGCAAGATTCCAAGAAATAAAATTATTATGCAAATGTCAATCATTTTCAACACAGCAAGAAACAAATGAAATTTGAAGCTGAAAACACAATACCATAGTACAATAAAAATGATATTTAGTTCCAAATCTAACAAAACTATTAGAATGGCCAAAATCTGGAATACTGACATCAAATGCTGACAATGATGTGGAGCATCAGGAATGTTCATTCATTGTTGATGGAAATGTAAAATGATACAGCCACTTTAGCAGATAGTTTGGTAGCTTCTCACAACACTAAACACACTCTTACCCTATGACTCAGCAATCAACATTCCTTGTTTAGATAGCTTATGTCCACATGGAAACCTTCACATAGAACGCTACAGAAGATTGGGGCACCTGGGTGGCTTAGTCGGTTAAGCGTCTGACTTTCGCTTAGGTCATGATCTCGCGGTTCATGGGTTCGAGCCCCGCGTCGGGCTCTGTGCTGACTGCCAGCTCAGAGCCTGGAGCCTGTTTCAGAGTCTATGACTCCCTCTCTCTCTGACCCTCCCCTGCTCACGCTGTCTCTCTCTCTCTCTCCTAGAAATAAATAAAACATTAAAAAATTTAAAAAAAAAAGAAGTCTACAGAAGATTTATTCACAATTGCCAAAATCTAAAAGCAATTAAGTTGTCATTTAGTAGGTGGTTTGATAAATAAACTGAGTATATCCAGGCTATAGAATATTATTCAGTTCTAAAAATAAATGAGTTTCCAAGCAATGGAAAGACATGGAGGAATCTTAAATAGATATTACTGAGTAAAAGAAGCCAATTTAAAAGAACCACACACTTTATGATTCCGACTTTATTACTTTCTGAAAAAGTCAAAACTACGGACACAGTAAAAAGATCAGTAGTTGCCAGGAAGGAGGGAGAGGTGAATGGGCATAACATAAAGAGTTTTTAGAACAACAAAACTATTTGTGTGACAGTACAATGGTGGACACGTGTCATTAAACACAAATCAATACCCAGAGAATGTACATAACAAGTAAAACCTAATGTAAGTTGTGGCCTTTGGGTGATAATGATGTCAGAGCTTTGTCACTTGTAGTAAGTAGACTATCATAGTACCAGATGTTGATAGTAGGGATGGCTATGTACGTGTGAGAACAAGATATATATGGAAACTCTGTACTTCCTGCCCAGTTTTACTCTGAACACTAAAACTGCTTTAAAAATAAAGTTAAAAAAAACATGTTGGGGCTCCTGGGTGGGTCAGTAAGTTAAGTGTCTGACTTCGACTCAGGTCATGATCTCACAGTTCATGGGTTTGAGCGCTGTGTCGGCTCTGTGCTGACAGTTCAGTGGCTGGAGTCTGCTTTAGATTCTGTGTCTCCTCTCTGCCCATCCCCCACTCTCTCTCCCTTCCCCCCTCATCTTTCTCTCTCTCTCCCTCTCAAAAATAAGCAAACATTTAAAAAACATGTTATATAATAATCCTCACTGGCAAAATGAAATAAACTAAAACAAAACAAAAGAATTACATTAAGGCAGATTTTGTACTACATATATGTCATAATTTATAAACAGAGAGTAGTTTATAGGACTCACAACATTCTTTTTTTAAAGGTTTTTAAAAATATTTATTCATTTTTGAGAGAGATAGAGAAACAGAACACTATCAGGGGAGGGGCAGAGAGAAAGGGAGACACAGAATCCAAAGTAGGCTCCAGGCTCTGAGCTGTCAGCACAGATGGCCCGACGCAGAGCTCGAACCCACAAACTGTGGGGTCATAACCTGAGCTGAAGTCGGAAGCTTAACCCACTGAGCCACCCAGGTGCCCCAATATTAAGACTCACAATATTCTTAAAAAAAATTAAAGCCAAGTCCTAACAAAAGCTTCCTAGCCAATACTCCTAAAAATAAATAAAAATAAAAATAAATAAAAAATAATATAAAACAAAAAAGGGCTTTGGCAGGGAGTTTCATGCTGTCTTTTTAAAGTACAATAGTAGAAATTTCAGGCCACTAGACACAGGCTTTAGCCACGAAGTTTAACTTGCTATAGATGAAATAATTACTCTAACATGGTAGTCATTTAGAGTAAAGTAAGGGTGTCTCATAAAAATAATTATTTACATAACTCATCATATTTTACCAGTTCTCACTCAGAAATAAACACACACTTTCATTGGGAAAATGTCTACACACTGTAGAATAGCACCTCAAATAAATATACCTAAAATCATTGCAACTTGTGGCATAAAAATATTGAAAAGCACTTTTATTGGTGACCTGTAATACATTTTTAAAAAGCCTTCTAAACAAATGATAATAGGACAAGTAATAATTTCCTGGAATATCATAGATCTTAGTACACTCATTTATGATTCCAGTCTATCATTTTGGGGAGAAAAAAATACATGATAATTAACACACTATAGGGAAACAAGTGTGGTAAAGCTGAATGTAGCTCTATGTGGGAGTAGTCATTTTGAATGGGAAAAGCAAAACAGCACTTTGGTTAGTTATTATTATTCTAAAATACAGGAAAAGAATGTTAGTAAGTATTACTTATTAGCCACCTGCATTGTAATGAATCAAACTTACTTCAGTGTATCTCTTCATAGAAAACTTACAAAATTTATAAAGTTTTAGGTTACAACTTGCCAGATGGACAAATCTGTAATGTAACAGACACATCTGATATTCAATAGAGCTTTCTAATCTGATAACTAGCAACAGGAAGGAAGAATTAAAGCACATGGAATATATGCAAAGAAAAAAAAAAAAAAAGAGATGAACCCTTACCCTCCCCCATCAAAAAAAAAGGAATAAACAGTAAAGGGAGTTCAAGTAAAAAGAAATCAAGAGAGTAGAGGCTGAAAGTTCTCCTCATAAAAATAAGGGTAAATCTTTATAGTGACAGATGATAACTAAATTTACCATAATGATCATTTCACAACACACACACACACACACACACACACACACACACACATACACACACACATGATTTGAAACCAGCACTGGAAGCCAGGCACAATAGGCAAATAGGAGGAATAAGGTACTTTATGGTAGGTACCAATAGGAAAGCTTCCGTCTAATAACTGAGGCTTGGCCCATTGTGAACCCAGATGCCTACACTGAGGCAGAAACCTTAAGATGATTGAGGTTGTTTCCGGTCAGTCACCTGCCTTGATGACAAGCCAAAGCAAAAGCAATCCTGCCAGATAAAATCTTATCAAATTTTGGCCTGCAGGATTCTTAGGAGTGAAAATCAAATAATGAGCTGTTAATGTACACACATTTATTATTTGATCATATATTGTTTCTGGCAACACAGATTTTTCTTTTTATTAAATCCTAGAGAATTGCCTGAGTTCAGGCCTTTCTTGATGATATTTTAATCATAATTTTTCTTAAAAGTTACTATTTTGGGAACTGAAGGTAGGTTGACCATCATTGTTCCTCCACAATTTAAAGATACGATTCTGCCATCTCTGCTCTCCACTGTTACAGCTGAGAATTTTGTTATTATCTAATTGTCTTTCTTCCTTCTGGCTTTGCGTTCTACTGTTTTACTATGATGTGTTTGCATTCAGACTGACTTTTGTTTATTCTGCTCGTGATAAGTCACAAATCCTGGATCTGTGAATTTTTATTTTTGTTAATTCTGAAAAACTGTAGTCTTTCTTTCAAATATTACTTCTACATTTTCTGTCTCTCTCTGTAATTCCACACTGATACTCATTAAACCTTTGTATTCTCTCATTAGCTCTTACCTTCTTTCTTTAAATATTTATTTATTTTTGAGAGAGAAAGAGAGTGCAAGCAGGGGAGGGGCAAGAGAGAGGGAGAAACATAATCTGAAGCAGGCTCCTGACTCCAGCTGTCAGAACAGCACAGACCAAAGTGGGGCTCAAACTCACAAACCATGAGATTATGACCTGAGCTGAAGTTGGGTGCTTAACTGACCGAGCCACCTAGATGTCCCTCTTACCTTCTTTTTCATGTATATTTTTCTTTCTTTCTGTGTCACACATTAAGGATGTATTTAGATATATCTATCAGTTTACCACATTGATCTTCAATTCTATTTTCATTGATTAAGCCATCCAGAGTTTTTTATTTCATCAATTATGTTCAAATATATACCCAATTTCTAGAACTTTATTTCTTTTGCAAACTTATTTGTCCATTATTAGCAAATCCTTGATCTGTAGCTCTTGGAAGACTTATCTGTTGCTTGCCATGTCTTTTATTCTAAGAACTATGGCTATGAATCCAAAAAAATATTGTATTAGAAAAGCTGATGGTGACACTTATTGAGGTGATGATAAAGTAGGAATATTTGCTCTAGCAAGTTATATTTTCAAGCTGTTGTAATTTTAACAGTGTGGAATTGGGCAGAACTAAACAAATAGACTGAAGAGAATAGAGGTCCTAGAAATGACCTCTACATGAATGGAAACTTGGTACATGAACAAAGGTGGTGCTTCCGAGCGACAGGAAAAGGACAGTCTATAAAAGAATCCTGGAGTGGTTGATTACATTTATGGAAAACAAAAATGTGATAGTGCAGTAGTTTGCTAGGGGAACCCTAATACAATGCCATGAGCTGGGCAGCTTGAAAAGCAGAAATTTTTGTTTTCACAGTTTTGGAGGCTAGCAGTTCACAATCAAGATGTCAGCAGGACTGGTTTCTTCTGAAGCTTCTCTCTTGGACTTGTAGGTGGCCACATTTTCACTGTGTCCTCATGTAGTCTTTCTCTGTTGCACAAGTGGCTCTGGTATCCCTTTGTCCAGATTCCTTCCTATGATAAAGACACAAAGCATAATGGGTTAGGGCCCATCCTACGGAACTCATTTTAACTTCATTATCCCTTTAAAGACCCTATCTCCAAATATAGTCACATTCTGAGATAATATGGGTTATGGCTTCAACATATGTATTTGAAGGGACATTTAGTATAGATATATTACAGATATCTTACATAAAAATTAATTACAAATGAATTAGAACTTAAGTGTGGAAAAACAAAATTTTATTCTGTTAAAAATGTAAAAAAGTATTTTTCACTGCACCTGTTGAGATAGTTTTGTTTTCCCCTTAACGGTTGGGTGAATTTTGTCAATCAGCTAGGTATGCTGTTTAAGCTTTTACAACATATGACTAAAAAAAATGATATTCCAGTTGCCTTATTTCTCCTTTAAAAAAAGTAGGAAAAGACATATTAAATAAGACACACACACACACACACACACACACACGCACGCACACACACACACAGAGATTGATCAAATTACCTGTACTAAAAACTTTTTAAATTCTCTTTTTCATAGGATACCATAAATTGCAAAAATAAACCAAACATGGGAGAAGATATCCACAATACTTATAACCTCTGAAAGGCTGATTAAAGGCTGAGATAAAGAATGTATTTGTGGAAGTTACAATAATCTACCTAGAAATTATGAAAAAATGTCTCCATTGCACTGATTTCTGGAATTTCAGAAAAAAATAGGAATTTTAAGAGTAGAATATACATATTTGATATACTTTAAAAAACTGCAAATTTAAGATTATAGAAACATTCTGTAATTAGCATAACAATTAATCCTGAAAGACCCACAGAATTATCAGTGAAGATTAGAGTCATATTGCAAAAATGATTAGGGAGGAAGATGTCTCTAAACTTCACTTAGAATATGCTAGTTCCCTTGGACTGATTTTTGATGAATATGCCAACTCTACCTTTCCATGCTCATTAACATAGGTTGGTGTGTTTTGATTTTCATCAAAATAACAATAATAAACTCTTATAATATCTAAATTTATTTCAAAATGGTTTGGATGATAACTATTACTTGCTATTAACTTCAGTGCTTACTATTTTATTCTCATTTATATTTGTGTTGGTACCTTTATGATTTTAATGGTAGTAAACTAATCAGAACAGAAAGAGAGCAATGTGTGTATATATAGTCTTTGTCATTGCTCTGTGAGGATCAAATGTTACTAGAACGTTATGTATGAATAAGTGTTTTCCAATAGTTCAGCTAGATGAAAATAGTGGAATAACTCACTTAAGAGATTTTACCTGGCAACACAGATATACCAGGCTCACAAGGAATTGTGCAATAGCATCAGCACACAACTGAATTTGAACAGCATCACAATTTCAACAAAATGTCAACTTGTATATCAAATTAATCTTTTTGATTAGAATGTTAGTGATTTCTAGTTTTGCTTGTATTTGAGTACAAATTTACTTTTAGTTTTGTAGTTTATAGTGTAAGAATTTATAGTTTATATTTGTACATATTTAAGAAACACTACAATAAAATAATTTAAATAAGCCCCAGATATGTGAACCAGTTTTTAAAAAACTGTTAAAGATGGTATTCAGAGATATCATATTGAAAAATAGAGTTTTACATTTTTTCTTTCTTTTTATGTCTTCATTTCTTTTAAGAAATATAGATAACTAAGAAACAGAATGCTTCTCACACAGAGATGCAAAATTAATAAAATAATATCTCTCAGTCACTTCCTAATTCTTAGTTTTGATTCTGATAATGGACAAAAAGGTCCAGATGTTCAGACATTCTAATCTATCACCATTTTAAACTTAAAATAAATTTTAATGTAAGAGTTATTTTCTACTTTTTATTTCTTTAGACTTAATCTTATATTTTGGATGATTTTTATACTTGTCATAATTTACAAAGATGAATGAATGAATTTCTATTACAATAAGAAATCTAAACATACACCAAAGACACTGTAGGAGTCATGCCTCTCCAGAAGAATCAATCTCTGTAACTATGGCATATTATGGTTGCTGCAGGACCCCATCTAGAATAATGTTTCCCACTAGGGGTATAATTTTCCTTTAGACAAACTTTGAATGAGCTTCTTGAGTCCTTAAGGTAAATTGAAAGATTTACTGACCACTAGAAATAAATGGAATCTGAAGTAAAGTCACTTTAGTCTAATAAATGATTCTCATTATTCAAATACTAACGTTGCCATTAGAAATAGTTGGAAGTTATCTGATTTGGCAATAAATTGTTCATGTATAAATAGAAATAATAAAAAACATTGGACTTTTTTGAAAAACATACTAATACATTTTAATACAGAGTTGAAATAGTTATCTAAAACAAAATCATAAGGCTCTTGAACAATATGCTGTAACATAACCACTTAATTAAGGACAAATATTTAACAACTATATTAATTTTGCCAAGACAGATTAACATTATCTCTGAGTCCCAATGCGTGGGTATTTATATGTCAACATTGAACTTAAAAAAAGAACTCTGAATTAGAGATTAATTATATACTTTCAAAACACTGTCACTTAAGAATATTAAAATTTATCTGACTAGCCATATGGTATATAATGGAAAGATCTTGGGTGATAAATAAGAAAAGCATATATTCCAATTTCAGCTTCTGGACTTCCTGTGTTTAACTTTTGGTTGACCACCAAAACTATCTGAACATAAGTTTCCTCATCTACAAAATACATAAAATAAAACTTTCATCACAGGTGGTTGCCAAAATTAAATAATATACTATATTTAAGAATCCCAGGTTATGGCAAAGTTTATAATAATATATTAGTTACTGTTCCTACCATGTCCACAATTATTTTTCCACAATTAAAATGCATATTATGTCTTATTTTTGAATTTTGAATATAATTCTCAGTATAGGAAAGTGGTCCAAAACTATTTGTTGAATGAATATACATTGCCAACTTACTGTCTATGCTCCTGGTTCTCACTAGCAGTCATAGAAAAGCAATAGAATTTTGATTAGACAACTGCTTAAATGATGATAGCTTGGTGCTGAATGTTTCACATGCAGGGAAATTATACCTGGGAATCTTAATTTTTCCAATTAAGGAAAATTGTTACGTAGAGAGACACACTAGCTTTCAGTTAATATGCATTAAATCAATTGTAATCCACAATACCTAAAATGTAGGTAGAATAGCATTTAATATTTGTGTACATATTTACAGTTTATAAAATGTTGCATATATAGTAACTCATAAGGTCAGACAAAATATAATATTAAACATTATTGAAAGAAGAAAAAAAATTTTTTTTGCCACCAGTTTTATAGTAATTGCTGTGTGGTGCTAAGAATATACAAGTTTCCTAGCTGGTATTGTAAATTCATATTTTATTTAATAGATTAATATGATTATAGACTTGTTAATTGCATATTCCAATAACAAGTTTCACAGTCAACTACAATAGATAAAATTTAATTCAAATTCTAATTGACATACTTCTGTATGCATTTCAAATTCACACCTACAATAAGCCCTATTTGGTATAAACACTTTAGAAGGAATAATCATTAACTTTAGACCATATTGGAAAAAAAATCTTTGTGGTCAGTATAGTTTGAAATGACCAGATAAATTCAAGTGATTCACATTTCATCATTTATTTTGAATTTCTTACAAAATATAGTCATTTTTAGAATTTATACCAATAAAAGTAAAATTTCAAGTAAAAAAAGAAACATCAAAAAGAAAATATAAATAGCAATGAGACAATAAATGAGCGGACATACCAAAATATAGTAATTTAAAACTTTATATTTAAAACACTTAAAAAGATAAATTGCCTCAGTATTCACATAAAAATTCTGTTTATATAAAACAAAAAGAAACACACTTAAAATAAGCTATTTCAAGTCATGATAGTGGTTGGCCATGTAGGCAGTAGAGGTTAGAAAGGAACAAGAAAATATTTCTATTTAGTTGCCTGTGTTGTTGTTTTTTTTTTTTTTTGATCTCTGTATTGTTACATGGATGTGTTCAGTTTTTGACAATTTACCTAGCTGTGAGTTTATGTTTGATCTTATGTAATTATTATTATATTTTAATGACAATTTTAAAAAATAAAGGAATATTATTTTTAATTCAAAGGAAAGTGAAGAATTTAGGTGATAAGGAAAACAGATCCATCCCATCATATGCATAATAGGAATCTTTGTGTAAGAAAACCAAAACAAGAATAAAGGGATAGTGTGATGAGCACCAGGTGTATATTAGTATTGAATCACTAACTTGCACACCTGAAACTACATACATACTACATACAACTACATTGTACATAACTAACTGGAATCTATCTATCTATCTATTTATTTAATTTATTTTTAAATGTTTGTTTATTTTTGTGAGAGAGAGAGAGAAAGAGAAAGAGAAAAAGCACTAGTTGGGGAGACAGAAGAGAGTAGACAAAGAATCTGAAGAAGGCTCCAGACTCAGCTGTCAGCACAGATCCTGACACAGGGCTTAAACTCACAAACCTTGAGATCATGACCTAAGCCAAAGTCAGGTACTTAAGAGAATGAGCCACCCAGATGCCCCACCTAACTGGAATTTAAATAAAAACTTTAAACAAAGAATAAAGAGAAAAGTACTAAAAAGTATACGGCAAGGAAATGTTCTTGAGGAGCAAAAACAATTAAAATGTCATATTGGAAGGACATATCACGTTCCTGAGAAAATCAATCCAGAATTACCAACACTGAAACATAGTCTCAAAAAATCAATAGGAGTTAGAAAAATTAAAAAAACAAAACCTTGAAGCAGGCAAGTAAAAATACCAAATCAAAGGACCAAATAGGGGAAAAATAGCAAAATTCAATTCTTTAGGCCAGAAGGACATGAATTAAAATATCTAAGATACTGAAAGAAAGTGTGAACTAAGGATATTATATCTGCCAACAGATTTTCAAAAATCTACAAAATAGGGACAGAATAGGGAGAAAGAACAGGGAGAAAGAAAGAGAGAGAGGCAAATCAAGAAACAGACTCAACTTAGAGAACAAAGTGATGGTTACCAGGGGAGAAGTTGGTGGAGTCAGGGAGGAAATAGGTGATGGACACTGAGTGTTGTATATAAGTATTGAATCACTAAATTGTACATCTGAAACTAATATTACACTGTATGTTAACTAATGGGAATTTAAATAAAAACTTCAAAAATAAAATAATAAAAAAGTAAAAGCTACAAAAAAGTGTAATTGATATGAAAGAATTCGGGAAATATTGTTCCCACAGATGTTTTTTTGAAGAATCTAGGGTACAAAATTTTGAAGAATTTAGAGTACAAAATTCAGACAACCAAAATGACAAGAGATAAATCAACATAAAGATTAGTGGTGAACATTATATGTAAGACTGAGATTAAATATGAATGTAAGGAAAACATATAGTATTTAATCCTATACTTGCTGTTGCAAATAGCTGGAGGAGCTCCTGTAAACATATACCAGAATACTTAATCTGGAGTTAAACTGACATAACTTTGATTACTGTATCCTGCTACTCACCCAAGAATCTTAGGCTTGAAGGTAATATCTATCAACAAACTAAGTGTTGACCATTAAGTTGAAGTAAAATGACTGGTTATTATTAGTGGAAGCAGCTTATAAATTTTAAACAATATTGATAGGCAAGTAGGTTCCCCAATAGGCAAGTAGGTTCCCCAGAAAACTAAAAAATACCAATACAGTGGGTTAACAAACTCAACAAGGAGAAGGATTAACATCCCAGCAGTAGAATAATATAGTCACTGTCCTGAAATTTCAGAATTACTAAATGCAAAAACTACCCCATAAAGTTTGTTTTTTTTTAAAAAAAAAAAATCTGATCAGTGATGGGGCATCTGGGTGGCTCAGTTGGTTGAGCATCTGACTCATGATCTCACAGCTCGTGCATTCAAGCCCCACATCAGGCTCTGTGCTGACAACTTGTAGCCTGGAGCCTGCTTTGATTCTGTGTCTCCCTCTCTCTGCCCCTCCCCTGCTTGCACTCTCTCATTCTCTCTCTCAAAAATAAACACACATTAAAATTTTTTAAATTGATCAATGATATATAAATAATAGCTATGTACAGGTTGCATTGCTATGTGACTTTGCTAAGGGTCAATTAAGGAAACAGAAGACCAAACAAAGACATTCAATTCTATCACAAAGGAATAGCAAAAATTAAAATATATGGAATACCATTACCATTTCCAATATTATTCTAAAAATAGTTTATAGAACTTGGTGGGGAGATTAATCAAATAAATAAAATAATATTTTCCAGAACCATAGACAGGAATTTATAATTAAGTGCTCTTTAATTGCTGTACAAGATCCATACTTAAAAACAGGTGTAACTGTATACACCCTCATATAATTTCAGAAAAGGTAGAGAAAATAAGAATTACAATTTCATCCAGATACAAATAAAAAAATAAAAAGTGGGGTTACAAACAAACAAATGTAAATTTGGTACAAAATAACCATTTTGGATTTTAAAAGAAGAGAAGCAAAGCTTGAGTATACAATTATTTTTAATCATAATTTCAATACAAAATGGCATTCAGCAGGAAAAATATACAATGATTTTTTTCAAGCATACGATGACTTAGTATATTACTAGAAGATCATTAGTAGAAGAAATAAAATCACATAATTTCAGCTTTAAATATATTGGGGAGATTGCAGAGCTAAGTATATACCTGAAATATCAATCTTGAATGTGCAAAGCCATTTCAAAATGAATATGCTACAGAGAAAACTTAGATTGTTTCCTGTCAAAATAATTTTTTAAACCTTTTCAATATGAATAAATATTTAAACACTCCCATTCAGTTGTTTACCTAGAAAGCTGATATCAATAGCATAAAAATACCAATACAGAATTATATTAATTAAAAAGTAATAGCCCAAAAGTAGTGCATCCCTATTTCTATTTCATTACATAATCTACATCAGTGTTACTTAAATGTGACCAGCAACCTATTTGCTAGCAACCTGGGATGAGATAAGTACAAAAACAGTTAATAATTAGAAATGCTTGGGGGGTCTGGGGGGCTTAGTCGGTTAAGCATCCGACTTTCGCTTAGGTCATGATCTCGAGGTTCGTGGGTTCGAGCCCCACTTCAGGCTCTGTGCTGACTGCCAGCTCAGAGCCTGGAGCCTGTTTCAGAGTCTGTGTCTCCCTCTCTCTCTGACCGTCCCCTGTTCACGCTGTCTATCTCTCTCTCTCCTAGAAATAAAAAAAAATTTTTTTTAAATAATAATTAGAAATGCTTATAGGAATTATCAAAATAAGTTATATTAGTTAAATCTAGTAATAAAAAATAGGATTACATTTTAGCATCTTATCACTTCATTTCATAGTAATTCACTTTTATTTACTTTATAAAGTGTTGATCTGTAACTGATGGGAGAACTTTAAAAACAGTGCCATTAGGGCGCCTGGCTCAGTCGGTTAAGTGTCCGATTTGGCTCAAGTCATGATCTCACAGTTTGTGGGTTCGAGTCCTGCATCAGGCTCTGGGCTGACAGCTAGCTCAGAGCCTGGAGTCTGTTTCAGACTCTGTATCTCTCTCTCTTTCTCTGACCCTCCCCTTCTCACACTGTCTCTCTTTTTCTCTCTCTCAGAAATAAATTAAACAGTAAAAAAAAAAAAAAAAAAAGAACAGTCCCGTCACGTCATCACAAGCATTTTGAAATACTGCTATAGGTTATATCTACCAATACATCTTAGTCACATTTATTGTACTTCATCTCCACTGCCACAATATCAACATATGTATAGAAAACTCAAAGATTCTTTCAACTTTTCTCTGTGCTTTTCTTCATCTCATCTCCATTTTTTTCTCATAAATATCTATGAGTAATGATAGATACATGGATAGATAGATGGAGGGAATAGACATATTCTATTACATGCTATGGATATATTGTATCTTGAATATTCAAGAGTTTAAAAACATTACCATTTCCTAGATAAAGAAACACTTCCCGGGGAATGGAGAAATCAGAAGAGCTTTTGTCGTTTTTTCAGGAGTTGAACAAAATTAGATGCTTGAGTTATCAAGATCCTGATGAATGGGAAAAAAAAAAAAAAAAAAAAAAGGACCAGAGAACTGAACTCAAATGAAACCAGTTTTCTACAAATACATTGAAAGTTGGAAGCCATATGATTAAAAGATATTCAAAAGTAACAAGAAAATATGTATACAGTTACAGTTTTTGAATGTCTTGATGTGTTGAACAAAAATGAATTTCAGGTCAGGACATACCAATGGGATATATATCCATGAGGACTGTCCTCTTAATTACACTCTTGGATATTTTGTTCTAGGAAGATGGAAAAGCAGTAGATGGAATGAAACCAAATCTTGAAAATAGGATGACTCAGTTGTTTCTCATTGAATTAAGGTAAATATTCCCCATTCTATTTCCCTAACAGAAGGCAGAGTGGATTTTATTTGAAAGAGGGATATATCATCTGAAACACCTAAAATTTATCCACAATGTCCACAAGTCAACCAACAAGTATTAGACTTGCCAAAATATGGAAGAATATAACTGAAAATCAAGAAAAAAGAATTATAGGATTCAGATATTGGAGTTGTTCACAAAGACTTTAAAGTAATGATGAGTAAGATTTTATAAGAAATAGTAGCAGACGGAGAAAATATTTTTTAAATGGAGAACTTCACAGAAAAATTGGATCTGAAACAAGCTGAAAACTTAACTGAAATGAACAGAAAATTTCAATAACAAAAATAAGCAATCAACTGGCATAATAAGATTAAAAAAGAGAAGAAGAAAGGATTGGTGATGTTAAGACAAGAGAAAATATGTAAACTAAAACATAGAGGAAAAAATAAAAATAAAAATAAAAATTACAGGAAAAAAAGAAAAGAGTATATGGGACACAGTGAAAAGATTTCATATTCAGATCGAATATTTAAAAAAGAAAGAAGACAATTCAACAGAGAGTTGATAAAAGATATCAACATATGTATTTAAGATACTCTGAAAATTCCAAGGGAAAGAAAAAACACAAAGAAAGCCAGACCCATGTTTCTTAGTAAAATGTCTGAACCCAATGACAAAATTTTAAAAGCAGCTAAAGAATAAGATACCTTCAAGAGAACAAGAGAATAAAATAGATAAGTGACTTCTCAGTATAAACAAAGACATCTTTCATGTGCTGAAAAGTTATTGCCAACCTAGATATGCTCTAAAAGAAATAAAAGAGGATTCTTTATACACAATGAGAATTTCAGATGGAAATAAGGAAAAGAAAGAAGTTATAAAGAACAGGGAAACAAGTAACCATGAAGGAAAGCGTGTGTGTGTGTGTGTGTGTGTGTGTGAAAAGGTGATGGGGAATCTCAATGATATTGTTTGTGGGATTTCAAACAAAGTAAAATGCATAAAACAAAGGCAAGGGTGAAGTACATGGGCGGGAATAAATGCTTTTAAAGCCTCATATTGGGGGAGACATAAAAGTGTTCAACTTATTAAACTGTAAAAAATCCTCTGATAACAATTAAAAACATAAGGATATCATATATAGTTAAATGCTAATAAATGGGAAAATGCAATGATAAATATACTAGATTAATAAAAACGTCCAGAAAGAATTGATAAAAAGAATGTAATATAGGCTATTCAAATAGAAAATACATAGTGAAATTCAGACATAAACTAAAAAACATGAAAAATTACATTAAACATAAATCAAATAAATAACCTTCATAAGTGCAAAGATTCCTAATACATAATATCGAATCCAGATAACATATTGTGGATAAGTGTCATAACCAAATGTTGTTCTAGAAATTCAGAGGTGGTTTAAAAGTTGAAAATCAATCAATTTATCTACTAACAAATATAAAGGGTACTCAACATGATAAAAAATGATTGTATGAAAAACAAAATGTTAAGGAAGTAAGGCTGTCACAAAATATGTTCACGATGAATTCTTATATATAAAGGTCAACAAGAAAGAAAAGTAATATATGATGTAAGAAATCAGAAAGGTAGGTATTCTTAGGTGGATGTAGCAAGTGGCTGTGAGCAGGCATAAAGGTATTAATTTACTGTTTACTATTTTCTGTTTTTTATCTGGGTGCTTGTGACAAGAAAGAGTATGTTCACTTTTGAAAATTCTTGCATCTTTCCATGAATATATGTGTACTTTTCTGTGTATCTGTTATGCTTTTATTACAGAAACTTAAAGTGGTGGTAGACTTTTCTGTTGGGCTAAGATAAAATAATTACAGCAGTCACAGGTACTACTGAGAAACCCAGAAATCACCAGATACAATACAGAAAACATACAAATAGCAATCACCACAACAAAATTGTTAGAAGGAAGTGGAGAATTCCCAAAGGAAACAGAACTCAAGTAGCCAATACCCTGAAAAGAAAGGGAAGTACACATAAGTGAGCCAATCCTCCAGGCTCTTCATCCGTAGGGATATTTGATGATTCTCAGCAAATATCCTGAAAGATCCATGTAGGAACTATCACTACATGGATCAGCAGATATTCTGCCAGTTTCATGGGGCTAGAGGAAAAAATAACTGATGATTATGGGTACAAAAACATCAGAACTTGGGAGAGAGGGAGTTGGTCTAGCAGCTCTATCACTATCATTGTGAGCATTATATTGTTTTTTACTACAAGGCAACTGTCAAATGCTTGAAGTGCACAGGGCAGAAGATCAGAAGCTAGGAGGAAAGCTCATAGTGGTCAAACAGGCATTTTATGCTGTTGATAGTGCTGAAAGACAAAAACTGGAATTCAAAACCCACCGAGGAGAGGCACCTTGATAAACACTCCATCTCATTTGGAAACCCTAGGAACTGCACTACACTAGAGGGGGTAGATCAGAAGTAGAGAAAAAAATAAACCATGTTATAGCTACATACTTGAAAACTAAAGAACAATAAGAATGAATGACCCACTGCTACTGCAATGATGTGTATGTTTCTCACAAGCTCATATTGATCAAAAGAAGCCACAGAAATAAGCACTTAACATATGATTTCATTCATATGTAGCTCAAAAGTAGACAACACTAATCTCTAATATTAGAAACCAGAATAATAGTCATTTTGAAGGGAAGCAGGGAGTGAGAAGGAGAGTGAGATTTCCTGATGACTTAGTCTTGTTTTATATCTTGACCTGTGAGTGTAACATGTGAAAATGATCCCAATTTACATTTGTTATTTGTGCATATGTACACATGTATTTAACATTTCAGTAACAGGTTATATAATCAAAGGAAGTTCAAAATCCAGTGAATATATGAACACTTAGATCTTTAATGTCATAGAAAAAACAGAAGTTAAAATGTCAATTTTATACATATTTTATTGAAGAAAAATAGGACAATCAATAAATAACTTTCAAGCATAAAATAGTAATATGGGAGAAAAATTCTGCAAGGCAAGTGGAAATATGAGTTCAAAGAGCAGGAAGTTATGATATAAAGCCTCAGAATATTAAAAAGGGCATATTCTTGAATTTTCTTAGATGGATGCTCATGGATACAATTTATTATCATATTTATATTCCACTGTATATATTTTATAATCTGTTTTAATATGAAATAATATTATAATAGCTTTAATTAAACTCTCAATGTTCAAACATATAGAAGTTACAAACTTTGCAAATTGTAATCAAAATAAATGTGTAAAGGATATTAGATTGTAAAAATACATTTGAGGCATATGCAAACAATTTTGATGTCCTCTGTGTCATGTAGACCTTTTTTCTCCTACTAAAATCTAAGAAATATTTACCATATTCTAAGTTCCCAAATATACAGGGATCTATTTATGGAATCTAAATTGTTTATTGGTTTACTTGTATGTGTCTGTATCAGTGCTAGAGTGTTTAAATTTCATGCCATTATGACAAATCTTTCTATTTGTTACAGAATATCCTCTTAACATTTTCACTTTACAACTTTCTTGTCTGCTTTTATTTATTGACATCTTCATATTTATTTAAGAACCAGCTTATAAAATTCCATGAAACCTCTGACAGGAATTGGGAGTAAATATGTATTGTATTTTAGTAGAGCATAAGTGATATTTTAAGCAATACTCAATACATGAATAGAGTCCACACTCTAGTAACCTCCTGAGAAAAAGTAATTGAGACCCAAAAATTTTTAGACTTTGTATATCTGAAAATATATTTTATTCTGTACTAACACTTGGTTAATAATTCCCCTTGTGTAGTGTTCTACATGGGTAGTGCTTCATCCTAGATAGATTCTGGCAGATGTTTCTACCCCACCTTGGAGATTCTTTTTTTTTTTTTTTTAACTTTTTAAATGTTTATGAATTTTTTAGAGACAAGAGAGAGACAGTATGAGTTGGGGAGGGGCAGAGAGAGAGGGAGCCACAGAATCTGAAGCAGGCTCCAGGCTCTGAGCTGTCAGCACAGAGGCTGATGCGGGGCTTGAACTCACACGTTGTGAGATCATGACATGAACTGAAGTCAAATGCTTAACCGACTAAGCCACCCAGGTGCCCTGAAAATACTTAGTTTTACAAGAGTAATACCTTTTCTTATTTCTCTTAAAATGCTAACTAGGTTGTTGTTAGTTGGTTTTATTTTTCTAGTGATTATTCTGTTGCCTCGGATTTCCTTTTAGTTTTATGTATGATTTTTGTATCTTTCATATTAAAACCTTCCTCAAATTTACTTGAGCATTCATACTTGAGATGGGGGCACTAAAAATTTACTTAGATATTCTGTTTATAGAAACAACATATGCCCAGGGTTATGCTTTACTATAGGTGCCTAGTAATTGGGGATTTCAATTACCCATATTATTATCCTTTTTCCCCCACTTTGGGGCAGTCAGTTTCCCAATTCAGTGTAGCATGACCTTCTGGTTAAGGAGTATAGCCTTGTGTCTGGCATTCTAGGGGCACAATTAGAGAAGAGTATTGATTTTCTACCAATACCCCTGTTTTCTATATGTGCAGGTTCAGGGAAGGAATTTGAGGATTGAAATACTTATCATAATGTCTCTCAATCACACTTTCACTTTTCACCTTACCAATACACTTTCATTTCCTGAAGTAACTGATACTTCCTATTCATTTTCTCAGATAATGGCTCCCAGTATTTCATACATGGGTCTTAGTATTGTGGAAATAAATAAAGGCTAACTACAACAGAAAAACAAATGCTATTTATTCTGCCTGCTATAGTAAAGGAGTCAGCCCCTCGTCTGTGTTTTTGCAGATACTCCAAGTCAACAGAAGAGTAGAAAGGTTTATAGTTGAAAAAAGTGAAGACTTCAGGCATGCCTTGACTGGAGACTGTTTCTCTGGGGAAGCTATAGGCAGCCTAATTAGAAGTGGGCCTTCCTATGTCACTGGTTAGGGATACAGATGTGGCTTTCTTTAACTGGTCCTAAGTTGAAAACAAGGACAAAATTTAGGGGAAACTGTCAGCTATTAATCAAGTCCTAGCCATTCTGAGCGGATTGTTATGGAAGTTATCCTTGAGTTTCCTGAATTGTTACGAGAGATGGCAATCTGACTCACTCTGTAAATCTGACTTGCAGCAGGCTGGCCTCCTGGGTTGTTTGATATAGATAGGAACTGGTTTCCTGGGCAGTTGTCTGCAGATTGTGATTCAAAGTTCTGGATGGACTGCCCCTTCTCTGTTTATATATTTAGCCTCTTAACATTCTCTGGCAGTTGACATTACTCCAGCACTATTGTTTTTTTTTTTTTTAATTTATTTTTGAGAGACAGCACAAGCAAGGGAGGGTCTGAGAGAGAGGGAGACACAGAATCTGAAGCAGGCTCCATGCTCTGAGCTAGCTATCAGCACAGAGCCTGACGCGGTGCTCAAACCCACAAACTGCAAGATCATGACCTGAGCCTAAGTCGGACATTTAACCGACTGAGCCACCCAGGCGCCCCAACTCCGTCACTATTGTTACAAAGAAAACCACAGGCCTCCCCAAAGGACTTACTTATGCAAAGCCAAGTCACCATACCAGAAATGTCATCTTAACTGGACAGTCAGGAATTTTCTGTTCAACACTAACAAGGAAATTGGTCATATGAGCTCCTTCCATCTCTCAAGGGAAGATGAGGTATTAAGTTGATATTGTATACTCTCATTAAATTATTTTATTGTAAGTTAACTTTTTTTCACAGATTCTCTAAGCATTTTAGGTATACTAACATATCATCTGCAAATAGTGTCTTACTTCTTCCTTTCTGATTCTTATGCTTCTCATTTATTTCTTTTGTTTAATCACATTAGCTAAAAAATGTTGAGTAAGGCAAAGATTTCACAAGTGTGTGTATGGAAGGAGTCACAAGCATCCATGTTCTTCCTCATTCTAGCATCATTGTGGCCTGTTGTCTGTTTCTTAGTTGTGTTAATTCCTGGATGATGTTTTGACATATACACATCCTTCCCTCTGGATAGAACTGTCTTCCATCCCATTAATTCATCTTGTGATGTCCTATTACAATGTTAGGTTTTAGTCTGAATGTTAATTCCTTAGAACAGCTTCCCATGACTTCCATTTGTCCATAATAAGGTCAAGAAAGTAGTTAGATAAAACAGAAGAAATCAAAGTCTCACCAGATTAGGGGCGCCTGGGTGGCCTACTCGGTTAAGCGTCCGACTTTCGCTTGGGTCATGATCTCGGGGTTCGTGGGTTCGAGCCCCGCATCGGGCTCTGTGCTGACTGACAGCTCAGAGCCTGGAGCCTGTTTCAGAGTCTGTGATTCCCTCTCTCTCTGACCCTCCCCTGCTCATGCTGTCTCTATATCTCTCCTAGAAATAAATAAAAAAACATTAAAAAAAAAAAAACAAAGTCTCACCAGATTAAAGGGCAATGGATGTAATGCTAGCCAGGTGTTGATGATTCATGGTGAGGACAGATTTAAAAAGTTGGATATGAAGTTCATTGGTGTTTTTCCAACTACCCATTATTCTATATTTCCCATAGCATTTCCCATAACAAAACCCTGCTCTCCAAAAGAAACAACTCTATCAGAGCTTTCTTTCATCTTGGGGAATGGGAAATAACCAAATTCAGTTCCCTCTAAACACTCTATCCCACCTAAGCAGGGTAGAAGGACACTAAGACACACTTCTAAGTCAGAGCCCAGGGACATAGGCCCACAAAAAGACTGTGATTTAATCATAATATTATAGAATGCTTCATTTCTTGACACCTTGCTGCACATCCACAGGGCTCCAGTATAACACTGGATTACAATGGAAAGAGATGCAAAGCATACATAATATTTAATAAAGAGGAGTTAGGGAAAACAAAATGCAACAAGTTTCAAAAAAAAACAAAACAAAATAGAGCATACAAACAAAAAGACATTTGAAGAAACTGAAGCCTCTGGCATCTAGAGTTATAGTAAACCTTAAACACAGCCCAGCACCTATCCAGATTAACATGCACCTCATATTAAATGCCTATTCACTTCACTTCCCATTGCACAAGGCATTGTGCTCCCCTTTCAATAAAAAATTGTAAAGCAGTTAAAAAGCAAAACAAAACATGATCCACAGAGACAAAGCTAGGACCATAACTACATTCATATATAATGAGGATGTAGAGCAGTAGGAGATTTCATTCCTTGCTGAAATACAAAATGATAGAGACACTTTGGAAGGCAGTTTGGCATAAGCTACACAGTCTTACTTACCATCTGATCCAATAATCATGCTACTAGGTATTTACCCAATGGAGCTGAAAAATTATGTTCATACAAATACCTCCACAAAATTACTTATAGAAGGTTTATTCATAATCATCAAATACTGAAAGCAACCATGATGTTCTATGATACATAATTAGATAACCAAGCTGTGGTAATTCATATAATGGAATATTTGTCAGTGATAAAAAGGAGCTATCAAGCCACAAATAGACAAGAAGGAATCTTAAATGCATACTGCTAAATGAAAGAAGTCAGTCTGAAAAGGCTATATACTATATGATTGCAATTATATGACATTTTGAAAAAGGCAAATCTCTAGAAACCAGAAAAATATCATTATTTTCCTCATTTTCAGGATGACACGAAGAGTGAATACAAAAGGATTTTTTAGGGTAATGAAACTATCCTATATGATACTGAAATGGTAGACACATGACATTTTGCATTGGTCAAAACCAACAGCAATTTTCGAGTTTAAAGTTCAAAAAGTGAACTTTCTATAATGCAAATTTTGAAAGATCATTGAGGAGGTTGGAGGCTCCAAGGAAAGAACTATATTACAAATGAAATATGCTACAAATTACTAATATTACAAATGTATGGAGAAAAGTCACTGAAGGGAAAAGAGAATAAGGTGATAATCTAAGCAACTTTCAAAATTAATGGAATCTATAAAGCTAAAGGTAAAAGGAGTTGCTCATAAACACTGTATTCTAGTTGATAAAATGTTTACCATGGGGGTATGATTTAATAATTCTGGTACTGCTATACATGTATAATTGAACAATTGAGCAAATAGATGGTAGATAATAGGAACAAGGATTCTCACTGTTGGGAGTGGAGGAATGCAAGCAAACAAAGGTAGGAAGTGAGAATCATTCATGTGGTAATGGATTAAAGTTGCAGACATCAGTAAGAGCTTGTGTTTTACTTAATACAGTTGTAGATGGTTATATATAAAATATACAAATAGATATCTATATATACAAGTGTTAATATACTCACTTTTTTGTTGTTGTTGTTCTGGCAAGTGAGTGAGCCTAGAAGAAATGAGACCTCAGAGGCAACAATCATACCTAGCACCCAGATCTTGGTTTCTAGTACCACTCTCCAATAAAAGGGATCAAAGCTTTTTGGGAAAATGGCTGATTCCAAGACTAGAGCAATAGATAAACAATTTAAGCCTGGAGTTTTGTGTAATGCCAGAAAATAGACAGCATTAAAAAACTGATTAGGGTTTTGTCAAAGGATACAAAAGCCAAATGAAAGAACTCCCAATGGCCAAAACTAGAACAATTGGAACAAAGTAACATTGGATTATAAAACTTCAATTATAAGTACAAAATAAATATTTATAAGCCATGCTAATATGAATAAACAATTGAATAAAGTATTTGGGGGAGAAGAGACATATATCTCATATAGTAGAATTCCAAATAAATTATTTAAATAAATACTACATCCAAAAAGAGAAGGATCATAACTCACTACTCCTTAAGTATAAGCTATGTTCAGTATCCTCCTTCCAGAGTATACTATAGAAAGACTGAAAAAGAGTATAACTCATTGTTAGGAGAAATCTGATAAACACTACTTCAGCCAGGTTACCAAGATCAACATCAACAGTCATAAAGCACATGATAAAAATGGCACCTTAACACTGTGAGCCCTAAAGTCCATAAGCCCAGCATAATGGTGGAGAAAACATCAGACAAATTCCAATCCTGTACCTATACTTGATCAATAATCATCAAAACTATTAAGGTCACCAAAAACAAAGAAACTATCACAAACAAGAGACACCTAAGGAGACATAACTGCTAAATGCACTGTGGTATCATACATGGGATTCTGGAACAGAAAAAGCACTTTACATTAAAACTAGAAAATTTGAATGAACTGTGGACTTTAGTTAATAATATGCCAGTATTTACTCATTAAATTAAATATACCATAGCAATGTAAGATGATAATAATGGGAAACTATGTGTGAAGAAGTATATATGAACTCTGTACTACTTGCTCACTTTTTTGTATATCTAAAATGGTTCTGAAAAATAAAGTCTATTCATGATAATTTAAAAACTAAGCAGAAGTCTGCCAAGGGGGACTTCTACAAAAGCTATGGAGAGTTTTCTTTGATATCTAGGGAAAGACTGTAATAGACTCTGGCTCTGGAGTTCTTTCTTGTCCAGCAAGAAAATGGGATGCAGGATTAAAAATGCGAGAGAGGCTAATGTCCAGAAGACAAGAGCCCCAACTAAAGATCCTTGCTCTGTTTCTATTAGAATCAGAAGGCTTATAAACATGGTAATGGCCGTGTTTATAAAAACATGTTTATAAAAACAAAGAGACCATGAAGTCGTGAACATTAACTCATGGGCATGAGGGAAAGGGGGTTTGAAGATATGTGATGTTAGCGGGCTGGGTTAATACAAAACAAAATCCTGGTGCAGGGCAGAGGTTGGTCACAGCAGACGTGAGGCACCACCCCTATTTACCTAAACTGGTCTAGGGGACAAGAAAGACAGGGTCAACAAGACACTTTTCTTTTGATAATTAGCTCTGCTCTGGGCAACTTTGCCCCACAGTGGTCTATACTGCTATTTACCTGTTTTCTTTAATTTGGTCCTTCCTTCTTGTGAAAACAGCTCTCTGCTATTGTACTAGGTTGAGGAGTATTTCCACCCTGAATACCTAATTTTGTTTACCTCATCTTGGATGTTTTCATCATGATATTCCCTATTTCTATATCTTTGGCCTATACTGGGGGCCTTTGCCACTTACCTAATCATATTTACCTAATCCTGTTTACCCAAAGTTGTGTGTGTACATTCTATGGCTTTCTAATTCTTTATGCCTTGTTAACCCATCAGTGCAGGCTCAGGGAATTCCTAAGCTTATTCCCCATAAAAGACCATGCAGAAGCCACCTGCCTTTTGCCTTGAATTCTTTCCTTCAGTTGAGTACAGTTTCCTTCCTTTAAAGTGAAACAATCTTCTTGAAACAGTGACAGAGAGGACTGGACAGACAGATGGGCAGAGGAGGTCACAAGAAGGACTCTTGGTTCTCAGTGGTTTTGTTGAACAATAGCTATAGTTATATGTTAAATTAGCATTGCTTACTGTTGTGAAATGTGCATTTAAGGGAAAAATATTATAATGTCTAATCCTATGTGCATTAGAATTCTGCAGGCTCCATTATTCAAATATTAATGTACTGAAGAATAATCAAAATAATGTTTAAGAATAATTTCGTCCTATATTGCATCTAGACCATCACTTTATTTCCTTGGTGTGGTAAAGACTAGGGACTCCTCAAACCTCACAAGAAATTATTAACCTGATCCCCACTCCCTTCCAAATGTCTGAAATAAATTGTCAATACTCATAATGTATCTCAAATTGATAGAATTGTACAATGAGAGAAGTAATATTTAGAGAAGACCATTTGAAGTACAGCTATTTCTCTATTATATAATCTAATTTTATTCTTGATTCGAACTATAAATCAGCAGAGAGATGGTACCTGAGCCTCTGGTATTGTTTGCAGGCAAAAATCACTTTTATTGATTTGCTTTTAGTCTGATGCCTTCAGTCTATATTGAGTATCAATATAAGGCAGAGCCCTGTCCAACTCCCTGTTGCGTCTATTATTTAAAAAACAATAGTATAATATATCACACTGTACATATCAATGAAATTTTCGAAGAATGGTTGTCCAAGAAATGTTATATTTCTGCTAAATAATTGGATTATTTTAATGAACACTGAAGTGTTCAATGATTTATGTTTTCACTTTAACATTAGCTGGTAGAATGCTGTAAGTTAAAATTTTGGATTATTTTAAGCAAGTACATAAATAAAAATACTGACAAATACATGAAGCCCTTTTGCCACTATTCTGTCTTACTAAACCTGCAGTTTATACTAAGAACTGATCCCAGCATTTTTCCTATTGAAAAACCATACAGTCTCACCATCAGCT
This sequence comes from Proteles cristata cristata, assembly GCA_017311185.1. NCBI lineage: Eukaryota > Metazoa > Chordata > Mammalia > Carnivora > Hyaenidae > Proteles > Proteles cristata. The sequence continues at coordinate 1,095,341 of JAESUZ010004037.1, read as the reverse complement.
AAGAGTTTCAGTCAGGTATACTGATTAATTAGACCGAGTTTATATACATAGTGTGGATTATTATCATATGCATAATGATTTTCCTGATTTCTGGAGGATTTTATATTCCTACAATTAGTTTCTTTCTTCTCTCACTTTCACTTTTTAATGAAGTTTTTATTTAAATTCCAGTTAGTTAACATACAGTGTAATATTGATTTCAGGTGTAGAATTTAGTGATTCATCACTTATATTTAACACCCAGTGCTCATTACAGGTGTCCTCCTTAATACCCATCACCCATTTAGCCCATTCCCCCACCCTCTCCTCTCCAGCAACCCTCAATTTGCTCTCTACAGTTGATTCTGCTTTATGTTTTCCCTCTCTCTTTTACCCCCTATGTTCATCTGTTTTGTTTCATTTTTAAAATGTTTTTATTTGTTTTTTAGAGAGAGACAGTGAGCGAGTGGGGCAGGGGCAGAAAGAGAGAAGGCAGAGGGAGACACAGAATCCGAAGCAGGCTCCAGGCTCCAATCTGTTAACACAAAGCCTGACATGGGGCTTGAACTTACAAACCGTGAGATCATGACCTGAACTGAAGTTGGATGCTCAACCGACTGAGCCACCCATGATTGTCACTCATCTGTTTGATTTCTTAAATTCCACATATGAGTGAAATTATATATTTGTCTTTCTCTATTAGCATCATAGTCTATAGCTCCATCCATGTCATTGCCAATGGCAAGATTTCGTTCTTATGGTTGAGTAACATTCTAGTGTATGTGTGTGTGTGTGTGTGTGTCCACATTTTCTTTATCCATTCATCAGTCACTGGACATTTGAGCTCTCTCCATAATTTGGCTATTGGTAATGCTGCTATAACATCAGGGTGCATGCATCTCTTTGAATTAGTAGTTTCATATCATTTGGGTAAATACCTTTAACACTTCATTGTTAAGCGAGGGTGGTTTCCATTTCTTTCCCTGCCTTGATCCTGAACCCTGACAACAAACAACACCTGCCAGTTTTGAAAATATTCCTTCTAATCTTATTTTAAATGAAACTCTTCTTTGTCACCACTGTGATCAGTCTGAAGAAAACACATTGAAAGACAATCCTTCAAGAATTTTAAGAATATTTTTATGAAATATTGGTAGATAATAAATAATACTTATAAAATACATGCAAGGAATAAATCATTGCAACCCAGATCTTAAAATCTTACTGTCTCTTGCCACTTATCGGCGTGAGAGGTTCTCTTTGGTATTTAAATTGAAATAGAATCGATTCAATCATAAAGCATGTGCTCTTTCAACTTCAGAAAGTAAAACCACATTATTTTTCCTCGAAGTGTCCATAACAATTTATACTTTACCCAAAACAGTGTTTGTATTCAATTTGCTTTATATCTTTGCCAACACTTACTACTAGTAGGGCTTTTGTTGCTTCCCTCAAAGTCTGGAGTTTGTGTAATGGTAGGTCATTTTGGTTTTGTTTGTAAATCTCTTGTTAAATAATTCTTTGTTGTTAATAATTTTTAACATCTTTTCTTATGTTTATTAGCCATCTTTTTTTGAATAATGCCTATTGATTTATTTTGCCTATTTTCCTATTATGCTATTTGTATTTTTCTTACTGATTAAAACAGTTTTAAAATAACTTCTGGATATTAAGCCTTTGTCAATTTTAGGTAGTATTTATAAAGCTTTCCCCAGTTTTTGGATTGTTTTTTATTCCTTTTAGTTTGTCTTTACATAAAAAAAAGTTTTTGGTTTTAATGTGCTCAATATAAATTATTTCATTTTACTTGTGCTTTTTGTGCCATTTGTATTTTTTAAGTTTATTTATTTTGAGAAAGAGAGAGAGAGTGAGAGGGAACACATGTAAAAGCAGGGGAAGGATAGAGAGATAAAGAAAGAATCCCAAGAAGGTTTCACACTGCCAACACAGAGCCCAATGTGGGGCTCCATCTCATGAATGAAACCATGAATCATGACCTGAGGTGAAATTAAGATTTGAACACTTAACCAACTAAGCCACCCAGGTGTCCCACTTTTGACATATTTTAAAGAAACATTCCTCATGGAAGAAAATATTTGCAAATGCTATGTCTGATAAGGATTAATATCCAAAATATAAAGAACTTCTTAAGGCAGCTCAGTGGCTTAGTCAGTTAAGTATCCAACTTTGTCTCAAGTCATGATCTAATGGTTTATGAATTCAAGCCCCACATTGGCTGTCAGAACAGAGCCCACATCAGATCCTCTGTTCCCCTCTCTCTCTGCCCCTCTTCCACTCTATCCTTCCCTGTCTCTCAAAAATAAACATTAAAAAACCGTATTCAGGGGCGCCTGGGTGGCTTAGTCGGTTAAGTGTCCGACTTTCGCTTAGGTCATGATCTCGAGGTTCGTGGGTTCGAGCCCCACGTCTGGCTCTGTGCTGACTGCTGGCTCAGAGCTTGGAGGCTGTTTCGGAGTCTGTGTCTCCCTCTCTCCCTGACCCTCCCCTGTTCATGCTGTCTCTCTCTCTCCTAGAAATAAATTTAAAAGAAAAATTAAAAAATATTTTAAAAAAATCGTATTCAACTCAACATCAAACACCCAAATAATCTGATTAAAAATAGGCAAAGGACCTGAATAGACATTCTCCCAAAGAAGACATACAGATGGCCAATAGACACATGAAAAGAGGCTCCACATCTAATCATCCCTAATGATGGTCTAATCATCAGGGAAATGGAAATCGAAACTACAATGAGATATCATCTTACATCTGTCAGAATGGATAGACAAAAAGACAAGAAATAATAAGTGTTGGTGAGGATGTGCAGAAAAAGGGGACCCTCATGGCTGTTGGTGGAAATGTAGGCTGATACAGCTGCTGTGGAAAACAGCATAGAAATTTCTTTAAAAATTAAAAGTAGAAATACCATATGCTCTAATAATTCTACTAGTGGGAGAAATGAAAACACTGAAAATGAAAAGATATATGCACCTCTATGTTTATTGCAGCATTATTTACAATAGCCAAGATATGGAAGCAACCCACACGTCCATCCACAGATGAATGGATAAAGAAGATTTGAGATATACATATGTATAATGTGTATACGACATATACATTAATAAATATATACAATCAATATACATTATAGATATAATTAATGGAGATATTACTCAGACACTAAAAAGAATGAGATCTTGCTATTTGGGATGACATGGATGGACCTAGAGGGTATTATGCTAAATGAAATAAATCAGACAGAAAAAGACAAATACTGTATGAGTTCATTTATAAGTGGAATTCAAGATAAACAAAACAAATGAATAAACAAACAAGAAAAACTAGAGTCAGACCTATAAATACAAAAAACCAAACTGCTGGTTTTCAGAAGGGAAAAGAGTGGGGGAGATGGGAAAAATGGGTGAAGGGGAGTGAGAGATATAGGCTTCCAGTTACAAATGAATAAATCATGAGATTAAAAGACACAGCATAAAGAATGTAGTCAATTATATTTTAATAGTGTTGTATGGTGACAAATGGCAGCCACACTTGTGGTAAATATGGTGCAATGTATAGACTTGTATATGTCGTACACTTGACACTAATGTAATATTGTGTGTCAACTATAGTTCAATAAATAAAGTTTTTAAGAATCAAGAAATGTTCTTCTACTTTGGTGTGATAAAGATTTTTGCCATATTATTATACAGTTTTACGCCTTTTCTTTTCACATATAGATTTTTAATCCAATTAGAATTGATTTTTTGTGTGATGGAAGTAAGGATCAGTATTAATTTTTTATTGCTGGGTAACAAACTGCTATAAATTTAGTGACTTAAAACAATACTCAATAATTATCTCACAGTTTCCATGTGTCACAAGTGCAGACAAAGCATAGCTTGTCTGCATTTCCTGCTCAATGTCTCACAAAGTGATTTCAAGATGTTAGCTGGACTGTATTCTCATTTGGATCTCAGTATCTTTTTCCAATCTTACTGGTGGTTAGCAAAATTCATTTCCCTGCAGCTGTATAACTGAGGTTCTGGTTTTCTTGTTAGCTGTTGGCTAGGGACTACCCTCAGCATGGTATCTGACTTTAAGGCTGCAGGACAGTATCTGCCTCTGCTTCTTGTCTCTTCAGGGGATCACCTGATTAGGGTAGGTCCACTCAAGAGAGCTCTGATGAGTTCAAAGTTAGCTGATTAGGGACATTCTTTACATAAGCACAATTTGCCAGGAAATGTAACATCAGAGTGATATCCCACCATATTAACGAGTTCAGCCTATATCTAAAAGACATTTTACAGGGATGAGTGAAACAAACGGTGAGGCTCTTAGAGGCATCAGTAGTAGGTAGAATTCTACCTACCACAGGGTCTAATTAAACTTGTATCTTTTTGGAGAGCCAATTGTCCTGGTCTCATTTTGTTCATTTTATTTCTCACTACTCTGCACTCCCAGGCTTCTCATAAATTAAAATTCCATATTGTTCGGGTATTTTTCTGGATTGAATTTCAGGGTGCAATTACTGTTTACTACACTATATGACTTATTACAACTTTGTAATAATTCTTGATACCAGAAAAACAAGCCTTATAGCTTTCCTTAAAAGGATCATAGCCATCTTGGCACTTTTCTTTCCTGTTCAAATCTTAGAGTTAACTGACCAAGTTTCAAAATTAGTCCCATCAGGGGCACCTTGGTAGCTCAGTCGGTTAACTACCCAACTCTTGGTTTCCACTGAAGTCATGATCTTACAGTTTGTGAGTTTGGCCCCTCATCACACTCCATGCTTCTGGTACAGAGCCTGCTTGGGATTCTCTCTCCCTCTCTCTCTCTGCTCCTCCCTTGCTCTCTCTCTTTCTAAATTAATAAATACAGTTAAGAAAAACAAAACAAAACAAAAACAAAAATAGCCCCATTAGTATTTGGAAAAAATTGACAGTTTTAATCACCCATGAATATTGTAATTAAGTCATTTTAATTACCAGCAGTGCTTCTAAAGAAATAATACCAAAAATTAGAATTTGGGATTGGTTTTATGATCAGTTAGATTTGAAAGCAGGGATGATCTCATTACCAGACAGATGATCATAACCAATATATGTAAGATACTGGTATTTAGTATCAAAAAAACCCCTTAAACTTAAAAATTTACATTTGTTATTGTTGAAATGATGTCACAATTGAAACAGGATATGAATGACCATATTGCTGTTGCAATAAAATATTATGGCAAAAATAATGAAATAAGTACTATGAATACAGAATGGTTGAGTCATACTGTAAAGAAGAACTTGAAGAAAATTGTAAGTAAAGGGTTTATATTTGCAGGGGAAGGTATAGCTAGCAACCAGAGAACTTCTATTATTGCCCTGAAAGAATTATTTGCTCATGTAGTTGCAGACCAGTATTACCGAAAATCAGAAACAAATTTTGATTCTGTGGTCACTGAACTATAATGTAGGTTGAATTTACAGCCTTATCAAATGCTTATGCTTAATGTTAAGACTTTGCTTGGAAAGAATAGTTCCCTGAGAATTGAAATGGAGACATTTGTTTGGATTCTGAATACTGTGAATATCTTGCCATCCAAGATTCTACTGGACCTATTATGCCATATAAATATATTTTATGTGACTTTTTCCACTTTCTGAAGTCCCTATAATGACCTCATATGAGCGAGTTGCCTTGTAAGGAAAGCTGATTCCTTTCCGAACCCATGCCATCCACTCTCAATACTTATAGATCTACATTTAGTGTCAGAGCCAAGCAACTCAGGAAGACAAATTAAAGTCTGTCTCAGGAGAAGGTACATGTGTACCAAATAGCTTGCAAGATTTTCCCAGTGTATATTGACAGAAACCTTTGAAGTATGTGAAGGGATGTATTCCAAAGGTATTAGATCAAGGAAGAAAAGTGTAATTTTGGATTTGTCCAAATTTATTAGTTATGCATACATTTTCTAGAGATTTTTGAATTTAAAGTACAGGCTTGAGTGGCTGGGAAGAGCACTCACAGTTTTCTTGGTTGCTTAGTGAAATGCCAGCAGCACATGAAAGTAAGCTGAGCTGCCAGAACTTCTGTGGTATGATGGAGAAGAAAGACTTCAAATGGATGAGACATGCATTGGTGTTGAAAGAGTAAAGAAATAGGTTTTCACCAGCAATTTCTGAATATCTTCCTGCGAAGAACTCCCGCCACTTAGGTATAGCAGAAAACAGAAACCATGGATATTAATCTTATGGGATTGTGGCCTTTCTGAAATTCCTGCAGTTCACCTTTCTAATCTTTGTTCTGGCTTGCAAAGGTTTTGTAAACCTTTACTTTCCTAACATAAGTCTTCCTTATATTGATTGTCTACAATAGCTCCTGCTTTCCTTACCTAATTCTGATAATTTCCCTTCCAAGATTATTTTCATGTTGGACCAGACACACCATGTTCTTCTATGGGGAATATACTAGATGCTTGAGAATCTGGTATCCTGGCACCCATGCTTCCTGCCTAAGTAAAATAAACTCTTGGTAGGATGGAAAATGGTTTCACGACTGTGAACCCCAGGACTTCCTGAAGGCACTAAAATCTCTGGTTTCAGCCTCCCTGCATCATAGCTGCACCTGTCCTTGCCCCAGTTTGGTTATATAAACCTATGCATTCTCATTTTCCCCTGACTTATTTTGAGTCAGATTCTGCCACTTGCAAGCAGAAGTCTCAATAAACACAAACATACACACACATGAGCACATGAGCAAGACCTCTGACATATAGACATATATTTCAGCATGTATAGGAATAAGTCAAAATTGGGTTAATTTGGTCTATAGACTGTCAAAATGAGAAAAAGTACTCAAAAAAATAATCTATTACATAGAAGGTAGAAAAAGTCCATAAAACAGAGTGATGTTGATGATTGTACAGCATCAAAAGCTCAGAATTTGGGGAGGTTTCTTCCAAGGGTATGTGTATATAAAAATATTATAAATGTAATACATACATGTACATTTTATTTAGAAATCATACCATATAGATATGCATATATTTATAAATTCTATTAAAATTAGGCTATTATTTGATCCCTGAGATATACTTCAGAGATCAACTATAGGACTCAATCAATTGATATCATAAGTACTGTAAATGTGCTGATCATAAAATATACATATTTGACAAACCATTGAAGTCACAAAATTTTCTTGGAGCAAAACAGGAAAAAATTCATGTATGTAGACTATACTGATCTCTTCAGCCATGAGTCCAAATACTTTACTCTAATACAGTGTCATTGTTTCAGCTATAACATCTTGTTATCAAATCTAGGCTCAGAAGTCCTAAATATGATAAAAAAGCTTTCTGTTATGCCAAGTGATTCTATGCAGTAACCCTGTAAGCTTATATTCATTATCCAAAGGAGAAAGTAGATCACATCAGCATTTCAGATGTTTAAAAGTATGCTTTTGATATAATTTTAAAAAGAAAGAAAGAGCAGCAATTTGCTCTGTAGTTTTTTTTTTCCTCCAGATGAAAAAAAAATGAAGTAATAGGATAAGTACACAAACATTGTTAAAGCACAATCCTGTTTTATTTTGGAGCTTCCCAAACTTTTAGGAGCATACACTTCTACATAATTTATCATTAATTATGCATCACATGGACAATGGCTATCTCTGTCTGGTTTAGCACCTTTGAACTTAGGTTTCCTGTTTAGGGAATAATGAGCAAAGGCTGAATTTCAATAGTGAAATTCAAATCTATAGTCAAACACAAAAGTTAAAAGCTATTAATTCAGAGTGTTTAACAGTTGTTTTAATTTTGAATCCATCTGTGCTATACTAAAAGCAGATTGCCTTATCTAGATGCCACAGAAGACTGAATTAGTCTTTCTGGCCATTAAGACATTATCTTTAAAATTACAGTCACATTCATTCAATGTTCTTCCAGTGACCTGAAAAGCAAATATACCTCCAAATGGCTTAATTTACATTCCACAAAATTTGGCAATTTGTTATCTCTTTATCATATTATAAAATGTCCCTTTTTACCTGACTCTTCACTATCTTACTCTCTCTACCATGATTGTTCTCCTCAAATTTATGCTTTATGTTCCTGGAACACTGCTTACAGCTAGTTGAATGAAATTTGCTGCTTTACTTTTTACTTGCTCTTTCCTCATCACCCCACCAGTAAATATTTGATTAAATTACTCCCTCTTCTATAATACACTATTATACATATACTTTATCTCTATCACTCTCTCTGCCTCTCTCTCTCTCTGTCTCTGTCTCTCGGTCTCTATCTCTGTCTCTGTCTTTCTCTCTCACACACACATGACAGAATACAGTAAACCTTCAACAAACATTGACTCTGTGTAATAAAAGGGATGATTAAAGAGCTGTATAAAATGGATTTCCTTAGTCATTCATATATATGACTTTCTATTAAATACACGCTATGTGTAAAGACATATATTAGAAGAATATAAAAATGAGTAGGAAGACATGGCACTATCTATAAAGGAGTTAGAGACTCTTGGTGGAGGTTTTTAATTAACTATAATGTGAGACAAAATGAAATAACTTTCACAAAGCAGGTGCATATGTCTATGGATATATCATGGATAATACAACTGAGGAAATAGGGAAGACTTCATAGATGAGCCATTTAATCTAAGCAAAGAAAATAGAAGTTTAATGAGTATATAAAGGAAAGAAGGACATGAGATAGTTTGTTTACTTATTTGTTCTGCATTGTAACCACATATTCAGAGGCACGCAAGAACACAGGGTAGTTAGAGAAGGCTATTGTGGCTAGAACCCAGATACACAAAAATGATGGATGTATTTATTACCACTGATTGTTTTCAAGTGATAGGAACAAATTGGGGCTAGATACAAAATACAATTGGAATGGGACCAGGATACATTTGTCCTAAGAAAACAGAGTGATCTCCCAGAATGCAATGGTGGGGATTTGCCAGGGGACAGAGACAGGCTGCAACCAGGACATGGAAAGTCACTGACACAGTTTTTAAATCTCACTTTTTCTTCTCTTTGCATATCTAATCATTCTATTTCTCTCTTGTTCCCCAGCATTATGGAAAACCTGAGATGATCTTACCATAGTTCCCATGTTTCTAATTACCATTCTTACCATAAGCAGAATAAAAGCCAGTATGTCAGTGATATCCATGCCTAGAGTTCTGAAAGATTCTGACAATTCTCTTGTCATGAATCAAGTGTCTACTACTGGTCTATTGGAAGAAGTATCATGCATACACAGCCTTACTTCATCCTCAGGACAAAGCTTCTTATTACATATATGTTAAGAATCAAGCAAGAAAGATGCTTAATGAGGCACAGGAACTTATACAAGTTCACAAATCAAATACTTGGGTCATTGGTGCTATTAGGATTTCAGCGCAGCCTGATAATCAGACTTGGGAGACTCTACCTTTAACCACATGTTATTATTTCACACTTAGCCCATTGTCTACCTGAGGAGAAAGGAAAGACTGTATGGAAACTGATTTATAGCATAGCTAGAGCAAGTTCACATCCCTACCTTTTTTTGTTAATACCCTTTCTTTTTTTTTCTTTTTTTTTTTTTTAAGACTGTAATTGTTAGCCATCTGTGGATGGAAACACGACCATGGTAAGTGTAACAGGAGCTGCACAGTGTAGTTTAAGATGGTAGTTTTTACTGTTTCTTCAGTAACTGCATTATAAAAAAATAAAATGAAATAAATAATAAATTCAGACTGTTTCTGACTATTACAGAAAAAAAATTGATTTATTCCAGGAAGCAGTGAATGAGATGTCTCACCAAATGAGAAGCTTATCTAGTATATAAAAGAATTTATATTCCAGAAATGGAGTTAGAGACACTACATATCAATTAGTTAAGAGTAGGAAGAAAATTCCACACCCTTGTGAGATGATACAATGCATCTTCTCTTTATGGATAAAAACTTGGGCTTAGTTATATTTCCATATGCTAAAGGAGGAGGAACAGAAGAAGTGAGGTCAAAAAAGATATTCTCATGAAAGTAATAGAATATAAGATTCAAGAACCTGTAGAAAGACAAACTTTTGAAACACTACATTGCAGTAAGCAGGAAAAAAAATGGTACAAAATATTTGGTTTGTACTGTTAATGAAATTCAGAAAAAAAAGATCCTCCTAGAAATGATATGCCTACCCATTTTCATTTATATCTATTTGCATTTGAAGAGGTGTGATGTGTCTTTCTGCATTTTTTCAGTTGGTATTTTCTATCTGATAAAAAAAACTAGGTTTGCCAGGAAGAAAATGTGGATGGGGTATTTTCAATCCAGGTCTCCCCTTATGATACATTCTGACTTTTCTCATCTATGGCATTGACTGTCTCCTCCAGTCCTGAGTTTTAGTATTATTTACTAAAGTTTTACTTGGGTTTTTATAACTATTCATTTAATAATTGAAAACTTGCAACCTATACACTATATAAGAAGTCTTGCATGTCTAGGGGCACCTGGGTGGCTCAGTCAGTTAAGCATCCAACTTCAGCTTAGGTGATGATCTTGTGGTTTGTGAGTTTGAGCCCCATGCTGGGCTCTGTGCTGGCAACTCAGAGCCTGAGGTTTCTTGTCTACTTTCAGATTCTGTGTCTCTGTCTCTCTCTCCCCCTCCCCTTCTCAAGCTCTGTCTCTGTCTCTCAAAAACTAAACATTAAAAGAATTTAAAAAAAGGAAGTCTTGCATGTGCTGTATTTTATGATTTCAAAGCTGATGAAATCCTGTATGATGTCAAAGATTAAGATTAAAAATGGGTATAAGATGCAGAATTCTGTGGAACTAATGTTTATTAAGGTTAAAAATCAGACATAGGTAGCATGAATGTAGAAGAACAATTTCCGTAGTTGTTGAAGCCCCACAAATTATGTCAGTTGTTGGAATGAGCCAATGATGAATAGTAGATAGTAGATAACATTGTAAGAAGGTACAGTTATGCCCAGATGGCATGGTTGCAAAGAAAGAGATTTTATATGACCACGACTACATAACTGACTACAATACTAATAGGAGTTAGGAATATGTGTTATCAGAGTGATAGTCATACATGAGATGGGGACTTGAGCACAATTCACTTAAGGGAACATCTTCAAAGAAAAGGTTTTTCTTATAACACAGTCCAGTTAAGACAAAAGATAGACAACTACTTCAACAAAAAGTCTATATTGATGCTGAAACAGAGCCTACAAAAGACAGGACAAAGTTGCTTAAAATGCTGACTACATTTCTTAAGTATTTAACAAATAACAACTCCATATCATAAAACCAGAATTAGGCAAATTCCAGTAAGTTCTGTGCATTGGTTTCAATGATGAACACAAAACACCACAGAGAACCTGCACTCATAAAGCTTAGCATATGTCCTATTTATACCTAAGATTGTGCTTGCTTAAAGAACACAAAACGACGTGTATTTATTATTTGCAATATCTCCTTATGACGGCTTTTTGGAAGGACTAATTTCAGTGCTATTTATATCTTAAACTCCTTTTTTTGTTTTCAAAACTGCACCTTAAAAATGTTTAATTAGTTTAGATAAGCCAGTGCACATAGATACCAACTAAACATCAACAGAATTAAAAAGCCCTCAACATTAGGTATTAAAAGTTTAGATTCAGGAGCTCCTGGTGAGTTCTAATTTTTCTTTAAGGAAGTGCTTCATAAGCAACTGCAAAAGAAAATGCACAGTTACACTTCTAGCTTATATTTTTTCTATTGCCACATTGAAGGCGCTATCTCCCAAAGGAGAGTGAGGTAGTTACATTATCCTTAGCGGTGCTATAGTCAACGGCACCGTGTTGAGAACTACAGACAGCGAACAGTAAAGCAATCTCTCGCTCAACCAGTAGCGGTGACGTGGCAGTTCATGTGCCCTGTGCTGTAGGTCAGATGTTGAACTTTGTATCATCTCTGGGTACCAATTATATATACTGGAAATGGCTCTAAGTTTTTTTTTTTTTTTTTTTTTTAATATACTGGGTGTTTAAGATAAGAATACTATATTTGTCATGTAAGAAAACCTGGAGTTGACAAGGTTCTTTCCTCAAACGTCACTGGATATTTTACAATCATAAAAACCACCATAAAAAAAAGCTCCTGTTGGCTGAAATAAGCTTTATGAAAATCAGGTATCCACAAGATAATTACTTTATCATCCTGTTTTCTTTCTTTTTTCTGTAGTGTTCACTAGTCCTTGCTTATAAGAAATTTGTACAGTTGTTACAGACAGACTTTTCTGTTTCTCATTTCATTTAGATGAGAAGTTCCTGGAGAAGACATACATGCTTAGGCTGAAAAGGTAAAAGTGGGCAGGAGGAGGTTTGGGAACGTAAGACCAAACCTGGGTGTGGAGATATTTGTTACCATCTATTGATGTCACAGATCTCAGGACCATTGGTAGTAAATGAGAGAGCATGATTTTTTTTTCTTGAAAATATCTATAAATCGTGATTGTGTTAATGTTTCTGATTACCAGATTTTCTCAGTGAATTCATTGTTTCTTTCATTAGTGTTTCTTATAATTGACCAATGCATTCATTAATAATTTCTTTATACTTCTATGTTGCAAGGAAACTCAGTAAGTTTCATGGAGTGGAACTAATGCTTAGCAAATGCATTTCCAAAGAATTCAATACAAATTTTGCACACAAAACAGAGTATCTCTGGAGCTGGACTACTGCAAAACTTATTTGCAACACTGGAAATGCCCATTCGTGGGAAAGAAGAATCCTAACAACTTGTGTGTAATTATCCTTGTCAGCAGCACCTATAACTTGAATGTAAGTTTTAGAGGGCTACATTTATTATATCAAAGGCAAATTACCAGCTGCTCAAATGGGGATGGTAGAATTTTAATATAACATCTGCAAAACAGCTTTACATATCTAGAATCAACTTTTTCTCATGCCGAAGAGCTTTCAGTGAGTCTCATTGATAAACTTCTCACTCCACATGTCTCTACACTGGTTCATACTCTCTATAGTAACAGATATTTTAGTTGGTATGGCTGAGCTCAAAAACCTTTGTGTCACGGAGACTTATCCATCTTATTTATATCCCCTTCAGGTAACCCCCAAGGTCAGTGTCATGTTTCTCTAATTCATAACTGTGTCATGCATTTCCACATTAGTCACTTATCAGAATAGGCCTAAATACATGAATAGGCTCAGACTAGTTTGTAGTCTCTAACATATTTTAAAACATTTCTGTTATGTTACAGTTTCTTCTCAATGAATCTCCCTTGGAATTCTAAGAAAATGATAGCCCAGTAATAGATGTTGAGGCCCTGTCACAAAAACACACAATCATAAAAGGAGAAGAGAATACTCTCAAAATAAATAAATTCTGATATGAATACAGAAGAAGAAAAGTATTATCTACATACCATAATACAGCTTCTTTTCTTAGATGATCAAGTTGAAAGATGTCAGCAAAAACATAAAGGCCAGAATGAAAGAACCATTATGTACTGTGAAAAATTATAAATAAATTTTGAAAAGAAATGAGTGGACATAGAGGACAGAGAGAAGCCTGTCCAAAAAGAGGTAGTCAACATGGAGCTACCTGTAAAGAAAGTTCATAGGCCATGAACACTCTCCCTTATTCAGATTTTCAAAATGTGGCAAAGTCACATGAGGCAAAATTCACCACTCTTTTGAACTAACGGAGATTTCCATTTGTAGCAACTATTGCTTCAACATACCAAGAATGAGCCTTTGGGGGTTATACAGGGTTGAGCCAACATGTGTGGCAACAGAACCCTGAGATCCTATGGACTGTATACCTCTTTCCATTTCTTTTTTTTTTTTTTAATATTTTTATTTATTTCTAGGAGAGAGAGAGAGACAGCGTGAGCAGGGGAGGGTCAGAGAGAGAGGGAGTCACAGACTGAAACAGGCTCCAGGCTCTGAGCTGGCAGTCAGCACAGAGCCCGACGCGGGGCTCGAACCCACGAACCGCGACATCATGACCCAAGCGAAAGTCGGACGCTTAACCGACTAAGCCACCCAGGCGCCCCTTTCCATTTCTTAAAAAATATTAATTTTTTTAATGTTTATCTATTTTTGAGAGAGGGGGGAGAGACAGAGTGTGAGTAAGGGAGGGAAGGCAGAGAGAGAGAGAGAGAGAGAGAGAGAGACAGAATCCAAAACAGGCTCCAGGATCTGCGCTCACAGCTCCTGATGTGGGGCTTAAACTCATGAACCTCGAGATCGTGACCTGAGCTGAAGTCAGAGCCTTAACCGACTGAGCCACCCAGTCACCCCTTTTAATTTTTTTTTAATGCTATTTACTTTTGAGGGGGTGGGGAGAAGCAGAGAGAGAAAGGGAAACACAGAATCCAAAACAGGCTCTAGGGTCTGAGCTGTCAGCACAGAGCCAAACATGGAGCCTAAACTCATGTGAATTGGTTACAAGTTACATCACTGTGAGATGATGACCTGAGCTGAAGTCAGATGCTTAACTAGTTGAGCCATCCAGTCACCCAGTATGCCTCTTTCCTGACTCCACTTCCCCCTGGCATTGTTGAGTCATCTCTTGACTTGGACAGGCACTTTTCTGAATATGAAGGACAACCCTCATTGAAGTGTAGTGAAAGAAGCAGGACGAGATAAGATATACTAGTTCCACTCTGTGAGTTGATTAAAGACCTGACAACTCTAAGAACACAAAGCTGGATTATAAAATAGGGGATGTCAATGAGAACATACTGTTTACAGAAGGAAGGGCAAAAGAACAAAATCATGGAAAACAGCAGCATATAATGGACAGCAAAGAAATAGTGATCAAACATACGGATCAAACAATTATTATTCTTCCTCACCACTTTGGCTACCAGAGGACTGTGAAGAAGTATATATAGTGATCAATCTCAAATGCTCCTCCCTTCTCTGGTTAAGAATCATTGGCTGCCAGCCAAATTAATGAAAGGGGGTGGGGGATGATGCATTTCTCAGTTGGGGATACTGAAGTATCCTAGAGTTATGGCAGGAGTTAGTGGGAAAAAAAACCTGTGAACCAGTTTCCAAGATTGAAATGACTTGGAGGAATTGACCTAAAAATTAAGAGAGGATAGCAAAAAGGGAGAGAAAAAAAGGAATAAAGCCAGGTGTCAGGAGCCTCAATGAAAGAGGTATTTTTCAAATGAAAGATAAATGTTTTGGAAGCAGTAATACTTAGTTACAAAAATATTATCAGCTCCTGGTGTTTCAGAAAGAACTTTTAAAGGTGAAACTTCTTTTTAAGGTGAAATATTTTAAAAACATTTTTGAGGAGAGACTTGGTTTTTAGTCACAGCAATAATTCTGAAATCTGTGTGCATATTTAATTATCTGTGGAGAATTTTGTTTAGTTGCTTATGTAGTCCTGATTCTGTCTTTGGTTACATTCAAGTACCAGTATTTGAAAACCACTTAAAATAGGGGTGAAATGAAAGGAAGCATTAGAAAATATAAGTTTGCTCGCTGCAGGCAAAGAGTAACAGAAAATATTTTGGGAGATACATGGAAGAGACACCAGCATCAGCAGGAGCCCAGAAGGATCAACATGAGTCAAAAGGGCAGAACTGCAAGGAGAGCTTTAGTCTTTATTACTTTCATAACAAAATACTATCACTTAGTGGTTTTAGACAACACACATTTACTACCTTATAGTTCTGTGGGTCAAGAATTTGACAGTTTTCGCCGGGCTAATGTCAAGGTGTCAGCAGGCTAGGCTGTGTCCTGGAGGCTCTAGGGGAGATTCTGTCTCCTTGTCTTTTTCTGGTTTCTAGAGACTGCCTACATCCTTTGGCTTATGGACTCATCATCCTTCAACGGCAGCAACCTTGAGTCTCTGTGGGCTTTTCTTTACATCCGATTCTCTCTCCTTCATTGTCTCCCTTTTACTCTATAGGATCCTTGTGATTACATTGGGCCCAGGCAATGTAATCTATTTTATGTCATCTGATTAGTGTCTTAATTACACACGAAAGCTTAGTTCTCCTTTTCCATGCAACCTAACCTATTCGCAGTTCTGGGAATTAGGACACAGACATTTTGGGGAGGGGTATTATTCTTTCTATCACAGAGAAGCATTTTCAAGGGATAATAGGAAGTCAGAATTCCCCTAAGATTGAGATGCACATTCATATTTTATTTGCCTCATGTTTTTGGCTTTAAGGAAATATTGCCATATCTAATTGAGAGCCTCCAGGGGTGTAGAGCCAAGGTCCTACAGATCATACCTTGCAACATGGGCTGAGCTGGGGAAGAGGTAGGCTGGGACTTCCACTGAGATGATGAGTAACTACATGGGCAAATGGGAATAGGCAGAGTTTCTAATAACATACTTGAAGGGAAAAGGGGGAAAGTAAAAACTAAGATCATAGAAAATGGCAATTGTTGCAGGGTTTGAAGAACAAAGTGTATAAAAGAAAACAAGAGATGAAAATGTAACAAATAACTAACTTTTTGAAAAATTTTCAAATACGGAAAAATAGACAGCAAAAATGTCACAACACTGGGTCAGGCAAGATAAATTTTTATATTTTCCTTACTGTAACATTCTCCCTCTCATTCCTTAAGTACCAAATTACATAAATGCTTAAAATCTCTTTTCCCCACTCTTCCTCTCCCTACTCCATCCCTTCATTTTGCCTGTTAATGTATTAGTTACCAGCTCAAATCTCAGCTTCACCTTTAAAACCTGTATCAAAAAACCAAGGGAAATTCTATGAAATATATATTTTTTCAGATTTCTCATTGTTTATTTTTAAATATAATTTATTGTCAAGTTAGCAAACATACATTGTATATAGTATGCTCTTGGCTTCTGGAATAGATTCCCATGGTTCATTGCTTACATACAACACCCAGTGTTCATCCAAACAAGTGTCCTCCTCGATGCCCATCACCGATTTTATTCTCTCCCCCACTGTCCCTATCAACCTTCAGTTTGTTCTCTATATTTAAGAGTCTCTTATGGTTTGCTTCCCTTTTCTTTTGTAACTATTTCTTTTCTCCTTCCCTTCCCGCATGGTCTTCTGTTAAGTTTCTCAAATTCCACATATGAGTGAAAAAACATAATCTGTTTTTCTCTGACTGACCTATTTCACTTAGTATAATACCCTCCAGTTCCATCCATGTTGTTGCAAACAGCACGATTTCATTCTTTTTCATTGCCGAGTAGTATTCCATTGTATATATATTCCACATCTTCCTTATCCGTGACCCAGCAATAGCACTACTAGGAATTTATCCAAAGGATACTAGAGTGCTGATTCATAGGGGCAAATGTACCCCTATGTTTACAGCAGCGCTATCAACAATCGCCAAATTATGAAATATACATTTTATTGTATTTTAAAAATATAATTTATTGTCAAATCAGTTTCCATACAACACCCAGTGCTTATTCCAATAAGTGTCCTCCTCAGTGCCCATCTCCCACTTTCCCCTCTCCCCATCAACCCTCAGTTTGTTCTCAGTATTTAAGAGTCTCTTATGGTTTGCCTCCCCCACTCTCTGTAACATTTTTTCCCTTTCCCCTCCCCCATGTTTTCACTCATATGTGAAATATACATTTTAAAGCAAGAAGTATTTTGAGAAAGAAGGGATAAAAATAGGAGTGAATTTGAATTTAGATTTATTTTTTAAATCAAAGTATAATTGATATACAGTGTTACATTAGTTTCAGGTATAGAACACAGTGATTCCACAAGACTATATGAGTCTATGCATTAATGCTGTGCTTACCACAAGAGTAGCTAACTGGAAAACAGACATAGTTAAAATAATAAATTTAGATGATATTCATAATTTAAAGAAAAAGCAACATGACATGGGAAAAAGGTAAAGAGAAAATGAACTGTGAAGACATTAAATGATTCTGCTAACATTCTGGGATTATGGATTGAAGTCTGGAAAGCTTTGCAAGGATAGTATTATTTGTTTAAAATCTATGCTTGATACCTTGATAAATATCATCTCTGATGATTACTTTTCCTACTTTATGTAGTATCTTCAGTTCCATTTGTGCTGGGACTTTGGTTCACTCTAATGATGACTCGTGTGTATAGAAGCTTTTAATCTGTAGGTTTTCTTTAGCGGCTGAGTTCCAGTTCACACTGCCTTGATGATTTATAAAATCTATTATTTAATACTAATGTCACTGTCACATTTTCAGTGTTTTGTCTAAAAAGCTCATAGTGCTAACATGTAAAATGTCACTTCTTGTCAGGTACAGCTGTCCCAAGCAGCATGATACTTAGATCACAACCTAACATGTGTTTTTTTTAAGAAAACACACTAGCCAAAATATTATAATCTTGCCAAAGGAGATAAGTATGTAATATATCAAGGTGTTTGACTGGACAAGATGAAAGTGAAGAATTGTGGAGAGAATAAAGGAAGAGATTCTAGTATTTTTGGCTTTTTTTTCTGTAAACAACATAAAAGTTTATAAAAAAATACAAACAAATAGGAAAACTAAATATTTATTTAAATCTTTATTAAATGTATTATGTCAAGAAACCATCTTTATGATTCTCATATTTGAGGCTATAATAACCATAAAAAAGGAATTAATCCCTTTTTCTTTAAAATGTTTGCCAGAACTCAGTCCTTAGTAGGAAAAACAAACAAACAGACAACCAAACAAAACAAAACTCAGTCTAAATTACTAAGACTACCTTCTGAGTAATTTGAGGGTCACTAGATATTTATCATTAAATTGAATGGATCTTTAGGAATGTCTATGCTTTTTTTTACTCTGGGAAACATATAGGGCAGATTCAGGAGTCAGCCTAACAAGTATTAAAATCATTAAAATTTAAAAGCATTAAAAACATGGCATGAGTTAGTATGAGACTTCGGGCAAGTTACATGAATTCTCATGTGCAAGCTGGAAATAATAACAATATCTGCCTCAAAGGGATATTATTATAAGGACCAAATAAAATAATACATTTAAATACTTAGAACTATATCAGTTGCAAAATAAGTACCCAGTTATTATCATTACCTTAATTTAGATCCAGCTCATAATAAACATTTAATGTACAGTGAAGACTTTCTTAAATCACTACTGGTCATACATTTATACTTCCAAGTTCAGTTTCTTTGCTCTGAACACCATGTTCTAAGGACCATCAGATAGTAACCATTAACTTAATTGATGATTTTAATTTTTATATTGCACCAGTACAATGAACATGTTGCCTTTAATTCAAGTTTCAAGTGGAATGCTCTCCTTTTAAGAAGTAAATAATCTAATTGAATAATCATTATATCCTATTGCAAAACTTGACAATTACCATACTATGGCTATACTTTTGAAGAGTCAAGTCTCCCTAAATTATATTCTGCTTAAAGTGCTTTGTCAGCCTTTCTTTCCTCTTCTTCTTCTCCTCCTTCTCCTTCTCCTTGTTTTTAATTTTTGTATTTACTAGGTCAGACTGACTTAATAGGTTGGAAAACCATAAGGCCCCAAATTCAATGATTGAGTTATTTAGAAGATAGATTATCTTGGGTGGGCACATTCTAATCGGGTAAGCCATTAAAAGGGGCTAAGCCCTTCCTGAAAGGACAAATTCAAAGCACGTGAGGTTCTCCTGCAAAACTGATGCTCCTATAAAGTTTCCCCAGGCATAGTAAACTTCTGTTATCATCCAAAACTCATGTCTGACTAACCTTTAGCCACAGTGACAATATCCTGTGTAGATCCAATCTCAAAAGTTTTCCTATTATGTTCTCCTCAAAAGGATATATGAAATTGCATGTAGCCTCTAACCTTTCATAATCCCAAACACCAAAAACTATAGAAACCCATCTTCCCACGAAAAGGTGGACATTTACGCCTCATAATCCTTCCATGCTGTAGCACTTTGCAAGAAATAAAACTGAAATCATGTTTTATTCTCAGAAGTAAAAAGCAAAGTAAAAAGTCCATTTTACAAATTGCTCTAAATTAACTGGCCTGACATTTCTAGAGGTTACTTACATATTTTCCACCAAGAATGTATATGTCTCTCCCTGAATTATTTTTAGCAAAAATAAAATTAGCATACATATGCATGTATATATGTATATATCTATGCAGTACATATTGAACATATGTACAATAATATAATATTATATATCATATTAATGTAGCTTGGACATATGTACATACCTATGTATGTATTATATACACATATATGCATACTATATACAAATATGCATATATAAATACATATATACTATATCTATACACATGTCTATACCTATACCTATACATATATATCTATACCTATCTCTGTCTATCTATCTATCTATCTATCTATCTATCTATCTATCTATCTATCCTAGTCTATCTATCTACCCTATCTATCTCTCCTGACTGAAGGCTTAGACACTGTAGCAATGACTCACACTGACCAAAAGAAGAAGAAAAAAATTGAATGCTGCATATCCATGGATCATGGCCTTTCACATGGTGTCATAACTAGAATTTCTGTTAGCTCCCTTTCCCCATTAGGCTTGACCAGTCATGCCTTCATGTATATACAGTAGGCCTCTCTCTTCACCCTCACTGACCTCCAGGCGAAGGCCCAGGATTTACTGAAAGTAGACATAACCCCTTGAAATGAGACCCTGACAAGACAACAGTTACATTGTTATGTAAAATAATTCACCTCCTCACTGATCTAAGCATTTCCACTTCACACACAAGAAACAGGTTCTACTTCTACATAATCAAAAGACTATTACAGTATTTCTTTCTTTCTTTTTCTTTTTTTTTACAAATAGTTTATTGTCAAGTTGGTTTCCATGTAACACCCAGTGCTCATCCTCACAAGTGCCCTCCTCCATGCCCATCTTCCACCCTCCCCCTCACACCCATCAGTCCTCAGTTTGTTCTCTGTATTCAAGAGTCCCTCATGGTTTGCCTCTCTCCCTCTCCCCCATTATTTGCCCCCTTTTTCTCCCCCTTGGTCCTCCGTTAAGTTCCTCCTAATCCTCCTGAATGTGCAAACATATGATATTTGTCCTTCTCTGCCTGACTTATTTCGCTCAGCATAACACCCTCAAGGTCCATCCATGTTGCTACACATGGCCAGATTTCATTTTTTCTCATTGCCATGGAGTATTCCATTGTATAGATAAACCACATCTTCTTGATCCATTCGTCCATTGATGGACACTTAGGCTCTTCCCATGTTTTGGCTATTGTTGAGAGTGCTGCTGTGAACATTGGGGTACATGTGCTCCTTTGCATCAGCACTCCTGTATCCCTTGGGTAAATTCCTAGCAGTTATTGCTGGGTCATAGGGGAGTTCTACTGTTAGTTTCCTGAGGAACCTCCACACTGTTTTCCAAAGGGGCTTCACCAGTTTACATTCCCACCAACAGTGTAGTAAGGTGCCTATTTTTTTCTCTTTTATTTTTTTGTGAATATTTTTATTTATTTCTAGGAGAGAGAGAGAGACAGCATGAGCAGGGGAGAGGGTCAGAGAGAGAGGGAGACACAGACTCTGAAACAGGCTCCAGGCTCTGAGCTGGCAGTCAGCATAGAGCCTGACGCGGGGCTCGAACCCACGAACCGTGAGATCATGACCTAAGCGAAAGTCGGACACTTAACCGACTAAGCCACCCAGGCACCCCTAGGGTGCCTATTTCTTATCCAAAGTAAACATTACCCTGCTCCTGGCTACTACCCAGTAGCCAATTTAAAATAATAATTTTTACCCATTTTTACTCTTCCACATTGCAAACACTGAAATATAATCTCATTGACAGCATCACACTAAAATTTTGATGTAGCCAAAAAGGTATTTGAGCCCCAAAAATGAGACTAAAGTATCATATATCAAATTTAAAAAGACCATTAATATCCAACTATTTTTCATTAACTTCATTGTTGCCATATTGGTCAAACACTATTTGCTTTGACCTGGCCTCCTGATAGGCATTTTTCTTTTATCCTTTTTCTCCTAGAATCTATTTTCAATATAGCAGTCAGAGGTGTCTTTTTTTTTTTTTGCATTTATTAATTAATTTAGAGTCAGAGACAGCATGAGTGGAGGAGGGGCAGAGAGAAAGGGAGAGAGAATCCAAAGCAGACTCCTCATTGCCAGCACAGAGGCTGACACAAGGCTTGAACTCATGAAGCAGGAAGATCATGACCTGAGCCAAACCTAGTTGGATGCCAGAGCAGCTATCAAAGGTTCGTTTGTTCAACGATTAAAGTCCTACATGATCTGAGTTCAGAACCACCTAGGCATCCCTACAGGTGTCTTTTTATTTTATTATTATAATTATTTTAATGTTTATTTATTTTTGAAGGAGAGAGAGAGAGAGAGAGAGAGAGCATGAGGAGGGGAGGAGCAGAGAGAGAGGGAGACACAGAATTTGAAGCAGGCTCCAGGCTCTGGGCTGTCAGCACAGAGCCCGACACAGAGCTGGAACTCACACCACGAGATGATGACCTGAGCCCAAGTCCGAAGTCGGATGCTTAACTGACTGAGCCACCCAGGTGCACCCTACAGGTGTCTTTTAAAATGTCAAGTAAGATCACACCTGTTTTAAAGTCCTGAAGCAGATCTCCATCCCATTCAGATGGATATACCAAAGTCCTTAAGATGGTCAGCAAGACCCAAAGAACTCCCCTAGTATGCTTCTGCTGTCTTTCCCAACTACTCCATTTCCCTCAAAGCCACACTGGCCTCCTAGCTTCCTCAAATACAAACAAAAACCCAGGAGCATTTTCCATCAGTTAATTTACTCTTCCCCACATCTAGCATATTTTTCTCTCCCAGGCAACTAAATGGTGTGTTCATACATCTCTATGAAGTCAACCGGTCTGCTTGTATTTTACTTTCTCAGAGAGAACGTCCTTTAGCAGCTGATTTAAAAATGCAATCTCACCCTTCTTCTGGCACTCTTTATTGCTTTGTCTTGCCTTATTTCTCTTCATGATTGATGAGCAGAGTACCATTAAAAAATTAAAGATAGGTAATAATTCTCAACCTAAAATCTAATACATAAAACTTTCAGAAGAAAACATAAGATAATATTTTCAATAATCAGCAATTAACATTTCTCAGAAAGACACAGAAAATACTAACTATGAAAATAAAAGGTTGATAGGTTTCATCACAATTTAAATGTCTGTCATAAAAATATATTATTAATTAATAAATAATTAAGTGATAGGCTGGGAGAAACTATCCCAAAATATATATGTGACAAAGGACTGGAACCCATTATAATTCCCACAATTGAATAATAAAAGATACATAACCCAATAAACATGGACAAAATGGACAAATGAAAAGATACAAATGGCCAAGAATCAAGTGTAAAAAGTGCTGAAATCATTAGTTATTGGGAAATGTAAATTATAATCATAAGGAGATACCACTACCTACCTACTAGAAAACCCAAAATTAAAAGAAAATAACTGACAGAACTATTGGTGAGATTGTGGAGCAACTGGAACTCACATACGTTGTTGGTGGAAAAGTAAAAGAGATATAAGAATTGTGGAAAGAAGTCTGTCAGTTTCTTGTAAAACTAAACATCCCCATACCGTATGACCAATAATTCCTCTTGTATTTTTCCAGTAAAAACAAAAACATATATTCACAAAAAGCCTTGTACAAAATATTCAAAGAGCTATATTCATCAAAGTCTCACAATTGAAATAGTCTAAGTATCCATAAATAAAATAGATAAACTCTGATATATTCATACAATAAAATAGTTTTCAGTAATGAAGACAAATGGATTATTGATACACCAACATGGATGAACTTCAAAAGGAGTAAAAAGAAGTTTGATATCATAGAGTACATACTGTATTATTACATTTATATAAAATTATGGGACAGACATATAGAATCTATCATATAAACAAAACAGAACACGCTTGCCTCTGGGAGTATTTGGAGTGGAAATACACCAAGAGGGAGCAGAAAAAAATTTTCTGTGGTAGTAGGCATGTTCTGTATCTTCATGGCCTTTCAGTTACACTGGCAGTTGCATCTGCCAAAACTCAGTGAATGGTACTTAACTTTTATGAATTTTGTTGTTTATAAATATTTCTCTAAAGGAAAAGTATTATAAACAAATATTGAATTCTAATGATATGCATGCCAAAGTATTCAATGGCAAGTATCTTGATATCTTCAATTTACTCTGAAAGGCACCCATATAATAGTTTGATTCATAGGTGGATAGAGGGATGGATAAATGGATAGATTTGTAACAAATGGAGAAGAGTGGAATGTTAATTGTTGAGTCTTGGTTATGGATGGACATATGGATGTTCACTGTAAAATCCTTCCAATTTTGCTGTATATTTGAAAGTTTTCATAATAAAATATTGGACAATATATAGAATATTGCCATCTTCTCTATAAATTTCCTTTTGCCATTTTATAATTAGCCCTCTATTCCCCTGCTCCAATAAACCAATGATTTGATTTTCCCACAATAGTTTAGTTTGGCATATCCTAAACCTTTGTATAAATGGAATCATATGGTATGCATTTTATTGTCTGGCTTTCATTACTTAATATGTTGATTTTCATAGGTGGGTAATATTCCACTGTACAAATATATCATAGTAGGATTACTCATTACCTTATTGATGATAATTTGCATTATTTCAGTTTCTGATTATAATGAATAAATTCTATCAGGGTAATGACTCTCCAGAGTCCTAATATGCAGACAGAATTAAGAACCACTGGACTATGTGGTTATTAAAATTATTTCCCATTAGAAGACTTGATGTTATGGCTACCTAGGGAAAGATTTAAGGAAAATAATCAGCCTTACAGTTTCAGTCCTACTTCTGTGACACAGATGTCTCACAATCAATTAATATCTATCTAATTGGTGTACACTGTCTAATTAGAACTGATTAAATTAAGAAAATAAATAGGCTCAAAGGGCCATATGTGTCAGATTTTAATAGATTCTTAAAACACAGTTGCTTAAAGTAAATGTGAAAAAATGATTCCTTGTGTAACACAAACCACATGAGCTTAACACTATCCATGTGTCTCATATGGTCACAAACTTGTGTTTATGATATAGTGAGGAATGCAGTCTACACAAAACATCAAGAGACTTCTGGGCAGCATAATCGAAAAATGTTGGTTGAGAAAGCTAATTTTCATTTTAGTCTCTCAATTCTAAACAGTTCTATTATTTCAAAAGAAGTAATAAGCAAAACAAAGTCCATTATCATGCATTGGAAAACAGTAGTCAGGTAAAAGCACTACAACCAAATTAAAAAGCAGTCCTTATGTGAGATATTCTGTCAATGAACCTCTAAACTTTTAAGGACCAATTTTTTTTTTATCATGGCAGTAAAATGAGCGACATTTGGAAGCACAAATTTGTCACTATAAAAGAATTATTTTAAAAAATTACCTAGAGAGACACAAAAGAATCTGAGTGAATAGTAGTACAAAACACGTTTCCCAAAAGATTACATAGAGTGTGGTAATCTTTTTATAATAGTACAAACAACTGAGACAAAAGAATATACTTTTAGGAAATGTATATAGATAATATATATATGGAACATATATATATTATCTATATAATATATAATAATATATATTCCATATATAATATATATTCCGTATATAAGATTCCATATATAATATATATGGAATATATATATTTTTTCTATATAATATATATATATATAATATAGATTATCTATATATGGAAACATTATACACACACACGTGTGTGTGTGTGTGTGTATGTGTGTGTGTGTGTGTATGTAAAGCTGAGTATTTATAGTTTTTGTAGTTTGTTGTTGTTGTTCTTCCATTTTCACCCTTGACTGGGTGTACAGGGCAACACTGCAGTTTTGTATCGTTAAATGAACAAATGTAGTAATAACAGTATTGACAACAAGCATCATCTGAATTCTGGGAGTAAGCGGTCTTTCAGTCTGGGAGTGGAAAGAGAGAGCAGGTGCAAGACATTCTTCAAAGAAGAAAACCACATTATTCAATGAACCACCAAAAGATTCTGGCTTCAACTCACTAATGCTGGAAGGAGTGTCAGTCCTGGTCAACCATCCATGATTTTCACTACAGCAAATTGGAATCTCTGATTCTTCAAACTGATTGCAGGTATAAGAGACACTAACTAAGGACTGACTTATAAAATTAACAGGCTGACTTCCAAAGTGCCCTTCATTCATAAGTTGGCAAACTCTTCAGAGTGACTATTGCAACAATTATTTATGTAGCACACAGGCTGGTAAGTCCTACTAGAAAAACCTCATACTACTCCTGCAAGTGCTCCTTGAGCAGCTGGAGGCAAATGAATGAGATGGAGGAAGAAAATATATGAGAGAGAGATCCTTGTCAAGTTATAGAACTCATTTAGGAAAGCTGCTTCATTAGTGTTCAGTACATTACTAATAATAACCAAATAAATTAAATCCCTGCTGAAATAAAAGCAGACAATGCATGGACCAATGAGGAGAGTGTGTCATGAACCAAAAATTATGAATTATCTAATCAAGTATACTTGAACCTTAAAAAAAAGTAAACCATAAGAGACTCTTATACAGAGAACAAAACGAAGGTTGCTGGAGGGGAGGGAGAGGGGTGATAAGGTAAATCGCTGATGGGCATTAAGGAGGCCACTTTTTGGGATGAGCCTTGGGTGTCATATGTAAGAGAGGAATCACTGGGTTCTACTTCTGAAGACAAGATTAAATTGTATGTTAACTAACTTGAATTTAAATTAAAAAAATAAAATACAGTTCTTTAACAGTAATTAAAACTCCTGATCAATTACAGACCATATCACCACACATTACTATTTTGACTAGGGGGAAAAGAAGTCCCAAGTCATAATTTTGAAACAGGATTTTCATACACTATTTTTTTTCAGAAAAATCTATGACTCTGAAAGAAGCCAACTCCCATATGTATCTGGGAGATCCTTTTCTTTAAAAGTCAAGCCCTGCCCAATGTATAATAGGCCCTCAAGCATAGTTATCTATTAATATAGAGACAGTTAAAAAGATAGGTAAAAGACCAGTATATTGAAAGAAAAATGGGCAAGAAACATAAGTAAGCACATCGTGGTAAAAGAAATATGACTATCACACAAGAAAAAATAATGTTGACTATATGTGGCAATGGATGATAACTAGACTTATTGTGGTGATTATTTCACAATATATACAAATATAGAATCATTATGGGGCACACTTGAAACTAATATAATTTTATATAGCGATTACGCCTCAATAAAAAGAAATATATTATCAAAAAAACATAATGAAAAATATACATTCTCATTCATAACAGTTGTTTTAAAAATAAATAAAAGCAACAATAAGATTTAGTTGTTCGTGACTCAGATTTGAAAAGACTTAAAAGGCTGAGAACACTCCCTTGCTTAAGCATTTTTATACTGTTGGTGAGAGCGTGAACTAAAGTTGCCTTTCTGGAAGGCAACTGGAGGATATGTATCCAAAAATAAAGTGTGTATATCATTTGGAAAAAGTCAAAGCCTACTATCTCAATAAGACTATTTATATTTTCAGAGTGCTAATATGTCAGCCATGCATATTTCCTCCTTCATACTCATTGTTGTGACTTTATATGCACAGCTCAGATAATAATATTCAATTATTCAGATAAGAATTTAGAAAACAATCTAAAGTAAAGGCTACATCTTATGAACATGATTCTTAACTTACCAATAATACTCCATCAGTTGCTCAATAAAAGTGTGAGTAGAGCTGAATAAATAGGCAAACGCGGTTCAAGAAAAGGCCATAGCCTCTTTTTATCCTTAAGCCAGTGGGATTTAATCGAGTATGAACCATTTTTGCACATTACTGAAGGCAGCCACCAGAGAATATTAGTTGTGAGATTTTTAGCAGAAGAAAACAGCTAAATGAAAATGTGCCATCAATGCGTGTAGCTTAAATGAGCACTTCCAATTTGGAGGTCATGAAACAATCATCCTGTAAGAATAGTCCCCCATGATTTCCTATTTTTAGGACTCAAAGACAAATTCTTAGATCTTTTTCTTTGATGAGAGAAAGATCCAAAGTAGATTAATATTTTTTGCCAAGCTTCAAAGAGGTGAAGGCATTTTGAGTCAATCTGTATGAAATTCGACCAGTTTAGTAAATATAAATAGGTGAAATCAGTTGAGCCCAAAATCTTTTACCATAGCAATTCTGCCTGCAATTCTAACGGAAAATAACTAGCCAGCTCCTCATTTTTAACTTTCTCCCCAACACAAGAGCACTGCCCTACTGCTGCCTCTAATTCATTTTCAATTTCATAAAAATCAGATTTCTCAAATGGCTGAAGGATCCAGATTAGAGATGTCAGTCTCCAAGCAAAATAGGGTCTTTGAAGAGGAAAAATTATTCTGCTGGAGTCACTGGAATATATGTGGAGTCAGAGTTAAAAACCTTAGAAAATATTAACAATGTTCTCCTCTAAAAAGCCATGTAGAATAAGAAGAAACTCTCAAGAGATGGAAGGGAATAAAAATACAAGAACCATAACAGCCCCTGTGTTACACTTTGACATTTATATCATTTTCTACACAATATTTTTGCTCATGCTTACAATTATTATGCCTTGTGAAGTGCATATTATTAAGCTTGTCCTCCAGTTGAGATAAATGAGAGACTTGGAAGGTATCTCGCCAGAGGCAACCGATGTGCCTGAAGGGAACGAGCCAGTTCCCAGGTATTAATTTTTCATTTACTCTGTTAGGTCCTGGGTTCTCATGAGCCTCATGGTACAACCAGGATTTTACTTCTTATTATGCAAGAAAGCCTCCCTTCAATCTCTTGTAGTGGCATCACAGCCCACATATAGCAGGATGCTCTTGTATCAATCTGACTCAGGCCCTCTACTAAGATTTTAGCAGTTTGCTATCCTAGGAGAGGCTCCTCTATATTCTCATTTCTCCCAGCTGTTAGGATCTCATTGTATTCTCCTCCCAATCTCATTTTAGCACATCTGCTGCCCTCAGCTACTGTACAGTGTTCCTGCTAAGCGTTCTACTATAACCTAGACAACTCCCCCATCCTGTCCCAGTCTCTCCCACTGTTAGAATGCTTAACTTACTGAAAACACATAATAAAGTGTGAGTTGCTCACACCCTCTCTTAGACATTTTCAATTTAATAGGCATCCTCAAAGGATCCACACCCAAGTCAGGCAAACGTATTTGTCTGTCCCAGACTTGCCATTCTCCAGTTTATACAAAGGTTCCATTTGCTTGTTGCTGCAATCCCAGCTAGTTTTGCAATTGAATAATAACAGACTTAACATTTGTTGAATGTGACTATGTACCAGGCACTGTTTTCTTCATTTTTTTTTATTCCATAAATACAGGAACCTATTACATAGACACTAGTATTGTCTCCATTTTATAGATGAGGGAACAGAGGCAAAAAGAGGCCTGATGTTCTTACCAAAAGAACAGGTAAAACCAGGATTTCAGTCCAGGCATTCTGACTTCAAAGTCTTGTAAACTTGTAAATTCTACATGATATTTCACAGAGTTGAAATTGTGGGATTTTGACAAAAGTTATCACCAGCAAAGCTTTTTTTTTCTAAGTTAAGAGTTTTCACCTTTCCAACAATAATTAGAAATCTTAGAATATGGTGGTTGGGGGATGGGCTAAATGGGTGACGGGTATGAAGGAAGGCACTTGTATTGAGAACCTGGTGTTACTGGCAAGTGACGAATCACTAAATTCTACTCCTGAAACCAATATTACACTGTGTGTTAACCAACAAGAATTTAAATAAAAATTTTGAAAAAAAAAAAAAGAAGTCTTAGATTAAATTCTGAATGATCTGAATGAGACAGAGTCAATAGGCTGGATCAGGCAAAAAAAAAAGCATAACTATGTTCCATGTTTGATTGTCCTTCCTCTCTGGCCAGTTCAAAGCAAACACCAAACTCACCAGGGTCTATCTATTCTCATTTGATTTTGTTGGGCTTCTACAAGTCATGAGATTAGGAGTGACAGCAACCTTATCGCACCACTGGATGTCACCTTCTACCTCCCTGCTCCAATCCACACCCTTCTTTTTTTTTTTTCTATATTCCCAATTCTTTTTTTTTTTTTTTACAAATAGTTTATTGTCAAATTAGTTTCCACATAACATAATCCACACCCTTCTAATCATTGCCTTCATATCCTCCAAAACTCAGCTCAACTGTCTTTTTCCCAAGTAGCCTCACCTGAGCCCATGGGCCTACCCAAATGCTTTTCCATTTGTGACGATGACTGCCATAGTTGAGCACAGTTTATTCCAACTCGTTCTGAAATCATCAATGTGTGTCTCTTTGGCCTGAAATTCGGAGCTAATTAGAACACAGCACTGCTTGAGAATGTCACAGCACACAGCATCTAGGACTTTTGGGAACATAAATAACCATTATGGTGATGGATGTTAACTAGACTTATTATGGTGATTATTTTGCAATATATATAAACATTGAATCATTATGCTATACATCTGAAATGAATATGTTATGTGCCACATCTATCTCAGAAAAATATGCTTTAAATAAAGAAAAACTCTCAGACTCTTCTGAATTTATGTAGTAGGGGATGAGGTAATTGTATTTATTTGGTATAATTTCTTCTTTGAAACCAGAAATACAAAATCCTGCAACTAATAAATTCATAGTTATAATTATAATGACAGATTTTAATCATAGAAAAATTATTTATCTTTTCCAATCCTCAATTTCCTCATCTGTGAAATGTGATAATTCATGAGATTCTCAGAAGATTGAATGAGTTCCTTGTAAAATTGTACAACATAATAAACATTTAAATATTATTATTAAAACTGATGAGGTTATAATTTGCTTTTGAAAATGAAGCAAGGAGTACTTTTTCTGGCTGTGGTTTGGCAAGGCAACACTGGAAAAGATGAAGTAAATCACACTTTCTTCAATGTTCTCCTCTATTCCTTCTGAAACCAAGCCAAAATAAGCCAGTAAGAATCATGGAGAAAGGAAGTAGGCAAGATGAAGAGGAAAAAATGACACAAAGATCTCTTTTCTGTTAAAGTGAGTGGGTTTTCCTTATTCTTCAATAAATATTTTATTCCCTATTCAGGTTTGATATAGTGCTACAATTTCATAATCTTAAGATTCATCCTGAACACTGAGGGAGAGAATTTCATTTGCAATACTTCAAGTACATCTTTCCCCTTCTGTGACCATTAGCCATACATTTTGCAATGACTTACAAAGACAAGATGTTTCACAATCATTTTGATGTGTTGCCATTGCAACACAATTTGAACTACCAGAGGGGATCTCAAATGTTTCCTGAGTCACAGAAAGCATTTGGAGACCGAGGTTTCCCACAAACAAAAAAAGCTATGTTATATAATAAATCACTGTGCTGGATTATGACAGAAGAGAGGCCATTAGTCATATGAAATAATTAGTGTATCTAGAAAATTGGCCCTAATTGAAATTCAATAATCTTATCTCAAGTAGGATCTATTCTGGTCAATTCATTTATTAGATAACAATTTTTACCTTTATTAGCTTAAGGCATTTTTTTCCCTCTTCTTTCAAATTGAAATATAAAGACATGGTATAAATTGCTTAATGCTGACTTCTTTTATCACCAACAATAAGGGTTTCCTGTATAGACTATGAAAACAGCAGCAATGTACATTCCAATGTCATTCTTCAAAGAAAGAAAGCTGAAACCCAAATAAGCAGGAGCCATGCCAGATGTGTCAGAGATGGGTCTGCATCCAGGTGCTCTGGATGAATAGAGAAGACCCCTGTGGATGCAGATTCAGGAATGAGCCAGAAAAGTTCAATTTCATGCAAAAGCAAAAATTCTGATTTGCACACAATTAGAAGGGGGTACTCAAACTAGTGGCAAAAATATCAAAGACCAGCTGTATTTCTTTATAAACAACATCAAGGCATACAGAGATGACACTGATTTGCAGAACTTCATAGACTTCATCCAGGAATACTGGCAGTGCCATTGGGCTGCTGGAGGTGCAGACTGGAACCTAGATATTTACTTCAAATGTACAGATTCCAATGAAAGTTGGGAGTGACACGGCATGCCATTCTTCTGCTGTACTAAAGATTCCACAGAAGATGTCATCCACATGCAGGATGGCCATGATGCCAGGAAAAAAACAGAAGTTGACCAGCAGACTGTAATCTATATGAAAGGCTATGTCCTCCAGTTTGAGAAGTGGATGCAGGACAATTTAACCATAATGGCTGGTATATTCATAGACATTGCATTGCTACAGATTTTGGGTATATACTTGATCCAGAATTTGGTTACTGGTATTGAAGCTGTCAGGGCTAGCTGGTAGAGCCCCCTGCAATGCTGCTGCAAGACACTAGATGGACCAAGACTTCCTGCACCTCCAGTGTGCCCAACCCAATCCATGCTGCATGGACCCTAATCACAGAGGCTTCCTACAATCCCACCTGATGTTGCTGCCAAGAACTTGGTTTGAGGGGGTACAACTTGGAAATGCTACTCACTGACAAAATTAAAAAGATAACCAATATGAATATGAAAAATACCGCCACAGAACCCATTTGGTTCTGTGAGAGGTAGAAATGAAACTACACAGAAAATCTATAATTACAGGAAGCAGTCTGTCCGTATGGCAGCAGGGTCTGGGGACAGGACAGATGAGAAATTTTGCATTAGGAATGACCTATGCTGCTTGCTTTTATTGGCTGCATTAAAATTTAAGCTTAATGAACCCAGACACAACATCCTGCTAGCTCAGAATATGGCCCTGACTCCTCTCTTACAGGGAGCTCACAAAATTAAAAAAAAAAAAAAAACTTGAAAACAAAACAAACAAAAACTTTTAAAACTAGGATCCTACCCAAGTTATGACTTCCAGGATATTTTCTGGTGTCTCCCTTTCTCTCTGGTTGCTCTTTCTAACTTCTTTTGATTGTGTTCAAGGACTTAATCTGTAGACATCTTTTCAACTCCAGTGAGACTCCCTACATTTTATTTTCCATTCTTTACAGGCTTTAAATACTACATATATACTAGTGAATTTCAAATTTTCAGCTCACATGTTTCACCACATTTCAGAATTAACATGTTTAACAAATTAAAACTTCATATGTAACAAGTCCAAAAGCAAATTATTTTTTCCCCTCCATAAACAGTTTCTTCCCTCAGTCTCTTTCATTTAAATTGTTCGAACTACTAGTTACACTATAGTGGAAACACCAAACTTCCACTGGCTCAGAACAAAAACTTAAGCACCACTTGACTCATCTCTTTCCTCCATTCCCCACATAAGAATCACAAATCAAATAATAACAACTCCACTTTTCAAATATATCAAAAATGTAACAATTTCATGCCATTTTAACCACTACCACCAAGGTCCAAGCCACCATTGTTTCACTTGGGTCATTACCATAGCCCTGCTTCTATATTTTTTTCTGCTCTTCATTCTCAAAAAAGAGCCAGAGTCATGAAGTAAAACTCTTCTACTCAAAGTTCTCCAATAGGATGTGAAAAAACACAGATTTTTTGGCAGTCTAGCAGACTCTATATAACCCTGGGCCCTACTATTTCTCTGATCTCAACTCCCACATCTCTCTTTTTTGCACATTTTACTCCAACTACATTGGATTACTTGTTGTTCTTTGAACACACTGAACTGCTACTGCAGTTCCCTCTGCAGGGAATGATTTAATCTCAGACATCCACAGAGATCCTCCTCTTCACTTTCTTTAGATCTCTCCTTAAATATCACTATATCACAGAGACTTCTGCAGACTGCCTTAGAATAGCATTCCACATTCATTTTTTGCCCACCCATCTATGTAATATCCCCTAACACATTTCATCACCTATCATATAACACTCCACTCCTTCTAAGATGTAAGGTCCTCGAATGCAGGAAAAACATTTTCTTTATTGTTATATTCCATTTTCCAGGAAGGATATGTCACATTTACTAGATTCTCAAAAAAAAAAAAAAAAGATGTGTAATACCAGATGCAAGAAAATATAATAAAGTAATTTCAAATGAATATGTCAAAAATAAAGAATTATATGTGAGATCAAGATGAAGTAAGATTTAACTGGGAGTTAGTTTTGTTTTGTTAGTTTTGATAAATTAATGGACCAGGTACCTGACTGAGCTGCCTCTGAAGAGGGAAGAAACAATATGAGGGTAGTCCAAGTTAGTATCCAGTCTGCAATGTCACTGAATTAACATACATGCAGTTCTAGAGATATTTTCCCAAACCTTACACCAGTGGATAGCAATATGAATCCTTAGGCAGAAGCTCATCATTCTACAGTTACAAAAATACTGATTTAAATCATGGTGTTATGGAAGGTTATAATAAAAATGGCTTATACTTAAATTTTTCTCAACTAAAATAAACTAGTGAATCCCAAACATGGAACAAATTCCATACACTCTGATTTGTAATGGTGGAGAAGGAAAAAAAGGCCACGTACATGTGTAGCAACTTTTTAGTAGCAATACTTTAATAGCAATAGTTAATTAATTGATTTAAATTGTACATGGATATCTATTCTGTCAATTGATTGATTAAATGGTAATTAAAGAATTATTACCTGAGTCTTAACTATGTGCCTTCCACCCAAAAGTGGAAAGGCATTAAAATAGTCAACCAATGGGGCTCAGTTGGTAGAGAACACGACTCTTGACCTCAGGATCATGTGTTCAAGACCTACATTGGGTGAAGAGTTTACTTTTTAAAAAAACATAGTCAACCAAATGTTTGACAAAGGAGCAAATATCAAAGGAAGGCTCCTACATGTCACTGTATGTTCGAGGTATAATATATTGCTATACATAGAGTAACATTTACATATCAAGGTGAGGTGGGAAATTTTGCTTGAGATTAGAAAATGATGGCCACATGTGTGGCTCGCTAAAAACTGCAGTAAGAGACATTAACCATGCATACATGAGAATTGGAACTTAATTGAGAAGTCATGATAACAGGGATAGATTCACCATCTAAACATGTTTCCTTCTTTCATGTAACTTTAATAAGACATTTAGTTTATTAAAATGGACTCAGTTGTTTCAAGGCCTCAGTCATTGACAGAACTATAAAGTGACTGTCCACTTTGTAATCACTAGTAAAGAGGTAGTGGGAAGTTCACTTTGCAATCATTAGTAAAACGGTAATGGGAAAAGTGCAAAAATAATTTCATGAGCTTGGACTCAAAATTTGTAATGTTTTAAATTTCCAAAGTTAAATTTACCTAATTAGAATTGGTAATTCCCCTTAAAATTTATAATATAAATACATTATTACACAAAAATCTGCCTTATACAAACTTCTGACATATTTGTTCTCAATATTGACCATACCTTCTGAAA
Source organism: Proteles cristata cristata (assembly GCA_017311185.1). Lineage (NCBI taxonomy): Eukaryota > Metazoa > Chordata > Mammalia > Carnivora > Hyaenidae > Proteles > Proteles cristata. The sequence goes on along the minus strand of JAESUZ010004037.1, from coordinate 1,059,909 downwards.
CAATCTCCAATAAACACTCTACCTCCATTAATTTTTGAGTGAAACTATTTTTCTAAAGAAACACCTATTTTGGTAAATCTCTTAGAGACCCTAATATATAAAATGTAAAAATGCTTCAACAGACTGGTATAAAATGATATAAAAACAGATTTTGAAAAGTAATAGAGGCGCCTCGGTGGCTCAGTCGGTTAAGCATCCAACTGTTATGTGGAGTACAAGCTCTGCATCAGGCTTTGTGTTGTCACCATGGATCCTTCTTGGGATTTTGTCTCCTTCTCTGTCTGACCCTTCCTGCTTGCTCTCTACCTCTCTCTCAAAATAAATACAAAATTTAAAAAGTATTATAAAATAAGAAAAGTTGTAACTTTTTTCCTTAAGGTTTTAAATATCCTAATAGGACAGTCCCTAATTACATAATATGCCATATATATGCCATTTCTTATTTTGAATCTCTATTAAATTTTACCTAAAAATAAGACATAGAATAGGGTTTTTGGTCTTAAGCAGATTTTTCTAAGGTATTAGTTAATACAAGTAGTCATCAAGCTAAGCTTGAAAGGGATATTTGGTAAGAAAACCAAACTGATAAATTTTGTATTAATATGCCTGCACTGTGTTTACAAGTTTACTGTTACATTAAATTTAAGTCAGAATACGCATTTCCAATCCCCTGTGTCTTATTTACAAAATAACTCCATGACCACTTTTATTTACATTTTAATTCAGAAAAGCAGACCAAACTGTATAATCTAAGTGTTGCATGAACTGGCAACAATGGAAATCATCCAATCCCAGATTATTTGGCAACATGCATTCCCATGTAAAGCACTTTATGCCAAACGTCTGTCATTAATATTTCAAAATTCAAGAAGATGGCTGGAATGGCACAGGGACAAACTCACAATAGCATAGTACAATGTAGAGAGCAAACTAGCAAAAACAAACTACAATTAATGCAGATAAACTAAATACAACCTGCTAAGAAACAGCTTCCATACTTGATTGATACAGAACATTGTCAGCAAAGTTGCTTAATTCATTATTATTCCAGAAGATTTCACAAAGATTGATGGGATGTTGAATACCTATAATTCTGTTAAAATCAAATCACTACTCTTAGGTGCAGCAACAAACACCTTCTTTAGATCCAGGGAAATTTCTTAGTAACAGCAATTAATTTAGAATATATGTCTACATTTCTTGAGTGAAAGAGAAACAGTCCTAAAGATTAGGAAAAACAAAGAGCAAAAAGTTACAAGAATAAGGAGAAGGTCTCTGACTATAATTTCCAGGATTTATTAAAAAAATTTTTTTTTAATGTTTTATTTATTTCTAGGAGAGAGAGAGAGACAGCGTGAGCAGGAGAGGGTCAGAGAGAGAGGGAGTCACAGACTGAAACAGGCTCCAGGCTCTGAGCTGGCAGTCAGCACAGAGCCCGACGCGGGCCCGAACCCACGAACCGCGAGATCATGACCTAAGCGAAAGTCTGACACTTAACCGACTAAGCCACCCAGGTGCCCCTATAATTTCCAGGATTTAATGAAATATTCCATCTATATTTTTTAAGTTTATCTACTTATTTGAGAGAGAGAGAGACAAAGAGAGAGAGAGAGAGAGAGAGAGAGAGAGAATCCCAAGGAGGCTCTGCACTGTCAGTACAGAGCCCAACATGGGGCTCAAACTCATGAATAATGAGATCATCACCTGAGCCAAAATCAAGAGTCAGACATTTAACCACCTGAGCCACCCAGGCACCCAGAAACATTCCATCTACAAAACATAGTATCATGACAACATGCCCAAGTAAATGATAAGGGAGTAGTGTCATGCTTACCTCTCTTTTGTACTCATGAAAAGGGAGAATCATCTTGGGATGGTTTTTTGATATAAATTCATCTTTTCTTCCTTAATTTATTTTAATTCATGGAGATAAATCTATGAAAAAAAAACCAGCAAGCAAAAATGCCTTATCTAAGTTGCCCCTCCAAAACAGAGTGTCCAAGTACATTTCTACTCTGGTGAGTTACACACACAGTTTAGTCAAAAAGTTTCCATGATTTATATTTTTATTGTGAAACCCACAGTAATTGAGGTTATATTTTAGAAATAATGATCAACTAACCAATTATAAAGAAAATGAAAGTCATGCATTAAAATAAACATAATTTTTAAATCACTCATGTAAAAGCAGTAACTGTAAAATATAAAACATATTGAAAATCCTTCTCCCAACATTAGGAAAGTATATCCTATAGCTAAATGTATAATTCAATTATTTTTATAAGAGTTTCTTTGAATATGTGCTATGTCATACTAGAGAATGCATAATAGGCAGTTAAACAGACAAATCCCTTCTAACAGTGTATTTTTTAGCATAAACACATACATAAAACCATGTGAAAATATCAAAGAATTCTTTTAATGCTACAGTGAGTGGTTTTGTGTAGTGAGGGAAAAATGAGTGCGCTGTGAGTTACAAGTTCAGGCAAGGTGAAAGGCAATAAAGTTATTTTCAAGATCCAAGGAAATCTGTAACACATGAAGATTGTTTTTTCACAAGGTGAATAATTTGTGGTTGGTTTTTATAATTCCTCCAACACTTCAGAGGATGTGTGGGTCCATATTCCCTCCTGGACATTCTGATTTAGACATGTTACAATACTGAGCCCTTTCGCTGGAACACACATACAGAGGAAATGCCCAAAGCCTTGTTCAAATATATTCATCTTACTTCAATCTGTAATGTCACCAAAAGGTTAATTTGAAAAGTGACTTCATTTTAATTGCTTCCGATATTAAGCCAACTAAATGTTTTGGAGAGGTTTTCTTAGAACACCTAATTTATGAAAAATTTCAATTTAAAAATCATCAAAGGGTAAAACTCAAACATCCCTATTGTTTTCCTCTGCTCTTTTTTTTATTATACTTACTATATTTAAACTTATTTAAAAATAGCATTCATGCATAAAAATGTCAAATAATATAAGTATGTTGGGTAAAGCTTAAATGTCTTGTTTCACCATGCCCCAATATATTCTTTTATATTATCAGAGATAATGTTGAACAACATCCAGCCCTTGTTTTTTCTATGCAGGTGCACACTTTTATACATACAGTCATCTGGATTTTGTAAATACTACAGATAATTTTTTCAAATTAAAAACCAATTCCCTTACGGAACAAAAATCATGAATTTATTGCCACATTATCATAAGTCTACCTTATTCTTTTCTAAAGGTTGCAGAATAGCCTGTAGCACAGATATACTATTACTTAGCCAAGCATTTCTTAGAAATAGACATGTATGTTGCTTTTTAATTTCCTCTTCAAATGTTACCTTGAATATTTTTATGCAAAAGTACTTAGGCACATGTACAAGCATTTCTTTAGTTTGAAAACTTTGAAAAGAAGTTCTAACCCAGGTTAATGACATTTAAAATTTTGATAGATGTTCACAAATAGACCTTAAAAAAGGATTTATCAGTTTCTATTCCTATCAGAAATGTGTAAAGATACACATTTCCATTCATGTCCCATACAAGATAGCATGAATCCTTTCTTTTCTACATATGTAAGAAATGGTATTCATTGATGTGAAACAATTTGCCCTTTACTGATTTTCAGTGAATCTGAACATTTTTTCAGGAATTTATTGATCAATCTAATTGATCACAATTAGATTCTATCAATTATCTGTGTTCTGCCTACTATGCTTTCAAATTGTTTAGGGAATTTATATATTTTCTAAAAGATAAATATTAAAAATATATTATGTAGATATATATGTACCTAAAATAAAACATTACCTATAAAATATAGATACAATATTTTATTTGGTAACTATTTCATAGAGATTTATTCTCAACCTGTATCTTACGTTGCACCTCTTACGCATCACTGATTTTAAAGTCCGTGTTGCCAAATCCACCAAACCTGTCCTTTACAGGGTCAAAACTTAAGCAGAAAGCCTATTTTGTCTCTAATTATGAAACAATTATATTGTTTCTTATATTCCAATTTAGTTCTTGTATATTTTTTCCACATTTAAATTATTAGAACATTTTCAAATTTTGGTATAGTATTAACCAGAGGCTTAACATTATTGTTGACCCAAATAGATAACGTTTCTTTTTTTTTTTAATGTTTATTTATCTTTGAGAGAGACCAACAGTGCATGAGCAGGGGAGGGGCAGAGAGACAGGGAGACTCAGAATCTGAAGCAGGCTCCAGGCTCCAAGCTGTCAGCACAGGGCCTGATGCGGGGCTTGAACTCATGAACTGTGAGATCATGACCTGAGCAGAAGTCAGAAGCTTAACCGACTGAGCCACCCAGGTGCCCCATAGATAGCATTTCTAAAATCATTTATTTAATAGTTTAACATTTATCTTGCCCCTTTTAAACATTTCAATTTTAGCCTGCATGCACCAATCTTCATAATGTGCTTACATTTCCTCCTTAATTGCACCCACCCTTATTTGTGCCTTAATTTATTTTCCAATCTACAAGAATGAAAAGTTTCTCTGCAATTAAGTAATACTTGTATGAAGAAAAGACAGGCAGACATAGATACATAATCCATAGTTTTCAATTCAATCCTTGAGATAAAATGTCAGGGAGTTTACATGGCCATAAAAACAGATGTGTCTTTACAACCAATTATATAAATGCAAGATATATAAAATAATATAAAATTTGTTCAGTCACTATTGCTCTACAGACCAACTCTGAAAATAGCTATTGATATTTTCCAAAAAGCCAAAATTAATATTTGTTACTACAAATCTTTAAACAACAAATTTTAAAAGGAAATGGGTAAAGCAAGCCAGCAATCAATTCAATACGCTTGTACATCCCACTGCTGTGCACAGACATTCATCATTCTGCAGTGAACAAACCCCTCATCCTGCTTCTACCAACGGGCATTAGTGGGCCCTAACAGTGAACATTAAAGGAAAGGCGAATTGCAGGCTAGAGAATTAACAAGAGGAAATGAGAGAAAATAAAAACATTGTTCTAATCATTCTTTGGATCCTTATAATTATGAAGTTAAATCATTCCTCGAGGGTTATTATGGTGATAGCCATATAATGCAGAGGGGGCTGGTGGATAGGGATGAGATATGTTATTTCTAAGCTTGCATAAAAAGTAAATTTAGAAAGAAGTAGCAAGAAAGTGATTTCTTTTACAGAGTAACATCGTTTTGATTTTAGTGTAGCAATTCAACTGTTGTTTATTAAAAGAAAAGTGAGTAGAAGCTCTTTCATTTTTGATCAGATGGAATGTTGCTTTATTAAATAGTACTTGAAAGGGATGAACTTTTGTCAGAAATGCATTTGTTGTACAAAGATTTTATTGTAACAAAACTATATATACAATCAAAGAGAATGTAAAATTCAGAAATTTTTTCTTTGAAATGAATAAAGGAAATTTAAAAGGCAAAAAAACAGAACTTGAAAAATGTATAGGAATAATATATTATGGTTTGGGTCATTGTTAATGGAATAAGACCCTTGAAGATGTACTCTTCTGATGTTTATTATTACTATTATTATTATTATTATTGTCACAATTATTAAAATGAAATTCATTTGGCATTGTTCTTCATATTTAGAGTAATTTCATCTCATTTTCAAATCCTACAATCACAGTTCCTAAGATTTAACAACTAGTTTATTATTTTTTTAATGTTTTTAATTTACTTTTGAGAGAGAGAAAGATAGTGAGAATGAGAAACAGGCCCTGAATGGGGAAGAGGCAGAGAGAGAGGGAGACACAGAATCTAAAACAAGTTCCAGGCTCTGAGCTCTCAGCACAAAGCCTGATGTGGGGCTTGAACCCACATGCTATAAGATCATGACCTGAGTCAAAGTCGGACACTTAACCAACTGAGCCACACAGGTGCCCCGCAACTAGTTTAAAAAGAAACCAATTTGCTCTTAAAAATAAGCTGAATTTCATCAAAACTGTTATCACTTTACTCTTTAAACTCATTTCCATATATAAATATTTATCAACATTTGTATTTTTAAAATAGTTTATTGAGGCAAAATTCACATAACATAAAATAAACCATTTTAGAGTGAATAATTTAGTAGCATTTAGTCCATTCACAATGTTGTACAACCACCACTTCTATCTAGTTCCAACATTTTCATCATTGCAAAGTAAAACATCGTATCCACTAAGCAAATCACCTCATCTCCACCTTCCTCTATTTCCTGGCATCCACAAATCTGTATTCTGTCTCTATGGACTCATTTATTCTGGATATTTCATATAAATAGAATCATATAACATGGGACCTTCTGTGTCTAGCTTTTTTCACTTTGGAGGCTCATTTACAATGTAGCGCATATCATGCTTCAACCACTTTTGTGTTGGAATAATATTCCATTATACGTATATAAAGTAATTTGTTTATCCATTCATCTGTTGATGGACATTTGCACTGTTTCCAACTTTAAGCTCTTGTGAGTAGCTCTACTATAAACATGTGTGTACATTTACTATTTTAGTGCCTATTTTCTCTTTTTTAAGCTTATATTTTTTTGGTGGGGGGGCAGAGTCAGAGGGAGAGAGAAAACCCCAAGCAGTCCCCACGCGGTTTGGGCTGAGCCAGTTGTAGGGCTCAATCCTACAGACTGTGAGATCGTGACCTGAACCAAAATCAAGTCAGATGCTCAAATGACTGAACCACCCAGGTGGCTGAATGCCCATTTTCAGGTGTTTTGTTTCTGTTTTTGGTGTATATTTGTAGGAATGGAATAGCAGCGGTTTATGGTAATTTTATGTTAAATTTCTTTTTTTATAAACTATCAAAATGTTTAACATAGATGCTAAACCATTCCCACCAGCAATATATGAGAGTTCCAATTCTTCCACATTCTCACGAACATTTATTATTTTCCATTTTATTTTGTTGTTGTTGTTGCTTTTTTGGCGTTTTTAAAAAATATCCTAAATCTTGGGTATGAAATGATACCTCATTACAGCTTTGATTTGCATTTCTCTAATAACTGATGTTGATCAAGTGTTTATTGACCATTTGTATACCTCTGAGAAGATGTCTATTTAACATTTGTATTCATAAGCCCCATGAAATGGAAAGCAAACACTTTAACTTTAGTTTATATTAAATTTTTCTAACCCCTATTCTATTCTTTCATTCCAAGAGCTAAACAAAACAAAACAAAACAAAAAAAGAAAGAGAGAAAAGAAAAACAGAAAAGGGGGGGAAGCTCTTGCTATTTTATTTTCCATGACCTTTTATTTTAATTCAGAAAATGTAGGCAAAATGTCTCAGAAACATATGATCAGGAAAGCTGGATGTGCCTCACATATAGAGAAAGCACCCAACTAAGTTTTTGGAGGCTAATCAGGAAACTGTGTCTATTATAAAAGGTTTTAACCTTATGCCCATGTAGTGAAATGGAGATGTAATTAAAGGAGTTTAAGTCATAAGTGAATGGTAACAACAGCTAAGTGACAACTAATGTGGCATAAATTAACAATTCCTTGAATTTTAGTTTCCCTACAGCATGTCTCACTTCACAGGCAGAGTGGAACATTGGAAAAACAAATCTCTGCTGAAGTCTACTTCCACATATCCCTAGAAAGTCAATACATGGAGAAGTTCCTCTGCTATTGATGAGGTGAATATTTTAAACATACATTAATCCTCATCATGGACCCCAAATACCTATGAATCTATTAAGAACAAACTCTTATGTTTCTCTTCCTCTCAAATTGTATTTCTATTATCTAGAACCATTCTGAGTTCCAAATTGACCTAATGACTCTTCAGAGAAAACAAGCTTGATAGATTTTGAAAATAACCTTTAACTGAGCTCTTTTATTTTTCTTAAATATAAATGCATTTATACTTACAAGCTTAGATAGCACAAAAGATTTCAGTTTATACATTATTCACTCAAAAGTATTCTAAAATGTCTTATGGAGGATAGGCACCATTTTAAGCACTGAAGATTTAAAATGAATCTAATATAGTCCTATCCCTTACAAAGCTCACAGTCTAATCAAATACACAAAAGGAGAAAACATGCAGTTATGATATGGTACATTAAATACTAAGATCATGATCAACTAAAGGTATTATAAAAGAAGAGGACTCTGAACACTATAGAACACTTAAGAAAGAAATCGAAGAGGGCACAAAGAAATGGGAAAGCACTCCATGCTCATGGGTTGGAAGAACAAACATTGTTCAAAACTCTATACTACCCAAAGAAACCTACATATTTAATACAATCCCAATCAAAATACCACCAGCATTCTTTGCAGAGATAGATCAAACAATCCTGAAATTTGTATGGAACCACAAAAGACACCAGATAGCCAAAGCAATTCTGAAAAAGGAAAACAAAATTGGAGGCATCACTATTCTGGATTTCAAGCTACATTACAAAGATGCAGTCATCAAGACAATATGGTACTGACACAAAAACAGACACATAGGTCAGTGGAACAGACAAGAAAACCCAGAAATAGATCTACAACTAATTGTCAACTCATATTCAACAAAGGAAAAAATACCCAATGGAAAAAGGACAGTGTCTTCACACTGTCCCAACCACTGGTATTGGGAAAACTGGATATCAACATGCAGAAGAATGAACCTAAATCAGTTTCTAACACCAAATACAAAAATAAAATCAAAATAGGTTAAAGAGCTAAACGTGAGACAGGAAACCATCAGGATCCTAGAGGAGAACACAGGAAGCTATCTCTCTGACCTCAGCTGGAGCAATTTCTTACTAGACACATGCTGAAGGCAAGGAAAATGAAAGCAAACATGAACTATTGAGACTTCATCAAGATAAAAAGAATCTACAAGGAACTCACCAAACTACACGCCCGAAAAACAAACAACCCAGTGAAGAAATGGGCAGAAGATATGAACAGACACTTCTCCAAAGAGGACATCCAGATGGCCAACAGACACATGAAACGATGTTCAGCATCGCTCCTCATCAGGGAAATACAAATCAAAACCACACTGAGATACCACTTCACGCCAGTCAGAGTGGCTAAAATGAGCCAATCAGAGAACTCTAGATGCTGGCGAGGATGTGGAGAAACGGGCACCCTCCTACACTGTTGGTGGGAATGTAAACTGGTACAGCCCCTCTGGAAAACAGTGTGGATGTTCCTCAGGAAACTAACAATAGAACTCCCCTATGACCCAGCAATAGCACTGCTAGGAATTTACCCAAGGGATACAGAAATGCTGATGCATAGGAGCACATACCCCAATGTTCATAGCAGCACTCTCCACAATAGCTAAAACATGGAAAGAGCCTAAGTGTCCATCAACAGATGAATGGATCAAGAAGATGTGGTTTATCTATACCATGGAATACTACATGGCAATGAGAAACAATGAAATCTGGCCATGTGTAGCAACATGGATGGACCTTGAGGGTGTTATGCTGAGCGAAATAAGTCAGGCAGAGAAAGACAAATATCATATGTGTGCACGTATAGGAGGATTAGGAGGAGCTTAACAGAGGACCAAGGGGGAGAAGAAGGGCGGAAATGGTGGGGGAAAGGGGAGAGGCAAACCATGAGAGACTCTTGAATGCTGACAAAAACTGAGGACTGGTGGATGTGGGGGGGGAGGGGTGGAGCATGGAGGGCACTTGTGGGGATGAGCACTGGGTGTTATGTGGAAACTAATTTGACAATAAACTATTTGTAAAAAAAAAAAAAAAAAAAAAAAAAAAGCTTCTGCACAGCAAAGAAAACAATCAACAGAACTAAAAGACAGTCTATGATATGGGATAAAATAAATACTCACAAATTATATATCTGATGAAAGGTTATTATCTAAAATCTATTAAAAAAAAACAAATCAAATACCCAAAAAACAAACAACCCAGTTAAGAAATGGGCAGAAGACTTGAATAGACAATTTTCCAAAGAAGATATCCAGATGGCTAACAGACACATGAAAAGATGCTCAACATCACTCATCATTAGGGAAACACAAATCAAAACCAAAGTAAGATACTACCTTATACCTGACAGAAAGGCTAAAATTAACATCACAAGAAACAACAGGTGTTGGTGAGGATGTGGAGAAAAGGGAACTCTCTTGCACTGCTGGTGGGAATGCCAACTGGTGCAGCCACTCTAGAGAACAGGATGGAGATTCCTCAAGAAACTAAAAATAGTACTACCCTAAAACCCAGCAATTGCACTATTAGGTATTTACCCAAAGGTATATTTGAAGGTGTACATGCACCCCAATGTTTATAGCAGCATTATCAATAATAGCCAAACTATGGAGAAAGCCCAAATGTCCATCAACTGATGAATGAACAAAGAATATATATACACAATGGAATATTACTTAGCCATCAAAAAATGACATATAGCCCTTTGCAATGGTGTGGATGGAGCTAGAACATATTATACTTAGTGAAATAAGTCAATCAGAAAAGGACATATATAATATGATTTCACTTATATGTGTAATTTAAGAAACAACACAGATGAACATATGGGAAGGAGGGGGAAGAGAAGAAAAGGAAACAAACCACAAGGGACTCTTAATTATAGAGAACAAACTGAAGGTTGGTAGAGGGAGGTGGTGGGAGGAGGGCTAGACTGGTGATGGGTATTAAGGAGGGCACTTGTGATCACCATTGGGTGTTGTATATAAGTGATGAATCACTGAATTCTACTTCTGAAACCAATAGTGCATTGTATATTAACTAATTAAATCTAAATAAAAAAATAAAAGAAGAAAAGTAAATAACCTACATAGGACTCATGAAAGTTTTCCAAAAAGAGAGGAGAACTTGAGCTAAATCTTACAGAACAGGTAAAGCAGGGAAGTACAATTGTGGTTCTCTTTATGAATGTGATATCTTTGTGGCCCAAGAATATTTGACATGCTCTCTCTCATTAGCTACCACAATACAAAACTCTTTAATGCAGTTCCTGCCCTGTGCCCTGAGGTTCCCATTGATGGTAGCCATTGCATCACATTTTCACCCCAGACAGGGTGATTAAATCTGAACACTGTCTCTGGGGTCACAGTTATTTTTGCTCTTACCAAATTCAAACTCATTAATTGATTGAGTGGAAGCTTCAAGAATACATAGATTGCCACCAAACACACATATTGAAAAAAAAAAGTGTAAATTAAGGATAGCTACTGACCTCTAAAACAGTTATAAAGATAAAATCTGTCACATAGAGCAATTTCTTATATATATAAATTTAAAATTTATAAACAAGTCAGTATTAATCACAAAAAATTAATTTTGTTCTAATCTTAAAACTATTTGATTAAAATAAAACTTTTGGGATATATAAACTATATTTTTTAAAGAAATTAAGCGTTGCTATTACTTTTTGCCCTAAATTTAATCACTATTGTGTCTGAACTCTTTAGAGAGCTTTGATTTTTCTAAATGTTATTTTCTAGATATTAGTTGACCCTTGTAAAATAAATATGGATGACATACACACACTTCTACTCCGTGGGGAAGCATTTCTTTCTGTTAAGAGAATAATGGATATTTATTTGCCTGCTTAAAAATTCACAATACTAACACAAACAGATGCACATAAAATTATAACATCTCTTTGCTTCACTCAATTTTGAAAAATCTAATTGTAACCATTAGCAGCCTTCAGAATAAATAAAAATTTGTTTCTATATCATTATTTTCTGAAAACATTAACCAATACTTATAACTGAGCTTGGGGAATTCATGTATATTTGTGTTTTGTCTTACTTCAAATTAGTGCCATAAATTTATACCTACTACTTCCCCTGCAGCACTTTTAATGATGATATTTGTTATTTATTTAGTGGAAAACCCCCAGAGGCTTCCCTAATCACTATCAAACTACTCTGTGTAATAAATTCAGAGTCAGAAGAGATATCTTCCTTGAAAGAAAGATTAACTCCTCCCAGAAAACTGAAGCAAACTCACAAACTCACATGGTTTACTTTACATAGATGCCTGAGACGATTATAAATGACAAATGAATAATTAAAGTTAAGGTAGAGGATGAGAGACAATAAAGGGTAATAGAACTTATAGGGAATATATTATTAAAGTACATTTGTTTTTCTCATCTTGTTTAGAACCAAAAGATAGTCAATGGATTAGAATAATTATAGTCTGTAGAATGTATAATGGAAGTATTAGGGAGGAATATAATGTTAATATAAAACATAAAGACTTATTTTTTACTAAGCAATACAATGGGAAAAACAGTATCTTCCTAGTAGTGTTTGTTGTGACTATTCAATGATATCATATGGATAAGCCATACGTACCAAGGTGTGTATACAGTAGGAGCTCAATAATTGATAAAATATAATTATTGATTAAAATAATTGATAAATAATTCTTAATTGAGTAAACACCATAATTTTCATAGAAAAATATGCTTGTTTACATAAAAGAGTTATCAGAATGATGCATAGACCTATCTGATCAGGGTTAAAGACCTATAATAAGATATGAATGCCTAGAACTCTTACTGATAGTCACAGAATAGACTAAGAAAAGTCTGATAAAGTCAGTAGAAAAGAGACAGGTTTTAAGAGTAGAAAGGAAACTTGGGGCGCCTGGGTGGCTTAGTCGGTTAAGCGTCCGACTTTCGCTTGGGTCATGATCTCGCGGTTCGTGGGTTCGAGCCCCGCGTCGGGCTCTGTGCTGACTGCCAGCTCAGAGCCTGGAGCCTGTTTCAGCCTGAGACTCCCTCTCTCTGACCCTCCCCTGCTCACGCTGTCTCTCTCTCTCCTAGAAATAAATAAAAAATAAAACATTAAAAAAAAAAAGAGTAGAAAGGAAACTAATATTTTTACACTTCACAGGAAATAAAATCTTGGTCTTGGGGGAAAAATAAGATAATGTTTGTGCTTCTAACTTTGAAAAGGTAAAAATTATCTTAATAATGGATGGCTACTGTTGATTTAGAGTCAACACAGTAAGGGTGCTTAGGGGTTCAGTTGGTTAAACATCTGACTTCGACTCAGGTCATGATCTCACAACTCATAAGTTCAAGCCCTGCATCAGGCTCTGTGCTGACACCTCAGAGCCTGGAGCCTGCTTTGGATTCTGTGTCTCCCCCACCCCCCGCTCTCTGCCCCTCCCGCCCTCATATTCTGTCTCTCTATCTCTCTCATTCTCAAGAGAATAAATAAACATTTTTTAAAAAGTCAACATAGTATAGATGAATGGCATTTAAATAACACTGCTCAATTGGTCTGGATAAAATATGTATATATATATAATATATATATATTATATATATATATATATATATTGTTTACAGCTAAACAATTATATATATATATTTTATCCATCATATATATCATATATCTAATATATATGATATATATCAGGATCTTAAAGATTTCTACTGGTAATTTGGAGAAAAACTAGAAAAATAATAGAGAATGGGAGGAACAATCTCTTAAAATAAAGTAAGGTCTGGAAAGTAACAAGTAGAAGGTCTTAGAACAAGGATATCTGATGATTTGGTAGAAAGAGCCAGTCAACTTTAGGCAAGATATATCTAGTAAAATTAATGTTTATGTTGCTGCTGTGAAACTGTGAAATTCTCTAATGTTCCTCCGTAACTTCAGACTCTCAGAAAAAGTGTGACACCCTATATTTTCTTGTTGCTGCTGTAAGAAATTACCACCAGCTTAGTGACTTAAAACAATACAAATTATTATCTTACAGTTATGGAGGTCAGAAGTCCAGTGAGACTTGCTGGGCTAAAATCAAGGTGTCAGTGAAGCAGAGGAGAGTCCATTCCTTATCTCTTCTAGAGACCAGTAACAGTCTTTGATTTGTAGTCACACCACTCCAATCTCTGCTTCCATGACACACTGCCTTCTCCTACTAACATTGATCCTCCTGGCTCCATCTTATAAAGACCCTTGCGATTATGTTGGACACAGCTAAACAATCTCAAATAAGGCTCTTAATTTAATCATAGATGCAATGTCTTTTTATCATATAACAGAACATTCACAGTTTCCAGGGATTAAGATGTGGATATCTTTGGTGGGGGAAAGGCATTATTCAGCCTGTTGTGTGCACGCAAACGCATGTACACATGCACGTGCGTGCACACACACTCACTACATACAACAGCTTCATGTTAGAGATATTTTGGTGAAAGGAAAAATAGAGACAATATCCAACATAGGAAATGAAATGAATACAATGGACAGAAAAGTAGAAATAAGAAGAAAGTGATACAGGGAATTCAGCTGAAGTGCAGAAGAAGAAGGGGGAGGAGGAGAAGGGGAGGGAGAAGGAGGAGGAAGAGAAGGAGATAGAGGATAAAAAATTAGTTATGACCATGAGAAGTGAAAATGAATCCCTTTTAAAAGTTTAGATAGGGGCGCCTGGATAGCTCAGTCGGTTGCGCATCTGACTTCGGCTCAGGTTGTGATCTCATGATTCATGAGTTCAAACCCCACATTGGGCTCTGTGCTGGCAGCTCAAGGCCTGGAGTTTCAGATTCTGTGTCTCCCTCTCTCTCTGCCCCTTCTCCACTCTCTCTCTCTCTTTCAAAAAAGAAGAGTTTACATAAACTTCAGGACATGTAACAATATTGGGATGACGGAAAGAAATGGCTAGGTCTCTCGTAATATGTGGGATTGAGGACAAAATAATTTAATTTAAATGTTAAGGAAAGCCGTATGCTGGAACTTCTCTGCTAGACTCCTTGATTCCTATAATCGATGTTTCAGGGGTGAGGGGAGATAATGGTAAAAACTCCTATATCACATGCTGCCCACAGGAGAGACAGTTTTAGATTGAAAGATATGAATAGACTGAAAATAAAGGTTAGGAAATGATATATCATGCAAACAAATACCATATGAGAGTTGGAACACCTAGATTAATATAAGATAAAATAGACTTAAAGCAAAAAAGCTACTAGAGATTAAAAGGATGTACTATAATTTAAAAAATTTAATCCATGAGAAATATATAAAAATTATAATATGTAAATCCGATAAAAATCATATATATTGATATGTTCTATATCAAAGGAATAAAGGACAACACTCACATGATCTTTTGAATAGATGCAGAGAAAATATTTGACAAACTCCAACATCATTACATGACAAAAATATTTGACAAACTGGTAACAGATGGGGACTTTTTCAATATAAAAGGCATCTACAAAATCCACAACTAAGATAACACTTTACGGAGGAGGACTGAATGCATTCCCTCTAAGATCAGAGACAAGGCAAGGATGTCTGCACGCATTACTTATACTCAACGTTGCCAGGGCAATTAGTCAAGAAAATGTAATTAAAATCATCCAGACTGGAAGAGAAAAATAAAACTATTTTCAGTTTCAGATAACATAATTTGATATATAAAAATCATGCTAAAACATGAATGAATCTTGAAAGCATTGTGTTAATTAAAGAAGCCAGTCACAGAAGACCATATCATATGTGATTCCATTTAGATGAAATTTTCAGAATAGGGAAATAACTCAAGATATTAATAGAATAGTGATTCCCTGGAACTTGGGGAGGGGATGCATTGAAGAAAAATGGAAAATGACTTCTGAAGGGTGCAGGATTTATTTTTGTGACGGTGGTGAAATTGTTCCAGATTTTACCAAGATGGAGGTTGCATAGCTCTGTGAATATAGTTAAGCCATTAAGTGGGTTAAACCTTAAGTAGGTTAATTGTATGGTATGTAACTTATATCTCAATTAAGGCTTTTATATATAGACATTTTTCACTCCTAAGAGTGAATTAGGAAACCCTACTGAGAAAGCTTGGCTATAGGTTTTTCTATGTTATATTCCTCCTGGATTGACCCAAGTCCAGTAAAAATACAAATTGTTAGCTATCATTAAAACAGTAAAGTAAACCAAAGGGAAATGTGTAATTTATCTTTATCCTTTTATTAAAAGTATGTGTATCTGGAAAATATTTTGTACCACATTCCAAGACAGAAATAATGAATTAATAAAAAGATTAATAGACTTCTATAATTACAACTGAGAATGAAGAGTATATTTATCTTAAAAGAATAAAATACCTGACATCTTACATTTGGATAACAAAACTGGGGTAGTTATTACTCCATGAATTCTTGAACGGCACTACTAACGTCAGCATAGACTTATGTATATCTAATAATAATACAAAAGGGTTAACTTGTAAATCAATCTAGTAATCTAAAGATAAATATGATGACATATCCTGAGATTAGAAATATAACGGTATCCCTTAACCCTGTGAAAATTAATAAAGGGAAAGATCATTTTTTAAATGAATTGGGAAGCCAGAAGGGGGAGCTCTCACCCTGTACCACTCCACATTAATCACAGGAAGAGTTGTCAATTTCAGACCTCAGCAGAAGAATCCTTAGCAGGAAAGAGTCATCTATTACAGGTGCCAACAGGAAGACATTCATTATATCTCCTACAAGATATCAACTACCCCTAGAAAATCAGCCAAAGAAAAACTGCCATCACCTTGAACTCTTGCTTTTTCTCCAATAGACTTTCACTCAAAACATCTCCCAACTTCCTCCTTCTTCATAAAGTAACATTCCCTCTTTTGCTGGATTTGTCTATGATTTTTCCATAGCTTGCATGTCCCAAATTGCAATTCTCTGCTATTCCCACATAAAACTATGTTGCTGGTAAAATAACTGGTATTTATTTTGAATATTACCAACCCAAAATACGATAGCAGTAGAAAAATAATTTCATTCCAAAAGAGTTAAGACCAAATTAAGGACTATAAGTCCTTAGCAGACTTGTAAAAGTTCAGTGATCTCTAGAGTTTATTTCAGGGTGGCAGCAAAGTTCTCTCCCACTGATAAAAGACAGCTCTATAAGCCAATTTTCAGATTCAGTATGGTAATTCTGATTTTCAAGTGGATAAATCAAGTAAGCCATCAGCTATATAGGTCTGGAGTTAAAAAACAGATCTGGGATGAAAGTTTACATCTTGGAGGGGAGGGCAACAGAACATCAATGGAATATGAATGAGATTGCCAAAGGAGTGTATATAAACACTATAGCAAATATAGTATAAATAGATGTAGGGGGTATACATGGGAAGCAATATAATGTACTATAAGAATATATTTGAGGCTGTATTTCTTATTACTGAGTTCATCAGGAATCAAGTAAAGTTCATGCTATTTGAGTTCAATTCCAGAAGTGGTTATTGACAATTTACTCGATGTAAAACTGAACTGGAGGCATTACAATAAAAAATAATATCAAGGCAAAGATTCTAAGATATGAGTTAACTGATTCAAGATCAATACCTTGCAAGCTAGCCTTTTCCTAAGAAATTGTCAGACACAAGGTTTCATGGCACTTGGCTATAGCCCAGTAACTAAAGCAATCTATTCTGGTCAAGTGCAAGTCTTACACTACAGTTGTATCCCAAGAGAGGGTCTCTACTTCCAACACTGAATGTTGATATTCAAAAAGTCCTGATTCCAGTATCAAATGGCATGCAAGTGAAACTATTAGTCTTGGACCCCAAGCCTAGCATTATGCCAGGGTAGGATCTAAAATATCTCTACGTAGATGAAGCAAAATTAGGACCAGTTTTCCTTTGGGAGTAAATAGGTAGATGAGGTTATGAAGATACAGGCATTGCACTATATACTTTGGGGCACATTTTAAAATTTTGTACACTGTGGATACATCCAGTTTTTTTTTTCTAAAAGAGAATAATAGTTTCCATGTCTTTAAGAATAAAACCATTGCTACCACCTTATGTTTAAATAAAGCAATTTTCTCATGAAATAAGAGTAACTTGAAATATCAGTTTGTTCACTAAGTACAGAGCACTTAATATACATTATTAATCTACTTTTCTCCAACATCCAACTACTAATTCCCTCAGATACTCTCTGAAGTAACTTAATCCATTCATTTTTTCTTATCATTTTAAAATCACAGTTTAAATCTTCTCAGATGATTTTGGAAAACTTGAGCCCGATTTGAAAAATGAAACTCTATTTGTTAATAGGTTAATATCCTTTTTGCCAAGACTGATTCTGTGCTTGTTTTGGAAGCGCTACACCTTTCAAAAAATATAAATGAAGTGAGCAATTCT
This sequence comes from Proteles cristata cristata, assembly GCA_017311185.1. Classification (NCBI taxonomy): domain Eukaryota; kingdom Metazoa; phylum Chordata; class Mammalia; order Carnivora; family Hyaenidae; genus Proteles; species Proteles cristata. The sequence continues at coordinate 1,041,777 of JAESUZ010004037.1, read as the reverse complement.
TTTCATGTTTCATATTACTTGTTCTTTTCTCTTTACAGCATTTCCTAATCATTTATTTCAATAATCTGCACACTGCTTTGATCCAATGTTGTAGTTTGGAAAACTCATTTTTCAAATTAGTCATAGGAAATCATGCTGTTCATTATTTTTAATCACATTTCCTCTATCCCTATATATACAAGTAGTTTTTTTTCCTTTTCTAAAGTTCAGAAAATAAAGATTCTTTTTTGTCAATGTATAATGAATGCCCATTCTTAATAATTCTGAAAGGTACATAGGTCCTGAGGTTCACAAATATTGGTCCATCAGTCTCTTGGCGAACCAATAGAACGAACCCTATAGATGAATAATAGATAGTGAGCAAATACTCCCAAATATAAAAAAGAATGTCATATTATTATGCCAATTGTATTTAAATAGGTCTGGATGTGTACTAGGGTGTAGGGAAGAAAGGAATGTGTCGTTTTATTAGACATACTACACAAGCAACATCACTAGCAAAAGCAGTCCTTTTCTAGGCACTAACATTTCTCCTCTAATAAGTGTTAAATTCTTCACACAACATCTCTGAGGCAGGTACCATTATTATACCCATCCTGTTATGAAGACACTCTCAAGGTCATATATACCTAGCTGAGAAGTTGGTAGAGCAAAATTTAAACCCTTGTAGGCTGTCTAATCTCAGAGGATATGCTCTTAAGCAAAATACCAATCAGCATCCTAGAGTTGAGGGAGATAGTCAAGAATATTCTAAGCTAGCATACTCTGATTTGAAATAATTCTCTGACCGTCCCAATTAATAAGTACACTTACTATAAGAAAAGATGAATGGGTACTTTTCCAGGCAGCAATGCAATGACAAGCAGGTCTATACCAGTTCCTTTAAGGTCAAAATTATTTCTATGAGACCACAATTCTCTCTGATCATAAACGCGATTTCAGATTAAAAAAAATCATTACTGTATTGCTTTGGTATATTAGGTATGTGCTCCCTATGATGAGGAATCCTAATGCATAGGATTGGATTTGTTTCCTCTTCAGTGATCTTTGGCCTATCTATATCTCCAGCCACGAGCACACAGCTGCATATGAATTTTTATCAGATAATGTGTTCACATCCATAAGACATTTCCCCAGCACTTTTATTGACATATCTTGGCTTAATCCACATATTTGTTCAGGAAAAATAGTGTACAAATCCCTAAAATAAAATTGTTTGGGAAATAACATTATTTGTACACATAACTTGACAGTTCCACATTCACATCCCATTAAGGTGTCCATGGTGCAATATATTTTAAGATAGCCTTCAGGTTTATCTTTATATTTACAAAATAAATGAAAATTCCCAGAGTTTACTAGTGCAAGAAGCAATAAATGTGTAATATTTCTGTTTCTGTGGAGTTTTCTTATGAGCCATATTTGGTTATGGGATCTATATCTCCTTCATTTGCTGTACTGAATAAACCACTCCCCAAGACAGTTGATTGCTGAATTAAAATCTGAGGAGCGAATGAAATAAATTTGTACACTGTTTGTACGGCAATATATTCAGTAGTGTACTGTAAGACATTATGAGTTAAAGTAATGCCGTAGAATGCTAGCAACAAAGAATTTAGAGCAGACTCAGAGGGAACTCATAATCATAAAGTCATCCTTAGACAAGGATAATAAAAACACAGTTACAGTAAACAGACTAAGTCTTCAATAACACTGGATAAATCACAAGGTGAAAAATGGAGAAAGCAAACTGCAGACATCATTTGAGCAGTGTAGAGAGAAATTATCAAACAATGAGGTAATAGAAATGTCACAACACTGGAGCCAGTTTTCATTACAACTCCTCTCAGTGCCATTCATTTCCCTTAAAGGTCAAAGAAACTTTGGGAATGATGAAACGCCAGTTTCATTTCCTTTTTATTCTTCTATTGTTAATTCTTTCTGTAAAAGTCTCATTTGAGATTCGACTAGAAAAGTACAATAGCAGCCCCTGGTTGTGAGAGGCAAGCAAACACGTTTTCTCCTGAAACTGATGATGTGATCCACTATTCTTAAAAATAATTCTGTTTTTATTAGAAAGGGGAGACAAAAACATCAATATGCAGATGAGTTGGCTCATAAACTGGTTCATAGAAAGTCACTGCAGAATTATCATGAGAAATAAATTCTCTAAGAATTCAAAGGCAGAATTCTCATTGTTAGATGCCATGGAAGATAGAAATTGGGAGTTCTGAGACAGGGACTTTGTTTAGAAATCACAGAAGGTCTTCCCTGGCTAAAGATAAAGTTAGATGTCTGTGGCCTTGTCACATTAGCACATGGTTTTTAATTTAAGGAATCTCTATTTTAGATAGATAGATAGATAGATAGATAGATAGATAGAGATAGAGATAGAGAGATATAGAGAGAGTGAGTGGAGAAAAGGGAGAGAGAGAGAGAGAGAGAATGAGAGAGAGAATCCCAAACAGGCTCCATGCTGAGGAAACCCTGCCCACAACACTGGGATCATGTGCTGAGCCAAAATCAAGAGTCTGTCGCTCAACCAATTGAGCCACCCAGGCACCCCTCTATTTTTTTAAACTGCCTTTATCAGCATCTTATAGTATGAGCAACATAGCATATGCACAATAATGAGGAAAATCTAGGATAATTAGATCTGGGGTCAAAAGCCATTTTAGGAATCAAAAGTGATTCAATCTGAACCACTAGGATCTTGGCTAAAAGGTAAAGAAATTATTCAAGAGTCTCTTTGGTAATTAAAGAAATATAATATTTACTTTAGATATTATTTCATTTTGGGAGTATTTGATGAAATATGTGTGTGGTACTTACTTTTGAGCTAGGGTTAGACTGCCAAGAGGCCAGCAGGAAGCCGAAAGACCCAATGAAACTGGTAAGAGAGGTCAGTCAGTCAATTGTCAAGATCCACTGCTATCAGTTCTTGGCCATTTGGTAGATTCTGTCCAATTAACCAATTTTAACTCTCACATGTAATACTAGATTCCTCATCTGTCTATGAATTACTTACATAAAGACTGAGCTATTATAGAAGAGATGCCATAGCATAACAATTTAAACAAGATAGTTTTGTTTTGTTTTTTCAGTATCTTTCACAAAATATTCAGAAGAAATGAGCAGTCCAGGGCAGGTAGGCAAATCTGCTTCGCAAAAATACCCAGGGACTCAGGTTAACCTAAAGATCTTCTCATTCTTTTTTTTTTTTTTTAATATTTTTATTTATTTCTAGGAGAGAGAGAGAAAGACAGCGTGAGCAGGGGAGGGTCAGAGAGAGAGGGAGATACAGACCCTGAAAGAGGCTCCAGGCTCTGAGCTGGCAGTCAGCACAGAGCCCGACGCGGGGCTCGAACCCACGAACCGCGAGATCATGACCTAAGTGAAAGTCAGACGCTTAACCGACTAAACCACCCAGGCGCCCCAAGATCTTCTCATTCTTATTAGAAAGGTGTCTTTCTGCTTTTTCTCTCTAAGTAGAACATTGGTGGCTCGTTCAGTTGTCATCATTTTTCTACACATGAAATGACAGACAGAGGAAGGGAGGGAAAACCAGTATTCATTGACCTGACAATAGTTCCTGTCACCTCTATTCCATTCTATAGGGAAAGGGGCCATATCTAGCTCCAAAAGATGCTGGCAAAATAAATTTCAAGTTATGCAACCCTAAAGCTGTGTGTGTGTGTGTGTGTGTGTGTGTGTGTGTGTGTGTGTGTGTGTGGTGTGTTTGAAGAATTCCAATGCTCTAAAGGAAAAACAAAAACAGAGAAATAGTGAAGAAAAATAGTGAACTGTCTCTGTCATGTATCATTTTCTGATTATGGAAGTGGAAAGCTAAAATTTGAAGCTAACTTAGTCAACATGTTTTAAAAGTGGAACACAGGGATGCCTGGGTGGCTCAGTCAGTTAGGTGTCTGACTCTTGGTTTCAGTTCAGGTCATGATCTGGCAGTTCATGAGTTAGAGTCCCACATTGGCTCAGCACTGTCAGTGCAAAGCCTACTTGGGATTTCTCTCTTCCTCTCTCTCTGCCCCTCCCCATCTTGCTTTCCCTTGCTCTCTCTCGCTCTCTCTCTGTCTCAAAAAATAAACATTAAAAAAATTTTAAGTGGACCATATATAACACTTTCCAACATATTACAGGCTTGTATACATTCCAAGGATAATTATGAGATAGACAACCAGATAGATATGGTGATACTCTGCTTCTGTCACTAAGTAACTATAGTACTGCAGTTAATAGAATTCTATCTTTTCACCAGAAATAAAGCAATAGACAATTTCACAGCAAAATTCCCCTGTGTCAGTTGTGGTAAGAAAACTAAGTTGTATACTATTTATTAACATGATAGTAAATCATATAAAAATGGATATGAAGAATAAATCAAGGATCATCTTTTTTGCAGCTCTTATGATTCTATTTTGTATACTAAATGATGCCATAATTTTTGCCGATAAATGATTTTTGATCAATTTATTGTGTCATTTATTATTTCAGCTCTTTGTCAAATTCACAAAAGTATGGATAAGGATCACTTAATGCTGAAGTAATTTTTTATCTATTGTAGATTTGAAATTCATAAGCCAGTTTGGTCTTACAGAGTCATTAAAGAAAACATGATGGAGTGACTTAACAATCTCCAATTTCACCTATCAATTGACTGGGTCATGGAGTGCTCAGACATTTGGTGAAATATTATTCTCATGTGTCTGTGAGGGAGTTGCAGATGAGATTAACATTTGAATCAGTAGATGGAGTCAACTAGATAAACCTCCCTAATTGTAGGTAGACCCCATCCAATCAGTTGAAGATCTGAATAGAACAAAAAGGCTCAATCTTCCCTAAGAGAAAGGGAATTTCCTCCTCATTCCCCAACTCCCTGTATATATACACATAGGCCTTTTCCAGAATGTCATATGGTTGGAATCATACAGTATGCAGCCCTTTATGACCAAGTTATTTCACTTAGCATTTTGCATTTAAGGTTTCTCCATGTCTTTGCTTAGCTTGATAACTCATTTCTTTTTAGGATTGAATAATATTCCATTGTCTAGATTTACCACAATTTATTTATTCATTCATCTGCTGAAGTGACTTCCAAGTTTTGGTAATTATGAATCTTGTTGGCTTAAAAGTTTAGGCAATTATGAATAAAGCTACTATAAACATCTATGTGCAGTTTTTTGTTTGGACACAAGATTTCAACTAATTTGGGCAAATATAAAGGAATGTGACTTCTAGATCATATGGCAAAAGTATGTTTAGGTTTGGAAGAAATGATCAAAAGGTCTTCCAGAGTAGCTGTATCATTTTGCATTACTACAAGGAATAAATGAATGTTCCTGTTGTTCCACATCCTCTCCAATGTTTGGTATTGTCAGTGATTTGGATTTTTGCCATTCCAAAAGATGTGTTTGACATCACATTGCTATGTTACCATAAGAGTTGAGCATATTTTCATACGGTTTTTTTTGTCATCTGTATACTTCTTTGCTAATGTGTCTGTTAAGGCCTTTGGCCCAGTTTTTCATCAGGTGATTCATTTTCTTACTGTTATGTTGTAAAAATTGTTTGCATATTTTGGATAATAATTATTTATCAGATATGTGTTTTACAAATATTTTCTCCCAGTCTGCGGCTTGTCTTCTTACTCTCTTGGCAGTGTCTTTAGCAAGCAGAAGTTTTTAATTTTAATAAATTCCAGGTTAGTCAATTATTTCTTTCATGGTTCATGCCTTTGATATTGCATCAGATACAAGGTTGTCTAGATTTTCTCCTATATTACTTTCTAGGAGTTCTATAGTTTTGCATTTTATATTTAGAACCATGATCCATTTTGAGTTAATATAAGATCTGTGTTTAGATTTAATTTATTTTTTGCATGCAGATGTTGCAATTATATTTTTAGTCACCTTTACTGAGGTATGACTTATGTATAATAAAATGTAATAATTTAAAGCATTCTGATGATTTTTTATAAACATAAACAGACATTTAAATGCCCTCACTCCCAAAATTTTCCTTGTACTTATTTGCATGAATTTCTTTCACTTAACCATAGACCTTGGCAACAACTAATCTGCTTTCTGTAATAATAGTTTTGCCATTTCTAGAATTTTACATAAATAGAATTATACAGCATAGAGTCTATTCTATTCACTAGATTTTCTTGCTTGGCATGAAGTTTTTGAGATTCATTCACGTTGCCACGTGTATCAGTAATTTGTTCCTTCTGATTACTGAATGATAATCCATTACGTGGTAAATATTTTCAATTAATCAGTTGACAGATTTGGGTTGTTTCCAGATCTTTGATATTATAAATGAAACTGCTAAAAAAAAATCATGCCTTAGTTTCTGTGCGAATACTAAAGAGTCCCTTGACTAAATAAGCAAAAATGGAATAACTAGATTATATGACAAGTGCATGGTTAACTGTATAGGAAACCTCCAAAGTGGCTACACCATTTCATATTTCCACCAGCAATATATATATATGAGATTTCCATTTGCTCCACCACCTTACCAACATTTATTCATGTCTCTCTTTCAAGCTGTACTTAGTTCAGTGAATATGTATGGTATCTCCATGTGGTTTAATTTGCATCCCCAGTGAATAATGATGCCAAGAATATTTTAATCCATTTATTTGTCAGTGTTATGCAAATATATTCTTCCAGAAAGTGTATTATATTTTCATTTAAAAAAATTTTTAATGTTTATTTATTTTTGAGACAGAAACAGAGCATGCGCAGGAAAGGGGCAGAGAGAGGGAAAGACACAGAATCCAAAGCAGACTCTGAAGCTCAAAGCTCTGAGCTGCCAGCATAGAACCCCATGTGGGCCTCGAACTCACAAACCATGAGACCATGACCTGGCCTGAAGTCTGTCACTTAACTGACTGAGCCACCAGACACCCCTTCATTTTCATTTTTGTAACCATGACTTAGAAGAGCAGGGTTGTTGTTGTGGTTTTAATTTTACTGATGACAATTTATCAGTTATTCTTTAATGATTTATGCCTTTTAAAAAATATTTTCTTAAAACAAAATTTAAAATATTTTCTCCAAGTTTTTTGTTTCCAAAATTTTTATAGTTTAAGCTCTTACATTTATATCTCTGGTTAATTTCAAGGTGACTTGGTATGGTGTGAAGTGAAAGTTGAAAACTATTTTTATCCCAAAATAGATTTCCAAGTATTACAGCATCATTTGTTGAAAAGAGTAGGTTTTCCCTATTTCCCTTCGTGGCATTTTATTCAAAATCAAATACCATTTTTTGTCCTGAGCTGTATTTTGTTTCACTGATGTATATGTCTATCCTTAAACAAAACTCATACCTTGTTCAGTATTGAGATCAGATAGTATAAGTCTTCCAAATTTGTTCTTTTCAAAATTATTCAGCTATTTTATATGCTTTTACCTTTTCACATAAATTTTGATCCAGTTTGTCAATTTCTATAAAATAGTCATCTGGCATTTTAATTAGTAATGCATTAAATCTATACATCGGTTCAGACCAATATTGAGTGTTTTGATCCATAATCATAGAATATTTCTCCATTTCATTTGTTTTCTTTAATTTTATCAGCCATATTTTATAGTTTTAGCTACACTGGTATTGTACATTTTTACCTTTATCCCTAAATAGTTCTCATTTATTGATACTATTATAAGTAATACTTAACTCAATTTCCAACTATACATTATATATAGTATTATAATGAATGATACAATCAATTTTTGTATATCAATCATATTTTGTGTGATGTTACCAAACTCATGAGTTCTAGTAGTTTTTACAGATTCTTTAATATATTTTACATACATTATCATGCTTCTCTAATCTATATGTCTTTTTAGTATGTATTTTTCTTGCTTTGTCTTATTGCACTGACTGGAACTTATAGTAAAATGGTGACTATCACTCATTGCCTAGGTTCTGATCTTAGGGGGAAAGCATCCATCATTCAGCATTTAGTATGATGCAGACTACAGGTTTTTCTTAGATAAATGTTATCAGTTTGAGAAAATACCTCATTTTTCATATTTTATCATGAAATTTTATGAATCAATCTTTAAATTTGTCTAATACCTTTTCTACTTCCATTGAAACGATCATGCTTTTCTACTTTTTTTTTTTTAATTTTTAAAAATGTTTTTTATTTATTTCTAGGAGAGAGAGAGAGACAGCGTGAGCAGGGGAGGGTCAGAGAGAGAGGGAGTCACAGACTGAAACAGGCTCCAGGCTCTGAGCTGGCAGTCAGCACAGAGCCCGACGCGGGGCTCGAACTCACGAACCGCGAGATCATGATCTGAGCGAAAGTCGGACGCTTAACCGACTAAGCCACCCGGGCGCCCCAAGGCTTTTCTACTTTCTGTTGATGAGGTGAATTACATGAATTTTTGAATGTTAAACTACCCTTGAATTTCTAGGATAAACCTTATTGATCACAATGCATTATATTTTATGGGGTTTTTATTTTAGATTTGATATGCTAGTATTTTAATAGGTATTACTGTACCGACATTATTATCGCATTTTATTATAGTATTCTTTGCTTGTAATATCTTTGCCTGCTTTTGGTTAATTTCTGCTCCATGTTACTTTTTTACCTAACTGGTAGAGTACCATATCTTAATCAAACCTATTATCTATTATGCAATCATACTCAAAATGCACCAAGTACATAAATGTTATTTTATTTTCTAGGATCCTACCCAGGACACCACATTACATTTAGTCATCATATCTCCTTAGACTTCTCTTGGATGTGACAGTATCTCAGACTATTTTTGATGGCCAATAGTTTCGAAGATTACTTGCAGGCATTTTATAAAATATCTCTCAATAAGCATTTGTCTGAAATCACATGATTAGACTTGGATTCAAGGTTTTGTAAGAAAGACTACAGTAGTAAAGTACCATTTTTCTCTCATAACATCAAGGCACATACTATCAAGTGATATATCATTATTAATCAGTTTTATCAGATACCTCCACTGTAAAGTTACTCTTTTTTTTTTCCTACCTTTCCATGACTGTATTCTTTGAAAGAAAGTTACTATGTGCAATGCACACTTAAATAATGAGGAGCTATGGTGCACATCCTTTAGGAATCTGTATAAATTTTTTTGAGCTCTTTTACAAGAGAGATGTAGTTCATCCCTCAGTTATCTACTTACTTGTTGAATCATTTATTTTTAACAGTATGAACTCATGGATATTAAGTTCATAATTTAGATTATAATTGTGTACTATTTTATTTGTTGTTTAAGTTGCTCCAGCTTTGGCCATTGGTAGTGATTTCATTTGGATTGAGTATCCCCTTAACATAAATACATAACTGTGAAGTTTTCATTGTTACCACTTTCTTAAGCTTCTGGCACTATACAATCCTCCTGGCTTATTACATATTTCTTGTTGCAGTCCTAGAGTCAGCCATCCCTCTATAGATCCTTGTACTTGTTTTTTAATGTAGTGTTCATTTACTTACAGAATGCAAATCTTGATCCTTTCAATAAAAACCCACAATAATGTATATAAACTGTTTAACAACACTTTTTTTAATTTTTATTTATTTCTAGGAGAGAGAGAGAGAGACAGCATGAGCAGGGGAGGGCCAGAGAGAGGGAGTGACAGACTCTGAAACAGGCTCCAGGCTCTGAGCTGGCAGTCAGCACAGAGCCCGACGCGGGGCTCGAACCCACAAACCGCGAGATCATGACCTATGCGAAAGTCGGACGCTTAACCGACTAAGCCACCCAGGCGCCCCTAACATCACTTTTTAAATATAATTTCAGGCACAATAAATTGAAAAACATATCGAAAATAACTTTCTAAAATTCTTCTCCTTTCAAAGTTCATATTTGGGCATTATTGCCTTGATGAACCAAAAGCATTTAAGATATTTATAAAATAAAATTCACTTATGAAAATTCAGATAACTCAGGGAAATTCATGTAATTCATGATACCAAACACTTTCAGACCTAACTCTTTCCTACGTTCCCTAAATTGTTACTTAATATTTTCTATCTCTTTATTTATTACAAGTTTATGGCTCTCCCCATCTCATTTAATTGGCATGTAAGCAAAATATTTATACATACTATTTTTATAGCTTTTCAGCATTCTGTACATATAAAAAGTATATTGTAATGAATTTATAGGTTTATAGAATCATTTATATAACATAGTAGAATATAATAGTGTCATTTATCATATTTAGAAATTTTAAATTTCATACTATGTTCTCCTTATATTAATATAATGTACAAATTGAGAGACTAAAAGTGAAAACACAATGCATTTCAAAATTAATATTTCTAGAGAAATGTAACCCATATTATATTCCATAAGTTTAGTGCCTTGAGTTGTCATGATATTGTCCAAATATAATTGACTTTCAGATTTTATTTTATAGTCACTTCAGCATCTTGGTCATTACTGGGTAAGTCATATTATTCTGTGAGCTCTTTTGTCAACACAATCAGTAAGAGTTACATTCAAAGACTAAGTAAATATGTCAAATTAAAGCCAAGTACTTGAAATTTATCATTAAGAAATGGCCTGCTACAGAGTTTCCACTATTTGTGAGCAATCAAAAAATATTGAGACTTAATAAAATATGTCCATGACTCCAGGAAAGAGTTTAATGTTTATAGATATAAAAGTTATAAAATATATATGGCGGGAAAGAATGAGATGCTTTATATTTCTCATGTTAGCATTATGACATAGGGAAAAACAACTCCTGTGTCTGTCTGCAGAGCACATATATTTTCCACTCATTTGAAAGAAGTAAAAATCTCGGAATCTACCCCTGGAAGCCTTTCCCCTCACCATTACTCTTCACTCTGTACTCAAGTACTTTTTATCCTTAAACCTGAGCATCACCTTCAAAACCATTTCAAAAGGATATAATATAAAACTTTTTACTTTGACAACAAAAACAGTTTACTAAGGCATTTTTGATGTAATTTTGCTCTTTCATAAAAAAGCCTCTTAAATTCAGATCTGGCCAGATTAAAATCCTTTCATTCAACTCTCTGTTATGTATTTGTCCTTTAAAACTCAGACTCAGACTCAGCAGCCGTGCTTCTCTAGTAGTCCCTGACTAAGCCCTTCATAAAGGTATTTTACTCATCATGTTTCTGAATCCAGGTGAAGCTAGTCTGTCAACCTCTGCATATACAAAGTGCAATTAGACATAGTTTTTGGCTTTCCTGTCTTACTGAGATTGGGATATTGTGTATCTTGCCAAAAACAGAGCTACTTTCAGATTTGCATTTCTCAGATCATGATGAGCATTCCGTCAGTGGTTATTCTCTTGTTTGTGATATAACTTATACATAGCTGTACTTTGGAGTGCCTTGTTCTTGGTCTGAAACACAAATTTTGGTTCCTGCCACTTTTTAACCGAATGTAGATACGGAATTGTACCTTAACTGAGTGTAAAATCCATCATACAAACCTACTGAAACCATGACAAAACCAAGCAATGTAAATGTTTGCAATGTCAAAGCCATGCAACGTAGGCTTAAGGAAGAAAGAGAGAGAAAGAAAGAGAGAGACGGAGAGAGACAAGTAGGGAGAGGGGGAAGGAAAGTAGAAGGAAGGGGGGAGGGAGGAAGGAAGGAAGGAAGGAATTTACGAATGGTTTTATTCAGTGGTTCCAGATTCTCTCACTATACAAGCTACCCTCTTGAAATACTTCTCCCAATTTTGGAATCTGCACTAACACATCCCGTTTATCATTTAGTGCATATAAGTAATGATGTTTATTAAGTAATCCAGCAGTGTTCTAATGAAATAAAAATAATAAGGGGCGCCTGGGTGGCTTAGTCGGTTAAGCGTCCGACTTTCGCTTGGGTCATGATCCCGCGGTTCGTGGGTTCAAGCCCCGCATCGGGCTCTGTGCTGACTGACAGCTCAGAGCCTGGAGCCTGTTTCAGCCTGTGACCCCCCTCTCTCTGACCCTCCCCTGCTCACGCTGTCTCTCTCTCTCTCCTAAAAATAAATAAAACATTAAAAAAAATTTAAAAAAAGAAATAAAAATAATAAAATATCTTGAAGAGATTGCAAAATTACTTATATATTGAGGGTGTCTGACCAAGGCAGTAAAAAATCCCAAGGCAACTGCTCAGATATTTCTTCCACTTGATGTAAAATGACCTTCTTAGCAGACTTGTATTCAGTTATCAGGCTCTATGTATCTTCAGTGGAAATTCAAAAATGAAAAAGTGAAATACAGTGGTTGTGTTTTTATCAAAGCCCACCTTGTCACTTTTAGATTAACAATAGAATAAAAGTATGTATATAATCTATAATCCATAGTTATCCATGTATTATAAACCCTCCATATGCCTAATAGTGTATACCATAATGCTTACACTCTAAAGTTTTAAAGTCATATAGAAAAACATAAATTTAAAGAGAAAAAAAGGAAAGCTATTTAACAGTTAGACATTAGGTTTACAATGGAAACTTAATTGGATTGGAATTATTTAAACTAGAGAATAATGGATTGCAAGGTGATTTACTGTTGAATATAGAGAGTATAATTATGAGGAGAATGCCAACTTGTTCAGCATACACCAAGAAAAAATTAGAAATGTATTAAATTTGGCAATTCTTCTTTCCATTCTAGCCCCTACCCCCACCTCTGTTCTCATTTTCTCAGTATGAATTTAAATTGTAAATAGGACAGTATCATTTCTGGGTATGCATGCATATCTAATCTCTTCAACAGTGTAGTGAAAATACTTATCTTCATGTGAATACAAGATGGCATGTAGTAAATTTCTCACGATGTATTTAAAAAGTAAAAGCTGGTCATTGTAGTTCTTCTTCCAAAAAAATTCTCATATTTTGAAATAAAAAATATAAAAAGACAAAAAAATTAAATACAAAAATGTTTAATGTTTGTTTATTTTTGAGAGATAGAGAGACAGAGTACCAGCAGGGGAGGGGCAAAGAGAGAGAAAGACACAGAATCCAAATTAGGCTACAGTCTCTGAGCTGTCAGCACAGAGCCAGATGCGGAGCTTAAACCCACAGACAGAGAGATCATGACCTGAGCAGAAGTTTGACACTCAACCAACTGAGCCACCCAGGCACCCCAATACAATAGTTTTTTTTGAGGTGTAAGATGAATAAATTATTTTAAACAAATAGAAAGAGAGAAATGGGGGCACCTGGGTGGCTTAGTTGGGTAAGCGTCCGACTTTCACTTAGGTAATGATCTCGCGGTTCGTGGGTTCGAGCCCCGCGTCGGGCTCTGTGCTGACTGTCGGCGCGGAGCCTGGAGCCTGTTTCAATCTGTGACTCCCTCTCTCTATGACCCTCCCCTGCTTATGCTGTGTCTCTCTCTCTCTCCTAGAAATAAAACATTTAAAAAAAAATTTTAGAAAGAGAGAAATGAACACAGACTTCTTTATAATATTGTACTGTTTGTCGATTTTTTGCTTACTATATGCCTCCTGAAACCTCTGTCTGTTTTTACAAGGTACACTTTCTCATTATCAATTTGTAAAAAAAAATATCACTTGCAACCTCAAGTCTTTCTTTTCTGTGTTTATTTCCTTTAAAATCTGGATATACATATTTCAGATTCAATCTCTAGTCTTCCCAAACCACATTTTTGAACTTGGAAGGCTCCTTTTATTTCCATATAGCAGAGTTTTCAAAATCATGCTATGATAGGCAGAATTCTAATTTGTCTTCCAAGATTCAAATTTCTCAATGTTTACACCCTCTATAAGCCCTTCCATGAGTTTGGGTATGACTGTGTCATATTATGACAAAGGGATTTTGTAGACACAATCAAAGCAGTAAATATTTCAATTTTGATTTAATTAAAGCTGTTGTCTGGATGGACCTGACTTAATCAGGTGGCATCTCTAAAAACGAAGAGATTCAAAGCATGAGTGGGGTTCTCCTGCTGGTCTTGGAGATGAAAAGTGCCATTTTGTAGAGAAGATCACACATTGGAGAACAGAGTAGCCTCTAGAAGCTGAGAGCAGTTCCTGGCTAACAGCCAGCAAGAAGAATAGGAACCTCAGTCCTACAACTGCAGGCAACTAAATTCTGCCAAACCCATGTGATCTTGAAAGAATATCCTGAGCCAAGGAACACAGCTTGGCCAACACTTCAATGTCAGCTTTGTTAACCCTGAGTAGAAAATCCAACCATACTATGCCAAGATCTCTGACCTACAGAACCGTGAGATAATAACTTTGTTTGTTTTAAGCCAATAAGTTTTTTTACACTCAGTAGAAATTTGTTTTACAAAAATATACATGCCGAGATGAAATCCAGAAGTCAAGTAGTAATTTGATACTTCACATTCTTACCTTTGAGTCACTCAGCAACCTTACATATCCCCCCTCCAAAAAACAAATCAGAAAAGGAGGCCCAGATGACATTGCATTTCTCTATTCCAAAATGTTAATCCTCAATATCTTATGTTAGTCATCTCTCACTCAGAGATAATGCAGGCAGCTAAATAAAAAAGAGCTGTTTGAAATGAAGAATAAAAAAGAGATATTCAAAAATGACTATTCTTGAAAATCTTACTATAGTACTTCCTGGAAATCTGCCTCCTCAAAATCAATCATACCATCTGTAAGCATGAGCAGAGAAAAACTTAAATCACAACCAGTGTCAACCTTCCCGCCTATTCCATTCCACCATAGCAGGATGTAGCCTTATAATACACTAGCAAGTCTGTGAAGTTCTATGACTTCTATTGGCCATAAACTGCGACTTCTACAAGTGAAGCATCCTTCAAGATTCCAATTCTCTTTCCATTATCTTTGTTACTAAATAGCTGTCGGCAGTAAGTAGAAAGAAAAAAAAATGATGGCAAAATATACTGCCTTTGCCACTTCTGCAATGTTTTTACCCCCTTTGTTCTTGTATGTCCAGTAAACTATAATGCCAATGATTTCGCCCTTTCTCTGCTCAATAAAACATAGCTAAAGGTAAGATTATTTGCTTTTGTCTTTCAAATACACCCTGAAAATATATCAAAATGCTATCTCTAATAAATTTCCCCTTAGACAATGTGAAATAGACATTTTCCTGCCATTTGACACTGGTAATGGATTGGCAAAGGCCACAACTTCAAACATAAGATATAATCCTATACTATGCAAATTCCCGGCTCTATTTGGAGGTAGTCAATAGAAACTCCTTGACAATGATGGATCTAAGCAAAATGTTGCCTTAAAATTCCTTTCAAAGTATAATTCTTTAAAATCTGCCAGATCCCATTATCCCACCCCTTACTCTTCTCTTATAAATCAATTATTTTCTCATCCCTCCAGAAAGGATGACACTGACAGATAACTGACATTGTTAAGGACTCTCAGAGCTAGTTAATTCTAATTAATTACCATAGAGCATGTCAGCAAATATTTGGCCTTAGCTGTTACAATCATGGAAACATATGTAAAAGCTTTATCTGGATACTAATATAGGAAGTTATTTCTGCAACTTTTGATCAACGGATTGTGCATTTAAATAGGGAAGTAGAGAGACAACTCCTTATTACATTATTACAAAAAAGCCTTAGAAACCACATAATGGTCATATCAAAAAGCCATTAACATTCCCAGAGTGAATTCCATGAAAGCATGTCATAATTCTTCAATCCAAAAAGTGCAGAAAACTTTTATGGCAGCTGAATTTCAAAATAACAGCTTCCACATATGGCATGTTGGTGTGGAAAGTCCTGCATATATTCATCATGGACTCATATGCTATAAAATAAGTGCTTTCCTGATTCAAAATGGGTGACTGTCTTGATGGAATTTTGATGGAAATTATTTTCTTTTATGAATGACTTCTGTATCATATCAGTTCTCCTAATGAGTAGTGCAAACTGTCAAATAATGAAAGGAGAAGAAACACATTTATGTATTGTTAGCTTAGCAATGAATTCAGATTCACATGGCAAAAAATACTGGAACTTAAGTCCATCTTACAAAAGCCAAACTAGATTTTCAGAAAAGGAATTGAAATACCTGATTGCACATTCACACAAGCAATCAGCTAGGTGGAAAAAAAAAAAAAAAGAGAGAGAGAGAGAGAGAGAGTAAAAAGGACATTTCCTAATGTCCACAGCATTGTGTCTGTTTCCAGGATGTGTTCCAGGCCTTAGGCCATGATAATCATGTTACCTGCCCTGTCCCTGACCTCCTACTCCATATTACCTCTTCTCTGTTAGTATTTAAGTAGAAAGCACCTGCCTAAATGCCTAAAGCTTAGTGCTAAATGCCTGCACAATACAGCTAAATGGGCTGAATGCAACCCAACATAGAACCTTCCAAACATGTGCTTGAAATGCACTGAGAGAAGCATTTTTATGCAAAAATGACAGAAAATGTAATCGAAAAGAAAACCTCTAACAAAGCCATAGCCAGATGGTGTCCTTTATTGGGGGCCAGCTCATATTTCTGAGCTTTTGAAAATGTCACAGCTTATTGCTGCTCAATTCTAGATTTACATCTGAAATTTGGGAGAAACCCGTCTCATGTGAATATTATGATCCCCATCACATTTGTCTTGTAATTTAGCATTTGCAAAATGCTTTCAATTTTTTGAAATGAACTTTTGTATAATTTTGCTTGGACATTATATGTTCATCATAGAAAAATAGGAAATAATGTGAAAAACTGTAAAAGTAGAAATTAAAAAGTAAAATCTTACTGAGGATGCTATTTGTATTTTGCTTTGTAAGTTTTTTTCTCTGCATTTAGGTTAAGTATGTTAGTTTGCAATAATGAAGTCAAACTATACAGAGATTTACAAATTTTCTTGTTAAGTGAAAAGCTGCATCGTGACCATTTTCCCATGTCAAAAAATAACATACATTCAAATTAACATTTTAAATGGTGGGTACTATTCCAGTTTAAGATTATCACATGATATATTCACCCAGATAAATTGTGGGCTGTTTTGTTTTGTTTTGCTATTTCTAACAATGCCACAGTAAATATTCTTGTACCTATAACTTTGAACTCTTGTTAAAGTGCCTGCTTGGAGTACATTCTTAGAAGTAGCTCTACTGGGCCAAAGTGTATTTGTAAGTCTAATAGTACATATTACCAATCATTCAGAAACTTTGCATTCATTCAAAGATTCAAAGAGGTAATATAAGAGTCCTTACTGCCACAAAGCCTCAGTTACACTAGGAACTGTCATATAGGCATGCTAAAAGCAAGATAACAAAGCCCCAAAATAAAGTTACTTACAGTTAGCCTCACATCACCAAACCAAGACTTAACTTTTGGTTCTCCCAGAAATGGAATTTTAAACTGGGAATCACACGATCTGCATTAGTAAGTAAGCTGCTTGATAGACCCAGGCCATCTTCTAAAGGAGAGCAATCTTGCAGTAACCAATCCACATTTTTGACTAGTTACACTAGTCAAAACACTAGTTTCTTGTTCCTGTTCTCTTCTGCCTATAAAAGTCTTTCATTTTATAGAGTTCCATTCTATCTGCTACATTGAGTGTTACCTGAGTTATCAATCTTTGAATAAAACCTAAAAGCTCTTTAAAATTTACTCAGTTAAATTTTGTTTTTTTAACAGGCAGAAAGTGGTAACTGCTTTTTAAAATTATATTTATTTAGTAATATGATTAACTATTTTCACATATTTTGACTTAAATATATGTATATTGACTATAGCTCTTTGTCTTTCTTTATTAGAGTGTTTGTCTTTTTCATGCTGACTTATATGTCATTTTTATTATTACCTCCCAGTTTGTCATATGTAGTACATTTTTTCATTTAGTGTTTTATATTTCCATTTCTCTTATTATAAGCCATAATGTATTTTCTATATTAGATTATATAGCTTTTCTTCCTTGGCTTCTTGTGGATCTATTTTAACTTCAAACCTTTCCACAAGCCAAGTTCACTGAATGATAAATTCGATTTTCTTCTAGAATTCATTTTGGTAAATCAGTTATTCCAACACTTTTCCTTAGTGATTTAAGATATCTCTTTATTATATACTAAATGCTTATATTTACTTGAATGGATTCATAGACTTAGGGTTTGATTTTCTATCATAATATTTTAATTACTATAGATTTATAAGAAATTTTCTTAATTCATCAACTTTGACCCTTCTCATTAATCTCAATTTTTAAAACATCTGCTAATAATAGAGAAGTCTAAAGGCAGATTTCTGCCCTGTGTCTTCAGGGATATCATTTATGTTTGCTTCCTCATTTGTAATACAAATTTTTGCCCATATATATATGTGTACACACAGTACAATATTGGAACTTAATTTGTACTAGTGTATAGTTTTAAGCCTTTTAATTTGCATATATAGTACTTTATTCTTTATCCGGAATATTTCATCCAGTTCATATTGGATGATCTCATCTGTTTCATTTGTGTTGGTGTCTGTTAAAGAAAGAAAGAAAGAAAGAAAGAAAGAAAGAAAGAAAGAAAGAAAGAAAGAAAGAAAGGAAGGAAGGAAGGAAGGAAGAAAGGAAGGAAGAAAGGAAGAAGGAAGGAAGGAAGGAAGGAAGGAAGGAAGGAAGGAAGGAAGGAAGGAAGAAAAGAAAAGAAAAAAAAGAAAGAATTATTAGTATAGCATTTATTTTCCTATTCCTCAGATATTTAATCTTATTTCCACATTTTCAGGATCTTTTTACATGTGCATCTTTCATATTCATGCTTTAATTTTTTGACAGTCTTAGGTCTTATATTGCCTAGCTCCATTCCTGTGGTATTTTATTTATTTGTTTATTTGCTTCTAATTCTTTTATCATTTTATTGAGATTAAGATCATTTCTTCACGGGGCGCCTGGGTGGCTTAGTCGGTTAAACGTCCGACTTTCGCTTAGGTCATGATCTCGCAGTTCGTGGGTTCGAGCCCCGCGTCGGGCTCTGTGCTGACTGCCAGATCAGAACCTGGAGCCTGTTTCACAGTCTGTGTCTCCCTCTCTCTCTGACCCTCCCCTGTTCATGCTGTCTCTCTCTCTCTCCTAGAAATAAATAAAAATATTAAAAAAAAAAAAAGATCATTTCTTCACCTTTTTTTCCAAGCTATTTTTCTCCTTAAAAAATTTAGAAAGTATATCTTCCTATAAAACTTTAAGGAAGCTAGATAATTTCATAATTAAAGAAGCCCATTTTCATATTATGTGATGGTTTTTCCAGGTGTTATTTTTTTTTCTTCCAGAGTAATCTTTATTAAGACTACTTCTAAATGCCAGTGAAGTAGATATGGCTTCTCAACTATGAAAGCACAGAAGAGAAATTCTATAGATTAGCTTTTATTTTAAATGTTTGATTATTTTTGAGAGAGAGACAGAGTGCAAGCAGAGGAGGGGCAGAGGGAAACAGAAACACAGAATCTGAAGCAGGCTCCAGGTTCTGAGCGGTCACCCCAGAGCCTGATATGGGATTGAACTAGCTCACAAACCTTGAGATCATGACCTGAGCCAAAGTCAGATGCTTAACCAACTGAGCCACTCCAGTGTCCCCAGAAGAAAAATTCCAAAATATTAGAACTCTTAACTCAGTCTAAGCAATCTCTCCCCTTTAAAGAAAATCGAATTGGAAATCATGCAGATTGCTATAGTGTGTGATTTATGTAGAAAGAAAGGAAGGAAGGAAGAAGAAAAGATAAACTCTAGTCTGTGGATCCAAGTAAGTAAAAAAGACCTTTTCCCTCCATGAAAAGATGTGAAACACAGGAAGTTTTATAGCAAATAACAGATGGCTTGGCTTTTAAGAGGAAACATCTTCATGACATTTAGGTATTGAGCACAATATTGGCAACTTTATCCACTGGTCAACCTGTTGTTTAAAATTTATAGTATGATTAAAGTACTTTACTAAGGAAGAAAATTTGTTGATTAATTCTACAATATAAATGAAATAACTCTAAATTATATGAATTTACTTACTAACATGGCACACAAAGTAGAGCAAACATAACAAAATAGGAAAAAAAAATCAATGAAGAGCCACACTAGCTGCCTAAAACAATACAACTGGAATTCACAAATTGTTGCTTTTTTAATTATTGACTATTCAAGAAATTCTAAATTATTACAAAATAGAAATTATTCTTTACCAGCATAGTGATGATCATAAAAATCAACATGAATTGATTTTGATTTAGTCAAAATTTCTTTTTTCTAAAATATGCATTATGAATGGAAAGACTTTGAAAACATTTTAACTGAAAATTTTCCAGTTTTACAAGTGACAAAAAATATGATATGATGCAGTATGTCTGGAGCACCTGCAACAATATATAGCAACAGGACAATGGTAAGGGACTGCTAGAATTTGGTGATACTCCTAAGATTCTCTAATCTTTCACTGTTAAGAAATTGACAAAAAATCAATTATGTAATTAAGTAATTAAGACTGAAATTTGGGATATGGTCAAAACATAAGTAAATTATTCTGCAAGTGCCATTAAAAGGGAAAGGGAGTATGCAAATGTGTGGTTCTAGTAGTTATGAAATTAAAGAAAAATTATCTTTCCAGGTCAAAATGACAACACTTATTGTCTAATGGATTTTCTCTGCATTTTTTTTTAAATCAAGCATTTTATAATAGCATCTTTAAGTAAGAATACCAACCAACTTTTGCCAAAGAAGTAAACTTAACTAAAATTAGCACTGACAAAGGAAGATTAAGGAATAGAGCTTTCCACTAAAGCAGAGGAAAATGAAGCAGAGGAAAAAATACAACAAAAAACCTAGTATTATCCATGTGTATATTAAAGGTCTAGCGCTACATCAGAAAGAAAACATTTTTTCCTATAATCATCACACTATACTCTGCTCCCCAATTCAGGAGTATCACATTCTGAAGGTATCAGAATCACATACTGCTATAGACTGAATTGTGTCTTTAAAAATTCATATATGAAGCCCTAACCCCAATGTGATGGGTTTTGGAGATGGGGCTTTGGGAGATAATTAGGTTTAGATGAGGTCATTAGGGTAGAATACCATGACAGAATTATCACTCTTAATAAGGAAGAGTCACCAGAACTCTCACTCCTGACCACATGAGTACACAGCAAGAAGGCAGTCACCTGCATCCCAGGAAGTGTCTCACTGAACCAAATTGTCTGGCATCTCCCTCTTGGACTTTTCAACCTTAAATAAATGCCTATTATTTAAACCACCCAGTCTATGTGATTTTGTTACAACAGCCAGAGCAGATCAATACATGTAGCCAATCTATCAGTTTCTGTTTTACATCCATTTAGCTACTTTCTGGTACATCAGGCAGAAATAGCGAGAAAACAAGATAATACATGATAATCCTCACAGAATGGATCTGTGGCTGCTAAGAAGAAATTGATAAAACCCTAGATGGAGTTTCTGGGGAAGAACTACACACTTTTTAAAATTTCTCTAGTATGAAAATTATTTTATTTAGCAGTTCTTAAAGCAAAGATGGTAGTGGGGGCGGAGCTGGAGAAATGGGAGGAAGTAATGGGATCCACTGGAGACCATTATCTAAAATGAGTAGGTTCGAGGTAGGACCTAGACATATGTATTATGAATAAAATTCTCCAGCTCACAGCTAGGACTCGAAGGTACACAATGCACTCTCCTCAGGCACAAAATTTAAGGGGGTACAAAAAGCTCAGTTATCAAGATATATAATATTTTAGCAATCTGTTTAAATACAAAAATATAGTGTTGAAAAAATAAAAAAATTTGAATGAAGTTGAGATGTGACTCTGCAATGCATATGACCCTTTTCACTCACCTCAGCCTAATACCAACACTTGTTCAAATAAAATGTAATTTATAAAAACAGAGGCCACCTGTGAGTTGTTTCCCCATTTGATTTGGAAAAAAATTAATACTGCATTATTTATATAAAACTCATATATATATTATATTATATATATATATATATATTTGACAAATATTATTTGTCTTGATTACTAAGTTTTGGGGGGCACCTCTTTAAATTTTGCATCCCAACAAAGTAACTCACTTTGTTTAACCTAGTCGTAAACTCAGAGAGAATCTAAAAATGTTTCGCTTGCCTTTTTTTAGAATCAATTATCTGAAACATTAAAAAAAGAAGAAGAAGAAGTAAGTTAGGCAGAAAAAAAATCTCAACTTCAGCATGAAACAATGTAAGATCAAAGGCTATAGTTATCAGAAACTGGACTACACACTATTCACATCAAGTCAGTTTTAGATCTGAGAGTCTATTAGCACTCAAGTACATGAAGAAGGCTCTAAAAACAATCAAAGCACCCTATTTTTAGCAAGTGCTTGACATAAAAAAATGTTTCCTCTTTCATATACGAATGATTAAACTAGCATGGAAACTATTAAGAATCCAGTGCAAAAGAACAGTAGCATTATTATTTCAAAAGAGAATCAATCTCTTGAAAGTAACTGAACACAAGAAATATATGAGGATTTTAAAAAATATCTGCTTCATGTCTTCAAAAAATCAGATATAAATGCCTAGATGAAATAATATTAAAATATCATAAAGAAAAATAGCTTAGATGAAGGCAATTAGCTGAAACGAAAGAGGAAGTTAAGAAAATAATTTTAAGCACACAAAAATGAAGAGATTAATTTAAAACTACTGTAAAAAATAACTTAAAGAGCAGAAATAACTCAGAAAATTAACTTTTTAATATGTAATACAAAGATCAACTCTAAAAGCTCTTCCAGATTTCAGAGGAAGAAAAATAAAAGAGCACAGATATACCAATAACAAGAAAATATAATAGATATGGATAAAAGAGAAATGTTCCTCTTCAACTATAGAGATGCAAGTTGAAAATATAATCCCAATAAATTCAGCAAAACCAATAAGCAAAATTATTGTAAAAACAACTTACTATAGTTAAGGAACATAAAAAACTAGACATGCAGCTCAAAATAATTCATAATATACACAATAGATGAAAATTGAAACATAACTATATCTTGGTTAAATTTTTAAATTTCAAGAAAAATGTGTGTGTATATATATAATTTATATAAATGGAACAAAAATCACACTGGCTTAATCACAAATGTGCAAGAGTGATTTAAAGAAAGATATAAACTTTTAAATGTGAGATGAAAAAGATGTAAACAAAAGAAAAGGCAATATTTCTAAAATGAAATATAAATATTATAGTACTATTTCCCTGAAGTTAATATATAAATGTAATAAAATTACAAACTAAATCTCTAATGGAATGTTCTGAAATTGATCACATAATTTGAAATTCCGTAATAAATACATAAGCATGACTATGAAATTTACTTATTTATTTTTAATGTTTATTTATTTTTGAAAGACAGAGAGAGAGACAGAGCATGAGTTGGGGAGGGGCAGAGAGAATGGGAGACAGAATCCTGAGCAGGCTCCAAGCTCCGAGCTGTCAGCACAGAGCCCAATACGGGGCTCAAACTAATGAACTGTGAGATCCTGACCTGAGGCTGAAGTTGGGCACTTAACCTATTGAGCCACCCAGATGCCCCATGGCTATAAAATTAGTTAAGAGCAAAATAATAAAGACACTCTTGACAGACATTAAATATATTTTTAAAATGTAATGATATTTTGCATAGGAATAATCATTCAGACCAATGATAAAACCAGAGATAATGAGAAACAAATATAATGGTATATGCTAAAGTTTTATAGAATGTTTATAAAGAAATCATAAAGTTTGTTAAGTAACACAGTATGTGTTAAGTATCACCTAAAAAGTTAATTTAAATAAAAATATCAAGTTGCATCACATCTTACAAAATATCCCAAAATTAATTAATTAAAGAAATTAAGAGAAGAACTAGAAGGACATTAAATAACTAGATTTAAAAGAGGATCAGATTGGGGCGCCTGGGTGGCTTAGTCGGTTAAGCGTCCGACTTTCGCTTAGGTCATGATCTCGCGGTTCGTGGGTTCGAGCCCCGCGTGGGGCTCTGTGCTGACTGCCAGCTCAGAGCCTGGAGCCTGTTTCAGTCTGTGACTCCCTCTCTCTCTGACCCTCCCCTGCTCACGCTGTCTCTCTCTCTCTCCTAGAAATAAATAAAAAAATAAAAATAAAAATAAAAGAGGATCAGATTTAAAAGGGGGCTCAGTTAGCTGAGCTCCAAACTCTTGATTTCGGCCCCAGTGATCATCTCATGGTTCCTGAAACTGATCCTTGCGTTGGGCTCTGCACTGACAGCAGGCTTCTCCCTCTCCCTCTCTCTGCCCCTCCCCCACTCACACTCTCTTCCTCTCTATCTCAAAATAAATATACTTTAGAAAAGGAAAAACAGTATCACAAAGTTCTAAAGCAATCAGGAATGAAAAAAGAAAAATAAGGGATGGAACAGTTTCATGAAACTATGAAACAAAGAGTAAGAAAATATTTGCCAAAAAAAAAAAAAAAAAGAAAGCATAAATAAAAAAGGTAAAAGCGAGATAAATACAAGAGTTATAGTAAATGTAAATGGATTAAAAGCATAAGCTCTTATAGTTTGGGATATGAATAAGGTAGGCTAAGGTAACTTCTATAGTAAGGGAAGATCTGATTTTCCCTTCAAAAGCCAGGTGAGGGGCGCCTGGGTGACTTAGTCGGTGAAGCGTCCGGCTTTCACTTAGGTCATGATCTTGCGGTTCGTGGGTTTGAGCCCCGTGTCGGGCTCTGTGCTGACTGCCAGCTCAGAGCCTGGAGCCTATTTCAGAGTCTGTATCTCCCTCTCTCTCTGACCCTCCCCTGCTCATGCTGTCTCTCTCTCTCTCTCTCCTAGAAAATAAAAAATAAAAAATAAAAAAGCCATGTGAAACGAAGAGAAAAAAAGTAATTTAAAGTTTACACATAAAAAACATGACCCACAATTCTGCCTTCACACACAGAATGTCAGTTGTGCAGGGAAAAGAAAGAAAAACTGAGAACATGTAGAAATTTTCTCCCATGAAATTATAGAATCTTTTTGTAAAGAACTAGATAGGCTAAAAGAGGAATTGTGCCCCCGGGGCAAAGCCCTACCCATTCTATAATTGAGGAACACCCAGTTCTATGTGTATTTCTCATGTTTCACTTTGGAAAACAGAACTTTGAGGTGCCTGAGTGGCTGAGTCAGTTGAACACTCTTGATTTTGGCTCAGGTCATGAATTCACAGTTTAGTTATTGAGATCAAACTCCAAATTGGGCTCTGCACTGAACAGTGTAGAGTCCCCTTAGGATTCTCTCCCATCTCTCTCTGCCCCTCCCTCTCTCTCTCTCTGTCAAAATAAATAAAACTTAAAAAGAAAAAAAGAACTAAAGCCTTAATACCTATAGCCCTCAGGCAGTAATAACTAAAACCAAGTGAATTATCTTATATATAAGCATGTTTCAAAAAAAAAATTAGGTAATATTTAAATTTGTAACTTTAAACATTGGGATTAAAAATGAAGTATTTAAATATTGTATATATTTTGTGTTGCATTATTCCTTTAGAAATAGGAAAGCTGAAATTTTTTTTCTCTGCCTCAAACTGTCAATAATAAGGTTTTGGGGGGAATACATATGTAATAGAGAACTGGGGCTTGAATCCTTACCTAAGAGCAATATTTCATGTCATTTGTAGTCAAAAACATGAATAGAATTTTTACAATATCTTACAGTAACTAGTTCTCAAATATTTGCATAGTTTTGATATTGTGATGTCATATTTGGTTTAGACTACCATATTGCACTGCAGTTCAACAACTTCTTAAGTCTTTTTTTTTCAATGTTTTATTTATTTCTAAGAGAAAGAGAGAGAGAGAGACAGCGTGAGCAGGGGAGGGTCAGAGAGAGAGGGAGTCACAGACTGAAACAGGCTCCAGGCTCCGAGCTGGCAGTCAGCACAGAGCCCAACGCGGGGCTCGAACCCATGAACCGCGAGATCATGACCTAAGCAAAAGTCAGACGCTTAACCGACTAAGCCACCCAGGCGCCCCTTCTATTCTTAAGTCTTAATTGACACCACTAGTCATAAGTGAGAAAAGGAAACTCAACAATGATAATTCCATTTGGAATTTAGTATTCACAAATAGCCCAATTTTGGAAGAGGAATTCAGGAAGTCATATTCTTTAAAGAAAATAAATATCAATACAGAAAAGAGCACCAAATGAGCTTCCCAAATATATGTTTGCTGGGGATGAACAAATAAATTTATACCTGTAGTTAAATGCATGTGCATACACTTGCAGATAAATCACATTTGGAAGAATATTTGATCATGTGTGTTAATGTCAACTAAAAAGATTAGTTACATAATTTAACATTTGCTGGTGACCTAAGGTGAAGATTTTGCTCTAGGCGACAGAAATATGTTGATTCTTTCAATAGTTAAAATATTTCTATGCCTCCATATTGTTGCCAAGCCAAATAACTTCCAGACTATATTGTGCTTTCAGTCAATTAAGCAAGATGTTGAGTTGACTAAACTTTAAGGTCTAAAAATATATCCAATTTACTTGGTTCATTTAATCATCCAACAAACAGTTACTGAGAACGTTTTATGTTCTAGACACTTTTCTAACCTCTGAGAATAAAAAACAAAACAAAACAAAAATAAAATAAAATTTAAAAACAATATACACTGTCTTCATGGAGTTTACTTTCTAAGTATATATATGGGTATGTATTGGGAGGGGTGGGGGACAGAAAACAAAATATATAGGTAATGAGAATATATGGCTATGGAATAAAAGAAAGAAGAAAAACAATATGATGTGTGTGTTGGCAGGTGGCAGAGGGTGGAAAGTGCTATGTTAAATATACTAACCCAGGAAGACATCACAGAAAAGGCAGCACTTTGGAAAATAGCCAAATGAGGTATAGGAAGCAGCCTGTTGGGAGAATTTCTGGGAGAATTTCACAGGCAGAGGGAAGAAGAGGTGCAAAGGCCCTGGAGGCAGATGTGCACTTGACCCCTAAAATGCCTGAAGTGGTTTAAACAAGGAAGAAAGCATTAGGAGATAAGGTCTAAGAGGTTAGTGTCTGTGGGAACAGCACCAGTTGTGAAATTGAAAGGCCATGGTGAGGTCCGTAGAAATGAAAAGACTTTTACATTTTAAGAAAATGAGTTTAAGTGTATTATATGTTATGCTCTTAACTTTTTTTTTGACAAAACTACTTGTGGTTAATAACGGCATCTAAAGACAGAGCTCTATGTGTCTGCAAAATGTCACTGCTTTGTTTTTAAGTTTATTTAAAAATCTAACATAAATCACTTAAGCATCATCTATAAATACTCTTACTAATTTTGACCAATTTACATTAAATTTATCTTAATCCTAAGAATTAAATAATTCTGTGACTGTCAAGACCTCATTTCCAAATGTTACTCAGTGGTATATACATTTTTATTGATGATGAATAAATATATCTAAATAGTTGGCATTATTTATGGTTGTGCTATCATCAACTACAAGAAACAATGCCATTATGACTTAACTTTTTTTTTCTTCCAATGTAGACTGCAAATTATTAGCTATATGTCCAATTTTACTTACATTTTCAATGCCTGCTTCTTTCAGGAAATATAATTTTTAGTGCCTCCGGTAGAAACTTGTTTATAAAATTACCATCTGTAATAAAAAATGCCATCTGGGCATTTTTTTAACCTAATTCATAATAGTAACATATCATAGCAGAATCATGTACTTTATATGAATTTGTATGCAAAAATTAAGCCTGTGGAAATTTTAGTCTATATCTCAGTTCATTAATTTTTTCATATTTTCCATATGTCTGTGATAATCCTTAGTAATTAAAAATATATATAATGGTACTTTCTATTATGCTTATTTAACAGATTTTGTTAATGCTATAAATACATAGGAAAACTTTATTTCCACTAAGAAATAATCTTTCATTTTTCTTGAAACAAATTGTACTTTCTTTCTTGTGCCCACTTAGAAAGATAAACAAATAGAGACTATCTCTCTCTAGTTAAAAAGAAAAAAATGGTACAAGCATGATGATGCATAGCAACCAACAATTGATATTAGGATCAGGAGGACAAAGGAGAGCAGAAATAATTAAGGACAATCTGGAACATGTAGAACCCATCTAAGAGTGGAGGCTGCCACTTACTTTCTGCCACTTACTTTCATTCAGGAATGCAAGTTTTCTTGCCAAATCTTTCAATTTGCTAAAACTGCCAGGAATCTATACTTTTAGGTAAAATCTACCTATTTAAAAATATTTGAATCAATTATTTTCAAAATATTGTGCAAATTAGACAAACTAGGTCCTCAACTGTGTTTAACCTCTTAGTCATTGTGTGATATTTGCTTTAAAATAAAAGTTCCAATATATATTTGATAAGGTTTATAGCAATATTTATGAGAAAATAGAATTTTGAACAAGCACTGTTGAAAGAAAGAAAGAAACAAACAAACAAACAACGAAACAAAGAAAGAAACAAACAATGAAACAAAGAAAGAAAGAAAAGGGAAGGAAGGCAGAAAGAAAGAGAAAGAAAGAAAGAAAGAAAGAAAGAAAGAAAGAAAGAAAGAAAGAAAGAAAGAAAGGGAAAGGAAAGGAAGGAAGGAAGGAAGGAAGGAAGGAAGGAAGGAAGGAAGGAAGGAAGGAAGGAAAGGAGAAAGACTGAAAGAGAAATGGGGAAAAAAAACAAAGACAATTTGTCAGCTGTGAAGACAAATTGACTTTTAAAACTAAAAGGACTTGCATTCTAGGAGCAAAAAGAAAAATAATAGCAAAAATAAAACCCATACCTAAAAACAGAACACAGATGAAAACAAAAAAAAAATCCTTACACAGTAAATGGAGAATACAAACAATAATTACAATTATATGGACTATAAAGTCATTGAAAACATTAGAAACAGGAAGATGGGGAACCAAAGCTTAAAGTTCTATGAGAGAATAGCTTTTAGTATAGAATTGTAAAATCATTAGTAGGATTATTTTCAGATAACATAACTCAGAGTGTTATCACTAATTTATTATTTCTAAAAGCAAAGCTGGTAGATGTTTCCCATGAAAAAGGAACTGAATCATAGAAAAACGGTGCAAGAATTTGGAAAAGATTCTTGACCAATAATTTGATGTGTAAGAATTGAATGCAAAGATGAAAATTATTTTGTTATTTTTTAAAAAGTTTACTTACTTATTTTGAGAGACAGAAGCAGAGAGAGAGGATGAGAGAATCCCAAGCAGGATCTGCACTATCAGCACAAAACCCGAAGTGGAACTCAAACTCATGAACTGTGAGATCATGACCTGAGCCAAAATCAAAATCAGTCACTTTACCAACTGAGTCACCCAGGTGCCCTGAATATTATTTTAATCTCAATCTGGTAATTAAATTACAAATAAGATCAACCAGAGAATGACATAAACTAAGAAAGTATGCAATTATTCACATGTTCTAAACTTCCATAATATTGTTACAAATATAAAATTTAGTGTGTGCATTAAATATTTAAAATTATCTCAACAAGGAAGAAAAATGCATAATCCTCACCAAATTAAAGGATAATAATTTTGAATAAGAAAAATAAATGACAGAGGAGAATAGAACCCTCAATCAGAATGCAAGAAAAAGCAGAATTTATATCAGTAGAAAAGAACAATTATTCAATAATGAGGTTGAGATAATTGGATATCAACGTGCTTAAAAATCAAAATTGAATCCCTACATCATCACAGGGGGAGAAATGAACTTCAGCTGAATTAAAAACTTACATATAAGAGGAACTCTAACTACCATAAATATATATAAGTATATATACCATCAGACAATATTTTTATGAACCTGGAGCAGGAAAGGACATTAAGATACAATAAGCAGGAAACAGGTATACAAGCAGATACTTGCACACAAATGCTCACAGAAGCAATGTTCACAATAGCCAAAATGTGGAAATAATGTAAATGGCCATCAATGGATGAATGGATAAACTAAATGTGGTATGACACATATAATGGAATTTTTATTCAGCCATAAAAAGTTATGAAGTACTGATACATGTTAGAATATGTATGAACCTCAAAAACATCATATGAAGTGAAAGAAGAGAATATAGCACATATATTATATGATTACATTATGTAAAATAGTTACAGTAGATAAATCTACAAAGAAAGCAAACTGGTGGTTTCCAGTTACTGGAAGGGGAAGGGAAAGAAAACTAACTGCTTTGTGTATACTAGATTTTCTTTTAAGGTAATGAAAATGTTTTGGAAACAGAGGTATTGGTTCATGACATTATGAACATACTGAATAACACTGAAATGTATATTCTAATTTGGTCAATTTTATGGAATTTTTACCTCAATAAAAGGAAAGTAACATACATAAAATAATTGATAACGTAATAATATATATCACTTAACGTGATTTTGGAAATTCAGACCGTAGCAATGAAAAAATCTGA
Source organism: Proteles cristata cristata (assembly GCA_017311185.1). Lineage (NCBI taxonomy): Eukaryota > Metazoa > Chordata > Mammalia > Carnivora > Hyaenidae > Proteles > Proteles cristata. Next base: position 1,011,358 of record JAESUZ010004037.1, on the reverse strand, counting down.
ACAGACCAATTACCATTTAACAGTTTGATACAAAACCAACCAAAACCTCTCAACAAACTAATGTCTGGAACTGGATGTCTTCACCTGTGAATTCTATCAGACATTTTAAGAAGAATGAATACCATCCTTTTCAAACTCTTCCAAAAAAACAGAAACAGAGGAAACATTTCCAGAATTGTTTTCTGAGGCTATAATTACTGATACCAAAACCAGACAAGAACACTACAAGAAAAGAAAATTACAGGCCAATTTCCTATATAAACATAGATGCAAGAATCCTCAACTAAATATTAGCAAACAAAATCCAACAATATATTAAAAGGATCATACACCATGATCAAGTGAGACTCGACCCAAGGATGAAGGATGGTTCAACACCTTGAAGGATGGTTCAAACCAATCTATGTGATACACCATACTAACATCACATTAACAAAATGAAGGGTAAACAGTCATATGATCATCTCAAAAGCATTTGACAAAACTCAACATCCATTCATCATGCTAAATGGTGAAAAGCTGAACTGTTTCCTCTAAGATCAGAAACAAGACCAGGTTGGGGCGCCTGGGTGGCTTAGTCGGTTAAGCGTCCGACTTTCGCTTGGGTCATGATCTCGCGGTTCGTGGGTTCGAGCCCCGCGTCGGGCTCTGTGCTGACTGCCAGCTCAGAGCCTGGAGCCTGCTTCAGATTCTGTGTCTCCTCTCTCTCTGACCCTCCCCTGCTCGCGCTGTCTCTCTCTCTCCTAGAAATAAATAAAACATTAAAAAAAAAAAAAAAAAAAGAAACAAGACCAGGTTGCCCACCCTCACTACTTTTATTCATCATGATGCTGGAAGTCCTAACGAGAGCAGTTAGGGAAGAAAAGGAAATAAAAGGCACTTAAATCAGAAATGAAGAATACAGTGGTCTCTATTTACAGATAACATGATATTATACATAGAAAACCCTAGACACCCTACTAAAAAATGGCAAGAGATAATAAATTCAGGCAATTTGCAGGATAAAAAAATAAATATATAAAAATGAGTTGTGTTTATATACACTAACAATAAAAATCAGAAAGAGAAATTAAGAAAATAATCCCATTTGACAATTGCATCAAATAATAAAATACCATAGGCTATAGAACTATTTATACGGAAACTGGCTGGCCTTTTTACCCAAGTCATATTTTCCTGTAACTCAAGACCTATGGTGACCTGATATAGCCAACGTTGTCGTTGTTTTTTTAATCCAAGTACTGTGCCAACAATACTTTATTAACTCTTTATATGAAACTCTCAAGAATGCAGAACATGCTCTTGAGGTTTTTTGTCTATTTGTTTGTTTTTGTTTTTGTTTTTGTTTTGAAGTGACATAGATTGTGACACACCCTCAAACTGGTCCCTTCTGCAGCAGGAGAGCTCAAGCCAATGTATAAAATATCCCTGGACACAACACAGAACCAAGAAGCAAATCACCCCATCATGGTCTCAAAAGATGTTGAATCCGAGATCTGATGTTTGCCGTTCATTATATATTTTCTGATATATAATACTTAAGGCATAGATAGTGTGGTACTTTCAGAACTAAATCTACTATAAAAATTGACAAGTTCTACTTTAAGGACAATGAGACACCCCACAGAACTGGTTATGAGATAAACCGACCCATCCTTTCTATTTTCCTCTCCATCGCCATTTTTGTATCTGGACCCCAGAACTTCCAAGTGCAAGAACTTTAATTAAAATATTTTTATTATTAAAATAATACATTATCAGTATAAAAAAATTGAAAAGTACAGATAATCATCTAGAAGAAAACGGATCTATATATGTATCATCTGTAGATAAATACTGTTAATATTTTCAAATATATCTTACCAATATTCCATCTAAGTATGAATATACACAAATACTTTTCAAATAAATTGGTCTCTTACCATCACATATAGTTTTAAAGACGAATTTTGCTTTTTTTCACATTACAATTTACCAGAAACATCTTTTTCCAAGTAGTTATCCAATGTTAGTGGTCATTAAAAAGAAGGAATGAAAGAAAATATCTAGGAATAAATTTAATCAATGAGGTAAAATACCTATACACTGAAAACTAAGATGTTAATACTTTGCTAGGTTCCAGGAATACAACAATAAAAAATGTTACTGGGAAGCAGATAATAAACCTGTATATATAACCAATTTCCAGGTGATAGTAAGTAAAAAGATAGTTACAGGGGCTACTGTTTGGGTAAAATGGCCATTGACGTCCTTTTAAGGAGGGGACAAATGAGGAAAAAGTAGAATTTACTCAGCCTGGTTAGTTCTGCCCAGCTTTCAAGTCTAGTCTCTTTCTAGTCAATTATCTTTTGATTTATCTACTTGAAACACTTTAGGTTAAAATATCCTAGTCAAAAATCAGGCTTATTATTCATTTCTTCTGAAAGAAAGTCCTCTGTAAAATCCACTGGCACTTTCCAGCCAGGTGCTAAGTTGTATTATTAATTACTATTATTATTATTGTTGTCACTGTTACATGCAGATATACTCTGTGTGAACTTTCTAAAATTCATTTTTCTATCTCTGAAATCTGAAGCATCTTGGAATCACTCTCAGCCATGCGACAGCCACAACGTACGCCTTGCCATAAACAGAAACTCATCATTGCTGTTCAGTGTCACCACTTTGAGCTATGTGTAATCTTGAAAGTTCATGTATTGCATTTAATTGTCATTTTACATAGCTTCAAAAAAATTACTCTATGCTCCTGCTTTAAAATGAAATGATAGTTTTACCCAGAAATGCTTAGAAACGAAACAAGCAGGGCATAAATGTGAAGCAAGTCACTGGGGGAATGGAGTGCTCTGGTCCACGGAGTCTTATTTACCAGCAGCCTGGATGGGGTTTGTTCACATAGTAGCAGCAGCAGATGTCCAAAGAGAGAAAGCAGAAATGTGCAAGTCCTCTTGAGGATGAGGCTCTCAACTGGTACAGTATCATTTCTACCACATTCTGTTAGCCCAAGCAAGTGACAGGTCAAGGTGAATCCAAGGGGTGGGGAAGCAGACCCCTTACCTTGATAGTAGAAGTGGCAGTAGTGGAGGATTTAGGCTAGTTTACAAGAAATCATATGCCACTATCACAACTGAATGCAGAATAAAAACAGACAAATCCTTTGAATATATGAATGAAATCCCAAACCTTGAGAAGTTGGAGTGACTAAGTCACGTGATTCAGATGATGTATGGGACTGCCGTTAAGTTATTGATATCGACTTATGAGAAACTTCTGACTAACTTTGAACAAAACCCACATATTTTCTGATGGCAAGTGATTCAGCTGATGCCTGTATGAAGCTAAAGTCCACTGGAATTTCTGACAGAATCTTGACAGGCCTCAAGATTGTGCTATCAATGGTAATACTGCTAAAGCGTTCAAGGTCATGAGAACAGATTACAGATTTTCTATGTTGAGACATCTAAAAGTGCTCTTCTAACAAATGTAAAAATTTTAAGTGATAAGAGCAATGTGCCATGATTTAGTTGGTAGTTTTCTTTTTTTTTTTCATTGTGCATGAAATAATGACATATTTCATTTAATGACATATTAAATTTTGGGAGAGAAAAACATAAAAGACTGGTTTTCACCTGTTCGAGCTGCTTCTAACTATCATTATGGATACATTAATCAGATAATCAAGTTATAACAAAGGTTCATAGTTTTAGGTATGAAATTAGATAGCTTACACTCACATGGCTACTTATTCCTTCCTTAGAACATGGGTTCCTAAACTTTAGTGAGTGTGAGAATTATTTGGGGAGCATCTCTGGCATTAGTTCTTAAGGGTTTGGGAGTAGAAAGTGAAGTCTAGGAATCTACATTTTGAACTAGTTACCCAAATCATGCTTGTGAATCAGAAACCACATTTGGGAAAATTTGATCTAGATAGTCTTCTCTTAAAGTAGCTGGTATATAATGTTTTCACAATGATTATGTGATAATAAGAACTGCAACTATGATTCACAGACTTTTGTCCTTCTACTTATTATCTTTTAAAAGTAATATTTTTAAAACAGTATAAAATAACAAATAGGAAAGGTACACATCAACTTTAGACTTATTTTCCACTTGGACAGGGGAAGCAAAGATTAAAGAAAAGTAAAAAAAAATGTTTCAATTCTGTGATGTTTTATTTCTCTTAAAAAATTAGTTATTGCAAACATGGCCAATGTAAATCTTCCTAGTGCATACTTCAAGGAGAGCACCACAGAGGTAGTATATATGGACAGTGCTGCCCACACCCCCACCCCCACTCTGAATTGTATATTCTGTGGTCTCTACAGTCACGTGTGGAAACACTGACATGTTAAAAGATATGTGTAGTGTATACAATGGTATTGTTGGGTTGCATTATTCTCTAGATTTTTTTAAACATATAATTTTTAACAATTAGCAATTACAAACCAAAAAGCCTCATGTTATTAGGTAGAACTATATGAAATTGCCAAGAATTAATCATTTTGGACTTACAAAACGAGCAGTTTCACGTGGTTCAACCCAGTATATGCAATGAGGAAAAATTCACCCTAGCCACTCGTTTTCTGATATCCTATACAATTAATATCTTCCTAATCTGGGCTTGAAACAAAATAAAACAAAGAGGATTTACTTAAGATTCACTTAATCATATGTTATATTCAACCTTGCACTGAGCTTATTTAATATCTAAGCTAACATTACTATTTAATATAAATATAATGTACAATTTGCATTTGACACTGAAGATATATATTTCTTCACACAGAGAGCAGGCAAATATTGTCTGGGTAGGAACCTGTGGACCAGTGCCCCAGTGCTTTAATCTTGACTGTTGTCATTTAATGTCTTATATGTGTGTTACTGAGAACAGATGTACAGCATTTCTTTTTTTTTTATTGATTTTTTTTAATGTTTGTATATTTTTGAGAGAGAGAGCATGAGCAGAGGAGGGGCAGAGAGAGAGGAAGACACAGAATCCAAAGCAGGCTCCAGGCTCTGGGCTGACAGCCCAGAGCCTGACACCAGGCTCAAACCCATGAACCATAAGATCATGATCTAAGCTGAAGTTGGAGGCTTAACCGACTGAAAAACTCAGGTACCCCAGATGTTCAGCATTTAACATTTAGTTATTATATTACTACTCCTGGGGAGTTTTGAAATATTGCAGACTTTACAACTCTGTTGTTATTTTTCTTCTTACTGTAAATACTTTTAATGTTTTCTTCTGTATTTTTTTATTCCATTTGTTCTTTTTCCTGTAGTTTACAACTAGTTATTCAGTACCTATTACGTACCAGCCACTGGGGATATAAAGCTGGACAAGACAGACATCCCAGCTTTCACAAAGCTAACATGATATCTATCTATGCTTTTACTACTGCCTCCTTCACCCGAATTGGGCTCACTGTGTGAACCCGGAGTCACTCTACTGTGGGACTGAGCTCCCATGATGGAGTACCCTACTTCTGTAGTACTCACTGAATTTTCCCTCTCTTGTTGTCCATTTACATGATTTTCTGAAAGCTCGGTGGATTTTTCCCCCTTAAGATTCAATCTGTGTATACACAGTGCCTGTACATCCACACTGGCTATCTAGACTGTCAGTGTGACTTCACGAAGCACATTAACACTGACTTTTAACAAAGGTGCTTGATCTGTACCCATCCTACAGAAAGTGCCAAAAGCTGAGAAGGAGGAATGGAGCTCCTGGTAAAGAGCCCCAGGAAAAAAGCACATGACATTTCCGTGAGCACACGGATTAGCTGATCACTTTGAGGCACTGACTTGCCAATTCTAGTGGACCTCAGAATCACCCAGAGGTTATTACAAAGCTGATTGCTGGGCCCCATTAGGTAGATTCTGTCAGTAGGTTTGAGGGGGGACTGAGAATTTGCATTTCTGCTCATCTTTGTATAAGAACTCACTTTAAGAATCCTGGCCATAGAAACTCCTGAAATTGTGCAGAAAAAGAAATAGCCACTTATGCTGTCTATGTATGGAGCTTTTTGCTTTTAACTTTCATTCTCAGTACAAGTGTTTTTATATTTAACATTTCCTTTAACTCATTTTTACAGGTAGTTAAACAACTGAAAAATTCACACTCAGTACAATGATATAAAATCCACAGAGTTCACTTTTGTATCAATAAAACAGTATGAGTTTGGTGTTTGCTTTAAATGGCCATTTGTTATGAACTCAACCAAAGACTGTGCTCTCTCATAAAAACAAAAAACAAAAAAACTGCTCTCTTTCAGCCTCAAACTAAGACTTCTGGATTCTTTTCATGTAAAAATTAGGAGCTAAATAACTTAATATTTAATAATTATTTAATAATTTAATTTTACTGTTTTAGTTCTGTCTTGGGTAAAAAATAAGTAACATTATATGACTATTTTATACTTTATGGAGGTGAGAGAATTATATCATCCTAGAACAGGGCTAAAACTCTCCGAAATGGGGAGATAATTGATGAACTGTTGATATCAAGATACAAGATCAGTGTTCAATTGGCCAATAGTCTATTCCCTTTTCTTTTTAAAATCATAGGCATTTGCTTTTATTTTTATGGTTTTTAAAAATTTATTTATTTATTTTGACAGAGAAAGAGGGAGAGAGTGTGAGCAGGGAACGGGCAGAGAGAGAGAGAGAGAGACTTCCAAGCAGGCTCAACACTCAGCACAGAGCCTGACACAGTGCTCAGACTCATGACTGTGAAATCAGGACCTGAGGTGATATGAAGAGTTGGATGCTTAACTGACTAAGCCACTCAGGCACCCCAGGCATTTGCTTTTAGATTGAGAACATGTTGAGGTTATTTGAAACTTTAGAGTTTGTGAGCATTTTCTAATACTCAGAGTCAGGTAAGTAAAATATTTATTTTATATTATGATTTAAGATTTTCAATAATTCTTAGGAGTCATTTTTCAGAATAAATTAAATATTTTATTTTAAAAACATGGCAAGATGGCGGAGAAGTAAGGAGCTCCGTACTTGCACTCGCGCCCATACATCACACAGAAAAGATCTGAAGCCATTGGAAACCATACAAAACCTGAGAGACTGGGAGAAAAAGGAGGCAGAATCCACTGAGAAAGCCTTCTAACGTGAGTGCGAACCGGGGAAGATAAAATCGGGCCGGGATCGGAGACTCCAGGGTGGGAGGCGATACCCCTCTACCCTCTACGGGGAGTAAGAGGGGAAAAGGAGAGAGTCTGAAACAGAAAAAAACACCCCCAGGGGGGAAAAAAACCTCCGCTCGGTGCATAGAAAGACTGTACTTGCCAAATACCTGCGCACCAGGTCCCCTCACGCCAACTGGTCCCGGGGGGGTGGGGGGGACCTGAGCACACAGACTGCTTCTTTGTGCTGGTTCCTGGCGGCTGGACTTCAGAGTGGTGGTACGCCTGCCACCATTGTAGCTCCTGGGTGGCTGGAGCCCCTGAAAGAGCCACGCAACACTGGGCGTCCGCGCTCCTGGCTGGCTGGAACTCGAGAGGGAAGGCAAGGAACTAAAAACTGGGAAATTAGCCTGTGAGTTAGTGTTTGGGGTGACGAGCCATAGAGGGACCCGGTTTTCCTCACTCCAGTGGGCTCGGGCTCAGAACACCCTGCGGGCAAGCCCCCGCCCATGCTCGCCAGCCTGACCCAGAGAAGGAAGCAGCGATTCTGACTCCACCCCCAGAGCTCGGCAGGGGGCCTGGAATTGCTCGAGGGGGTTGCCTGGGAAGCTGTGTCTAAGGCAATTTCAACGGGGCGTGCGGACTGGGATTTGGAGATTGGAACTGGCCTGGGTTGAAGAGTGCAAGCAACTTCGGCTGCGCCCCTGGTACGGGGAGTTTACACGCCCAAAGAAGCGAGGTGCAGCACTTAGTTCAAGAAGGGACTGGAGCACTGTCACTCTCCTCCACACAACAGCCAAGGCAGAGCTCCCGCCTGAGGCATTGGATCACGCCACGCCCATCCCTGCTTGAGAGCTGCCCTCCTCCCCCCCCCCTTTTTTTTTTCCTTTTTCTTCTTCTTTTCTTTTCTCTCTTTTTTCCCCAGAACACTGACCTGATTAACTCTGGTTGCCAGCTTGCTTAAACAATCACAACAAGTCCATTCTGTAAATGTAAATTCTACACCTACCGACATTTTCAGCTATTTCTCTCAGGTGTAATTAGACTATATAGATTCTCAGGATAACACCAGCATCCTTCTCTCACCTATCCAACCATATTCTACCCTTTACTTCTTTGAAAAAAGCTTCTGATCCCTTCTGCCTGTTCATTCTATTTCCAATTGTGCCTCATCCCGCCCTGCCTTCTCTCTTTTTCTCTATGCTCTTCAACCAGCACTGCATGCACACGGCTATTTAACTGTAGCTGGGAAATCCAGGTATATGCTTTAAACCGTTCTTTGGCCATCGGTTTTCTTCTTTTTTCCTTTTCTTTTCCCCTTTTTGACCCTTTTATGTATTTTATACTCCCTATTATTCGCCCTCCCTCCTCCGTCTTTTCTCTTAACTTTTTCGTTTTCCCTCTCGCTTTGCATGTTAGTGGAATTAGCCTGTGTAGTTGTGTGCCTCTGCTCCCTGTGTGTTTGTCTGTCTGTTTTCTTTTCCAGGGCTACCTCAAGAAACAAGCTAGAGTACACAAGGTGGAGAGTCCCAAATATCACTACGAATAGGAAAATAAAATAACCAAGGTCCCAGCAAGAGAGACCAGGGGATACCATACAAAAAACACTCTCTGAAAGGATAGGTCCTGGAAAGTCAAAGAGTCTTCTTGGGTATAGCAGCGCTCATAGAAACAGAGAGCATAACAGGTCTTTAAAACCAACAAGAGCCGGAAAGCTAACTAAAATGACAAAATGAAAGACCTCTCCTCCAAAGAAACTCCAAGAAGAAATGACAGCTAATGAACTGCTCAAAACAGATATCAGCAGCATAACTGAACAAGATTTTAGAATAATAATGGTAAAATTAATAGCTGGGCTTGAAAAAACATAGGGGACATCAAAAAAACTATGGCTACAGACAGAATGGAAAATAAATATAGGCATGAAGAATTAAAAAACGCGATAAATGAGATACATAATAAATTAGAGGCCTCCAATGCATGGATTGAAAAGGCAGAAAGGAGAATAGGTGATTTAGAAGACACCATTATAGAAAAATAAGAAGCTGACAAAAAAAGAGACAAACTGATCCAGGAACAGGAAAGAAGAATTCGAGAGCTCAGTGATACGGTCAAACGCAACAATATCTGTATCGTAGGAATCCCAGAAGAGGAAGAGAGAGGGAAAGGTGCTGAAGGAGTCCTGGAACAAATTATAGCAGAGAACTTCCCCGACCTGGGGAAGGAAGTAAATGTGGAAATACAAGAGGCTAAGAGGACTCCCCTCAGACATAACTTGAATCGATCTTCTGCACGACATATCATAGTAAAAATGGCAAAATACAAGGACAAAGAGAGAATTTTGAAAGCAGCTAGGGAGAAAAGGGCCCTCACATACAAAGGGAAACCTATCAGAGTGGTGACAGACCTATCTACTGAAACGTGGCAGGCCAGAAAGGAATGGCAGGAGATCTTCAATGTGATGAAAAGTAAAAATATGCAGCCAAGAATCCTCTATCCAGCAAGCCTGTCATTCAAAATAGAAGAAGAGATAAAAACCTTTCCAAATAAACAGAAATTGAAAGAATTTGTCACCACTAAGCCAGCCCTACAAGAAATTCTGAACACATAGAATAATCTGAAAGACTGAAACACCTACAATATCTTGAGTGATGTCTGAGAGATGTTGCAATAGAAAAGGCAATGCCCAGAAGAGTTCCAAAAGAAAACTGAAATGCTTTTCACAGGAACATGCTACTATGGAAATGCAAGGAGATATTAATGAGCAGAAAGCCCCTTTCCCCACAGTGTTGACTTTGGAACCACATGAATTGCTGCCTGACCCTGCTGTTATTTGGTTGGTGCCCTTAAATGACTCTTGATTGACGAACAAAGAGCTGCTTGGTTTAACAATGGCAGTTCCAAGGAAAATGGACAGCATCCTGTATGGAAGGGCACCACTCTTACTGAAGAAAGCACACTAAATCAGCATGGTGTGCTGAACTGTATGCTTTTAGTCACTATATTTGAGTTTTTCCAATTCATGGGCAGTAGCCAATGGTGTGGCCATATGGTCAGACAAAAGGGCAATGAAAAACTAGCCTCTTAAAGAATGTCACTTTGATGCATGGCCTTATGGAAATAACTATGGGAATCTGAGGGACACATTAAAATGGGATGTGTTGTTCTTATCAGAACACTTTTTCAGGATTGAAAGCAATCAAAATTAGTAGATATTCTGGTATATTCAACTGAGATGGCTACTCCATTCATGAAATGAGTGGACACAGAATACTACAACAATGCCAGATGGACTGAATCTACACATATTCCTCTTGTGCCTCCTGAAACATAAAATGCCAGTGAGAACTTTCTGATTGCCAAAAAAAGAAACACAAAAGACTGCAGATGGCTATGGGGAAGATTCCCTGAGGGTAAAGCAAACTTGCGAATAACTGGCAAGTTGACTGATTTCAGTAGGTACCAGGATGCCTTTGTACCAGGATGCTACAAAGTTGCCCTGACAGGAATTGATAGATACTCCAGAATGAACCCAGTGGTAGATGTAAATACTTAGAGTACTATAAAATAACCAGAACAGAAGGTACTGGACCAATTTGGACAACCAAGTCAAATTTCTTCAGACCAAGAAACACAATTTACTGGTCAAAATGTCCAACAATGGACAGAGAGATAACATCCTCAGAGTAATGACTTGATAAAAAGAATTAGAATGGGCAACTGAAAACATGGTTTGTCAAAAAAGGGCAATATAGAGGCATGAAGGGCTGGCTTATACCCTTTAATGAGTATGTGCTCATAGTCAACACAGGGTGGCATCCCCGCTAGATTCCTCTATTTTTCTGGTGGATCTGGGGAAAAGGGGGTGAGGATAGATGCTAGTATGACTAAATAATTCTTCTCAAATAACCTCAACCTTTTTTTCTTTTTCTCTATATCACTTCAACTTCCCCACAATGCATATACCTTATGCAGGAACTCAGGACTAGGACTTCAACTACAAGTACCAGAAGCAGGGATGATCGTGGCTTGAAGCAGGAAACTGTGACTATCCCTTTAATCTTTTGTATCAGAATTCCTAAGGTCCTGATGAGACCGTGCCTTTATACCATCTGGCAAATTCAATTTAAAAGTGAATGTAGCTGTATAGCTGAGTGGTCAAGATAGCCTACAAAGTCTATACCCAAGGAACCCTTACCCATATAGATGAAAGTGAATAAAGAGAGAGGTACTTGCTAGATTAGTATTGCTGCTTCTAATCTAAACTAGCACTAACTAAACTGCTTCTAACTAAACTAGTGGCCAAGACTAACGTTCCTTCCAAGGAGGAAAAGTTTTACTTTAAGTTGAAAGTAAAAGAAATAATAGCTGAAAGGTAAAGGAATGAATAAATAGATTATGCAATCAGGGTGCCTAGTACAGTAACATTAATGCCTCAAAAAGGCCCACAGCAAGAGACAATATGTTCTCTTAGTTCAATTATGCCATATGCCAGAAAGGGTAAAATCCTATATTGCTAAGACCAGTCCTGCTTTTAGAACCTGACATGGTTGAATGTAAATCTGAAAACTTTAGTGGCCCCACCCTGGGAGGTATTTTGGTCATATGATATGATGATGGACTAACTGCTAATGACAGAATAGGACTCTAGTAATAGGCCAATAAAATTTGCCCCTTGTTTTTCAGGTTATATCTACTATACTGTGATATGGTAGAATTCTGGCATTGTTGGTAAGATTATAATATTGACATTGTTGTTCAAGTTTAGAATAATTATGGGTACAATGCTACAAGAAAAATAAAGCTGGCAAGATAGACAGGCAGTGCTGGCAGTGAGGAACTATATGAGTACAATTTTAAATAAAGAGCTCAGGGAAGATCCCATTCAGAATGTGACCTTAAAATGTAAAACTAAAAAAAGTAAGAGGAGGTATGAAGCCCTCTTGGAGAAGACCATTCTAAGCCCAGAGAGTAACAAATGCAAAGCCCTGAAGTAGGAACTTGATCTAGGCAGTTCAAGGACAGAGAACTAGAAGAAAAGAAAAGTTAGAGAAGATGAAGACAGAGAGAAGAGGGTGGTGGAAATTCAGATTGTATGTTGTTTGAGGCCACTGTGATACTCTTGGTTTTTATTCTAAATACTGTTAAAAACAAAACCACAAGCTCAAAATAAAGTCACTTAGGCCAGGTAACCTAACCCATGCTTAAGATCTAACAGCAGTTCTAAATCCAACTCCTCTTCCATCCAAGAAATGAGTCTTACAGGTCATTCAGGAATTCTCTGATCTGCACAGCACCAATAAAATAATCTGTCACTTGAGCACTCTCTAACCCCTAAAGGAAGATGAGGTAAGTCACCTAATAAGACCCCTGCCTTTCTTCCTAAAGGAAGGTGACCTTACCCAAAATAATCCTTTCTTTTCTCTTGCTAATAATTTCCTTGCCCACCCTCCTTTCCTATAAAAACCATCTTCTTTGTACAACTCTTCAGAACTACCTTCTACTTCTAGATGGGATGCTGCCCAACTTAAGAATGCTTAATAACCAATTAGATCTTCAAATTGACTTAGTTGAATTTTTTAGAACAATATGATGAGGATTTTGAGCACGGGAGTAACATGGAATCACACATGTTTAAGGAATTACTTTGGTTGCTGTCATCAAGGAGACCACTTAGGAGGTGAAAAAATACTGGTAGTTTGGACTAGCATGAAGGAGTCCATTGGACTAGTGAAGGAGGCTGATAAAAGTAGTTACATGGCAAAGGTGGGCTGATAGGATATGCTGACAGAGGTAATGGGGATGGAGAAGACAGAAAGGAGTTGGGATGAGTCCAAGGCACTAGAAGGATGGAGCCTCCACTTCTAGGGCTGTGGAGGAACAAGACTACAGGTGAAAGTCTGAGCTCAGTTTTGGACATTAGATTTAAGAATGTTTTTTGGGCATCCAGGGACTCCCGAGTGGCTTAATCAGTTAAGTGTCCAACTTCGGATCAGGTTATGATCTTACAGTTCTTGAGTTCAAGCTCTGCATAGGGCTCTGTGCTGACAGCTCAGAGCCTGGAGCCTGCTTCAGATTCTGTGCCCCTCTCTCTCTGACCCCCACCCCACACACTCGCACGCTCTCTCAAAAATCAATGAACATTAAAAATGTTTTTGGAAATCGAAGTGGAGATGTTGACTAACTAAGCAGTTGGATCTGCGAGACTGGGATCACAGAAGAAGTTTAGGCTGGAAGAGGAGATGCGACTGTCTCAGCATACATTTGTTTTTAAAGCCAAGAGATTGAAAAAGATCAAGAGCATCCATGTCCATAGAAAAGATAAGAAATCCAGATGGCCAAGCCCTTGGGTACCTCAGTGTTTAGAGTTGTATAGATGAGAATGAAGAAGTGAAAAGGAAGGAAAGGTACAGCTTTGAGGTAAAAGTGTAACTAGGAAAGTGAGGTGCCTTGAAAACTCTGAGGCCACATTTCAATGAGGAGTGAGCAATCAACTATAAAAATTGCTGCTCATAGTCCAGGAAGACAAATGCCAATTTAGTAGCCCAAAGGTTAGTAATGTCCTCAGTACAATTATTAAACACCAATTTCTTAAATCAAAGTTTAACCTTAAAAATGCCAAACATTACTATAAAACTGATAGCCTCAAAACAATTTTCAAAGGCAAAACTTGAGATGATAATTATTCATGCAAATATTTGACAAAAGGTCTCAGACGCTACCCAGATGTTCAGTATCATATAAGCAGAAAAACAATTCAAAAATTTCCTTTTGAAATTTATATTGTCTCTTTCTTGAGATACTATATTGCATTCCATTTCCTTTGAATAGATTTGTATTTTAAAATATTTTTAGTAAGGACCCTCCAGTATTTTTTTTAGATTTTATTTTTAAAATTTTTTAATGTTTATCTTTGAGAGGGAGAGAGACAGAGGTGAGCAAGGGAGATGCAGAGAGAGAGAGAGGGAGACCCAGAATCTGACGCAGGCCCCAGGTTCTGAGCTGTCAGCACAGAGCCTGACGTGGGGCTCGAAACCATGAACTGTGAGATCATGACCTGAGTCGAAGTTGGACGCTTAACCGACTGAGCCACCCAGGTGCCCCTTAAGTTTATTTTATTTTATTTTATTTTTTACAAATAGTTTATTGTCAAATTAGTTTCCACATAACACCCAGTGCTCATCCCCACAAGTGTCCTCCTCCATGCCCATCCCTCCTCCCCCACCCCACATCCATCAGTCCTCAGTTTTTGTCAGCATTCAAGAGTCTCTCATGGTTTGCCTCTCTCCCTTTCCCCCACCATTTCCGCCCTTCTTCTCCCCCTTGGTCCTCTGTTAAGTTCCTCCTAATCCTCTTATACGTGCACACATATGCTATTTGTCCTTCTCTGTCTGACTTATTTCGCTCAGCATAACACCCTCAAGGTCCATCCATGTTGCTACACATGGCCAGATTTCATTGTTTCTCATTGCCATGTAGTATTCCATGGTATAGAAAAACCACATCTTCTTGATCCATTCATCTGTTGATGGACACTTAGGCTCTTTCCATGTTTTAGCTATTGTGGAGAGTGCTGCTATGAACATTGGGGATACATGTGCTCCTGTGCATCAACATTTCTGTATCCCTTGGGTAAATTCCTAGCAGTGCTATTGCTGGGTCCTAGGGGAGTTCTATTGTTAGTTTCCTTAGGAACCTCCACACTTAAGTTTATTTTAAAAAGCATGAGCAGGGACACACACACACACATACAGAGAGAGAGAGAGAGAGAGAGAGAGAGAATCCCAAGCAGTTTCTGAAGTCAGCACAGAGCCTGATATGGAGCTCAAACTCACAAAACTATGAGATCATCACCTAAGCTGAAATCAAAAACTGGATGTTTAATAGACTGAGCCATCCAGATACCCCAAGAATCCCCCAGTATTCTTATATCATTATATTCTGTAAAAAAAAATTTTTTTAATTCTTTTAAGATTGCTTTTTAAAGACTAAAATGGAAGATCAACATAAAAGATTTTTTGTTGGTTTTATATTTTTTGTTATCATTGTATCGACAAAGTTTTGCTAAAAAATGTATGATCCTTAAATAAACTATAACAGTGACTTATGCCTCTTTATCCCTAAAACAAACCATTTTTTGTAACAATACCACAAGGCAGAATACGTTTTTGTAAAGAGGTCATTAAAGATTTTCCAAGCCTCAAAGGATAGTCACTTTTCAATGTGCAACTTATTAGCATTCTGAATAACTAAGGGTCCTTTCTTCCCAGTTTGTGCAGAACTGGGGGGTCTTGCACAGTACAAGACTGCCAGTACTAATATGGGCACAGTTCTGGGCAAACCAGAATGGCTGGTTACTCACTCACAAAATGTCACCTCCTCTGGGTATCTATCTGATTATATAACAATATTAAAAGCACAGGCTGTAGATGTAGAGGATCTGAATTTAAATAATTGATCTCATCTCCTGCTTATTAAATGACCTAGCTTAAATGGTTCATCTCTACTTTAAATGAAAGACTGGTTATAAAAGGTGGGACCCAGCAGAGTAAGTGCTCAAGAAATAGTAGCTATTTTTATTATGGGTTGCAGTGACATAACTGCTTTTTCATAAGAAAGATAAGGCTATTCCTATCCTAAGCCTTAAATAATAATGATTAAACATTAAAAAAAAGGAAGTAAAGTATGAAAAGTATGAAATTTAAATATGTGTAAGATATGTCTCTTGTATAATATGAATACATCATTAACAGAAGTTTTCAACTCTCTGTTCCAGCATGGGCTGGAAGTAAAAGGATGTTGTAGGAATAAAAATTCATTTTTAAAAAATTTTTAGATTTGAATTAGTCATACCAGAGTGTAATCCTTAATAAAAACCTGCAACCATAAAAAGCAGACCACCCAATAAACTTTCTCATTTTTATATGAGGCCCAGAGAGATTGAGTTTCCTAAAGGCATCCAATCAGTTAGCTACAAAGGCAAACATTTCCCAGGGAGAGGGGTTAGTCCTGCCATTTTAATCTCTGCATGATTTGTGACTTAAAAAGTTCTTGACAATTAGAAGGCACTAAATACATATATGTTGACTGACTTAATCACTGACTGACAGAATGAAAGGATGAATAAATGAATAGTTGAATAAGTGAATGATTGAAACTAGAGGAAAACGTATGCCATTCTCAACCCAGAGTGTATCATTTTATCCCTACTCTGCACTCAGTGACTCTCAATATCCCTCTGCCTTATTTCTCTCCAAGCTTCTCTGACTCAGTGTACAGAACACAGAGTGGAGCAAAAATAAACATATTTAGTAGGAGAAAGGCTTTCTACTACAAACAGAGAGTAACAGTGAAAAACATATTTGATAAAGTGCTGATGGATGAAAGAAAAAATGTTCAAATAAGTTTGGGATCCATTGAGAAGAGGGAACTCCCACTGCGTTGATATACTTTACCAAATGTTTCATGTAGCTACTGGATTCAGTCCATTTATCTAGTTTTCCATAACTGTGCTTGACTTAGACTCTTTTGCAAGAAAAAAAGTTTCCTGTACAAACCCCCTGCATGATTTTCCTGGTGTGAAAGGACTTATTAATGGAAAAGTAAATTCTGAAATCAGTTCTCAGCACTGGATAAAAGCCTACACTTGAAGCCAAAGGCAGCTTTATTCCTCAGTGTGCCTAAACATACCTGTGAGGATTGAAAAACTTGTCACTGAATTACTGCTCATGCAGAAGAGAGAAAATTAAATGGGAGACTATTTAAAGAAAATTACAACTAATAGAAACATCAGATTTACAAAGTCACTGCTCTGCTTCAGAAATCCTTTAGTGTCTCTTAGGTCTTAAAGCACAGACTCCCTAATGTATTTGAGTAACTTTCAATTTCAATCTGTATACTCTTGCTGCTCTGTTAGAACAGTAGAGGAATGGTTAAATATAAGAATTGTTGTTTTCTTTTTTCCTGTTTTTATTTCTCCCTATAAATCTTGACCTGTCTGTTTTATGAAGCTATGTAAACAGAAAAGCACCATGCAGGTAGTTCTTGTTATCATCACAAAAGAGGGGGAAAAAGTATACTCAAATTTGGTATCTCAAGCTAAGGAAATCAATGAGAGCTTTATTTTATTTTTTCATTTCATGAGGCATCCTGAGACCCAATAGGTTACTCTGCCACAACCTGCACTTTGCAAATAAAGTACTTAGTCTTTCTTTGGAATGAATCACTGCCCAGAAGAATAAAACCCAGTTATCCTCTAGTATCTTGGGACAAATCTTTCCACAAAGGAATGGGACTTTCCCAAATGGCATGGAATACTTATGTACAAAAATGCCAAGAATGTCATGAAACACCTCAGTGACATGTACATTTGCAGTCAGAATTATTGCTAGAGGTCAAATGAGGACTAAGCCAGTCAATTAGAAACATAGCTAATTTGTTAAAAATTATCAGAAATTTGGGTATTGTGGTATCCCAGGGAAGCAAGCAAGCTGGTGAGGGGGGACTAGTGAGGTAACACTGAAGTGGAGCTCATGGAATCTTTAGTCAGGTGACAGAGGTCCCAATTCCACCTCTAACTCTTCCTGGCCAGGTCACTTAAACAGGTGTCATAATAAACCTCACTTTCCTCAACAGGATTATTGTGGAGAGTAAAAAAAAGACAGTGAGTGTAAAGTACTCAATATAGTGATGCCATAAAGAATACATTCATAAATGTTAGGTATTTTATTGATATTAATGTTGCTGGTGATGGTAATGTCTTTTACAGATTAAGTTCTTAAAATAACAGTGATTAGCCCTGAAAAAA
Organism: Proteles cristata cristata; assembly: GCA_017311185.1. NCBI lineage: Eukaryota > Metazoa > Chordata > Mammalia > Carnivora > Hyaenidae > Proteles > Proteles cristata. The sequence goes on along the minus strand of JAESUZ010004037.1, from coordinate 993,415 downwards.
ATACTGTCAGAAATTCCCCAAATAGTGGGTTACATACCTAGGTCAAATATCAAAATGTAACTCTTTCCCAGAATATGTGGTGGGGGCCAGGCGGGCAGGCAAGAATTTGGAGGCCTCTGATGACTAGAGTCCATTGCTGGCTAGATGAACAATAAAAGTGTGTGATGACAGAAGGAAAAACAGAGGAGTAACCCCCATCATACAAAAAGGTTAGCCTGAAGATTCTCTCATTGAAAATATTCCTGGCTAATTATGTCAAGATCCAGTGATTTAACACACCTATACTGAAAGCTTACTGTCTTATATAATATACTAGATTCTAAGAAATGGACATGCCTCTTGATCATCAGGAAGTCACCAGATATCAATATGATTCTCCTCAGTCTTCTTTGGAAGAGTGGTATGAATGAGACAATAAGTCAAAGGGAATGAGTTGTCCTGCAAATGAGGCCCAGCTAGTGGTTGAGGACAGATCTCAGCATGGGTATAATTATAAGGAGAAAGCAAGCCTACTTTAGCTCTTCTCACAACATAAGCACACATTTTAACTGCCAGTTTACTTATCCATCTGCCCCACTAGAAGCTGAGCCCCTGGAGGGTCTGGCCTGCAGTTGTTCATCATGGCTTCCCAGAACCTAGAATAGTGTGTGCCTGTGAAAAACTGTGAAACGGAATGGTTTTGTAGCTTTCTTGTATTAGCTCAATCGGATTAGACATGATTTAATTTTATTAATCAGGATTAGAAAGCCCATAGGCTTTAAAAGGACAAACGAATTGTGAAGAATGATATCAATAAGGAAGTAAAAATTAATAAATATTTTGTTAATATAGCTGGAAGAAATCTGTAGATGAGGAAGGAAAAAGAAAACCAACCAAATTCAGAAACAGAACAATTACCACCTTGTAATTGAAATGTGAGAGTGCCTGTATAGGATGTGAATGTTTATTTAGAATGCAAAGCAATACAGGAGAACATGTTAGAACTTCTTTCTCCCTGGTTGTGTAATTAAAACAAATGAGTTTCCATTCACACAAATCCTGCCTAAGTTATTTCAGAAGGTTCTATTTAGAAGAGAAATGGATATGTGAATGTTTTTCAAGCACTAAAAGATATGAAATGAGCATGCATGCTTTTCCCCAGTGATGATTGTTTTCTTAATAGAGGACCAAGGTTAAAGTAAACAAATGAAAAAAGATGAATGCAGAGGGAAAAAAACAAAGAATTAGACAAACATAGTTTCATTTTAAAAATCATCTGAGCTATATATTACCTTTTCAATACCAATGTGCCTATGTAGTTAGTTATTAATCAACACAAAGAAAAAAAGCAAAAAAAAAAACCTGCGTCTCTTCTCCCACCAGCTGAAAATATACTATGGTGGCTATGTCCTTTTCTACCAACCTTCATTCTAGGGTCTTAGATGTCTTGTCCAAATGACAAAAGCAAAGAAGCCTCAGAGGGGTCTAGGACTTCTTAGGAAAGAATACCAAATGAATGTGCCAACAGGAATAAAGCCACAGCCACAGACCATAAATTCCAAGTACTATCCAGACTTTTGAGGAATCAAAAGACATGGGAAATTTATTAAGAGGATTAATCCGATTGAAAGTCAGGTGTGTAGCTGGTCATGCTTTTCCTCAACTCATGCAACATGTAAAAAGAGAAATTTGCCTGTACAGCAAGCAATTGCAAGTTTCAATGACTGAACACTCAAGGATAGAAGGGATTTGGGAGATATCAAAACTCTTGAAATATAAAAGATTTCATCATTCCGCAAGGAGTTTTACGGTTATAGAAGGCAAGGTGCTGGAGGAAACTTGGATTGAGGCCTTGACCTGATTCATCATGGGAGCTTACATTATTTTTCATTCACTTCACCCTAGAGGAGATGACTATATTTATCTATAATGTAATGCTAACGAATGCAAATGTTGCAAGACCATAAAATAATGCTTTGCTAAGACATCACAAGATAACTCCTGAAGGAGAAAGCAAATAAAGAAGATAAATTAATTCTAGTTCAGGGAAAACTGTACTTTAGCAGTTGTTTCATTCTTAAGAAATATGAAGTAAAAAGAATAGTGTTGATACTGAAGCAAGGGATTTAGTTTAGACAACAGGGAAGATTTCAAATGATAAAGCAGTGTACATCAGGAAAGTGGTTATCAAATTCTGAGGTTGAGGTAATGCTCCTGAGGAAGCATACTCTTTGTTTATATATAACAACCATATAACACAAAAATAGCCAAGTGCAATCTACTCCTTAGAATAATTTTTAATAAACTGCGTATACTTGTATTTTGGGAATTCTTCTTCCTTTTTTTTTTTTTTTTGAGGGGTGTGTGTATATGTAGGAGAGAAAATGGGAAGAATGATGGATGATTTTTTTTTAAGAACAGTGAATGTCTTATTTGTGTTCTATTGTTTAAATGGCATGACTACCTTCTGAAGTATATCTTACTGTTTATAGGTTTTATTATTTACACCCTAAAGACAAAAAAACAAAACAAAACAAAACCCGAGACTAACAAAATTGAAGGCAATGGCTCAAAGTCACACAGCTGGAAGTGGCAGAGCAGGGAGGCACATCTATCTAGGTGTCTCTCAAGAGCTCATGCTATTACACCTGTATTTTGCTGTTTTTTGATATGATCCTCAAAGAAAGCTGCTTCAAGTCCTAGAATTATGTGTGATTTACTCTAATTGGGAACATCTATCACTTTATTCCCGTAAATCTGACACTCATTACTTCACCTTCATCCTCCCAGAAAAAGGTTAAGAGGACCACTGAGGAAGTAGTCTAGGTGAGAGATGTCTCATTCTTAACCAAGAAAATAAGATACTAGAGGAGAGAATGGACAAGATTTAGCAACTAATTGTAATGTGTGGGTGAGGTTATGAGATTAGTTGATAATTAAGAAACAGAAATAAAGGAGAAGGGGTGGTTTCAATGAAAATATAATGATTTCAATGTTGGATACAAACAATAATGAGATATTTTGCTACATCAATAATTAAATCTACTTGGATAGGATCCAGAATGGATTTTCTTTTCAATTGTTTTTTATAGCATAATGGGACAGCAGTGGATTATTTTTGAGAACCAATAAGATGTTCAAGTCAGGCAAATACCTAACATTTAAGATTTGCTCTTTATAAACAGTAATAGGTGTCATACTTGTGATTACGTGTATTAAACATAAAAATACTTCATGGCAATTCTAAGTTAATAAATTCACCATAGCATTGAAAATGCTCCCACTACCAGAAAAATATCACACTAAATATCGACTACTCCCTCTAAGAGAAAGAAAACATAGCTAATCACAACAGGGAGGTAATAGCTCAAGTTCTACTAAGAAAATTTCTGAATTTTAACTTCTCTGAAGCAGTAGACTAAGGAGACTTCAAGTAATACCTCATCTAAAAAGGTAGTACACACAGTGATACTGTAGCACTTATGAGGCTTGAAAATCCAACAGCTATCCAAGAATGTAATACTTCATGTGCTATATTAAATTCTATGTATTCTATGAATGTAGTAATATTATAATGAAAAGCTACTTTGGGGAAACCCAAGATAGTCCACTGGTTTTTAAAATTGAGCATAACCTGGCTGCCACTCATTGGTAATATCATCAATGTTACAGACTTTACTCTATAGCCTTAAAAGTATAATTCCTTCAGTGCTTATGATATTTTGTGTATCTGATGATAAATACCATTAAAATACCTAGTGTCTGGCTCTCTCTCTCCACAATCTTTTCTCTTAAATAAATGGTGTGAAACTCCTGAATGAAGCACTACACTTTTAATTATGTCTGTCAATGGGGCGATTTTCATCTTAAATGATTCAGGTAATAATTTCAGACTTGGTATGCAAAGGGCATATAGGCCTTTTTTTGCTTTACATTTCTCACTTCAATGAAGTATCATGTACAGCTAGATTGGGCTAAAAATATGTACAATGATATTTAAAAGTTGACATGCAATTTCCTGTACAGTGAAAAAGAAAATATTTCTAGAAATATGATGGTAATAGCATTTTCCAAATTGGCAAAGGTGGAAGGGACTATGTTTTACTCTCAAAAGATGAGAGTTGTTATAAGAATTTACTTTATGGGCACTAGTTTAAAAAGTTGATCAGGCAGCATAAGGAGATGTTTTGTTCTTCTCCAAAGTATCCCATTTCTGAAAGAGGAGTGGGGGAGCAGAGAGGACACTGTCTAGAATTTAACACTTTAAAATAATCCCTCTCAAAAAAATGTGTTTGATGCCCAGTTTCTAGTCAAACACATTTTGATGGATGTAGAAGGAGGGCTAAGAATTCCTAAGCATGTTGTTGAATGCTTGGTTTCTAAGAAGTAAAGGCTTTATAGAAGTAGCAATAAGATGCTTGGAAAACTGTTTTTTTCTTTAGAGTATAGCTTTTTGTCCCAGGTACACAAGTTACTTAATGATTATTAATTCTTCAAACAGACAAGAATGGAAAATGGATAGGAAATTCAATCTTAGAATAGTTAATTCATCTGATTGCAAGGGCCACTATTCAGACAAATTTCTTTGTATCTTCAGAATCTTAGTCCAGCAACTGTCAGTACATTAGAAGTGAAGAGTTTTGGGCACCTGGGTGGCTCAGTTGGTTGAGCATTGGACTTGATTTCAGTTCAGGTCATGATCTCATGGTTCATGGGGTCAAGCCCCATATAAGGCTCTGCACTGACAGCACAGAACCTGCCTGAGGTTCTCTCTCTCTCTCTCTCTCTCTGCCCCTCCCCAGCTCATGCACACACATGCACACACATGCACACATTCCCTCATTCTCTCTCAAAATAAATAAGCACTTCAAAGAGAGAGACAGAGAGAGAGAGAAAGAAGTGAAGAGTTTTTTCTCACTTAGAATGTGTTGTAGTTGGAAAATTAAAGAGAAACCAGGTGGCAAACATGCATAGTGGTTTTGGGTACAGGTGTAGTCAGAGGAACCACATCTTTCTTTTCACTGAGAGTGCTGAGTCTTAGGTGATTACTCACCCACTAAAGCACCGTACTCTGTGGCTTACTTTCCTTCACTCTAAAATGTAGCCAGTAACAATGCCTTCCTCACTGGTTTGCCATGAAGACTGCATGAAAACATTAAAGCATTTGGAATAGTGACTGACAGATAATATGCTCCTCTTACTATTTTAGTCTTTGAAATACAGTGTAAAATATGGCAACATATAATATTTGTTGAACAGGCTTTCTTTTCTCTTTTTCTAAGGGTGTCAGCTCAAATTCCTAGAGAGGTCAAACAACTTGCATCAGGTCGCATTTTTTTAAAGACACTTCTACATATTAAAAGCATAGGTATATCATTCATTTCCAAAAGGAAATATGATATTTTCTCATTTTTCGTATATGTCGCCCTCTCTAGCTACCTAGTTCCCTTCCCCCACCTTTTATAGAGTCCACGAGATTTTTGCTTTGACATTACTGTAAATTAATTAACAATATGCATGCCATGATTAAAAGCAACTGAAGGGTGCCTGGGTGGCTCAGTTGGTTAAGTGTGTAATTCCTTATTTTGGTCCAGGTCATGATCCCATGGTTGTGAGATGGAGCCCCATGTCAGGCTCAAATCTGACAGCACAAAAGTCCCCTTGGGATTCTCTCCCTCCCTCTCTTTTTGCCTCTTCCCCACTTGTGTTCTTCTCTCTCTCAAAATAAATAAAAAGAGCAACTGTGTTGACCTCCAAGGGTCAGGAACCTGGGGCAGTGAAGAAGCTGAGAAAAAGAGACCACAGTAAGCGGGGCACAGGGGACCCCGAGCCGACAGCCCAAGGCCCAGAACTTTATTATGTATTTTCATATATACCCTTACAGAGATAGGAACCAACAGTTATTAGTTACAAAAGCTTAGTGAAGTATGGCAACAATGGGCATCTGATATAGCTGCAGTGAACACCTTGCAAGAGTGGTCTCAGCAGAAAAGTAAGATATATGATAAGAGTCTTTTTGAAGGATGAAACAAAGAGGGGAGTGAGTGCACTATACTATTTATTGCTGGCTTCCCTTAAGCAAAGCATCCTTAATCTGTGTACTAAGGAACAGGCCACATTCCAAGAGCATTTCACTCAAGTCCACCCAGGTTGTTTTCAACCCTGCAATCGCGAGTTTTCTCAGAGATCTCGGACCCTGAGCAGGTATGCACCTATGGTCCAGACACTGCTCCTTTTCCCACACAACTGAAACATGGCCTGAGTTGGAGAGGCTGCAGTGAGAGGGAACCATGCTAAAGTGAAGACGTGTGTCACACTATCTGAAAGCAGAAGCCACTAGTCCCGTCTAGGTGTCTGTACCTTGCAGGAATATGAGTCTCTAGATTTTATGATTTCTTAATAGAACAAAAATCTAAACTTTTCAGTGTAATTTTTAGATAATTAAATATTTGCAATGAATCCAAAATAGTTTTGTGGACATCTGGCTTGACTATGGCCAGTACACAACCTTTGCTCTGCATTGTGATCAGCATCTGTGATAATATAACATAGAATAATGATGTTAAAAATTGTATTTGCCTGTGCTCATTTAAAAAAATTTCTTTTTCTTACATAACTCTTATTTTTATGGGCTTCAACTCATTTATTCTGAGTTTTACTTAACATCCCCTTCAACCCACCCACACCCACCACACATCTTATTATGAACACTGAATGTAGGTTTATCAAATATGTCAGAGAAAGTTTGTATAGTTGTATTTATGGTGTGTAAATACACATATATTCATATTTTCTTTGGTATATCTTTATATTGTGCCAACTTTTATTATAAAATGTTCCAAATATCCAGAAAAGCTGAAAGAAACCCATGAGACTTTGCCTAGATTTGTTATTTTATATTTGCTTCATATTTATACACACCTTATTTGTTTCATATACATGTATACCTAAAGAGGGCTTTTTATATTTAAACACATTTTTATAGGATTTCATATCAAATTTGCTACAATAAACAAAATATATTAAAAATAAATATATAACAAAATAAAAGTAAATTGTTAATAATTTTACAAAAGACAAAAGTACTAGAATAAAAGTTATCTTTGAAAAGTCTTTTTGTCTGTATTTATAGATGGGTATGATCTTACAAATACCCATGAAAATAACAAGCATCATTTGAATAATCCTCAGCATTTACAAACTATTCTCATGGATTCTCTCACTTAAATTGCAAAGAATTTCTGAACTAAATAGGTTCCATTATCTACCAAAGGCAATAATACAGAAAAGTAGATGTTCATATATATGAAGCAAATATGATAAAGTATTTAAGAAAGACAGTCTGCGTTTCCTTTCCAAAATAAAAATTCTGAATCATATGAAAGGAATTGCAAACATTATGACCCTTCATTTCTATTTTACCATGAATTTTCTCCAGATTGAAAAAAAAAATCAATGTTAAATGGGTAAAGGAGTTCCTTGCTTCCAAACTCATGAATATTATTGTGGCTTTTTATGCTCCACTCAGTTGTGCATTAATTATACATTAACTCATGTAATAAACATTATCAAATGCTTTCAATTTGTCTGATACCACGTAGGCCCAGAGTTAAAAAGATCTGGCATTGGCACTCAAAAACCCTCAGAGCACAGTAACAAAAACAGGCCTTTGTGCAGTGAGACATATGTGGTATGGTAGAGGCCAGAAGAAGGCAGCACAGATTCTAGGAGATACCCAGAAATCAGGAGTATGAAGAGACAAGATCAAATCTGAGTCTGTATTGAGTAGTTTTAGCCAAGACTTAAAAGATGGCATGAAGTTAGTCAGGTGAAGAACTTGCATTAGCATATTCTAGTCTTGGAGGAATGTGTGCACTGTGGACAAGATGATGTGGCATGATGTGCTTAGGATATGTGTGTTGGTATAGCTGAAGAACTTATCATGTGCCAGGATGCACTAGTCATTTATAACTCATTTAGTTATGAATAACTATCATGGATAGTCTAGTGTAGAAAGCATTTCATATATTTTAGAGGATTATAAAAGAATTAAGGGCTTTCAACATATGAGAAAGGCTGTAGCAGCAGATCAAAGCCCGGGCCTCCAGGAATAACCCATACAAGTATGGAGTTACTTCCACTAGGATGCCTCTGGAGCTTTGCTGAATCACTAGCTGCTGCCATGCCCCAACCATGGTGCTCACAAGAGTCTGTAGCAAAGGCCCTGGAAGACTGCTCAGGAAACCCACTGATTCTACAACCATACTTGCCACTGACAACAGCTAAATGTAGGTTAAAAAATGGCCTGTGCATCATTTCCACATTCTAATATTCACACAATTATACCTAATTGGTAAGAATACTTTGCTTCCAGAATCCCAGATACAATGAAAATGCAGTCTGGGAATTGCAGCCTTTAGCTTTTCACTCTTTTCCATCAGAATGAAGGTGGAATGGAAATAAAGATTCGATCCAGGGTAACCAGTAAAGTTTTCCAGACTCTCTCCTAACCTGTCTCCTTTCTGAACTAAATGCACTGTTACAACCACTGATTAACAATTCAAGGTGCAGACTGATGCCAAATGTGTTTCCTTTTGCTTTTCTATTGAGTGTAAACTGCATCCAGTTCAGGAATGATGCCATGGTCTTGACTTTTAAGACAAAATCACGGAACAAACTGAATTTGGCAATCCAGACAATTAACTTGTTCACCAATACCTTTAAATATATGACTTTTTATTTGGATGATGGTAAACCATAAAGATAGGTATAAATGAATGAAGAACCTGTCATGTAATCCTGAGTTTTAAGCTAAAATAAATATGTACTTATTAAAGTAGACTTACTGGCTGATAGAATGTTTACCACATCTATAAAGGTGATTAAACATCTGTAAGACCAAGTATTACTTTTTATTTATTTATTTTTTTAATTTTTAATGTTTTTATTTATTTCTAGGAGAGAGAGAGAGAGAGAGACAGCATGAGCGGGGGAGGGTCAGAGAGAGAGGGAGATACAGACTCTGAAATATGCTCCAGGCTCTGAGCTGGCTGTCAGCACAGAGCCCGATGCAGGGCTCGAACCCACGAACCGGGAGATCATGACCTAAGCAAAAGTCGGACGCTTAAGCCACCCAGGCACCCCAAGTATTACTTTTTAGAATGCTGAGATTGTTAAAAAGCATCAAGGCATTAACAAAAATTGATTAGGATCTGAAAATCTTTATGTTATAAATCCTATTAGGTGTATCAATATTCTTGTAGTCTTTTCAAGTGGACATCCAACATCTACTAGAATACTTCAAGAAATCAGAAACTACTTACCTGTCTCATTACCATATTCCATTTTGTTCTCAACTACAGTAAAATATCTCCTGAATTTTAGCCCCAGTCCTGGTTCTGTACTTTGGAGACATTAAAGTTAAGTCTATGTCTTCTTCTGACTTGTGACCTTTTAATATTTAAAGTTTGCACCCACATTCTCCCTATATCTTCTCTCCTACAAACTAATCATATTTAGTCATTGTTTCATGCCATCATGACATTTTCCGGTTCCCTTTAGCTTGGTCTAGATATGGTCAGATAATTGTAGAATATAACACAACTATACTAAGCGTACATAAATCATGGACTAGAATTTTGGAGGTGATATCATATAATGTGTTGGTTTGAACTAAGATTACTAGCAACTAAAATTATGTATTTTTCAGATGTGCTGCTTTCAAGTCATTTCTCTTTATCTCATACACATTTGGCTATAACACCTGGAACTAAGTCCCAGAGTTTTATTACTGTTAAGTATTGACCTGTTATATTACATGCATACTTAGTCTGTTGATTTATAATCTCATGGTCAAAGACAGATGCTATACCTCCAAGAATCACATTTTGTTCCCAAGAGTAAGAAGTAAGGAAGATGAAGGGCTATAAAAGCAGTAGCAACAAATTTTACTTGTCTCTCATTGGTCAGAAATATGTCAGGTGTCCACTCCTACCTGCAAAAGAGGTTAAAAATAAAATATTTTGCTTCTAAGCCTCTGTTAAGTAAAACAATAAGAAATTAGGCAGAGGGGCGGCCGGGTGTTCAATCGGTTGGGCGTCTGACTTCGGCTCAGGTCATGATCTCACAATTCGTGGGTTCAAGCCCCGCATCGGGCTCTGTGCTGACGGCTCAGAGCCTGGAGCCTGTTTCAGATTTTGTATCTCCCTCTCTGTCTGACCTTCCCCTGTTCATGCTCTCTCCGTCTCTCTCCCTCTCTCTCTCAGAAATAAATAAAAAAAAGTAAAAAATTTAATAAATAATAATTAAAAAATGGAATTAGGTAGTAAGAAATATTAATCATAAGCTGACCTGTAATATCTGCTACAATGTACAGTATGTGAATTTACACTTGTTTCCTGTACTAAACACACATAATCCAACCTTATAATGATTCATTCTGGAAATTTTCTACAATTATTGTCATTTTCACTAATTTAAAGTTCATAGCAATCATTTTCTTGCATTCCTTAAAAATAAGGATAACAGTTGTTGATAATCTTCCATCACTTATTTTCTGCTCCACAATTTGTTTTAAATCTTTCAGTGATTTTCATCTACAAATTCTTTCAGGATGTAATTAACCTAGTCCAGAAAAGTAAAACTCATTTAGAGCAATTATGTGCACATTTAGCTTCTAGTCAACAACTTGGCTTCATTTCTCTATTATCAATAAATTTCCTAGCTTATTCTCTTCAACAGATAAATGATTTAAGCAAGCAAATGTGCCACTGCTCACTTATCTTATATTTTTTTACATCTAGCCCAAAATACCAGGCCTGCCTTCATTTCCTTCTAGTTCCAAATTTGGAAAATCTTTATTCAATCATCTTTCTTTTTGAAATTTAAAATCATTTTCATCTTTCCTCTGAACTTATTGAAATTTATTTTAAAGTCAGACGTATTTCCACACTCTATCACATCCCTCATATACATGAAGAGTGCTTAATTGACTGCTCTATTTACACAAAAATTTGCACACAGGATTAGTCCAAAAGAGTAGGAGTCCACATCATTTCCTAAACCCCTAAGTTAACAAACCATGAACACAATAGGTCACCTTAGCATTGAGGGAGGTAATTGGTGGATTAGAGTCAACTGCATTTTTATTGTATGAGTGTTTTGTAGAAGGTCAGTGTACATAGAAATGAGGAGATTAAAAGTTTACAGAATAACAAAATTTTCATAAGCCCCAGTGTGTTGGCTTCAGGTTGGATGTAACTGGACATTTTAAGTCTCATAATTTGAGACTGTATGGAATTTAATGGGCAATGAGGTGTCATAAATAGCATTAAAGTAAATTTCCTTCATGCTCTTGTTGTCTAAAGAACTGTCTGAAAATGACCAAAATGGCAACCTTCCCCTCTAGTGGTTAAAAATTCCTGCTAAATAGGGTTGCCTGGATGGCTCAGTCAGTTAAGTGGCTGACTTCAGCTCAGGTCATGACCTTGCGGTCTGTGAGTTCGAGCCCTGCATCAGGCTCTGTGCTGGCAGCTCAGAGCTTGGAGCCTGCTTCTAATTCTGGGTCTCCCTCTCTCTCTGCTCCTCCCCTGCTTGCTCTCTGTCTCAAAAAAAAAAAACATTAAAATTTTTTTAAAAATCCCTGCTAAATAGCATAACAAACATATTAGAAATAAACCAAAAACTCTATTTGATTAAGGGTCTTTATAATAATAACCCTATTTAATGCTGTTTGTCTTAAAAACAAAATAAAACAAAACACAAAACAACACAGCATGATTAATGAGCCTGAATTTTTTAGCTTTGTGAAGACAAGTTTGCTAACCCAATTTTTTGGCATCATTCTCAGTACTTGAAAGAAGAAACGATTCTCTAATATGATGGTCTAGTGAAACTCAGTTTTATAATTATGTAAAAGTTTTCAAAGTGCTAAAATTAAAAGTTTGTAATTTATTATAGAAGTAGTATGGACTTATCCAGGCTAACACAGTGAGTACTGTAAGCAATTTCATGTGTATTATATGACAACCTGAGGTCAATATCTCTGCATACATTTAGGAGCATGTCATGGTTCCCACTGTTTCTATACATCTAACTTGTAAATAGAATGAAACCCAATGACATGGGTACACACGGGTACCCAGTAAGATGAGGTGATTTATTTTTATGTGATGAACTCAGAATATTATGACAAATTTTTTTACACTCATAAAATACTGTGAATTTCTGCAAAAAATAAACTTTGTTTTTTTATATATACTCACCTTGAAAAAAAATGTCCAAATCACAACAGCATATGACTTATAAAATACACTGAACAAAAAATCAGTTCTAGTGAGTAAGATATTTCTTAATATTTCCAAGACTACCAAGTACACATTGCTTTGAGAATATTACACCATTTAAATATTATTGGATAGCAATTTGGTTATTTCTTAAAGGACAAATGCAGTTGTTTGACTCTGATTAAAAATAATTGTTAACTGCTCAGTGTATTTTGATCTTACACTTTGAAGGACATTGTCTCACATTCTTACAATACTCTTACAATAGTCAAGAGGATGGCCTTATTAGCCCCTTTTTATAACAGAAATCTTGAACCTAAGAAGATCCTTTCTCAAGATTATTGTTTTATAAGTAGCAAAGCTATGATTCAAATCTCTAGATTATAAATCACTTTCTTTCTTATATGCCATGATATCGTATATGTCACACTCTTTCTTTTTTTTAATTTTTTTTATTTTTTATTTATTTCTAGGAGAGAGAGAGACAGCGTGAGCAGGGGAGGGTCAGAGAGAGAGGGAGACACAGACTCTGAAACAGACTCCAGGCTCTGAGCCGGCAGTCAGCACAGAGCCTGAAGCGGGGCTCGAACCCACGAACCGCGAGATCATGACCTAAGCGAAAGTCGGACGCTTAACCAACTAAGCCACCCAGGCGCCCCTGTCACACTCTTTCTTATATGTCAAGATATCCCAACTACCACGTTAATCTAAATGAACTTAATGCTAGTATCCTACAGCATAACTTTTGATCATATATCCCCTGTATAGTTTCCTTATTATTTATTTATTTTTGTATATGTCCAGATTGTTGCCCAAGAATTTAGTTCTTTGGGACTGTAGAATGTATCATACAATTCTTTGTTCTCCTCGGCAACCAAGAACCATTTTGAATGCCCACTGGACATTGATTAATGGATATATCTGCAAAAGTTATTGTTTCAATAAAATATAGTACATTGTAAAAACTCTTTTATTGTTTTCAATTTGCTTTCACTTGGACTGATGTAAGAAAAATTAGACTTTTGGTAAAAGTCTAAAATAAGTTTTACCATCAGTGATATCGAATATTCAATAAAAGTTAAAATCATAATCTTTACATACAGAAGGACAGACGTGGGAAATTTTAAGTACCAAAACTGTAATGAATAAAGTAAATGGCAGTGAATGGATGAGATTATAAGAACTAAGGCTTTAGTCTACCAGATGTACAGCACTAAGAAATTCTGTGAAGTTACACTGTGACATATTCATTACATTGTAGATTATAATAGAAAAAAATAATAAATGACCCAAGTATGCAATAGAGTACTTTTTCCTCACATAATGAAATATTATATATTAATTAAAAATGATGTTGTAGTAGCATTTTTTAATGATAAAAAAGTTCATAATATATTTAGTGAAAAGCCAGCTAACTAAGATAATGACTATATATGCACATGTGTTTCTTTTCTGTGTGTTACAGGGTAGGAAATGGGAATCTTTTTGTATCAGCTCTAAGACCTGAAGGCCATAAGAAGCAAATAATCCCACATTACAAAGGCAGTCACAGAGGTATAAAGGGAGTGATTGATATCAGAACCGTGACCCTTAGTACCTGCTTTATCTGAGCCCCAAGAACCATAAGCACCCAAAATGGGGAATGGTAGGAAATTTTTTCCCTTCTCAATCCTACTTTGAGGATGGCTTCAGGAGACCACTCAAAAAGCTTGATAGGTGACCCAGAAGTTCAAAGGACAGATTGGCATCTGAATAATTCTAAAGATTCCAAGACTGGCTGAACCAGTTTATATCTACAGAACAGAGGGCTGTGTTTGGGATGTAGCTCCAGGAGCACAGATAGGCAAAGGTGCATGTTTCCTGTGCACTAGATATGGATCACATGAGAATGAGTTGCGCTGGGGTGACCATGGATCTTGCCATTATCAGACACGCATTGTTCCATAAGAAAGAACTACAAAGTCAGTAGTATACAAAATCAGAGATTTGCAGGCTGGCTGGAGGTCAGCTTGGGGTCAGCTGGACAGTTGAGTTTTAAGCTACAGGCCAGGTAGGCTGGCTCCTAGCTCAGTTCTGCTTCATGAACCTTCATTCTCAGGTTCAGGCTGAAGGAGGAGAAGCTATCCAGTGTTGGTAAGTAGAATTATTGCTTAGAAATGTTCACTCTCTCCCACTCACTTCCATGGGAAGATCCTCTGCCCCACTGATACTGGGTTTTTCCATGGTACTTCCTTTGGTCAGTGGGATCTAATGGGTATGAAACACCAGAGAGCTAACAGTGCTTGTGCTTACGCCAGCTCTTTCGCAATTTCCAGGAGAATCACATCCCATGGGCCATCCTGCCAATCCCAGAGCAGAAAGAAAGTACCGAAGACTAAGAGGGTAAAAAAATACTCAACCTTGTCCAACCCCTGCTTTCCCACTAGAGGCTTCCCATTTAGAACAGGTCTGGGTTGGGACCTAACGTTTGAATTACAGAAACAATTGCCTGGAGATGAACTTTTTTGTGAGTGTTTTTGGTTATCTATGAATTAGTAGAAAGCCTGCTAATGACTTTACCCAGCACCAGAGAGGGTTTTAAGTGAACTGGGTGGGGTAAAGAAGGAGAGGGAGACTGAGGAATAGTTTTCTGTAGTAGAAATTTGTTTCTGGAAAGTAGTACTGATTTCCCGAATCCTGCTTGTTCTATGATATTTTTTAATGTGAGAATGTATGTAGGTATGTATAGAAGTAGGAACTAAAAGAAAAAAATTAACAGCAAAACTTAGCAATTAACAGATTTCATTATATGCTATATAAAAGCTAAATCTATTACTATTTTTATAAAGGAAAAAGATGATCGTAAGTTATGCAGTTCAATACAATCCCTGCATTTACTTTTATTTTTACTCTAACAAAAATAATAACAAATCATATGTTCCCAACTAGTTTCATATTCTTAAATGTGTAAAAGTTTTTGAAGAAGGAAAATAGGAGAAAATGGTGCAATAACATTGACAATCAAACAACCTTTATCATTATCTTCTTATATAACAGCATAAAATATCTCAGTCTTCACCATGGGGGTCAGCTTGCATCATTCTAATCTCTCTTTATTGAGTAGTATTTGTAGAAGCTAATTAGGCAGACAGGATAGAAAAATACCTTTCCCACCAGCACTAATTTCTCAGCATACATCTTACAGGGGCTGAGACATGTGCTTTTTACTGAGTCAAGGCATTAAATATACTAGATCACCTGGGATAGGAAACTATCAGTTTGCTTTCATATTAGCTAAGGCTCCCCTATGTGATTAGACCTATTGCTGCCATGAAGACATGGAACAGAGCCTAGAAACAAGGGCACAGGATCATTTGCTGGAGGAGAGAGGATAATCCAGAAGACCTAGGGAATGGCCTTTGCTGAGAAACCTGCATGTGGCAAGGAGGTACTTAGGTGGTGGGGTGTGAGGGAGGACAGAATGAATGGTCACAGGAAGAACAATATATCTTACTCAACAAATGTCCTTAAGCTGCTCTGCCAAAGAGGCCAAAATGAGGCATGTTGCAATGTAAAGTATATATTAGACTGCACCTGAGAGATTGTAAGTAGAGAATTAAAATGGTTTAGAGCCCTCTGTGGCTAACCCTTAGGGAAGAAGCTATGGCTACCATTCTGGAAAAAAGTAAAGTGCACAAACGGTAAAATACAACAAACAGAAATTTGAAATGTCACCACATCTCTTTCTCTCTGATGTTTTCAGGGATCGCTGCCACTTGAGCCAAAAGCTGGAGCAGGGAACGTTGCTGAGAGTATGGCTGAAGAGAAGTCACTGGATCTCACCTCAACACAATTCCTCTTTAGTTTCTGTTCAAATCAAATGTCCTATCCCCAAGTGAATGGGAACTGTTCAAGTCAAACCAGCTAGAGTCTATTATATACTCCATTAACTTTTACCAAGTTATTAAAAACAAATGTCTTATATCAGTACTGTGATCTGGCTAAGGCCATAGAGAGAAAGAAATGAAATCTTCTGCCATTTTGACAAGAAACACATTCAGGTGAATAACAGAATCAGAATAGGATTTCTTTCCTTAATTTAATATGATTTATTTGAATAGGTCAATCGGTTTTTGAATGCTTATGGCCATTAGTTCAGTTGACAAATAGGTGTAAACATCTGTTCCTTACTTTTGCTTTAGAATGACCTGTGCATTTCTATCTTACACCCTTTCTCATAAGAGAGAAATATTTTTAAAAATCATATTACATAAAAAGAGAAAAATAAATGGACACTAAACCTCAATTATATGTGTCATTATCTTCACATCGAAAACATATTGCATACTTCACATATTGGACAAACAATAAAAAATCACCATGTATTGCTTATTTTATTGACCTTCCCAGTGCTTTCAAGCCTGAACCTTCTGGACATGTAAGAAAACTTTATGAAGATGATCCATAAAGAATGATTTTTTTTTTAGTGGAACCATATCTGACTGGTCTGCATTTCATCATGGCTTCTTATATCAAGGGAATAAAACCTGGCCAATTGTCACTCTCACACTGTCAGCAGAAAGACTGCAAACATTCATGGTGTTAATGAGAAATTATTCATATGTCATCATTAGGTTGAAAGAAATTTGAACATTTTGGTAAAGTCTGCAAAGCACCAGCGTGCTTCCCTCATAGAGCTGTTTATGAGAAGTCTCAGCCCTGGGTCTAAGAATTTTCATGACTTAAACCTTCTAGTCAGACTTCCTGAAAATTCTTCATGAAGTCTGAGAAATCACAACTGCAGACCCAGATTTCTCCAAAGAAAGCTCTCTGCCTGGCTAAGTCAAAAGACAACAAATGTAAAAGGAATAGGACCTTCACCAGAATGCCTGTTGCCATCCTCTGTTGGCATCCTTACACACTGACGAGATAATACACAGGACTACATTTCGAAGGTATAATCACACCCACAAACACATCCATACACAAACACAAAACACAAGCACCTGTTCTCTCTTTCATCAGTTGTATATGTTTACTTTCGGAAGGTACATAACAAACTTTATTGTCATTTAAGGAATCCAAATTTATAAGCTAGGCATATAATTTTTAAATATTTTATTTATAAAAATAAATAACTGAAATTTCTGGGCAAATTATATATCAGAAAAAATGGAGGACGTATGATTAAGTTTGGTCAATGCATGAAAGGTATTATTGGTAATGTAGAAAAATATTTTCAGCATGATATATTAACTCAGTTCTTTTTAAAAATAAAACATCAGCGGGGGAGCCTGAGTGGTGCAGTCAGTTGCACATCGGACTTTGGGATCAGGTCATGCTCTCACCGTTGGTGAGTGGAAGCCCTGCGTAGGGCTCTGTGCGGACAGTTCAGAGTCTGGAGCCTGCTTCAGATTTTGTGTCTCCCTTTCTTTCCATCCCCCGCTCATTCTCTCTCATGCTCTCTCAAAAGTGAATAACATTTAAAAAATTAAAAAATAAATAACTAAAATCATATTTCAAAATTGTTTAATAGTCTTTAAAAAATAGATAAAAATGGGGCACCTGGGTAGCTCAGTTGATTAAGAGTCTGACTTTGGCTCAGGTCATGATCTCACGGTTCATGGGTTTAAGCTCCATATCAGGCTCTGTGCTGACAGCTTAGAGCCTGGACCCTGCTGCAGATTTTGTCTGTCTGTCTGTCTGTCTCTCTCTCTCTCTCTCTGCCCCTCCCCAGCTCACACTCTGTCTCTGTCTCAAAAATAACCATTAAAAATATATTTAAAATAAATAAAAATAAATAAAATAAAAAGTAGATAAATAGACTAAACCAAGAACCTAACTAAATCTGGAGACCAATAGGCCAACAGCCCAGGTAAGATACCAGGTATGATTTCTAGGCAGGAAAGAAAGACACCGTGGAAATCTAAAGATTCTAGGAAAGGAAGAATCAAGGCACCATTTAAGCAATCAACATAAGCACTCGAGAAACTTTCTTGATATAATGGGCAACACCCAAGCAAATTCTGAATCTCAGGTAACCTGCTGGAGTAGACAAGGATAAGTGGCCAGCAGCCAAGCTAGCTCCAACAGAAGAAGATGTGGAGAGCATACAAAGGAACATTTTGAATTTCGAGGCAGTTTTATTTGACAGTTTGAAGTATTTTCATATAAATCTTATAATCTGGAAGATACATATGGAAATGTGTGTCTTGCTTAAAGGTTTGAGGAGCCATATTTAAACAACCATATCAGTAAGAAATGGAAAAGTAGGAAGACAGGAATGTATTTTTCTGACCTATTGCTGTAATGGTGGAATCGAATCTTCCTTTTTGTTTTTTCCTGTGGAAACATAGAAAGAGACTTTGCTATGGACTAAATTGTGCCCCCCCTTCCCTGAAATTCATATGTTGAAGCCTTAACCCCCATGTGACTATGTTTGGAAATAGGAGATCATTAAGGTTAAATAAGGTCATAAGAGTGGTGCCCTAATCTGAAAGGGCTTATAAGACGAGGAAGAAAGACAGATCTATCCCTCACCATCCCACTCGCTCCATGACTCATATGCACAGAAAAAAAGTTTATGTGAGGACACAGGAAGGTAACCATCTACAAGCCAGGAAAAGATATCTCACCAAGAAACACATTGGCCAACACCTTGATCTGGAACTTTTGGCTTCCAGAACTGTGAAAAGATAGATGTCTACTGTTTAAGCCATCCAATCTGTATTATTTTGCTGTGGCAGCCCATGCAGAATAAGAAAAGCTTCTTTCCCAGTAGCATGACAGACAATGATGGCAAAGTGGAGAAATTCTTAAACCACAGCAGAATGAAGGAGAAGTGAATAAGGCTCTGGCTCATAGGTGAAACTCCTAAGGGGCTGAGCATGGAATGATATGAAAAGGAATATCACCATGCCAGCTGGAATCATTCAGGCTCACTATTTATTTCAAACTTAGAAAGAAAGGAGAAACGTTTCTTTTCCTCCTCTTCATCACTCACTTCTCTGATTAAAATCATCTCCCTGCTCAGTGCTCTCTTCCTTCTCTCTGTATACCTTTTCAATCTTTACTTTCTTTTCTCCCTTTTTCCTTCTTTTTAACCTCTATTTCTATCATCCTTTTTGTTATTCCTTCCACATATTTATATATGCTGAAATAAAACAGATGTTTTATGTGACTGCATTTTAACAATCACATAGTGACACTAGCCTTATAGAATGAAATGTCAAGGACAAACATAACGCTTTGGATATAAGCTGTAGATGATTTACAGACTAAAAGATGGAGATAGTAAAAATTAGTTTGGTCATTCACTAACACTGGCACACTCATTCTTAATTTATCCATTTAAACCAAGCAAAGTGTGTTTCCCAGCTTGCAAATCCAATGATCTTACAGTATTTAACGTGCATTAAAATATACTGTGGGAGGTGTGAGTGTGTGTATCACTGTATCAGGTTTATGAACAGGTGGAAATAATAAAAGCTGTGCATAGATGGCACAACTGAGCAAAGTACATATTTCTCTTACCTAAGCACTGAGACACAAAAAACACTGCATCTATACAATCATATGATGAACACTAGGACAAATGAAGAATTGGGGGAGATAAATCAGCTTCCCACACACAGCAAAAATATTTGACAACCTAAATTTAGTGTTGATTATCTTGAAAAAATAAGCCCCAAATTGGGAGGCAAAAAGATTTAAGTATCCAATTTCCATAAAACTGAGAAATTATCAAGGTGTTTGCCTTGCAGAGCATGTCTATCAGATGTGAAGCACATTTTGGGTTTGAATCCCTCCAAAGCTATCCAGCGCATAGCATCCCTGTAGGGCAGCAACAGACCCCAAACCATTATGCTGAAATTGTGCACAAGTGCCATTCAGAAGCAAATTGATGAATGTAATATCACTACATCTAACCTGACTACTCTCCAGTTACCAAACCAAGTGGCCTGTATGGAAACAGACGCATCTTCTAATTGGTTTGTTAGTTATCTTTGCCCACTTGTGCAGTAGCACTACGCAAAACACAGTTCTAAACACAAAGTACTGATACTAGCCAAACTTCTGAGCACTGTACCTAGCTACTGAGGTTTTCACTCACCAAAGTCATTCTGTAGCTCTTGGGCCTGGTCTACGAGTGGCCTTTAATGGCCACTGCCACCTTTAAGTTCTCCTGGCCACAATACAAATGCATTCAAGTTGAGATGGTTAACCAAATTGATGGAAAAGCTTTGGGAGAGTTACTAGACCATAAAGGTTATCAGAAATATCAGTGTAAAATGAACGAAAGTGTTTGTATAGGTATAGCTCAGTGCTATAGTCATCACAGCCATTTATATAATATTATTAGAAAGCTTAAATGATAGGTTTTTAGGCAAATAATACAGAAGATGAAAGATGCTACTCCAGATAAAAACCTGAAAATCATTCCTGACTGCTCAATAGGTCTCATAATAACAAGATATCTCATAGTCATTTCCGATTGCTACAACAATAATACCATAGATTAAGTGTCTTTTTTTAATATTTATTATTTATTTTGAGAGAGAGAGAGAGAGAAAGATGGAGAGAGAAAGAGAGATGCAGATAGAGAAGAGGGAGAGAATCCCAAGCAGGCTGTGTGCTGTCAGCTCAGAGCCTGATGCAGGGCTCGAATTCACAAACCATGAGATTATGACTTGATCTGAAATCAAGAATTGGATGCTTACCTGACTGAGTCATCCATGCACCCCTAAACACTTGTTTCTCACAGTTCTGGAGACTGTAGGGGAGCCTGGGTGGCTTAGTCGGTTAAGCATCCGACTTTCGCTTGGGTCATGATCTCACGGTTCGTGGGTTCGAGCCCCGCGTCGGGCTCTGTGCTGACTGCCAGCTCAGAGCCTGAGCCTGTTTCAGAGTCTGTCACTCCCTCTCTCTCTGACCCTCCCCTGCTCATGCTGTCTCTCTCTCTCCTAGAAATAAATAAAAAATAAAAATAAAAAATAAAAAAAATAGTTCTGGAGACTGCGAAGCCCAAAATCAGAATGCCAGCATGGTTAAGTTCTGGGAAGACCTCTTTCTGTCCCATGGCAGACAGAGATAAAAGTAAGGTCTCTCCTGCCTCTTCTTATAAGGGCACTAATCCTATTCATGTAGGCTCTGCTCTTATGACCTAATTACCTCCTCAAAGCCCCACCTCTAATACCATCACAATGGTAATTTCAACATATGAATATTTGGAGGACACAAACATTCAGTCCATAAAAATATATATAACAATGGGGCCACACTTAAGAATCTGCAAAGAACTTTCAAGCACATATTCTTTCAATATTTTTTCACTCAGCAGCATTGGTATCACTGTCTCTCATTTTAAACATTAGTAATGGAAATTGAGGAACTGAATTCCTGGCATGTATCCAGCAGGTACAGAAAAAGATACCAAGTTTGGTTTCCTGACTCTTGGTTCAGTGTCTTTCCACCTTTTCCAAACTTTGATCTACATATGAACAAAACTGCTTGTTAAGATGCACTACATTATGCTTCAGTATTGATCATCTGAAATGCCTGTGGTAGACAGAAAGCAGTGGTTTCTTATCCATGTGGAAACCCCTAGTGAAACTGTGTTGAAATGGAGTCCCAGACTCCTGGCCAGAAACTTTGCAATGTGAAGGGCAAGTCAACAGCTATGGCTGTGGTTTAGTGCTATGGATAGCAGGGAAGTTGTGCCAACATGCACAGTCTATGGATATTAATATTAATATTATTTTAATAGCATTTGATTTTATTTTTCATAGAGAAAACATATTTTTTTGAAGATTGAGATCTACATCATTAAACCTTTTCTTTCCTTATATAATGAGAGGAATAAGATTACCTGCTTGTTTTAAGAGTAATTGGAACATAGTATGAACATAATTGGAAGTATTCTATATTTGGAAAATAAAAAATTATCTAAACTATACATTTACATAATACATGTGGCTAAAGGGTAGGCAACAAATTTTATTTTGTAATGATTTATGTTTCTAATTTTTAAATTGAAACTGAAATAAGAATTTCTGAATTCTGTCATCTGTGGGAATATTATAATCTTCAACAAATGGTTTATTGTTTGTCCCAATGGAATACTATTTCATTTTTTACTCAACTAATATACAGAAATATTACAATCATAGAAAGCCTAGTGGGGGGTTCTACCCTCACAGATAGTCAATGGTATTATAATGTACAAAACTGTGTCATCATAGATGTTAAGTATTAAAAGGAGAGTTTGTGTTGTAATATGTGCTGAGTTTTGATAATTAAGTACAGTCTTTGAAAGGAAGAAATTACCAGTTGAAACATGCTGAGGGAAAATCTTCAGTTACACAAGGCCCTTTTAGTAATTTGAGCACCATGCATTATGTGCAGAATAAAAAGATTTGCATTTAACAAACATTATTTTTAATAACTGTACCTGTAGGCCTAAAACTTGGTCATGTGTGTTTTTTTATGGTTTACAGTTTTCCCGAAGTAGCTAACCCATAGTTGGAAACACATGCTGACCAATTTGATGATGTCCTAATAAAAATTTTGTCAGAAATTTTTCCAGCATTTCCCACTGAGATCAAATCACCATCAGACATTCTTCCACATAGTATCTTCTATCTCATCCCTTAATGTTTGACTGTGCTTTTCATTTTATTTAATTAATCCTACAGAGGGCCCTTATTTACTGTTGCCACCTGAGAGATAAGGTATGAAGAGACAGGCTTTTGCAGTCATTCTTGGCTCAGCACCTTCCTTTCAACATTAGGAGCATATGTGCGCTGTTGGATGATTAAGATCACACCCATCTGCTTAGACAGTGAGAAATCTGTGGGGAAGTTGGTTGCTTCTTTGCCTTAGGGTTCAAGTGTCATAAAGTGATGGCTGTATATAAACAAGCTGTAGGAACTTTGAAAATGCCCCTGTTTCACCTGGTCTAAAACACAGGCCCAAACTCTTCCCCACATGCTGCTCTTCAAACACTTGCCAAAATAATACTGGGAAAAGAAGCAAAATTGTGAATGTTTTTAGCTGCCAGGAACAACAATGCTACAGGTGCCTTGGAAACTTAGTTAAATCCTGAAGCTGAGTCCAGGGGAAAAATCAACACCTGATATGGAGAAGAGAATTCAAGCCAAAGATCCACCATAAACATTGTCATATTAAAAAGGCATATCTCTCATGTAAGACTAGAAATGCATGTATTCAGTTTTCCATCCATGATAGGAAATTGCCATAAGAAATAGGTAATAAAGAGACAATGACACACTGACTTCCAAAGTAATCAAAAAAGTATACCCAAGCTCTGCAGTAGGTGGGAAAATAATGACAAAGAATTTGTATATTTTCCATACATTCAATGAACAATTTATATACACAAATACAAACAGATATAATATGAATTCAACACTGTACTGGACACAAAGGATACATGGCCATGCAGTGACAGTCCTTTAAACACACACTCCTAGGCACCATACTGTGCCAATGCTGCCAACTTCACACACCACCCTACATTCAAGGCAGTGACCTATCTGTGCAACACTTGTGATATCAAGTCACCAACTCTTTTGACATTAACTAACTTTCTACTATAATTCAAGTCTGAACAAGGATCTCTCTCCATACATATATAACTTCATTTAATTCTCAGTGCTATTTTTGCTTGACCATGTCTGTTTTACTCAGAACTCCTGGCCATACTTACCTTTGATGTATGCCTTAGTCCCCCTCAGATTCCACATCTGTACTTATAATCCTCCAATAGAGTAATGGCAGAGACCTAACCATGAAAGTGCCAGATCAAGATGCAAAGACACTCAGATCCAGAAAGCACCAAAATGAAAAGGGCCTTTCTCTAGTGAAATCTCATTAAAGTATATGGGGGTTGAGGGTGGAGGTAGGGGAAGATGGGTGATGGGTGTTGGGCACTGAGGAGGGCACTTGTTGGGATGAGCACTGGGTGCTGTATGTAAGCGATGAATCATGGGAATATGCTCCCAAAACCAAGAGCACACTGTATATGCTGTATGTTAGCTAACTTGACAATAAATTATATTAAAATAAATAAATAAGTAAATAAATAATAAAATAAAATGATGCTCTTAGAAATTAAAAATATACTTTCAAAGACAAAAATCAAAAATGTATACATTTAAATGATAAAAATAAAGATATAAAATTACTCCATATAGTCTATATGCCATTCAGATGAGCCACCATGGTCCTGGGGAGCTAGGAAAGAGAGTTGGCATTAGGTGAGGGAATAAATATTTAAACTTAGTAATAGTAAGACTGTCTACAATATGTATTTTTTATTTTTAAATTCTAACTCCATGAAAAAACTAGTGCTTATATTGTCACAAGACAAACAATTTAAGTAACTGAATTCATATACAGAGGAACAATTCTATCACTGTGTAGTCATCAGGGTTCTCTAAAGAAACAGAGCCAGTAGGAGATTGAGACACACACACACACACACATACACACACACGTACACACACACTGAGAAGAAGGGAGGCAGGGAGAGAGAGAGATTGATTTATTATGAATTTATTATGAGGTGTTGACTCACACAATCATGGAATCTGAGAAAGCCCATGGTTTGGCACGTGCAAGCTGGAGACCCAGGAAAGCCTGTGATGTAGTTCAAGACTGAAGGCCTACAAGAGAGCCCAATGGCTTAAGTCCCAGTCCAAGGGCTAGAAAAGATGAGCCACCCCAAAGCAAGCAGAAATGCAAGAAGCAAAAAGAGGTGAATTCCTTCTTCCTCTACCTTTTGTTTTATTCAGGCCTCAGTGGATTGCATGTTAACCATCCACAATAGGGAAGGTGATTTACTTTACTGAGTCCACTGATTCAAATGCTAATCTAATCCAAAAATACCTTTACAGAAAAACCCAAAAATAATGTTTAATCTGTCCATTTTGTGGCCAGTCAAGCTGACACATAAAATGAGCTATAACCGCCATATTACCTACATTCTTATTTTCTTGTTGTGTTATTATGTCGCTAGGGATAATGGGAAATGTTGGGCTTGGGGCTGACAAGTGTGATCTCCAATCGCTAACCATATGTGTGTGTGTGTGTGTGTGTGTGTGTGTGTGTGTGTGTGTGTACAACCCATAAAATACCATCAAATATCCTGATAATGGCTGTTTCCAAATAGGCCATTAGCTTTCAGAAGAGGGGAAAGAGCCAATACAGCATTTCAGTAAACCAACTAAGGAAGGATGGGGGTCTGAACTAAGGCTGTTAACCATGGGAATAGAAAGCAGGTGACTGATAAGATGATAAGAGATAAAGTATGGAGATAATACCAGTAAAACATAGTTACTGACTGGATGTGGAAGAAAGAAAGAAAAAAGGATTATTAAATTTACCCAACTATTAAGTGTTGGTGCCATTAATTGAACTAGAGGTGTCAAGAGGGGAAACAAGTATTAGGAAATATCTATATCTATATCTATAGTAAGATTTACATATATATATATAGATATATATATACACGTATGTATATATATATGTATATATAATAAGTTTTAAAGACTCTCTTTAATTTAAGGTATTTTAAAACACACAGGTGAAGAAACCCACTGTCCAGACCACTGAACTGGGATGGATGATGCTCTTTGAAATACTCCTTTGATCTGAGAGAGAAAAAAGCTTTTTCCTGATAGGCACTGGCCTGGGTTCCATGTGTCTTTAGCCTCACAAAAGTACATGGGGCCTCCTAACTTGACAGCAGACAGATCACTACTTCTAATTAGGCAGTTTTAAGGGAACTGCTGCTAAATCTCACTTATTTAAGTTTCTTGGATAATTAAGAGTCTACTCTTTGCCAGCAACTACTGCCTGGCTTCCCTGCCACTGATTGCTACAAAGAGCATCACAGATAAGAAAACATTTTCTTTCTTGATATTGTTTGCACTGATACTAAGTGTACTCTCAGAGACCGATGAGAGTAATTTTGGAAGCCAAAAATATTGCCCTAGTTATTCAGAAGATGCTTCAAGTGCCAAGAAAAAAAAAGAGGATTCTGTGGATTTATGGGGACAACAGGAAAACATGAATCATGAATAAAAGTCTGAGGAACAAATCTGTCTTATGACATCTATGACCTTCCTTTTTTGAATGTCTTAAAACCGACTTTTTTAATAGCTAATAACCACAATTGATTTAATCAATTAAACATAATCTTATGCTGAGAAGAAAAAAGGGTATTGGTTTTGTATGAGACAGAGGTAATGAAGGGAACTTGTACTCCTTGATGCCAAAATGTCAAGGTCCATTTAATCAATACAACCTACTAATTTAAGAGGGATAGTATATTTTTAGATTCCGCATATAAGTGATATCATACAGCATTTGTCTTTCTCTGACCTACCTCACTTACTATAATGACCTCGAAGTCCATTCTTCTCAAATGGCAAGAGTTCTTTCTTTCTCATGGCTGCATAATACTCCATTATATATATGTTATGTGTATGTGTGTGTGTGTGTGTGTGTGTGTGTGTATACACAAATATTTTCTTTACCCATTTGTCTGTCGATGGACAATTAAGTATGTTTACATACCTTGACTATTGTTAATAATGCTGTAATAAACATGGATAGTGGAGGATATATCTTCAATATCCTCATCTACTATGAATAGATACCCAAAAGTGAGACTGCTGGATCATATGGTAGCTTTATTTTAAAATTTTCAGGACTCTACACTGTTCTCCATAGTGACTGTACCAATTTGCATTTCAACCAATAGTGCAAAGGATTCTCTTCGTGCCATATCCTTGCCAATATGTGTTATTTCTCTTTATTCTCCCCCTAAGAAGTCTTCATGCCCAGTATGGAGCCCAGTGTGGGACACAAAGTCATGATCCTTAGGTCAAGACCTGAGCTGAAATAAATGGTTCAATGCTTAACTAGCTGAGCTACCCAGGCAACCTTTTATCTCATGCCTTTTTCTCTTGTCTTTTTGGTAACAGCCATCCTCACAGTTGTGTGGTGATAACTCACTGTGGTTTTGTTTTGCATTTCCCTGATGATTAGGGATGTTGAGCACATTTTCATGTAATTGTTGGATACCTGTGTGTCTTCTTTGGAAAAATGTCTATTAGGATTCTCTGTTCATTCTTTAATTATATTGTTTGTTTACTTATTTATTTTTTGCTACTGAATGTTATGAGTTCCTTGCATATTTCAAATATTAACCATTTATCAGATATATTATTTGCAAATATTTTCTCCCATTCTGTAGCCTGCCTTTTCATTTTGTTGGTTGTCTCTTTTGTTGTGTAGAAACTTCCCAGTTTTATGTATTTAGTACCACTTACTAATTTTGTTTTTGTTGCTTATGCCTTTGATGTTGTATCCAAACAAAATCACTGCCAAGACCATTGTCAAGGAATTTTTTTCAATGTTTTCTTCTAGGAATTTTATGGTTTCAAGTCTATGTTTAAGTCTTTAATCCATTTCAAGTTTATTTTTATAAGTGGTATAAGATAGAAATGGTGGTTACCAGGGACTGGAGAGTGAAAGAAATGGGGAGATATTGGTCTAAGTGCACAAATTTCCAGTTAGATGAATAAGTCCTGAGGATCTAATGTGCATATGGTGATTACAGTTTGTAATACTGTATTGTGTATTTATTATATACTATATTAATTATGTTTTGTTTAAAATTGCTAAGAGAGAAGATCTTAAATATTCTAACCACAAAAATGAAATAGCAGTTATGTGATGTGCAGGTGCTAATCTATGGTGGTAACTGTTTTTGCAAGATATATCAAATCAACACATAGTACATCTTAAACTTACACAATATTATATGTTAATTACATCACAATAAAACTTAATTTTTTCTAATTTTTAAAAAAGAAAAGAAGGGGAGAGGGCAAGATGGCGGAGAAGTAAGGAGCTCGGTACTTGCACTCGCGCCCATACATCACACAGAAGAGATCTGAAGCCATTGGAAACCTTACAAAACCTGAGAGACTGGGAGAAAAAGGACACAGAATCCACTGAGAAAGTCTTCTAACGTGAGTGCGAACCGGGGAACATAAAATCGGGCCGGGATCAGAGACTCCAGGGTGGGAGGCGATCCCCCTCTACCCTCTACGGGGAGTGAGAGGAGAAAAGGAGAGAGTCCAAAACAGAAAAACCTCTGCTCGGGGGGAGGGGGGGGAACCTCCGCTAGGTGCATAGAAAGACCGTACTTGCCAAATACCTGCACACCAGGTCCCCTCGCGCCAACTGGTCCTGGGGGGGGAGCTGAGCACACAAACTGCTTCTTTGTGCCGCTCCTGGAGGTTGGATTTCAGAGCAGCGGCGCGCCTGCCGCCATTGTAGCTCTTGGGCAGCTGGGGCCCCTGAAAGAGCCGCGCTGACACCGGGCGTCCACGCTCCTGGCTGGCTGGAACTCGAGAGGGAAGGCAAAGAGCTAAAAACTGGGAAATTTGCCTCTGAGTTCGTGTTTCGGGTGACAAGCCATAGAGGGACCCGAGTTTCCTCACTCCAGCAGGCTCGGGCTACGCGGACCCGGCAGGCAAGCGCCCGTGCATGCGCTTCAGCCCGACCCAGAGAAGGAAGCAGCGATTCTGACTCCACCCCCAGAGCTCGGCAGGGGGCCTGGAATTGC
Organism: Proteles cristata cristata; assembly: GCA_017311185.1. Lineage (NCBI taxonomy): Eukaryota > Metazoa > Chordata > Mammalia > Carnivora > Hyaenidae > Proteles > Proteles cristata. Next base: position 964,510 of record JAESUZ010004037.1, on the reverse strand, counting down.
GACGGGTTTGCCTGGGGAGCTGTGTCTAAGGCAATTTCAGCGGGGCGCGCGGACTGGGATTTGGAGATTGGAACTGGCCTGGGTTGAAGAGTGCAACCAACTTCGGCTGCGTCCCCAGAACGGGGAGTTGACACGCCCAAAAAAGCGAGTTGCAGCGCGGGGTTCAAGAAGGGACTGGAGCACCCTCACTCTCCTCCCCACAATCGCCAAGGCAGAATCCCCGCCTGAGGCATTGGATCACGCCACACCCATACCTGCCTGAGAGGTGCCCTACTCCTTTTTTTTCTCTTTCTTTTTTCCGTTTTTTTCTCTTTTTTTGTTTTTTTCCTTTTTTTCCCCCCTTTCTTTTCTCTTTCTTTTTTTCTTCTTCTTTCTCTTTCTCGCTTTTTCCCCCAAAACACTGACCTGATTAACTCTGGTCGCCAGCTTGCTTAAACAATCACAACAAGTCCATTCTGTAAATGTAAATTCTACACCTAATGACATTTTCAGCTAATTCTCTCAGGAGTAATTAGACTATATAGTTTCTCTGGATAATTCCGCATCCTTCTCTCACCTATCCAACCATATTCTACCCTTTACCTCTTTGAAAAAAAGCTTCTTATCCCTTCTGCCTGTTCATTCTATTTCCAATTCTGCCTCATCCCACCCTGCCTTCTCCCTTTTTCTCTATGCTCTTCAACCAGCACTGCATACACACGGCTATTTAACTGTAGCTGGGAAATCCAGATATATGCTTTAAACCGTTCTTTGGCCATCGGTTTTCTTCTTTTTTCCTTTTCTTTTCCCCTTTTTGACCCTTTTATGTATTTTATACTCCCTATTATTCGCCCTCCCTCCTCCGTCTTTTCTCTTAACTTTTTCGTTTTCCCTCTCGCTTTGCATGTTAGTTGAATTAGCCTGTGCGTTTGTGTGCTCCTGCTCCCTGTGTGTTTGTCTGTCTGTTTTCTTTTCCAGGGCTACCTCAAGAAACAAGCCAGAGTACACAAGGTGAAGAGTCCCAAATATCACTACGAATAGGAAAATAAAATAACCAAGGTCCCAACAAGAGAGACCGAGGGATACCATTCAAAAAACAATCTCTGAAAGGATAGGCCCTGGAAAGTCAAAGAGTCTTCTTGGGTATAGCAGCGCTCACAGAAACAGAGAGCATAACAGGTCTTTAAAACGAACAAGAGCCAGAAAGCTAACTAAAATGATGAAACGAAAGAGCTCTCCTCCAGAGAAAATCCAAGAAGCAATGACAGCTAATGAACTGCTCAAAACAGATATCAGCAGCATAACTGAACAAGATTTAAGAATAATAATCGTAAAAATAATAGCAGGGCTTGAAAAAAACATAGGGGACATCAAAGAAACTATGGCTACAGACAGAATGGAAAATAAAAATAGGCATGAAGAATTAAAAAATACGATAAATGAGATCCATAATAAATTAGAGGCCTCCAATGCATGGATTGAAGAGGCAGAAAGGAGAATACGTGATTTAGAAGACACCATAATAGAAAAACAAGAAGCTGACAAAAAAAGAGACAAACTGATTCAGGAACAGGAAAGAAGAATTCGAGAGCTCAGCGACACAGTCAAACGCAACAATATCCGTATCATAGGAATCCCAGAAGAGGAAGAGAGAGGGAAAGGTGCTGAAGGAGTCCTGGAACAAATTATAGCAGAGAACTTCCCCGACCTGGGGAAGGAAGTAAATGTGGAAATAAAGAGGCTCAGAGGACTCCCCTCAGACGTAACTTGAATAGATCTTCTGCATGACATATCATCGTAAAAATGGCAAAATACAAGGACAAAGAGAGAATTTTGAAAGCAGCTAGGGAGAAAAGGGCCCTCACATACAAAGGGAAACCTATCAGAGTGGTGACAGACCTATCTACTGAAACGTGGCAGGCCAGAAAGGAATGACAGGAGATCTTCATGCAATGAACAGAAAAAATATGCAGCCAAGAATCCTCTATCCAGCAAGCCTGTCATTCAAAGTAGAAGGAGAGATAAAAACCTTTCCAAATAAACAGAAATTGAAAGAATTTGTCACCACGAAGCCAGCCCTACAAGAAATCCTGAGGGGGATGCTCTGAAGGAAAGGTTGCAAGGAACAAAGATTCCAGAGACACCACCACAAACATGACCCCTACAAAAGATACAGACTCTAAACCCACATATTTCAATAATAACACTGAATGTAAATGGGCTGAATGCTCCAATCAAAAGACATAGGGGAGCAGAATGGATTAAAAAACAAAATCCATCTATATGCTGTCTACAAGAAATTCATTTTAGAAGGGAAGATACCTTCAGATTAAAAGTAAGGGGATGGAGAAATATATATCATGCTACAGGAAAACAAAAGAAAGCCAGAGTAGCGATCCTTATATCAGACAAACTGGACATTAAATTAAAGACAATCACAAGAGATGAAGAAGGGCACTACATAATAATTACAGGGTCCATCCATCAGGAAGAACTAACAATCATAAATGTCTACGCACTGAATACGGAAGCACCTAAATATCTAAAACAATTAATCACAAACAGAAACAAGCTTATAGATAAAAATGTGCTAATAGCAGGGAACTTTAATACTCCGCTTACAGCAATGGATAGGTCAACCAGACAGAAAATTACTAAAGAAATAATGGACTTGAAAGACACATTGGACCAGATGGACCTGACGGATATATTTAGAACTTTACATCCTGAGGCCAGGGAATTTACTTTCTTCTCAAGTGCACATGGCACATTCTCCAAGATAGATCACATACTGGGACATAAAGCAGCCCTCAATAAATATAAAAGAATAGAGATCATACCATGCACTCTACAGGCCAATATCCTTGATGAATACGGATGCAAAAATTCTCAACAAGATCCTTGCAAATCGAATCCAGCAGCATATAAAAAGAATCATCCACCAAGATCAAGTGGGATTCATTCCTGGGATACAGGGCTGGTTCAATATTCGCAAATCAATCAATGTGATCCATCATATCAATAAAAGAAAAGATAAAAACCATATGATCCTGTCAATAGATGCAGAAAAAGCATTTGACAAAATACAGCATCCCTTCTTAATAAAGACTCTCGAGAAAGTTGGGATAGAAGGAACCTACTTAAACATCATCAAAGCCATCTATGAGAAGCCTTCAGCTAACATCATCCTCAACGGGGAAAAACTCAGAGCTTTCCCCCTGAGATCAGGAACACGACAGGATGTCCACTCTCACCACTGCTGTTTAACATAGTGCTGGAAGTCCTAGCATCAGCCATCAGACACCAAAAGGAAATCAAAGGCATCAGAATTGGCAAAGAGGAAGTCAAACTTTCACTCTTCGCAGATGACATGATACTCTACATAGAAAACCCGACAGACTCCACCAGAAGCCTACTAGAACTGATCCAAGAATTCAGCCAAGTTGCAGGGTACAAAATCAACGTACAGAAATCGGTTGCATTTTTATACACCAACAAGGAAGCAACAGAAAGAGAAAGCAAGAAACTGATCCCATTCACAATTGCACAAAAGCCATAAAATACCTCGGAATAAACCTAACCAAGGATACAAGAGATCTGTATGATGAAAACTATAGAAAACTTATGAAGGAAATTGAAGACGACACAAAGAAATGGAAAAACATGCCATGCTCATGGATAGGAAGAATAAATATAGTTAAGATGTCATTACTACCTAAGGCACTCTACACATTCAAAGCAATTCCAATCAAAATTGCACCAGCATACTTCTCAAAACTAGAACAAACTATCCAAAAATTTGTATGGAACCACAAAAGACCCCGAATAGCCAAAGTAATCCTGAAAAATAAAACCAAAACGGGAGGTATCACCATCCCAGACTTTAGCCTCTACTACAAAGCTGTCATCATCAAGACAGTATGGTATTGGCACAAAAACAGACACATAGACCAATGGAACAGAATTGAGAACTCAGAAGTGGACCCAAAAGTATACAGCCAACTGATCTTTGACAAAGCAGGAAAGAATATCCAATGGAAAAAAGACAGCCTTTTTAACAGATGGTGTTGGGAGAACTGGACAGCAACATGCAGAAGAATGAAACTAGATCAATTTCTTACAGCATACACAAAAATAAACTCAAAATGGATAAAGAACCTAAACGTGAGACAGGAAACTAACAACACTCTAGAGGAGAAAGCAGGAAACAACCTCCTTGACCTCCACCGCAGCAACTTCTTACTTGACACATCCCCAAAAGTAAGGGAATCAAGAGCAAAAATAAATGTTTGGCACCTCATCAAGATTAAAAGCTTCTGCACAGCAAAGGAAACAACCCAGAAAATTAATAGGCAACCAATGGAATGGGAAAAGATAGTTGCAAATGATATATCAGATAAAGGGTTGATATCCAGAATCTACAAGGAACTCACCAAACTACACGCCCGAAAAACAAACAACCCAGTGAAGAAATGGGCAGAAGATATGAACAGACACTTCTCCAAAGAGGACATCCAGATGGCCAACAGACACATGAAACGATGCTCAGCATCCCTCCTCATCAGGGAAATACAAATCAAAACCACACTGAGATACCACCTCACGCCAGTCAGAGTGGCTAAAATGAGCCAATCAGAGAACTCTAGATGCTGGCGAGGATGTGGAGAAACGGGCACCCTCCTACACTGTTGGTGGGAATGTAAACTGGTACAGCCCCTCTGGAAAACAGTGTGGAGGTTCCTAAAAACTAACAATAGAACTCCCCTATGACCCAGCAATAGCACTGCTAGGAATTTACCCAAGGGATACAGAAATGCTGATGCATAGGAGCACATGTACCCCAATGTTCATAGCAGCACTCTCCACAATAGCTAAAACATGGAAAGAGCCTAAGTGTCCATCAACAGATGAATGGATCAAGAAGATGTGGTTTATCTATACCATGGAATACTACATGGCAATGAGAAACAATGAAATCTGGCCATGTGTAGCAACATGGATGGACCTTGAGGGTGTTATGCTGAGCGAAATAAGTCAGGCAGAGAAGGACAAATAGCATATGTGTGCATGTATAGGAGGATTAGGAGGAACTTAACAGAGGACCAAGGGGGAGATGAAGGGGGGAAATGGTGGGGAAAAGGGAGAGAGGCAAACCATGAGAGACTCTTGAATGCTGAAAAAACTGAGGACTGATGGATGTGGGGGGGAGGAGGGATAGGCATGGAGGAGGACTCTTGTGGGGATGAGCACTGGGTGTTATGTGGAAACTAATTTGACAATAAACTATTTGTAAAAAAAAAAAAAAAAGAAAAGAAGGAAACGAATAAATAGATATGGATAGACAAATTTTTTAAAAAGAAAGAGGGAGTAGTTGACAGTGTCAAGTATTAGAGTGATGTCCATTAAAATTTTTCATTTAGATTTGAAAAAACTTAATGACCTTGGAAAAAGTAGGCCCAGTATCATCACAGAGAACTGAAGAAGATTTTTTTAGATTTATTTATTTTGAGAGAAACAGAGGGAGAGAGGGCTAACGGGAGGGATAGAGATAGAAAGAGAGGAAGAATCCCATCAGGCTCCTGGCTGTCAGCACAGAGCCCAACGTGGAGCTCAATCCCATGAATCATGAGATCATGATCTGAGCCAAAACCAAAAGCTGCCCACTTAACCGACTTAGCCACCCAGTTTGCAGGACTGAAGCAGTTTATAGTCTAAAATAAAATATAGGGGAAGTGCTTTCTTTTTCCCTTTCCTCTTCTATTTCTCTTCTTATATTAGTCTTCTAGGGCTCACAGACTGAAATACCACATACTTAGTGGCTTAAACAACAGAAGTCTATTTCTCACAGTCCTGAGAAGTTAGAAGTTCAAGATTAAAGTCTTGGCAGGTTTGGCTTCTCCTGAGGCCTCTTTCCTTGATTTATAGATGGCTACCTTCTTGCTAGGTCCTCAGATAACCTTTTCTTTGTCTCTTCCTTTTATAAGGACACAATCTGTAATTGGATTAGGGCTCCACACTTATAGCCTCATTTAACCTTAATTACTTCTTTAAAGGTTCAGTCTCCACATACAGTTACACTGGAGGTTAGGGATTCAAACTATGAATTGCGAGTTAGAGGGAAAGAACAATGAAGTTCATAATAATTCCTTTCTATTCCCTTTCTCTCCTGAAGAATTCAATCCAAAGCCTGTGGGGAGACCAAGTCAGAAAGGCATCAGACTAAGGCCTGGGTGAAGACAGACTGCAGCGGTAATATACAGCATGTTAGGGCACATGTGGGGTGAGGAGAGTGATGGGTGTGTAGGGTGTGAAGTGCAAGTGTCAAAGGCCAAGTAGTGGTGAAAGGACATCCATGTTGACAAGGTTGGGGAAGATGGCCTACCATGGGTTTTTGGTCCCAGGCAAAGTGAAACACTCCTCCACCCAGGACTGAGGTCTGGAGGAGGCATCGGAGCATAGGCAAAGTAAGGAGAGCATCCATGTGGAAAGACTGGAAGCTGACAGTAGAGAATACCAGATCACAAGTGGTGTGAGAAGGAGGACCATGCAGGTCGGGGTAGGTGTCCTTGAGTGGGGTCTCAGAACCCTAGTGGTGTAAGAGAGCATGGTGTCAGTGTGGTACAGGTTATCTGAGTGAGTGTGGCATTAAGGAAGATTTACCTGTGAAGAGAAGGGAGTGCCAGAAATGAGGTTGCTTACACAGAGGAGAATTCATCAAATTGGTAAATAAATTTAAGGATAATGAGGACCTGTTTCTTACCATCAGAGAAAGGAGTTACAAATATGGGAAAAGAGTAAACTAACATGAACCATGTGGTATTGGATTGAAATTGGAAGTTTCAGTGTGAAAGTTTTTCACATATGGACAAAATGCAAATAGATACAAATGAACGTGTGTGTGTGTGTATGTTTGTGTGTCTGTCTGTATGTGTACACTTGTATATATTCCCTAGTTCTGTCCACTGAGGGAAACTGGAAGCAGTGATACACTATAGGCCATAAGAACAAGCAGATTTTGCTTACTGTTATATTTTCCTCTAAGGGGCGTCTGGGTGGCTTAGTCGGTTAAGCGTCCGACTTTCGCTTAGGTCATGATTTTGCGGTTCGTGGGTTCGAGCCCCGCGTCAGGCTCTGTGCTGACTGCTATCCCAGAGCCTGGAGCCTGTTTTATAGTCTGTGACTCCCTCTCTCTCTGACCCTCCCCTGTTCACGCTGTCTCTCTCTCTCTCTCCTAGAAATAAATAAAACATTAAATTTTTTTTTTAAATAAAAAATAAAAGTAATCGAGTCTCCCTGGAGAAATATTTGATTCCAGGCCTAGGGCAATAAAAGGGGAGTCTGGATCTTCTGTTCTGCCAGAGAGTAAGCATCAAAGAATGATGAAGACAAGATAAATAAACCGTCTTGAGGGAACTGTTGCTGGCCAAATCTTTGCCAATATAAACATTAAAATAAATAACTATGGGAAAAGATTTTAATCTATTGAATAAAATTAAAATACAGAGTTCATACAAATATAAATAAACAAATACATAATTTGAAAGTTTGATGAGGCATGGGATATTTACATAGACTCAAATTACCTCCTCACAAGATATTAATTAATTACAAAGGGAACAAGAGTAATTTACAGCAGAGAAGCCTGGAAGTTAGCACCTTAATCAAGTGATCAATGTGAACATCATCAATAATGGGACAAATTACAGTCATGAGTCACTGACAGTATACAATGAGAACACAGAATCCCTCCTGTGATAGACCTCACATACCTGGCCTGAACTGACTCATGAGGAAATGCCAGACAAAGTAAATTGGGAGATATATTATAATACTATTGGCCTGCATTTTGTAAAGAGGTCAAAATAATGAAAAGTCATGGAAAGACTAAGGAGCCGTTATAGATTAAAGGACACTACAATGACCTACAACTAAATGTGTGTGATCCTGAACTGGATTCTTTTGCTATAATGGCATTTATGGGTGAAACTTGAATGGACCCTGGAAATTAGATGTTAGTGATGCTTTCATACTAATTTCCTAATTCCCATGACTGCATTGTGGTCCCGCAGAAAAATGTTTTCACTGGAGAAAAAAAAAAAACTTAAAATATTCAGATTTGATTATGTTGGCAATTTAATTTTAAGTAATTTAAAAATAGTTTCTGTACTATGCTAATTTCTATATTTGAAGCTCTTTGAAAAGTTGAGGGGAAAATACAAGAACTATATAATCTACAGTTAAAGGAATCAGAGAAGTGATTGTAGAGAAGCAAAGGGCAGGGATTTACTATAAAAGGGGGGAAAGAAATTTTAGAGGAGATGGAAATGTTCTACACTTGAATGGAGTAGTGGTTACTTGGGCATGCAGATTGGTCAGATCTATTAGACTGTATTTAAGATCTGTGTACATTGCTGCATTATACTTTAATGAGGTAACAAGCCTAGAAAAAATGGGGACAGTGAATTCAGATAACTCATTAAAACATCTTGGTTTGGAAAAAGAGAAGAGAAAGAATGCATAACTAGAGAGGGACCTAGAGTTAAAGAGCCTTCCTTTAGTTTATTTGTCTTTTGCTTTATTTCTAGATGTGATTTTTGAACATGTGACTACACCTCATGAATTATCTGACCATGTCAAAGGAAAACATAGAGTGAAAAAGACCAGAAAAAGAATGTCCAAGACAGAAAAGGGGCAGCTGTGACAGCAGAATCCTGAGGGGAGATGGGAAAATGGACCTGGTCAGAGGTACACCTCATTCTGGGCACTAAATGAAACTGACTTTAGGACGCAGAGAGCCATATAGATGTGGATCCTCACATTGGATATCACTATTTTTCTTGTGAAATAAGCTCTGAGGATATCTTTTGAATACAAAGGATTTAAAATGACTAAGGGGGCGGGTAGTTTAAAAGGTGGGTCAAGCTTGAAATTGGAATATCAGGACTAAGATAAGAATTGGCCAAGCATCCTAATTACATAATGAGAATGTCATGGCTTTGCGCAATAATCCAGATTTCAGCTACGAGAAAAGATAATTTTCTAAATCTGTCCTTAGTCAAATTATGTAGTCTCGATCATCTTAATTCCTTAAATCCACTTCATAGAATAGCAATTTGCTCAAATAGAAAGGATCTGAAGGAAATAAAGCAATAGGCCTGCAAGAAATGCTTCATAACCTGACCCACTCAGCAGCCTGGTCAGTTTTATGTGATTAATCTCTAAGTGAATATGATGATGACATGCATTTTATTCTCTTAGCCAAACAATGTGAGGAAACATTGGAGGTGTGGAAAATTACTCTCAAAAGGACTAAGAGAGAAACATTGATAATTGTTCATAAGGCTACTTGTATGTTTTTTCTAGCTGGTAACACATTCTGCTTTCAAGCATTTCTTTTTGGTAGCAAATTTACCAGGAAGCTGTGTATTACATAGGTTTTTATTGAAAGCTTTACTAGTTTAATTAGGAGTCAACATTCAGAACTATTTCTTAAATAGAAAGCCAGGTCAACAGAGAAAATAAGATTTTTTTCTAAGATTCTATCAAAAATGTAGCTGAGGAAAAACAAAAACAAGGTAGCTGGGCAGCCACTGCTTTCAGCCCTTCTCTAAATGTCTCTTGCTTCTTTTTTTTTTTAATGTTTTATTTATTTCTAGGAGAGAGAGAGAGAGACAGTGTGAGCAGGGGAGGGTCAGAGAGAGAGGGAGTCACAGACTGAAACAGGCTCCAGGTTCTGAGCTGGCAGTCAGCACAGAGCCCGACGCGGGGCCCGAACCCACGAACCGTGAGATCATGACCTAAGCGAAAGTCGGACGCTTAACTGACTAAGCCACCCAGGTGCCCCTAAATGTCTCTTGCTTCTGAGAGGAGGATGGTGTTCCTATTGCTAGACTGATACTCTGCTCCAATCCCTGGGTCTTCCACAGAAGTAGTTGCCTTCCTATAGGAGCATATCAGCTGAGTGATTTATTCCATTTGAGCAAAATTCATAATATCACATATAACTAGCATAGATTTATGACAATTCCAAACAAAATGATTGCTTTCTTTCTGAAACTAAATTACAATAGCATTTCCCTTACTCAAGCAGTGTGCTCTCCCAATAGAAAAAAAAAGAAAAGAAAAGAAAAAGAAAAAAAAAGGAAAGAAAAACTGATGACTGCATTTAATTTCATTACTGTTATGGGCATTATGTAATGCAAATAAGAAGAAAGGAGTGCTTTGTTTCTGATGTGTACTGAAGCATACTACTCAATGATATCACCAGAAAAGATGTGTATTAAAGCTACATTAAGAGCTAATTTAAATAATGGGAGTTGAACTTTTTCCTTTAGGTATGAATTCCTCCATAGGTGCAATTTTTAAAATTGTTTTATTTGTAGCCTTTTCAATTTGGTTGCATGGTTTGGTTCAATTGGAGAACATCAGGCAATCACTTTTATATAGTCAGGCTGGAAACCAAACATTCTTATTCTAATCTTTGAAAACACACGGAATTGAGAAAAACAGATTTTTTTCAATATCATTGGATCCAGGATCTCATAGTGATATTCATCCTACAACCCTCAAACCATATGTGGCTCACAGAATATTACATATTGCTTTCTGCTAAGTCACATTATGGAGCCAGACAATTTCCTTTGGATTGTGATATAACGGTTGACCTGGAAAATGGGAGATTTAAAACAGTTCTCTCAACAGACACAGATGGACTCACACAGAGGCAAGTGGGTGGAATTCATGATGCCAGCTGTCTAGAAATGAATGACAGACTCTCTTGGACTCATCACTCCTTCAACCTAAAATGATCTCCTCACATCGTAACCTTTATTTAGCTGTTTTGATAAGCTTGTTTTTAAATTGCATCATGAAAACCTGTAATTGTACACAACAATAATTAGGCTGAACTCTTCTATGGTTTCTCAGAACTCTTGATGAGAAGGCAGGGGGAGTAATCTTCAGATATTAACGAGAGGTAATATGTTATAATAAGTGGAGCACAGGATTTAGAGACAGACATGGGTTCCATTCTCAATTTTGCTACTTACAAATTCTATAATCTCAGTTTACTTACTTGTTTGCTAAAGCCCATATGAATAGTGAAGAGATGCTGTTAAGAATCAGTGATGCAATGAATGCAAATTAACTGCCATGTCAATCGTGCCCAATAATTGTCAATTATTCATTTATAAATGCCTGATTCATCTTATCACTTTGCACCTATTGTTGTGCCTTATCCACTTAATAAATGAATGATTAAATCAGTGAATTTTAGTGGGTTCCTGTTAATCAACTAGAGTAATACTTTCATATTGAAAGCATTTAATAGGTGAATGCATAAATTAAAAATAAGGATGTTAACCTGGTTCACTCACCAAAAACAAAAGCCTACTGAATTGAAACATTTCAAATAAAATGTTACTGGTTTTTCTGGCACTTTCAAATGAATTATAATCTTATTTTAATGGGTGGAAAGTTATGGAAGATAAGTCTTTTTTGATTGTTCACTGACTTCCCTTTCACTTAGGAAGACAAATCATCTTGTAGAGCTGGAGATGGGTTATAAAGATCTCTAATCAACCCCTTGATTTTACAGATGACTAAACCAAGGCCCAGGGGAGGCCAAGTGACTTGCACGTGATCATAACAGCAGAGCCAAGATTAGAAATCAGGTCACAGAAATCTCAATGCTGTTTTCTTTATTTTATATACTGCATACATCAAGCCTAAGATGTAGTGATACGCTTTGATGCTCTAAAAGAGAATTTTGTAGTGGGTTCTTATAGAGTAAAAGACATTTAGGATAACACAACTCAAGGTAAAAGAAAAATAGCACCTCCTTAAGTCAAAATCTTAAGGGAAATAATAAATTTAATATTACCTTTCTTCAATCCTTTAGTATGGAAACAATGTGAAGCTACATATTATTCTCACATAAATACTTGGGTCTTACAAAATTATTGGTGTTAAAAGCAGGTTGGTCTTTCCACAATAATGGTAAATAATTCTTTTGTTCTCTGAGGATTTGTCAGTTGTGTGAAAACATTGTAATACATTCTTCTCCTTCAAGGACAGAGTGGATTTAGCCTCCGTAGCCTTACAGGGTGATCTTTGGAGATTACTTCAGTGATTTCTGCCTATGTTTGGACCTCCATTCATATTATGACACTGATGGTAATTATATAGTAGTATAACAATTAGTTGATTATGTAAAGCACTTAGAATGGTGGTATAAAATAAAAGCCTAACAAATACTACTTACTACTATTATTGTTATTTTCATCATTATCATACATTGTCAAAAACAGATAATATTTACATATAACATTAGTATACCCATATTAAATTCTATCCTCTGTCTTCCTTATACTTCATAAATGTATCTATCCCATCTCAGGCTGTTGTCAACTGATCAAATGGTACCATGAATTTTTCTTAAATGTTTATTTTTGAGGCAGGGGAGGGGCAGAGAGAGAGGGGGTTGAGGGTCTGAAGCAGACTCAGTACTGACGGCTAAAAGCCTGAGGCAGGGATCTAACCCATAAACTGTGAGATCATGATCTGAGCCAAAGTCAGACATGTAACCAACTGAGTCACCTAGGTACCCCTGAAATTTTTTTTTTGAATTTATTTCTAGGGGAGAGAGAGAGAGCGTGAGCAGGGGAGGGTCAGAGAGAGAGGGAGTCACAGACTGAAACAGGCCCCAGGGTCTGAGCTGGCAGTCAGCACAGAGCCCCACGCGGGGCCCGAACCCACGAACCGTGAGATCATGACCCAAGCAAAAGTCGGACGCCCAACCGACTAAGCCACCCAGGCGCCCCTACCTCTGAAATTTTTTAATCTTAATCAATCTCTATGCTTTTTTACTATTGGACTTCATAGCTTCAAAAGAAAGTGACAGTTCATAAATATGCACACTTACTTTGATGGACTCAATGCTCTTTGAAAGTCCTCTGACTCTCTTCTTAGTAGCTTTCCAACTCTGCTAAGCTCTCCATTTGAGATCAAGATAACCATAATAGGAAAGGAAAATTTGGTAGAAATATGAATAAAATCAGAAATAAATTTAATAAAGGACCTTCCTTAACATCTGTAGGGATATAATTTCACTTGCTTTAAGTGACTGCATGTAACTTCTCAGTTTGTTTTAAGAAAAACAGAAAGAATCTGGAAGAACTTTTTATATTATTCATTACTTTAGTTCAGGGCCTGAAGCTGAACTAAATATATATATCAGTAAATATTATTGAATCTATGAATAAAATAAACCAAAGTGTATCACTGAAATTTTGTCAAATATTTACAACAGTAACATTTCTTCAGTATAGGATTATTTTCTTCTTTTTATCCTTATATGTCTTTATTGGCAAATCTGAATGGATGGGTCTCATATTCTTGGCAAATCTGAATGGATGGGTCTCATATTCTTGCCAAGACCTACAATGTGTATACAACTTCTGAGTGTACAGTTATTGGATATTTATCATCCACATGTCTGTTGTTGATTAAAGGAAAGGTGAAGGCTGCACTAAACAAAGTTCACTTCTCAATGTATTAAAAACAGATTCAAAACACTGGGAAAATAATTTATTTCTCAAATACAGTGCCCTTCTTCTGACTGAGTATACTTTCAAAAGTTAGACGTTCTAGGATTCCTGGGTGGCTCAGTAAGTTGAGCATCAGACTCTTTATTTCCTCTCCAATCATAATCTCACAATTGTGGGATCGAGCCCCACATCAGTCTCTGAGCTGGGCGTGGAACCTGCATTAGAGTCTCTCTCCCTGGCACTCTCTGTCCCTCTCCCCTGCTCACACTTTCTCTCCCTGAAAAAAAAATAAATAAATTAAAAAGTCTGCAAAAAAGCTCAAAGTCATGACTAAAATGATATCAAAAAACATGTGGTGACAGAATATCCATCTCTACTATTTTTAATTTTATGTGTTCATTTCATAGCCAACTTTGTACTTGTACGCTAAAAACCAGGATGAGAGTAACTGCCGAACAGGCATCGCCTAAGTTAGATTTCTAGAGAAATACATTAAAAAGAAAAAGGCTAGTGAATATTGGAAAGTTTCAGGGCAAATATAATGAATATGAATATGGATTAAATTTGATCTAGGATGAATATAAATGAGGTTTCATTCCAGATAAAAAAAATTAAAAATAGTTTTGGAGTTACAAGTGGAAGAAGAATATATTTAATTAGAACTATAAAGTAGATGAAATAAAACATGCTTTAAAAAATAATGTCTATGAAATAACAGAGAATTTTTTATCTCACCCCTGCCTAGAGTATAGAAAAATAAATTTCAAACTTTCCATGAAAGAAAAATTACAGAATTTTCATTGACTCAAACTGACAAAATAAGTCTCCTGAATCATTGTTTTAAAAGTTTAAAATCTACTTCCACAAAAGATGCTTTTAAGATTAATGTCTTCATTCTCCATTTACCTAAGACATCTGCCTTCAGATGGTTTCTTAATTAGCTGGATCACATGTAAAATCTATGTATTTCTACCTCCTTGATTTCATAACTCTTGAGATAAGGAAAGAACCAGGGTTGATGGGGTGAAGAATATTTCCTCACAAAACTAACCAATTTTTATGATTCTTTTCTCGTTTGGTAACATCACTTACAGAGTAATGTTGCAACTCCCTGTCTTGATATTCAAGGCATTCTCTGAACTGAGGCCTGCCCCTTCCTCTGAATATTTCATAGCCTGGCCATATCAAGATTATTTGCCATTTCTGAAACATACCACAGGCTTTCTTCCTTCCAAATCTTTGATCACAATGTTCCTTCATCCTGAACTTTTCTTCAACCCTTTCTACTTCAAATATTTACTCATCCTTCAAGTCCAGAAGGATGAACTTGAATGTTACTTCCTTTATAAACCTTCCTGGATATTCTCAGTCTGAATCTCTGTGATCTCACAGTAAAATAGTATGTTGCTCTTGAGTAGGTAGTGTAGAAAGATCAAAAGAGAATGATGTTAGAAACTGACATATCTCAGTTGAAATCCTCCTCTGACACTGTTTAAAACTCTTGAGGCTTTGGCAGGTCACTTCAGTCTAAGTAATGAGAATTTCTATCTTCCCAGGCTACTGTAGGCATTAAAGGTGATGTGTGTGTTGAAGTGTTTGGAAGATAGTTGCACTAGAGAGTCAAAATATTAGTTCTCACATTGTTGCACTCTCCAAACCTGAGGGGTCTTTCTTCATTTTGAATGCCTAGATACTTGATCTTAGCACATGTTCAAAATAGAAATGATATTAGAATAACATTGAAACAGCATTGAATAACATTGAAATAATAAAGGAATATGGATACAACTAATTGCTGTTGCCTTCAGACCTTGTAAAACTGCAAGGTAATTCTAGCCTAATCAAGAATTGCCTGATAACCTTTAGAGAAAGCTAAAATGACAAGACTAGAACAAGACAAGCCAAATGCAAGAGAGGCCTGTGAGATGTCATTCACTCTGAGTATCAGGTCCCGCTAAATTCATGGCCTCTTTGAGGTTTAATGACAACAATTTAATGATTTATAGTACTAATCCAGAAGCTTTGGTTAAACTTGGTGATCATATCTCTATAATCCCCTGGGGATCAAATCAAAGAGAGTTCAGTATCAGAGAAAAAGGAATATCAGGGTCAAATATTGTTTGAAGAGAGGAGGTTGGTGACGGGCAAAATGGGTGTAGAGGAGTGGGGATACAGACTTTCAGCTATGAAATGAATAAATCACAGGAATAAAAGGTATAGCCTAGAGAATATAGTCAATGATACTATATGTGATGATGGATCTAGGCATGTGGTGAACATAGCATAACGAATCATAATAGTGATTCAGTGGTTGAATCATTATGTTATTCACCTGAAACTAATAGTATTGTATGTTAATTATATATGAATGAATGAATCAATCAATCAATAACAAAGGACATGATCATCTTACTGTCTATCTACTATCATAGATCTCCCACAATAGAAGACTATGGGTTAGGTAATCAAAACTAAAAGGAAACGGGAGCGCTAGGTGGCTCAGTTGATTAAGCATCTGACTTCAGCTCAGGTCATAATCTTGGGATTCATGAGGGTGAGCCCTGTGTCAGGCTCCGTGCTAACAGCTCAGAGCCTGGGGCCTGCTTAGGATTCTGTGTCTCCCTCACTTTCTGCCCCTCCCCCGCTCACACTCTGTGTCTCAAAAATAAGTAAACATTAAGTTTTTTTTAAATAAAAGAAAACATGATCAGACTAGATATGTAACTTCTAAATCAAACTGATCCTGGAACCTATAGCTCTGTCTTGATATGCAGAACAAGAACATGATCTCTATTTATTGTGGAACACAGAGAGATACAATTAATCTAAAGAGACAATAAAGCACATGTTGTGGTTTTTTTTTTTCATTCCTTAAATAGTTTATTGTCAAGTTGGTTTCCATATAACACCCAGTGCTCATCCCAACAAGTGCCCTCCTCCATGCCCATCACTTTCCTGCCCCTCTCCCCCACCCCCATCAGCCCTCAGTTTGTTCTCAGCATTCAAGTCTGGGATGGTGATACCTCCCGTTTTGTTTTTATTCTTCAGTATTACTTTGGCTCTTCGGGGTCTTTTGTGGTTCCATACAAATTTTAGGATAGTTTGTTCTTGTTTTGAGAAAAATACTGGTGCAATTTTGATTGGGATTGCATTGAATGTGTAGAGTGCTTTGGGTAGTAATGACATTTTAACAATATTTATTCTTCCACTCCATGAGCATGGAATGTTTTTACATTTCTTTGTGTCTTCTTCAATTTCCTTCCTAAGTTTTCTAGAGTTTTCATCATACAGATCTCTTGTATCCATGGTTAGGTTTATTCCTAGGTATTTTATGTTTTTTTGTGCAATTGTGAGTGGGATCAGGTTCTTGATTTCTCTTTCTGTTGCTTCATTATTGGTGTATACAAATGCAACCGATTTCTGTACACTGATTTTGGATCCTGCTACATTGCTGAATCCTTGGATAAGTTCTAGTAGGCTTCTGGTGGAGTCTGTCGGGTTTCCTATGTAGAGTACCATGTCGTCTGCTAAAAGTGAAAGTTTGACTTCTTCTTTGCCAATTCTGATACCTTTTATTTCCTTTTGTTGTCTGATTGCTGATGCTAGGACTTCCGGTCCTCTAAAACAACAGTGGTGAGAGTGGACATCCCTGTCGTGTTCCTGATCTCAGGGGGAAAGCTCTCAGTTTTTCCCCATTGAGGATGATGTTAGCTGAGGGCTTCTCATAGACGGCTTCTATGATGTTTAGGTAAGTTCCTTTGATCCCGACTTTCTCAACGGTCTTTATTAAGAAGGGATGCTGTACCTTGTCAAATGCTTTTTCTGCATCTATCGACAGGATCCTATGGTTTTTATCTTTTCTTTTGTTAATGTGATGTATCACATTGATTGATTTGCAAATATTGAACCAGCCCTGTAACCCATGAATGAATCCCACTTGATCATGGTGGATAATTCTTTTTATGTGCTGTTGGATTCGATTTGCAAGGATCTTGTTGAGGATTTTAGCATCCGTATTCATCAAGGATATTGGCCTGTAATTCTCTTTTTTTTTTGCTGGGTCTCTTTCTGGCTTGGGAATCAAAGTGATGCCGGCTTCATAAAATGAGTCCTGAACTTTTCCTTCAATTTCTATTTTTTTGGAATAGCTTGAGAAGAATGGGTATTAATTCTGTTTTAAGTGTCTTGTAGAATTCCCCAGGGAAGCCATCTGGCCCAGAGCTCTTATTTGTTGGAAAATTGTTGATAACGGATTCAATTTCCTCACCAGTTATGGGTCTGTTCAGATTTTCTCTCTTCTCTTATGAATTTTGGTAGAGAGTGTGTGTTTAGGAATTTGTCCATTTCTTCTAAGTTGTCTAGTTTGTTGGCATATAATTTTTCATAGTATTCCCTGATAATTGTTTGTATTTTTGTGGGGTTGGTTGATATAAGTCCATTTTCATTCATGATTTTGTCTATTTGAGTGCTCTCTCTTTTCTTTTTGAGAAGCCTGGCTAGAGGTTTGTCAATTTCGTTTATTTTTTCAAAAAACCAACTCTTGGTTTCATTGATCTGTTCAACTGTTTCTTTGGTTTCTATATTGTTTATTTCTGCTCTGATTTTTACTATTTCTCTTTTCCTACTGGGTTTGGGGTGCTCTTGTTGCTCTCCCCATAGTTCCTTTAGGTGAGCTGTTAGATTCTGCACTTGTGCTTTTTCTAATTTCTTGAAATAGGCCTGGAGAGCAATGTGCTTTCCTCTTAGGACTACCTTTGCCGCATCCCATAGAGTTTGGATTGTTGTATTTTCATTTTCATTTGTTTCCATATATTTTTAAATTTCTTTAATTGCCTGATTGGCCCATTTGTTCTTTAGTAGGGTGTTCTTTAACCTCCATGTTTTGGAGGTTTAACAGACTTCTTGTAATTGAAGTCAAGTTTCATAGCATTGTGATCTGAAAGTGTACATGCTATGAACTCAATTCTTTTATATTTATTGAGGGCTGCTTTATGTCCCAGTATGGGATCTATCTTGGAGAATGTGCCATGTGCACTTGAGAAGACAGTGAATTCCATGGCCTCAGGATGTAAAGTTCTAAATATAACCGTCTAAATATATCCATCTGGTCCAATGTGTCATTCAAGTCCATTGTTTCTTTAGTGATTCTCTGTCTAGTTGATCTATCCATTGCTGTAAGAGGAGTTAAGTTCCTGCTATTAGCACATTCTTATCCATAAGACTGTTTCTGTTTGTGATTAACTGTTTTATATATTTAGTGCTCCCATATTCGGTATCTAGACATTCATAATTGTTAGTTCTTCCTGATGGATAGTCATTGTAATTATTATATCATGTCCTTCTTCATCCCTTGTTACTGTCTTTACTTTAAAGTCCAGTTTGTCTGATATAAGTATAGCTACTCCAGCTTTCTTTTGACTTCTAGTAGCATGATAGATATTTCTTCATCCCCTTACTTTCGATCTGAAGGTGTCCTCTAGTCTAAAATGAGTTTCTTATACACAGCAAATAGATGGATTTTGTTTTTTTACCCATTCTGCTACCTTATATCTTTTGATTAGAGCATTCAGCCCATTTACATTCAGTGTTATTATTGAAATATATGGGTTTAGAGTCATTGAGTCCTTTGTGGGATTCATGCTTGTGGTGGTGTTTCTGGTATCTTCTTGTGTTCCTTGCAACATTTCCCTCAGAGAGTCCACCTCAGGATTTCTTGTAGGGCTGGTTTAATGGTGACAAATTCTTTCAATTTCTGTTTATTTGGAAAGACTTTTATCTCTCCTTCTATTATGAATGACAGGCTCGCTGGATAGAGGATTCTTGGCTGCATATTCTTTCTGTTCATCACATTGAAGATTTCCTGCCATTCCTTTCTGGCCTGCCAAGTTTCAGTAGATATGTCTGTAACCACTCTGATAGGTGTCCCTTTGTATGTGAGGGCCCTTTTATCCCTAGCTTCTTTCAAAATTCTCTTTTTTCCTTATATTTTGCCAGTTTCACTATGATATGTTGTGCAGAAGATCAATTCAAGTTACATTTGAGGGGAGTTCTCTGTGCTTCTTGAATTTCAACATCTACTTCCCTTCCCAGGTTGCAGAAGTTCTCTGCTATAATTTGTTCAAGGACTCATTCGGCACCTTTCCCTCTCTCTTTCTCTTCTGGAATTCCTATGATATGGATATTGTTCCGTTTGATTGTATCACTGAGCTCTTGAACTCTCCTTTCATGTTCCTGGATTAGTTTATCTTTCCTTCTCTCAGCTTTTTCTTTTTGTATAATTGTGTCTTCTAAATCACTTATCCTCCTTTCTGCTTTTCAATCTGTGCATTGGATGCCTCCATTTTATTATGTATCTCATTTATAGCATTTTTTAATTCATCACAACTATTTTTAAGCTCCATAGTCTTTGTAGCAATAGTTTCTCTGATGTCTTCCATGCTTTTTTCAAGCCCAGCAATCAATTTTATGACTATTGTTCTAAATTCTTGTTCAGTTATGTTGTTTATATCTGTTTTGAGCAGTTCTTTAGCTGTCATTTCTTCCTGGTATTTCTTTGGAGGAGAGTTCTTTCCTTTGTTATTTTGGTTAGCTTTCTATCTCTTGTTAATTTTAAAAGCTTATTATGCATTCTGCCCCTGTGGGTGCTGCTGTATAAAAGAGGGCTCTTTGACTGTCAGGGTCTGTCCCTTCAGGAAGGGTTCTTTGAATGGTGTCTCTTGGTTTCTCTTGTTGAGAATTTGGTTATTTTTTTTTTCCCTCCTCATAATCGTATTTGGGACTCTCCACCATGTGTACTTTGGCTTGTTTCTTGAGATAGCCTCACTTATGTGGTTTCCGTCCCGGTATATTCTGTCTCTTCATCTTCCCAAACTCCTGTGGCTAGTGTCCTATGACTTCAGCCCTTCTCTGTTTGAGAGATGGGTGCAAGCGAAATGCACGGAGCTCCCTACTTCTCCGTCATCTTGCCCCATCTCCCTATGTTGTCTTTTGAAAGAGGTCAATGTAAACACACAGAAAGTCTCAACAATGAATTGTAAAAAAGTGTACTTTGGTGTCTATAATAATTAAATTAGGATAGGAGGAAATTTCTCTTTTGATAATTCATAAGGGAAATGTAAAGTTATTTTGACAGAAAGCCTTTACACTGACTCTGGGTACTTCTCTCTTTCCCAAACACTCAACCCAGAAAAACTGCTGGCTGGTGTTCACCTGTGAAATTGAGTGTGCACACAATTCAACCTCTGTAGACAGAATGAAACACTGCAAACGATAAGAGAGTGATGTGAATTTGTAAGAAATACACGTATGCCATTGGAGTCTAATAGAAATATTTTAACCACTGGCCTGAATCCAATCTGCACAGTAATTTAATAGACTATCAACCACAAATGCAATCCATAAGGCAAATAAATGGTACCAAATGCAATAGGTGATTTTCTTGAAATGGGATTGGTAGAATCAAACTAATCTATGTGAAAAAGGAAGCTGCCTGGCAACATCATACAGTTAAAATCTTCAACAAGAAAGTGTAACCAATCATATCCTTATGACATAATGCTTTGGAAGATACTGATCAATACTATAGGACATAAAAAATCTGAAAGATTTTTTTTAATCACCAAGAATTTCTTCTTTTTCCTAGCATATGTTTATCTCATTAAATGCAGAGGAATTCCATGGGAACAAAATTGGAAGCCAGTGTTTTCTGAGAAATATGTAAGTATGCATGTTTAAATAATGATTTTTTTCTTTCAAAGCAACTTATTGCAACTTGTATCGTTTAGACATCCTTTTTAGAATTCCACTTTAGGGAATCATTTTAAGAGTCATCTAAGGAGCCCTAAAAAGAAATTAATCTCCTGACTATAATCATTACTCAGAGATGAATTCAGAGGGTTGTGATTAGCTACAACCTAGCTCTACTGAATAGAAATACTTAGATTAATTTCTTTTTAATTTTTTTGTTTATTTATTTCTGAGAAAGAGACAAACACAAGCAGATGAGGGGCAGAGAGAGAGAGCAGGAGCAGGGGAGGGGCAGAGAGAGAGAGAGGGAGACACAGAATCCAAAGCAGGCTCTAGGCTCTGAGCTGTCAGCACAGAGCTTGATGTGGGGCCCAAACCTGCCCACAGTGGGTCAGATCATGATCTGGGACAGAGTCAGATGCCCAACCAACTGAGTCACCCAAAGCCACAGTGCCCCACATTATGACGTAGAGTCATAATAAAAACATTATAAGGAAAAAATGCAGACAAATAATTGTAGAAGTAAACCATTGGTCTTTTATTCATGGAAAGACTTCAAGAGCACAATCAATACCTTACTAGATGGCCTTGAATTCTCTAAAAAGACAGAAGCAAACGCGATGATATGAATATCCCTTCTAGCTGAGGATTAGATTCTTTTTTTTAATCATATACATAGTATGAGACAAAAGTATTTCCCACATAATATACTGGTTAAATGTAGCTTTCTCTGCCAACCATATGATATCATCCATATAATTCCCCACTTACACTCTTTCCCTCCATAGATGATCAGTTAAAAATAAAACATAAAATAACCAAGAGATTTTGTTTCTAAAGAAAAGTTAGTCTTGCCATTAGAGACCAGATTGTTGATGACCGAAAAAAAATGGAGGATAATTTGAAAAACACAATACAATATTTTATCCATTTATTCAAACAACAAAAAGGTATTTATGACTTATTATGTGACAGTCAGTGTTCTAAGTATTAAAATGCAGAGGTTAAAAAAAGGAGACGATGGCCTCTGACTTCATGGAGTTTGCACTCTTATAGGGAAGATAAACTTTAAACTAAGTTACACAAATAAATATACAATTAAACATTTTGATAAAGTCTCTGATGAAAAATTAAGGTCTATGATAGAGAAGAGATGATCTAATTTAGATTGAAGAAAGAAACATTTATTTGAGTTCTTCAAGAATATAGGGATTTATAAGGTAGATGCTCCCTTCAGGGAGATAAAGCAATGCGCAGAGACACTCTGCAATGTGAGAAAAATCTTGATATTTTCAAGGGAGTGAAAGTTAGGTAGTGAGACAGGAGCTTCCCTGGTGATAGAGAATATGAGAGAGGAAGCTGGGAAAATTGGTGCAAGCCAGGTAATGCAGGGCTTGGTAAGATATGTCAGTGGTTTGGCTTTGTTTTGATAAATTCAACAGGAAACTATTGAAGGGTTTTGAGCAAGGGAAGGACCTGGCCAAACTTAGTTCATAAAAAAGTTCAGTCTGGTACTGGGAATAGTAGGGATGAATCATAGGTAGTGGTCATGAGGCTATTGCAACTGTGACATAATGTGAGTAGGACTCAGGTAGCGACAGTGGAAAGAAGCAGACAGTTTTGAAATATCCCTGTCTGATAGTACAGTGTAAATTGAAGGTCATGAAATAAATAAACATCAATTGCTACTTCTTGACTCAAGATAAAACTTTGGCAATAACTTTACAAAAAATACTTTAAATGAAACTCTTTATAGTAACAATGTACAGAAAACACAATAGGGTGATTGAGTTTATAAAGCTAATCACATGTTTACCTACCAGGAGAGTTCTCTAATCCCTAGAATACTATCTGATGAATACACTAGTGTCAAAGGTTTCTATTGCAATTAGAATCCCACTAGGTGGAATTAAGTTCAGAATTTATCAATTCATAGTGATTTTACTTTTATGTGGCTACTATAACCTGAAGGCTTAAGAGAATAGAAGCAAAGAGAATATGCTCAGATGGATAAAAGGTAAGACAAAA
This sequence comes from Proteles cristata cristata, assembly GCA_017311185.1. NCBI lineage: Eukaryota > Metazoa > Chordata > Mammalia > Carnivora > Hyaenidae > Proteles > Proteles cristata. Next base: position 941,210 of record JAESUZ010004037.1, on the reverse strand, counting down.
CAAATTATTTACTCTTAAGTGAATATACATAAATATGACAAAGGAAATCATGAAACAGGATTTCTGAAGAACTTGTTCTTCAATGTGACTAGGGATTTGGATACATTAAACTGAAAACAGTTATGAGTCAATGCCCATATCAATAAAAGTTAAAAAGGTTTGAGCGATGTTAAACACGGTCCTTGGAGGTAAGCTAATTAGTAAACTAGAGAGTCTTAAAACTCTCAAATGCCATCTTTGAACTGAAGAAGACATCTACTAATGAAGTCCCCAGTGGGCTGATAGTCTAGATTTGGCAGCATGTATATTTCCATAGCTGAATTTCAACTATGTTGATGCATTAAAAGCAATATGAGACACAATGAAATCTGGCCATGTGTAGCAACATGGATGGACCTTGAGGGTGTTATGCTGAGCGAAATAAGTCAGGTAGAGAAAGACAAATATCATATGTGTGCACGTATAGGAGGATTAGGAGGAGCTTAACAGAGGACCAAGGGGGAGAAGAAGGGCAGAAATGGTGGGGGAAAGGGGGAGAGGCAAACTATGAGAGACTCTTGAATGCTGACAAAAACTGAGGACTGGTGGATGTGGGGGGGAGGAGGGGGGGGCATGGAGGAGGGCACTTGTGGGGATGAGCACTGGGTGTTATGTGGAAACTAATTTGACAATAAACTATTTGTAAAAAATAAAAAAATAAAAAAAATAAAAAAATAAAAAAATAAAAAAAATAAAAAAAAAGCAATATGAGACATTACTCTACAAAGAAAAAGGAGGGTGAAAATGTTCACAGCACCATATGCTGAGAGCATTTCAGTTTTAATTTATTGGCTATACCTAATGCATGTGAAAAAAATCAGATGCAACCAAAGGTGATAGAAGAAAAAAAAAGTAAAAAAAAAAAAAAAGAACTAGGTGTAATAAGCACAAGGGTAGATATTTGAGAGGGAACATGATCAATCAAATCCAAATTTCTGGGCCATTTACATATTACAAAAATAAAAGAGGTAAATTTGGCTCTTCCAAAAAGTTTTGTAGACTAAAATATTAGGCTCAATGATCAAGCATGCTGTTATTTCAAATAGAATGTTTTAAAGCAGCATAATCAGACCAGATATTTCATTTGTAAATCTGTATAGATCATCTAATTCCCTTAATCTTGACAAGAGGAAAAAACATTGTTCCAGGAGCTTGGCTAAGACTTACCACTTATTACCAAACCATGATTTATTATACTTCATAGAAAAGCCTCTTGCTCTCAGACTTGCGTTTTCTAATAAGCATCCCACTATGATGCATCACTGAGTGTTTCTTTGTTTTAGCAGTAGAATCTAGAGCAACTGAGTAGGTTCAGGGACCAGAAAACCTTGCAAACTATATTGGCCTGGTATTTATAAAATGGTCACAATGTATAGGAACATACCCAGGAGAGAAACTGGAACATACAAACAGCATGCCTTCTTTCTTCTCTGCGGACACAAGGAAAACCCAATACCTACACCTCTATCGTTTGAAAAATGAAAAATAGATGAACAAGGCAAAGGCACAATTAAAGGAACAAAACAAAACAAAACGTTTTCACCAATGCTAAACAATCTCAATTAAACTAGCACAGCGCACCCTAAGCCTGTCACATGGATTTTGACCATCTTCTTTCAAAATAGTTCAGACTTCTTCAGGCAAAGAAGGACAAATATCATATGTTTGCACGTATAGGAGGATTAGGAGGAACTTGACGGAGGAACAAGGGGGAGAAGAAGGGCGGAAATGGTGGGGGAAAGGGAGAGAGGCAAACCATGAGAGACTCTTGAATGCTGACAAAAACTGAGGACTGATGGATGTGGGGGGGAGGGGAGATGGGCATGGAGGAGAGCACTTTTGGGGATGAGCACTGGGTGTTATGTGGAAACTAATTTGACAATAAACTATTTGTAAAAATAAAAAAAGAATAATTCAGACTTCTTAATCAGACCCTGTCATTACTCTCCCCTCTTTTTTTTTTTTTTTTTTTTATTTACATTTACCTTTGTAAAGTCAGAGAAAGGAAGAGAGGAAGGGAAAAGGGAAGGAAGAGAGGAAGCAACAACAAACCTATCACAGCCTTCTTGCCATCATTGTAACACTTCACTACAGAACTCAGAAGAAAAACAGTTCAAAGCTGTTGAAGGAGGAGGAAGCTAGAGTAGAGCAATAGGTGATGGTCAATCATGCCACTAGAATATGAGAATTAGGGATGGCAGTAATTAAAACCGTGTGCCTGGGGTACAGTATATACATATCTTACATAATTATCTTGCTTCTGTTCTTATTGTTACTTTTTTTTGTCTTCCCCCAAATGGCAGTATCTTTATAGATTTGTTTTCACTTCTGTTGTAAACTTTCTGTAGCACTACACTGACTACGGGCATTCATTATTTTGTTGCTCTTTTCATCTTACTAATCAATGGACAGATAGTAAGTAAGTAGAGTTCAGGAGGAACAGAAAGTCTTTTCTATCTTCTATTAATTAACTTTTTTTTCTGAATAGTTATAACATAAGCCTGAAATTCTACCTAAATCAGCCAACTAGATAATGATCCAGGTTATGATACCATGTCTTTTCAAATGAAAATACCCCTAGGTCTTTAGGCTGGGCTATCCATCACTGACACTTCAATGTAAAGTTAAACTAGATTGTTACCTCCCAAAACTTTGCCTATGCCGGTGTGACTCAAAGGACTAGAATTTCATGGAGGGAGCCAGAGGGGTCATATAAGCAAGTGACACAAACCAAGCATCTATAGTGACTTCAGTAAACAGTAATTACATGGCATCAGAACACATGAGACTGGAGCAGAAAATGGTGAAGGTACAGAGAAATGGGAAACTTCATATGCCTGGTAATCTTGCCTCCAATTGGCCCTGTGACCCACTGTATTTATTATTAAACCTTCCTTTAAATCGTTTTTTCTTTTCCATCATCACAGGTATTCTTCAGGTCATAAGTTGGTTGTAAATGCAATTCTCCCATATTTTATCAGTGCTTATAGAGTTGTTTAATCTTGAGATGAAGTGTAAACACTGATTTAAAAAAATAGAATCTTTGGGGACAAAGAAGTTTTCAAATAACACTTTTTCTGAGAATTGGTAGAATGAGGAAAAATGTTGACTAACAGTTCAAATACTGAAGGAGGATGAAAGGAAAAAAGAAAAAGAAATATATGAGAAACAAGGGAAATAGCTGATGGGGTTGTATTAGTCAAAAGTAAGATAGTAAAAACAGCAGTGTTTTGCTGTTGGGTGAGATGAGAAATGATATTTATTATAACAAGGGTGGGAGTTAATGTAGTCAGGGGAAGCTAGTACAGAAACAGAGAGTAGGAAAATGTAGACACAAAGGGAAAAAGATATTTGAGACAGAAAGGAAATTTCATGTTATCTGTTTTCTTAAGTAAGAGAAAGGCTTGTGATATTCTTGAGGAAAAATGATGGGGGGTGGAAAGATGGTATGAATAGAGGAATCGATAAATGTGTCTTTAATTCCCCCCTTCAAGAAAAAAATTTTAAATTTTAATTGAGCTTGTCCTGCATGATTGCAGGTTTTATGTTTGTTTGGTTGGTTGCTCTTGTATTTTCACATTTCTCCATATCAGTTGCAACAATTAGGGTCATGCTGTTAATTTTAAAGGACCAGCCTTGCCTTACTTTAAGGAAAACTTAAGAAAATCACTCATACCTGAGAGGATCAATAAGACAATCTTGAGTGGGAAAGTGTCTGGAGGCAGAGGGTCAAAGTATTTACATACTGTCTGGTATGAGATCTTTTCCAATCTCTGACATTAGAAAGATGAGCAACAGGTCATAAGGTATCAGCAATCTGTGAAGCAATTAGAACAATACAGAGAGGGCTTTGTTCATCTTGGAGATTTACTGATATCTGACCCTGCTCTTCCATAGGAATAATCACCAGCCACCTCTGGTTCAATCTCAAGCCAGGTAACTAATACCAGAGTAGGACAATCTACTCCCTGGCCTCTATCATCTAAAACCCAAAGAATCCACTAATCTACTCTGATCTTTTCTTTGAGAAGCATTCTATCCGTAAGACTCCACTTCAGGAGTTGAGAGGAGGGAAGATTGCATCTGTGTTGTTGTTTTTTTCTTTTTTGCTTCTTCTGAGTGAAGTGTAACTTGGCTTCTTGTTTTGTTTTAAGAGTCTAAATGTCAAGAGTGCTTAATTTGATCCATTTTACATATGTTAAGAAGGAAATCAGAAATCCTGTTAAGGGCTGAATGCTAAGAGCTCTCATCAGTGACTTGAATCTATCTTGGTATTAACTTTTTACATGTTTATAAGTTATTTTGGAGTCATGAAATTTGTATTAATATGATAAAGACAAAATCATCAAATTATAAGGATATAATCCACTTACCTTCATACTAAGATACTACTTTTCTTTGATCCTTTGTGTACACTTCAGCCACAAGGGCATTATTTTGCTGAATAAGGTCTAAGAGGCTTGGAAAGGAGATAAGAAAAATCAGAAAATGTTTAAATGGATTGGAATAGGAGAATGCATGAAAATATAGAGAAGAAATTATCAGTGGTAGCTCAAAGAGATGTGAAGGAAGAAAGTAACAGTATTGGAGGAGCTAAGCTAAAGGAAGTGAGTTATGAGGGAAAGGACCAGTTAGCTTGGGATTTTTATTTGTAAAGGAAAAGGGAAGACAACAAAGAGAGAGGTTGAGATTTGGTCAGCTGCAACAAGAAATAGGACTTTGACCAAAAAAAAAAAAAAAAAAAAAAGAGGTGCTTAGTTACACTGCATACCATGCAACATAATTCCCTCAGCTGAAATCCTCTGAATCTTCTCAAAGTAAAGCATTCTCTTCAACTTTGTTTAACACTATAACATGCTGTGATTGTTCTTAAAGTCAAAAGAAACAAAACATTTCAGAGACTTGTGGAGTTTTAGATATAATGTGATTGTCCAGCTGCACCTCCAGTGAGCCAAGACTGACATTTCATCATGAGAGTCAGGTTGCTGAATTTGGGGGACAAGCCAAAGCACATACAAGTCATGACTGAATTGCCCTTATAGCTCCATATTAAGGTGAGAAGCAAATTGTAGGAATTACTCTGAGTTTGGAGAATGCCTGATCTGTAACTAGGTTGATCAAATGGAATAGAGAGCCTTAGAACTTTGGGAGATTGCCAAACTGTAAAAATCTAAAAAACTCTCTCATGAGGCTACGGGATGGAAATTAGTGTTTAAGCCACATCTACAGACACATAATTTATTAAAACATTCAAGTCTTTCTTAGAAGAAAAGAAGAAGTCTGTGGCAGGTACAATTGAATAGTTTTAGGGCCTTTTCCTGAACTCAGAGTTAAGACCTGATTCATTGGTACTTGGAAACCTCAGGGAACTGAAAAATCCCTCCTGTAAGGAACCAGAGAAGTTTTCAGAAATTACATGCACAGCTGGGAAAAGAGAATGTGCTTCTGAAGTACTACAGTAATGGCAGGTCTCAGAAAATGAGAATCAACAGAGATTAAGAATAATATTGTAGGTTTCACATCAAAAATAACTTGAGGATTTAAATATATAGACTTCAATTTCCATGGCTAAATGCTTAGTAACCCTAAAAAGAATGCAGAGCAATACAGGGAGTTGATGGTCTCAATTTATAAAAATGTGTCAGAGAAAGAGGGGAAGTTCTTCAGATAGTGATGAGAGATGCAAGAATCTTTGGTAGATCACAGTTGTGCTAGAGCACTGTTTAGAGAAATAAAATGGCTAGGTCAAATCAGTGCAAAAGAAATGTAAAACGAGTTTGCTGAACAGACTTTTCAGAATCCCAAGAGGCCATCTGCATTATCAATGTTAGTAAACTTACTTAAAGATAAGGAAAAAGACATTGTCATAGCAGTACTTAATGACAGAGCCAAATACTGGATTTCAGGGTAAAGGTTCCAGGAAAGGCATGGGGGACTGAAAAGTTAAAATAGGGAAGAAAGCATATACAAGAAATAAATCTTTAAATATATAAGTCCTCATGGGCATGGATAGAAACATATCTTCACTTTCAGTCAAGAAACCCTCAGAACTAGACTGGGGCAATTTTTATGGATTATGTCTCTACATTTACCTTTTGTTCATAAGAATTGGTGAAAGAGAGCATCTCTCTAGCAATTTAACACTAATCTCCTGAAATGTAGCAGAATCCAGATGTGGGGACAATGCCTCTAAAACATGGATGTCAGCTAAGGTCTTTGGGACATAGCAACACCCTGTGTTTATTTCAGTTATGTTGGCAGATTACACTTAAGAAAAAAGTTATCAATGAAAACATCAACCATTTTATGATTGAATAAAAAAAACACTTTGCTGAGCATAGTCCACTTAAATCAAAAGCAAGAGTAACAGAAAGACATGACACTCATCCAGTAGGAGGTGTAGAAGACCAAAAGATTGAGATTTGGATGGAAAGTGACACTCAGTGTCAGTGTATATATTATCATCTTTTTGATAAAAGTTAAATTACAACATAGCCAAATACCTTATTAAAATTTATCTTATATCCCTTCTTTCCCCTAACATCTGAAGAGATCCTTTACTTACTGAAATCACTGAGTTGTTCAGCTACAGAACATTTGCCACACTGAATTAAACTGTGGTAAACATAAAGACAGAAAAGTAGCAAATGACAATAAATTGAGCAATATAATCTTAGAAAGGACATGACAGTAACTGAAGAATACATCTGGAAATAATCAAAAAAGTTTAACTGGAGGAGGGTTCCAGAAGTAGAGTTATATGTTGAGGAGATTCATCATGGGTTGATTGAAAAATGGATGCATTTTCATTTTCATTTATTTATTATTTGAAAGACAAAAAATCATGATAGGATAAGAATTATTTTTTCTAAAGTTGTGGACAGAGATATGATTCCTTCTCATCTTTCAAGTCTCAAATGTCACCTATCTTCAGAGACCTTCCTTGTCCATTTTGTACAAAGTAGCCACACATACCACACCTCCTTTTAGATACTCTCAATCACATAATTTGTTTATATATTTCACGGCACTCTGCAATTAATCTTATTTATGTATTTATTTATTTATTGTCTCTCTAATTAGGATCCATAAAGTCAGGATCCTTTTCTGTCTTGATCACACTATTCACAGACCTACCATATTCTTGGTCCAAATTAGATATATCCAGTAACTATTTCCTGAAAGAATGATTCATTGAAAGACTGACTGAATAAATGATGAATGAACAGGGTTTTCTAGAAAATGTTTCTTTGTTATGTACAGTGTAACTTCCCAAGCCTTGCTTTGTTCTAATTACATTAATATAAAGATTTTTTTAATTAGATTTAAAAGTGCTCATGTTCCCTCCATTTTGTTGGGATAAAAACAACTACCCATGTTTTGACAGAGGAGTATGACAAACTCAAAGAATACCTTTGTTTTGACAAGACTGAGGGTAACATATTACTGTCATTTTACAGAATAAATATGTACCCTTTGCTCACATTTGATTTGTTTTCATGAAAATCTTTATTTCCTTTGTCATTCTAACAGTTTGTGATTCAGCAAACTTTCATCCCTTCATATACAGTATATAAGAGCATTCCTCAAAATTAACTTTAACCTATTAACTCTGTATCAATAACGCATGCAATTTTGATCTCCATAAAGTCATGTAGTTAGTTAATTGATACTTTAATTATTTTAATTGAGTTATCACAACTCAATTCATGTAAAGAGGTAGAAAATTCTACTCTAATCAACTCTTCCTCACAACACCACTTCTAAACTGAAAACTCAATACACATTATTATCCTTTTTTATTTCTTACTTGTCAACTGAATTCCATAATCCAATTAGGCAACCTGGTATCAAAGAACTTAAGTTTGTCTCTAAATTAAATCCCCACTCAACGGATTGCCTAGGATGGGTGTAAGATTTTCAGCCACCTCTGAGCTGATCTCTTACTAATCTTCAAATCCTTGGTAAACAAAAGTATCTATGGTGATATTACAGCTTTCAAGCTCCCAGTGATGAACTTACTTTCAAATCTAGCTCCTTTCTCCATTCCAATCTTAGTATCCTAAATCAAATCTTTATTAAAACTAATCAGGCTTTTATCTTTAAAAAATTTTGTGTTGAGTTGCCACTATCTTTTTTCTTGGGTAAGGGACAATCCAGGAAGGGCCCTTCTGTGTCTATGATGTTGTTGTTCACAGCTGTTCTTGATAGGCCTAGTACAATTTTGGGAACAGGATTGTTGTGTGCTGAAGGTTGGACAGTAGCTCTTATTCTTGCCTACCTTAGGTAGTTATTCGGTACATTTTTTAATTGGCGTACTATGTCTGAAATGTCCTTGATACCTTTGGAGTTTTTCTGAGAAATGGACGAGTAATGCAGCATCAACTTATTAAAACACACTGTAAGCCTTAAAAAAACAAACAAAACAAACAAAAAAACTTCAGGACCACTGAACTGCTACACTAACTAGCTTTTCTATTTTTAGTTTAGAAGTCCTTAAACTTTGAAAGAGACCCTAAGAAAAGGAGGTCTCATAACATTTCAGATCATTCATGTCTCAGTAAAAACTCCTGTATGCACTCGCAAAATACAAACATTTATGTATTCATAAATTAGGTGTCTGTTTCATTTTGCTAATGTATAATATACATTTTTAAACATACAAAAAGAAATTTAAGAGGTGAAGTAGAAGTAAATACAAGCTCTAATGTTTTTTTTTTTCCTAAAGTGCAGTGAATCATATCCTTCTGCTTCGTGGTGGTTCTTAGATGCCTTTCAAAAGTCTATCAATTATTATATTTTATATGTGCATATATAGCATTTAAGTCATCTTGACCTCTTAGGTTAGGATCCAGAGAATACATCACTTACACTGCCCCCAGATTTATTTTACTGAAACACAGATCTTATCCTGATACTACCTTCCTTTTCCAAAATTCTGTGGCTGTTTAAAATATTATATCCTTTCTTCTTTGGTTAGTGAACATAGTCTACAAAATCTGGGGCCAAACTTTGTAGCCTTACTTCCTTGGTAGGTCTGCTGAGTCCACAGAAAACACCCTTTCCTCTAGGGTACTATACATGGCACATATTTGTGTCATTTTCTACTTATGAAGGAAACTACTAATCATATTTAAGTAATCCTAGAAAGATCTACCATTTATTAAACACTTACTTTGGGTGACAGATGTCCATTGTATTTTTCAATTCTCACAGCATTACAGGATAGGTATTATTCCCAATTTACAGGAGAGTAGACTGTGGGTCAAAAAGTTATTATATTTTATGAAAGATCACATAGTTGGATTCAAAGCCAAGCCTTGAATTCAAAACTCAAAACTTGGGCATGCAATCACCACACTGACCTGCTTTTACTCCTCAAGTGCCCTTTAGGTAAAGCTTATCCTGATGGTCCAGCACCCATTGCATTTCTCCCTAGCAGCATGAGAAGGTATCTGCCCTATTCTACTTGGCACTTTGTTCACACATCTAAGCACTTACAATACTATATTTGAGTAATTTATGTGTTATTGTAAACTACTAGAAGGTTAGGAATGTTTTAATTGCTATTTCTGGCTCATTTATCTGGCGTTTAATAAATGTCTACCAATACTCTTACAGTAATATAATATGTTAATATTTGATTGTGAATATGAAAATTTTATTTTTAAACAAAAAATGGCCAGTGTCCTTATTTTCATATTTCTGTTTCCAAGTTCTTATGACCTAGGGAACCAGATGTTACCAATACTTGGGACCATCTCCCAACCAAAAGTAGTGGTAGAGTGAATAAAATATTTTTGGAAAAAATTTAAAATCTGAATTTTGTCAAACTCAAAGATAAAAATAAAGAGTTGGCACATCATCTAATACTTATAATTCAAAAAATCTCCTATTTGCAAGGAAAAAACACCTTAAGTGCCTTAGAAAGAATATAAATGATACAACAGATCCAGATACAACAACAAGCAGAGATTATGTAATCTTACAACATAAGCTAAAGCATACATTTCAAATAAGCAAAAAGTGTACGAACAGGTAAGTAGCCAGAAATATTGTCACCACTGCTTGAGACAAAATTGAAATTCAGTCTGGACTTGTCCCACAGGCTGTCAGCTAACAATATCAAGTGTGTTTATGGATAAATTTAGCTACATCCTCTCTTTTATGACCTTGGCATGTATTTCCAGAGAAATATCCCATGAAGAATCTGTCTTCCAGTGATTTTCTAATGACTAAATATTAGTAGAAGATTACAAATCATATCAGTTGAAACCCATTTAAAGTAAATAATATATGTATGAAATAAAATCTATTGTATATATAAATGTATATAGAACCCATATACATTTTGGCAGGATAAATAGAAAAGTGAGATCCAATTTGAGTGTATAAATTGTCAGAATCATAACCATCACAAATATTTTATATGCCTTCCATTCATGAAAACATTCTTCTAAGATGACCAGTTAAACCTCTTTTACTTCTAACAAAATTACTTTGTGCTATTGCCAATAAAGAAAAGGCTTAACCTTGGGAAAAGCAGGAAATGCATTTTGCCAAATGAAGTTTTCTCAGAAACAAACATTCAAATAAAAGAAGAGGTTAAAAAATACATGCCATTTGGGTTTGGTTTTGTCTTGTTGCTATTCCCACCTACAATCACCAAGAAAATCTTTACACAAAGGTATATTCAACAGTCCACATGCAAAGAGAATATACAGTTATTTATTTGCCTTTCAGAATTTTGGAAAATCAACCTTCTTAAAAAATATTGAATTATACCCCAAGTACATACCAATGAAGTTTCATTTGAAGAATTAACCTCAGTAATAACATGGCAAGATAGGGTAATCAAGATGAACTAATATTTAATTTCAATTTATATAGACTAGAGGTCATGGACTTTAGATCTTGCCCCGCCTGCACTGAAATCATGTTTCCTGCTCTGACTAGCTCTGTGACCTGAAGGGTTCTGGTCACCTTCTGTTTATGCAGCCTAAGTTTTCCTTCTTGAATCTAAGAACGATGGAGCTTTGGTCACAGCTCCTTGGTGATATCTATATCTATATCTAATCTATAGATATAGATTAGATATAGATATAGATAGATATAGATATAGACATAGATGATATAGATAGATGTGTATCTATATAGATATAGATAGATATAGATATAGATAGATATAGATGTAGATGTGTATCTATAGATATAGATAGATATAGATATAGATGTGTATATATATGTATATATGTGTATGTACATACACACACACACACACACATATATATGTATGTGTATATGTATATACACCTCAGCTACAGCATACTTCTGATTAATGTGAGGACAGAAAGAGATGTAAGAAGACTTCAAACTCAGAAATTTTTTCTGAAACCCTAATTGCAAAAAGATTACTCAACTTCATTATGTTCATCCTGGGTCAGAAAACTTGGCTTCTAAGATTTTAGGTATAAAAATTGTATTTTTCAGAAATATAAAAGAACAAAAGAAGTTGTATTCAAGATGTATCATGAGGAGCCAGCAGAGAAGTTGCTTCTCCATTTTTAAATAAGCATGTGCAAGGCTGACTTCTCCATAATGAGATTAGTTTGGGAAATTGTTAAATGTTCTCATTTCCTTGCCAAAGAGCCCTCAGAAATTCACAGCTCATTAGAACCTTCAGAGTAGTTAATAAACAAAGCTTGGTATTATTACCTAATTAAAATATATCTCATTTCAACATTTTATTACCCACCATTAAGATTCTTCTGCTACAGAGGTTACATAAAAATTATTATTCTGCTTTCTTTTAATTGCAAGTTTCACAGAGTAGTTCTTTCATACCAAAACACATAGAAATTGCAGATGGAAAGTCATGTCACCCAATCTAAATTCATTTCAATAAAGTCTGAAACACTGTTCTGAATGCAAAATGATCTAGGAAATCTACTTCAGATCTTGTACCTTAATAGTTGCTTCTATCGTATGCTACTAAATCATAAATACAAATAAGAATTTGAATTTAAAATCCATCTATGAGGGCATTTTCTATACCCTTATTCTTTCACTAATACTTCTTGGCACAGTGGAAGGAGAATCAGAAAGGGATCTAAATGCTAGTTTTTGCTTTTGCCATCTCGTGAAACTTGGGACAAACTGCTTATTCTCTATGTGTCTCATATTCTCACCTTTAATATGCTTACAATAGCTTCCTTGCACCCTACATATAATGTTTACAAGGATAAAATGGAATTAACTCATAAAAATTAACAGTTATCTTTTAAAAACTTTTTCTTATGACTGAGAGGTGGCATAATGGACACTAAGAATCAATCCCACCAACCACCACCCACTGAGAATGGCCCAGGAGAAAGGAGTTCTAGTTTTGGGTGAGAGGACATGATTCATGGAGGCCAAATAAGTGAAGACAAAAAGTATACACTGCAGGGATGTCTGGGTGACTCAGTCGGTTAGGTGACCAACTTTGGCTCAGGTCATGATCTTGTGGGTCTGAGTTTAGGCCCTACATTGGGCTCTGTACTGACAGCTCAGAGCCTGGAACCTGTTTTAGGTTCTGGGTCTTCCTCTCTCTCTCTCTTTCTCTCTCTCTCTCTCTCTCTGGCCCTCCCCCACTCATTCTCTGTCTTTGTCTCTGTTTCTCTCTCTCAAAAATAAATAAAAAACATTTATTAAAAAAATTAAAAGTATACAGTGTATTTGGTAAGTCTTGACCTCTGTAAAAGGAGTTCAGTAGGGGTAAGTAAGGTAAAAAAAAAAAAGAGGGACTATAAGCTGGGTGGCAGCATTCCCTCCAAAGGTGTGAAAGTGGCCAGGAGGAGCCAAGGCATAGGGTGGATCCTCTGATGGCCTGAGTGTCAAAACAAAAGGCGCTCTAGCAGCACCTGGGTGGCTCAGTCCATTAAGTGTCTTATTCTTGATTTTGGTTCAGGTTATGATCTCACAGTTTATGAGATGGAGCCCTGTACTGGGCTCTGTGCTTACAGCATGCAGTCTGAGATTCTGTCTCTCCCTCCCTTACTCTTTCTCTCTCTCTCTCAAAATAAATAAACATTCAAAATAACCAGAAGGGACTTTTACAGTATAACACAGGAAGGAATTACTGGAGAGCAAGGGGGACTCTGCACTTAGCTCCATGAGCTGAGGGCTCTGAACTGCTGGGAGTAGGGTGATACTTGCCTATAGTCTTGACAGAATTCTTTGTTAAACGTTAGCAAGAAGTTATAGGGGAAACCTGAGAAATGCAGGGATTAGGTATTCTTCAGCCCCTCATATGGTGGTAGACCCAGCTGTTGTACCTGGTAGTTAAGAGAATTCTAGCCTCTCTGTTGGGCATGCATGCAAACTTTGGACTCCAGCCACATAAAACTGGGCTTTGGGCCTATAAGACTTTTTCCTAAGAGATGAAGAATCATCACAGCCTGTGGTAGATTGATCTCCTCATTTAAGAATATCTCTTTCTATTTCAGACTCTTTTACTCTTTTGTTCTGCTCAAGTACTTGAGTCAATGGCCCTCAGGCACACACCTATTTTCTTTAGGGGAGGTGGGGAGTGATGGGATCTTTCTGCTGGAGCATGAAGTGGGGGATTACTCTAGACAGCTGGCTGCAGAGGAGATGCACTGACGACAGTGGACCAATGCAGTGCAAGGGACTGGATACTTGACACTCTTTCTCTCCTCTGCCACTTAGGCCTGGTATGTCTGTTGTCTTTTCTCAGGAAACAAAAATCATACACCTGTCTCTTTTCTCGGTGACTTATGTGGCTTTAACCTTGGCTACCACACAGCTAGGTCACCCAGTGTATGTGAAAGACTCTCAGTAGATTAGTCATGACCTAGACATGGACATTTTTGTTTAGCAGAGCATGTTAAATTGAGAGGATCATGGATGATGTGTTTTTAAACACTGATATTTAATGATTATGTAGATATTTTCAAGCTTCACAATTCTAGTAGCACTCCTACTTACATAAATAGATAAGAGTAACAAACTGATAACTTATGAATATAAAATAAACACTGTAATAAGAGTGTAGTAAGGTGATCTACCCATGTCACAGTTCCAGTTTCATTAACTATTAGCCACAAAATCTGGGGCAAGCCATTTATGCACTTTTTAGTTTCATTTTCATCAGCTTTAAATCAATTATTTTGAATTAAAGGATCTATCTCTAAGATCCTAGAATGACACAGATGTCTCCCTTGACCATTTTTTTTTTTACCAGTTAAAATTTCAATTAATTTCCATGGAACTTGGTAAGTTCTTCAGAACAAAAAGAAGAAAGTTCTATGAAGGCAAGGATATGTGGTCTTGCTCTCTGCTATATTCTAAGCATGAAGCTGGGATGCTGAGTGAACATGGTGACCGCCTTAGGGAGCTCACAGTATAGGCTGGTTGCCTATCAACATCACATGCTGTCAGAACCTACTCAGAAAATCTAAGACATACAGTCACTGCAACTCTAAGAATTCTGTGATGTAGAGTTGGTAATTCTTACTCCCACAGGAGCAACACAAGATGTGTTCCTGAAATCCCAGCTAAAATGCTTAATGTACATTCCTAGTGGAGTGATGTCATAATATTTAGTAATATACTTCCTACGAAAGTAACTTCCATTTCTTGGTCTAGGAACCCAACTACAAAATGCCTGATGTTAAGTTAAGCTTATCTTAGTCGGTTAAACATCCAAATTTCGCTCAGGTCAAGATCTCACAGTTTGTGAGTTCAAGCCCCACATCAGGATCTGTGCTGACAGCTCAGAGCCTGGAGACTGCTTCAGATTCTGTCTCCCTCTCTCTCCCTGACCCTCCCCTGGCTCTGTTAAAAATAAATGAACATTAAATTTTTTTTTAAAAAAAGGGACTTCAATTATCATGTTCTCAAGGAACTACATAAAGGAGCTTTAGGAAAATAACTTTTCTGTGAATTTAAAATTGTAAATTACCTTCTGAATTCATCATGCTTTCTCTTTAATTTAATGTGATGTGATAATATCAACATAAATTACTCCAATGCAAAATAAAAGTAGTTCCAAATATTTACTTTCTATGATTTGTAAGATTCACATCAAATACCTCTTTTTTAACAAGTGTCAGAAGCCAAATTCACTTCCTGTAAAGCCCTATTTATAAGCTTTAAGTGTTTACAATTTTATGGCTTCAAAAGTTTATGATGCTCTGAAATTTTTTTTTGCCTTAAACCATTTTTTCAATTTACTGATGATGTGCTTTATTAAAAACTCAATAATTGAATCTCAGCAGCAGAGACTGTGGCACACTATATTACATTTATGATAAGGGCATAAAGTTGTTTAAGTCCTTTTTGCCATGTAGAAAACTATTTTTTTATTACTGGATCATTTGTAAGTTTTTTCAAATAATGCAGTCATTAGGTCAAGGATAACCATGGGAAATTCTGCTTCTAATAAAGGCTTTAAAACCACATTTTCTTAATAAAGATAAGGACTTGTACCTACTGAATAATATAGTCTCCACTGCTTGTTTACAATTTTACAAATAAACTATTCATTATGAGAATATTTTATAGGAAGAAAAAACAATATTGTATTATCTAAGCAACTTTCAATCAAATATGAACTTAAAGCCCCTTTTCACAGAAATTTAGTTCAGACTTCAGTCATGTTTTTTTCTTCACTACCACTACATTATGTAATGTGGTTATCATTTAATATGTAAATATGTATTAGGCAATCCCATTTATTATAAGGGATAAGAAAGGAATATAATGTATGACTCTGAGAAACTAACAGAATGAAATGGGAAAATTGAAATATCCACATATCATATATTTGAGATTTGTTCTAAGAAGGTTCTTGAGCACAAATAAGTAACCCAGCTATTTTCTACAGCCTAGAGGAGGGGCAGTTTCAGACCATTAAATACTTTCTACATCTCAACCCAAATACAAATCTATTCCAGCAACATTTGAGAATTCCACACCCTTCCTTCCACACACTTCCTAAGATCTTGGTAATACCCTGCCCTGTCTACCAGTGCATACTGGAATTCAGAATGGGAGAGGAAATCTTTGGTCCTTTGTCTGGGTATTACTGTGCCTTTCCTCTCACTCATACCTTAGTTTTTCATTTCTTTCCTCTTCAGGCTTTTTATTCAACAAACATTAAGTATCTACTACTTCCTGGATGGCTTATACATTAAAGATACATGATAATACATGCTCTCGGCCCTGGCAGAGCTTTCAATTTAAAAGGGTCACAGATAGAAAAGGAATAACTATAGCCCCATGTGAGAATGGACCTGTTTAGAAGGGGCTAAGCGGCAGAGTGAGATCCTCTCATTCAAACTCCTGACAACCAGAAGGTTTCATGCGGGATGTAATGTTTTTGATGTTTGAAGAATGAGGAGAAATTAAAGAGAAGTAAAAAAAAAAAAAGAAGAAGAAAAAGAAGAAATTAAAAAGAGGAAAATGAAGACAAAAGATATTCCATGGATAGGAATATGCACTACATCAAGGAAACATAAAAGTGTGTTCTGCGTTCAGAGAACTCTAAGAATGCATTCATGCTGAATGCAATGAAACTTTGGAAAGACAGCAGGAAACAAGATGAGGGAGACAGCACAGGATTTCAAAGGGCCTGTACACCAGACTCAGAAGTCTAAACACCAGGATAAAAGCTATGAAAATCAATTAAAGGTCTGAAGCAGAGTAGTGACATAATCACAGTTAAGTTCGAGAAAGATTACTCTTACAGCAGTATGGAGAATAGATGGAATAGCTCCAAATAAAGATTAGGAGACTAGTTAAGACAATTCTGTGGTAATCCAGGCAAAAGTAATAACAATAATAGCAGCTAACCTTTATGGAGCATGCATTATGGGCTCAGTTCCGTTCTCAGTGCTTCATACGCATTAGCTCATGCAACCCCACTATCGCCCTACAAAGCATGAATTGCTCTTATTTTTATTTCAAAGATGAATCAGCTTAGGATAGGAGAAAATGATAAGTAACTTGCCGAGGTCCACATAATTGATAAGCAGCAGAACTGGGATTTGAACTCAGGTTTGCCTAGCCTGTGATTTCATTATCATGTGTCTGACCTTGAGGAATAACACTGGAAATGTATTAAAAGAAATATATGCACGAAATACTGGTATTTTAGGAATCTGAGATGACTACACATATCAAAATAGAATTAAGTGAAATAGACTCCTCAGAGGTCTATTTATATTTTTAAAAATGAGGACCTTCAAAAAAAAAAAGAGTTCACACTAAGAGAAGAGAAAGTCAAGGTATAACTCTGACTCAAGGATAATAGGCTTAATCAACATTCTCAACTAATTGGTTGAGAAAACCACTAGGTGTTTACCACTTAAATTTTCCTCTGGTTGACTCCCTAAGGACATAGAAGAAAAAATCAACCCCATTGGCTCGCTCCCATGCCATAGTGTAAGCAGCAGAGAAGGTGACATAAGCAGGACGCAAGTCCCCAGAAACTGGCTACAGCAGCCTCGTGGAAGACTGTAGAAAGATGGTCAGAGACTGATGTACAACTCATCCCAAGCTAAAGACGATTTGGGACTCTGCCTGAGCACTGAGTGCAGCACAGTACAGAGTGAGTCCACCAAAACAGTCACGAAGGATTATAATTACCTCACTCCTGGACCAGGTGTGAGAGTTCATTCATTTAGGTTTTGGGGAACATGTCCATTCTTTCAGGTAACTCGAGCATCAGTGGTGCATTGGAAAAGAATAACTGATACCCTAGCCTGAGCAGCTAGGATATCCCATATGCATAGGATGGAAAACATGGATCATGTCTTCTACATGCACTGCTTCTCCAAGTAAGAGCCCAGAGGTGAGTGAAGGATCACAGAGGTGAATAGAGGTCTTACTGCCAGATGTTGAGAATGTGATATAAGTGAAAACTGTCATCTCCAGAAATAACCTATCATTGCCAAAACACAGAAAGTGTACAAGGTACTATCAGGGCATTCTTTTTCTTCTACAGCCTGGCATGTCAGGAGAAGGTGTCACATCCGTAGTCTGTCCCTGAATCTGAGAGTCTGTCCCCAGAAAAAAATGTTGGAGTAGCCCAGGTAAAGAATTTTTCATATTCTTTTCATTCTAGGTTGGGTTCTCAGGTGAGGCACTTACAGAAATTTCAAATATTTTACTGGAAACAGAATGAAACAGAGGTCTACCTTATTAAGCCTACATTCTATTTACCCTAGGACTCAGCTATCTGTGAGTTTATCTGGGGGAAGTTTGCCATAGTTGGCCAAGGGTCTAATTAAATAAATGACCATGGAATCTAGTGAGGAAGTAAAATACTTGAGGAGAATGCTAGAAAAACAATCACCAGGCACTCAGAGGCAGCAATGGACAGCAGCAGCAACAGTGGCTAGTGGTCATAATCTCTCCAGTGTCCTGGACAGTCAGGGATCAGCATTTACAGTACATTTAGTTTTGAGTTTCCACAGCCTTAATGCAAATCACATGAACATCAGTAATAGTAGCAATATTTTTGTAAGGCAGCAGCAAGGACCCTGGGGACTTTTGTAAGATGATACTGGTGGCATAATTCACTGTTGATCTCAGAAGCAACTGAAGATATAAGGTAAAGATGCTAAATAACAGATTTCGATCAGGTGACAAGTTCTTGAAATAAACATGAGATAACCACTGGAAATACCTGGAAAAGTTTAGGAAGATCTTGAGAGAGGTCAGAATTTCCAAAGATTAGACAGGTTCGGTGTCAAAGAAATATTGTTTTATGATTTATTGTGTAGCCTCAGAAACTTATTTAGGAAGCAAACTGTAAGACTGATTGCATATAGAAAATAAGTGATAGAGAATTTTCCAAAATGACTCCAACTCTTTTTGCTTAGGCTATAGATAGGCGATGATACTTGTCACCAAAATAAAACACATAATAGAAGAAGCAAATTTGGGGCAGGATATGGCTGCCCCAAGGGGTGAGGCTGGTATGATGAATTTAGCTTTTGACCTTGAGTTCTGTGGATTGTACAAGAGGAGACATTCATTGTGGGTATCTAACAGTCTTTATCTCAGGAGAGCAATCAGTAATTTCAAGTAGAATAAAAACAAAGTGCTTATTGGCCTTGCCAATGTATATTTGGTGGATATAAGAGAATGAGAACATTCTTAGTGGAGTGGTGGAGAGAAAGCCAGATTTTTACATGTTGAGGTTGGTGAGGAAGTTTAAACTACTTTCATGTTTCTTTTTTTATCCGCTTCAAAATTCTTAACTAAGAAAGAAGAAAAATAAGATACAGGAAAGGTCAACAATGTTTCTTGGTTGATTTATTACAAGTGGAATGAGGAAGAACTGGAAAATGAAAGAAATTCTATATAAAGAAATAAGTACTGACATCAGACAACTTGAATTTGGGGTGAAAATAAAAGAGAATTTTCAAAGGTATGGGCTGAAACACTCAGTCAGCTTAGCCGCCATCAGAGGAAGGCTGCCAATGGTACCACATTGATTTTCCATATTTCAAGCCTGTTTCTGACTCAGTATTTCTTCTTTGATAGGAGACATTAACATCACAGCTGTCCCTCAATGTAGAATGGCCCTTGTACCTTGGTTGTTTAAAAGAACTTTGGCATAGAGGTATCCAGGTGGCTCAGTTGGTTGAGTATCCGAATCTTGATTTTGGCTCAGTCATGATCCTAGAGTCATGGAATTGAACAGTACATTGGGCTCTGAGCTAAGCATGGGGCCTGCTTGGGCTTCTGTCTCTCTCTCTCTGCCCCTTCCAACCTGCAGGCATGTGCTCACTCTCTCTCTAAGATTAAAAAAAAGAAGAAGAAGAAGAATTGTGGCACAGAGATTAAGAAAGCTTTGGAGACATAGTTTATCTCTGATAGTTTTTCTCAGTGATTGTTAGATGGCAGAAAGCAAGGGAATGACCATCCTAAATATGAGACACATAATCACAAAAACAGCACACTGAAATGGAGAGACGTGGTAACCAGTGTGGCCAATGCTGGCAATACCCCACCCCTTACACCTTGGTTTGCTCGAGTGGTTTGACAGTGGTAATATACAATTTTCATCCTGCTGACAATTTCATACCTCAAGTGCCCACATCTTTTTTCTTATCATCCTGTTCAGTTGCAAGGAGGCACTTCCTGTAGGCATGGGGGAATTAATGAGCCTAAGCAACCTTCAAAAAAGAAGATTCTAGTAAATGCCCTGATGCTTCAGCCTCTTCATTGGTCTCTAGGGACTGATTTCTCAGAGGGTCCTTGGTGAGATCAAGCCCACCTGCTCATGTAGGTAACTCACTTATGACAGAATGGGGGTCATTACAGCATGTGTCACTGGCTTCTCTTCTTTCCATACTTCATTTGAGCATCCTGATAGCTTCCAAATAAACTCCTAGTACACAAATACTTGTCTCAAAGTTAGTTTTGGGGAAACTCAGACTGAAAACCCTGGTAAGGTGTCATCTGGAAATCTAACTTTAAGAAAAAAATTGGCAAAATTGGACGGGGAGATCTTTATGAACAAAGATTGATTACTGTGGTGTTAGTCATGTGACTCAAATCTTCCTCAAATCTATCAGAAAGGTTACAGTAACACTGATATCTGAATCCCAAAAACTTAACTTATTGGCTCTTAGCTCTTATAAAATATTTTTTGAAAGTCCACACATTGTACTTTATGTTTGCTTCTAAATAGCTCAGGGCTGTCACAATCTGAGGCTCTGGCTTTAGCATTTCCCTGGCCTCCACTGTCCTGAGCTGAAGGCCGTGCACTTGCTCCATCACTGATGCACACATGATGCTGTTATTTCTTCTCATTAGCCTATTATAGCTAGGAAGATAATGCTCCCCTCCTGAGTTATGCTCCATGAGGGGATATGTATGCAGCAGATTTTCATGGGGATGACCAAACTATCAAAACATTACCAGTGGAGTCCCTCAGTTTAAACACATGGCTCTTCCTCTCCTTTCCAGGTCACACAGACTGATATATTAGAGCATCTGGAGTGTAAAAGGTGTCCACACCATAGTCACTTCATAATATAACGTGTATCAAATCATCACATGCATACCTTATACAATGTTACATGTCAATTATATTTCAGTAAAAATGGGGGGGGGAAGGTGTCTACACCAGCCATCACATTGAATCCAAAACCATGAGACTATGTTGCCAAGCCTGCTGAATTGCAAATACATTTTAAGAATTTTGTTTTATGGAATTCTTCTTTCTGAAGCCTAACTTGACCAGTTGACATCCCATATTTCCAGTATATCACACACATGCACAACACACACACACAGACTTGCATACACATGCACACATACATACAAACTCACTTGTTCACATATGCACACTCACATGAAAACACGACTCAAGGTTTTCTTTTAGAGGAATGTTATTGCCATCATATTTATTTGTTTCTTTTTTCCTGTCATGAGATTCCCTAAAATCTAAAATTAATGAATATAAATATTTACTTGAAGCAAGGACTGTTAGCCATTTTAAAATTCTAGTCATATCTCAAAGTTTTGGTAGAGTCCCTATTAAAAAAAAGAATGAAAGAATGCCTGGGTGGCTCAGTCAGTTAAGCATCCAACTTTAGCTCAGGTTATAATCTTAGTCTGTGAGTTTGAGCCCTGCATCAGGCTCTGTGCTGTCAGCTCAGAGCCTGGAGCCTGCTTCGGATTCTATGTCTCCCTCTCTCTCTGCACCTTCCCCACTGATGCTCTGTCTCTCTCTGTCTCAAAAATGAATAAATGTTAAAAAATGAAAAAAAAGAGAGAGAGAGAGAAAATGAAAAAAAGAGAAGGAAGAGAGAGGATAGAGGTGAAGGGAAGAAGAAAAAAATGAAAAAAAAAAAGAGCTAGAAATAGTGAGAGAAACCAAAAACTCCAAAAATGAAAATTAAATAAACAATAGAATTATTATCCATTTGGTGGACTCTTAAAATATATTTTAAATGATGTCTATAAAGAGTTTATAGAAGGCCATGAAATGCTCATTATCATTTTAAACTAAAAAAAGATACAAAATATAATATAATCACAACTCCATGAAGGAAAAGCCTGGGGAAAAACCAAAAAGATATTAGCAGTAATTTTCCATTTACCTTTGGGTTACAGAAATATTATTCATTTTTCCAACATTCTTGTTTTTCTATAGTTGTCAATTTTCTAAATAAACTATATATGCATGCATGTGTATGTATGTATAGTTATATACACAACTTTTGTGTGTGAAAGTATGTATCTTTATGATGAACAATATATATTAAACTTGGTTTTACCAAAGAGGATTGGAAACTGATGTCCCTTGGCATCTAAGTCCTGGGTCAGCACCTTAATACAGTACACTCCAGGGCACCAGGCCTCATTTCCTTCTTTGCTAGTGCTGTTTTGAGATCCAGACTTCCATTTCATTTAGAGACTCACTAAGAAAGATGTGGAATTATGGTAGGTATGTAATATAAATGGGCCCCTTTTAATTCCACACTTCTCTCTTATCATTGCTCTAGCAAAGTAAGACAGGTAGGTCAAGAGTTTCAAAATGTTTCTCCTATGTCCAAACTAAAAACAGTAAGTCAAGATTGGGCAATAGGGGGGATCTCTTTTACCAAATAGTACTGAGCAAAGATTTAAAGACACATACTCAACCTACTGATTGCTTTGAACTGGACTAGAATCCAGAGATAAGAAATATCTGCACAGATTAGAGAGGATATTTTTTTCTCTCAAGTCAGGAACAATTGGTTATCTCTCAGGTACTATCTACAGCCAGGCTCTAGGAGCACTTAGAGGTACAAAGTACGCTCTTCAGAGGATTATACCAGGCACAAAGGCAGATCCCCGGGTACTTACCACAAGAAGCAGGAGGAAGATCTGGCTACCACTGTGAACACACAGTCCTCATCTCCAATCGCAGAAGAGGCCACAGGCACCATCTGTGTCAGGCACATCATCTGAAAAAAAAAAAAAAGCCAATTCCTCACTTTTCTTATGACTCACACAAGCATAACATTTCAATTGGTGAAAACAAAATTAATAAATCATTTCTAATATCACTAATTGAAGAAGAAAAGAGAAAGGGAGAAAAAGGAGAAAGGGAGAAAAAGGAGAAAGGGAGAGAAAGGAGGAAGAAAAGAGGAAGGAAAGAAGTTTTCTAGATGTTAATAGTTTTCCAAAGCAGAAGAGTGATTAAAGTATGTTTCTTTGTTGTTTGTTGTGGTGAGATGAATTCTCCCACATCACCCTTCAGACATCTTGAAAATCGCACT
Source organism: Proteles cristata cristata (assembly GCA_017311185.1). Taxonomy (NCBI): domain Eukaryota; kingdom Metazoa; phylum Chordata; class Mammalia; order Carnivora; family Hyaenidae; genus Proteles; species Proteles cristata. The sequence goes on along the minus strand of JAESUZ010004037.1, from coordinate 917,880 downwards.
GGATTTAACATGGATATTTTAATTCTTGATTAAGAGAACATTCTTCCTAAGGGAACTGAAGAGCTATGCACAAGGCATTCAGAAAGGTACTTCAGCCTTCCTTGAGTACTGATGACTGAATTGCTCTCATTTCCATCCTCTTTTGAGATCTATTTCTGTGTACCACTGAGGAGGATGATATTTGTTTTTTCTAAAGCATCTCTTCATTTTTGCTTCTTCCAGTTGTTTCTCTATAAAGCTTAAATGAAAGGATTTTAAAAGTAATATCATTTTTTGGGACGCCTGGGTGGCTTAGTCCGTTAAGCGTCTGACTTTAGCTTAGGTCATGATCTCGCGGTTCGTGGGTTCGGGCCCCGCGTCGGGCTCTGTGCTGACTGCCAGCTCAGAGCCTGGAGCCTGTTTCAGTCTGTGACTCCCTCTCTCTCTGACCCTCCCCTTCTCACACTGTCTCTCTCTCTCTCCTAGAAATAATTAAAAAAAAAAAGTAATATCACTTTTTAATGCTTATTTTAAATTTATTTTGAGAGAGAAAGAGATGGAGGGAGAAATGCGTGCATGAGCAAGTAGGGATGGGCAGAGAGAGGGTGAGAGAGAATCCCAAACAGGTTCCACACTACCAGCATGGAGCCCAATGCAGGACTCAATCCCACGAACCATAAGATCATGACCTGAGCCAAAATCAAGAGTTAGATGCTTTACCAACTTAGCCACCCAGGCACCCTGTGGTGTCATTCATTTAAAAGAAGGCAGCTCTTCCACAATAAAAAAAACTATTGTCTCCTAATTTACATTTCTGTGGAATTTCTTATATATCTTGTCACACTTCACTCTATTCATAACTCAAAACCATGTCTGTTTAAAGTTCACATTAAGACAAACTTAGTGGCCAGTAAACACTGAATGCTATAACATTTAAAATGAGTTACCAATAGTCATGCCTTTTTTATACCTTTCATTAGAACACTGAGAAGTTCTGGTTACATAAATACATTATATAGCATCTGAAAAATAGGATATCCCTACAGATGAAAGGAAGGTAAATTTGTGAGGAAAAGGTTGCTTCCAGGGCTTGCAAAATGATTGCTAGCTCAAGGGTGAAGCATAAATTTTAAAAGGTAGTGTATTTCAGTGGGCAGGGATCCACAGATGATCCATAAAATGTACTGAAACAAAGGAACACATAACTTATGGTTCAAATGAGAGGGATAAAAACTACGAAGAAAAGGACTAAAGAGGGAAAAAGAGTACATAAGATCCTCAGAAATGTTCAGAATCATAGAAGCTAAAACTGCAAACTGTCAACCCAGGCTGTGTGTCTAAGCAGACTCCTCAGTCAGTGTTCAAATGCTTCTGATCGCGGCCCCTACCGCTATGCCAAATAATTGACATGTCTCTTTCTTAGGGTCCACATACTCTGTGTGACTGTGAATGCTGGAGCCGTCTTAGTCCACCCCTCACCAAGCTGTTCAATTCTTTTTTAACCACCTCTTCCAGAAGTGGTAATTTGCTAACCACTATTATTACTCTTCTCTTTACTTCTTCCATTTTGAATATAATTTTCTGGTAATGAGACACCCCAACAGAAGCATTATTTACTATTCCAAATGTGATTGTGTCTCTGCTCTGTGAAGAGGCACGGTTCCCCCCTGCTACCTAATGGGATGCTTCCATAGGCGGCTCTAAAATTATAATAACATTCTTGTGTACCATCACATTTCAGCCTCATTTCTAATTTCTTTTTCACCTATTACCATAGGTCTTTCTGACCGTAATGTTTCTAGGTTATTCTTTTCCTCTGAACATCTTGTTTTTAATTATTTTTCCAAGACATGGGAGGGAGACTCCTCCCTTCCAAACAGAATTCATCTTCTTGTTTTTTGCCCATTTGTTTTCTGTCATAAGAAGTCTATGTTCAGATTTTTTGTACTCATCAGTGTTTGTATTACTTTTATTTATAGGAATATTTGTGAAATAGTTCCATTTATTTTTAATTTCCTTCTTTCATCGTATTATTAAAGCAAACTTACCAATCCTGAGGCTGTATTTAATGATTTAACACCATTTCTGCTTAAAACTGTTCATAACTGGGGCAAGATGGCGGAGAAGTAAGGAGCTCCGTACTTGCACTCGCGCCTATACATCACACAGAAAAGATCTGAAGCCATTGGAAAACGTACAAAACCTGAGAGACTGGGAGAAAAAGGATGCAGAATCCACTGAGAAAGCCTTCTAACGTGAGTGCGAACCGGGGAAGATAAAATCGGGCCGGGATCGGAGACTCCAGGGTGGGAGGCGATCCCCCTCTACCCTCTACGGGGAGTGAGAGGGGAAAAGGAGAGAGTCCGAGACAGAAAAACCTCCGCTCGTGGGGGAAAAACCTCCGCTCGGTGCATAGAAAGACCGTACTTGCCAAATACCTGCACACCAGGTCCCCTCGCGACAACTGGTCCTGGGGGAGGCTGAGCACACAAACTGCTTCTTTGTGCCGCTCCTGGAGGTTGGGTTTTAAAGCTGCGGTGGCGCGCCTGCCTCCATTGTAGCTCCAGGGCGGCTGGGACCCCTGAAAGAGACGCGCAGACACCGGGCGTCCGCGCTCCTGGCTGGCTGGAACTCGAGAGGGAAGGCAAAGAGCTAAACCTGGGAAATTTGCCTGTGAGTTCGTGTTTCCGGTGACGAGCCATAGAGGGACCCAGTTTTCCTCACTCCAGCGGTCTCAGGCTACGCGGACCCGGCAGGCAAGCCCCTGCGCATGCGTGCCAGCCCGACCCAGAGAAAGAAGAAGCGATTCTGACTCCGCCCCCAGAGATCAGCAGGGAGCCTGGAATAGCCCGAGGGGGTTGTCTGGGAAACTGTGTCTAAGGCAATTTCAGCGGGGCGCGCGGACTGGGATTTGGAGATTGGAACTGGCCTGAGTTGAAGAGTGCAACCAACTTCGGCTACGTCCCCGGAACGGGGAGTTGACACGCCAAAAAAAAAAGGGAGCTGCAGCGTGGGGTTCAAGAAGGGACTGGAGCACTGTCACTCTCCTCCCCACAATCGCCAAGGAAGAACCCCCGCCTGAGGCATCGGATCACGCCACGCCCATCCCTGCCTGAGAGGTGCCCTCCTCCCTTTTTTTTTCCTTTTTTTTTCCTTTTCTGTTTTTTTTCCTTTTTCTTTCTTCTTTCTTTTTTTTCCCCTTTCTTTCTCTTTTTTTCTTCTTCTTTCTCTTTTCTCGCTTTTTTCTCCAAAACACTGACCTGATTAACTCTGGTCGCCAGCTTGCTTAAACAATCACAACAAGTCCATTCTGTAATTGTAAATTCTACACCTACCGACTTTTTCAGCTATTTCTCTCAGGAGTAATTAGACTATATAGTTTCTCTGGATAATTCCAGCATCCTTCTCTCACCTATCCAACCATATCCTACCCTTTACCTCTTTGAAAAAAGCTTCTTATCCCTTCTGCCTGTTCATTTTATTTCCAAATCTGCCTCGTCTCCCCCTGCCTTCTCTATTTTTCTCTATGCTCTTCAACCAGCACTGCATACACACGGCTATTTAACTGTAGCTGGGAAATCCAGGTATATGCTTTAAACTGTTCTTTGTCCATCGGTTTTCTTCTTTTTTCCTTTTCTTTTCCCCTTTTTGACCCTTTTATGTATTTTATGCTCCCTATTCGCCCTCCCTACTCCATCTTTTCTATTAACTTTTTCGTTTTACTTCTCGCTTTGCATGTTAGTTGAATTAGCCTGTGCGTTTGTGTGCTCCTGCTCCCTGTGTGTTTGTCTGTCTGTTTTCTTTTCCAGGGCTACCACAAGAAACAAGCTAGAGTACACAAGGTGAAGAGTCCCAAATATCACTACGAATAGGAAAATAAAATAACTAAGGTCCCAACAAGAATGACCGAGGGATACCATTCAAAAAACAATCTCTGAAAGGATAGGCCCTGGAAAGTCAAAGAGTCTTCTTGGGTATAGCAGCGCTCACAGAAACAGAGAGCATAACAGGTCTTTAAAACGAACGAGAGCCAGAAAGCTAACTAAAATGACGAAACGAAAGACCTCTCCTCCAGAGAAAATCCAAGAAGCAATGACAGCTAATGAACTGCTCAAAACAGATATCAGCAGCATAACTGAACAAGATTTTAGAATAATAATGGTAAAATTAATAGCAGGGCTTGAAAAAAACATAGGGGACATCAAAGAAACTATGGCTACAGACAGAATGGAAAATAAAAATAGGCATGAAGAATTAAAAAATGCGATAAATGAGATCCATAATAAATTAGAGGCCTCCAATGCACGGATTGAAGAGGCAGAAAGGAGAATAAGTGATTTAGAAGACACCATTATAGAAAAACAAGAAGCTGACAAAAAAAGAGACAAACTGATCCAGGAACAGGAAAGAAGAATTCGAGAGCTCAGCGACACAGTCAAACGCAACAATATCCGTATCATAGGAATCCCAGAAGAGGAAGAGAGAGGGAAAGGTGCTGAAGGAGTCCTGGAACAAATTATAGCAGAGAACTTCCCTGCCCTGGTGAAGGAAGTCAATGTGGAAATACAAGAGGCTCAGAGGACTCCCCTCAGACGTAACTTGAATCGATCTTCTGCACAACATATCTTCGTAAAAATGGCAAAATACAAGGACAAAGAGAGAATTTTGAAAGCAGCTAGGGAGAAAAGGGCCCTCACATACAAAGGAAACCTATCAGAGTGGTGACAGACCTATCTACTGAAACGTGGCAGGCCAGAAAGGAATGGCAAGAGATCTTCAATGAGATGAACAGTAAAAATATGCAGCCAAGAATCCTCTATCCAGCAAACCTGTCATTCAAAATAGAAGGAGAGATAAAAACCTTTTCAAACAGACAGAAATTGAAAGAATTTGTCACCACTAAGCCAGCCCTACAAGAAATCCTGAGGGGGATGCTCTGAAGGAAAGGTTGCAAGGAACAAAGATACCAGAGACACCACCACAAAAATGAACCCTACAAAAGGTACAGAGACTCTAAACCCACATATTTCAATAAAAACACTGAATGTAAATGGGCTGAATGCTCCAATCAAAAGGCATAGGGTAGCAGAATGGATTATAAACAAAATTCATCTATATGCTCTCTACAAGAAACTCATTTTAAACGGGAAGATACCTTCAGATTAAAAGTAAGGGGATGGAGAAATATATATCATGCTACAGGAAATCAAAAGAAAGCCGGAGTAGTGATACTTATATCAGACAAACTGGACTTTAAAATAAAGAAAATCACAAGAGATGAAGAAGGGCACTACATAATAATTACAGGGTCCATCCATCAGGAAGAACTAACAATCATAAATGTCTACGCATCGAATATGGGAGCACCTAAATATCTAAAACAATTAATCACAAACAGAAACAAGCTTATAGATAAGAATGTGCTAATAGCAGGGGACTTTAATACTCCACTTACAGCAATGGATAGGTCAACCAGACAGAAAATCACTAAAGAAATAACGGACTTGAAAGACACATTGGACCAGATGGACCTGACGGATATATTTAGAACTTTACATCCTGAGGCCAGGGAATTTACTTTCTTCTCAAGTGCGCATGGCACATTCTCCAAGATAGATCACATACTGGGACATAAAGCAGCCCTCAATAAATATAAAAGAATAGAGATCATACCATGCACACTGTCAGATCACAATGCTTTGAAACTTGAAATCAATTACAGGAAGAAGTCTGGAAAACTTCCAAAAACATGGAGGTTAAAGAACACCCTTCTAAAGAATGAATGGGCCAATCAGGCAATTAGAGATGAAATTAAAAAATATATGGAAACAAATGAAAATGAAAACACAACAATTCAAAATCTATGGGATGCGGCAAAGGCAGTCCTAAGAGGAAAGTACATTGCTCTCCAGGCCTATTTCAAGAGATTAGGAAAAAGCTCAAGTCCAAAATCTAACAGCTCACATAAAGGAACTAGAGGCAGAACAACAAGAACGCCCTAAACCGAATAGAAGAAGAGAAATAGTAAAAATTAGAGCAGAAATAAACAACATAGAGACCAAAGAAACAATTGAACAGATCCATGAAACCAAGAGTTGGTTTTTTGAAAAAGTCAACAAAATTGACAAACCTCTAGCCAGATTTATCCAAAAGAAAAGAGAGAGCACCCAAATAGACAAAATCATGAATGAAAATGGACTTATTACAACCAACCCCTCAGAAATACAAGCAATTATCAGGGAATACTATGAAAAATTATATGCCAACAAATTGGACAACTTAGAAGAAATGGAGAAATTCCTAAACACACACTCACTACCAAAATTCACACGGGAAGAAATAGAAAACCTGAACAGACCCATAACGAGTGAAAAAATTGAATCAGTGATCAAAAATCTCCCAACAAATAAGAGCCCTGGACCTGATGGCTTCCCTGCGGAATTCTACCAGAGATTTAAAACAGAATTAATCCCAATTCTTCTCAAGTTATTCCAAAAAATAGAAAGCGAAGGAAAACTCCCGGACTCATTTTATGAAGTCAGCATCACACTGATTCCCATGCCAGACAGAGATCCAGCAAAAAAAGAGAACTACAGGCCAATATCTTTGATGAATACGGATGCAAAAATTCTCAACAAGATCCTTGCAAATCGAATCCAGCAGCATATAAAAAGAATCATCCACCAAGATCAAGTGGGATTCATTCCTGGGTTACAGGGCTGGTTCAACATTCGCAAATCAATCAATGTGATACCTCACATCAACAAAAGAAAAGATAAAAACCATATGATCCTGTCAATAGATGCAGAAAAAGCATTTGACAAAATACAGAATCCCTTCTTAATAAAGACTCTCGAGAAAGTTGGGATAGAAGGAACCTACTTAAACATCATCAAACCCATCTATGAGAAGCCTTCAGCTTACATCATCCTCAACGGGGAAAAACTCAGAGCTTTCCCCCTGAGATCAGGAACACGACAGGGATGCCCACTCTCACCACTGCTGTTTAACATAGTGCTGGAACTCCTAGCATCAGCCATCAGACAACAAAAGGAAATCAAAGGCATCAGAATTGGCAAAGAGGAAGTCAAACTTTCACTCTTCGAAGATGACATGATAGTCTACATCAAAAACCCGACAGACTCCACCAGAAGCCTACTAGAACTGATCCAATGATTCAGCCAAGTTGCAGGGTACAAAATCAACGTACAGAAATAGGTTGCATTATTATACACCAACAATGAAGCAACAGAAAGAGAAATCAAGAAACTGATCCCATTCACAATTGCACAAAAAACCATAAAATACCTCCGAATAAACCTAACCAAGGATACAAGAGATCTATATGATGAAAACTATAGAAAACTTATGAAGGAAATTGAAGACGACACAAAGAAATGGAAAAACATGCCATGCTCATGGATAGGAAGAATAAATATAGTTAAGATGTCATTACTACCCAAAGCACTCTACACATTCAATGCAATCCCAATCAAATTGCACCAGCATTCTTCTCAAAACTAGAACAAACTATCCAAAAATTTGTATGGAACCACAAAAGACCCCATATAGCCAAAGTAATCTTGAAAAATAAAACCAAAACGGGAGGGATCACCATCCCAGACTTTAGCCTCTACTACAAAGCTGTCATCATCAAGACAGTATGGTATTGGCACAAAACAGACACATAGACCAATGGAACAGAATTGAGAACTCAGAAGTGGACCCAAAAGTATACAGCCAACTAATATTTGACAAAACAGGAAAGAATATCCAATGGAAAAAGACAGCCTTTTTAACAGATGGTGTTGGGAGAACTGGACAGCAACATGCAGAAGAATGAAACTAGATCATTTTCTCACACCATGCACAAAAATAAACTCAAAATGGATAAAGGACCTGAGTGTGAGACAGGAAAGCATCAACACCCTAGAGGAGAAAGCAGGAAACAACCTCCTTGACCTCCACCGCAGCAACTTCTTACTTGACACATCCCCAAAAGCAAGGGAATCAAGAGGAAAAATAAACTGTTGGGACCTCATCAAGATTAAAAGCTTCTGCACAGCCAAGGAAACAACCCACAAAACGAATAGGCAACCAACGGAATGGGAAAAGATAGTTGCAAATGATATATCAGATAAAGGGTTGATATCCAGAATCTACAAGGAACTCACCAAACTACACGCCCGAAAAACAAACAACCCAGTGAAGAAATGGGCAGAAGATATGAACAGACACTTCTCCAAAGAGGACATCCAGATGGCCAACAGTCACATGAAAAGATGCTCAGCATCCCTCGTCATCAGGGAAATACAAATCAAAACCACACTGAGATACCACCTCAGGCCAGTCAGAGTGGCTAAAATGAGCCAATCAGAGAACTCTAGATGCTGGCGAGGAAGTGGAGAAACGGGCACCCTCCTACACTGTTGGTGGGAATGTAAACTGGTACAGCCCCTCTGGAAAACAGTGTGGAGGTTCCTAAGGAAACTAACAATAGAACTCCCCTATGACCCAGCAATAGCACTACTAGGAATTTACCCAAGGGATACAGAAATGTTGATGCATAGGGGCACATGTACCCCAATGTTTATAGCAGCACTCTCCACAATAGCTAAAACATGGAAAGAGCCTAAGTGTCCATCAACAGATGAATGGATCAAGAAGATGTGGTTTATCTATACCATGGAATACTACATGGCAATGAGAAACAATGAAATCTGGCCATATGTAGCAACATGGATGGACCTTGAGGGTGTTATGCTGAGTGAAATAAGTCAGGCAGAGAAGGACAAATATCATATGTTTGCACGTATAGGAGGATTAGAAGGAACTTAACTGAGGAACAGGGGGAGAAGAAGGACGGAAATGGTGGGGAAAAGGGAGAGAGGCAAACCATGAGAGACTCTTGAATGCTGACAAAAACTGAGGACTGGTGGATGTGGGGGGGAGTAGAGGTGGGCATGGAGGAGGGCACTTGTGGGGATGAGCACTGGGTGTTATGTGGAAACTAATTTGACAGTAAACTATATGGAATAAAGAAAAAAAAATAAAGCAAAATGAAGCAAAAAAAAAAAAACTGTACATAACTATAAAGACTTTAGGTGGTCTCAAACCTCTCCTAATTTCCATTTGGAGTTTCCTTCCTTAACCACAAAAGCCATTCAGATGAATATAATTTAACAACACATCAACATGTTATAAAATACAAAGCTCAAGAATGAACATTTATGTTTCACACCTGGAAGGTATGTACCTAATGTTTAGTAAGGAAACACAATCTTTTATCTCTCTTTTATTTAGGAAAAGCTTCACAAAGGAAGTGGAATTGTAAAAAGTCTGAAATAAACATGAAGAGATATATTTATATGACGTCGAAGAACGATTTTTAAAACAATCACAACACAATTTAGAGAAATGCTAATGTTTCCTTAAATCCTTGGTGAAGTAAAGTAACACAAAAATCACAGAATCCCAAGTTCCATTACAACTCTGCAGATAACGGAGTGTGAATCTTTGATGAGTTAACCACTGAGTCCTAGTTTCTTCATGGATAAATGGGTGTAACATGCTGTATATACAAGGTTGTTGCAAGGTACAGAACACAATGTAAACAAAGCAATTTATACATCGCCTATTATACAAGCCTATCACAGTTCACTAAAGGATTATCAGTTCAATTAATACAGAAAAGAATCTACTGTGTTGAGCACTTGTATCTCAATTCTTTGCTTTTTTTTCCTAATAGGAAAAAAAGGAGCAGAAAATGCTCATTCATTTCCTTTAAAAAATGTGTTATATCAAGTAAGATGTTAACATTCAGGGAAGCTAAAAAGGTTATAAAAGAAATCTCTGTCCTGTTTTCTCAACATTCCTATAAACAACCTATATAAAACTGAACCTGTATAAAATTAGTTCAAAACAAACAGTTAAAAAGGTAAGTTTAGTCTCTAAAACAAAAATAATGACAACGTATTTTGGGGTTTATAATATGTAAAAATAAATAAATAAAGGACAACATCAGGATGTGGATTTAGTGCTGTTGCAAGATTCTCACATTAGTTGTAAGAGGCAAAATATTATTTGAAGTAGACTGTGACAATTCAAAATGCATACTGTAATCCATAGAAAATTATCTAAAAAAATAAGTGAATAAATAAAAACCAATAGCTATATGTAAACAGTGGAGATAAATGGAATACTAAAAAATATTTAAAAATTAAAAAAAATCAGTTAATCCAAAACAGAGTTCAAGGCAAGAGGGGGAAAAGAGAAAAAATAGATATGGGGCAAATAGAAAATGAATACCAAAGTGTTAGATTTAAACCCAACAACCAATTATGACAAACGTAAAAAAGTCAAAACTCCAAATACCATACAGGACCATCAAACAAAAATGGAAAAATGGAAAATGATCAAAACCATACAGAGCTGGGGCATATGAGTGGCTCAGTCAGTTAAACGTCTGACAGTTCGTCATGATCTCACAGTTCTTGAGCTGGAGCCCTGCATCAGGTTTTCTGCTGTCAGCACAGAGCCACTTTGGATCCTCTGTCCCAGGCTCTCTGCCGCTCCCCTGCTTGCACTCTCTCTCTGTGTCTCTCAAAAACAAATAAACTTTAACAAAAAGCCATACAGAGTATATTTCCTGGCTCAAATGTAAATTAGAAATCAATAATAGAAAATGTTTACTTGTCTTACTACATAGGCATATTGTGATTTGCCATTGGCTTTGTCTGGTTGTTAATATGTCTACTATACTGGAATTGCACTGGTTTAGCAGCACCTGCACCAACCATTGTTTTGGGGGCTTTTGTTTGTTTGTTGATTTTGTTTGTTTTTAGTATCCTTCCTATACTAACCAGATTAGAACACTAACAGCAACATTACCATTAGCTTACAGCAAGAATGCTAGATGGGTCCTAAATTATATGCCATTCAAAGAACATGAGAAACAAAAGGTAGTGGGCCTGAATGAGGAAATGGACTCTTCTTGCAAGCAGAGGCCTTTGATTCTTCAGGATAACTCTAGCAGAGGTTCTAGAATTTGGTCAGACATTGTAAGTATCAATCCATGTGAACAGCAACAGTAATGTTTTTTGATACAAAAGACAGTCCTGTGATGAGGTTAGTTATTTTTCCTGGTTACTATTTCTAGCCTTATAGTATTCAAAACTGGTTTATTGGAACTGTCAGGATTGTACAAGCTATAAAAGTAACTTGGAATAAATCTCTGTTTGTTTAATGTTGTAGTGAAGAATCCTGACCAATACATGAAGCTCTGTGTATTCTTTGGAGATCCCTCCTCATCATCACTGGGAATTCCACAAGTGCATTTCTGTTTGCAAGGTGAATGCAGTTCCTCGGAATGGCTGCTTCAGTCTTCCTTTAGCTCCTCGGAATCTGTCCGAGCATCATCCATCTGTTTCCACAGAGACCTCTTCTCCTACCCACTTGGGCTTCTTGGATAGGATCTAAAAGAATGTCAGCCTGGAAATCTCTCAACTAGCTCCTTTTTGGTTATTAGTAAACATTTACACAAACTCCATACCCATCAGATTGTCCAAGTGCAGGTTAAACAAATATAAAATCAATTCTTGTTCTACTTTCAGAGAAACAAACCCCAGCCTTCTCCTCTCATCTTTGTGTTTCTCAAGTGTTTATAACAGCCTTCTTCTCTTGCACCCAAACAGCTGAAAAGGACAGAGAATCATGTCTGAATGCTACACAGCCTGAATGACAGCATCCAAGTGTTATATCCAACCTCCTTCCGAGCTCTCTGGTTGGAAGCCCCCTTTAACTGAGAAGAGTGAAAGCAGTATGCCTCCTTATCCCCATGAGGGATAGGGAGAGACTGACAGCACCTCAACAATTCTGACTCCAAACACTCTGATAGCCTCCTTAAGCTCTTTTTTGGCTGTTTGTGGGAGTTCTTGGATACCTTATTTGCAAGTTTTGCTTAAGTGGTCTAACACCTTAATTTGGAATATGAGAATACCTGCCATGTAATTGTTTGGTTCTCAGTCTTGGGACTTAAGCACAAACTTACATGAAAGACTATGTAACCTTATGTTTCAAATACTTTACCTATTATATTTCCTACCCTAGCCTAATGCATCTGCTTAAAACCCCTAAAATGTCATACGTACTGCCATCTTCTCATCTTGGTTTACTTGTTCTCTACTCACTGAAATTAACCCTCAGTTAATTTAGGGGCTGCTTCTTCCTCCAAAGGCCAGCTCAGATGTCACCTCTCCCATGATAACTACTCATTTCTGTTTGTACTTCAATGACTGTACCACTTAGTAGGCTCTTAGACAATAACAAATACTCCAAACACAATACCAGTGCCTCGTACCTTCCTGGGGTGCCCATGGAAGATATCACTAGTCAGTCACTCTTGGTACTCTTTCTGGCTAAGCTGTTGAGTGAAATCTTTTTTAACATAGCTCTGCAGATAACTATTTTCAACTAAGCATTATTGAAGCATGATATGAGCCTATTTCACTTGCTTGAATTGTTAACAGACTTTATACAGGTATATCCCACTAAAATGCATGAAAAGAGGCCAGAGAGCATATATCAGCTCTTTTAATATCCCCAGTGTGTAAGACAAATTAGGCTTTAATAATGTTTGATGCTTTTTACTACAACAGCTTTTAGCAGCAGATTGACTTTTAGTTATTTTCATGTTGCTGTATCAGTCTTCTGTAGCAAACACATAGGAAGATTCCTAATGTATTCTTAATGCTTTACTTTTTAAGTTGGCAGCTGCTGATTGTATCATTTAAACATTTTGTATGTTTGAAATATTTAATAATTATTTAAACATTTTTTAATGTTTATTTTTGACAGAGAGAGACAGAGCATGAGCAGGGGAGGGGGAGACAGAGGAGGAGATACAGAATCCGAAGCAGTTTCCAGGCTCTCAGCTGTCAGCAAAGAACCTGGTGTGTGGCTTAAACTCAGGAACTGCATGATCATGACCTGAGCTAAAGTCAGACACTTAACCGAGCCACTCAGGCACACCAGTAATTGTTTTTAAAGGACATGATGAAAAACAATTTCTACGAGGAGTAGAAATTCCTATCATAGTGTATGGAGCCATGCAAAAGATCTACAGGCATGTGTGAGACACACAGAAACCCAGGTGCACTTGGTTTAACAGTAGAATGCAACAAGCATATATCGAAATAATATAGAATAATATGCACAGGGACAGAATTAAGCTTCTGATCTTTTCTTGTGGCATAAGTTAGAAGCCTTATGGTTAGTCTCCAATTCAATGAAAACATATATAAATCCCCACCATTTTCTTGTTTTGGAATCAGAAGATAACCTATTTGATGGTAGGTTTCATGTATGTCTTATTCATACTCTTTCTCCTGGCACAGTGCCTTTTTATACACACAGAAAAAGTATTTAATGAGTATTTGTTGATTTGTATTTAAAAAAATAAGAATCGTTCCCTGGTTACATTAATTTACCATTGAAAGTCTTTTTCCATTAAGAATGTACTTAAGGTTGGGGCTTGTTATACACACTTATGTATCACTCATCACTAGCCCTAAAAGATTCTTTATTTGTAGAATAAAAGGCTGAATGAGGAAATGTGATTTTATTCAAACTCTAATATTCATGATTTAATGAGAAATGCCCCCACCCAAAATGAGCCAGTCAGAAAGCTTAGAATCTCAAAGAGAATTGAATTGCCTGGCATTCAGATATCCTGAATGATAAGCATTCTTTTGCAAATATATGGGAAGAATCGCTTGATTTATTCATTCATTTATTCAAAAAAGATTTACTGAATACATACTAAGTACACTGCTGGTGGCAGGTGCTTTGTGGCAGAAAAAAATATGGCCTAAAATTCACTAAAAATTAGCTTTAGAAAGAAATACGGAAAGCTGAGATTTTCCTAGACAATCTCCCCCTTGGACTTTTGACAGACACTGACACCCTCCATCAAATCCTGCTGATCTTCTGGTGGTTTTACTTACCTGATCTTACTTGATCTTGATCTTACTGATCCTGCTTTTCAGTATGTATGTGCGTGCATGTGTTTGTGTGTGTTTGGATTCTGTTTGTTTATCCAGTCTAACCTCAACATTTTATACTTAGTTTCTTGGCTCTCAACCTGCTTTCTCAGACTGCTGTTTCCTAAAACCCAGATTAACAACTGATGAGTAATACAGACATTAAATTCTGTAAGATTTCTAAGAGATCAGAGAAAAGAAAGGGGAGTTATAGGGGTTGCAGTGAGGTTCACAAGGAAAGATATAAATAGTGGGTGCCTGCAAGAATAGAAGGATTTTAAAAGGTGCAATTAAAGCTAAAGACCTCAAACATACAAGTGTTGAGGTAAGGCAGACCGACAGTCTGATCATTGAGGTAACTTCAAGGATTTGGAGACACTAATCTACAAGAGGGAAATGTTTGAGTACTCAGAGATAACTGGTCAAGGCCTGAAGCAGCTTACTCTAGCCCTAATTAAAACAGCCAATGGTAGAAACATACTGGAAACTACAGTGTGGCGAAACTATCTCAGAACCCTTCCATTTTTGCATAGGCCTCTTTTCAAATAGTGAAAATAATAGATGGTATGCTACTATTCCAATCAGTCTTTTCCAGCGCTCCAAGAAGTGACAGAAAAATAGAAAAACAAAAACAAAAACCACTTCTTAGGGAAAACAGTCCACAAAACCAATACCAAATTTAAACGCAATACAAGAACATCTGAGGAGGACTTCACTTTTCTTTGCTTACAGCCTTATTCAAACTATCTTCTCCTTTTGCATATTTCAAAAGGACTCTCAGTTGCTTAGTAAATGTTTTTGGCACAAACTGCCACCCTTCTTTTCTTTTATTCTCTCCCACACAGACTACACCTATTAATTTTGACATTCATTATAAGAATCATCCCACTACATTTCAGTTATGTGCATTAAAGTACAATGTATTTTCTCCACTATTCTCCCTTGCTTATGTTCCTAACTTTTTTTTTTTACTAAGGTACAAAAACCCTGTTCAAGATAGATCATTTTCCTACCTTAACACATTATTTTAATTTTCAGGTCATATCACCAGCCAGCCTTGTATGTTACATACATGTAATTATACACAAATGCATTTATTGTACTTAGTGTATTATATATATTGTAGTATTGTATATCTTAGTGTTACTTAATTCTTCTCTTAAAATTTTCCTTTAATGTTTAAAATATGTTCTCTTTAACTTTTATAATATTAAAACTAGCAGCAAATTTTTGTCTAAACTAATATAACTTTTCCAGATTTTGAAAACAAAGTATCTTCTTTACACCTTCGAAAAATCCTCAGTTTACTTGTTTCCTAAATCAGACAATTTGTTATGCAGACACTTGTGGAAGCACTAATGATATCTTTATCTATAAGAATTTCAAAAACTACCAAAGAAGTACAAACCAATGGATTTTACTTTCTTAATAAGAGAGCCCATTGGATTCACAATAAATGTAAATTCAATGTATGTTGAAGCAGGCATAATCTCTAAAGGAAAAGAAACATGGCAAGATGTCAGGTCTGACTACTTTGAAACATAAAATAAGCATGTTGGAAACAAACGGATATGATTTATTTAATTGCAAAAATCCTTTAACACTAGACTTTGATCTTTTTGTATCTATTTATCTCTCTGTACTCAGTGGTTACCTTAGTAATTATTATTTGTTGGGTGTTCAAAAGGTGGTCATAAAATTGAATAGACTATACCAATAAAAATGTATTTGAAGCACACATGAAATTTAGAGAGGTTTGATTTAGTCAGAGATGAAGAACTGAGTTTTAAGGAGCTAGTGATGTGGAGAATAGCAGTGGTGCCATCAGAGAATGAAGTATAAACCACAGGGTCCACAAGGGATGAGAATTTCATAAGCAATCAGCATGAATCAACACACAGTAAATTCATTAAGTTTCCAGATGCACTTTTTCAGATAGTAAAATGCCAGTCCAATGAGGAAAGTTAAAACAATATTTTGCTTTGTGTGTGTGATATAAAGAAAATGGCAGGTAAAGTTTCAGTATAAGCAAAAATCATGTAAACCACCTACGGTGAAAGTTTATGAGTTATCCATTATGATCCAGGGTTCATTAGACATATGATTTGTTGCATTGTACATTCATCAGGACTCTTGGAAAGCTTTATGGTTCTTTGAAATACTTCAGTAAGGGCCACTGGGGATAATTAGTCTGTAAAAAAAGAGCAAGCACAAATGCCTGGGCACAGCTCAGACAATGTCATCAATTATAGTTCTAAGCCAAAAATGTACTGTAAGACCACTTCTCAAAAAGGATGATCTAATGCAGCATTATCATCAAAGGATCAGAAAATGTAAGTTCTCCTCAAGAAACTTATTGAAGCTCAAAGAGAAAACATTTATCCTTATAGAAATCTGTGATGTATTCATACCTACAATAAAAGTACAAGCTGACACACAGGTACCTAGTGAGATCCACACATGCGTAGTATATCCACATGGGTAGTGTATCAGAGTTTTCCAGAGAAACACCAATACAATAGAAAACACACACACACACACACACACACACACACACACACACACACACACAGGTTTATTTTCATGAATCACCTCACATAGCTATAGGAGCTAGCAAGTCTGAAATCCACAGAGCAGGCTGGTGGGCAGGAAACTCAAGCAGGATTCCTATCTTACAGACTTAAGGTGAAACACTTCTTTCTCTGGGAAACCTCAGATTTTGCTCTTAAAGTCTTCAACTGATTATATGGAGTCCACCCACATTTTGGAGGGCAATCTTTACTTATAGTCAACTAATTGTAAATGTTAATCACATCTCCAAAATACTTTCGCAACAGCATCTAGACTAGTGTTTGACTAACCAACTGGGCACCAGAGTCTTACCAAGTTGACACATAAAACTAGCCACCATAGGCAGTAAAAAAAAAAAAAAAAAAAATGAAGGGTCTCCTTCATGAAAACAAACAAAAGGGGCAGGGGAGCTCTGGAAAAATAAAGTGTTTTGTGTCAGTTTCAAAATGATTTTGGAGAACATCATGTTTATAATTTTGGGAAATTGCTATTAGATAAGAAATCTACTAGATATCCTAGATATCCTAAAACACTGGTGATAAGACCAGGACCGATAATTTCCAAACAATTTTGCTTTTGCTATGTAAAAGCAATAACTAGTAGAACAGAGTAAATAAGAAACATTATTAAGAAAATTTGCTGTGAAGATGGTACTCATTTAAAGTTAGAATGACTATTGATATTGCCAAAACCCATGTGCTGTTTTCTCCTAATAGCTGGGGCTGAAAGGAATAATTTGGTGTCCCTATTATAATCTATCAAGATGACTTGACATCTGGAGCTCTACCTGCCTTCTCATGCAAACCAAGGTTTTCAAAATGGGCAAAATCCCTCTGCCAAAGGAAATAAGGTCACAGCTCTATTTTCTATTACTGTTTCTTTTATATCTACTTAATTTGCATTGCTTTGGTTGATATCTGAAACTATTTGATTCACTTAATTTTCCAAATCAACTATCAAGAATACCAGGGCTTCTTTGCTCCACAGTGTTAAGGAAATCTTGACTCCAAACTCCTATTTTCTGCTTGGATTTACAAGCTTCTGGAAGGTCCGTTTATAATAACTAATTTGCTGCTCTTGAGTAACTGCCAAGTCCTCTTAAGTTCACTTGACTCTCAGTTCTGGTCCCAAATGGCTTTGTCTTTCCTATTACTATCCACACAACCTCATGACATAGCCAACTGTCAGCTACCTTAATATAGTTATTTAGCTATCCCCCATCAATCCCTTTATTAGTTATTTCCTATGGAGCTTGACACTGCTGAGAGATATACTCAGCCTAAAATAAATGAGCTGTTTTGTCAGTACCATGAATAACTGGCAAAGCCTCGTCAAAAGTAGGTATTGCATTTTTCTTCATAATTCCATGTGTCCAAAGGAACATTTTTTTCTGATATTTTTTCCTATCATCTTCTTGTGCAAAATAGATACTAGATAGTTCTACAAGGTCTTAGCATGATTTCCCTGAACTATAACGGAAATTGTATCATCCAACACATCTCAGTCGAAATAGGTTTTGACTTCTGGAAATCTGGGTCAATCATGACCCAGTTATATATCCTTGGGCAAGTGATCTAATTTCACTAAGCCTAAATTTAAAAATAGGTACAATAATACCTTTGTAACTATCCCACGGCATCATTTATCCATCCAACAAATATTTGATTCCATAAATATTTGGTGAGGAGTTGTCCTAGATGCTATCCTAGAAATTAAGAATAGGTGAAAAGATAATGTCCATATCCTTATGCATCTTACACAGTGACAGAAGATAAAAAGCAAAAAAAAAAAAAAAAAAAAAAAAAAAAAAAGCATGGTGTTTATATCTGTAAGAGATTGTAATAAATGTTATGAAGGTGATCATCATTGTTCTGTAGCAAAGAAGTCCATGGAGAAGGGGAGGTGTTGCTTTAAATTGATAGGGCAGAAAATAACCTCTCAGAGGAAGTGATTTGGGGGCTTACAACTGAAGGAGAAGAGGTATCCAGGCTTGTTGAGAGGGGAATAATATTTCAGGCAAAGAGAACAGAGATCCAAAATAGGAAGGAACTTAGAAAGCGACCAGCAAGATGACAGTGGTCAAGATGAAGTCCAAGAGACAGGGGCCAAATCATATGGAAGTTTACTAGGAGTTTTAAAATTATATCGTTTAACTGAAGATGAAACATAATGCAATTAATATTTTAAAAAGATCATCCTGACAGTTGTATGTAAAATAAAATACAGGAAAACATAGTAGGATCAGCTGGGAAGCCACAGCAAGCAGTCCAGGTGAAGATTCATGTAGGTTTTCACTAGTATGGTGGCAGTAAAGGTGAAAGAGAAATCTACTTGGAGATATATTTTAGTGAGTAGAACAATGATGATTGTGCAGTTTGTGGCTCACATAGGAGCCACATCTAAGAGGACACCACTGGCATTATAGACATAAAAGTGCTGTGTTTCCATCAATAAGAATTACTGATGGATTGGATGAAGAGGATAAACTAGAAAGTGTGATCAAGGAAGAATCACATGTTTCTGCTTGAAATACTGTGAACAAAGTACTGTATAATTATTACTGCAAATGTCACATAGAAATACTTTTGAGGGGGGCGCCTGGGTGGCTTAGTCGGTTAAGCGTCCGACTTTCGCTTAGGTCATGATCTCGCGGTTTGTGGGTTTGAGCCCCGCGTCGGGCTCTGTGCTGACTGCCAGCTCAGAGCCTGGAGCCTGTTTCAGTCTGTGACTTCTCTCTCTCTGACCCTCCCCTGCTCATGCTGTCTCTCTCTCTCTCCTAGAAATAAATAAAACATTAAAAAAAATTTTTTTTAAATTAAAAAAAAAAAAGAAATACTTTTGAGGGTGGGGGAGACATGAAGTAACAGTTTTTGATAAGTGTAGTTGGGGATGCCTCTTAGATCTCCAAAGGAGAACGTCAAATTGGTGACTGAACATTTGAATATGCAGCTCAGAACAGAAATTGGGGTTTAAGACACAAATGTGAGAGTTTTCAGTTTATAGGTTATAGTCAAGTGGCTTAGGCTACTTAAGGAGAGCACAGAAAGAGAAAAGAGCCCATGAGTGCAGCACTCACACATCTAGAGGTGGAAATAAGTGGAAAAGGATACAATTACAGAAACTGAAAGAAGTTGCCAGTTAGGTAGGAGGGGAGGAGAGAGAGTCATTTCAGGAGAAAGTCATTTCAGAGGACCCCAAAAAAGATAGTTTTTCCAAAATGACTGAGCAGTTCACTGAGTTAAATACTTCTAAAAAGTCAAAAATTATGATAAGATGAAGACAGAAGACTTCCCTTTATGGTTCATAACACAGCAACCAATGACTCCCATACCATGGCAATGGAACAGTATGGAAAGAAGCCAAATTGGAGTGGGTGAAGAGTAAATAGGAGTAGGAGTCAGGTATATAGTTTTACCTTGAAAAACAGCAGAAAACAGGATAACAGCTAAGCAGAGGATGTTAGGTCAAAGGAGGGGTTTTGAAATTAAAATGGGAAATACTAGAGCCTGCAAGTGCAAATGAAGGAGTTGGCCCTTGATAGGAGCAAGGGCATCTTTTCAACTGTGAAAGGAGCGGGTGGGAAAGAGGATGGGTCATGAGGCAGATAAGTTTGTTGACTTGGCAAGGGGAGAATGAGGCATTTGCCGCCTGCTCTTATTTGATTAATGAGGTATGAGGAAGGCTATCAGCTTAGGATATGGAGACTGTATATGGTGCAGGAAGGTTAAGGAGAGGGAAATGTTTTAAAACAATTCTTTCAAAGCATGGCAAAGCAAACACTCTGGAAACGTAAGAGTATTGCTAAGCATTAAGTGTTGCTCAGGTCTGTGGTGATAAAAGAAAAATGAGCTATTTCAGGTGGGTGATCTTTTCCCCCCAGAAGTTTCTGTTGTTCTATTGTGGGCATGGAAAAGACAGATGACTGGAACAAAGGTAGAGCTTTTACAAGTGCGTATGATAGGAAGAGAGCAGACCAAAATTGCTGAGAGTATCCATAAGGAGGTAATCATAAAAATAAAATACAGAAACTAAATTGGATATAGAAGGAAGTAAAAGCAGTGATGGTTCAGTGTAGCTAGAACTTGCATGGGGCATCATTCCAAGAGATAATATTTTGGATTGGAAAAGGAATGTAGATTACACAGGGTCCAGACGGAAGAAGAAAAGAATAGAAGGAAACCGGAGACAGAATCTGTAGCAGCAGAACAGAAGCTGCTAGAAGCTCCTAGTCCTCGAGAGAGTAAGAGCAGTGAGGTAAGCATGATTGCAGAGGAAGATGGCGCAGAGATAATGTGGATGGCAATCAGGCAGCTGGGCAGCACGGAGGGCTCAGCTGAGGTTGGAGGTCTCAAGAGAAGCTGGCACAAAATACTTAAAAGTGTGGCATTTCTCAGGACATGTTCAACGTTCAAGATACTAGAATCGATATGTCGATTTGATGAGCTGTTGGGGACTTGTAGGGCAAGTGCAGTGATAGAACAAATACTAAGTAAACCTAAATTATTATCTTACTCTCATAAGTGTTCTCAACCACTTAGGAAGACCCTAATAGAGCACAGGAGTCTTTTGCTTTCACCTGTGTGTCCTATTCACCTCTTCTAGCTCTTCTCTCTGATTCTACTTCTCTCAGGCACTGGGGTCAGTAAATGCATTTCACAGTTAAAGTGGCTCTACCCCTTCCATAACTTTTGGTTAACAAAACCGGATGTTTTCTGGAAGAAAATAAAAAGTATAAAGTAGTCAAACCTTTTTTCAATATATTAAATATAGGCTTCAGTGTAATCGAATAATATTTTTTGAATGGCTGTATGGTAGTTTCCTCACATGGAGCCTAGAAAATCATGTTCATCCACTACAATCTGCTTCACCAAATTCTATAATAGCAGAACTAAAGGGCATCCTAGGCAGCCTAAAAGCTGTAGTTATAAGACAACAAAAGTAAGATACTAATTTGTACAGCAGGGAGTAAACTCATGAAACTTATCTCCCCAAATGGTGAAACAAGCCAAAAATATAGCTTTGCATACATTTTTAGATGATAAATTCATAATATGTTATTGACAAAACTAGGATGTTTGGTATATAATCCTAACTTTCCTTAAGTTGAAATTATACATTTCTACCCCAACAAAAATTCATGTATTTATCAATGAAAAAGTATTGAGCTAAATAAACCAGGGGCCTAAAGAATTAGTTCAATTCTCTCTTTTCTGATGACACTTTACATCACAAATACATGTAAAGAAAACTAGACAACACAGATATTAGTCATACTATATAAAATGCCACCCTGTTTATTTGACCTGCTTTTTCTGAGTTAGTTTAAATTACATGCATAGCAGACCTATTAATAAAAAGGATATGTACTTTATTTAATTTTAATAAAATAAAATAAAAATTGTCAACAACAGAATGTGGTTCAGTGAACTTGGCATGGATCAGGAAGAATAGATTATGTAATTTTTTTACTCCTGAGAAAATCATGTTATCTAGACTTTTAAACAGACAAAGAAGGTAAATAAGAGCATATGATGAAAATATGATTGCTGAACACTCCTGTAAACGTGGTAGATTGAGTGGACGCCACTTCATATCCTGCTTCAAACCAAAAGGATGCTGAATGCAACGTAACAAAAGTTAATACATCACCAAGACTAAATAAAATAAAAGACAACACAAAAGTGCCATAAAATAAGAAGTGACTTAAACCCAGAGTCCTGAGAGTATGAACAAATCCCACGGTGGTCTGTTAACCCCCTGGAACCTTAGATATACACAGTTCAGTAGAACTGAGTTCTAATGCCCATGCAAAGACAGAATACAAGTGCAGACTCTGCAGAGCAAGAAACAGAATTGATATCATTGAAAAATAAATAAATAAAATTTAAAATATAAGAACAAAACTCTGTAAAGGATCTTTTATTTATCATTGTCTTAACACTCAAATCAATACACACAATGGCCAGCATTCCTTCAAAACTCATTGGGAATTAGACCCAACAGATATCAAATATACATTCTTTATAACTACACAGAATGCACTTACATTTTCCACACACATAAGCAAACAGGAAAATTAAATTTGTAAAAACAAAAAGAGAGATACCATCTCATTGCATAAAAAAAAATCAAATTCCAAGTAGTATATCTTTAAAAAGACGCACCAAATGTCTGCCCACAAAATACAAATTTATCAGGAGAAATGAGAGACCTAAGTAAAGTAGCAAAATACATGTTCTTTATT
This sequence comes from Proteles cristata cristata, assembly GCA_017311185.1. Taxonomy (NCBI): domain Eukaryota; kingdom Metazoa; phylum Chordata; class Mammalia; order Carnivora; family Hyaenidae; genus Proteles; species Proteles cristata. The sequence continues at coordinate 895,047 of JAESUZ010004037.1, read as the reverse complement.
AGATAAGTCAATGTCATATACAAGCAATATTTTCCTAAATGGATCTATAAATTTAACATTATCCCAATCAAAATTTAAAGATTTTTGTTATAAGAAATTAGCGATCTTATTCTGAAATGTATATGTGAATCTGAATGACAAATAATAGGCAAAGCGTTGTTAAGGAAGAAGAACAAAGTTAATTTACTTGTTATCAAGACAATTTAAAATCTTCATCAATTCGGATCTTTGGTGTTCCAATAAAGAAAGATAAATACACCAATTAAACAGAACAGAATGCACAGACAGCACCCAGTCTGGAACCTTTCCAGTGTAGATGCGAAGACTTCATTTAAGGCAACGATGCCTCCCAAGTACAGAGTGCTAAGGCTAATCTTTTCAGTAGGTTATGTTAAGTTGCTGGATTTATGTATCAAAAAGAAATCTGACCTTTCCTTATACCACATGAAAGAATGAATTCTGAAGGGGTTGTATATATCAATGTGACATAGATGTGATGTGTGTAAACATGATGTAGATATAAATAATATGATGCTTCTAAATTATAAAGTTGGAGAATATCTTTATGACTTTGTAATAGATAAATATTTCTTAAATAGGACATAAAATGTACTAATTATAAAGGGAAAGATTGATACATTTTGATCTATATTAAAATTAAAAAGAACTCCTGTTATCAAATGGTAACATTAAGAAAGTGCAAAGACAAGCCTCAGGATGGGATAAGATTTTGCAATGCAAATAATCAATAGAGCTTATACTCAGGATATTATAAAGAACTTATACAAATTAATAAAAAAATCAAAGCTAATACAAATCTTATAAATAGACAAGACACTTGAATATCATAAAAAGGACATTCAAGGGGTGCCTGGGTGGCTTAGTCGGTTCAGCGTCCGACTTTCGCTTGGGTCATGATCTCGCGGTTCGTGGGTTTGAGCCCCGCGTCAGGCTCTGTGCTGACTGCCAGCTCAGAGCCTGGAGCCTGTTTCAGAGTCTGTGACTCCCTCTCTCTCTGACCCTCCCCTGCTTGCACTGTCTCTCTCTCTCTCTCCTAGAAATAAATAAAACATTAAAAAAATTAAAAAAAAAAAAAGGACATTCAAACTACAAATAGATACACTAAAAGTTGCTACAATTCATAAGTGGTCAGGGAAATGCAAATTAAAATCAGTAAGATAACATTACACATACCAAACTTACACTGTGTATATCATGTGTAATGTTATACCATGAAACTAATGATTTAAAGTAACAGAAATACTAATCCTTGACAGTGGAAGTTTAATAAAAACACTTTGAAAACCACTTTTTAGAGCAGTTTTAGGTTTGCAAGAAAAAAATGAGCAGGAAGTATAGAAAGGTACTCCACTAACTAAACTTTTTAGTTCATTTGGTTGTTTTATACAATTAGCTAAGCCCAATGTATATTAAATAGTAGTTATGATAAATGACATTTTTGTCTTGTTCTTGGCTTTAATGGAAGTGTTTCTAATCTCTCTCTCGGGAACATATTAATGGATCTCTGACAGATATCTTTACTCTAAGGCCAGCTTTTATCAGACTAAGGGCATTTCAGAGTAGTCCTACTCTGCTAGAAATTCACATTAAGAATTGGTGTTTTATTTTCTTTCCTACTTTTTCCAGAGTGATCATATACTTTTCTTCAAATAAAATTTAATGTTTATTTATTTTTGAGAGAAAGAGAGACACAGTGTGAGTGGGGAGGGGACGAGAGAGGGGGAAACACAGAATCTCAGGCAGGCTCCACACTCTGAGCTGTCAGAGCCTGACATGGGGCTTGAACTAACTGACAGTGAGATCATGACTTGAATGGAAGTCGGATGCGTAACTGACTAAACCACCCAGCATCCCCTCTTCTAATAAAATTTAATATGGTTAATTTCACTAATAATTTTCCTAATTTGAACTGTCTTTGCATTTAAAAGATGCATATAAGTCGTGATGTATTATTAGTCATTATTTTACTATCTTACTGAATTCTATTTACTTTTTTCTTTAGAATTTTGTATCTGTTTGGTAATGGAATTATAATTTAAATGTAGACACACACTCACACTCTCTCTCTCTCTCACACACACACACACACTCTCTCTCTCTCTCTCTCACACACACACACACACACACACACACACACACACACACACACAGGGGCTGTCTTAAAAAAGCAAAAGCCACCTTGTAGAACACAGAGAAAGCCTTGAGAAATATCATAGCAAAACAGTAGTAGGTAAAAGTGGAAAACAAAAATATAATTAATAAAACATAAAAATATACCTCAAATTCATCTTAATGTTAATTTTTAAAATGTGAGGTAACTAGAGATACCTCTCCAGTTGACCTGAGATGCTATACACAAAGTAACAACAAGGGCATTATGTTATTTGGTTGTTGTTTCTTGTTGTGTGTGAAACATCTCACTTAAAGAAAGCCACTAAGAGCCTCCAAACAGAATTGAGGGTAGAAAGATGATAGCAAGGGGGTTAAAGCGTATTTCTAGATATAGCAATTGCTATGAAAAGTAAGAAAATAATATTATTTTGGCCCCTATCAGGAACTCGTATTATTAGATTCTCATTTTAATAAAATGTAAAGATTTGCAAGCTTGAATATGTAGAAGTGATCTTCCATCAGAATACCCATATATACTATCTGCTCCTTATCTATACAGAATCAGTTTATTTTTCAGAAGTAATAAATCAGTTTGATCCATGTCAGATGCCCTGGATGACCTATGAAACTGGACCTGGCCAAGATGTGAGGCAAAAGCACTGCACTTATTAGATTCATAATATTCATTTTTTTTGCATTTACCTACTTATCCAACTAAGTTACTCGCTACAGAAATAAAGGTAAATGTATATGCCATAGACTACAGCTGTGTGGTTGTGAAACTGCTTCGTGTGAATTAAAAATAATGTTACCATTTATCAAAATAATAAAAGCATAAGTAAGAAATAATTCCCAATGTTCTGAACAAACTCATAGAATACACACATTATATTTAACATAAGTAGGGGCATCTGTATTTCTTATCACTTGGAGGTTCAAACAGTAATACAATACAAAAAAATTAATATGCTGCCACTAAGAGGTTACTATGGTGAAATGAGAGAAAGTAAAAATGAACTAAACATTTTAATAATAAATCAATGATTCAAATTATGTTTTGTTCATAAAACAAAAATAATAATTAGGAGCACCTGGGTTGCTTGGTTAAGCATCTGACTCTTGATTTCAGTTCAAATCATGATCTCACATTTGGGAGATAGAGTCCCATGGCAGGCTGTGAGCTGACAGTGCAGAGCCTGCTTGGGATTCTCTCTCTCCTTTTCTCTCCCATCCCGTGGTCATACTTCCTCCCTCTATCTCAAAAATAAATAAATAAACAAAAAATTTTTTAAAAATAATAATATTTAGAGTAATAGGAAAGGTTAGAAATAATCAAATTGAGCTCATGTAATTATATTAAATTAAAAATATATGAAATAGTAAAAAGAGAAAATTAGGTAATATGTCAATTTTTATTTAAATTTAAATGCATAAACAAATTAGACCTCAAAATATTTAATAACTATTTCTGCTGCATTATTACTGATTAGACTACATTTTATATGTTAGAGATACACTGATGGAGGAAAAAGTTTATAGTGAATTCCCAACATCAACATACAACTTCTAAAATCTTTTCTTAGACATTATGAGGAGAAATCAAAGCTCCTGTTTACATTACCTTGACAGCATTCTAAAGGTGATTAAAGAATTTACATTCAAATTAAATAATAATAATGAATAAATGATGTATGGAGACATAAAAAATATAATAATTTTTCTATTAATCATTGTATAATCTATCTTCAGAAAACTCAAAGGTATTTTCAAAATTGAGGGTACTTGGAAATTTTTCTTTCTAACTTAGGGCTCTTATTTCTATGATAACCTAAAAGAATTAAAATAAACACATTTCAGTCATCTGGAGGATGCTGCCAGGCAACACGTGTGCCTCATTAATACCTACCTATACTAACAATTTAAATTGCAGTTAAGAAGTACTACTTGGTTTGAAGGCCCTGAGAAAAGGCTGGACTTAAAAAAAAACAAAAACGGATGCATTTGCTCCAAGTGATATCATGGTACAAACTAGGAGAACCTAGTTACACTGAATTTAAGAAAATCTACACAAAACAGTCACGTCTGCAGTCACGGCAATGATTTCAACAATGCGATAATTTCAGACTTCAGTCACATTAAAGTTAGTTTTTCTGGAAATTGTATTAACACTGCTTACATTTGATTTTCAAATCTGTTCTACACTTATATTACAGTTTAAGCATATGGAGCTTATTAAGTTTGTATGTCTATAAAAACAAGTAATATTATAATTTAAGAAAAATATTGTTCAACACTGTTGATTCTTGAGAAATGTTTTTTTTAAGGGACTTGCTATACATCTATCTCATATGTTTCAACCCAAATCATAGACTATATTTAATCACAATGGTCTCTTAATATAGTGCAGTGTGTGTGTGTGTGTGTGTGTGTGTGTGTGTGTGTGTGGAGAAGGAGGTATCTATAGGTGCATGCATGTGTTTGAGTAGTTTTTGCAGTACCAAAATAAACCATATGAGAACTAATATATTTGTCAACCTGTTAGTTCATGCATTTCATGAAGATGAAAAGCATCTGCTAAATGTAGAAATAGCATTTTGTGTTTTGGAGTTATTTTATTTATTTCTGGAAACTTTCGTATTTTTTTTTATAAAAATGGTCAGATACACTAGGAATGTATCTGATATCTGTTTCTGGGAGGAGGAAAAGATATTTAAAAAAAGATGTATAGGGGTACCTGGTGACTCAGTCAGTTAAGCATCTGACTCTGATTTAGGTTCAGATCATGAGATCAAGCCCCACATCAGGCTCTATGCCTCTAGCTTAAAATTCTCTCTCTCCCTCTTTCCCTGCCCCTCCCCTGTGCTCGCTCTCTCTCTCTAAAATAAAATAATTTTGAGAAAAGAAGATGTATCATCAATGTGTTTTTTGTTTTATTAAGATATTATTTTTTTAGAACTGTTTAAGGTTCACAGCAAAATTGAGGGGAAGGTACAAAGATTTCCCATCTACCTCTACTCCCAACACATTTATAGTGTCCCTCATTACCAACATCACCCATCAGAGTGGTAATTGATAAACTACATTGACACATAATCATCAAAAGTCCATAATTTGTGTTAGGGTCTATTCTTGATGTTGTACATTCTATGGGTTTGAGCAAACATATAATGACATTTATTCATTATTTTAGAATCATACAGACTATTTTCACTACTCTAAAAATTTTCTGTGTTCCACCTATTCATCACTCCTACCAACCCAACCTCCTGGTTACTATTGGTCTTTTTACTCTCCCCATAGTTTTGCTTTTTGCAGAGCTTCATATAGTTGGAATCATACAGTATGTATTTTTTTTTCCAGAAGGAAAACCTCTACTTAGTAATATGCATTTAGGATGACTCCATGTCTTTTCATGGCTTGATAGCTCATTTCTTTTTAATGTTGAATAATTGTCCATTGTATGGATATATCACAGATTATCTATCCATTCACCTACTAAAGGACACATTGGTTGCATCTAAGTTTTGGAATTTATGAATAAAATTGCTATTAAACATCCATGTTCAGAGTTTTGTGTGGACATATATTTTCAACTCCTTTGGGTAAATACCATGGAACACAATTTCTGACTTGTATGGTAAGAGTATATATAGTTTTCTAAAAACCTCCAAACTATTTCCAAAGCACCTGTACCATTTTGCAGTCCTACAGCAATGGATGAGGGTCCCTGTTATTTCACATCTCTGCCAGCATTTGGTGTAGTCAGTGTTCAAATTTTTGGCCATTCTAATAGGTATGTAGTTGTATCTCCTTGTTGATATACTCTTCATTTCCCTGATGACATATGATGTGGAACATCTTTTCATCTGCATATTTTCCATCTGTATACCTTTTTCTGGTGAGCTGTTAGCCAAAGGCCCATTTTGTAATTGGATTGTTTTCTTATTCTTGAATTTTCAGAATTCTTTGTGTATTTTGGTAAACGGTCCCTTTAGCAGATGTGTCTTGCAAATATTTTTTCCCAGTCTGTGGTTTTCTTCTCATGCTCTTAACACTGTCCTTCACAGAACACGGGTTTTTAATATCAGTGAAGTTCACCAGTTAGTTCTTTCATGGATTGTGCCTTTGGTGTTGTATCTAAAAAACCATCACCATAACCAAATTAATCTAGGGTTTCTCCTATGGTATCTTCTAGGATTTTTATAGTCTTGAATTTTACATTAAGTTTTGTGATCAATTTTGAATTAATTTTTGTGAAGAATATAATATCTGTCCAGTTGTTTCAGAACCATATGCTGAAAAGACAATCTCTCCTCCATTGTATTTCTTTGCTCCTTTGTCAAAGTTCAATTGATATTTATATGGATCTATTTTTGGACTTCCCATTCTGTCCCATTTATATATATATATATATATATATATATATATATATATATATATATATTTTTTTTTTTTTTTTTTTTTTTTCCAATACCACACTGTTGACTACTATAGCTGTACAGTCAATCTTGAAGTTGGGTAATGTCAATCTTCCAACTCTGTTCTCCAATACTGCATTGACTAGTCTGAGTCTTATGCCTCTCCATGAAAACTGTGGAATCAGCTTGTTGAGATCCACAATATAATTTGCTGAGATTTTGATTGAGATTGCATTGAATCTAAAGACCAACTTGGATAGAACTGACATTTTGAAAATATTGAGTCTTCCTGTACATGAATATGTAAATAAACTCCATTTATTTAGTTCTTTGATTTCATTCATTAAAATTTTTTCATATAGTCCTTTTACACATATTTTGCATCTGTGTGTTTTTCAACATGTGCCTAAGTATAGCACTCTTATGCCCATACAAAATTAGCAAAATTGGGGGAAAAAAGATATGGAATTCAAGCTATGGTTAAGATGATATTGGTCTACCGAAGTCTAAGATGCTAAGTCTGCCTCTCAGTTTCTACTGATTAACCTAAATCAAATAATGTCTTCTGGTGCAGTTACTCAGGTCCTAAATTGCTCAATGCCAACATTCATTTTCATATGTAAATGTCTCTTTCAAATCACATACCCGCCATCACTGCAGCTTCAAAATTTCCTACATGACCATAAAACTCCCTCTGTGACCTATCCTTTCTTTCAATCTCTCCAAACTCCTCAGACCTTCATCCTCTGCCCAACTATAGGAATATCTTCTAGATTTGTGTTTCTTCTTTATTCACAAAAAGAGATCTACTGAAACATATGACTGGACATGGTATCTCCTTGCAGACATTAGAGAAAATTCAAAACTGAAGGTGAAAGAAGGAAAGGAAACAGCATAAGAGAGCATATACCATGAAATAGAAGTTTCACTTAACCAGAAAATAGCATTGGACTGAGCTCTTTATCCATACTCAGCTATTAACCTGAATAACTTAGGCTAGTCATTCAATCTTGCTTTCAGCAGTTGCAAAATTGGGAATTGGGCTGGACAGCTTCCAAGAGCTAATATCTGTGGGATCTGTTAATAATAAAATCATAAGTTAAATAGGAGTGATCAATCAATGAGGCAAACAATGGTTTTATTGTGGTTTTTATTTTTTATGAACTCCTTGTTACTCTTTTATTCCCATGTTTAAATTTTATTTTTAATTGAAAAAATAACATGCACATGGTTTAAAAAATTAAAATTAATTTTTACCTTCAGCAAAAATCAGGAAAAATTAATGGAATCCTTGACAGTGAACTTTATGATAATATAATGTAACAATCACCAACAAATTATATTAAATATTTATTTAATATTTGTCCAGCATTTTATGCATAAAATTGCAACCAAAATTCACCTGAAATTTGACTTTACTTCTCATCTCCTGCCAAATATCATAAAACATAATATTTATGTAATTCCTTAAAGGAGCAAAAGTACTTTAATAATTTGGAAAAATTAAAATATTACATAACTCCTATAACTCTCCAAAGTTAACCATGGAAAAATATTCTCAAGAGTTACAGGAGTGCTTGAAAGAGAATTATATAATTGAAGTTTCACTAAATAAGATTCAAAAACAAAAAGTTATAGAAATGAAATCAAAGCGACTAAAAGAATTTGGTTCTTACTATTCTTGAGTCAGATTTGGATGTGCATTTTTCTACAGATGCTCATTTACTATTGGTCAGTTCTTGCAAACAAATGTAGCACTGAATCACTGCACTGAATTAAACCCTACAAGTAAATTGTATTTCAAGAAGCATATGTAGGCTGCCTGGGTGGCTCAGTTGGTTAAGTGTCTGACTTCAGCTCAGGTCATGATCTCACAGTTCATGGGTTCAAGCCCCACGTCAGGCTCTGTGCTGACAGCTCCGAGCCTGCTCCCGATTCTGGGTCTCCCTCTCTCTCTGTCTCTTCCCCACTCACACTCTGTCTCTCTCTCAAAAATAAATGAATGTTAAACAATTTTTTAAAATAAGCATATGTGTGTGAGATTATTATGCACATCTAAAACAATTAAAACCTACAGTATATACACTGTGCTCTTGGTTTCAAGAGTAGAGTCCCATGATTCATCACTTACATACAATACCCAGTGCTCATCCCAACAAGTGCCCCTCCTCAATGCCCATCATCATTATCCCTCCTCCTCACCCCCTCATCAACCCTGAGTTTTTTCTCTGTATTTAAGAGTCTCTTATGGTTTGCCTCCATCTCTGTTTGAAACTATACACTCTGTTACCTACTTGACAATAAATTATATTTAGAAAATACATACATACATACATACATACATACATAAAAACAATTAAAACCTAAGGCAAGAATTCACTGAAATTTGACATGGTTATGAGTTAAATCCCTTTTTAGAAAATTTAGGGGACCAGAGTGGCTTTGTTAAGCGTCTGACTCTTGATTTCGGCTCAGGTCAGGATATCATCATGACTGTGAGATCAAGCCCCACATCAGGCCCCACCCTGACAACAGCAAGTAGTTTGGGATTCTCTCTCCTTCTCTCTCTGCCCCTTCCCTGCTCTCTCCCTTTCTTAAAATAAATAAACTGCAAAAAAGTTTTTAAATGTATTCATAAGACAATATGAAATTGATGAGACATTTATGGTGCTCCTATGTCATACACTACCGAATACCTCATATAATTTAATTTCATCAGTAACTGCATATGGTTGCTTTTACTATTAATGTTTTTGTTATTATTATTATCCAATGATTGCCTTCATGCCTTCATAAAATGCACTCTACAAATATCCACTGAAAAAAATGAATAAATGGATGCAATCCTAATTTAAAAGTGAAAAAATAGGTTCAGAATATTTGGAGCCAAGGAAAACTTGGCAATTATGCCTTAATAAAATTAATGACATTATTTCCTCCTTATATGGCTCTCAGAGAATACAATATCATCCATAATATTCACTCTTTTATGACAAAATTTGCCTTCATTTTTGGTGCTTTTAACATGTCAACAATCTCAAAGACATTCAGCAATCACATTAAGTCAACCAAAATTTGAGAATTTGAACCTAGTACTTGACAAAAATTCAAAGAGGACACTCTAGATAAGCTTGGTAAAATTGCATAGATAAACATAAAAAGTCTAGAGTGAAGTTCAAGGGATGTTTTCAATGATTTGGTAACTTGATGACCAAGTATAAAAACAATGGAAGCAAAGAATCTGAAAATTAGAGCAACAAAATGAATTACGTAAGTTATAATAGTTATTATAAATGTTAAATTCAGAACATAATAGAGGCAGAACATGAGTAGGGTATTAGAAGTATAAATATAATTTTAATAATTTATATTTTTATTCCCAAGGTAGCAATGATCTAGTGAATCATTAATGGCCAAGCTTGATCATAGGAGAACATAAAATAGATGATATGATCAAGAAAAATCAAGATTTATCAAAGTAGAAGTATTACAAAATTCTAAACTTAATTGAGAGAGATATTCGTTTTGAGACATGCTATCAATATAAGTCATCATGTAATATAAAGACATACACACACACACACATACATACATATACAGATGGGAAGAAAGCATTTATTGGATGCATATTTTGTGGTAAGATATTTTACTTTGATTACTCACATAACAATGCAATAGGTACTATTATCCCCAGAATACAAATGAGCAAACTAGGTTGACCTAAAATAAGAGCATGATCCTAGTGCAAACCCTCCCAGTTATGAGCTCTGTAGGTCTGGGAGAAATCATGTCTTTGGGCTTTAGTTTCTTCACCTGCAGTATAAAGATGATACTTGCCCTCCTGATCTTCTGCAGTTGCTTTGTGTTGGCAATCAGACAACATAGAGAGCCTCTATGTTATAGGAAGCACCTCAAAAATATTAGGGTTTTTATTACAGTTATAAAAGTTATGCAGATAAAACCAACATGAGCAACAGCAGAGTGGTTAAGAGCCTTGCCCCTGGCACCATAGTAGTATGCATCTTGGGTAGGTTATTTTCTACCTGTGTAACCTTAAGAGAGTTTCTTAATCTCTTTATACCTCACTTTCCATATTGGTAAAATAAGAGTAATGGTAATGCCTATCCTACAGAATCATTGTGAGTATTGAGTGCTACAAAAACATTAAAAGTTCTTAGAACATGCTGGTCATTTTAATTTCGTGGAAAACCAGACTCTGGACATCTTTGCCAATTTTCACCAATGACTAAATAATTTATAAATATAATTCTGTTTATATTAACAAACATTTATTAAAATTCAACAATAAAAATACTATGCTAGATGCTTTGGGTGGGGTACAAAGATGAACAGAATAGAATCTCTTCACTCACCTCAACCTGCTCAGAGAAATAAACACATAAATAATCATAATACAAGACAGACTGTGATATATAGGAGTATCAGAGAGAAACTCCTGCTATACTTATATATGAAAAAAAAACATTCAGTGGTCTCCATTCAATTCTGCTCAGTCCCTTGATCCATAGTAACCAAAAGACAGCACATAGGGAATGATTTTCTAAATTGATAAGCACAATAGAAATTCATACTCATAATCTGTTTCAACAGGAAAGGAAGATGTAGCTTTTATACTGAGAGTACCTTTCACTGGACTATCCTCTAGAAAGTAATATAACATAACTGGTCCATGTATTTGGAATTCTTTTTCCCAGAGCGCAGATGGATATGTGCTGATTCTTTCATGGTCTCTTATTACTACTGCAACTCACGTTAAAGACAGTTGCCTGTGCTTGGGAATCAGTGTTTAAGAATGGAACCAATCAAAGATAAAAGACATGTAAAGAGATTGAAGCTGAAACCTCATTTCTCTAGGTTGCTGCTATGTAATCAATCTGTTGAATTCAGATGCCCAGACACCATACTGAAAAGGTTGCTCTTTTTCCTCTTTCCTGTGCAAGTTCAGCAAGTATTTACTTGAGATCCATGAAGCTCAGATTTAATACTTCAGCTCTTCTTCAAAAATTTAATTAAGCCATCAATAATAACATTTCAATACCATCCCATTTATACTGTAATAACCTTTTCTTGGTCCATTTTTGGAATTTTTCATTGATAGCTACTTCTTGAAACAAAATTTAAGCAGCTCACCTACATTTATGCAATAACCAACCTCTTAATTAGCTTGAGTTCTATTGTTTCTGTTATTTTCAATATGTTCTGGACAAATTCTTATAGTGCTTGTCATTTTTCAGAGTACTTTCATTTATGTTATCATTCAGTTATGAAGGAGCTGAGCAGGCTTGAATGAAAGCAAGAAATGTTTGGTTCGTACCTGAAATATAGGAGGCATTTCTCTCTGATATCCCCACATATCACCTTCTGCATTTAATTATCATTATTTATAGGTTATTTCCCTTATGAGACTATAAGTCTTCAGAGTGAAGTGATTCTTATATTAATCATATTTGCAGCCCCTAATGTGCAAGTATATTATAATATACGAGTATATTGCAATCCAGATCAAGAACTTTCAGTGGTTACTTAATAATAGCTTATTGGGAAAAGAAAAAAAAAACTCCACAATATGTCTCCCACCTAAATTCCAATATTATGTCATGAATCTCTTCTATACATAGTACCTATGCTCAGATGAGGAGTTAAAGAAAACAGAGAAAGAGACTATATGGTGTCACCTCTAGACAGTCTATATTGGTTTTAGATAGAATTCAAATTTATTTATTTATTTGTTTGTTTGTTTATTTGAGTGTGTGTATACTAAATTGATAGTCCCAATTCTAAAACAAGTAAACTATTTCCCATACTCCAAGGTTACTCTGTAATTTTCTACACCCAGGGTTTTGTTTTTATTTTATTACCATCCTGGAATGGTAAGTTTCATTCTCAGATTTCTGCTTCTCAGTGCCCATCTTAAATAACACCTCCTCCATGAAGCTTTTCCTGATTTATTGCTTTTCTAAGAACGTCTATGACATTTTGCTTATATCTCTTTTTTGATACTTACCATAGTCTGCCTTATAGCCATGTGCAAAGCTGTTATCCTCATCAACTAATATGACAAATATAATCTTTTAAAGACAAGAACTATGTTAAACTTTTTATAAAATGCTTGATAGACTGAGTATAATGCTTTACATATAGAAAGCTCATTTTTTTAAAAATCAGGTGTTACACTATTTTATAAGACCCTACATGTCCAAAGATATAAGCACAAGCCCCCAAACTTACCTTAAATGTACCTTTCTTCTGAAGCAAATACATCACTCTGCTAAATGCCAGCAGGCCCACTTTGTTCCATTGGGCCACATAAAGTTGGAAGCTTCTAATTATCAGTACAGCAGCATGCAGCTTTTACATAATGACTTAGTTTTATGCAACATCAGTGCTCTGAACAAGGGAGAAATGCTAATAGGCAGAATGCAATGAACTATGTGGATGGATATGATAGGAAGCAGCACTTTTTTGGCACTGAAGTTATTTGAGTTATTTGGTCATACTTATGGTCCCATGCACAAGGCCTAGACATAAGGTTTCTGTGACACCCTGTTAAGTGGCATTTTAGTGGGGGAGGAAGAGGCAGCTTGCTTCACCAAGGTTGGTTATGATACCCTTTTCTCATTTCATGCAGCAGGAGAAATGAGGTTTGAGGCTAAAGGGAGGCATTCCACGAACCTCTACTTCAGTCCTTTACCCTATAATCCAATCTCCCTGATGGCTTGAACTCCTTACCACAATGCCTTCAACCCACCTCCTTACACCATCCTGCTCCTTTATACCATCATAGCCTTCCACCGTTCCTGAAATGTGAACCACTTATGTTCCTTTCTCTTCATTCCTTAAACACCCCATCCCTTCATCTGTTTCCTGTGGCAGAGATGATTTTTGTACAGTTAGTAAGGCCCTTGCACACTGCCTTACAAACTATCAGGAAATATCGCTGATGCCTTGAGGTATTCTGGTACCATGGGAACATGCACTAAAAGTCTTCCAAACCTCATTCAAAGGAATATATTTTCCCAAGGTTGATAAGATCACCTACTCTCCCCACCAAAAAAAAAAATAAAACAATCCCCCTTAAATTATTGTAATAATTGTCCTAGCTATTCTACTGTCCCTCTTTAAAAAAAAAAAAGTTTATATATCTATTTGAGAAAGAGAGAGTGAGCAAGGCGAAGCAGAGAGAGAGGGAGAGAGAGAGAATCCTGAGCAGACTCCATGCCACCAGCACAGACCCAAGAACCATGAGATCCTGATCTGAGCTGAGATCAAGAGATGGCCTCTTCACTGACTGAGCCACCCAGGTGCCCCCCTCCTGCTTTATCTTTACTATTAATGTTACAACCACTTCTGCAAGTGGCAGGAGTCAGAGCTGGTGACCAAAAAGAGCAAGTCTCAAAATCTTCACCCCCTATACAGTGACCTTAGTCTGCTTAAGAGTTTTTGGTATTGAATGACCTAATGCAATTTCAAATTACATTAAGAAGAATAGGTTTCTAACATTTGAAAAAGTGGACAGTGTGACACAGGGAGGGCCAAAACAACAAGGTAAATTGTAATCCAAATCTGATGCAAAACTCACTGTGATGAAGGAGTCTGAACTAATGTGTGGACCATATGAGATGAGTTAAAGTGTTTTGGAAATTCATGGGGAAAAGTTCATAATATTACTCTAAACTACATTGTTCACTACATACATCCTATATTCTCCTAATTCTCACCTATCCTACATTAATTTAATTTTGTTTTCCTGGGTACAAGTGAAAAATTTAATTTATAATATCAGCTTCCCATTAGATGTTTGTCAAATACTGTGGCTAAGCAAAATAAGTCAATCATAGAAAGACAGATATCATATGATTTCACTCACATTTGGAACTTGAAAAACCCAATGGATGAACAAAAAGGAAGGGAAGGAAAAATAAGACAAAATCAAAGGGGAGAGAAACCATAAGAGACTCTTAAATACAGAGAACAAACCGAGAGTTGCTGAAGGGAAGGAAGGGGAGGAGGGATGAGTTAAATAGGTGGTAGGCATCAAGGAGGGATTTTTGGGATGAGCAGTGGGTGTCTGGGTGTCATATATAAAAGAAGACTGAAGCCAAGACTACACTGTATGTTGACTAACTTGAATTTGAATTTAAAAAAATACTGTGGCATGTAATAGTTGATCATCTTCAGACTAGAATTTCACATGTATCCAACTGTTTGTGGAAATAGATATCTTCCTAACTCCTAAAATGTTTCTACGCAGAGGCCACTTAAACCTCAAAGAAAGAAGAAGAAATCTGAACTCAGAAAATTTCATAGGTCAAGGACTAAGGATGTGATTTAGGATTTACATGATTTAATGAATAATATGACCTTTTCCTCTGCATCAATCTTTCCCATTAACTCTGACCTTGGTCAAATCACTAAGTTTATCTAGTGTTCAACTGCCACTTCTGTAAAATGGAGATTACAAATTATACTACACAGATCACAATTAGAAATATGTTTAATAAAATATAAAAATGTCTTGCAAATTGTAGGGAGCTATACAAATAAAAAAGATAGTATGTTCTTCCCCTAGACTTGGAGCTCTTCCCTGTCTTTCTCCTGTGATACTGGGTTCTCGCTAAGTAATATTTATAAGTGGTGGGTGGGCAAATTTACTGCTATGTTTGTTCTTGAACACGTTCTTCTGGGTGCTTCATTTCTGAAAGTAAAACATACTGAATACGAGTTGCAAATAAGCATTGCTCTCTCTCTTGCACTCTCTCTCTCTCTCTTCTCTTTAGTTTGTTTTAAGCATTTGCTTTATATGCTGAACTATAAAATTATTTATATTGGCATTTTAATTTATACAACAAAACCTATGTAACTCTCTTAACCCTAACATGTGACTTGGATGAATCTCATTACTACTTTCCCTTTCTAAATTCAACATAGCATATATCACACACACACACACACACACACACACACACACACATACACACACACACACAAAGCAAGTCTTGGGGGAAGTAACGTAATCAGATGTTTGCACATGTGCATAACTATTTTCGTGGTTATAAATTAGAAACACTATCTATCTTTAAAACCAGATTGGATTCCTAAATTCACCATTTATTAACTTATGTGATCTTAAGCAGGATATATACCTCTCAAATTCTGAAAGACAATGAAAATATTTATGTTTTTTGAAAATAATCTGTTTTTGTAAGAAAGTTTGTGGAAGTGTTTTGTATATTATAAAACAGCCTAGAAATAGAAAAAGTGTTGTTATTACAATAATAATTAGTATTAATATTATTTATCAGATGAACAGACAAAGCCTTAATGATGCTACAGCCTAATGAACCTCACATCCTTGATTCTGGTGTGATCCTGGACACCCTACTAGGTCAACACTAGAACCAGCACCTCCAGCTGACAACACAGTCACAGTCCGAGGAGTAATTATGAGAATCACCAGCAACCATCTAGCCAAAAGTTAGATGGTTTAGTCCAAATATGACAAACTAAAGAGGAAGAACCAAGATTCAGAATCAATTTCTTTTGAAACTAAAGATGAAACTATTGAACATGATGGTGGTTAAAGTGAACAGAAAGAGACAAAGGTGAAACATTTCTTAAGGTAGAATTCTGGAGCTTTTGCCAGCAATTTATGAGACTCTTGTTACTGACATTGCATTCTGGGGGAAATATATAGGGAATGGCACATTGAGAATGGTAGGTCACAGAATCAGACTAAGTTAGTGATTTAGTCGAATTTGAATTGCACAAACTATAAACTGGGAACAGAGATAGAGAAATGGTTGGTCCAGAGACACACAGCTGTGGTAGATCATACATTTGATCCTTAATAATTTTAAATTTGGAGCTCATGGAAATTGTATAGGTAGATTGGGCTTTAGGTGACATTGTCATATTACTTAGTTTCATTCGAGTTTATTTGCAGACAATATCTCACGATCCAGTTTCCCTTTCTTATTACCTCTCCAAATTACTCTTAAATACAAAAAACTTCCAAAGTGCTACTAAGAAACAGAAGAAGTATCATCACTTAGAAAAAGAAATGATATGTTTATTTTATGATGGTATAAATCATTTATAAAACTAAAAAAAAATCCTATAAACTCCATTTCCAATCTTACAACCAGGGTATTTATTTGCCTTATTAAGATGATTCATTAAAAATATTTAATTATTATCAAAATTATTAATAAGAATACTCAGGGGCACCTGGATGCTCAGTCATTTGAGAATCCAACTCTTGATCAGCTTAGGTCATGATCCCAGAGTTGTGGGAATTAGCCCCACATTGGGCTCTGCTCAGCATAGATACTATTCTCTCTCTCTCTCTCTCTCTCTCTCTTTCTCTCTCTCTCTCTCTCTGTCTCTCTCTCCCCCCACCGTTTACCCCTCTCTCCCTTTCATGTTCTCTTTCTCTAAAATAATTTTTAAAAAGAATATTTATATAACCATCCTCTAAAAGGCAAATATGTGCAGACGTTTTTAATGTGGATATTATTAATAGAAGTTGACTCAATAAAGGTTCTTGATTTTTTTAAATATAAAACTATGGTTTCAAAACTTCTTCAGTGCTACATGGTTCCAACAATTTAAAAAATATATTACTGATCACTAGGACAGGAAAGCTGGATGGTCATGAATATTAAAAATTTTATACTAAATATGCTTTTACTTATAAAATACTGATATTAGCTTTTTAAACATTTATTAGTTATTTGCTCTATGTAAGCAGTGATTTTCCCTATTATCTTATTTATTCTTCATAAGAATGTGAAAGAATCACAGAAGTGTGGAGTCCTGATGAAGTCAGGCCTGTAAGCCATCTCATCCATCCCTAGACTTTTCAGTTACATGAACCAAAAAATTATCTTCTTCTCTAAGCCAATTTGAGTTAGCACTCCTGTTACTCTAATTAAACAATCTAAAAGAGAGAAAACTTCAAGAAAATCATAAAGTCATAAAGACTTTCTTAACACTCCTGATATTTTTCTCTCTGAGATACCATACACTCCTTGTGTGACAATGTATACTTCAGAATATGGTCAAATCACATAATTTTTACTTCCATTATAAGCTTATAGGATTCTTGAGTAGAAGTTCTGTAACTTATTTTTTTCGTATGTTTCATGGGCCTGGAATTATATGTGGTGTATATCAGGTGTTCAAGAAATTCTATTCCAATTACTAATTAATCAATTCATGTAAATTCTTCTTAGCTGAAAGGATTAAAGAGTTACTTATTTTTTGTTTATTTTAGTTGCTGGTGCACTAAAACTATTTTGATGATTCATGTTTGTCAACCAATCTGACAACACATGAAAGTTCCAATGTATTCAGTTCCTCCCTAGACAGGGCAGCCAGGATATGTGACAGCACCTAGGCAGCCCAGCCAGATCTCTGACAGGTGCCACCCACTCCACACAGCCAGAGACCCAAAAGGGAAACAAGTACAGACAGATGTGGAGTGTCAGAGAAACTCCAGGGTGCCATGACAGAACAATGAGAGCTGTGTCTAACTAATGTTGATGAGAGAGCATTCCTCCAGGGTCAGCAAACCTCACCTTCAAACATCAGGAAAATGACAACAGAAAACCTTTTTTTTTAAGAGGAGAAAGAGAAAACATAGTCAAACTCAGTGAAATTAAATTGATACAAGTGTTGCCTCTGAATTTTTAAAACACTTATCATTGACTTGTCTTTTAACAGAATCAGTGGGCATCTTTTTTTCCCCATCCCTTCTTCACCGACATAAAGAGGCCAAGAATTGCTCGTGATTTATCAAGAAGTTCACACAGGAAAGGCATAGAAAGAAGCCATACATGCAGCCACAGTATTCTTGCTCATCTAGAGAACTACTCCTGTCAGTGGCTATGTTATCTTTCCTCTGCTGGCTCTAAAGATTTAAATGTCTAAAGAGTACTTCATCAACAGTCTTGTATTTTATAAAGCCTAGACTGTAAACAACACATATCATCCATCTGTTCCTTCTGGGAAATACAAAATAGTTTAGAGTAAGTTGACAGTTTGACAAATTATAATATACTGGAAAAAACTACAAGCGCCTACTATGTGCCTCCCACCCAGACCCCCCCACACACACACACAAACACACAGTTGTTTTTCAAAACACTCTGTCTTCAGGGATTTCACTCTACTTGAAGTAATTCTCCCTGAAATAAGAGGATTCATAACTTGACAACTTTCATTCCCTCACGTAACTCTTCACACTCCCTATACACAAAATATTAAAATTACAAACTGAAACAAAGTAGGAATTCTGTCCCTATATTTAGAATGGATAGAGGGTCTTTAGAGTCTAGTTTCCTTTTTTTTTTTTTCTCAAAGACTGTAAGGAAGGAAATCATCTTCCTAAGAATGGTCTCTCTCTACATTTATTTTTACAGTAGTATCCATGTTTAAGAGAGATCCTATTTAAGGGCCTTACTTAAGGGAGATCTTAATTAATATACACATATCCTGGATTATATATAATTGATGTTAGTGGAAAACCTGATCAATGTTTGCCCATGTAACACATTAAAACATTTCTACATGAATGAATGCAGATCCAGTGGTATCTTTAGAAATGAAAGCTAAGTTACACTACTAAAAAATATGAATGACACTAAGTAAGACCTTACCGCAGGAAGCCGTATGTTATTCTAAGTAGCACTGAGGTAAACTACCCATCACCAACTGTCTAGATTAGTTTAAAATTTTTACAGATACTCTTTTCAAATGCTAATTATTCAATTTTCCTTACAAATCCACAGCACACTCCAACAGGTTTCCTACAACACAAATAGTCCATTGCTCTCTAGAGAAAAGAGGCATTTTCCCTCAGGTCAGAGATGTGTCTTTTGACCAGTATATACACTGTCAAAAAGTCAGTACAATAAGGAAAGAAAGAAGATTTAGGAAAATGAGACAATAGCCATTTATGAAGGACTCAATATTTAAAGACAGCAAATGAAATTTGGTGGTGCATTTAATCAAATTTAATATTCAATAAGTCCTAAACTTTTGATGTAATGATTAGAATGATATAAACACACACACACACACACACACACACACACACACACACACACAAAACTTTCCAGGTTCTACATGTAAGGAGCTTGGAAGTCATTACTCCATCCTAACAAATACAAACCTGAACAGACTGAAAAATCAACAAACTTTTCATGGCTCCCTAAGAGAGGAAAGGACACAAGGCAAGTTACCACCCTGAGGTTTGGAGAAAGAGACAGGTGAATACAGGGGTCACTGCTTACTGGAGCAAAGACACATGAATGGACACTGTTAGAAGAACCAGTGCTGCAGTAGAAAAACCTGAATTGTAATTAAGGAGTTGCTCCATGTTCAGTGTGGACAACTCAAAATTAAAACCCAAAGCAACGTACAGATTCGATGCAATCCATATCAAAATACCAATATCATTCACAGAACTTAAACAAATACTCTTCAAATGTTTATGGAACTACAAAGGACCCTACAAAAAAGCCAAAGCAATCTTGAGAAAGAAAAGCAAAGCTGGAGGTATCACAAAACCAGCTCTCAAGTTATACTACAAAGCTACGGGAGTCAGCATAATACAGTACTGGCATTTAAACAGACATATAGAGGGGCGCCTGGGTGGCTTAGTCGGTTAAGCATCCGACTTTCGCTTAGGTCATGATCTCGCAGTTCGTGGGTTCGAACCCCGCGTCGGGCTCTGTGCTGACTGCCAGCTCGGAGCCTGGAGTCTGTTTCAGTCTGTGACTCCCTCTCTCTCTGACCCTCCCCTGCTCACGCTGTCTCTCTCTCTCTCTCCTAGAAATAAATAAAACATTAAAAAAAAATTAAACAGACATAGATCAATGGAACAGGATAGAGAGCCCAGAAATAAACTCACACCTATATGGTTAATTAATCTACAACGGAGAAGGCAAGAATAACAATGGCAAAAAGACAATCTCTTCAACAAATGTTGTTGGGAAAACTGGACAGCTACTTGCAAAAGAATGAAATTGGAACACTTTCTTATACCACACACAAAAATAAACTCAAAATGGATTCAAGACCTAAATGTGAGACCTGAAACCATAAAACTCCTAAAAGAAAACACAGGCAGTAATCTCTTGAACATGTACCTTAGCAATATTTATGAATATGTTTCCTCAGACAAGGGAAACAAAAGCAAAAATAAGCTATCTGGACTCTAACAAAGGAAAAAACTTTTGCACAGCAAAGGAAACCATCAACAAAGTGAAAAGGCAACCTACTGAATAGAAGATATCTGCAAATGACATATCCAATAAGGTGTTAATATTCAAAATACATAAAAAAAAAAACCCTATACAACTCAACATCAGAACAAACAACCTGATTAACAATGGGCAGAGGGCATGAATAGATACTTTCCCAAAGACATACAGACAGCCAAAAGACACATGAAAACATGCTCAACATCACTAATTATCAGGGAAATGTAAATCAAAACCACAATGAGATATCACCTTACACCTGTCAGAATGGCTATTATCAAAAAGACAAGAAATAGCAAGTGTTGGTGAGGATGTGGAGAAAAAGAAACTCCCAAGCACTGTTGGTGGGAATGTAAATTGGTGCAACCACTGTGGAAACCAGTATAAAGTTTTGTCAAAAAAGCTAAAAATAGAAATATCATACAGTCCAGGAATTCCACTACTCAGTATTTACCCAAGGAAAACAAAAACATTAACACAAGAAGATATATGCATCCCTATGTTTATCACAGCGTTATTTATAACAGCCAAGATATGAAAACAACCTAAGCATCTGTTGATAGACAAATGAATAAAGGATATTGGTATATATAATCGGTATGACAATGCAATGTACCATTGAAAAGAATGAACCCCATTTTAGCAGTATAAGAATGAAAGAGTTGAGTTAGAAATACCAGTGAAAACTTCTCATTTTTTAAAAGAAAAGGTTATTTTCTGACAAGACATAAAGGAAACCTGTAGCTTGTGTGTCATCCTATCCTATCTCAAATGTTCAGGTAAAGGAATGTATAAGTATTCCATCAGCAACATCCAGACTCAATCCTTTGTCTACTCTCCACTGAAAGGAGCCAAGTCTTTTAGAACTGATTCAATCCACATAGGCAGCACAATTCAAAATGAGACTGAGACACCATCTTGTCAAAGCAAGGACACTCTTAGAGTAGCAGAGATAGTTAAAAGAGATTAAGAGCTCAATCTGTATAAAGACCTTCTAGTGGCCAAGTTGTATCAATAATCTCTTCAAAACAATCCATGCTCTACTGTGGCCTTCCTGTAACTATGGGACAATACCCTGAAGAGTCTTGGAAGCCCTACTGTTTAATTAAAAGGAACTATGAATGCATACCTTTAAGATATGTAGAGGTCATCGTGTCCACCTGTAAGTTTTTAATGTTGCTCTATCTTAAATCATTCTAAGGTCTTTAACAAAGGGTTTTATATCTATCCTAGATTTTATCTTTCTGTTGGGATCCTTTCTTACCTGGAAAAGCCTTTGCTGTCTGAAAAAAATGCTTCTAGATACTTTCACATTGTCGTCTAAGTTCCATTTTAAAAGTGAATAATGTATTCTGTAATACATTTCCCTCCTCTCTCATTTCATTATTAGTAGCGAGAAGAAGCTAGGTGGCACCTTCAGGACCATGCCTGGAAATATCCTGAGCTATATCATAAAGTTCACTTGGTATATTTTCTCTTTTGCATGCTAACGCAGGCAACAGTTTTGTTAACTTTGTCTCATTATATAAGTAGGGTCTCCTTTTCCCCAGCATCCAATGACAACTTCCTCACTCCTTTGACCTTCCTTTGACAGCCTTCCTGAGTTCCTTTGGCTTCACTAACACCCTGCTCAAGACCCTTCAGACTTTCTCCACAGTCTCCTCAAGCCCCTCCTGACATCTACTGATAACTTGTCCCAAATCTGATGACACAGTTTTGGTGTTTTGTTTTGATAGAACCGCACTTCCAGATCCAAAATTTTGTGCCAGTTACTATTGTTGCAATAACAAATGCTTCAAAATTTTAAAACAGTAAAAATAAATTTATTTTCTGCCATGGATTCTGTGGGTCTGGAATTTGGAAAAGGATCAGCTGGACAGTCATGACTAGAGTTCTTTCCTGTGATTACAATAAGACCCTCCAGAGTTGGAATACCAGCAGCTGTTGCAGCTAGAGACTAGACAAACATCTTTCTCCTTATGTGGGCTTAGGGCTCCTCCGTGCTCTCTACTTATGAACTAGTTTGGGCTTCTTTACAGCATGACAACCTCAGGGCAGTTGGGATTATTTATATGGCAGTTTGGAGTTCCAAAACTAATATTCGGATGAACAATGTGGAAGCTGCATTGTCTTCTTTTGAAGTAGCCTCAGAAGTCTACTTGTTTCTACTGCATCCCTTTGGTTGCAGGTAAATCATAAATATGCCCAGATTCCAGTGGACAAGAAACAGATTTTAGTTCTAGTGAAAGGGTTCTAGAAATCCATGAGTGTGAAGTACCCTTACAACTATATTAGAAAATAAAATCTGAGATAGGATCTGACTGTGGAAAGCCACATTTGCTGGACCAACAAATTTGACAATTAGCTTATATAGACTAGTTCTAAATTTTAGTGTTAATATTAGTTGAGAGACATATTACAAGAAATTTAGTGAAGCAGTGGTTATAACTATCAAAACTGCAATAAAATTACTGAAAAATAAGATAGAACTCATATAAAGTTATCACTGTTATAACACCACACTAATTTACTTAAATACTTAGAGACAAAGTGGTGGAATTATAGCTAGCTAATGGGGAATTCTACATTTATAAAGCCAGTTTTGTCTATGCCAAATCCCACTGGATTATGTCTAGGATGTGGATATTACCCCTTTTGGGTTCTACGTGGGAAAAGATTAAAAACTGCTCTTGTAGCCAAAGAGGAGCCATTGAAAACTCGAATGTCAATATCAGCACCTGTATCCCAACCTTAGCTGTGACCTCATTGAAGACAAATATCATTTTTATTCATATTTTTGCTATCATTTTTTTTTATCAGAGAGGCTATTCCAAAATCTTTGCCACTTTGCTCAACCCCTTAATTCACCTTTACCCACTTCATTATTCAACAGATGGCTTCAGATTATTCTTTTTTTTTCTGACCCTAGTTAATAGCATGACCATTAACCAGTCACCCAAGCTAGAAAATTTAGAGCTTCCCTCAACTTCTCTAGCTCTTCAACCCCTAACAATCTGTTCTCAAATCTTATACATTCTATATCAAATTTGCCTCTTCAGTCCTCATTACCTTAGTTCAGTCCTTCAAAAGCCTTTACTCGAATTATTTCAGTGAACATCAAACTTGACCTCTCAACTGAAGTCTCTGTTCTTCAATCAGTTATTTCTTCCTACAAGTAATTCACATTGTTTTCTTTCTTTTCTTTTTTTTTTGAATCATGAAATGAATAAAGAAGACTTCCCTTCACATGATGCTGGTAAAATTTAAAAGCCACTCACTTCATGTCAAACTTTTCAATCTATGAAATTCAGTGGTCTAATTGTTGAGTACAAGTGAGTACAGATTTTGTTCTAACATTAAAGACAGTGTGTTAGTTGGGAGGGAAAGGGGGGGTCAAAGCCATCACATTATATATGGACAAAAAATATTCATATTAAGTATGGTGGGAAACACAGAGGAGCTAAATTTAAGATAGTTTATGAGGCTGGTGATATGTTTAAAATTTTCCTTACTACCAATCAACTTTAAAAGTCTTTTGACATAGATTTTCAAGAAATTTTATGTTCAAATATATAATGACTATTTTCCCATTTTGAATATTTCATCATAATCTTTGCTAATATTTACATTCATATATAAAAGTTATCTTTGTTGGGTGACAAAGTTAATAAATAAAACTTGGGGTGCCTGGGTGGCTCAGTCGGTTAAGTGTCCGACTTCGGCTCAGGTCATGATCTTATGGTTCATGGGTTCAAGCCCCACATCAGGCTCTGCTTGTTCAGAACCTGGAGCCTGCTTCAGATTCTGTGTCTCCTCTCTCTGTCCCTCCCCCACTTGCACTCTTTCTCATTCTGTCTCTCAAAAATAAATAAATGTAAGAATAAATAAATAAATAAATAAATAAATAAAAACTTAAAATATCATCCTAACACTGAACTTTCAGAATCAAAAGAACCAGAACCCTCCCCAGATAATTTATTTTTTTCCTCAACACAGAAAGAATTCTATGCTCTTACTGCAAAGGACTTCTCACCATTTTTCACCTAGAAGACTCCACAGAAACTTTCATCTCTGTATAATCACTTATACTGTTCTTTCTTAGAATCTACTTTTACCCCAGCTCTGACTAACATATTCCTACATACCTACTAGAGCCAAGTATAATATGGGGCCTTTGCTGATGAGCCAGACATAATTAATTTTGCCTTTCTGGGATACCAAGGTATTTCAGTCACTGCACCAATATGACATTCAGACCTATATCACCGGAAATATTAAACACAGTGTTCAGAGACTCTTCTTGGGGTATTTTGAATCTAAAGTAAAAATCTCCTAGGTCTGAGGAAACTACTAGTTTGGGGGATTACAACACACCATATGGATATTTTCTCTAAGACCAACTGGTAGGTCAGGGTCAGTGATAAATCAAACAATGGATTGTTGAGGCCCCCTGTCCATGCTTTAATAGCAAAAGAGGAAGGATTTCAGAGACTATAAAACAAACAAACAAACAAACAAACAAAAAACACAAAGGGGTGAATACCAGGACTCATGTGGGATTAAGTACATCAATTTTGAAATGAAACTAAAAGGAGAAACAAAATCTATATAATAAAATACATATCACACATAAAATATATACAACACATAATATGTAATGTGTAATATGTAATCCTTAATTCATGATACATAATTGAAATTATTTTTAGGGGCTAAGTCAGTTAAGTGTTTGACTTCAGAGCCTGGAGCTTGCTTTACATTATGTATCTCCCTTTCTCTTTGCCCCTTCCTCACTCATGCTCTCTCTCTGTCTCTCAAAAATGAAAAAACATTAAAAATTTTATTTTATATATAATTATATGTAACTATATGTTACATAATAACATATAAAATTTATGATATAAACACCCTTAAAATCATTATTTTAATAAACTGCATTTTTTCATGAAGCTGACAGAGCTCAGAGAGGATCAGCAACATGCCTGACATCAAATGGGCATCTAACAACTGGTAGCATCAGCACCAAAGCAAGACTTTCTGACACCAATTTTTTTTCTGACATGAAATTTTCAATGTTCCCTTCATCATACCACTCTGTCACCAATATGCAGTTTGCCCATGAATTAGGCAATAAAAACAGACAGACGTGGATACATTTTCAAGAGTAGTCCAAGTAAGATAGACAGTTGCAGCAATTCAGCTCAAAGCGAAAAGCAGCATGGGCATTATGTGACACCAAGATTAAAGCACATGACTGATCCCTGATCGGAGAAATGTGCAAGGCGGAGATAATTGGTTTTCCCAGCTCTTCATCCAAAACCAAGTAAATTTCACCAGTGGGCACTAAGTGGTAAAGAGATAGGTGCTTGTCAGAAAGAGAGGAATTTACTGAAATAAATAACTTCTAGTGCATGGAGGTTACCTCTAATAGACAAAACACTGGAGTGTTGAAGTAAAAAACAATTTAGTTTGACACCTATGCTACAAATTTGATCAAAAAATAGGTCTGGAAGGCAGTTACTGCCTAAGATAAAAATATATGTTTTTTTCTCTTCCTTAAAGAAAACATCAGATGTCATTACAGCATAAAAATAATAAATAAAATTTAAAATATCACAAAAGCTGAAATTATTCTGCAGACATGGCTGACTTCAACCCTATTCTAGTTAGCATGGTTCTGCATCTATGCACACTGACAGAGCAAACAAGATAACAAGAAGTTCAGAATTGTTTTTTTAAAAAAAGAATATTCTGATCTTTGGGGTTTAAGACAACCTTTAAGGCACAATAATAATAATTAAACTGTCAACACATTACACAACTAATTTGAGAACCGAAATAATAAAAATAACAGGGTGAAAGCAAGATAAAGACAATATACCTAGAATTTAGAGAACATTAATGGTGCAGAGAACATTAATATAGCAAAATATATAAATAGGGTGGAAGAAAATCAAAAGAAGAATTTTGCTGAATGTCAAATCTGTTAGAGGAGCATAAAAACAAAACTGCCATATAAATTTGGGGATAATTATTGAGGTATAAACAAAACTGCCATATAAATTTGGAGATATTTATTGAGGTCTTCTAAAATAAAGAGCCAGGTCTCTAATTGACAATGGTTAGAAACAAACTAAAATTTAAGAATTCTGATAGTTACCTTTCCAAACTTTTCTACGAAGGACACAGCCATTACTCTATAGTCATTTGGATACCAGCTCTAAATATTTTAACCTACAAGAAATAATTTCTATCTATAAGAAATAATGGAAGGTATACACCTCCCGTCTGGCAAACATGTTCCTATAGAAGTCCTAGAACACCTCTGCTGAAGAAAACTGGGTGGGGAACAGGAAGCAGGTCAGTTATACATATAGAGAATCTATTTCCTCCTCCAAGCAGACAATAAGGTGAGCCTCTGCTCCACCTTGAAATGAGCACCATGATAGATCATGGCTCTAGACTAGAATTTCCCTGTTCTCTAGTAGGCTGCTGAGAACTAGTCATAAAGAGAAGAAAAAGACTGTGAGAGAAAATCAGTCTAAGAATATCTATTTATACATTTGATTAATTGATTAATTAATTAAGAGAGCATAAGTGGGGAGGTGGGCAGGGAGAGAGAGAGAGGCAGAGAGAAAGAGAGAGAGACAGAGAGAATCATAAGCAGGTTCCATGCTCAGTGTGGAGCCCAATCCAGGGCTCTCTCCTACCACCCTGGTATCATGACCTGAGTCAAAATCAAGAGGTCGATGCACAACCAACTTAGCCACCCAGGTGTCCCTATTTATACATTTTAATATTGTATGTGTCACTTAGGTTATGACCAAATGGAGCCATCTGCCCGCCTTCTTACATACTCATTTCTCAGGGTACTTGATTCATTTCTATTCTCTGAAAATGGCATAAAACATTTAAGAAGCAACTTACCTGCTACACAGTATTTTGTTAGGGTATATCACCAGCTGCAAGAGATAGACAGATACAATTTTCAGGGTCATTCCAATGATAGACTGAGTTATTAACCACATTGAGACTCAAGAGGATATTGGCTAATTAAACTGGCATCTAACATGCCATCTTCTGTAAAATCAAAACTTCCTGCTGCCATAGCAAAATGTTCCACAAATGTGTACTTTCTTTGATTGTCCTCTTTCTTGCAGTCAGTCCTTCCTTTAAATTACCTCTTTGATGCTATTACCACAACTCTGGAACATTAGGTGGCAAGGCCGAATAATGGAGTGGTTGCTTAAGAGAGTGAGTTCTAGTATAGGAATGAATGCCTTGGTTCAAACTAGGGCTCAAGCATTCCACCTTAGAGTGGCAATTGTGCATAATAAAACTCACAATCAATTTCTAGCATTTTTCCATTGTTTTCCTTTAATCTCTGAAAGAAGGACAATAATATTTATCTCTTAGGGCCAGTCTAACATGAACTTTTAAAAATCTATATGGAATGCTTAACATCTTGTCTGAAATAAGTACTTAATAAAGTTCCAGTTCTCAAAAATATGTTTGGCCCCAAACTGATCATTGTTACTGTGTATTAACTGAATGTTTACCATACACTATATATTCCATCAGACTCGGAGCTTTCTCAGGCATTTCTACATGGAACAAATAAAAACTGCCCTTATAGACATTAAGAGACTTAGTATACTACCTGTCCAGGGTCTGGTCAGTGACCCTAAGAACATAGCAAAGCAAAGCAAAAAAAGATTTAAAAATATCAACTGACTCATTTCTGTTCATGAATGTCAACATTAATATATTCACCTTGTTTTTAAAAAAAGAAAAAATTCATGCTTCAAATAAGGTATTAGTTGATTCAAACATACCACAAGTTTTCTTTTCTTGTTCATTTTCCTGTGACTGATAGCTATGATACAAAACATATAAACAGCCCTCCAAGGATGTGAAATATGGCCTAAGCCATAGAATTTTCATGTTTGCTGCTTTTCCTAAGTTGATCATTGAATTGCCTGGAAAAAAGAATTGAGAGCTGTTTAATATTTAATATGTCTTGACAGATCTGCTAAAGATTTCATGGGTTACTAAGCTACAAGTTTTCATTGTCTTTTTCCTTCTACCATACATATCAAGGGCATGCCAACACCTGACATCAAACATTATAATTACTAATCAGTCACTTGGTACTCCACATTCGATCACCATGTAATATTTCACCACACAATTTTACCTCTGTGGAAATCAATTGAAACAATCTGGTCTCCCTCAGACTTTACACTATTACCCAGGTGATGACATTCATTTCTCTGACCAGAGAAAAACAGATTCAGTCATTCAACCCCAAGAGCTATCACCTAGTTTTCTACCATCTGATAATCATACAGAGAAAGAACATACATACTCAAGAAAAATCATTAGGATGAATGGAAATATAATGAAAATTCCAAATGAGAAGTAAGGAAATAAATACTATATAGAGATTTCAAGGATGGCAAGATTTCAGGCAATGTTTGAAAGGGGGGGGGGATGATATGTCAGGAGATAAACTCAGTCTCTTCTTAAATGGTTTGGTCAGCAAGTTTATGAAGTATCACAGACAGACTCTGAATTAGTATGATTCAAGAAAAACCATTGAAATGTTTTCTGGCATCTAAAGCTAGAACAGATGGTATACCTATCTATATGTACATTAATATGATCTGATATATGCTTGCAAGAAATCAGCGTTATAAATTGGTATACCCACAGGAGGCCTTCCAATATTGTAATGCTCACTTAGACTCTTGTTTTTTTAATAAATAAAACACATTTTTCTATACTTTCTATGAGGTAAGAATCTTTTCTTACTTCAGCATCTTTTCCTTAAAATTTAAGGATGTAACAAGCTTTCAGACTCAAAAATATATAAATTAATTTAGAAAAAAATACAAATATAATGCCTTAGATATTTCTTTTCCTCTTCAAATATTCCCTTAAGCCAAAGATCTATATTCTGCCATATCTCAACTGATCATTCACAAAAGGAAAATTTCCTTTCATCAAAAAACAGTTTGACATTTATGTTAATACTTTGTTATCGTCTTTAAGGAGCCAGATCTGTTTACAGGCATCTCATTTAAGGAGAATTCTGATGTGATGTGGAAGGAATTAAGAATGAGGGAAACTGATCTGATCTAATTTGATGTAACATAAGCAAAGTGGTTTATTATAGACAAATTTCCTCAACTGTGAGCTGTTGCCCACTAAAGGAAGTTCCACAGAAATGATTATATGAATGGAGAGATGTAAAATCTGTCAGACAGAGCCATCACAATATTAATTTTCTTTTTCCATAAATGGTATTTCATATTGTTTCAGAAGAGGTCACTCAAATGAAAATTACAAAAATATCTTTATATGTAGGTGATGAAGATTTGTGGGAAGACAAGGAGTCAGATTTTAAAATATATGAATCACTGGGGCCTATCAATCTCCAATCCTCTATAGATTAAAATCACCTCTACCACAAATATTGAGCCAAAATCTCCAAAATGTCTTAGTTAACTGGTGAAGAGATGAAGAAAGTGAAGACAGTCCAGTTAAAGACATGGCTTCTCTAGCTCTCACCTATCTGTATGTAGATTAAAGAGTTGTCACTTTGAATTATTTGGCAAGCACATGTATACATTTATGTAGTTCAATAGTAAATTATGGGAACATGACAATGAGGAGTCCTGAGTGAATAAGAGAAGTTCCTGACACTGGGTTAGATCAGAGCTAATTTAAAGTGGGGGTATTGACCAAGTGGTCTGGTAAAGAGTGTTTAGAAACTGGGAGATAATTTTTAAAAGCCTTCTATAGAATTTTGATATTCCTGAAACACTTTTACTGTAGTTTACAAAGATGTCCATCCTCAACACAATGTAAGTTTAAAACAGTGGTGGTGATGGTAGTGGTGGTGATGATGGAGATGGAGAAAGAAGGAGGAGGGGGCGGTTGAGGAGGAGGAGGAAGAGGGGAAGAAGAAAGAAGAAAGAAAAAGAGGAAGAAGAGGAAGAAGAGGAGGAAGAGGAGGAAGAGGAAGAGAAGGAAGAAGAAGAAGAAGAAGAAGAAGAAGAAGAAGAAGAAGAAGAAGAAGAAGAAGAAGAAGAAAGAAGAAGAAGAAGAAGAAGAAGAAGAAGAAGAAGAAGAAGAAGAAGAAGAAGAAGAAGAAGAAGAAGAAGAAGAAGAAAGAAGACGACGACGACGACAAAGACGAAGAAGAAGTTGTTAGTCTATTTGGGTCCTACTAATGTCCTGGCCAGGACAGAAGTCAAAACACAGGCACAGTAAAGATAATTCATACTCTCTTCAAAGTTTAATCTAACACTGGGTTCTTATGGGTAAAGATTTGGATTGTAGTCCTTATCACCTGTGTAACTTTGGGCAATGCTGCTCTTAAACCCAGGAAGCAGTGTCCCTCCTCTGTGTTACACATAGGTAACTACTATTTATAGATGACCCTTGAACAATGCAGAGGTTAGGGTCCCCAATGCTCCATGTGGTAAAAAATCTATGTACAGCTTTTGACTACCTCAAAACTTAATTACTAATAGTCTACTGTTGACAGGAAGACTTACCATTAACATAAAGAGTCAACACATATTATTCATGTTATATGTACTAAATGATGTATTCTTACTATAAAGTAAGCTAGAGGAACAGAAATATTAAGAAAATCATAAGGAGAGATTTTCCTTATTATTTCTTTATATATTTTCCAAGAGAAAATATATTTACATCAGTGTACAATATTTATTGAGGAAAAAGCTGCATACAAGAAGGCCTTATGCAATTCAACCCCGTGTTTTTCAAGGGTTAACTGTACTGTCCTTTAAAAATTTCTAAGCTCCAAGAGAGTGCCCAAAACTACAGCCTTCCAGGAAGGGTGCTTTACCCAGACCAATCCACACAGGTTCTATTTACCAGAGGCTCCCACCACCAGACCACCCACCTCCAACCTGTTCTTCCCTGTCAGGGAGCTACCCAATCCTATACTGGAAGGAGCCTATAACTTCATCCCATCTCCCACATGTGGGGCTGGTCAAATGCAAAAAGGAGCTCTAGGACTCATGCCCATTATTTCTAAGGGGGAATAGAATATGTCATCCCAGAATGTGTCACTTTGGGATATGGATTATTTTCAGCTAAAGACAATCAGGGCCCAGCAGACTCAGGAAGAGATATTAACTCCCCCCTTAACTGCCTAAAGAATTTAGATAGAAGCCCTGTAACCAGAAAAGAGCTATTACCAGAAATAGCTTTTCAATATCAGAAAAACTTACCTGTGTGGCATAGCAAACACTGTTTACCAAACATTTGCTATTATCATCTTCCAGTTCCTGTGAATTGTCTTCCTCTCTTTTGAAGCCCAGACCTCTACCTCCTTCTCTTTAGCTCAGGATGGTATATAAGCCTCAACTTCCAGATTTCTGGGGAGTCTCATATTTTTAATGGGACTCTCATACACACAAAATTTTTTCTTGTTAATCTGTCTTATGTCAACTAAATTATTAGACCAGCTAAAGAACCTAGAAGGGAAGAAGGGAAAAGCTTTCCACTCCTACATTTCCTTTAGGGGTCACATGAAAAGCCTGGTTGTAAAACAGCCTGGCCAGAGAGTTTCTTCCAAGTGATTTGAGATGTCTCAAATTGTTTATACAGACAGGAGCTCAGCAAGAAATGTTTGCCCCTACACCAATTTCCTCTCTCTCTGTCCTTCTCTCTCTCTCTCTCTCTCTCTCTGAGAGTGTCACTTCACTCACTTCAAACAAATTACTTAACCTTTCTAAACCTCCATTTTCTTGTTGGTTAAATGGGGAAAAAACATAATAGCTATAACATGATGCTGTTCTGAGAATTAAACTGCATAAAATATGTAAAACACCCCAAAAAGTGCCTGATCCAATATAACTTCACAATAAACAATGCTGTTACTATTTTAATATTGTGTACACAGTTCTTAACACACATAGTAGGTGCCTAATAAATATTCATTCCCTCACAATATCATCAAACACAGTCCTAACTTACTCCATACAATGACCTCAACTCAGTCTTCATTTCCATTTTTGTTCTAACCCTGATTCTAGCTCTCCCTGCTGATATTTCCTGCTTCTTTTCCCATCTTCAAATGGAGTCCCCTACGTGGCTCTGGTTTTTGGCCATTCTAAGGTCACAGAATTGCAGCACATGTGTAGAGATGCTGCAAGCTGATTGGTTAACAAAATTTGTCTCATCCATTTTCAGGCATTTGCATGCTTCTAGGTGAAGCATGTATTCCCAAGTTGGTAGAAGATCTTTCATCACGCTTTGTCTTAACACTGGTCTCATTCCCAGAAGTGTATTTCTTGTCACACCCCTGTAGGCATTTGAATTTGTGAGTTTTGACATTTCAACTCCTTTAGCTTTTATCCTTATTTACTATTAGGAATAGAAAGACAAATAGTTTAACCTCTTGGCTAGTGACACACAGAGGTCCCTTTGCTTACACACTTGACCCTCCCACGGCTTTCTTGGTATGTGGTCCTCTGCTGCCCCCTAAGGGCCTCTGCTCATCTTACCCACTGGCCTTGCTTGAGGCTATTAAAGACCGTTAAGAATCTGTTCTGACTTTAGTGTATAGAGTGAAAGGTATGGAGTGTATCCAGAAGTAAATTATAAAGCTCTACATCATAAAGTACATAAAATATACTCCCTACCTGAAAATGTTCTTTTTGTGAGGTCCTTTTCATAGGACTAATGCCACTTTTTCAAAATATCATTATTTGTCTATTTATAGTCCCCACAGAGTCATATAATCCAGCCTGGCCATGAGGGAATGGCTCTGGAAAGAAGGGTTCTTACTTAGACTCACAAAAAGTAAGAAATAGATATGCAACTAAGAAAAAGTTTAGAGTTGTTGAAATGATAATAGTTCATCATGTCTAAAAGATTTAAACATTGCAGGGGTGCCTGGGTGGCTCAGTCAGTTGAACATCTGACTCTTGATTTTAGCTTCAGGTCATGATCTCAGGGTCATGGGATCGAGTCCTGGGCCTCTGCACTGAGCATGGAGACTGCTTAAGATTCTCTCTCTCTCTCCCTCTGCCACACTCCTCTGGATGGGCATGTTTGTTTGCTCTCTCTCTCTCTCTCTCTGTCTTAAGTGAAAAAAAAAAAGAAATAAGAGCTGAAAAACAGTTGAACATGGCAGGTAGCGATGGGATGAAGTAGAAAAAGAGGAAATTGGAAATTTAAGTTAGCCTAGATCATTAGGAGCCATAAATAAAAGTTTATACTTTATTCTAAAATAACTGGGGATCCATTGGGAGGTTTTAATTAGCAAATATTTTGGTCAGGTTACCATTTTTTGAAAAATCACCAAAGAACATTATTATAGTGATCCAGGCAAGAGAGGATGATTGTCTAGACCAGGTGAATGGAGGTGAGACTAGAGAAAAATGGCTAAGTCTGGAATATTTAAAACGTTAATTCAACAAAGACTATGAAGAGAAGAGATGAGTCAAGGATGATCTAGTTTCTGTTTTTTTTTTTTTTTAATATTTTTTATTTATTTCTAGGAGAGAGAGAGACAGCGTGGGCAGGGGAGGGTCAGAGAGAGAGGGAGACACAGAATCTGAAATAGGCTCCAGGCACTGAGCTGGCAGTCAGCACAGAGCCCGACGCGGGGCTCGAGCCCACAAACCGCGAGATCATGCCCTAAGCGAAAGTCGGACGCTTAACCGACTAAGCCACCCAGGCGCCCCTATCTAGTTTCTGTTTTTGATCACTGAGTACATATGGTGGTAGAATTAACTAAAGTCAGTATTCAATACAAAAATATGAACCATAAAAGGAAAAAATGATTAACATTGTCAAAATTAAAAATTTCTGCTCTTCAAAAACACTATGAAGAAACAAATCAAGTTAGCTTGGAGAAAATATTCATATAATAAATATATTTGAAAATGACTTGTGTCAAAGATATATAAAGAACTTTTACAATTCAGTAAGACAACCCAATAATAAAATGGCAAAGATATGAACCATATATGTGTGTGTGTATAATTATTATTCAATTAGTAATATGCACATGAAAATATGCTTAATATAATTAGCCATCAGAGTGATGCAAATTAAAACCACAATACTACACATCCATTTCAATGGCAATTGTTTTAAAAAACTGACAATGCCGATTCTTGACAAGTCTATAAAAAAAGTGGAAATCATATATATTGCTAGAGGAAATGCAAAATGATAAGTCTCTTAAAAAAACAATTCAGCAGCAGAATAAGCCTAAATATATACTTACCATATAACCCAATAATTCTACCTCTAGATATTCACCCAAGAGAAATAAAAATATATACCCTCACAAAGACCTACAAACAAATGTTGAAAAACTTTATTCAGAATGGCCAAACCAACTCAAATGTTTTAAAGTAAGTAAACTGTGGTATATTTATACAACGAAATACTAGTCATCAATGAAAAGAATCCATCAAAACAAATTACTTAAATGCATATATACAAAGCACTTAATAAAGTGAAAGGAGCTACAAACAAGAGTTTACATCCCGTATGATTCCATTTAATATGAAACTCTAATATAGTAAACAAATTTGTGATTACCTGAACCAAGGTGGCATGGTTTGAGTGGGAAAGGACGTAGGAGAACTTTTAAAGGTGATGGACATGTTTTATATCTTGATTGTGGTGGTCTTTATGTGGGGTTTTAAATTTGTCAAAGCCTATTACTGTACACTTAAAAAAGAGTGCATTTTGTTGTTTAACTCAATAAAGTGGATTTAAATAATAGATGAATAATTGGTAAATTAAAAGGTCACAACTGACAATTCATGAGCTCCACATGATGAGGTTTCTTTGGCTTCCATATCTCTCTGGAGTCCCTTTTAATTGAATTCTAAGTAGCAAAGCACAATGATACATCTTAACAGTATTTTGAAGAACAAAAAAAATCAATTTTTGAAATTTTTAAACTAATGTGTGATACAGAGCATAAGTATCCCTCTATCTAAAAACAACAACAACAACAATAAAAACTATTTAATTCAGCCTAACTCAGAATATTTTCACTCAGTGAACCTTTATGCAGATATCATCCTTTTTAATAAAGCGCCTCGTTGAATCATCACAAAAGTGAAAACAATAATAAATGAATGTGGCAGAATGAAAAGGAGGCTCTACTGATGATCAGTGTTAACACAACCACTAAACAGCTGCTCAGCTCTTTCCAGAACCATCCTCACCCTCGACTACATCTTCTTGAGCCTTCCTCTTCTGACTTCGGACCATCTGTCATTTGGCAGATAAGCCATATTCTGAAACATCTATATTCAAACCACCATTCTCAAACCCTGTGAGTATGCACTAATTCTAAACAAGCCTATGATGATCTATTTTAACATTTTGTTTTCCTCATTTCATTTAAAACTCTGTCACACATGGGGAAAACTTAGAAGATTTCTGTAGCAAAATGCAGCATAATTGCCTCTGAAAAGGTTCCCTTACCTTTTGCAAGCTTTTAGTATCAATTCAATAAATTTTCAAGCCTTGCAAAGAAAGAGAATACCATATAATTTCCTCTAGTTGATAATGAAGACTCACTGGGGATTCAGCTAATTTAGAAGCTTCACAGATTTTAAGCATCTGTAGGATTTTTCTTCTTAGCTACATTTCAATCTCAGTCCTGAATATAATATTTTAATTACTTATGTCCATATTCAGTTATCATTTTCCTGCTTTCCAAATGCTGTATATCATTTATCAGAAATGGAAACAAAATTCTCTTTTTTGATCTTTGAAATAGACCAGAGTACTCAGGTAATTTTCAAATCTATTTTCTCAGTTGTGTAAGGGGAAGAAAATGAAATGGAACCAGTTGCTGAACTAAATAGAAAAAGTTCAGAACTGAGAGGAAGAGCTAAGTTATCATTTCCAATACATCAAATCAACAAGTTCATAGACAGCATAGGAAATCCTACACTCTAAACCCTTCCACTGAACTACCATTGAACATATCATCTAAGGTGAGAGGAGAAACATGCAGTGTTACCCTTCATATATGACTATTCCTAGGAATCTGTTTTGTGTAAACCAAGGATAGCAGGTCATTACTCTCTTGATAAGCTATCCAGTTCCTAGTTAAACCAGTCAAAAACTTGCTTTAAGAAATAAAATTGAAAGAGCTCTTACATGTGATTAAAAAAACAATTTAGTTTTAATTCAGATATAAAAATAGACCCTAGTGCAACCCACTGTTTACTATTATACTTAACCATGTTTTTACATTCCAGTAGAGAAAGATCAGTTTACTCTCTGCATAAATGCAAACATCTAAAATGACCACAGGGCAGTATGCAAGAGGTTCCCCAAACAGGAAAATTACCTTCTTTCTTCTACTGTTTCCGTCCCTTCCCTTTTTTAATTTAGAGCACTTACTGCTAATTTATCCATATGCCTAAGAATTAGTGGACATAACTATCTCAAAGAATAAGAGCTGTACTGTAAAAATAACCATGAAAGAGCTCTCGTCACTGGAGACCAGTCACAGCTTCCGGCACACACAGCTAGTAAACAGAACACCTAGCCAAAGATCAAGGCAGTTCACATGTTAGAATACTTTGCTTACCAAGAAAGCACCTACTATACGTGAAAGAACCTTTATGCTATAAACAAACATGGTGGAACAAAAGCAATGCATATTTGAACAACACTTCCTCTGAAGAAAAACACTATTTCCATTAAACATCTGAACAGATTCATATTACTGCAAGCACTTGGTAAGTACTGTGGCATCTCCATTAGAAAAATATAAAGGCTGACACAGCCTAACCCTGTCACCTCCTTCTATTCATTCTTGAGCTCTTTCTTCTCTAAAGACCAAGTAAGGAAAAGTGGAAATAAGGATAATATTTTTTCTTCTGATGGAAATCGAGCTTTTTGGATATGCAGTTTCAAATCTCCAAAATCTGTATTCAGGATCTTTTTATTAAATAAAATCAGTCTCCATTTAAGTTTTCAATATTGGCACAAATAAACATATATACCCTCACACATATATTGAATTTTTATACACAAAATTTTCAAGGAGATTCAGAAATCCAGAGCACACATGTAATTCAATTCAATTCAAATCTATGTGCAAACATGTATCAAGGTGTGTTATGAAAAGCATAAGCTATATTTACCTTTGAGCTTTTGACCCTGTCTCATTACCAATGTACAGAGGACTCTTACTTTTCTTGCTGTGTACAATAAGTCACAAATATTTAGAATTAAATGGGAAAACTCTGGCACTAATGTTAGCAAGTAAACAAACCAATTAGAAACAAAACAAAATAAAAAAACCTTGGCTGACTGTAATTCTACAATTCAGAGTTGGCTTCTGGTGCCACTTAAACATATAGGATCAGTGCCCTTAGAGAAAAGTCACACTAAAATAGGCGCTATTAATTCTGTTTAGTAAATACATCCCCTGTCTTCCTTTGAGAATGAGTCTTAGAAAACAAAATTTGATAAAGAGCCCAAAATTGGAATCAAAAGATAAGTTGCACAAAGCTACAGGATGCATTTTTTCTACAGTTGTGTGTGTGTGTGTGTGTGGTTTTACATTTTTCTAACCTATGACTAAAGGAACAATAAACTAACATTCTTTTCAAGAAATAGTTACAATTGATAACACCCTTTCCTACACTGTGTAGAAACAGGGCAAATTCCAAAGCCGTCCTGGTACGATAATTGTTGGATTTTGCTTTATACTTCAGGTTTTCATTATTGTATAATTTTATTAAGTAGGAAGGAAAGAGATTACAAAGTGAAAAAAGATGAAAATCTCAATACAGGACACTTTTAAGAAATGTGTTTTAGTGAAGGAAAAATATAACTTCATTTTCCTGCTGCCCCACGTGGCTCGATTCCCAAGTCCCCAGTTGGCTCCCACCTGGGATAAAGACCCTCTCCTAATCCGGCCTACCACTCTCAGCTTATTCCCTAAAAGACCACTTCATTACTCCGACTTCTTCCATTCTATCTACTCTAGATTTGCAGGTTCTCTACCTGCAAAGCTTGTCCAACAGTTCAAAGCTTTACATCCACATTTTTAAATTTTTTAATGTTTATTCATTTTTGAGAGAGAGAGAGAATGAGTGGGGTAGAAGCAGAGAGAGAGGGAGACATAGAATTTGAAGCAAGCTCCAGGCTCCAAGCTGTCAGTACAGAGTCTGATGTGGGACTCGAACTCATGAACTATGAGATTATGATCTGAGTCAAAGTCAAACACTTAACTGACTGAGCCACCCAGGTGCCCCTACATCCACGTTTAAAGAGAAGCAGCCATGGGGCCCCTAGATGGCTCAGTCAGTTAAGCATCCAATTTTGGCTCAGGTCATGATCTCACAGTTCGTGAGTTCAAGCCCTGCATCAGGCTCTGTGCTGACAGCTCAGATCCTGAAGCCTGCTTCGGATTCTGTGTCTCCCTCTCTCTCTGACCCTCCTCGGTGCACACTCTGTCTCTCTCTGTCTCAAAAATTAATAAACTTTAAAAAAAATACGAAGCAGCCTCTTTGTGTCCCTTTGTGGGCAGTCACAGCCCACAACAGTGACATGTCTCTGTGTTTACCTGCACCTGAGCTGACGTGGATTCAAAGTGCCCCAGCAGTAGTGTCTTTGCACAGGCAGGCCAATTGTACAACTATTCCCTCTCAGGCACACAGACATAGGAGACCACCCGCCCAAAACCAGTGCCACCAGCTAGTTCTCCCTCTGATTCTTTACAGCCCCCACACAGCTGTTTCAGCTCTGAGAGGGAAAGAACAGCTGCCTCAGTTTGACTCACACCTACAGGGCTTTTCTTCATTCCCACTCTCATCTCCATGATCACCAACTGCTCACATCTCTCCTCCCCTTTTATCTGTATTAGAGGAAGTACAAGGCTGTGGGCAGAGCCCTTTTGTCTTCCTGTTTAGATCAGACATGTAAGTAAACACATCTGTTTGGCTAGGGCACAAGCAAAGCCTTAAATAGTAGCATTGCCTAAAAGACATCACTAAGTTCTGCTAGAGAATTATTACAATTAAGACTTCTCATGACAAGGCAGCTTTCATACAGCTAATCAAACAAGATATCATTTCACAGACCCACTTCCCTCCTTTTTGCATATATGAAAAATGCTGTTACTTAGAGAGCTGTAGAAGGCAAGCAATTGCATATAACAGCCAAGTAAACCCATGTTCTCAAAACAGGGCACCATGGAGAAAATCATAGTCCTTTAAAATAACAATTCTCTCTAAAGCAGATAAAATCCTTTAAAAAAAAAAAACTGCTTTAGAGAATTGAAGTTGTTTTCATGGATTTCTCTCTTCCCAATCTACTCTGTATTTATTCATAAAAATGGATGTCAAGAGTAGATATGCATTTTGTTATTTGTGAAAAAAAATCTCTCTGGAAGATTGTCTACTTTATTAGTACGGAAGAGATTATTAACCAATTTTTAAGCTATCTTTCTTAAAGGGGAATTTAATGGTCCCTGTTTATTTCTTATATTACAAAATATAAGAAACCTTATTCTACACGTCTATAACACCAGTATTATCTAGATTTATTCAACACAATTTATTCGTTTAGGTATTTTCCAAACATTTTGAAAAGCTTTTAGCCTATTTCTGTTTCCATGTCCAGGGCCAAGTACAGTGCTGTCTGGAACAGTAGTTGATCCTCTGTTATATAACTGTACCCATTTTTCAGCCAGCATAGCCACCAGGCGAGGATGAATGGCTGGTCTGCAGTGACCATGGAACTTTGTCATGCCACAAATTAGCTGCAGACAGCTCTTGGGTCGGATCAGCCCAGAGCATTGCCTTGCGCTCTTTCCAAGTATTCATCACCATTCTGAATGTCATAGTGCCTAGCCTGTGGACAGAAAGGCAGAATTCCAGCCAGGCTCCCTCGACCAGTTCCCTCTACTGGTCCACTTTTTGTAATGCTGGGTCATGTTACTTGTTTATTTTCTTACTACAGTGTTAACAACCTTTGGATAGAGCACATACTAAATCCTACCTCCTTATCTACATGGGAAATCTACACTCTTGAGGCCAAAGCATCTCCTCCAGGGTGAGGCTGCAATGTTGCCAAACAACACTGTTTATCTTTCCTTTTTCAATGCAACCAGCAGATTCTGTACTCACTTCCTTTCTTCTATTAGAGCTCTGATTACACTGTACTCTGGTGATTTATTTGCATGTCCATCCTTCTCCTCTGCCCTAGCCTTTGCCCTTAAATTTCTTCTAGGGACTAATCTCAATATCCTTCCTCAGGCAGGCGTTCCCAAAGGCTCAGTGTTGGTTTCTCCATTATATGCTCTCATTTTGTTCTGTTCTCTTCATTTGTATAAAGTCACATTTGTCAGCATCTGTATAGTTTCTATTTCCCAGAACCTTAAGTTCTATAACTATAGGGACCTTGACAGCCTTCTTCACAGTTGCATCCCTAAGGCCTGGGACAGTGCCCAGAATCTGGTAGTTCTCAACTATTTAAAACATTGGGTAAACAAATGAAGGAATGGGAGCTTCTTGAGAGTTGAAACTATATCTTGCTCAAGTTTTTATATCCAAATGAGTGAGCAACAATTTTCTGAATCAATGATCAATTCAGTACATTGTGTGTTATTCACTTATATTCTACAAATATAGTCAAGTTACAACAAACTTGATTCTCAAGAAAAGTGTAAAACTTAATTTCCCAAAATGTATAAGGATCACAGACACAGCAGAGTAGAATAAAGCACAGGGAATTGAGATTTTTAGGTACAATTTTTTAAACTAGTAGTATCTTGAAAATATTATACCGTGCCATAAAAATTTGTTCTGATATATGTCCAGACACTAAACACAAGCCAATACATATTCATACATATTTGTCATCAAGCATGGAAAAATTAAATCACAGGTAATTCAGAGTTAATTCAAGCCTTGACATTAGTTTTGCTTTCAATATTACTTTGTACTCATACTTGCATATTTTTAAAAATAATCAATTAGTCATAGTCAACATTTATGTGCAGAGACCATATGAAGCAGTATGGAGAAATGCAAAAGAAACAGGAGGGAGACAGATGGCTCCATGTAATATACATAATAAACTGTCCTGCTTTGCTCTGCCTTACTTGAATATTATGCATTCAATCTGCAATGCTTTATACTCTTTTTCATAGGTGTGGGGTTTTTCCTCTGATTAGACATTAAGTTCCCTGGCAACAGATACCTTGACTTTTAGTTAACTCCTTTCCATCACCATCTGTCTTTCTTTGTTACTGTATTACTTCATACCTTTGCTCATCAAATATTTTCTGAGTGTCTGCTGTGACAGTTACTCTGCTAGACCAGAGATATACAGCAGAGAACAAGATAAAGTCCCTGCTCCCCATGGAGCTATACTGAGTTGGGGGCAGGGGGAGGAAGATGGGTTGGAGCAAATATTAAAAAACC
The DNA here is from genome assembly GCA_017311185.1 of Proteles cristata cristata. Lineage (NCBI taxonomy): Eukaryota > Metazoa > Chordata > Mammalia > Carnivora > Hyaenidae > Proteles > Proteles cristata. Next base: position 852,735 of record JAESUZ010004037.1, on the reverse strand, counting down.
AAACAAACAAATAAGAAAGCTTTAGCTGCAAAAGTACTATAGAAACATACCAGATTAAGGGATTAGAAACTGATAAAGATAAGAGTTATTTAAGATGAAATGGTCAAAGTACATTTAAGCAAATACCTGAATATATTAAGAAAACATTGAAAGATCTAGGTAGAAGAATGTTTTAGGCAAAGAACAAAAGTACAAAGGCCCCCTGAGGTGTTAATGAGCCCTGTTAAGTTCCAACAATATCAGAAGGATGATGTGGCTGAATCTGAGTGAGTAAGGGAGCAGAGAGGTATAAGATGGGGTTAGAAAAAGCAGATCATGTAAGGCCAATCTGGGCTATGGTAAACAGTTTAAATTTTATACTCATGTGATAAGAAGCTTACTGGAAGGTTTTTGAGAGAGGGAGTGACATAATCTGATTTGTCTTTTAAGAAGTTACTATGGCTGCTGTGTGGCAAATGGGTTAGCATGTTGCAAAATTGGGAACTGGGACCAGTCAGGAGCTATTACAATGGACCAGGCAAGAGGTGTCTGTGTTTTGGATTGAGGGAGTGAGAAGTGGTCAGATTCTGAATGTACTTTGAAAGTAGAGCAAGATGACAGGATTTGCTAATGGCCTGCATGTGTGTTGTGAGGAAGTAAGAAGAATCAAGGATGACTCCCAGGTGATTGATCTGAAGAGTGCTGCAGTATGATATGTGGAAGACTAGAGGAGAAGCTTAGAAGAGGGTTCCAAGGGAAGATGCTTCATAAATGCAAATTTGGTCACTGAAAAACAAGAAAGTACAAATTAATAGCATTACAAGATGTTTACATAAGCAATAATAAGTTCAAATTCCAAATCTGAAGCATTTTAGAAAGTAGCAGTAATCAGAGCAAAAACTGAAAGAAAATAACATCCCGAGATAAATCCTCTTTAGAAAGTATAACTGAAAATCATTGCAGACAATAGTAGGACCTCAGCTTCAAATTTCACAAATTCTAAGAGCCTTTACATTAATCAAAATTGGTTTGAAGTTATTGTTAAATAATTAGCAATAGTTTAATTCATTTATCTCTCAGGTATTTAGCAGAAGACATCACTATTTAGCATTAGAAAGAATCTCCTACCTCTAGATACTGATGTTTTCAGAGAAGTTAGGACAAGCTAAATCATCTTTATTAATTGTCACAATGGTAATCAGTTGAGAACTTTCAACTTGACCTCCATGTAGCATTCAGAACAAATAAAGATTGGTTGCTATTGAAATCTTAATAACGTAAATATCCATTCCATCAAGCCATGCTTTTGAAATTCATCTCAGTTTAATAGTGAAGTACCAGTTCCTTAATTGGTTAGGTTTGATTAATATGTCCTTTCTTACATCCACATGGCCCATTTGCAGTAGGTTAAATATGTTTCATTTTTCAAGTTACAACAGTTTGGGGATTTTTGTCTCCCTTTCATCTCTGATATAAAGTTTTGCACCTAGGCTACATACACTAATCTATTTTTAGTAATATTCTAGCCACTTAAATTCAAGATACTAGACATTTATAAAGAATTATTTCTTTGTGGTTTTATAAAGATCCAAAGACTAGACACTGAGGTAAGAAGCATCATTCCATTTGTAGAGAATTTTTCAGGAAGGAAAATAGGGAGAGTATTCTTTTACTGTTTATCACCTAAGATTTGAAAATTTTGCCTTCATCCTGCTCAGTAAACCCTAAGGATAGTTCCCAATTGGTCCAAGTTACATAATCTTGGGAAGATTTACTGCTGAGTTTCATGTTATTGTAAATGAAGGAAATTCTACTCACAGTCCAAATATCAAATGCAACTTCACGTGGGGTCAGACAGCATCAATGTGCCACAGGCTTTGATCATAAATCAGACTCTCTGGAACAAATTTGGTGTTGACTTCCAGAGTTTCCATGTAATATACCATGCCATTTTTTTCCTTTGAACACACAGAAGACAGTTGTAAATCACACACTAACCTAAAAACCAAGGGACCATTTTTTTTCCTCCCTGGAACAAAAGCTAAGTTAATGGCTAATTCAACAAAATACTACCATTGGCAGGGGGTAGGGAATCCTTAGAACATAGACACAGGCATATGGAATCCTTCTCCATTTAATAAGATCTGCCAGTTCTATGCCATATCTTGTCCCACAGTGTGGTATATATTTTCTTTCTCCATTTTATTTCAGCTAAAGAAATAGTTTTCTATAACTACTGGTTGGTAATTTCATATGTAATTTCCATAATCATGTCATAGGCTATGGAGAAGCTGTGTATCACTAAGAATAACTATCATTTTTTTCATTCTTTTTCTATCAAACAAGCATTCCTCTTCTGCACTGATTGTCTCAACTTTTGCACAGTCCCATTTAAGGAGGTCTTTACAAAATATCTCTAACAGGGCTTTCTTCTGAACTATCTCCTTAGCCATGATAACAATTTGTCATGTTGGTCCAAAGCTGCCACAAAACATTATGTTACTGAGTCCACTTCTCTACAAGTGAGAAGCCCTCAACCTTGACATCAAACTGCACACATAGAGCAAGAAGTATTTTTTTCTAATTTACACAATGGGCTAGCAACAGAGTTTAGCCCCCAGTACTCTAGAAGTATGGACTTCCTGTTCACTCTGACCACTGGCAATCTCAACCAGTCTCTGTAGACTTTTCCAAGGTAAAGTCTTTTGCCTGCATCTGTGCCTTCAAAAACACCAAAGTACAAAACAAAGTTCTCCCAATATCCTCCTTACCATATCCAATTCTGATCCCATGGAAGAAGTGGGAACTACCTTGATGTTAATAATGAAAATAATCAACCAAAATCTTAAATGAAAATTAAAAAATCGAATCCAGCTGTGTATTCAAAGTTAGCATCCTTTTTATTTAGTCTAGGAATATATAAGTTAGATATACAAATTTATTAATAAAATTCATATTATTAACAGATCAAATAAGAAAAAACAACTAAAATAATTTTAATTAATTAAAAATGAGTATTTGATAAATTTAATGTCTACTCCTAAAGGAAAATATCTTAAAAACATAAATAGAAAGATTTAGTATGGTAAAAGTCAATCATAACTCTTCCAACCAGCCTCACAGTTAAACATTACATGCATACTGAAGTATAGGATAACATTTAAATATATATCTTCCTAGAAAAAAATAAATGAACTAAGAAGTTTTTAAAAATAGAAAATAGATTCAATAAATTGGACAATTAAACCAAAAATCAATATGTTTTTAAAATTAGAAAATGAAAAGCAAAAATATTTCACTTAGAATAATAACATAAAATGTAAAAGAACTACAGAGAACTTCATAAGAAATTAGATCTATTTGAAGAAAAGTATAAAATTTATTCAGAAGCATGTAAGTAAAGTGAATACATAAAAAGCATAGAGATTATGAGATAGAAAGAAATATCGTTATAAAGACACAAATTCTCTCCCAAATTAAGGTGTAGATTTATTTCCGTTTTAGTCAGAATACTAAGATTTTTTCAGTGAATTGATAAAAATTATCCTAACATCCTCTATATATCCAGGAAAATTATGAAAAAGAATAATGAGGGAGGACTTCTCCTTCCAGATTCTAAAATGTAGTCTAAATTTATCATAATTTAAAATGTATGGTACTTTCAAAATAACACAATAAAATAACACAAATATATAAAAATGATAGATAAAGATGGATTTTCAAGTTGATATACAAAAGATGAATCATTTAATAAATGGAGTTGGGACAGTGAGTGAGCAATGTGGAAATAAATCAGGTAGATTCCTCTTTTTTTTTTCTTAAATGTTTTTTATTTATTTCTAGGAGAGAGAGAGAGAGACAGCGTGAGCAGGGGAGGGTCAGAGAGAGAGGGAGTCACAGACTGAAATAGGCTCCAGGCTCTGAGCTGGCAGTCAGCCCGACGCGGGGCTCGAACCCACGAACCACGAGATCATGACCTAAGCGAAAGTCGGACCCTTAACCGACTAAGCCACCGAGGCGCCCCAGGTAGATTCCTCTTTATCCTTATTCTAAAATAAATTGGAAATAAAGTAAAGATTAAATTTGAAAGTAAAACCATCGATATACCATATGATCCAGTAATTCTACTACTAAGTATTTACCCAAAGAAAATGAAAATACTAATTTAAAAAGATACATGCACCTCTATGTTTACTGCAGCATTATTTAAAATAACCAAGATCTGGAAACAATCCAAGTGTCCACTGATAGATACATGTACAAAGAAGATGTGAGGTTAGATAAATACATACATACATACACACATACATATATGTATATCAATGTATAATATGTATATATTATATACACAATGGAATATTACTGAGTCACACACAAAAAAAATGAGATTGTGACAACATGGCTGGACCTAGAGGGTATTATGCTAAGTGAAGTAAGTCAGAGAAAGACAAATACCATATTTTTTCTCTTACAGATGGATTCTAAAAAAACAAAACAAAGAAACAGAAAAGGAAACACACCCATAAATACAGAAAATAAACTAATGATTGCCAGTTAGGCATAAGTGGGGGAGATGGGTAAAGTGGGTGAAAGGGAGTGCAAGGTACAGGCTTTCAGTTATGGAAAGAGGCACAGCATAGAGAATATTGTCAATGGTATCTTAATACCATTGTATGGTGACAAATGGTAGGTATACTTGTGGTAATATACATACAGACTTGTCAAACCACTACCTGAAATTAATGTAACACTGTATGTCAACTATTCTCCAATAAATAATAATAAAAAATGTAAAGCCATGAGAATGTTATAAGCATATAGAGATGATATATATATATATATATACACTTATATATGTAGTATAATACATTACATAATTTTATATTATATTACATTGTACTGTAAATGCAAAATATAAATATGACATAACAAGCAATAATAAAAGTAAAATATTCTGACCTCATGTGAATTTAAACATGTAAATTAGACACGTATTAAAATGACAGTTTTGATGTGTATGCAAGCAAAGATAATGTACATTCATAGCATGATCTTATTTTTGGAAAAAATAAATATAATTTTGAATAACATAACTGAATTATACAATTATACAGGTGGGTGTTTAAAAACATAATGTTTTTTTTTTCCTGAGCTGATTTTATTTTCTTAATCTGAATCTCCAAACAGTCAATTTTGAACTACAATTCCACAGTATCTAGAGATTTAATAGTCAACTCAGTATGTGTAAATCAGTTACAGTTTCGTCCAATAGAGCATCCTAAGCACTTTTTCCCCATCTCATCTTCTGGCCGTCACTACTTCAGAGTATCAAGCACCTGCCTTCCACTGACAGCAGTGGGATGCCCATCTAACACGGAGATTTAGAGGTTGTGAAGAGGAGTGGTAGCCTGCTTTCCATGCTGTAGTTTAGGATCATGCCATTGACATCTGTGGTCTCTCAGGGGCATCACAAGCAGACCTCACAGGGGGACCCCTTTGACTGGAGGGGTGATGTCTCAGAAAGGCAGCTGCTCTGCTCCCCTTTCCTCATTTTGCCCTGCCAGCTTACGCATCCATTGCCTCTCCCAGCTGAGTCATGACGTCCGTGTTTTAGTCCACTCTTAGGAGCAACTCTTTGACATGTCACTCTTGGACCAAGTGACACCCTGGGGACTGGGAGGTTGGAGGCCCTGCTCACATCTAAATGAACCAGGTGGCTATTTCCCTCGAATTACCAATGCAGGATGGGGTGAGGCGCATCTTCCCAGCTGCCGCTTTTAAAATGCAGCCGGAAGACAGAAGAGCCACCTCCTTTTCTCAGGTAACTGCGCACTCCCTAGGGACTTCTTATATTTCCATCCTTCTTTCCCATTTAGCATTCAGCACAAGGGGTCAGGGGAACAAAACAACACTCAGATGGTTTTCACTTTCTCTCGCATCTAAAACTCAATTCTTCTCTCTCTACACTCAACATGATTCAAAGCTTTTTATGCATGGGAAGGGGAATAGAAAGGGGCTCTGCAGCTCTTCAACTTAACAGACGTGCTTGGTCCCAGCGGCCCCTCCCACTCCATAAAAACTCATAATCTAAATTGGGGATGGCCTTGAGGAACAGAAGAGTGAAGGAAATATTCTATATTGCACGTTATTATGGTACATCATTATTATTTCAAATTGCATCCTTCTACATATACATCTGTATAAATATACATATATTTATAAATATTATGTATAGATATAGATGCAATTACAGAGACATAGATAAACAGAAATTAGTCTGCAGATAATATATATCTAAATATGAATAGAGTTTGAGAAGTGTTCCACATTTGTCCAACATTCATTACATTCATAGATAAATACTAAAAACATTTTTGAAATGTGATTTTCTAAATTCTCAGCTGTCTAAGCAATCTTTTAATTCTCCTGGGTAACAATTTATATTTCAAAAATGTTGAGAACAACCATTGATCCATGTAGGTCCACCTCATCTGTAGAAGTGGCTTCAGCTTAGATTGAAAGGCTCTTGCTAGGGGCAACATAGACTATACCAGAATTTGTACAATTATGTGTTTCATTAGGCAAAGTAGAAATAATCCATAAAGTAAAATCCTGCTTTACTCCTCCAAATATTAAAGCCACTGGACAGTTAAAGAGGGTTACCAGGTCTTATCTTCCTAATTCCCACCATGTGCTACAATAAAAAACCCCTTAGGCAATATTTTGATATATGACAGCATAATATATGCATACTCATTCAACGTAAAAACTAACATTTGTGTTTTAGTAAATGTTTATCAATTCAGAATAGTACTAGGAACATTTTTCCTTCAAAATTGATTGTGTTTGATCAGAGCAGTCCACTGTTTATAAATCTTATTTTCCCCAACTATGACGAAAAAAATTATAATTGACTCACTGTACTAACCACAAATCCAATGCCACAAATATGAAAGGCAGCTATATGAAGTGAATGGTAACAGTGAGACAAGCTAATTATAACTCAGAAATATTGAGACCCAAAGTGCTGATTTAGCATGTATAACTTTCCTGTTATGTTTTAAGAATCATCACATTTTCTAACTGAGTAATTTGATTTCTTGCAGGAAATATACCAGGATTGCATCTTGGAATAACTAACGATGTTAGGAATTGGCTCAATCCTTTACTATTGCAAACTTCTAACCTTAAGTTTCCTGAGGGACATTACTATAAGAAAAAGGAAAGCAAGAAATGGCCCAGTACTCTGACTTTTAGAAACTTCTAATTCACAAGTGTTGCAGAAAATTCTAGTCAAAGAGAACTAAGATCAGGAATACAGTGTGGAAGCAAGGAAATCACTCAGGCCCCAGTGCTGTGCACAGCCAGATGCCAAGTTATTCAAGAAGCCTAGGGCCACCTTCCTATCCCCTCAAGTCACTCTACCCTGACTCCACCGCCACAACATAGCAGAAAGCTTATTGTGACTTAGTTACACAGCATTTCCTTTCCCACTGTGAAGATTACTCACTTTGATCTAATTTCTTACAGCCTCAGGGGGTATATTATAGAGTGAGCTTTGGTTATATTTCACTAGACAAACAGTATGGAAAATCTTGTGTGTGTTAATCATAACAATTCCTATACTCAAACAGCATTTAACAATGCACCTTAAAATATGTGATAAATTCCATGCAATCCTTACAAGATGTTGGGCCAAGTGTCAGAGGTCAATACTATAAATAGAAACATTCCAGTTGTGTTAAGAGAAACGAGTTTAATACAAGAAGTTACAAGTTTACAAAGTACTTAGAAATCTGGAAGGAGCAGTGTTAATCATAACAATTCCTATACTCATATAACATTTAACAATGCACCTTAAAATATGTGATAAATTCCATGCAATCCTTACAAGACTTTGGCCCAGGTGTCAGAGTTCAACACTATAAATACAAACACTTCAGGTATGTTAAGAGAAACAAGTTTAATACAAGAAATTAGATGTTTACAAAGTACTTAGAAATCTGGAAGGAACAGTCTCTAGGCTGGGCCTCCAGGAATGACCTTGAACCCTATGTGACTGAAACATCAGGAAGGCTGCCGATTCAGCCACAATATGAAGATAAGAGTCAAGAGGCCACCATTGGAACTAAGTCAAGAACATTCAGCTCTGGCTGTCATCTGGAAATGAGAAGGTATCTGCTGCTGTCACCTGGTACTAGCCAGCGCTAGACACAAACACACTGCTGAGAAAAACCCCACATCTTTGTAACCTGTTTTCTGAAAGAAAAAACCAAAGCAGCAGGAAGATGGCATCCGTAGCACTCACATCTTATAAATCTTGAATAAATACTTCTGAATGATAGGATCTAACTTATTTTCAAACCTTAGCAGCATGGGAGCCTGGGATATACGGGTTTTTAGCTTTCTAGCTTCTGCTGGACCAAAAGGATCCACGGAAGCAGTTAGAAATGGATGCTGAGAACAGACCAACCATAGCTGCCACAGGCAAGAGTTGGTACTTCCATTTCACAGATGAGGAAACAGATTCAGAAAATTTAAGTGATTTGTACAAGGCTTCAGTGTTAAATAATTGAATCACCAGAAACAGAACCTTCTGGTTCTGTGCCATGTACACTATATACTTTCCAATTTGCCATGCGGTACTGATTATAAGCGATTATTAAACTAGAAAAGAAACAACTGAGCATATTCCATAAGGGGAACTAACATTTCCTGACATTTATTTGCTCATCTATCAAGCTATTATTATGTTTCAAAGAGGTCAACTGAGGAAGATTCTCTAGATAGACAACATTCCCTCTAAAGAATATTAAGATGTCAATTGATAGAGTTTAGGACATAGATGAAGCAAGCCTGCAAATTGCAAGTTCTCATCTTCCTTCAAAAATTCAAAAACCATTCAAAACCTAGACATAGAAGGAGGCAGACGAAAAGAAATTCCTATTTTAATTGTATCTCCTCCTCCCCAAATTAAAAGAATATTTGCAAAGACTTATAAAATGTCAAAGAGTAAAAGAAAAGCATATTTATATTATCTTAATTAAATTCATAATTGCTATTTGAATCAAATATAATATAAATGTAAGTTAACTAAATACTGATGAAATTATCTCTTTAAGAGATTCTGACCTTGGACATATAACTATAAAGCTACCTAATATAATCTGGCTTCCTTATCAGCTTTTCATATCTCTTGTTTAGTAACTGGTCCCTTATTTAAAATAAAATGAATTGGGGTGCCTGTGTGGCTCAGTTAGTTAAGTGTCTGACTTTAGCTCAGATCATGATCTCACAGTTTGTGGGCTCAAGCCACGCTTCAGGCTCTGTGCTGACAGCTAGCTCAAAGCCTGGAGCCTGCTTCAGATTCTGTGTCACCCCCTCTCTCTGACCCTCCCCTGCTCATGCTCTCTCTCTCTCTCAGAAATTAATAAAATTAAATTAAAAAAAATAAAATGAATTACCCATAACTTCACATGTGGATCTTAATATAATCAAATATGAAATCTTAGGTTAATTTTTAGCACAAACTCAACTCAAAATCACTAATAAACATATGGAAAGTGGTTTTGCTGTCACTTTGCGAACCTCCAAGGCAGCATTCTGTGCTCATTTTTGTGACTACCTCTTTAATGGAAGCATTTTGGAAGAGGTCTCCTGAGAGCATTTATAATAAATCTTTCCTGACTTCCTTTTAAGCAGGGAAGAAAAAATCTATTTAAGACAATACTTTGAGGCAAAATGTTACCTGACTTCAGATTCAAACTTTTCATTTATTAGGGAAGAAGTTAAGGTCTCCAAGGGGTGCTAAATCAGTCTATTCTGAGAAGTAGAAATGGAGGAGCTACTTTAGTTAGATGGTGTCTAACTCTGGCTACAGACACAAGTCCCTGCCTTGCCAACATTCTCTCTCCTGAAAGTACCACCACTCTACTTCTCAAGAAAGGCAAATTGATTCCATAATTGAGAAATAAGAAAATAATTAAGAATTGCGGTGGCTTTCATCCATTGAATCCCCAATACGTGCCAGCCATGTTTGATGCTTTATATATATTATCTCCCCTACTCTTCAGAACAGTACTCTAACCGTTAATCATCCCATGTTACAGAAAAGAAAACTAAGACTCACAGGAGCTACAGTTGTGCCCAAGGACACACAGATACTAAGCAGAAGAAGCAAGACTCAAACACTGGTCAAGTGGCTTCAAAGTTTGTGTGCCCTCTCCCATAGCAGAGTGATGAAAAACCCAGTAACTCAAGTAAAGGCTGCTATTTAAAGGAGCAACTCAAATTGAGATAGTCTGGGGCAAACAATGTAGATTGACACAGAGACCAAAACCCTATGCCATGTAAAACTGCAACACCACAGAGAAAGACTTGCAACCTTACCTGAATGTCTATAGCAATCAACGTAAAGGTTATTCAAGTTCAGCAAACTTGCCTGTAGCAAAATACAGCTAAATTTGTTCTACTTATGGGAATGGAAAGAGAGTAAAGATTCCTTTTTCCTCATTTTCAGATCTATCCCCAGTTTGCATTTTCACCTTCAGAGTTAAGGGATGCATCCATAGAAAAGGATGCACAACTATGAATAAACAAGTTATTCTTGAAAAGACAATCAGCATCCTCTCAACAGGTCTATGTATTACTGATTTTCTTAAAAAAAAAAAAGGATTATGTTACTGACACAGGAGTGCTCATTTATAGTCATTTCTTTTTCATGCTGAAGGTATATTTTCCCTGTAGCCTCTATTGCATCATTTATTATGTGTCTTAAACACATTACAGTCTTTATGATTATTTGGGTAGTAAAAATTTATTTTCCAGTTATGGATCCAAGCCAATTAATCTATTTCACTTGGTTCTTGTGGGGAAGAGGGAGGGGTGGTAGATATTTTTGTCTCGTAAGGTTTTTTTCTTTTATTTAATTGCACATTTTTTCTTTCTACTAACATTTCTTCCACCAAATGTCTGCAACTTATTGTAACTCAGACATTCAAAATCAGATGTGATGTCTCAAGCATTGTAACTGAATTGTGTGGGAAGAAATACTCAGGACCGTGATTATTCTTCACAGAGTTCTTCAAAAAGCATTCGGATTTTCAGCTGCCACATCACATTATAAATTAATTTTGCTTCCAAGTAATGCTCACCTTAATTTTCTTTTACTTCACTACTCTTAACAGGTTATCTTGGCTGAAACTCAGATGTACTAAGCAATGATCTCACCGGAGCTCTCATATGCTACAACCATATACAATCACCTTAGCTGTCTGAAAATTCTTCAGGACAATCAAAGTTTCTAGCCATAGTTCCTTCTTTGCCTGGGGACCCTAGAGGCCCATAGAAAAGAATTTTTGACATACTGGCGTAGGATGTAATATGGAAAGGGATTGTTATGGTGACACAATGAGCCTAAAAAAATGCATATTCTCTGCAAGAAGCAATACTAAAGGGTATAGTATTTCTGAATACAGTAGGAGGCTTTCTTTGAATTTACCTCTACTGCATATACTACTTTTACCAGTGACACCACCACCACCACCATCGATGCTACCTCCCCTCCCACCACCATGCTACTCATTCTCCATTTGTCATTCTCCATTCTCCTGGATCCACTCCCCATTGTATTTGGTGTATTCCAAAAGGCCGGCTTCTGCAAACTGCATTGGCTGAGCTATGGGAAACTCAGTAGGAGAAGTCAATGAGAGAGAAGTCAATGTTGTTCTTAGCTGACTCATCAGGGCTTCAAGGGTCAGATTCTAACAGTAACTATGACTTCCTCTGATCACAGCTCCTCCCAAGGGGCCCCTTTTCCACAGTTCTGGTTGTCACAGGGCATTAGTGAGCTGTTTGTCTCCTCAGGTTTAGGTATAATAGCACCTTCCAACACTGTTAGTTGAAGATGCCTCAACTTCTCTTGTTTGTTTTGTTACTGAGCCCCACACAACTCCAACAAGTACTTTCATTAAATTTTCAGAATTCCATCAGTGTGCCTTCTGTCTCTTGCTGGGCTCCTGGCTGATAATAGTAATTGAGTGCAGGAGTGGCCTTAAGAAACAGACTCTGAGGTTAAAATTCTAGTACTGATTCCACACATATTATTTTTTTAATGTTTTTTTTTTTTAATTTCTAGGAGAGAGAGAGAGAGAGAGACAGCGAGAGAGAGAGAGAGAGAGCAGGGGAAGATCAGAGAGAGAGGGAGAGATACAGACTCTGAAACAGGCTCCAGGCTCTGAGCTGGCAGTCAGCAAAGAGCCCGATGCGGGGCTCGAACCCACGAACCGCGAGATCATGACCTAAGCGAAAGTCGGACGCTTAACCGACTAAGCCACCCAGGCGCCCCTATTATTTTTTTAATATAAGGGTGACTTTCCTACTCAAGTAGAGGAAGAACATGGGTAACTAGCAGAGGATAAACTTTTGGGAGATTAAGTGTCTGTATCATTTGCATATATAGTGATAAAGATTACAGGCTGCTTCTGACTATACTAGAGAACTTAAAAACATTTTAAAAAAATACTTAGTGCTTTGAACTTTTCACTCAAGACATGATGGAAAACCAGAAAGTTTCTAATAAGCTATATGTATCTCTTATGTATATATAGAACAGACATAATTGATGATCATAACCATAACTTGATAGGAGTGGTTGCAGAGTTGCAATACTGATTAAATACATATAAGCAGTGGGCCTGTAGAGTTAAAGTTAAAATTAAGATTAGCAGCCCATCTTACATCTCAGGGTCCCACTCATTTTAACTAAGGTTCTAATTGTAATATATGAGATTTGCTATAAGTCATCACTGCTTGATAAAGTAGAACCCTAAAACTTGAGATGAGGTCTTTAACTTGAACTTTCAAAGACCCTTGACTCTTTGCTGGATGAAGTAATCCCTCCAGTTTATCTGAAAGAACTATTTTCATTGACTTCATTTGGAGTACTTGCCTAGCAAGGACATTCTCATTCTCCTCAAAATTAACCCCGACCATCATTCATCACTTCTATGGCCAGAGGGAGAATTGCAAAGCATTCTCAAGGATGAGCTAGATTCTCCCCTGAAGGGGAGATAGAACCCTGACAAATTTTATAGTCAGGAAATGAGAGTGGGGAGAAGCATGTTTAAAAATAGATTCTGAGGGGGTTAAATCAAGGAGATAAAAACATAAGGTTGGTTCAAAAGGAATTTATCCATACAAGAAAGCTTAGCAAAGATGCTAAATATACTGTGTCTGCTGAAACACCTAAAGCATGAGCTCTAATAATTTTCTTGAAGCCTGGACTCAGTGGATGTAGGGAATAAGTTTAGGAATTCCCTGAGCCTGCACTGATGGATTAGTAAAGCAAAAAGAATTACAAAGCCATAGGAGGCTCACACCCAAATTTGGGTAAGCAAGATTAGGTAAATAAGCAAGGGCACCAGTATAGAGAGGGCATGGCAAATGCCCCAATACAAAGGCATATGAGGTAAGCAAGATTAGGTATTCAGGGTGAAAATGCCCCCCAATTTAGTACTATAGCCAAAAGCTGCTTTTACAGGAAGGACCAAAGTAGGTAAACAGGTAAATAGGGTTATAGGCAGCTGTAGGTGATGCTGCCCAGAGGGGAGCTAATTAGCAAAAGAAAGGTGCCTTGTTGACCTGAGGTTGGACACTCTATCTGTCTCTACCCTTAGGCTGGCTAAGATAAACAGACATGGTGCCTAATGTCAGCCATTAATAACCATCTGCCCAGAGCCAGGATTTTGGTTTATATTGACCTAAACCCCTAACACCATATATCTTCAAAACCTCCTTTCCCTCATGCCCATGAGTTAACATTCACAGATTCATTGTCTCTTTGTGCATGCCCACCATGTTTGTAAGCCTTCTGATCTTAGTAAATATGAAGCAAGGACCCTTATCAAGGGCTCTTGTCTTTTCCCAGACATTAGCCATCTCTTTCATTTTAATCCTGCGTCCACTTTCTTGCTGGACAAGAAAGAATTTTAGACCCAGAGTCTATGACAAGTGGAGACCTGCAGAAATGAGACTCAGATACTGGGATTTCTCTGCAACAAAAAGGAAAAAGACCAAAGGCATAAGGAGGTGAGGATGCTGCAGTGGACCTATTGTTTGTAATCTATTCAGCCACATCTTTACCATGCCTCCAGGAGAGAGAAAAGGACACTTCCTTCTCCAAAGCAATAAAAGTACTTTGGTAGTGAGCACCAGTTTTCCTCAAAAAGTTCTGTCATGATTGCCTTCTGTAGGCCAGAGATGCTATAGAAGACTTGGGCCCCCTAATCTCATCAAGAATGATAGGGCCTTACAGTGGTAGAGGCCAGTGCTTAGTTTTAAGTATGACATTGGCCAAAGAATTGCAATAAACCACAAGGCTGAATGACAATACAAACATTGTGACCCACGTGATTATATGTTTGTGACTAATTTTTTCTGTGAGAATCTTAGGAATGAAATAAATTGTCACCATTCTAAAATATCACTTAGTCTACATCATCAGACCAATTCTTCCTTTGGTAGGTAATACCCAAATGAAAGTACTATAGGGGGATTTCATGACCTTTTACCCCATTCTCAAACCTGGAGCCTTTTGATATGAAGGCCAGTTTCTTTTAAGGAATCACTGAAATGTTAACACAAAAATACACTAAATCTTTCTCCAAAACTTCCCCCAGAAGATCCATAGCCATTTAACCAGGTCACAGTGAACTGAAAGTGAGAGAATAACCATACTACGTAGGAGTTATTACTTATTGGCCATAATTTAGAACTAATCAGTGTGGGCACAATATCAGGAAATAAATGGAACCTTGGTTCATATTTACCTGCAGTGGTCAGCGGGCTTCTGGTGATTATTTCCATGTTCCTAATTCCATAAGCAGAATATCATACTTAATAACTAGAAACGTCTCTACATTGGTTCTCTGATCCATGAAGTAAATGTTATTATGGTGGGAAGAGTCAAGTAAGGCCCTGGAAATGTCCCCTGTCAAACAGTAAATAGAAAGCAATACCCTAGAAAAACTGCAGAAATTGGTATTATCTACTATCAAGTCTACTATCAAGACTGAAAGAAGCAGGGATAGTAATTCCTTCCCAATCATCTTTTAATGCTTCAGTTTGGCCTGTACAAAAGGCAAATGGATGCTTTAGAAGGACCATGAATTATTGGTACCACCAGCCCCATCTCCTGATCCAGAGGTGGTTCCCTTATTAGAACAAATCAATACAATTATTGGCTCTTAAAGGATAGTTATTGATTTAGGAAGTGCTTTGATTTGTTGAGGGGTTTTCTCCCTCCATCTGAATTTGTAAAGACAATGAGGAACGGTTCATCTTTATCTAAATAGTAGGAACAGAACACCTTCAGTGTCTTATCTTAGTACTATGTCAACATTCTCGGTCTCTGTCATAATATAATTCAGAAGAATCTTTACCATGCTGAAATTCCAGAAAACATCACTCTGATCCATTATTCTGAAGACATTATGCTAATTGGACCTCTTGAACAGAAGGTCACCAGTACCTACATATCTAAGTAAACCATGTGTACTACTAAATAGGAGATAAACCCCAAAAAGTTTTGGGATACTGCCACATTGCAAAAACTGTAGTAATCCTTTGGTGTGGCATAGATATTCCTTCTGAAGTTAGCAACAGTTAACTGCACCTTGAATTCCCTACTGTGAAGACAGAGGCACCAACTTTAGCATAAGTCTTTGTATTTTAGAGGAAACATATACTACATTTGGGAACACTGCTGTAACCCATCTCCTGAGTAACCCACAAGGATACTAGTTTTAATTGTTACCCAGAGCAAAAAAAGAGTTACAATGGTCCAAGTTGTGATCCATGCTTCCCGACCTCTTGGATTTCATAAGCTAGAATATCTAAAATGGTACTTGAACTCTTGTTAAAAACAGAAATGTCCTATCCAGATGGCCAGCAGACACATGAAACAATGCTCAGCATCCCTCCTCATCAGGGAAATACAAATCAAAACCACCCTGAGATATCACCTCATGCCAGTCAGAGTGGCTAAAATGAGCAAATCAGAGAACTCTGGATGCTGGTGAGGATGTGGAGAAATGGGCACCCTCCTACACTGTTGGTGGGAATGTAAACTGGTACAGCCCCTCTGGAAAACAGTGTGGAGGTTCCTCAGGAAACTAACAATAGAACTCCCCTATGACCCAGCAATAGCACTGCTAGGAATTTACCCAAGGGATACAGAAATGCTGATGCACAGGAGCACATGTACCCCAATGTTCATAGCAGCACTCTCCACAATAGCTAAAACATGGAAAGAGCCTAAGTGTCTATCAACAGATGAATGGATCAAGAAGATGTGGTTTATCTATACCATGGAATACTACATGGCAATGAGAAAGAATGAAATCTGGGCATGTGTGGCAACATGGATGGACCTTGAGGGTGTTATGCTGATCGAAATAAGTCAGGCAGAGAAGGACAAATATCATATGTTTGCACGTATAGGAGGATTAGGAGGAACTTAACTGAGGAAAAAGGGGGAGAAGAAGGGGGGAAATGGTGAGGGAAAGGGAGAGAGGCAAATCATGAGAGACTCTTGAATGTTGACAAAAACTGAGGACTGATGGATGTGGGGGGGGAGGGGAAATGGGCATGGAGGAGGGCACTTGTGGGGATGAGCACTGGGTGTTACATGGAAACCAATTTGACAATAAACTATTTGTAAAAAAAAAAAAAATAGAAATGTCCTTTGTAGCCTTCAATGTGCCACAATAAGAAAAACATAGGATAGACCATAATATTCTGGGGCAAATCCAAACTCTCTTCTAAATACTACTATTTTCCATCTGTAAAGTTATTTCTGTTTTGCTACTTGATCCTGGTACATCCAAACAACACCCAAGTGCAGCAACCAGGGGATTATATGACCTGAACTGCTGCTTGTCATTAATTGGGTATTATTTGGTCAACCAAATCCCAAACGTTAATAGGTGTAGCAGTACTGCTCAAATAACCACTCTGAGCAGAATCAGACCTCAAAGTACCTACTACTACTGCTGTGTCAACAGTCCCTTTCACATTACCTGTGGGTTCATGGGCAGTTAACTATGACTATTATACAAAAAGGAAAGATTATCTGCCTGCTTAATAGCTGTTGACCCCATCAAGAGGTGGACAGCTGTTGTCCCCATCTGGGGCAGTCCTAAGGGAGAATATTCCCAGTAGACACAATTTTAGGTAGTACATTTGGTTTTCTACTTTGTGTGGAGGGAGAGCTAGTCTCCTATATGGATCCATCAATGGCTTCTAGGAGAAGCTAATGAGATGCCTATTCCATCACAGACTTGTACACAAGATTAGAGGGGCACCTGGGTGGCTCAGTCGGTTAAGCATCTGACTTCAGCTCAGGTCATGATCACACAGTTCATGGGTTTGAGCCCTGTGTCAGGCTCTGTGCTGATGGCTAGCTCAGTTTCAGACCTGAGCCTGTTTTGGACTCTGTGTCTCCCTCTCTCTCTGACCCTCCCCTGCTCACACTGTCTCTCTCTCTCTCTCTCAGAAATTAATAAAACATTAAAAAAATTTTAAAAACAAGATTAGAGGATTGGCAACAAAGAGTTCTGAGGAAGAGGTATGCGGATAGATTTAATGGAACAGTCATGAAATATTACAATATTCATGTCTTATCTGAAAGCCCATCAAGGGGCTTCTACTACAGAGGAGTAGGTGATGTCTACTAAAGATACCATTCACCTTCCTTACCCAGTCAATCCAGTGTTTTCAAAGTGGCCATGCTGGCAAGGTTGGAGGTTGTACATGAGGTTCAACAACATAGACTTTCTCCTTCCCAAGGCTTATCTATCCCAAGGCTATTATAATTGCCAGGTGTCCAGACTGCCAACCATAGAGGCCAGTAATGAGTTCTGATATGGCACTTTTCTCCAAGGGGACAAGCCAGTTCCCTGATGGAGTGTTGATTACATAGGATCCTTTTTATTTGGAAACGGTGGGGAGCCGGGAGCGGGGGGAGTATTTCATCCTCAGAAACCTAAATACCTATCCCAGATATGGACTGACCTGGTCCACAATAACTTTTCTAGTAACCTTTTGTAGTTTGAATTGTGTCCTCACCAAATTGTATGCTGAAGTCTTAAACCCCAGTATCTCACAATGTAACTTTATTTAGAAAAAGGGTCATTGAAGTTATAAGGTCATACTGGAATAGGGTAGGTTGCTATTCCAATATGACTGATGTCCTTATAAGAAAAGGATATGAGAATATAGGAGGAAGCATCATATGACAACAGAGGCAGAGACTGTACTTATGCAGCTCCAGGTCAAGGAATGCCAACAATTTCCCAAAATATCAGAATCTAAGAGCGTATTTGTGAAACAGATTAACACCACATTTGGACAAATCTGCCATGATGACCCTTCTGTGATCTGAAGCCTTCTTGAGCACAGATCTCCACTACCACAGTTTTTAACTACATCCTGAAGTACACACTTGGGGCAAAATACCTGTGATCTATTCTGGAGATATAACTGATTCTCAAACATTTCTTCCCAGGTGGTCCTCTAGCACATATTACCTAGCCTCTAGGACTATAAAAGCAAGTGTTACAAGTGGTGGGTTATAGAAATCTACTGGCCTTGTGGCCACCCAAGACAAAGTTAGTACATAAATCCTCTCAGTAAACTATTCTCATCAAGCTGGACTTGTTGGTCATTTTCTTCAGTCTTACAAAATCCTTCAGTCTTTGGAGATCATTTTGCATATATACTTCCCTTTCATGGAACAGCATGAAACTGATTCTCCCCTAGATCTTAGAGAGATCGTGGCCCTACTGATATTTGGACTTCAGACTTTTGGCCTCTAGAACTGGGCAAGAATAAATTTCTGTTCTTTTAACCACCCCCGTAGATTACATTGGCCCTAGGAATATAATACATACTCTTATCAGTGCTCTTTTTACTGACATACCACAAAACATCACCCTCAACAAAGCAACTTACTTTATAAGGAAAGAAAAGCAGCAATGGGCTTATTTTAAGGAATTCACTGGCCTCACCACATGTGCCATCATCCAGAAGCATATGGTGTAAGGAAGGCTCAGCTATGGCACCATGTGAGGATGGTGGGGGGTACTCTTAACCAGTAACTAATATACAATACTGTCTTCTCACTCTACCCCACAGTCAGGTCGAGGAACCAAAGGATGGAGGTGGGAGCAGTCCCTCAATACCAGCCTGAATCTCTGTGTTAAGGAATCTGATTCCTGTTCCTGCACACTTGGGCTCCATAAAATTGGAATTATGAATTCCTAAGAGGATAATTCTTCCAATGGGAATGAAATCACAATTTGATTGTATTAGAAGCTAATTCCTCCTATTAATTTAGGGCTCTTATGCCCCCAAATTGACATGAAGAAATGGAACCTGTAATATTGTTGGGGTAATCTATCCCAATTACCAAGGGGCAAGGGGCTGTTGTGTGGCTGTTACAGAATAAGGACAAAAAGGGATATGGGAGTATCCAATAGATTCACCAGAGTACCTATTACTTCCATTATAAATTTGTATGGTAATCTGCAGAAATTCAATAAACGTAAGGCTACAAAGAGTACAGACTTTATGAGAACAGAGGTTAGGATTACCACACTGGGTAAAGGATCCTACCAGCCAAAGCATTGGCAGAAGTAAGGGAATACAGAATGGGGGAGGGAGGTTCCAAAGATCCAGCACCACTGGAAGGGCAGCCTGAGGAGAAGGTCAGGAATTTCATTAAGGCATAAGGTATCTGAAAACAGCTGTGGCATGGAGGCTATGAGCCACCATGAGAGAAGAACAACTGGGTATAATAGCAATTCAAATAAATGTGACTCATATTTTACCCTCTTGGGGATGCTGAGGGCATTTTAGAAACCTGGGGCCCTACCAGTCAGTACATGTAAAATTCTGATCAGATTTGTGGACTATAATGGTTAGTTTTTTGTCAACTAGGCTAGGCTTCAGTATTCAGGTATACAAACAAACACTAATTTAGGTGTTCCTCTGGAGGTGTTTTTAGATCTGATTAACATCTACCATCAGTTGACTTTAATTAAAGGAGATTATCCTTTATTATGTGGGTGGACCACACTCAATCAATGGAAAAGTGGAAGAACAAAACTCAGTTGTCCCTGAAGAAGAAATTCTGCCTCAAGACTGCAGCATCAGTTCCTCCCAACAGTTTCCAGCCTGTCTGCCTGCCTCTCAGATTTCTGATTTGCCAGTCCACAGTCATGTAGCCAAATCTAGTTGGATCTGGTTCTCAGGAGAAACCACAGAGACACAGGGACAAGTTGTGAAGGTG
Organism: Proteles cristata cristata; assembly: GCA_017311185.1. Classification (NCBI taxonomy): domain Eukaryota; kingdom Metazoa; phylum Chordata; class Mammalia; order Carnivora; family Hyaenidae; genus Proteles; species Proteles cristata. The sequence goes on along the minus strand of JAESUZ010004037.1, from coordinate 832,406 downwards.
AACTTCTCTAGGACCCATATGGAAGAGGGCCTATTTTTAGGCCACCTCAAAACATTTGTTTCAGAGACAGGGTTACTGTTCCCCAGATGTTAATTTATACCTTAAGTTAAAAGTTACATGGGGGCTTGGGAAGGATTTAAAGCGACAGTATTGTTTGTCTCTGTTTCTAAATTCTGTGTGATGATTTCTCACGTTACTTCTGCTGCTTGTATCCCTTTTCTTTTAAGTGACAGTGGTATGCTGAATTGCAAATACAAAAATGCTGCTTTGGCCTAATAATGAGTTGCTTTACTGTAGCTGAGACAGATTATTTGCCCCAGTTACCCCTATGATCCATACTGCAACGTCACAGGAGGGCTGCCCAGCTGCCACAGTCAGTTAGTTTCCACGTAACACCGAGTGCTCATCCTCACAAGTGCCCTCCTCCATGCCCATCCCCCGCCCCCCAAATCCATCAGTCCTCAGTTTTTGTCAGCATTCAAGAGTCTCTCATGGTTTGCCTCTCTCCGTTTCACAGTTTTAACAAGGTCCTTCTTACTCTCTTTTCATTTTACTCATTTTATTCAACTACTTAAAATAGAAGTTAGAAACTTTTTTGAAGAGTCCTGTGAGGTGTTAGAATTAATGGGTTTCAGGTTTTCGTTGATGTGCACGTTTTCATCTTTTAGAAAATCCAGTTCAGGTAAGAACTTGATTGACTGGAGGCATAACAGTACACTATCTCCTCAAAGACTATGTCACTTAGGGAGGTGGGTCGGCAAAGAGCCAGAAAGGAATCTGAGCAACAAATGATGACATATTCATGCTTCTGAATGACTTTCATGTGATGACTACCCTTTGTTCGGCTCAATTATTTTGGTAATTGCTATGGAATGATTATACATGTGTCCCCAAAATTTATATATTGAAATCCTAATGTCCAATATGACGGTATTAGGCAGTGGAGGCTTTGAGAGATGCTTAAGTCGTGAGGATAGATTAGTGTTAGCCTCATGAGTAGGATAGTGTTCTTTAAAGAAAACCACAAGAGATCCCTAACTCATCTTTATTCCACCTTGTGAGGACACAGTGAGAAGGTGCCATCTATAAAACAGAGGGTAGGCCCTCACAAACATTGAATTGGCCAACACCTTGACCTTGGACTTTTCAGCCTCCAGAACAATGAGAAATACATGTCTATTGCTTACAAGCTATCCAGTCTGTGGTATTTTTTGACAGGAGCCTGAGTGGACTAAGACAGTTGGAAATATCAGGGTAAAGATTTTATTTTTAATTATGCTAGTATGAAATATTCCATACTAGATTATACATGGATTGTAGAAAAATTGGAACATAAAGATAAGCAAATACATTAAACTAAAAACTAACCATAATTTCACTATCCAGACAAAATCAACACTAAGTTTTTGGCGAATTTTTTTCTTTGTGTATGTATTTTTTTTTTATGTTTTATTTATTTCTAGGAGAGAGAGAGACAGCGCAAGCAGGGGAGGGTCAGAGAGAGAGGGAGACACAGACCGAAAGAGGCTCCAGGCTCTGAGCTGGCAGTCAGCACAGAGCCCGACACGGGGCTCGAACCCACAACCGCGAGATCATGACCTAAGTGAAAGTCGGACGCTTAACCGACTAAGCCACCCAGGCGCCCCGTTTGTGTATGTATTTTTAAACAAGAATGCTTTTGTATCGTTTGGAATCCTGCTCTTTTCTGTCAGTAGGATATCACAAATATATTCCACATGGATAGATATAATCCCTCTACTTTCATTATTAATAAATATATGTTACATATTGTATTATATATGTAACCTTATATATATATATGTATATATGTATATGTATAATTAGGTATCAATTTGATAATATTTTTAATAGAAGAATTTTCAAGAATTTCAAGATTCTGGAAGATCCTAGAATTTCCAAAGAAAACCTTGCTCTAAATAAAGAAATTACCAGTTAAATAACATTGAAAATACTATGAAGCAAAAATTTAGAGATCTCAGTCTGTCTTTACCTTACTACAAAGGGCAGATGCCCAAATATGTGTAACAAAAGAAATCTTGATCTAAAGGACCATTTGTGGTATTTTCCCTAAAGTATTATACCTTGTACATTTTTAAATGGAAGCCTTCTATTATTATTTATCCATTTCTTGATGAACCATAACCAATGACTATTTGCCATGTATCATTATAAGTCTGCTTTTCAATTTTGGGATTACTGCTTTTATTATCACTGTTTTCTAACTGCCTCACTACCTTTTAGTTGTTTTTCATAATTCAAATTTATCATGGACTAAGACACTGGAGATTTAAATTCATTAACATGTGTATATTAAATAAGGCCCAAAAAATCTATGAGGGAAGTACTGGAGTAAGTAAATATCAACCATTGGTTTTATATATGACTTTCACTTACATTAACTTATACAAAACTTATAAAAACATGGAGATATGTATTAGATATTCTATGCTGTTACAGACAAGGAATGTGAGACTGAGAGAAATGAAATAACATACCCAAAGTTATCTAGCTGTAAAACTACAACATAAAGGCTCAAACCCAATTCTTCTTGTTCTAAATCAACTCTAAGAACTTTGTTAAAAGCAATTTCAGGTTCTTTTCTTGCTTCTGGCTGAGGGATTGTGATCGAGAGGAAAGTTTCCTAAAACATATTTCATCAAATACAAATGATACTAGGTATAGGTATTATGCAATAAAAGAGTAAAATGCTGGATCAAACAACTTGCTTTACTGCAGACTCCTCAGAGAGTTTAATATGCTAGTGTGCTTCATAAATCTTCAAAAGCAGCATTTTCATAACTACTTGGGCCTCTGAGGTGACCCTCTGTAACAGCATGTCTCTTCAGACTCCAGTGAGCAAATTACAGAAATAATGTCCCAGTGGGGCAGGAGTGGGGGAAGGCGTTCACCTGCCCAGGTAAGTAAGGCCTTTGCATTATCTTCTTACAATTTGTTAACATAACAGAGATTAAAATATAAATTCTGGAAAGGCTTGATGTGTATGTATAAAGACTGTTATCTTTTTAAAGAAAATTACTTCAAATGAAAGGGATAAATCTTTCAGGAGTAGCCACAGAATCACCTATAAACTACTATGAATGACATTTAATCAGATAAAAGTTTAACAGAAAACATGTATATAAAATGGAAACTATTACACTGGATTTGGAATTAAACATGCCATGACAGCAGACCAGACCACTGTTGTACCATAGCCTCCCCCTGTGACTTGACACACTGCTCTTAGATCTTCATGCTCTATAACAAAAAGAGAATTGCCAATGGAAATTAACCTTCACAAATTGCACATAATAGAACCATCCTTAAAAAGTTGAGGAAATCGTTTTTAAAGTAGCTAAGCTTATTTGTAGTTTATTAAAATATTTTTATGAAGTAGCACCATTTTAGAATAATAACAAAGAAAGTCATTGTGTAGCCCATGATATAAAAGATTTTCTGAAGGGAAACAGTGTCCCAACTTGCCTTCTCAATAAGGTCTTTGCATCATGGAAATATTCTTTGCAAAATATTTCCATCAACATCTGTAAGTGGAAATTTTGCTAGCCATTTTATGTTTATCATCATATTTAATATTTAAAACAGCCCAACAAAGTAGGTACACTGTAAATAATCTCCAACTTTACAAGTAATAACACTGAAGTTGTGAAAGATTAAGTTTTTTGCATAGACAGAGCAAGGATTGGAAACCAGTCTGCCCAGTTCCCTTAAACCATCTCTCTCTGTGATGCTAATAGTTAACTATTTCATACACTAAATATATAGAACACCCTGATATTCCTATTTAAATCATACATTAGCCACGGAAGCTTTAAAAGGAAATATGGATTCTCAGTAAGATTCCTCTACTTTACTTTAGCAAGCTTCTAATGACATCAAAACATCCTTTCATTCACTTTGACCTGTAACTAACCTCTACTCTTCAACTGGAAGTCAAAAGATCATGGCATCTCATGATTTCATCTTTCCTTTTGACATTTCTGCTGTCTCACCAAGGCCTTTACAAATGGAACTTAGTATGATTAACAACAGTACAAATTAAACCTCAAGTAAAAATCAACGGGGCATATATGAATGACAAAGCAAGCGAGCTTTAATGCCCAAGATAGCTTTACCAGAAAACTAGTAGATGACCAATCTGCAATTTTAGATTTTGCATAAATTAATTTTCATTCAAAATTCAATAAAAGGGAGAAGAAATCATATGACTAATTTGGTCTTCAGTACAGAAGTTGGAAATGGTATGAATGAAGGAGTCTAGAAGGACATCATATCAATCAATCCACAATTATTTATTGAATATTCTCTACCACTACTATTTTGCCACAAGCTTAGATTCCCAACCACAGAGGTATCAATTGGAGTTAAATCATGATCAGGAAACGAGTATGAGTGTGAATGAGTATAATGCAAACATACATTACTTGGAGAGAGGATGCCAGTAACTCCCTGGTGACTATCATTACAGTAGCATAATATAATGCAGAGCCCCAACGGGTCTGAATGAAAGACAGGTAAATTATGACTAATTCTGGAGCAATCGCATCAATGGAATGAAGCCTTGAAGGACCAAAGATGCACCAGACCTGTGGGGCTCAGCTCCAGAAGATAACATCAATGTATGCTACTGCATACTAGGAAAGTGAAATAAATGAGAGTATTAAGAAAATATTGGGGCCACTCGTCAAGCTTACCTACAGCTAATGAGTGTTTTTTTGTTCTCCATTTGTCTATGTAAGTTGGTGACTTTTTACAAGGAAAATGCATCCTGGCATTTGAAGCTGAGACCTCACATGTAGAAAAGAGTCCTTCCCCATACAATATTGGAAAAGGTCACAGAGGTCTATTACATAAAACTAGCATCATTATACATAATTAGAGCTCTTGTTCAAAGAGAATTACAAAGGGGCAAGCATGGATTTTTCTGGTATCCCTCTCACTGACAGAGAGCTTCTCTTCTAACAAAGCATGTCCTCCATCCTGTGATATGCCGTGTTTAACTGGTTCTCCAAGGGGTGAGAAAAAGTTTATCACAAAATGTACTGTCTTAAGAACATTTAGCACCCAATTTACAAACAGTGATAAAAATGCAATAACCATCATTATAAATTCCATACCAATGACTTTAGTGTGACTTGTGTCTTATAAAATCTATTACCAGGTTTTCTTTCTATCCTATGCCCAACAATAGTCTCACAAAGTTAAACTATGTATAAATGCTTGATTATGATCTTATTCCAAAAAGAAATCTCTCAGGTTATTGACAAAGAAGTGGAGTTCTGACATAAATGTTTGTTGATATTTTCTTTTACATTACACAGTGAGTCTAAAGTGAAACAAGGACGTTTGTCAGACTTCATTCAATTTTCACTGACATGAGCAATTTCTTTGCTGAATCAGATAGTAGTTTCAAATACTAGACAAATATTGTCTCCATTTTACAAGCTATTCACAACGTTAGCAGCTACAGACACAACACAATTTTATATTTAACCTGCATTAATATTTTCTCCATTTTTCTCAAGTCCAGACAATGAAGAAAACATTAATTGTAGCATTTGTGATTTTCATGGTATAAATACTTCCATCATGGTTGATTCTAAACTACCAATGCAGGACAGTGAAAATCAGGTAATATGATAGAGTATTTCCCCCACACAGACACCATAGATGTAAATAATATCAAAAGCATAGATAATAGTAAACCATTGTAAAATAACTAGGAAGTGACAAGTCCAGTATTTACTACCTTTGCTTTTAACATAATGTTCAATTACAAGTTTATGTAATTTAATTTTTGATAATGGCTATTTAACAAAGAACAAAGCTGCTATAAATTTAACAATGGGCTCTATTGTGCTTGTATGAACCAGCTTCAGGATGTCACTGCCTCTATCCATCCTAAGTACCAGAACAGTATGACTTGGTTGAAGAATTATCTTGGATATTCCCTACTACTGCCTCTTCGGTTTTTAAAAACTCTCATTATTACTTCCTGCAGTAGAATGACATCTGAGAGATAAGTAACAGAGGGGAAGAAAGGCAGGTCAATGAATCATTAAAGAGCAACTATTGGACAATGCAAACAGCTGTGGTGTGAGGAGTCGGGAACCCTGGGCTTGAGATCCAGTCTGGATATCTTAGACATGCCTTTTCAGTTTGGACCTTCAGACTTCTTGCTTGTAAAGTACAGTTCCTAACCACTCATATCACATGTATTTTGTGACAAAGACATAAGAAAAGGTTTGTGCAAGTGTTTTATAATTAAAATTTATGATAAAAAATAAATCATTTTATAATATGCTCTTCTTCAAATGAGTTTAATCTTTTAGAACTTTTTTAGAAATGCCTACAAATAACACATCATATTGTTCTGAACCTATAAATTTTTAATTAATTGAGAAAATACTGCAAATATTCTTGCTGTTCTGATTTTTTCATCATCAGGGCAAGATCAACATTTGCTGTATTAAGACTATGCATGTGTCCCCAGACCTAGTTCTTTTCCTAGGTCTGGTTTTATAAATACTGGAGATAAAACTACATCTGATTTATATGATGCATTTTTTTATATATAGAGCGAGACAGTGTGAGTAGGGGAGATGGGCAGGGAAAGAGAATGCTAAGCAGGCTACATGCTCAGCATGGTGTTGGACATGGGGCTCAATCCCATGATCCTGGGATCATGACCTGAGCCAAAATCAAGAGTGTACTGCTCAACCAACTGAGCCACCCAGGGGCTTTTATATGATACATCTCACATGGAGTCAAATGCCTAGGACTCTAGGTATCTTGGATCAACCTCAAAACACAGCTAGTATAAAAACTTTTGAAGATAACCATGGGTAGTTTGATGATTACCAATTTTCATTTATTTACTGAATTGTAAAATGATTGTGTTTTATTTTCCAAGTGATTGTAATATCATTAGAAGCATTCCCTAACAGACTGGTAAAGAGTAAATTGTGCAAAATTTTTCTCTAATAAACCTGTCCAGTGGTGCCTGGGTGGCTCAGTTGGTTAAGTGTCAGACTCTTGATTTTGACTCAGATCATGATCTGTCAGTCATGATATCAAGCCCCACGTGGGGCTCTGTGCTGGGCATGGAGCTTAGATGAGATTTTCTCTCTCTCTCTCTCTCCCCCTCCCCCCGCTCCCTTTCTCCCTCTCTCTCTCTCTCTCTTTCTCTCTCTCTCTTTCCGCCCCTCTCCCACTTGCGTGCTTGATCTTTTCTCTCTCTCACTCTCTCTCTATAAAAACAAAAAAATCCAAAAAAACTGGCTGGAGAATTCTTAAAAATATTGTATTCATTTCAGTTATCCTCTTTACATCTTTTGTTTCAGTACAGTTTTCTGAAGATAGGATTAGAGAGGATGAGGCAGCTACATGTGGTGGCAAGACTTCCATAGGGTAAGAACTATACGTCCAAATTTCTGTGTTCCTGTTTTCATAAAGGGAGTGCACGAAGTTTCCTGTAGTAGGTTTTTAAGAGAATTATTCTTTATAATTCCAGTCTCAGGACACCGTTAACATCTGATATTTTATAATGTTTCAGAGGAAGCAAGTTTCAATACCCAAAATTTACCAGAATTATAATATAGAGTCCAGTTTAAATCTACCAAATATGAGTAGCAAAGAGGATTAAATGAAATATGTTTCTACCACCCAAACTTTTATCAAAAGCTGAGGAAAGTTCTATTGAACTTTGATGAAGGATCTTTCCTAAAGATGTGCAGTGATTGGGGTAGAAAACTGTACTTGGACAACTTCAGTATAATCCCAGGTCTTCAATAAATTGCCCATAGTATGTTTTATATAATTATAATCCTAAAAGATACACAATGAAGTATGTTCAGTGTTTAGAATTTTGGGAAACTGCATGTTACACTTCTCAAGTATTTAGCATAAAATCCTTTCCCCACATTAGTTAATATGCTTTGGAACATTCAGCAGAATGAATTTAGGAGAAATACTGATTTAGATACATCTGATTTACAGACTTGAATGGTGCTAGTTGCATATACACTGCAGAGCCTGTGCTGGGCTCTAAGGGAGGATGCAGGAATGTCAGAAATGACATCTTTTTGATTTTAGCACTGATCAATTTGCATAGGCAGTGTTTGGTGGTAGATGACCAAGACCTAGGAGACAAGGATGCCTTCAAAACACTATCCAAGTATTTAATGAACTCAGAAAAGTCTCTTCTTAATAGCTATACAGTAACCATGGGGGTGGGAGGGCAAATTCCCACATTCACAGGCAAAGTAATTGGCTTGTTTCAGGCTAACATTACCTAATTTTACATTGTGTCTGAAGTTAATTTATAGTTGTGGCTGTAATTTGAAGAGTGTAGCTGTAACAAACCAGAGTTTTCTTGTTAGTTGTTCAGTTACTCAATATTTAGAATTTCTTCTTTGATAGAGGAAATTGGTCATATTTTAGATTTTTAGAACTCCTTCATTACAATTGACAATTTATGATTTAAAACATTTTCTGGTTTTAGAAAAAAAATTCTTGTATGTATTATAAAACAGGTAGATTTGGTTATGAGCATTTCCATTACAGAAGATACCAAACATATTCAAGAGAGCTTAAATGCAGGAATGGCATTCAAGAAATCAGGATTTCACAACTAATTCATTAAAAAAAAACTTATGACAGGATTTTTTATTTCTCTGAGCTTCATTTTGCTTATCTTTCAACTGCAGTGATTGAGTAAAATAATATGATGTTCTTTATAAAACTAAATTTGCCTAATATTTCCTTATAATTTTCCTAAAGGGTCCCTGTAAGTATTGACTCATTCAAGTGGTTACTTATAAAATATTACTATCATTTCTGGATTTTAGATTCCTAACTCACAACAGGCACTTACATAGGAACATATTTTGAAATAGGTCTTGTCCTTATGCAGAAACATTCCACAGCCCTTTTGGATGACATGAGTCCTTCCTACAACTTATTTATTACACAGTAAAGAAGAGTAGGATGTTGTTTCTGAAATATTTTTCTTGGGAACTCAAAATGTAAGCCTCTACCACTGACAGGGTAGCATTTTTAGATTAAGCCATGGGAAATCTAGCATGATTTACAAATACAACAGCCCAAGAATAACAGCCTTTCTGCCATCCATGATTGGCATTGCTATTATAGACTCTATTATAATCTTATCTCGATGTCCAACAAAGCTATTCATTCAGCAACTAAGCTCAAGTCAAAGACAAGGCAGAGGCTCCTCATTTGCAGAAAAAAATGTTTCTGAAAAACACAGTCTCATTGCTCAGAACCAAGTGTGTACATGACATGGTGTAAGGTGCTTATGATAGAAGGTGGCAGGAAACAAAGTTGAAACAAATACCAACTGAGAAGGTGTTTAATCTTTGAGGTGTGAGGTATCACATTCTAGCACTCTCTGACTGATATCAGGCATGAAGGGAAAAACTAGCTAAAACATGTGGAGGAAAGTACACTTAAGTCCCTTTGATGTCTGTGTTGGCAAAGCACTTCAGCTTTCACATCCAGTCTTTAATAACCAGCTGAAGTTCCTGGTTTGGAGATTGCTGACTAGAGTCTGTTGTACACATCAAAATGCAACCTCTCTTCAGTATATGCCTGAAACCACTCATCTCAATATTCATCCACACATTTACGTATATGCACCTCTTACTCTCTTATAAGTAACTCCATTCCTGTTTGTCATAAGGCCTGTGATTTTCAAATATTTTTATCATAGGAAACTAATGAATTCCTGCAAATGCACATATTCAAAATCTTGAGGAAAGTTGGTTAGCCCCTCTTTTCCCACAAGGAAGAAACCAAAGGCCAAAAGCAGAGTGGTGATAAGGTCAATCCAGGAGACTCTGCAAGTGGAATAATCAGTACAACACATAGCTGATGTTTCAGCAGGAGTGAGTGGCAGATACAATAGCAGCAAAAAAAGGAGATTTTTCCAATGATTCAGAGCCTCCATATCCATAAGAGCAGCAAAGACTTCTCAGAGACTACATGTGAGGCAGATAAATCTTAACACCAAGAGAATCCAAACCACACCCACATTGGTCTTCCCAGTGAATTATGCTGATGATCCACGCAGCACAGATTTGTAGAGAGCAATTTGCCATCTAAACACTCACCAATGGTGCACACATGAGTTTCCACACTTCTCTGCACCTACTAAATAACACCATCTCTTACCAAGAGCTAATGAGGGAAACTTAGAAAGTGTTCAAAGAAATTTGTGCTCCACAAGCATGTCTATTTCATTTACCCAAGACAGCTGCATAGAATTCCAGAAACTAAGAACTGGCACTGAAATCTGAGATGGCCTGAATATAGTTCCTGTGGGAGCCCGACAGTGACCACAAGAAAGCGTGGTTAGGGACGCGGGGATGTGCCTGCACACGGGGCTCCCTGCCTGGGCAAGGCATTCCTGCAAACAGGATGCTCTGCCAGGAGGCCTGCACACAGCATCCAAGTCTAATGGTCCGCTTGCAAACAAGGGAACATGCCCTCCTTAGAAATAAGGAGAAGGCTGGAATTGTGAGCAGGCCTCTAAGTAAACATGTTGCGATCACTTCCTCTCTTTGCTCCCCCCTGTCCTGGGAATGTGTTTGGCTACTTGCCCTTGTTTTGTAAAAGAAGGTATTTTGTGAGTTTCAGTTTGAATCCAGTTACCGGGGTATATAATAAACCGCAAGAGGGGCTTGCGTAGAATTGTTCCTCCGGCCGGAGTTGTGTCTGTGTCTGTCTTTTGTGTGCGTCTTGTCCTTTGTGTCATTTCGTCCGCAACAAGTTCCACCCAAAAAGAATCCTCTCAATTTCCCTATGGTCTGTGGTGATGTCTCTGCTTCAGTGCTTCCCACTGCATGCATTCTCAGTATACCTATAGATATGATGATGGTTCAAATTTGGGCCACTGTAAATTTTAACAAAATTTATCTTGAGTTGTGATCTGGTCCCCTATGGTTTTTACCAACAAATTCTGCCTGGTCCTTGAGAGATAAGAAGCAATTTGTAAGAGATTATTGGTTAATTATTTTAGGTTTTAGTTCTAGAAACTTTTCAGCATTGACATTGAGTTTATCAACACCCAATTTTTAAAACTATAATTTTAGAAAAATGTCAGTCTCTTCAAGTGGTGCCTCCAAGAATATCATGATTTTTTAAATATTACTTATAGAAATTATGCAACTATGTTTTTAAACTCTTTCAATAAGTGATAAGAGTAATTTATTAAAATTAAAATGATGTCGGGGCACCTGGGTGGCTTAGTCGGTTAAGCGTCCGACTTTCGCTCAGGTCATGATCTCGCGGTCCGTGAGTTCGAGCCCCGCGTCGGGCTCTGTGCTGACTGTCAGCTCAGAGCCTGGAGCCTGTTTCGGAGTCTGCGTCTCCCTTTCTCTCTGACCCTCCCCTGCTCATGCTGTCTCTCTCTCTCCTAGAAATAAATAATAAAAAAATATTTTAAAAAAATAAACAAATAAAATTTAAATGATGTTGTTTAAATGAAATTTATGTCTTTTATTGTTTTGTCATGTATTTTAGACTTTACTTATCCAATTGGAAAACTGATTTTATTGATCTTGAATATGAAAGAAAAAAAGCTGTGTATAGAAGTCTTGTCATCTTGGGTAATACGGTATCTAGGGAAACTGTAGGCTGGTCTCATCCTTGCCCAGCTTGTTTCTGTGCCCTCAAAAGCACTCTGTCACAATTCTCTACTATTCTAGCTTTTTACCTGTGCTCATATTCTTCCAGACCTCAACCACTTTTTTACATGCATGTGGCATTCTACATTTTGGGAACTTAACAATATGGATTCATCACATCATTTATTGTGAAGTGCATTGATTTCTTTGTTGGTATCTCCTTTATTTTTTCCCTAGGAATAAGCAATATTAACCTCAGATTTTCACATTTTTCATTTAAAGAGTACCTGGGTTTATGATGCGCACGTCTCTTTTCCCCCCCATTTTTGGAGCCCAGCTTTTGTCAAATCTAGAGGTATGCTTGACTAATATATTTTTAATTTCTCTTTTATGCATCCTATGACCTTTTCACCCAAGATTCCAATAATTTACACAATTCAACTCCAAAACTGCTTTATTCCATCCAAGCAATAAAGTCTTAGCAGGGTTCTGTGTTGTAACTACCTCTCTCAGATTTAGAATTCAGATGTGAAAGGGTTTCATGAATATACATATTAACTCATGTAATTGGATTACGAAATGAAGCCACTTTCTCTGACACATAGTAAATATGATTTGGCTGATTGGTTTGACATGAAGACTGACTTTAACAAAGTAAAATAAACATTTTCCATAAATTAGCTAATACTACAGTTCTGAGATTATAACAATCATATATTGAAAGTGTGTGAAAAGAGAACATTTTATCAAGACTACCTATCATTAAATGTGTATCAGAATTAATAATAATAGCTATTGAATACATCTCAGTAAAAATAGTCTTTTGGGTATACTTCCTATAAATTAAGGAATAAAATGACTCTAAAGACAGTGTGATAAATCTTTTTGCAAGTAAGGGCCAAAACTGACGAGAGCCTAATTGAATTGTCAGCTGATAGATTAATAAAAATATTTTTGATGATAGATCACTATATGAATTTTTGGCACAAAACTTGGAAGCAGTTTAAAGCATTGAGTGTTATTGCTACCGCAGAACTTTTTCCATTTTTATCTTCTCGTTTATGATAATAAGTTTTTTCAGGGCTTACATATATAGAGAATATAAAAATATAAAAATAATTGATGTTGAACTTCACCTCAAATAATAACTAATATTCATTCAGGAACAAATAAGCTATTCTTATTAAGAGATTATTTTCAATAACATTTTATTTTTATATTTAATAAGTATTTATAAAAATCTATATTATGTTTTGATCAACTGATCTGAGTAATTTTCATGAACTTATAGATTAAAACATTTTTCAACATTTAGAGCCTTATGGCCAGAAAAATAAAAATAATTAAAAATTTATACATTATTTTTGTTGTAGAGAAATAGGATAGATGACCAGTAAAAGATTTTAAGAAGCATAAAATTATATTGTATTAGAGTAAAAGTCACTGAAAAAATATAATGGAAATATGAGTTCAAAGAAGAAAACAAAATCTCAATTGAGAGATATTGCTATCCCAAAACATTTGCCATCTATTAAATAAGAGATTGTGTATTTTTAAATAAGTTTTTCTTGAGTCATAAAATTTAAAAACTAGAAGGGAAAATAAAGGCTGACTATTAAACTGGTCTTCATACTTATTCGCTTGCATTATCTGAAATAATTCTGAATAATGTTGTATTCCCTCAAATATTAAATTGACTTCTACATTCTTCCATCTTAAGTTGAAATGGTTACCAAAGATGTAATTTCTGTCACAGTATAAGTAATAACACTTAGAATTTTCAAAGCCAGTTACATTTACTTTTTAAACTATAGCCAGAGGGGAACCAAGCACTACGGCAGTTTGATACAAGCGCCATCCATTTGCCCACATCGCTGGTGAGCTTCTGCAGTATGACCGCTTCTACTATGCTTTTCTCAATGATTCCACGGTGTTTTTCCCAACACCTCTATCCTTGAAAATTCTGATGGTAACTATTAATTTGCATTTACCTTGTGTTCATATATACTATTTATTTGCAGCATATTCAGTACATTGTAAATGATCGGTAAATGTTAGTTATTATAGTTATATTATCTTCCTTGATAAATAATTAAGTACACATTATTATCAGTTTCATAAACATCATTTTATACATATCATATTTTAAGTATTTTTCCATTTTTTCAAGAGTACTGGGAAATTTGTTAGTTTTACGTTTTCATTTAGACATTTCTCTGCTCCTTTTCAGATTGCTACTTAAGATATATATTCAGAACTGGGATATTATCTCAATGACCAAGGATATTATATACTCTAAAATTTCCACTTATGGTTAACACTTTATCACAAAGTGATTTTTCACCTAGCTGAACTAGATAACTAGTTATTGACCAAGTTAGTCTTGGAAACTGGATAGAATTTAAGACACATTTTCTACTTGAAAACAAAAACATCATCAATGCAATTCCACTCTCTGGTTGTACTTCCCATGCTTCATTCAAACTGCCAGCCATCATATACCATTGCTTTTCAACTATCAAATTTCATAACATTTATATTATCTAAAAAACTATTCTCATGTTTTATGCCTGAGTTTTAATTCTAAAGATTGAAAACCATTAATGTTATCATTATGTAAATATTATTCAGTACAGAACACAGTATGGCAATTGGACAAATACAAGAAGACAGGTAATTTTATTTTTAAAGCTATTTTCTTAATGTATATCAAAGGCTTATGTTCAAATGGGTTAGTTATTTTAAACTCTCAGTTACTCAATTTGTTTCATTTATCTAGGGTAGATTTCTTGTTAACTTGTGTGTTTGTTTTCTCTTGAAAGTTTAGTATTTTCCTCTCACTCCCACACTTATTTTCTTGTTCACAAAGAAACAAAGAAATGTTTGCTTCCTTGGCCAAACAACTAAGTCATCCAGCTTCTTAATAAAATATGTTCAAGACAATAATTTTTTTAAAAACAATCTTCTTAGAAACCCTGCTGCTATCTCTTCTAAATTTGATACATGCTTTTTATTCTGACATTTCTTTTAATAGCATTCCAAGTTTAATTTCATATATATATATTTTTTAATTTCTAGCTGTCCTCTTGCTTAGTTTCCACTTATGTTTTGGTGGAGTACATCTTAAATATATATATATATGTATATATATATATTTTTTTTTAAGTAAAATCCTTCCAAGTGGGAATATTTCTCCTTTTGCCCTCACACTTGATTGAGTGATTAGCTGGGATAAAATTTCTAGGTTCAAAATAATTTCGCTCAGATTTTTCAAAACTTTATGTCTTTTATTTTATGCTTTTGATTTTACTCAAATGTACAGGCATCAAACACTGGCTGCCCCAGCATGTTTTTAGTTCTGCTATTCCAAGAGGTTTTCTCTATGAAACTAAAGACTGGCTGCTTATGTATTTCTTAGACATGTAAGCCCTGAATAATTACACTATGAACATTAATCATGGGAGCCCTAAAGTTCAAAGGGTAATAATGCAGGAACTTAATTTGATTCTTTTGCACAATGGCCTGCAAGTGGGAATGTAAATAAGCCAACCTCTGGAGGTATAGATAAAAATGGAGATAGCCACGGATGAAATGGAACCAATATAATAATTTAAGTTATCTTCCTCATCCAGCAAGAATTACATGCCATAATTCTACCATTTTTCTTCTCTTGGCTGAAAATTTTCTTAATTCAGGAATGAAGATAGTGGGTGGTAAAAAGACAACATAGGATCAGAAATATTATTATCTGTGCTCTAGGCATTTCTGTCACTAACTATTGATAAGCCTGTAACGGAGCCATAGCCTCCCAATCATAACACGGTGATACTTAAGGTCCTATCCATTCTAAAATTCTACAATAATACAAAAATAAATATCCACAAATGGTCTTTCTATTCCTGAATATGTACAACCCAATCAAGCATTAAGCATATAGGGGTCACATATCAGCATATATAACACATTTATATACTGATTTTATTAAACAGTCACTGTATTTGGTGCTAACACCTATCTTCCTCCTGTCCATGATGCAGTGATTGGTCTCTACATAATTTTCTTATCCCACACAACTTATTGATGAGTTTTAAAGCACACAGAATCAGAGGAATGCCTGAATTATAGTACTATTACATATTTAATCAACAATATGAAACTAAAATGTTTTTTTAATTAAACCTCCCTTTCCTGTACAGTTTTGTTTTTTCTTCCTAACTCATTCTCACATTAGTCAGCTCAGTAAACCCACCTTTAACATCTTATTGGTTCAGTGTCTATGATCTTAGAGATCTCTGCCCATGTTCATTGTTTTGGCTACTCTCTAATGCTATTGTCACATATGTCTTATTTGTTACCTTAGATCCAACCACTTCGCTTTTTCATAAAATTGCAAAGTGACTTGCACATTCTTTTTAATTAAAAAAGGCTTAATCTATATAACTGACAAATGTGAGTTTTATATACACAACTGGGGAAAAATTATCATTCTTAAAATTTTCCATACAGTCTAGTGTTATATCTTATAATAACTAAGATTGTTGATTATGTATTTCTTGGTTAACAAGAACACTTTTATACCATATGGTTTGTTTACCTTACTTAAGTACATTACCTCATTTGAATTATGGTTTGTTTACCTTATTTAAGTATATTACCTTATTTGAATTAATCTGGGGCATAAAAGAGAAATGTAATTCATGTTTTACAGATTGGAAAGATGAGGCAAGAAGATGCTGAAGGATGAGCTACAGGTGTATTCCAGGATGCTGAAGTCAATCCCATTAATATATGCGACATCCTCCCACTAATAAAATTTGAATTACATTTTTCAATTTTATTTCATATTTTTCTAATGTCAGCTCAGCTTCAGTATTTTATATAAACTTTTTTAGTCCAAACATCTTTCATTCGTTAAGCATATATTACCCAGCTTCCAACATAAGTCAGATTCTGTGCCAGATACCAGGGCTACTATAGTTTACAAACTCAGATAAGGCCTCTGCTCTCAGGAAGCATGGACCAGTAAAGACAAAACATGAATCAAATAATTTGAGAAACAAATGGATGTCCTAACTGGCAAACGGTGCAAAGTGAAAGCAACCAGTGTCCTCAGGACCTGCACTTGGGAGATCTGACCTAGTCAGAGGGCTCAGAGAAGGCTACTCTGAACCAGTGACATTTGAACTTTGGTTGAACAATGAAGCAAGATTTACCAGAGAAGAAGAGAAAGAGAAAATAACACATTCAAAGACCTTAACAATAGGAAGCATGACAACTGGGGAGTAAGGAAAGTAGCCCAATATGAACAGAATCAAGAGAATTAGAGAGAACATAATTTAAAATGAGACACGAGAAGAAATGGAGACCAGGCTCTGCAGGGTTTTAAAGCTAAGGTTAGTGAGTTTTGTCTTTATCCAAAAAGCAATGGGACTGTATAATTTAGTTTACATGAAATTTACAGAGCAAGAAAATCCATAGAGACAGAAGGCACATTAGTGGTTGTCAGGGCTGGGGAAGAGTGGGAATGGAGTGTGACTGCTAATGGATATAAGGTTTCTTTGGAGAAGATAAAAATATTCTAAAATTAGATAGGGATGATAATTCACAACTCTATGATATACTAAAAACTATCAAACTGCAACTTTAAAAGAATGAATCTTATGGCATTTAAGTTATATCTTGATAAAGTTATTTAAAAAATGACAATAGAAGAAGAGAACTCTCTTAAGAGGATTAGAGTTTTGAAAGGATCATGCTGGCTTCAGTGGTGTAAAATATAGATTTGAGAGTGGAGAAAAAGGGTATTGTAATAATCTAAGTGAGAGAAATTTAGATAGGAAAACCAATAGAACTTAATGATAGATTGAGGACTGGAGACAAATAGAAAGATGTCTTTTTCTAGCTTGAACAAAGGAATGGATGTTGGTATCATTCACTGACCTTTTGGTAATGGAGGATGGTCAGATGCGGGGGTGGATACTGAGTTCAGTCTTTTATTATGTTGAGTAGGGGGTTCCCTTGAAAGATGTTAAATAAAAATTAGAATATAAAGGTCTGAAACTCAGAGCAGATTTCTCAGTAAAGAGAAAACTTACGAGTCTTCTGCATATAAATTAAAATAATAGGCATGGATAGAGGAAAACAGCCCAGAGAGAGAATACAAGGTGAGAAGAGGCCAGGTTTGACTTTGAGAAACAAGCCTCAAGTCGCTGGCCATGTAAACCGTAAAAGTCTGCAGTGGAAAAAGAAAAATAAACAGAAGCCAGAGAAATGGAAGAACTAGGAGCGTGTTCTGTCAAAGAAGACAAGAGGAGCATTTCAAAAATCGCTACGGCTGCCCTCAGATTACAGTACTACATTGTTTCTTAACTCGTCCTTCCACTAGATTATGAGTTTTTTGAAGGCGAGCATATTTTCCTCTTAAACTTCACTTAGTACTTAGCCCACACGAAGCAATCAATCAATACGCGTGGTTTGCAACTGAATGTTTAAATTTGTTACTTGGTGAAAAAACTGTTACATTGGTAAACCAATTTTTTAAAACATGACTTTGGGACAAAGAAAGAGCTTGTAATTCTATACTAGAAAAACTTTAATGCAACAGACAAAAGGAAAAGTCATTTTTCCTAACTAAACAAAGAAATATATCTAACTCCGTAGTACACTGCAAGGGCATGGCATAAACAGAGGTAAATGAAAATGACTAGCAGTAGCAATAGTCTAGCAGCAATTGTGGTAAAGGCAGAAATGCACAATAAAATTGAGGCTTGCTTAAATTGAAAAAGGAGCCAAGATATTTTCAGAGTTAGACCTTTTAGGAAAAAGCCACACCAATGAAGAGAAACAAAAACCAAGGAGGCTGAGGAAGAGAGGAATTTATGAACCATGGCTATAATTTGGCTCCCACTTACCCAGGAATCAAAAAGATGTTACCAGTTCCTACTGAGCAGGATTATTAATAAACAAGCCTGCCTGTGTAAGAAGTAAGAAAAATCAACAGTATATTCATAATTACACATATATATACATACCAAGTTTAACTACTTAGTTACTTCATAAACTACTTACATTATTTTTTTAATTTGATTCTTTTATTTCTACGTTCTAGGAGCTTGTTGAAATCCTAGTGATCAAAACCTTGATGGTTAAGCAGAAACTTCATCAGACCAGAATCACTCAAATGCAAGACATCTTCACAGCTGCCCTGAAGAAGTCTGGGTATGGCAGAGTAACTGAGTCTCAACCAGTGCTGGCTGATACTATTCTGAGAAAAATACTGAATATTGGGGAGACCTTCAGAAGACTTTTGGGGCAGTGCTCACTTCAGTATATGCAGAGCACAAAGAAAATTCTCTTTGGATAGATATCACCCCCACAAAAGTATGCACTGATTTATACTTCTACCGATGTATATGAGAACGTTTGACACCTATTAATAGCTGGACTGAAATTTTCACCCTAACCAAACTTGCTTGAGCAGCCTTGGTCAGTTAGGGCTTTGCAAATTAAAGAAAATTTATGATCTGCATTTAGAAAGTTCATCATATCCTTCTTGCTCATTCTAACCTTGTCTTAAATGCTTCACAAATGACACATCACAAAAAGGAGTTAGAAATCTACCATAAATCTAATCTTGTTATCTTCTCTTGCTCTCTTACCATTTTATATATTTCTTTACCTTATTTCTTTTTGTCCTGGAGATATGTAACATACTTTCTCCTAGCAGCTTTATTTTTAAGTTTTTCAGAAAAGCACTAACTTACTCTCTTTAACTTCTTCTTATAAGAAAATTAGTCAATAACATTCCCATTTATATGCTCTCATCACCCTTTCCATTGGTAAGCGCATCGCATAATAACACATTCTAGACTTGTTATCCTGCAGCAATAAGACTTTTTCTTTAATAAAAAAAAATCTTTCTGTCTCATATTTTTTTCCTTCACCCATGCTGAGGATGCTTTGTTTCTAATACTACCAGCCAGAGGCACAGATACTCAATAATTTCTATTTCCTTCTCTTGTCTGTCCAAATTTATTTAGTTTTTTTTTAAAAATATTTTTATTTATTTCTAGGAGAGAGAGAGAGAGCGTGAGGAGGGGAGGGTCAGAGAGAGAGGGAGTCACAGACTGAAACAGGCTCCAGGCTCTGAGCTGGCAGTCAGCACAGAGCCCGACGCGGGGCTTGAACCCACGAACCGCGAGATCATGACCTAAGTGAAAGTCGGACGCTTAACCGACTAAGCCACCCAGGCGCCCCTGTCCGAATATATTTAGATGGTCATTTCTTCTCTTATTTTTCTGAATGCAGAAATATAAAAGTAAAGGTACTATCTTTCCATTTATTTTTCATTTCTGTGGAACACTTAGGAGCTTAACCCCCAAAAGCAAGCACTTTTATTTTTTTAGAGAGACAGAGAGAGAGGAAAAGAGTGAGTGGGCGCTAGGGAGAGGCAGAGACAGAAGGAGAGAGAGAGAATCCCAAGCTGACAGCATGGAGCCTGATTCAGGGCTCAAACTCATGAACCATGAGATCATGGCCCAAGCTGAAATCAAGAGTCAGACGCTTAACTGACTGAGCCACCCAGGTGCCCCCCAAAACAAGCATCCTTAAGTTTTGGTTCAAATCAGTTTTCTTGGCTATCAGGGCCATCACTGTGCCTTGAAAACTGATTTTACCATGGGTGCTGATCAGTCTTTCCTTCATTGGCCAGAGGCTCAACTGCTAGTCACATGTGGGAACTATTCATTTCGGCTACCGTGGGTCAGAGCAGCTATTGGGGCTGCTTCCCTCCACTGCCTCTGATGGAAAAGTCACCCGGAGAGGAGTTACAAATCACTATATCCACAACATGTTCCACAAAACAGGCTAATGAGCATGTAGTTTGGGGAAGTTATCTTCTCCACAGAAATCCAAATAAGTAAACCCAAGACTCTGAGAAGCACTGCACTAAAGAATTATAGTTTACTTTGTTTAACCTTGAATTTCCTACTCTTCTTAATGTGAGAACATCTGTTTTGTTGTGCACCTGTGTAAAAACCATTAGCATTTGGTGAATCAAAGTTTAAGAAACAGTCCTCTGGAAACCTTTAGATTAAGAACCAAGGCCAATTCTTACTCAGCTAAGGTTAATAGCCTTTAGAACACTAGACAAATCTTTATAGGACAAGATTTTCTCATGTGGTTTTTCTCCTTGGACTTCTGTAAGAAGCTCTATTTATTACATAAGTCTATATTTTTAAGGTGCTCCCTACAGGGAGAAACTGCCTCCATCCTACCCAAAATTTAAGGATCTGATGTCAGCAGATCGGTGTTCATATCCCAGCTCTGTTATTAGCCAGCTTCAATTTTCTCCTCTGCAAAATTGAGAATAGGTCTCCACTAATATTAGCACAGCCCAGGGCAAAAGGATAAATGAGGGTCAATACACCAATATACTGTTTGTCTAAATACCTGAAAGTTATCAAGTAACTTATAGCCCCCTACTAGCCTATTTTCCACTCAGCCTCCTCTTCCCCACTCCTCAAGTCTAGTCCTGTGGAATGTGCTCACCAGCCAGAGGTCAGAAAGCCACCTTGCCCTCCCTGGGCTCGCCCCTCCCCCCTACAAGCCTGGGTAGGAGCTCTGATCTGCTGGACCTGGGCAGGGCAGAAGCTTCTTGTGCCTCCTGGATGGTGCCTGGAGTGCCAAAGGGATTACTTTCTGAGTCAGGATTTACAGACAACTCTAGGCACCTAACAAAACTAGATCATCCAAGCACAGGGTATGAGGTAGGGAGGAAAAGAATGCAACTAACTAGAGATTTTGGTCCGTCCAGACACCCGCTTTGGTGATTTGGGACAGCCGGATGGAAGCAAGTACACTGGTTCTTTTTCTAGTTTCCAAAAGCAGAATATGTGATATGCATGCATCACACACATACACACACTCTCTCTTTCTCTCTCTCTCTCTTAGCCTAGATCCTCTGGCTTGGGGCAATTGTTTTGGCTAATGCTTTTATTTTCCATAACTCTTGCAGTGTTGAATTCATTCCAAAAGGTGGGGGTAGGGAGAGAGATAGGAAAATCTTAGCTTAAAAAGGAAAAAAAATGTCTTTGTGTTTTAATATCTATGACATGCAGTGTCACCTAAGGCTCAGAGTACTGACTGGGGGATGTTTTTACTCATATCTAAGGGCAGGAGTGATGGAGACAATCGTACCTATTGCATAGAGTTGTGTGGGAATTAAATATGATGATGCATGTGAACTGTGTATTGTACAATTTTCAAAATCAGGAGTCACTTTTCCCTAAGTATTGCCAATAAATCTTGTTGGGGAAAAAGAAGGCAATGAGCTGTATTTTTAGATGATGAACAAACCTGCAAACCAGGCTAAGTATTATTCCATTCCTCAATTAATTCAACACATTGAGACATTATAGCATTGTGCTGGACTCTGTGTTTAAAAGATTATCAGTTTTCTCATATATTCCAGAATAACTAGATAACTCAACTCTTTAAGAATAAGCATTAGGGCCTGACTTCAACTCACTGTCTGCTTTAATAGAGAGGGGGAACAGACCCCTTATACCCTCCCTTAGAAATAATGAGAGATGACATTCAGTCTAACTTGATGAACTCATATAGAATATTTTTATTTTTTTATTTTTTAATTGATACACAATGTTACATTAGTTTCAAGTGTACAACACAGTGATATGACAAGTTAAAACATTATGTTGTGCTCAGTACAAATGTAGTTACATCTGTCACCATATACTATTATAATACCATTGACTGTATTCCTCATGCTGTACCTTTTATTCTCATGACTTATTCATTCTATAACTGGAATTTCATATTTCCCACTCCTCATCACCCATTTTGCCTGCCCCCCCATCCTCCTCCTCTGGCAACCATCAATTTGTTTTCTGTATTTATAGGTCTGATTCTACTTTTTGATTATTCATTCTTTTTTGTTTTTTAGATTCAACATATGACTGGAATCATATCTGTCACATGGAGTATTTCTAAATAGCAGGTCCCCCTGATAGTTTACATCAATTAGACATAGGTTGACCCAATTTTTGGATAAAGAGCTTGCATGAACTTTTATAATTATATATATTCCAGGGGCACCTGGGTGGCTCAGTAGGTTAAGTGTCTGACATAGGCTCAGACCATGATCTCTCAGCTGGTGTGTCCAACCCCACATCAGGCTCTGTGCTGAGAGCTCAGAGCCTGGAGCCTGTTTCAGATTCTATGTCTCTCTCTCTCTCTGCCCCTCCTCCTCTCAAGCTCTGTCTCTCTCTGTCTCTTTCTCTGTCTTTCTGTCTCTCTCTCTCTCCCTCTCCCTCTCTCTGTCTCAAAAATAAATGAACATTAAAAGAATTTAGAAAAAAGTAATAAAATAACATAAATATATGTAACAATGATACAAAATTTATTTTTCTGAGAAGCAAATGCACAGGTCTTGATGGAACTGTCTTTACATATAATTTGCTAATCTCATAAAGAGAAGAAAAACTTTTTACCTGTATTGCAAGTGCTGCAGGGTTTCAGGCCTCTGAAGTGGAATTTGGTCAAGGATATTCTAAGCAAATGGTTAACACTTTGTATGCTATATATGCTATATATTTCATGTTTATGTATATTTACCTATAAATATTCGTATTCTCATGCATAGCCTTCAACTCAATCAAGCCATCAGCCTACTGAATAACCTATACTCACTGCTACCAAGAAGCTAAACTTTTATCCATGCAGGGCCATGTCCTCCCACCCAAACATCCTTCAGGGAAAGGGCCCTGAGAATCTCCTCTGGATCCCTATCTTCACCACTCCTTCAGCCCAACATTTTTTAATGACATATATACATATTTGCCTTGCTGTCGAGATGATAAATCACTTGAGAGTGGAGAACAGAAATCAAATGACTTCATATTTGAATACGTAGCATAGTGCTAATGACTTTACTTGACCAGAGAATAGCCAGTTATTATGAAGCAGACCTAAAGATCTATATAATTAATTAGTGCTCAGCTTAATTGCTGTTTTAATTCCAGAAGTAAGGCTAGACAATCCAGCAGGCTATTTGAGATCTGCTTTGTTCAACATGCTGTCAGACACCTGACAAAAACAGAGATATGAACTAAGTAATGCAAACCCTCAACTAATTAAGGGGTTTTGTGTGTATGTGTTCCTATAATGAATAATTAACAGAAGCAATTGGAAAGACTTCCATGCTAACGTGGTGGAAGCTGCAGTTGGATTTGATTTCCCTTCTGTGTTTCTTTTGAAAGCTACCATCCTTTATATTATGTTTATAGATACGTCATGTCTGGGGCCTCTGAGGTGGAAATTATGACAGTTGTTCTAGCACCAGTGATAGAAAGACAATTAAAAAATAATTAACAAGAATAATTAGCATGGGGCCAAGGGAGGAGAGCTTTTATTTTATTAGCTGGTTTGATGTGATTAAATATATACAGAACCCTTAGCTAGGAAAGCACTTTCATATGGCAATATGGAAGAAACTACAATTTCTCATTTTTATTTTATTTTCTGCTTTTCCTTCCCACCAACAGCAAGAAGTAGTCTCTGTGATCCTCACTGCTTTTTGAAAAATGCCATCCTGCATCTCTCACAGCGTATCTCCATTTGACTGAAGACATAACTGCACAGCTCAAATGAAAACACAGAAGTGGAACATCAGGATCTGTCAGCATAATGCTTCTGGGGGTTGTGTATTAGGTGATTACTTTGGCACCAGCTCAGGAGAAAAGAAAGAAAAAGGAAAAGGTGAAAAGCATTGATAGGATTTTTACTTGTTTTTGCTTATCATGTTTTACTTTCCTGAGAGCAAGACTAACCTATGCTGGTTAAAAGAACAGAGCTGTTAACATTCACTTTTAGCCAGTAAGGTGTTCCCAGCACGGATTATCTTATAATTGGACAAGACAGCATACAATTTTATCCAGTAATTTCCCTGTTACAGGGAAGCTGTACACACTCAAGAATGATCTCCTGCTGAGAGAAAAGCCCTTAGTTAAACAACTCAGCCATCCAGCAAGAGCACACGCTTTGTAGTCAGACAGATCAGACGGAAACACTAGCCTCCCTCATACTAGAACTGAGTGGACCTGGACACAGTACTTTCTCTTTTTGAACTGATACTGTCTGTAAAGTGGTGGCAATAATATTCACCTAGCCTGGTATTTGCATTATCATTTATTTGAAGGCTACTCTTTTTATCACTATATTTGTTACTATTATTTGGTTATTTAACCAATTTAAATCTCTGAACCTGCTCCCTCCCTCACCTGCAAAATGTTGATAATACTCAAGTGTTTAGTATGAGATTTAAATGAGGTCCTTGAGTAAAGCTACCCAGGCTATATCACCTATTAATATCCACTAAGCGCAAAAGTAGGGAATGTTAGTAGGTAACTAAATTTTTTACTTAGATTTATTGAAAGAAAAAAAACAACTAAAGATCTGATATAGCTACAGATATAGGCATCAGGACAATGGCTTTTGTATTCCAAGGATCAAAGCATAGTAGCCCTTAGTTCTTTTTGTTTACTTGCCTTCTGTGTATTATAAATCTATGCAGGAAACCAAGCTGTCTCCTAAGTGCTAGATATTTGTTAAGGCATGAAAATATAATTAACACGCCATCACACCATTCTGTTTCTCCTGGAACTTGATAGCGCTGTGAAACAAGAAAACAGGGTAAATGAAGTGAAAGGAGCCTTTAACTGTGATTGTAATGGTAGACAGGAAATAATTTGTGATGATTTGGATTCTTCAGATGAGTTTCTCAGATGTCATTTGCCTAGAGGACATGGGAGATGGAGAACGGGTATACAATCACAGCACAGGGTGTGAAAAGGCCTGGCCTGTATGAAGTTATCACAGTGAGTTTATAGTAATTTGTGTTAATCATAACAGGAAACTCACTCCCCAGGAGCTGTGGTTCCCCTGGAGGTCACTAGATTTTTGATAGAACCCAACCTAGGCTCTCAGAGACTAGAAAACTTTACTAGGCTCATGATATCTATCAGCATTATTTTGTCATTCATTTAACAAATATTTTTTAACAAGATCCCATGCTAGTCATTGTCCTCTTAGACTTGTAGTCCAGTGGGAGGCAGAAAGAGGCTATCTCAAAGTCAAGCTCTAATAAATGAACATTAAGAAAATGTGATGTAGACTGAAACTTCCATCACCATAGCCACCAAGATCTCATAATAAACTGCAGAAATATTATCAGGGAGGGAGAGATTGAAAGTGCAAGACTAAGCAAGACATGTTTGCCCTTAGCACTTTCATGCATTTATCTTACTTTCCCTTGTTGAGTTTTTGGCACCTTGTTTTACAGCATGAACCAAAAGCTCTGAAAAAGTCCCAGATATATCTGATTTTTCCCATCATGTTAGAACCAAGAATAATTCTCAAATTCTTCCATGTCCAAAAATACTAAGATGAAATATCCCAGCTCAGGTGATGGCAACCAAACTTTAATTACAGCCCCAAGAACATTTTAGACAAATATTTTTGACTGAGTAAATGAACGACAAAAGTCTCTGGGGTGGAAGAGAATGAAGAAGTTTATGGATGAATAAGGAAACATTTTCAGAGGAACAAAAGGAGGGATACAGATTTCGGCAGGCTGGCTGCCTCTGAAAACAGGGTGTTTCTTATAGTTCATTCCAATTCTGCCTGAGACTCTCCCTTTCAAAACATCCACAACTGTTAGATAAAAGAAAGCTAACAGTTGGAGGACATTAAAGCTGATTACCAATAGATTGCATTAACATGCAAAGCAATTAGGAACCACTGAAGGGTAGTAACATGATGGGCTGATGCTTTGTGTACTGACAATAATTCTGAATCTCTGAAAGTTAACTCCATCTGCAGCCAGCCTTAGACACTGATTCAGGGCTTCAAAATGGTATCTGTCAATACCCTTGTCTCCATCATGTCCTCTTCACATGACAAACTCCAAGGCCTATACCCATCCAACCTAATGGCTGCCTCCCACTTTCCAAGTACTGTGATTGGCTGAATGCTATAAGTAGTTTTCTGTTGAAGTCACTGTACTTTGAAGACCTCTCCTCTCATGTGATCTTTAACACTGCGAAATAATCTGTCTACATTTAACTGTCTGTCCAGATTTATCTCTGACTTCCATTTTCCTCAGCTTGTAGTCGGAGAGATTAGACTGAAACACTAGCCTCCCTCATACTAGCACTGAGTGTTCCTGTACACAGTAATTTCTCTTTCTGAACTGATACTGTCTGTAAAGTGGTGGCAATAGTCCAAATATCTCTTCAAGT
The DNA here is from genome assembly GCA_017311185.1 of Proteles cristata cristata. Taxonomy (NCBI): domain Eukaryota; kingdom Metazoa; phylum Chordata; class Mammalia; order Carnivora; family Hyaenidae; genus Proteles; species Proteles cristata. Next base: position 805,402 of record JAESUZ010004037.1, on the reverse strand, counting down.
ACTATCTGCCATTATTTCCCTCATCATTCTCTTATGACCAGGTGGCTTCCCAGCTCACAGGTAGTAAAGCCCATGAGAATTCTCTCAACTGCACATACAAGGTCTTCTTTGTCCTATCCATGCTAATTTTGGTATTCTAGCTTCCGTTAAATGACTCCATCAATGACTCCATCTCTGTCCTGTATACTAGCCATTTCATGTTGAGTGGTTGTATATGAGTATATTCAAATCTCTCCTACTTAAAAACAAAAGGCACAGCCATATAATCCCTTAGTTATCTTCATAGATATTATAAAAATTGTTCCAGAAATATTATTCCATTTTAAGAACAGATTTTTCTTCACTATAAAACTGTTAAAGCTAACTGGCTAAAACTGAGTCAGTGGACCCTTATTGAATACAATATAAATTCTCTAATATAGCATGCTAGATTCCTCATTACTTGTCCTCCAACCAGCTTTGCTCCTCATCTCTTACCCATATTTCTTATGCACCCTATGAAATACTGAATCATTTCACCAAACATTTTGTATCACCACTCTGCATTTACAACAGGTTGTGCTCTTCCAGAAATATAGCCTGTTATAAAACAGTGGTCTGTGGACAATTCTCATCAGAAGGAAACCATAAGTAAACTAGCAATCTGAGCCCTAGCTTGTTCATTGTACCTGCAGAAGAGCTTTAAAGTTATCCTTAAGGAAATGATAATTTCTAAAGCTTTGTAATCAGAGGTATAATTTTGTGTTTCAATGTAGATTACTATATATGAAAAGTGATTTAAAGGACAATGATACAGAAAGGTAAAGCCAACTAGAAGTCTACCATGACTGTGTGCAAGTGAGAACTGATGGGGGCCTGAAATACCCATAGTAGTTGAGATGTGGTCTCAAAGAGACCCACGGAATAATACCCCAGAGGTCAGAATTAAGAGGAAAATACACCATTACAGAAATCAAGGCTATAGAATCCAGCATGACGACTGATAATCCCAACATCAAATGCCATAGAAAAGAACCAATAATGTGTCCATTTGGGATTGATAAATAAGGAGCCATTTTTAAACTAAACAACAACTATAATACAGTAGAAGCAGAAAGAAGAATGCAGATTTGATGAGTGAATGGCAGACAGGGAGTGAATTGGTGAGTGTCTAATACTCTCCAAGAAGTTTGAACAGAAGGGAAGTGAAATAGACTAGAAAAGTCTAGAAGCTCTATAAAGACAAAGCGTTAGTGAAGATGAGAAAGAGATTTGTTATTCATAGGCTGAAGGAAAACTTGGAAAACCTTTTCATAAAGGATCAGATAGTAGGTATTTTAGTCTTATAAGCCATGAGGTCTCTATAGCAACTATTCAACCCTGCTGTTATAGCACAAAGTAGCCAGAAACAATATGTGAACTAATGGGCATAGTCCTGTTCCCATAAAATTTTATTTACAGAAAGAAGCAGGACTCTCTAGCCATAGTTTACTGGTCCCTAAGTGCCCTCAGTTAGACAGAAGCCATGGGATTCAGGGCAAAGCTTGGCCTTAAACAAGAGAAAAAGGGAATAGTGATGTACATCTGTCAACAGAGGCTGGATTAGCAGTAAATAAAAACTTGAACACATAGTTAAAATATCAGTTCAGGGGTGCCTGTGTGGCTCAGTCAGTTGAGCATCTGACTCTTGGTTTTGGCTAGGTCATGGTCGGGTGGTTCTTGAGATGGAGCCTCATGTCAGGCTCTATGCTGATAGCATGGTGCCTCTTGGAATTCCCTTCCTCTCTGCGCCTTCTATGCTCATGCTTTCTCTCTCTCAAAATAAATAAATAAATAAACATTAACAAATAAATAAATTAAATTAAATGTCAAATCAATCTGCTAAAATTATTAAGGGGCATATCCTTAAAATGAACCCAGCTTTTTCTACAACGGCTCTTTATAAGACTCTAAAGAAAGAAATATTTACTTAGTTGTATTGAAATAATTGGTTACTTTTAAATTCTCAACCATGATTGATCTAGTGTCAACTCTTGGAAATCATGAAATCTTATTAATGATAGCAGCCAAGACCTCCTCCTTACATGAACTTAGTAGAACACAAACTCATCACTGCCTACTCTAACAGGAAGGCCTAATTTAAAAGGGATCACATTATTCTCTTTCAACCCTAGATCTACAGATATCTTACTTGAAAAACTGATTGTGCAATCTTGGCTTATTTCCATGACTAAGGCAATGTGATTAAGTTCCTATAGGCTTTAGATAATCACCCAAGCTTTTTGATTCTTATAATCAGGTCAAAGCTTCAATCAATGAAGCTCTCCTAACATTATTGACTGCTTTAAGAACCTGGAAAGGATAGCACCTAAAAACAAGAACTGCAGTCATGCTGAACAAAAAAGCCTTTTAAGCCTTGGTACAGCTTAAACAATATGACAGTGAGATATGAGCATGACATGGATGTTCACATACTAATGGATGATAGGCAGGGATTTATTTATAAGGCAAAATGGGGTAATTCTACCTGTTGCTGATTTTCTAATCATTGTTATGTTCTTCAGGGAGACAGACAGACTAATCACCATCATCATAATTAAGCAGTGTGAACTTCAGTAGCTTCCCTGATTCAGCCAAAATTTCCTAGGTGAGGTTTTTTGTTTGTTTGTTTTTAGCCTACTTCCTACTTACATTATGTGAATAGTATGACTAACTCCTCCTAAAAACATTCTAGCAAGTTAACAGTTTTCCTCCTCCATAAAAAAAAAAAAAAGAAAACTAGTTGAATAACAGGGGCCTTTGCCTTCCCTCCCACCTATCTACCCACCAACAAAAATGTCTTATTTGAGGCAGAGAAGCAAGGTGGTAGACATTTGGTGGCAAAGATCAGTGATGCTAGAGCAAAATAATAATAATAATAATAATAATAATAATAACAACAATAATAATAATAATAATAATAATAAACATTCTAGTTCCTGTCAGGGGAGACACTGAAGACTTTAACTCCTCTCTAAGCCTGATTTGCTGAATGGCTCTGGGGAAAAGCTGTAGGCAGCCCTTCTCTGCTGTGGATGGAAGAAAAACAGGAATGGAAGAAAAATGTGTTAGGATGCAAAGAGGTGAGAGGTGAGAGGAACAGGCAAACAACAAATAAATCTCTTGGTAGTGTTTTGGATTGATAGCAGTTCATCCTGAAGCATTTCTCAAGACCCCACACATGCAATTTCACACACACACACACACAAAAGTAAGCCCTTCAGGAATATAAGCAGAAAAATATAGCGAAGAGCCTAATGGTGAAAAAGGAAAGGAAGTACATTGGACCAATTTTGATTGGTCAAAACATTACAGGAAGGACCACGAGCTCTCGAATTCCCACAAGGTCCAAGTAAAGGCTCATTTTTTATGGTCTCACCCTTCTGGCATTCTATTTGGTTGGTTGAAGTGTTGAGTCACAGCCCTTCTGGGAATAGAATCTGTCCCAGAAAACCACACAATAACAAATGTTACAGGCAGTCCACTAAATCATATGCTAAGAAAACCTTGACTTACTCTGAAGCTATATTTCCTCAGTGCTCAGAATCTGAACCTGGCTCCAAGCATCTATTTGATGTTGAGTTATCTCTGTAAAATCCTCTGCAGAAGCAGGAAGCCCTAAAGCCCTGGAAGTATTTTAAAAGTTCTTGTTCCAGTGGGATGAGATACCAAAATCACAGCTCAAAACAAAAACCTCCACTATGACCAAAATAACTTGTTCCCACGTACAAAACTTCATATGGTATCTCTGGATGCCACTCCACAATTTTTGTATAACAAATAGCTTGCATTTCTAAACCATTTATATTTTACCCAAGTGCTTTTACATACCATCACACTTATAAGCTTTCTTTTTGAAGAGTAGCTATACTTATGGATGATCTATATTTTCCAGGCTATTCAAGCACATAACCACAAAGCAACACATTTCTAATCCTCTCCCACTTGTTCTTTGAGAACTCAAGTATATCCTATAAGTTTCTTGGAAAATATTCTAGGAATCGGCATAGGATTTTTTTTTACATGAAAACCAGGAATTAATTAACTCTCTTGACCACCACTATTTTCCTGTGCTCTGGCTCAGGTCTCTATTGTGGGACTACAGAGCCAACATCAAAAGTGGTAACTATGCTGCCTCAGTTTTCCAAAGGCATGACCACCACCACCAGTGCCAGTTATGATGACCAAGACTGCCAATGTCAACCATAAATATTGCATCAACACTTGTAAACATCAAAAATGATGCTGAAGTTCATACCATATCTGATGCCTAATATTGGAGCCCCTCCACTAACTCTGCCACTGTTATTACATACACTACTATCCCCTGTTCTACAGATGTCTTTGTTAATTGCTGTCAAGGCAGTAACTATTGTGGCCAATAGTGCCATCAATGCCAAGATTACTATTACCACTTCCTGAGGTCCAATGTTGATTCTACCATGGCTCTGGTGACAGCACCAATGAAAAGTTTCTTTTTAACCTTAATCAGTCATTTATTGTATCCCTCTTATGACAGAAAGACACCAAGTAGTAGACTAATAGATGGCTGCAACATCCACCTATGCGCTCCAGCAAAAACTCTAGAACGTATTTGGGAACACTTTCCCTTACCCCCACATCCAAAACATCATTAAAATTACTACTTCCATATCATATCCAGAATCCATCTATTTCCCTTCATTTCTATCCTGACTACTCTCATTTAAGCCATGATTATATTTAGTCTAAACTTTGAAGTAACCCTTGAATTGGTCTTCCTGCTTCCATTCTTGCCTTCTGAGAATCCATTCAACAGATATCAGCTAGAGAGAGAACTTTATAACTATAACTCACACCACATCACTTCCTTATTTAGATACCCCCAATGGTTCCCTGCTGCACTCCTGCTTATCAAGTTCTTTGTGACATGCCTCGGCTAACCCCTCAAACCTCACAGTTTTTTGACTTCACTAATGTGTCTTCAGCCACTTTGGCCTTCTCTGTTCCCCAAACATATCAAGCATAGTCCATTCTGAGAGTCTTTGCACTTGTTATTCATTTTTGCTTGAGTTGTTTCTTCAAAATTAGTGTGGCTCTCTTTTCCAGAGAAAACTGTTCCCTGGCCAGCCAATCCAAAGAAACTTTCCAGTCATTATCTTTGCACTGTATTTTCATCTGAAAAAAAAATTACCACACTATTTTCTTTTTTATCCAGTTGTTTATTTATTTAAATTGATGTCACATAAATATACTTATATGAAATAAAATCTTCACCCACAAAGTCTATAGGATTGTACAAGTAATCTGTTTCAGAGAAAAATTGCATTCTGATTCCCCTGAAAGTGTTAGTCAGTAATTGATATGTCCAGTCCAGAAGAATATAAAAACTCAGATATTCAATCAATGTCAAGATATCTCTGTCCAATGTAGACTTACTGCAAGTAGGAACTCTACAGCAAGAAAGGGAGGCATGCAAAGGTTCATTAGTTCCCTATTCACCATTACCATACCTTCACTATATCCTCCTAATACATCTTCCAGTCTTTTCCATGTTTGGGGAGGAGAGGAGAGGAAAAAAATTAGAAAAGACTTTCCTCTAAGACTCGTATCCAGTATCCTCTGGAATGGTTTCCTCTGGCCTTGGCAGATATTTTAAGTTCTCTCTTTCTCTCCTGGGCACTTCTATGTATTCTTCAAAACCATAATCACCTCCATTTCTGGAAATCCATTTCCTGCAGCTCTCTGATAGACATAGTCACCCTCCTTCTGGACACCAAAGAGACTCCCTTTGGCCCCTAGTCTTAGGCAGCAGGCCTCCAATCAGATTCTTTCTACTAGAGTGTCCCAATTCCCCTAGAGGTCCCTTAACACTCCCCTACATGGATCCGGTTCCATGGATAGTTCCACACCACTTGCTCGCTCTCTCTCCTTTTTATACTATACAAAGGCAGTCATGGTTCTTACCACTTTCTTTACAAGCCTTCTAAAGGGATCCAGCACCTCGCTTTGAAATGTGAAGGTACATGAAACTTCTTATCAAGGTCTTTTATACATTTTTGCAATCTTATCAAAATATACAGATACTATTAACAAGCCCTTCTATGAAACATCTTCCACACAAGATTAGTTTGTCACTCTTCATAGTATCAGTTTAGGCAATGAGGGAAATAGAGAATATTCAGAGTGATTATGTATTAAGCCTTATGTACGTAGCCCAGAATAGTAGTCCAACCTTATGGTTAGTCCCATATGGCAAGTCTAAATTAATAAGGCTAAAGGGGAAAAAAATGCCACTTTGGTTCATTTGACAGTGACCATTAGCCCATGAGTCCATAAAGAGTATATTTTCTATAAATACTTCAACATTCTTGTTTTTAAGGTTATTACATATCCCGGTGGAGCACAGAGTTGATATCAGCATCTAGGTAAAAGTGAAGAATGAATTGTTCAAGATACTCAACCCACCACTATCACAGACCCTGGCTTGCTTGTGGATGCCATTTGTAATAACACAGACTTCACAAAGCTCACTTGGAGAGAGACTCTCCAAATTCCCATATACTCACCTCCAAAGGAACTCAAAGTCCCCCAGAAAAGTTCCCTTATTAACTCCAACATTTCTGAGGGTTGGCCAGGGAAGCATTAAATTTTTAGTGCCAGAATTAATGCCAGATGACCAGTGCATTGGAATTATCCTTCCTGATTTATGATGCCATGTAGGACAGTAAATGAGACCATTCTTTCCCTTTGGATCTGTTGAAACTCTTAATTCTTTGTTTCTCATGGTACATCTTTCTGGAATGGGGCAAGCTGTAAAAGTGAAGAAAAAAAAAGAAAAAAGAAAAGAAAAAAAAAGGATCTGACAGTGTAAATCCTAGGTATTTGATGTAAATCCTAAGTATTCTCTTTTTTCCCCAAACCAGCCTAGATAACCATTATGGAGAAAAGTCAAAATTATCAAATTATGTCAAAATTGCACATAAAACAAAAAACCTAACAAAGAAAAACTAGTGCATGTTCTCTGACAAGTTAGAATAAAGCCATAAAGATCACCTACTCCACGCAAAGAGGAAAAATCTGAAAGTAATTATATTTAATGTTTAAAAAACCCTCCACAGAACTTTAATAAAAGTTTCAAACAACACTTTGTTGTAGGTAGAATGGATCCTCACCAACTAAGTGGAATTGAACCTCAGTTTCCTCAGATGTTAGCAAGGACTATGTATACTTATGGTTGATTTAAAATGTTAATAACTCAATACATAATACTTTGAGATTAGAGAGCAGATAGATCTGATAAGCCAGAACATTTTACTTTTCTGATCAGAATATTTAACTTACTTTCTTTTGTTTTAAGTTATTTATTTATTTTTGAGAGAGAGAAAGACAGAGGGAGAGAATGAGTGGAAGAGGGGTAGTGAGAAAGGGAGACAGAGGATTCAAAGTGGGTTCTGCACTAACAGCAGAGGCTGATGCTTAGCTTGTACCCACAAGCCGTGAGTTCATGACCTGAGCTGAAGTTGTATGCTTAACTGACTGAGCCACCCAGGCACCCCTCAAGTCACTTTCAAATCAGGTTTTACTTATGCTTTCAGTTCAGAAGCCCTCCATGAATGTGTTTTACTTAGAATAGTGGCACAAGAAAGTTCTATAACCCCACTTTACAATTCCTGTAGTTGTTTTACATCTGAGCCATGACCTCTTTATAAACACCTATATATTAGACCTTAAAGACTATAAGATCCTATTTACTTGGTTGACTCAGTCTCACATCTCCAGAAAATGACCCAAGAACAGTAATATGTTTAGCACTTCTTGCTTCTGGCAACAAAACTGACAACCTTATTTATATGATTTTTATATAAAACACTAATATTGTCCCTCACGGGTAAAATGAAAGACATTTGTTTTTTGTGTCTAATATCTTTTTAGAATAAAATGAGTGGAAAAAGAAAACCAATTCTTCAGACTTATTTGCTGAATAGCTTTTAGCTGTCTAGGAGAAACAACCCTGGAGGCCAACCCCTTCACCTGGCATGTTCAGAATTTCATTGCGAATTACTGTGCCTGTGAATCAGAATCTGGCTGCTAAGCATGTCCCAGTCTGCAGGCTGCAGAGCTCTAAGGAGATCAGCCACAAAGGCATTAATTAGGAAGAAGTTCTGGAGGACAGTTAAGCCTTTGCCGTGTTGTTAATAAGCATTTTCATACAGAGTGACTGGAAAGCATTCAACAGCGACTGCAAGCCCCAGTAAGTTGTCAAACGGGAAGCCCCACATGGGTGAATTCGCCCTGTTTACCTTGCTTGATATAAAGCCAGAGGAGGGCCAGGCAACAGTCATAAATTCAAATAAGCTTTTAAAGCCTTCTCAATTGATCACTACATAAAAAGACACAGAGCAATTGTATAATCACCTCACACACAGGTAACTAAATATATTGCCCTTTCCAAATTCACTGATGTAAAACACAGAAGCTTTTTCTCCCCAGCTAATGGTTGAGAGAAGCTTTATATTGCTTTCTTGTGAACTTAATACCCAGCAAATAAATGGCAGTTCTGGAAGCAGTTCCTTGGGTCAGACAGTAACATATATACAATGGAATCTGCTTGTGGTAAAATAACTATTACAAGTGGAGTGGAATTAAAGCCTTCGTTGCACTTCTGTCTCTTGCATGTATATTAAATTTTTCTGTGAAGGTCAAAGAAAACAAGATGTTCTTCTAAATTGCTTGTCTTCTTAAGTCATATTAAAACACATAAACCTGACTTGCAAGGTGACATAAACCTGGGGCAGTGAATGAATGACACATGGACTATTTGTAAATTCACAGTTGATGAACCCCTGAATTAACATATTTTGCAGTGGAGCTATGGGGAACAGAAATTATCATCACACCTAAATGGGGAAGTAAGCAGATGCTAGATACCAATAATACTTTCCTAGTGTAAGTACTGTATGTGATAATTTGGGCAAAGAGAAAATTGAAGTCAGAATTTAAATTCTAGATTTTATCCTTGACTCCGCATTCCAAGCACACAACTTCTATAACTACACAAACAGCACTATTATTTCATTCTTCCATTGAGGTAGTTTAAAAGGAGAAAAAAAGATTCCAACCTCAATGTTATTTCCAAATACTTACATTTCCTCATTTGACTGTCAACAGAGAAATAGGCATCCTCAGATATCTCATAAGCTTTTACAGGTTTCTTTGTTTCAGATTCTCTATCTCTTTAGTAAGTGTGGCTTCATAACACTAGCAATATAGTCCTGACTATATTATTGACTACATTATTCATGTTAAACTTCAACATGTTAAACAGAATATATAGCATATTTTAAATAAATAGCAATTTATTTGATTTCTAAGCTATATAGCCAGTTGCTAAAGATCTCTGGGTATATTTACATAAAAGTCATAAAAACTGAAACTTCTAAGGATCTGATACTTCCATAGTAGACTAAGACTTCAAAGACTATCTCTTCCTCTGTTGCCCTGAAAGTCATATAAGTAGATTCAATTTGATGTTTATAGACCTTAGGTGCATGTTCAATAGTCTTTCCCATAAACATAAGCACAGTGTGTGACTAGCAAGTACTGCTCAAATTAGAGGCTGAGATTGGGTTGCAGGAGGTGGTAACAACCAAAACATTGGATGAAATGAGTCTTGCTACTCAAACTGTGGTCCCAGAAACAGTAGCATTAGCAGCTCCTGGAAGTTTATTAGAAAAGCAGAATATCGTGCTCTGCTCCAAACCTACTTAATTGAAATCTGCATTTTAACAAATCTATATATTTAACAATAATTGATTTATGACAGTTATATCTCAATTAACATTTATAATTAGTAAGAAGAAAATTGAAAAAATATATTAAACAAAACAATATCTTGAGGTAATGTGTGTGCATAAGTTTTGAGAAGCCCTGGGCTAGAGCTGAGACAGCCTGCTGTGATTAATTCAATTCAGGATTCCATAGTGAGTGAGGTAGGGGAAGGAGTCAAAGTCAAGGGTGGGGAGACCAAATGCAAAACCAAACCAAAGACCAAGAGACATAAGCAAGGTCATAAACAGGAGCTTAGGATAAGGGTCTAAATTAGGTTAAGGAACCAGATTAAAGAATGTTAATATGGAATTAGGCATAAATTTCAGGTATACAATCAGGTGAATAACTCAATCTATATCTTAAATTTCAAGATCAGTAGAAATAACTTATAATGAATGCAGACTGTAACCTGTATAACCTGCTATGTCTCCATGACATATGTCTATCTCCCAGAATCCCTGAACAGAAACAAGCTGGTTGGTTGATTTTCATAGAACCTATCATAATTTCCTGTGGTTAAACACAGTATTAAAAAAACACAAATTTTGTGTTAACAAAGTTAGATTGTGTAGGAAAGAATATTTTTGACCATAAGGTTTTCTGTTTATAAGAGACTCTTGAGTTGGCAACCTCATAGGCAATTTAATCTGCTGAGCAACACAAGAAATACCAGATGTTAGACCTTCAAGAGTCATCATTGACTTAAATCTTCACAGTCCTCTGAGTTAAATCTTACTCTCCCTAATTTCACCCCATTTTACAGCTGAAGAATTTAAAACTCTGGAAAAAGAATTTTTTTTTCAATCTGATAAAACTAGGAGAGTGTCCAGAACTTGTGTTCTTAGCCTCTATACTGCAGTAAAAAAAAGAAAAGAAAGAAAGAAAAAAGAAAGAAAGAAAGAAAGAAAGAAAGAAAGAAAGAAAGAAAGAAAGAAAAGAAGGGAAGCCAAAAATAGTTCCCACTTGTCAACTGAGGGTCTCCTGTGCATCAAACAATACAGAAAAGTAGCCATTTCTGGACTTACCAGAATGCTCATAACACTGGCCACCCTACCTGTAACATAATCAAGAACCTTAGAAGATTTCTAAATTTTATCTTCAGAATTTTATGTCCTAGGGATCAAATGAGATGCTAAAAGATTTTTGAAATAGAAAACCTGTATGTATGTGCATATGCATGTATAAAATGATTTCATTGCTAATATACGAGATCTAGATGAGATCTCAAGCTCTGTTTATCACGCTCTGCAATCTGTCCATAGAACTGCTTATCACAGTACCTGATACATAGCAGAACAGCAGACTCTCAATAACTTTACTGAATAATTATGACTATGATTATAATTGTTAATATGAAAAGCTGTACTCAGAGATTTCTACCAAAGAGATTTACTTTCATGCTTGCTATGATTTTTTTTCCTTAAACCAAGATATTAACTGCTGGTTGTGAAAGTATCAGATTTTGTTATTGTATCACATCAAAAAAAATGGTGATAAACACATAAAAACTGCAAGCTCACCAGAAAGATTAATACCAAATTCAAGAAAGAGCTGGCAGCTAAATTTGTCCATATTTGGGGTATAATGTACAATTGAAATTCTTCCCCAAGGAGAAATTAGATATAGCTTGTAAGCTATTACAGGAAATTGCTGCATAGCCTCTCCAATTACAGATTAAGTATCAATCATTCAGCAAAGCAGAAATGACATTAAATTTACACTAATATGTCAAATGATACAAATTTTATTTTAGAATTCTATTTTATGTTGATTCACTAATCCTTGTCAAAAAAGTAAATATTGCATGCCTCCCCAAATTAATAGAAGTAAATCTATCCCCAATGCTTAGAAGTATTATCTTCATTAACCACTGTTTGCAATGCTATTACATTCTCACGGTCTACAACCCTGAGGACAAAGCCCAATTGTAAGAAAACACACTGACATCATGCAGTTTAAGGAAATCATTCCTCTAAGTCCAAAAGTTAGAAGAAATTTAGTTCAGTTTCCTAAACAACATTAGAAACTCTTATGTTCTGAATGACCATCATAAATCATTTATTATAAATATCATAATCAAAAAAGGAAATTCAATTATGTTCATTGTATTCTATTAAATCAGTCAAGTGGATGCAAATTTTTTATAATTTCCATCAACATAAAAGGATTATAAGCTTGAGTACCAATTAATTAGAAAATTCAATGAACCCCAAACCCCTAAGAATTTTATTCTAAGAATTTTATTAAGTTTTTATGAAAAGTCAGAAATAACACAAAAAGAAGAAAATTAAATAAAATAGCTCAATAACTTTGCAGCAATTATACTGTATCATACTGGTAAAGTTTTATAACTAATAGGTTTTTATCAAAATCTATTTTCAGAACTTTGCTTGTAATGCCCAAGATCAGAATCGTTTTTGACCTTTCAGGTGTTAATCTGCATATTTTGAAGAACACAGAGGCACAACTGCCTTACTTTAATATATTAAGGGAAGAATGCTGAGATATTTCTAGGTAAAATTGCATGGTTATGAATCATCTAATGTTACTGGCTTCTCATGTTGATTAGGATAGAGTTCCTCACGAAATTTTTAGCTCACAATATCATTTCTTCAAGATGTTTTTGCTACTCCATATTTCAACTGTTTTTTTGCAAAAGTTGTGGTAGAATTTCAAAACTGAAGTGAGGAAAATGCATTTTCTTTACTAATTTAAGTGAAACACACTAGGCCCTTGACTTTATATCAGATAGTTTCTGAAACTTTTTACAATCCTCAAATTTTAAAATATCACCATAAGGGCACCTGGGTGGCTCAGTGGGTTGAGCGTCCAGCTTCAGCTCAGGTCATGATCTCACCATCCGTGAGTTCAAGCCCAGCATCAGGTTCACTGCTGTCAAGGCAGAGTCTGTTTTGGATCCTGTCTCCCTCTCTCTCTGCACCACCCTCACATGCACTCTTTCTCTCTCTCAAAAATAAACATATTTAAAAAAAAATATTTTTTAAAATGATCAGAAGAATATCTAAAGAGATAATATCCGCAAATAGGTATTATTGATGAAAGACCTTAGAGAATTAAGATAGAAATGAATTTTAAAATAAGATAATTAGACTATCTCTAAAGACTTAGAAATTAAGAAATGTACTTATAAATAAGTCTATAAATCAAATATAAAGCAATAAAATTAGAAAATATTTAAAAAGGGGCGCCTGGGTGGCTTAGTCGGTTAAGCGTCCGACTTTCGCTTAGGTCATGATCTCGCGGTTCGTGGGTTCGAGCCCCGCATCGGGCTCTGTGCTGACTGCCAGCTCAGAGCCTGGAGCCTGTTTCAGTCTGTGACTCCCTCTCTCTCTGACCCTCCCCTGCTCACGCTGTCTCTCTCTCTCTCTCTCTCTCTCTCTCCTGGAAATAAATAAAATATATATAAAAAAAAGAAAATATTTGAAGTGCCCAATTATGAAAATATGGCATATAAAAACTTGCGTGCTAGAGATAAGGAAATACTTTGAAAGTAATTTATAACATTACATGCATAAACTAGGAAAGAATAAAGGATAAAATCAATGATCTAAACTTATATTTTGAGGTGTCAGATAAAGAAAAGAAGCTTGAAACCAACAGTAGAAGGAACGCTAATGATAAAAATTAAAGTTATTAAAACAGAAAGATGAATAAAATGGAGAAAGCCCTAATGAAACTAATTCAGAAACATAGAGAATGCCCAAATAAACATTAATAGAACTGGAAAGGGAATATCACTACAGTTTTAGAGAATTAAAATGAAAGATATCATGCATGTCAATATATCAGACTATTTAGATAAATAGACAATATTTTAGAAAATTATATTTACCAATATGACACTTAAAAATAGAAAATCTGAATGTTCCTATAACCATAAAAGAAGTTGAATATTCAAACAGCTTCCAATAAAAAAAAACAACCCAAATAACATCACCAGTGCACTCAACCAAATATTTAAGGTAAAATATTTTTAATATTGTACAAACATTTCTAGGTTATAAGAAAAGCAAGAGCCACTCACAAGCACAAGTTTTAAGGCAAACATCAATGATAGCAGAACTCACAAAGGTATGAATATAAGAGAGTATATCCTTAACAAAATATATATAAAACAAGTCCAGCAATATCTAAAATGTAAATGTATTACAGGGATAAAAGTGTTTTTTAATATTTCAAAATTAATGGAGGGTACTTGGGTGGCTCAGTCAGTTTGAGTGTCTGACTCTTGTTTTAGGCTCAGATTATGAGCTCATGGTTTGTGAGATTGAGCCCTGCATCAGGCTCTGTGGTGACAAGTGTGAAGCCTACTTGGGATTCTCTCTCCCTATCTCTGTCCCTCCCACCTTTCCTCTTAAAATAAATAAACATTGTTTTTAAATTTATGTGTCTCATGTCTTTAACATAAAGATAAAGCAGAGGCACCTGGGTGCCTCAGTTGGTTGAGCATCCAACTTTTAATATCAGCTAAGGCCATGATCTTATGGTTTTGAGACTGAGCTCCCAGTTGGGCTCCACACTGAGCACGCAGCCTGCTTGGGATTCTCTCTCTCTCTCTCTCTCTCTCTCTCTTTCTCTCTCTGCCCCTCCTCCACTCATGTCCTGGGTCTCTCACTCTCTCTCTCTCCCAAAATAAGTAAATAGACATTAAAAAAAGAAAGATAAAGTTAATATGATCATCTTAAGGAATGTCAAAATAGATGGCGAGAGGCAGGAGGGAAGGGGAAAATGGGTGATGGGCATTGAGGAGGGCACTTGTTAAATACTAGAACAATAAAAACTGTAAATATAATATAGATGAATGCATTCATGGTCTCAGGGTAGAGAAAGACACAAAAAATGCAAACCATAAAGAAAAATATTGATACATTTGAACATTTGTTCATGAAAAGATATATTATATGAAACAATATGTAATTCATAGAGTAGGAGAGCATATTTGCAATTCATTAAGCAACAAAGGGTCCATATCTAGAAAGATTAAAACCTCTTAAATCAGTAAGAAAAATACATTCGATAGAAAATGGGCAAAAGATTTTAACAGGCACTTTAGGAAACCAAATGGCTAACAAGCTTATGAAATACTGCTTGACTTCAGTGGGAACTAGGGAAGTGCAAATTATAACCCCAGTGAGATAATTCCACACATAAGCTAGAATGGCTAAAATTAAAATACCAACGATACCACATGGGCCAAATATATCTATTCATATGCATATACATATACTGCTCCTGGGACTATAAGTTGGTAGAAATACTGTATTAGCTTTCTTTGCTGCATAACAAATTACCCCAAACTTAGCAGTTTAAAGCAATACAGGTATTGCCTCAAAATTTCTGTGGGTCAGATTGTCTCAAATTTTCTATAGGTCTGACCTGGTTTTGCTGAGTCCTCTACTCAAAGCCTCAGAAAGCTGTGATCAAGGTGTCAGCCAGTCTGCATTCTCATCAGGAGTTCTGAATGGAGAAGAATCTTCCAAATCATTCATGTTGTTGGAAGAATTCATTTCTTTATAAAGAGGGGTACCCATTTTCTGATAGATGTCAGCTGAGGACTATCTCAGTTCTGAGAGGCTCCTAGAGTTCCTTGCCTACATGGTCTCCTGTATGGGCCTTCTCAAAAACAAAGTAGCATACTTTTGCAAAGCCACCAAGAAATCTTTTGCCCCAGTCCGTTTAAACAGAATCTCATATAACATAATCTATTCATGAAAGTAACACCCTATCACCTTTGCTATATAGCATAATCTACCAAAGGGAGTAATATTTATCATATTCCATTGGTTAAAAGCAAGTCACAGTTTCTGCTCACACTCGAGGGAAGATGATTACACAAGGGCATGGACACCAAGAAGTGAGAATCACTGAGAATCACCATAAAGCCTATCCACCCAACTATTCTGAAAAACATGTTGATTGTATCCACAAAAGCTGAACTCCTATCCTTTGATTCAGCAGTGCTATTCCTGGATATGTAACAAACAGAAATGCACGCAAAAGCCCTGTGTAAGGATATTCAATCAAGAACAGCCAAATTATGGAAAGAGCCCAAATGGCCACCGACTGATGACTAGATAAAGATATGATATATATACAGATGTGATTTATATACAGATGTGATATATATACAGATGTGATATATATACAGAATGGAATAGTACTCAATGATAAAAAAAAAAAAAGAATAAAATATTGCCATTTGCAACAACTAGATGGAACCAGAGGGCATTATGCTCAGCACAATAAGTCAGTCAGAGAAAGACTGTCATATGATTTCACTCATATGTGGAATCTGAGGAACTTAACAGATGAATATAAGGGAAGGGAAGGAAAAATAAGATAAATACAGAGAGGGAGCCAAACCATAAGAGACTCTTAAATACAGAGCCCCTCCCAGGCTAATGAAGGGGAGATGGGTGGGTGGATGGCTTAAATGGGTGATGGGCACTAAGGACGGCACTTTTGAGGGTGCCTGGGTGGCTCAGTCTGTTGAGTGTCCGACTTCAGCTCAGGTCATGATCTCGTGGTTCATGAATTTGAGCTCTGCGTCAGGCTCTGTGCTGACAGCTTTGGACTCTGTGTCTACCTCTCTCTCTGTCCCTCTCCACTTGGGCTCTCTCTCTCTCTCTCTCTCTGTCTCTCAAAAATAATTAAACATTTTTTAAAAAAATTTTAAAAAGGATGAGCACTGTGCCATATGTAATGGATGAGTCTCTAGGTTCTACACCTGAAGCCAAATGTTGAATAAGTGAACATATTGAAGAATAAATTAACCCAATATCTGCATTCTAGCCAGGTCTACATTGAACAAGTTTTCCCTCTTTATGTATCTCCTCCTCGTTTGTAAAATGAGACAGATATCAGTTATACAAATTTTATCACACTGTTGATAACTATTTAAATGAGTGACTCAAATCTTATGTGACAGCCATATAAAATGGGAAAAAATATAAATTTTTGACAGGATTAACAAAGTAATACCTCGGTTAACCAGAATAGTCGAAGAATGAAGAAACTCTTCCTTGTTGAATATTGTACTTATTAACTGAATAATACTATAACATAGATTAGCCATTTTAAGAGAACACGAAGAAAGAATTTTTTTTATGGACCAAGAATGACAAAGGGCCTTTGGCTGTTACTTTAATTTTCTATTGCTGCATAGCAAATTACCACAAACTTGTACATAAAATGGCACTAATGTGTTAGCTCACAGTCCTGTAGGTCAGAAGTCTGGCATGGCATGGCTGGGTTCTCTGTGTTGAGCTTACATGGTTAAAATCAAGGTGTGAGTCAAGCTAAGTTTTTGTCTGGAAGTTCTGTGGAAAAATCTATTGCTCATTCTCGTTGTTAGCAGAAATTGATTCCTTGCCTTTGAGGACTGAGGTCCCCATTTCCTTGCTGGCTATTAGCAGGAGCCACTCTCAGCTCCTAGGGGCTGCCTACATTTCTTGCCAGATGGCCCACTCCCTCTTCAAGTCAGTGATGAGGCACGAAATTCTTCCCATGTTTTGAATCTCTGAATTCCTCTTCTGCAACTAACAATAAAAACCTCCCTTATCTTAAATGGCTCATTTAGTTAAGTCAGACCACTTGAAATATCTCCTTATCTTAAGATCAGCTGTGCCATGTAACATAACATAGCATAGAAGTAAAACCCATGATACTCATCAGGCCAGGGATTATGTAAGGCATGAACACCAGGGGACTGGGAAATCTTGGGGGACCATCTTAGAAGCTTGTCTATACAGGTGTCCTCAAAAATTATTAAGTCCCATTGAAACCATGGAAGGCTCTAACTGCATACTCTCTAAGATGGTTAATACCACTTTCAAAAAGCAAAGAATTGGCACCAACTTAGTTTCTTATATTTTTAGTAGCTTGTAGTAGTGTCACATTCCTTTTCAGTATTCTGGAATACTTATTTTCTTATATTTCTTATATTATATTTCTGGAAAAACCTTATTTTCTTTTTCTTTATTACATAACATTTGCACCATCAATTTTCATTTCCTTTTGCATCTGCCAGGAGAATCTTCAAGACCTGCCCATATCTGGGTCTCTTTAAAGACAATGAATATAATTTATCTTTAAGTGAAAAGATATTTTTATTACTGCAATCAGTAGTATGTTGCTGTATCTTTTATTCATTTTCTGAAGGATATTTGTTATTAGTGATAGGTCCTTGGGAAGCAAGTGTTCCCACTGGGCTTGTCTGCCCATAGAAATCTGAGTAACAGCCTAATTCCCCTCCAACTACCATATTTAAGATAGTTCACCTGAGAGTTACTGAGTATTTCTCCATACACTGGCATGAGGCTCAGCACTGAAGATTCAAAAATGAAAACTAGTTCCTATGCTCAAAGTATTTATATATCTTCAACCTTAAATATACCATCAGTGTTCTTTTATTTTTTAATTACTGTTCCTTATTGGTCAAATATTTGCTTTCCTTTCAAATCTACTTATATCTCACTGAATGTGGTATCTTCTACTTTATTCTCATGTAATGTAAATTTGGCTTTTAAGTAAATGATCAATTTACCAATTTCTCCCAATTTGCACTGCATGCAATCCTGTAGTACAGATTATAAAAATCAGTCAACACCACCATATTTTTCTAAAATATTAATAAGTAACTAACCAATTTTTAATGTGTGGTGATATGCCTTAGCTTATCACCTTTAGGTCTTGGTTTACCCCAAAATTCATTTGAAATCTTGAAATCAGATCGGAAAGTGTCTAAAATGGGAGGGATAATGCCTATTATCATTATTATTTCTTAATATTCACAAAGAAATATTAAATTGGAGCCCTCTGTGAAAAAGATTTTATAATAGTATGAGGATTATTTCATATCTGTTGAAATAGATATGACTCACAAAAGAGTTAAGGGGTCCACATGTAGATAGCAGTATATTGAAGATTCAACTAAAAACTAAGATGACATACTATAGGAATTAAGTTGGAATCCATTTAACAATGGATCACCACTATAACTAGAATCACAATACAAATACAGCTAACCTTAATTTATTATACTCACTGAATCAGGGCAGTAAGTTAGTTTTGCCACTTGATAAGTCAAAAAAAATAAAGCCTGGTAGGAGAGGTTCCCCCCCTCCCCCCGAGAACAGCTTGCCTAAGGTGTTGACACAACCACCCACTGAAATTTAATCATTAATGTAGCACATTGCCAGAGAGATGAAAGGCAGCAAAGTAGCATAGGTTAGTTAGATCTCAGGAGAAAAACCAACATATCAAAGTCTTATCAGAATAAGAGATAGGAACCCAAAGGAAAACATAGATTTTGTTTTGGCACACCCACAAAAAAATGTTTCTATTGACCAACTTACTCTTATTTGTTAGTTTTCTCATCTTCTCTACCACCACCAAACACACCAATATGACAGATGCAGTAAATTTGTAAAATAAAGGATGATCAAAATGGTAAAGTCTGATATAATTGTTAGAAGGAAGAAAAGGATTTATTTTGCAAAGCTATTCTAAAATTTTGTTTTTTAAATACATAGGAAACTGTCAGGATGAGTACAAAGGTTTGAAAGACACAATTTGAAGAAGGATCAGAGTCACAAATCCACAAGCCTGTAAAGCCACTCAAGTAATGTAAGTAATGAAGCTGGTCTAACACACCTGCCCTGGTTGGATATGCAGCCCTACTCTACACTATCAAGTCACTTATTATGAAGGAAGTGAGGAAAATGGTGCCAAAGCTTCTAATTCTTCAAGGGAATCTGAAGATCTGGATTCTTATGTTAATGTTCTCAAATTTTGTCAAACTGAAAAAGGCAAAGAAAAATTATGCATAAGACATTTTGAGCTCAAAATGCTATATGTGATCTCTGTCGCAGAAAGAAAGAAACTACATGCTAAAAAGAAAGGTTTGCTCTGATATTCAGCTTATATTAACAAAAATATGACATAGCTTTCGAAACACTATTATTTTTCATCATTAGCCCTGGGATGTGATTCAATTTAGCTTACCCTTTTGGTTAATGTTGAAAAAAAGATACACAAAAGCGCCCGGAAAGAGCATTGTTTGTCAACAGAGAGGACCTGAAGGTCACAGGGGTCTGGGCTCATCTCGGATATTGGTCTCAATGCCCAACAAGCCACTGGAGCAAAACCAAGCATTATAAATTCTTATAATTTATAAACTCCTTAGAAAAGGCCATTGCTTAATTCCCTAATCTTGGTGCACATAGCCTTAAGAGGAAGAGGAATGTGATTTTAATCTCTTTCTCCTATGTAAATGTCACTCAAATGTACCAGCATAATTGAAGGATATGTTTATGTTACTTCTAGTCCCTTTATGACCTGAAATGTCAACACATAGTCAATAGCTCATTTCCTGTTGATCTTTTAGAACTAATTTTTTTTTAATGAAACCAATGATTTTGTTTAATTGAAGGATGGTTGACATACACAAAGATTCATTTTTTTAAACTCTCCTGCTCAGTATTAATACAAACACTGCTTTGGGCTCTGCATACACCTCCCACTCCTTTGGATGTCTTTCCTGATCACTCACTCACCTTGTATCAGCATGACCTGATTGTTTCTCAGTCTTCAAAATGGACGCAGGCTGGGACTAAGTTTTCCTTAAGAGAGGTCTGCCATTATCCTTCAGAGCTCCCTTTCTTCAGTCCATCACAGAACAATTTACTCAACATCTTCTCAACACAATTGATTTGCAGTGAACTTTGCCTCAGTCTTTAAGTGACTTTAGCCTTTGTCCATGAAGCCAAGTAACCTCAGTGTCACTACTTGTTAAGTAGTTTAATTTGACCTCAATAGTGGAACTGAATTTCAAGTCTTCAAGGAAAAGATTCTCCCAGCACTAGTTAAATTTGGTCTAGCCTTTCACATTTTGGAAAATTTTCTTAAGTTCATATTGCTTCGTGTTGTTAAATGAGGCACTGAGTACTTTCCTTTTTGTTTTTTGTTTTGTTTGTTTGTTTCATAAAATCTCTCCTTTTCTAACAATATGGCTCCAAAAGAAGAAAATTTCAATTGGTGCTTTTCACTGTTCCAAGAAAAGGTTTGTAGGATATAAAATATTAAAAGACATAGTCAGAACAAAGAAAGTGCAACACATAAATAAAAATGACTCTTTACTGAAGCTCACTCAATGTTTATTTGCACACATTTCCTTCTCAAGAAAATAAAGTTTGCAGATGCCCCTCGTCATCAAGCACTCTAGTTCAGCAGATTGCAATGGACTCTCCGTATGTATTATTGACTTCTTTTTTCAAGGGTTTTGAGTGAAGTCAGGTAAATTCTCTCAGATTGTCATTTCCAGTAACTCCTCTTTGGTGAGGGTGAAGAGTAATAGCAGATATACCCATAATATAATGGCAAAGTGGGTGAAATTATTCACTATAAACTAATCGTAACTTTTGAACAGTACAAAATGTAAGTATTACATATAATATACAGAAATGCATATATACATATGGATGTTATATGTAAGTATGGGAGGTTAAAGGGGAGGAATATTACAGGAATATATGAGAAAAAGAGTGACTCCAATGACAACAGAGTTTTAGGGGGAGAAGAGAAAAGTGGACATAAAAATAAATAAAAATTAAAATGCAGACTTCTTTTCAAAAAGAATCTTGTAGGCTTGAGATAGCCAGGATTCTATGGAATACTGGATGTGCAAGATTGGTGGCTTTGACAGAGAAAGAGAGAGAGAATGAGAATACAGCACCAACTCCCGGAAGGTAAGAAGAGAATCTCATCATACAGAACCAGACTGGGACTGGAAGATCAAGAAGGTACCATGAGGATGGATGCCTGGGCGGCTCAGTCAGTTAAGCCTCCGGCCCTTGATTTTGGCTCAGGTCATGATCTCCCAGTTGGTGAGGTCAAGCCCTCTGTCAGGCTCTGAGCTGATGGTGTGGGATCTACTTGGGATATTCTCTCTCTCTCTTTCTCTCTCTATCTCTCTCTCTTCCCTTCCCTCCCATTCCCTTCCGCTCCCCTTCCCTACTCAGCTCATGCTCTTTCTCTCTCTCAAAATAAATAAATAAACATGAAAAATACTTTTAAAGAAAGTATCATGAGGAGAAATCCCTTCATTTATAACAAGCCTAAAACTGCTCATTCATTCAAGAGTTCACTAATGTTGATTGGGAAGGGTGAAAATGAAAGTCTTCCTTCTCCTTACAGTGCTCTTATGCTAATTTTTAAGTATCATATTTGTGTGCATTATGTTTTTAATTAGTCTGTGCCAGGAGCTTCTGTTGAAGTCTATAGTGTCCTAGTTTCAAACAAATTGAAAACTTAGATAAGGAAGGGATGTAGATAACATAAATACCACACTTATTATCCATGAAGACTCAGTTAGAGGACACAGCTTATTGTGAGAACTATGACAACCCTGCAAACTGAACCCAAGATTTTATCACCTTGTTATATGCAACACTAAACAGCAGAAGCTCTCCTCACTTTGAGTGGTAGACTGGAGACCTTCTGCTTCCTTAGCCAGGCTGCCCCAGTAGAAAAAAAAAAAAGCAGAACAAAGACAAATATAGTGAATGCATTTTTTCCAAACTCTAACCACATAAGTGACCCTTACTTTCCTGGAGCAGAGTGAGTGGAGAGATGAAGAGATGCTAGGAGCATTAATCAGGCTCTCCTCCCATGGACCTAAATTAGAGATAATGGTGAATGGAAGCCACATTCTCACCTAGCAGTATTTGCAAGAACATGTTTGAAAAATGACTCCTACTAATTTTATTGTAAAAGGCATTCCTATGCATCACAAATAATGGAATAACAGAATTTTGGCAAGATTCTTTATCCAGGCCTTTAGTCCAGTAAACATAAAAAAACAAATTGTACATAACAAGAAAAGATGAGTTTGTCTTTGGACAAACTAAATATTATCAGTTTCTTAATTCCCACTAATTCTCTCTAAAATTATTAATTTTAGAATTTAGTTCAAGGAGAATTATTTTACTAGATCATAACACCAATTAATGCCCATCTCATCTGGTAAATAAGAAATACTGATAAGATTACTTTGCCCATAATTTTTCCATAATAAATTCAGTAGGTTGTGATTTTTAAGAATATAAGGAATCAACTTTGAGCAGAAGGAGCATTGATTAGTCACAAAGAATCTTTTATTCAAACTTCAAACCTGTTACTCCCTTGCACCACAGCACTGGCCACATCTGGGTCATTTTTTATTATCTCTAAAATGTAGCAATTGGACAGATCAATTTCTGAGGTCTCTTTCAGATCTAAAGTTTCATACTCTTACTCTTCAGAGTCTAATATTCTCCAATATATGTGAACCAAATTGAAGCCATTTTTGAAATATCTTCATATGTGATTCTCTACTTATCAATATTTTCTGAAACTCCTCTACTAGATGCTATACAGGAAATATATATCCTGTACTAGATATATATACTATATCTTGTATGAAAATAGCAACACAGATAATCAATTTGGGGGGTAATCATCTCTTAATGGTTTTTCCCAGCAGTAAGTACTTAACCATTTTTCAACACAGACTTATAAAAAACTGTACTCTTCCTTAACAACAGTCCTATTTACATAGCAAGAAATATCAATGCTGAAAATGTGCACCAAAATAAATATAAGCCTTAACTGTGCCATTGTACAAGAAATTACTTGTGAGTGATCAATAGAAATGTGTTGCCAACACGTAAGCTGATTGTTAAAACCAAATAAGCACTTAGAACTAGGTATTGAATAAATATGAACAAGAATATTAAATTATCCTTGTTACATTGCAAGAAAGCTTGACTATAAGGATTTACCTTCTCCAAATATTTGGAGAGCATAAGCTGATTAAAATGAAAGTAAAGTGCACAGCTAAATAAATGGCAAAACAAGAAAGTATACAATACATAATATTGGAAGTTTGGGAACCACAGCACTTGGAAATTTCCACGAGTTCTATTAGCATTTCTACTGGCAATATTCTGAAAAATAGACATGGATTTCTCAAATAATGTACTATTGATGCTAGAAATAGCTTCTTTTTTCTATTTCTGTAAAGGAAGTCACCTATTTTCAGATGTTCTCAGTGCAGAACTTCAGTGGACTGACTCTCAGCACACTTCACTTTCTCACCACCAATTTTTCCCCGATTGGGGCTATTATCAATGACTGCATTGTGCCTGGTAGTTCTCAGCACTACAGTAATAAGACAAAGCAAGATCATTTTGTTTTGATTTTCTTTTTCTCACATCATATGAACTTCAAGCAAATGTTTATACTTCCCATCTATAAAATAAAGATTTTTAAAGAGACATTATTTTATAGTCACTTGATGAAAACATAGAAAGTTTATGACTTTGGAATTATTGCAGGATAAGGAAAAAAAAAGACTTGTTAATTAGCCTCGGCCCTGATATCCACAAATTATTCTGGGTCTTAATGTAGGTGGATAGATCATTCTTAAAATTATGGTACATTCCGTTGGTATCTCATTCAGCTAGGCTGCTACTGTTCACCGATTTCAGATGTCTTCACACAGAGATACTGGTAAGTATGAGAAGGGCTGATCAAGTATTTGCTGCCTGGAAGATCAATGGACTCTATCTGCAGCGCTGAGTAAGCCTATTTTATCTCCCTCCCTCAATACTATGCTCAGCACCAATGGAGAAGCTTATTAATGAGCGCCCAGTCCTTTCAAGTGATTGAAGACAAGGTGGTGACTAAAGGAGTTTTAACTGTTGCAACAGTGAAAAGAATACTGATGCTTATGGAAGACTTGGGTGATCCTTTCCCTTTCAACGCAAAATTCTTCTCTCTGCTCCCAACACTACTCAGAGTGCAGACTCTAGACTAAGTGAAATGACATATATACAAAGAACAGTTACTTTAATTAGCTAATTAGTACATTTGGCAATTAATATTATATGTAATGGTGTAACCATCAAAACATGTAATACTTTTTTCATAGTTTAACAGGCCCTTAATGAAGACCAGATAAGCTAGAAATCTTACAGTGGAGCATTAATTGAATTTAAATTAGGAAAAAGCAAAGTTAGCCTCTTAATAGCTTTGGCAAATTCATAGAAAATGTTGCTGAAGTCATCCTAAATTTGTTTTAATGAAACAGGAAAGGATGGGTCAGTGTGCTTTCATCCCTGGGAGCAGAAATAGTGCACAGTACCCCTGCCACAATACAGTGATGGAGCCAGTGCCATGCCAAACTTTCCTGAAAAACTAATTCTTTCCCCCAAATTTCTACTCTTCATTTAAAGATTTTATTCCCACTTGTGACAAGAACAGCTTAGTATTAGTTTATACTAACATTGTAATAGAATAAATGATTCCATTCTCCTTTGGGCCACTTTTCAATATGAAAATGTACCTTTCCATAGCTCAGTCTTAACCTCAAGATACTGGCAAATCAAATAAAACAGTGTATTTAATCCTTTGGTCAATTTGGATAAATTAAGTATAACATATACTAAATATAACATTGATTCTCCATATGCATGTGGGATACTATCAGTTAACCTAGGCTGGGTTATATGTGATAAGAAAGCAGCTCAAACTCTCAATGGATCACAGCAACAAAAGCTTTGTCTTATTGTACCTTTGTCTCTTTTACACCACATGCCCATATGGTTGTGCTCAGTGTTATCTTCACAATAGCATTAAGGCTGACAGAGTATCTAGGATCCTATCTAGGATACTGCACATCTCTTAGTGAAGCATGCTCTGCCTTAACATTTCCCCACAAAAGTGACAAATATCACTTTTGCTCACATTTTCTTGGTCAAATAAACAAATCATATTGCCATGTCTAACATCAATAAGATTCCAATAAAGAATCCTTCCCCAGGGAGACAGATACATGACAAGAAAAGTCACAGCAAGGAGGACAGACAAAAATTTAAACCATATCATCATGTATAACAGTCTACCCTCTTATTCACAAGTATTTAATATCCTCTTTTTCACATATAAAATATAATCATTTCCATCCTAAATGCACAAGAAGCAATCCAAAAGTCCCATCATACCATCAAAGCATGAGACTTACCCTCTCTTGAGAGCTTCAACACTAGGTTCATATGTGGTTCTTCTTGATCCGAAGAACCAGAACTAAAAAGCCAAATTATTAGCCCTTCCTTTCCCTACCCTCCATCATAAAAAGCTATACCCATTCCAAAACAGGAAGAATGGCAGATATAAGCAGCCAGTGATCCATAGTGGTTCTAAAACCCTGCTGGCAGGCATTGTAAGAACCCTAGCCTGAAGTGAAGTACAATGAACTGAATGTTTGTGTTCCTGTGAAATTTGTATGTTGAAGCCTTAACTCCCCAGTGTGGCTATATTTGGAGATGGGGCCTCTAAGGAAGTATCTAAAGTTCAAGGAGTAGTACATTTCGAGCCCTGATCCATTAGGATTAGTGTCCTTATATGAGACACCAGAGCTCTGGGCTCACTCGTGCCTCCCCTACGAAGAAAAACCAACCACATGAGTACACAGTGGAAGTCAACTATCTGCAAGTTAGGAGGAGTCTTCATGGGAAACCGATCATCCTGGCATCTTGATCTCAGACTTCCAACCTCCACAACTGTGAGAAAATACATTTCTGTTGTTCAAGCCATCTGGCCTGTGATATTTTGTTGCAGCAGTCCTAGACCAATCCAACAGAAAATGTTTCCTGAGAAAGCCCTGTCTCTGCCTGGAGGAGTAGATTTTTGTTCCATTGTTATCAACGGCCCTTGGCTCAACCTCTGGAAGGCTTTTTACCATTATCATTCCTGACCTCTTCAGATGGGAATTAGAACAAATGAACTTCTTGAAATCAGAAAATTTTACATCTGATTTTCTGTCCATAAAGGATTGGATTGGAAGCCTAAGGGTCACAGTAAGTTTTTAAAAATCGAGTCCTTTGTTAGTTGAGAAGAGTGGAATTTAGGGTCACACTAATCTATTTAAAAATATTTTTCTTATCTATTTGACTCAGATCAGTACCATGTGCCAAAAATCATAATAGCAATTCTTTGTAGAACATGCCTCCATTCCATACTGGGTTTATCGGGCTTCCATGGGAGAGATGTGATCTTCCTCTCTTCTTCCTGGGAAATTTTATCCATTTATTAGAATTTAGTGGGTATCACTTTATCAACTTGAAGATTTTAATATTGGGACTTATGATCATGACCTTGCTTTTCTTTAAGTCATTTTGTCTATTAATTAGCCTGTTTTGCTAACTAAAGGCTTCATATTGCATGGGCCTTTTCAGTTTTATCTTTTAACAATGGAGCCTATTTCATGCTATATGTGGGCTACTTTTGGGTTTGTTCAGCAACTCATTACAAAAAAGAGATGAGCTCACACACACACAAAGCAAGAAGAAATGAAAAACAAAATAGTCAAGGAAAAGAAATCAACAGCTTCTACTTATAATAAACCATATCAATTCTGTTCATATTTTATTGACTAAAGCAAAGCACGTGCCCACTCTTATATTAGGGAAAAAAGGAAGTATAAATCCTTCTTTGGGAGGGACAGAGGTAATTCTGAACAATAGTTCAGAATAACTCAAAAAGCTTTACAATATCTCTACAAAATTTTCATTAATCTCATATATTATTCCTGTGAAATGGGTAGGAAAAAAGTAGGTCATATTACCAGCTTCATTCTCCTGAATATGAAATCAAAGTTCAGGGAAACTTCAATCATAACCAAAGATCACAAAACTAATTTAAGGCAGAGAAAGTTAACCTACAACCCCAGGTTTCTGACTTGCACTGCAAAATTCTTTCTACTCCTTGCAGCTAGTATTCATGAAATTCAAAGGATACACAATAATGATATATGAACACAAATGCCTCAGATAACAGGGAACACTGAGGTGAGGAATATTAGTTGAGTAAGAAAGAGCTCTGGATTCTGGGTCTAGCTCTCTTATTTACTACCTCTATGAACTTCACCAAGTCACTTAACTTCTCTGAGATTCCATTTCCTCACTGGTAAAATGGAAATAGTTTTTATTTAAAAGTGCTTAGAGGGAGGGGCAAGATGGCAGGGAAGTAGGGAGCTCCGTACTTGCACTCACGCCCATGCCTCACACGGAAAAGATCTGAAGCCATAGGAAACTTATGAAACCCAAGAGATTGGGAGAAAAAGGCCGCAGAATCCACTGAGAAAGCCTTCTAACAACACTAACCTGATTAACTCTGGTCACCGGCGTGCTTAAACAATCACATTTAGTCCATTTTGTAGATGGAAATTCTACACCTCCCAACCTTGTCATCTCTTTCTCTCAGGAGTAATTAGACTATATAGTTTCTCTGGATAACACCAGCGTCCTTCTCTCACCTATCCAACCATATTCTACCCGTTAGCTCTTTGAAAAAGCTTCTTTTTTTTTTTTAATTTTTATTTATTTCTAGGAGAGAGAGAGACAGCGTGAGCAGGGGAGGGTCAGAGAGAGAGGGAGTCACAGACTGAAACAGGCTCCAGGCTCTGAGCTGGCAGTCAGCACAGAGTCCGACGCGGGGCTCGAACCCACGAACCGTGAGATCATGACCTAAGCGAAAGTCGGACGCTTAACCGACTAAGCCACCCAGGCGCCCCTGAAAAAAGCTTCTTAT
This sequence comes from Proteles cristata cristata, assembly GCA_017311185.1. Lineage (NCBI taxonomy): Eukaryota > Metazoa > Chordata > Mammalia > Carnivora > Hyaenidae > Proteles > Proteles cristata. The sequence goes on along the minus strand of JAESUZ010004037.1, from coordinate 776,923 downwards.
CCCTTCTGCCTGTTCATTCTATTTCCAATTTTGCCTCATCCCTGCCCTGTCTTCTCTCTCTGTCTCTATGCTCTTTAACCAGCACTGCATACATCTGGCTATTTAATTGTAGCTGGGAAATCCGGTTATATGCTATAAACCATTCTTTGTCTATTGGTATTCTTCTTCTTTCCTTTTCTTTTCTTCCTTTTGACCTTTTTATGTATTTTTTAATTTTCTATTATTTACCCTCCCTCCTCCATCTTTTCTCTTAACTTTTAAGCTATCCCCCTCAGTTTGCATGTTAGTTGAATTTATCTGTGCGCTAGTGTGCCCCTACTTCCTGTGTGTTTGTCAGTCTGTTCTCCTCTCCAGGGCTACCTCAAGAAACAAGCCAAATACACATGGTAGAGAGGCCTAAAAATCACTACGAGTAGGAAAACAAAATAACCAGGTCTCAACAAGAGAGACCAAAAGATACCATTCAAAAAACACTCTGAAAGGATAGGCATTGGACAGTCCAAGAGTCTTTTTGGATACGGCAGTGCTCACAGGTGCAGAGAGCATAACAGGTATTTAAAACTAACAAGAGCCAGAAAGCTAACTAAAATGATGAAACGAAAAAGCTCTCCTCCAAAGAAATTCCAAGAAGAATTGACAGCTAATGAACTGCTCAAAACAGATATAAACAGCATAAATGAACAAGATTTTAGAATAATAATCATAAAATTAATGGCTGGTCTTGAAAAAAACATAGGGGACATCAAAGAAACTATGGCTACAGACAAAATAGAGAATATAAGTAGGCATGAAGAATTTAAAAAAGTGATAAATGAGATACATGGTAAATTAGAAGCCTCCAATGCACGGATTGAAGAGGCATAAAGGAGAATAAGTGATTTAGAAGAAACCATTATAGAAAAACAAGAAGCTGACAAAAAAAGAGACAAACTAATCCAGGAACATGAAAGAAGAGTTCGAGAGCTCAGCGACACGGTCAAACGCAACAATATCTGCATCATAGAAATCTCAGAAGAGGAAGAGAGGGGGAAAGGTGCTGAAGGAGTCCTGGAACAAATTATAGCAGAGACCTTCCCCAACCTGGGAAAAGAAGTAAACGTTGAAATAAAAGAGGCTCAGATGACTCCCCTCAGATGTAATTTGAATCGACCTTCTGTAAGGCATATCATAATAAAAATAGCAAAATATAAGCACAAAGAGAAAATTTTGAAAACAGTTAAGGAGAAAAGGGCCTTAACATACAAAGGCAAACCTATCAGAGTGGTGACAGACCTATCTACTGAAACGTGGCAGGCTAGAAAGGAATGGCAGGAGATCTTCAATGTGATGAACAGAAAAAATATGCAGCCAAGAATCCTCTATCCAGCAAGCCTGTCATTCAAAATAGAAGGAGAGATAAAAAACCTTTCCAAATAAACAGAAATTGAGAGAATTTGTCACCACTAAGCCAGCCCTACAAGAAATCCTGAGGGGGACTCTCTGAAGGAAAGGTTGCAAGGAACAAAGATACCATAGATACCACCACAAACATAAACCCCACAAAGGACACAAAGACTCTAAACCCACATATTTCAATAATAACACTGAATGTAAATGGGCTGAATGCTCCAGTCAAAAGACATAGGGTAGTAGAATGGATTAAAAAACAAAATCCATCTATATGCTGTCTACAAGAAACTCATTTTAGACTGGAAGATACCTTCAGATTAAAAGTAAGGGGATGAAGAAATATATATCATGCTACTGGAAATCAAAAGAAAGCCAGAGTAGCTATACTTATATCAGACAAACTGGACTTTAAATTAAAGACAATAACAAGGGATGAAGAAAGGCATTATATAATAATTATAGGGGCTATACATCAGGAAGAACTAACAAACATAAATGACTATGTACCGAATATGGAGGCACCTAAATATTTAAAACAATTAATCACAAACAGAAACAGTCTCATAGATAAGAATGTGCTAATAGCAGGGGACTTCAATACTCCGCTTACAGCAATGGATAGGTCAACCAGACAGAAAATCACTAAAGAAATAATGGACTTGAAAGACACTTTGGACAAGATGGATCTTACAGATATATTTAGAACTCTACATCCTGAGGCCAGGAAATTTACTTTCTTCTCAAGTGCGCATGGCACATTCTCCAAGATAGATCACATACTGGGACATAAAGCAGCCCTCAATAAATATAAAAGAATTGAGATCTTACCATGCACACTCTCAGATTATAATGCTTTGAAACTTGAGATCAGTCATAGGAAGAAGTCTGGAAAACCTCCAAAAATATGGAGGTTAAAGAACAACCACTAAAGAATAAATGGGCCAATCAGGCAATTAGGGATGAAATTAAAAAATGTATGGAAAAAAATGAAAATGAAAACACAATTCAAAATCTATGGGATGCGACAAAGGCAGTCCTAAGAGGAAAGTACATCACACTCCAGGCCTATTTCAAGAAACTAGAAAAAACACAAGTCCAATATCTAACAGCTCACCTAAAGGAACTAGAGGCAGAGCAACAAGAACGCTCTAAACTCAGTAGAAGAAGAGAAGTAGTAAAAATCAGAGTAGAAATAAACAACATAGAGACCAAAGAAACAATGGAACACATCAATGAAACCAAGAGTTGATTTGTTGAAAAAATATACAAAATTGACAAACCTCTAGCCAGGCTTCTCAAAAAGAAAAGAGAGAGCACCCAAATAGACAAAATCATGAATGAAAATGGACTTCTTACAACCAACCCCTCAGAAATACAGGCAATTATCAAGGAATACTATGAAAAACTATACGCCAACAAATTGGACAACTTAGAAGAAATGGACAAATTCTTAAACGCATACCCACTAACAAAATTCACACAGGAACAGACAGGAAATCTGAACAGACCCATAACTAGTGAGGAAATCGAATCAGTGATCAAAAATCTCCCAACAAATAAGAGTCCAGGACCAGATGGCTTCCCCGGGGAATTCTACCAGACGTTGAAAACAGAACTAATACCAATTCTTCTCAAGCTATTCCAAAAAATAAAAAGCGAAGGAAAACTCCCGGACTCATTTTATGAAGCCAGCATCACTCTGATTCCCAAGCCAGACAGAGATCCAGAAAAAAAAGAGAAATACAGGCCAATATCCTTGATGAATATGGGTGCAAAAATCCTCAACAAGATACTTGCAAATCAAATCCAGCAGCACATAAAAAGAATTATCCACCAAGATCAAGTGGGATTCATTCCTGGGTTACAGGGCTGGTTCAACATTTGCAAGTCAATCAGTGTGATACATCACATCAACAAAAGAAAAGATAAAAACCATATGATCCTGTCGATAGATGCAGAAAAAGCATTTGACAAAATATAGCACCACTTCTTAATAAAGACTCTCGAGAAAGTCAGGATAGAAGGAACCTACTTAAACATCATCAAAACCATCTATGAGAAGCCTTCAGCGAACATCATCCTCAACGGGGAAAAACTGAGAGCTTTCCCCCTGAGATCAGGAACACGACAGGGATGTCCACTCTCACCACTGTTGTTTAACATAGTGCTGGAAGTCCTAGCATCAGCCATCAGACAACAAAAGGAAATCAAAGGCATCAGAGTTGGCAAAGAGGAAGTCAAACTTTCACTTTTCACAGATGACATGATACTCTACATAGAAAACCCAACAGACTCCACCAGAAGCCTACTAGAACTGATCCAAGAATTCAGCCAAGTTGCAGGGTACAAAATCGACGTACAGAAATCGGTTGCATTTTTATACACCAACAATGAGGCAACAGGAAGAGAAAGCAAGAAACTGATCCCATTCACAATGGCACAAAAAACCATAAAATACCTCGGAATAAACCTAACCAAGGATGCAAGAGATCTGTATGATGAAAACTATAGAAAACTTATGAAGGAAATTGAAGAAGACACAAAGAAATGGAAAAACATTCCATGCTCATGGATAGGAAGAATAAATATAGTTAAGATGTCATTACTACCCAAAGCACTCTACACATTCAATGCAATTCCAATCAAAATTGCACCAGCATACTTCTCAAAACTAGAACAAACGATCCTAAAATTTGTATGGAACCACAAAAGACCCCGAATAGCCAAAGTAATACTGAAAAATAAAACCAAAACGGGGGGTATCACCATCCCAGACTTTAGCCTCTACAACAAAGCTGTCATCATCAAGACAGTATGGTATTGGCACAAAAACAGACACATAGACCAATGGAACAGAATTGAGAACTCAGAGCTGGACCCAAAGGTATACAGCCAACTAATCTTTGACAAAGCAGGAAAGAATATCCAATGGGAAAACGACAGCCTCTTTAACAGATGGTGTTGGGAGAATTGGACAGCAACATGCAGAAGAATGAAACTAGATCAATTTCTCACAAAAGTACAAAAGAAGCGTATTTGCCTAGATTTCTCCCCCAGTTACATCCCTACTTCTCCTTATAGAAAGTGATCCTTTTTTAAAGATGTACAGAAAAAATATGCACTTGAATAATTTATGCAATTAATAGGGAGCATCAAAAGCATCCATTTAAAATTCTTAGCTTTTTATATAAGCAGCAAAAGACACAGGACTTAAGTATTAAAAAGGATTGGAAAAAGGCAATATTAGATGTATATTTGATTCTATGCCAAACAAAATATTTATTTACTAATAAATACCCTGTCTTGTAATGTAGGACAGGAATGATATTATTATCCTCATTTTCCAGATAAGGTAAACTTTGTTCCAAGTAAATTGTTTACATTTTAAGATCTTGGACTTAGACACAATTGTGTGATAAAAAACTCGAAAATTCCTATTCTTGGTAAGCATATTCTCATGGTCTTAGACATAGATGATATGAAAATATTTACTCACAGTTCCATTTCCCTTAATTCTTCCTATATATGATATCAATCTCACATAAAGAAGACCAAGTGCCACATTTTACTACCCAATACCTACTATTAAATCATTGAAATGTTAATACAAAAGGCTTTAAATCTCAAGCACATTCCTTTTACTAGTTTCATAAAGTTCAATGTGATTTCTTAAATATAACATGCAAACACAATATTCTATTATCACTATGATAGCCAAGTTTGAACAGACAGAAATAATGTGTCTGGTGGAAATTTTAACAATTATCAAATTCTAATGACTATTGAGTTTGGACATTAGTGCTCTGATTCAGCTGAAATTCATACAAGCAGAAAACATATACATTGCCATATAAAAGGAAATGTTCAGGGGGAAAAAACTAATTAACAGGCAAATCTTATATAAGCTATTTTTAAAACTGTAAAAATCACCACCCTTAAGACAGAAAGAAATAGGATCCACTTAGTGAATAGTGTCAGGATCACCATCAATGTCATTAGATGACAAAGAACTTTCCCTCTCAGTTAATCCCACAAAGGGAAATGCACTTCTCCAGAAGGAGAAGAATCCATACAAATTATGGTATATTATGATTGTATGTTAAGAATAATTAACTCCAGTTACAATGTTATGGAAGAACACTGGCAAAAAGAGAGGGGTCCTAAAATGGCACACTGAGGAGAAAAATGAAAACATTTAACATCTGCACCAAATAATGAGGAAAATGTGTGTATTCTGTGAAAAAAAATTTCCTTTCCTGTTTGGATCATTTTACTTATTCAGATTTTCAACTTTTAAAAGGTAAAGTTTTATTCAACCTTTCAACTCAATATTATATTTGAAATATAATATTTAAAACAATAATATATCACCTTTTACTTCTTATTCCCGCAAATATTACTTCAATTCCAATGCTGGTGAATATGTAAGGAAACGGATTCTTATATTCAGCATATAAATTGCATGAGCTGTCTGGATGGCACTGTTTCAGTGCACTCCAAAAATCTAAATATACATTGTCATAACAATACCATGTTTTAGATTTATCCGAAAGAAGAAAGAAAGAAAGAAAGAAAGAAAGAAAGAAAGAAAGAAAGAAAGAAAGAAAGAAAGAAAGAAAGAAAAAAGAAGGAAGGAAGGAAGGAAGGAAGGAAGGAAGGAAGGAAGGAAGGAAGGAGAGAGAGAGAAAGAGAGAGAGAGAAAGAAAGAAAGAAAGAAAGAAAGAAAGAAAGAAAGAAAGAAAAAAGAAGAAAGAAAGAAAGAAAGAAAGAAAGAAAGAAAGAAAGAAAGAAAGAAAGAAAGAAAGAAAGAAAGAAAGAAAGATGCAAACATATGTGGTATTGTGAAGTTAACTGGGGGGCACTGTTTCATCAGTAAAATTTGACACAACCTAAAAGTCATGAAATAAATAATTGTTTATAATAGAGTACATCTATACAGCAGAATTCTATGCAGCCATCAGAAAGGATCAGGTCATGGCTAGGTACTGGCATATCATACATGGAATGCAGATGAAAATTTCAGTATAATAGAGAAAATATACACTTAACTGTGTGACACTGCAGAAGGCTGGAAAGATGAATACTTGACTAGGAACACTTCATCTCTGGAGTGGGATTACTGGAACCGTAAGAATCTCTCACACTGGTGTAGACAGGAATATTGCAATGAAGCAACCAAAAGAGGGGCAAAGTAAGATGCACACACAGACTGTGGGTCATTTTATTATTGTATTTTGCATAGGATATCTTAAAATGCTTTGGGTGCTTTCATGGTATAATGACCTTGTTTGCAGGGAAATAACATATAAAACTTCAAGAGGGTCCCCCGCATTATCTTATACTAATACTAGTGGGTTAGCAGTTGGGACAAATGAAAAAGAAATTACCCAAAACTGTATTTCACTATTAACAAATATATCCCCCATACATCTGGCAGCACTATCTCCCATAAGCATTTCTGTCCAGAATGTGAGAAGATACTCAGCCAGGTTTCGAAATACTCTTTAATACACAAGCAAGTAAACATTACACAAGCGAGTAATACACAAACAGGCAAACACACATTGTGCTTGGCTGATTAAAAGCACTTTTTCAATTTTAAGTCACAATTTATACTAACAACTCCTCTCTGTGTCTTTTTGTCTCACTCTCTGTCTCTATATCACTCTGTCTTTCAGTCTCTTTCTCTCTCTGATATAAGCAATCATTTTCCTGCTCAAGTTGCTTTTCACCAAATCCATAGGTCATCTTTATTCTTAAAAGTTAAATATGGCACGTATACATTCCAAGTTTCCTTCAACCAGTGCTAAATAAGGCAAGAATAATGAACAAATTTCAAACACACACGTGATAAGATCAGGCAAAAGGAGCAAAAGACATAAAGCAGAGTTATTACAGATCCCTTCATTTTTGCCAAAAATGTTTCTGCAGGGTGTCTCTATTTTCCACTTCTATTAACTTAATAAATGTCTTAACTATGTCATCCGCATAATGATATTGGGAGAAAGGTTCTGGCAGAACTACTCTGAGATGTTAATAGAGTGTCTTAGAAAATAAATATTATTTTGGTTTATCTCATTAATCTTGGCCATTCCTTCTTTCCCTTCAGCCAGCCTGCTTTAGAAAGGCAAGTACTTTATCCATGTGACAGAGTTATAGGAAAATTGCCACTCAGACTTAGAAAATGAGTCTTTTCCATTTTCTGACAACCATTTATCTCCCTGCCATCAGGCAATATCTAAAATTTTTATGTGGACTTTATCTTAAAGATGAATTCCTGTTGAATCTCAGGGGCTGTCAATATATTTTTAACCTTTGAAGTAAATGCTATCTTCCCAAAACAGCCACATTTTATTTTACAAGGGTAATACTACCACTTTCAACAATTATCCAAAACTTTGGCAGGCTACCATATTCTGCTTTTTATAACATGACCTCATTCCTAAGTAATTCACAAAAACGTTCTTCAAATGAATTAAACATCATTGAAAATCAGTCAATAAGGCAGACAAAAAAAGATTGCAAAATTATTTAGTTTAATCATAAATAACAAAATCACAAATGTAACTTCAAATTTTTAACTTCCAATCTTACCTTCCAAACTTTCACTTTTAAACTTTTATTTTTATTTATTTATTTATTTATTTTTATTTTTATTTTTTTTACAAATAGTTTATTGTCAAATTAGTTTCCACATAACACCCAGTGGTCATCCCCATAAGTCCCCTCCTCCATGCCCATTCCCCCACCCCCCACATCCATCATTCCTCAGTTTTTGTCAGCATTCAAGAGTCTTTCATGGTTTGCCTCTCCCCCTTTCCCCCACCATTTCCGCCCTTCTTCTCCCCCTTGGTCCTCTGTTAAGTTCCTCTTAATCCTCCTATACGTGCACACATATGATATTTGTCCTTCTCTGCCTGACTTATTTCGCTCAGCATAACACCCTCAAGGTCCATCCATGTTGCTACACAAGGCCAGATTTCATTGTTTCTCACTGCCATGTAGTATTCCATGGTATAGATAAACCACATGTTCTTGATCCATTCGTCCGTTGATGGACACTTAGGCTCTTTCCATGTTTTGGCTATTGTTGAGAGTGCTGCTCTGAACACTGGGGTACATGTGCTCCTATGCCTCAGCATTTCTGTATCCCTTGGGTAAATGCCTAGCAGTGCTATTGCTGGGTCATAGGGGAGTTCTCTTCTTAATTTTTTGAGGAACCTCCACACTGTTTTCCAGTCTACATTCCCACCAACAGTGCAGGAGGGCGCCCGTTTCTCCACATCCTCACCAGCATCCAGAGTTCTCTGATTTGATCATTTTAGCCATTCTGACTGGCGTGTGGTGGTATCTCAGTGTGGTTTTGATTTGTATTTCCCTGATGAGGAGGGATGCTGAGCATCGTCTCATGTGTCTGTTGGCCATCTGGATGTCCTCTTTGGAGAAGTGTCTGTTCCTATCTTCTGCCCATTTCTTCACTGGGTTGTTTGTTTTTCGGGCGTGGAGTTTGGTGAGTTCCTTATAGATTCTGGATATTAACCCTTTATCTGATATATCATTTGCAATTATCTTTTCCCATTCCGTTGGTTGCCTATTAGTTTTGTGGCTTGTTTCCTTTGCCGTGCAGAAGCTTTTAATCTTGATGAGGTTCCAATCGTTTATTTTTGCTCTTGATTCCCTTGCTTTTGGGGATGTGTCAAGTAAGAGGTTGCTGCAGTGGAGGTCAAGGAGGTTGTTTCCTGGTCTCCTCTAGGGTTTTGATGGTTTCCTGTCTCACATTCAGGTCCTTTATCCATTTTGAGATTATTTTTGTGTACGGTGTGAGAAATTGATCTAGTTTCATTCTTCTGCATGTTGCTGTCCAATTCTCCCAACACCATCTGTTAAAGAGGCTGTCGTTTTCCCATTGGATATTCTTTCCTGCTTTGTCAAAGATTAGTTGGCTGTATACCTTTGGGTCCAGCTCTGAGTTCTCAATTCTGTTCCATTGGTCTATGTGTCTGTTTTTGTGCCAATACCATACTGTCTTGATGATGACAGCTTTGTTGTAGAGGCTAAAGTCTGGGATGGTGATACCCCCCGTTTTGGTTTTATTTTTCAGTATTACTTTGGCTATTCGGGGTCTTTTGTGGTTCCATACAAATTTTAGGATCGTTTGTTCTAGTTTTGAGAAGTATGCTGGTGCAATTTTGATTGGAATTGCATTGAATGTGTAGAGTGCTTTGGGTAGTAATGACATCTTAACTATATTTATTCTTCCTATCCATGAGCATGGAATGTTTTTCCATTTCTTTGTGTCTTCTTCAATTTCCTTCATAAGTTTTCTATAGTTTTCATCATACAGATCTCTTGCATCCTTGGTTAGGTTTATTCCGAGGTATTTTATGGTTTTTTGTGCCATTGTGAATGGGATCAGTTTCTTGCTTTCTCTTCCTGTTGCCTCATTGTTGGTGTATAAAAATGCAACCGATTTCTGTACGTCGATTTTGTACCCTGCAACTTGGCTGAATTCTTGGATCAGTTCTAGTAGGCTTCTGGTGGAGTCTGTTGGGTTTTCTATGTAGAGTATCATGTCATCTGTGAAAAGTGAAAGTTTGACTTCCTCTTTGCCAACTCTGATGCCTTTGATTTCCTTTTGTTGTCTGATGGCTGATGCTAGGACTTCCAGCACTATGTTAAACAACAGTGGTGAGAGTGGACATCCCTGTCGTGTTCCTGATCTCAGGGGGAAAGCTCTCAGTTTTTCCCCGTTGAGGATGATGTTCGCTGAAGGCTTCTCATAGATGGTTTTGATGATGTTTAAGTAGGTTCCTTCTATCCTGACTTTCTCGAGAGTCTTTATTAAGAAGTGGTGCTATATTTTGTCAAATGCTTTTTCTGCATCTATCGACAGGATCATATGGTTTTTATCTTTTCTTTTGTTGATGTGATGTATCACACTGATTGACTTGCAAATGTTGAACCAGCCCTGTAACCCAGGAATGAATCCCACTTGATCTTGGTGGATAATTCTTTTTATGTGCTGCTGGATTTGATTTGCAATATCTTGTTGAGGATTTTTGCACCCATATTCATCAAGGATATTGGCCTGTATTTCTCTTTTTTTTCTGGATCTCTGTCTGGCTTGGGAATCAGAGTGATGCTGGCTTCATAAAATGAGTCAGGGAGTTTTCTTTCGATTTCTATTTTTTGGAATAGCTTGAGAAGAATTGGGATTAATTCCTCAGGGAAGCCATCTGGTCCAGGACTCTTATATGTTGGGAGAGTTTTGATAACTGATTCGATTTCTTCACTCGTTATGGGTCTGTTCAGGTTTTCTATTTCTTCCCGTGTGAATTTTGGTAGTGGGTGTGCGTTTAAGAATTTGTCCATTTCTTCTAAGTTGTCCAATTTGTTGGCATATAATATTTCATAGTATTCCCTGATAATTGCTTGTATTTCTGAGAGGTTGGTTGTAAGAAGTCCATTTTCATTTATTATTTTGTCTATTTGGGTGCTCTCTCTTTTCTTTTTGAGAAGCCTGGCTAGAGGTTTGTCAATTTTGTATATTTTTTCAACAAATCAACTCTTGGTTTCATTGATGTGTTCCATTGTTTCTTTGGTCTCTATGTTGTTTATTTCTGCTCTAATTTTTACTATTTCTCTTCCTCTACTGCGTTTAGGGCGTTCTTGTTGTTCTGCCTCTAGTTCCTTTAGGTGAGCTCTTAGATTTTGGACTTGCGCTTTTTCTAATCTCTTGAAATAGGCCTGGAGTGCGATGTACTTTCCTCTTAGGACTGCCTTTGCCGCATCCCATAGATTTTGAATTGTTGTGTTTTCATTTACATTTGTTTGCATACATTTTCAAATTTCATCTCTAATTGCCTGATTGGCCCATTCATTCTTTAGTTGGGAGTTCTTTAACCTCCATGTTTTTGGAGGTTTTCCAGACTTCTTCCTATGATTGATTTCAAGTTTCAAGGCATTATTGTCTGACATTGTGCATGGTATGATCTCAATTCTTTTATATTTATTGAGGGCTGCTTTATGTCCCAGTATGTGATCTATCTTGGAGAATGTGCCATGTGCACTTGAGAAGAAAGTAAATTCCCTGGCCTCAGGATGTAAAGTTCTAAATATATCCATCAGATACATCTGGTCCAATGTGTCTTTCAAGTCAACTATTTCTTTAGTGATTTTCTGTCTGGTTGACCTATCCATTGCTGTAAGTGGAGTATTAAAGTCCCCTGCTATTAGCACATTCTTATCTATAAGCTTGTTTCTATTTGTAATTAATTGTTTTAGATATTTAGGTGCTCTCATATTCGGTGCTTAGACATTTATGATTGTTAGTTCTTTCTGATGGATGGACCCTGTAATTACTATGTAGTGCCCTTCTTCATCTCTTGTTATTGTCTTTACTTTAAAGTCCAGATTGTCTGATATAAGTATAGCTACTCCGGCTTTCTTTTGATTTCCTGTAGCATGATATATATTTCTCCATCCCCTTACTTTTAATCTGAAGGTATCTTCCAGTCTAAAATGAGTTTCTTGTAGACAGCATATAGATGGATTTTGTTTTTTTATCCATTGTGCTACCCTATGTCTTTTGATTGGAGCATTCAGCCCATTTACATTCAGTGTTATTATTGAAATATGTGGGTTTAGAGTCTTTGTATCTTTTAGAGGGTTCATGTTTGTGGTGGTGTCTCTGGTATCTTTGTTCCTTGCAACCTTTCCTTCAGAGCGTCCCTCTCAGGATTTCTTGTAGGGCTGGCTTAATGGTGACAAATTCTTTCAATATCTGTTTATTTGGAAAGGTTTTTATCTCTCCTTCTATTTTGAATGACAGGCTTGCTGGATAGAGGATTCTTGGCTGCATATTTTTACTGTTCATCACATTGAAGATCTCTTGCCATTCCTCTCTGGCCTGCCACGTTTCAGTAGATAGGTCTGTCACCACTCTGATAGGTTTCCCTTTGTATTTGAGGACCCTTTTCTGTCTAGCTGGTTTCAAAATTCTCTCTTTGTCCTTGTATTTTGCCATTTTTACTATGATATGCCGTGCAGAAGATCGATTCAAGTTACGTCTGAGGGGAGTCCTCTGAGCCTCTTGTATTTCCACATTGACTTCCTTCCCCAGGTCGGGGAAGTTCTCTGCTATAATTTGTTCCAGGACTCCTTCAGCACCTTTCCCTCTCTCTTCCTCTTCTGGGGTTCCTATGATATGGATATTGTTGCGTTTGACTGTGTCGCTGAGCTCTCGAATTCTTCTTTCCTGTTCCTGGATCAGTTTGTCTCTTTTTTTGTCAGCTTCTTGTTTTTCTATAATGGTTTCTTCTAAATCACTTCTTCTCCTTTCTGCCTCTTCAAGCCATGCATTGGAGGCCTCTAATATATTATGGATCTCATTTATCACATTTTTTAATTCTTCATGCCTATTTTTATTTTCCATTCTGTCTATAGCCATAGTTTCTTTGATGTCCCCTATGTTTTTTTTAAGCCCAGATATTAATTTTACCATTATTAATCTAAAATCTTGTTCAGTTTTGCTGCTGATATCTGTTTTGAGCAGTTCATTAGCTGTCATTTCTTCTTGGCGTTTCTTTGGAGGAGAGTTCTTTCATTTCGTCATTTTAGTTAGCTTTCTGGCTCTTGTTGGTTTTTGAGACCTGTTATGCTTCTGTATCTATGAGTGCTGCTGTGTCCAAGAAGACTCTTTGTCCAGGGCCTATCCTTTCAGAGAGTGTTTTTAAAATGGTATCTTTTCGTCTCTCTTGTTGGGACCTTGGTTATTTTATTTTCCTATTCGTATTGATATTTGGGACTCTCCACCTTGTGTAGTCTGGCTTGTTTCTTGAGGTAGCCCTGGAAAAGAAAACAGACAGACAAACACACAGGGAGCAGGAGCACACAAACGCACAGGCTAATTCAACTAACATGCAAAGCGAGAGGGAAAACAAAAAAGTTAAGAGAAAAGACGGAGGAGGAAGGGCGAATAATAGGGAGCATAAAATACATAAAAGGGTCAAAAAGGGGAAAAGAAAAGGAAAAAAGAAGAAAACTGATGGACAAAGAACGGTTTAAAGCATATACCTGGATTTCCCAGCTACAGTTAAATAGCCGTGTGTATGCAGTGCTGGTTGAAGAGCATAGAGAAAGAGAGAGAAGGCAGGGCGGAGATGAGGCAAATTGGAAATAGAATGAACAGGCAGAAGGGATAAGAAGCTTTTTTCAAAGAGGTAAAGGGTAGAATATGGTTGGATAGGTGAGAGAAGGATGCTGGAATTATCCAGAGAAACTATATAGTTAATTACTCCTAAGGGAAAGAGATGAAAATGTTGGTAGGTGTAGAATTTATATCTATAGAATGGACTCGTGATTGTTTAAGCAAGCCAGCGACCAGAGTTAATCAGGTCAGTGTTCTGGGGAGAAAGAAGAAGCAAAAAAGAAAAGAAAAAAAAAAGGGGGGGTGGGGAGGATGGCAGCTCTCAAGCAGGGATGGGCGTGGCATGATCCAATGCCTCAGGAGAGAGTTCTGCCTTGGCAGTTGTGGGGAGGAGAGTGACGGTCTTCCAGTCCCTTCTTGAACCAAGTGCTGCACCTCGCTTTTTTGGGCGTGTAAACTCCCCGTACCCGGGGCGCAGCCAAAGTTGGTTGCACTCTTCAACTCAGGCCAGTCCCGATCTCCAAATCCCAATCCGCGGGCCCCGCTGAAATTGCCTTAGACACAGCTTCCCAGGCAACCCCCTTGGGGCAATTCCGGGCCCCCTGCAGAGCTCTGGGGGTGGAGTCAGAATCGCTGCTTCCTTCTCTGGGTCGGGCTGGCGAGCATGGGTGGGGGGCTTGCCTGCCGGGTTCGCCCAGCCCGCTGGAGTGAGGAAAACCAGGTTCCTGTATGGCTCGTCACCCGAAACACGAACTCACAGGCAAATTTCCTAGTTTTTAGCTCTTTGCATCCAGACAGCCAGGAGCGTGGACACCCGGTGTCTGCAGGTGGCTCTTTCTGGGGCCCCAGCCACCCGGGAGGACAATGGTGGTAGGCGCGCCGTTACTCTGAAGTCCTGCCCGCTGGGAGCCAGCACAAAGAAGCAGTCTGTGCGCTCAGCCCCCCCCACCCCCCAGCCTCCATCCGGGACCAGTTGGCGTGAGGGGACCCGTCATGCAGGTATTTGTCAAGTACGGTCTTTCTATGCCCCGAGAGGAGGTTTTTCTGTTTCGGACTCTCTCTTTTTCCCCTCTCACTCCCTGTAGAGGGTAGCGGGGGATCGCCTCCCACCCTGGAGTCTCAGATCCCCGCCCCATTTTATCTTCCCCATTTCGCACTCACGTTAGAAGGCTTTCTCAGTGGATTCTTTGTCTTTTTTCTCCCAATCTCTCAGGTTTTGTAAGGTTTCCAATGGCTTCAGATCTTTTCCGTGTGATGTATGGGCGCGAGTGCAAGTATGGAGCTCCTTACTTCTCCGCTATATTGCCCCCTCTCCCCCACTTTTAAACTTTTAAATAAATATGCCAAAATGTATACAATATGTGTAACCCTCCCATTCCAGTTTTCAAATTATCATTATTTTCTCTTTATCAGTTCCTATATTCTCTTTAGTATAATTTGTCCTAGACTTCTTAGTTCCTTCCCTGACCTGCATGTACAATTATTTGCAAATGAGAGCTTTTTTGCTCTTCCAAGGAATTTATATCCCTAAATTGGTGATTCTTTGTTGTCTAGCTTCTATTTTAGTGAAACTCCATAAATTGTTTATTTGTTACTATAGCCTATTTTATTTTTCCCCACAATACTACCTATATCCAAAAATCTTTTTCCTATATGTGGCATGTCCAAACATTGTTTGACCAGGTTTCCCCTTCGTTTGGAATATTTTGTATCAATCAGCACCACAATTCATATTGACTTTGAACAACAGTTTGGTATATACAGAATTTATTATGAGATCCACTGTGACGAGCTCTTCTTTCTCCTGACAGCATCTATGCTGTACATCTTAGGAACCTTCCAGATCCACTCACTTCCCTCCACCCTGCTCTGTGCAACAGGAAGCTGATCTTCATCAACAGACTCCCTTGCCCTCTGGCTTCTAGTTGGGGGTCACCCAAAGAGGAACACTGGAGCTTGGAGAACAGGAGGGAAGTGAAATTGAGGTCCTTATTCTTGCTCCATCTCCTGATCTCTCAATGCTACCAGGGAATCTTTTCCTCATGGCTACCCTTTCCCAAATACCACTTGGCCCCTTCAGTTCTAGGGGTAGAAATGGCTCCTCATTTTGCTAACCTTAAGGTATTAAACTATATCTTGTTAGTTTCATTAAGCACTTTGTACACTTTAGTAAGTGATCCCCTTATTAAACTTCCCTCAATCTACCCAAATAGACTGTTCTTTAAAATGCCATAATATCTTACAGACCTTTGAAAATACTTTGAATTTCAAATTCATAAACTTTCATTTTGTTCATGTAGATCATTTCATTCAAGTTATTTGCATTTTTAAAATTTGTGCATTTTGCTTACAATTTTCTCTTTAAAAACCTATGCACAATTATTGTAGAAAATCTGGAAATGACAAAGAAGGCAACATTTATAATACCAACACAAGGATGTAGCAAAGCAAACATTTTGACAAATTTTTCTCTCTATGAAATCTTAGGAAGGTATATATCCTGTTTTTGTTCAACACCATATCATAAGCCATTCCTCACATGATATAATCATCTTTATGAAAGTATTTTTTGGCTCCCTATTTTCTTCACTCAATATACTATAATTTACTGCACTATTCCTCTCATGCTAGATACCTAAACTGTTTCTAATTTTACCACTTTTAATAACTTCTACAAACATTACCATATATAAAACTGTCTACATTACACACTATCCCTTTTGAATTGATTACTAGCAATGGAATTAATGAGTCAATAGTTATAAATATTTTAGTCTTTTGATACATATTATTAAATTGCCTTCTAGAAAATTTCCATCCCCATAAGTATAAATGTATGACTCACTGACCTACTTAACATTCAGTATTATCAGATGTTAAGTCTTTAATATTATTTGAGAGGCCAAAAATTGTTTCTCATCAGTCTTTGAATTTGCATTTCTTTCTCTTCTAATGAGGTTGAAAATTTTGTTTTCTCTTTATCAATTTTCAGCTTATGCATTGTTGTAATCCTATTGTCCACCTAAGTTATATCAGCTCTGTATTTTGAGGATGTAAATTCTGTTTTTATTATATCTCTTACAAATATCTATCCCAAACTAATGTCTGTCTTTATATTTATATTGTTTTGAAGAAGAAAGGGTGTTTGAACTTCTTTTTCAGGTCAACTGTATTTTTAAAATTTTCTTCCAGTGCTTTTAAGGCTATAAGTCTTCCAAACCAGACACAAGATAAATTTTAATCTCTTCTGGTGTTTTATGGCTTGATTTTTATTATGTTTAGCTATATCTAGTATTTATTTTGGTAGAGGATAAGATAAGGCTCTAAACCAACTTTTTTTGTTTTTCTTTCTTTTTTTTTTACAATAGCAAACTAACTGTCCAAGCATAATATTTTGATATTTTGTTATTTATAGCACTTTGTATTTACTGAGATTTTTTGGCTACTAATATTTCCCTTCATCTTACTTTCTCATTTCTTGTAACAATATTTGGATAATTTAATTATCACTTTTAATACACTTTGCTATCCAGTTATACCAAAGAATCAGTTTTCTTTCTTTTTGTGTCAATTATCTTCAATTTAATTGAACATTTATTTATTTGTCACATTCTCAGACCAGAAAGTCTGATTTTTACTATGGGGTATACAAAAAATATATATATATTTGAAATGACCTCAAGTAGTTTACAAAATACTTGCGCAGAAAAGACATAAATACAAATAACTATAACACAAGTAGAAGGAAGGTAGTATCAGAAAGTTATTAGGTTACATGAAAGAACCAAAGGAAAAAATGATGGAACTAATATCAGTAGGGAATCCTTTACTTGGAAGATAGCATTTGATCTAGGCCTTGAAAAAGAGCTAGGATTTCAGCAGGCAAAAAGTGGCAAAGAAGAGCATCTCCATCAGAAGAACCAAGATAAGTAAAGCCATTAAAATGAGAGAATGGAAGATTCATTTGGGAAAGAGGAAATCATTCAGTACGACAAGCATGAATGGTGCTCAAGGGAGGAGACAGAGGGAATCATAGCTGTTTTAAGCAGGGGTCTGAAAGGATCAGCAGTATATTTCAGGTAAATTACCACATCAGGCCTGTAATGCACAGGTATCTATCCTTTAGTATATAACCTATTATTTTCAACAATAATTTCTCTTAAGAAGAACTTTTCCCTTTTCAGTAGTTTTTAAACATTAGAAAGGGGAATTTTATAGTACCCCTAACCAAAACTAACACCACCAGCAGTCATCATTACATTCTGCCTCAGTAATGATATCTCCAAAGGGTACATATAATGTCTGACTTTTCCCCTATCCCTGTAGCCTTCAAAGGCTTGCTTTAATTCATCTGGACAGGTGTTATTCATTGAGTTTTTTTCCTTTTTCAAAATTCTGTATCCTTGAAATTATTCCAGCAACATCTGCTTTCCTTTTAATCTGCTTTTCTACAGAAGGCATTTCTGTATGCCATTCTTTAATGACATTGGTTATCCAAACTTAACAGGCAGATGTTTATCCAAGCCCTACATGTAGCAAGTCACTGACTGTGGCTCTGCACCTCTACTGGTCAATACAGGCTGCACTCTGTTAAATACCAAATAAAGCACCAACTACCATTGGGTTAGCTCAACTGACTAT
Organism: Proteles cristata cristata; assembly: GCA_017311185.1. Classification (NCBI taxonomy): domain Eukaryota; kingdom Metazoa; phylum Chordata; class Mammalia; order Carnivora; family Hyaenidae; genus Proteles; species Proteles cristata. The sequence continues at coordinate 758,745 of JAESUZ010004037.1, read as the reverse complement.
AGTTTGTTTCTTACTCAGACATAGCATGACAGAAGTCTGGCTGTCCTCTTTCAAAGTGTAGCTATTCCTAACTCTAAATTTGGCCTCCAAATCCCCAGTTTATTTATCAAGAAAAATGTTTTAAGGTCTAGGACTGAAAGTGGCTTATATCATTTCTGCCCTCATCTCACTGATGAAAACTCACTAGCATTACCCCAACCTAATTTCTAACTACTAGATGTCCCCAGAAAAAAAGGGAATGATATGATGAAACACAGAACATATCTGCCCCCAGATAGTTATTCCCATCCAGACCCTCACAGTAGTTCAATTTAATATTTATATTTTCTAATCTAAAACCACACAAGAATATTTAATACAGAACAAAGATTCCTACATCTTGAATGACAGATTTTCCTAGAGTGAGTGAATAGAACATGTACAATTGTTCTATTAAGTGATCTAAATCCCTTTATCTTCTACTGCAGATGTTAAACTTCTAGTGCAGACACCACTTCTTTGCAAGCTAACATTCACATCAAATTCCAGAAATTCAAACTCATAAGAATATGAGTTCATCATAATTGAACCTAATCAAGGTTTCCTTACATATTTCTCTCTTCCTGGAGAGTTACCTTTATACAAATGTAAAACATAATTTCTGGACAACTACTTACTTCAATCAAATTTAAATAATTCTACTCTCGTGGGCTTTTTATGTTTTCTTCCCTTTTTCATTTCATGTTTTCTCAACCATTTTATTATGTGGAATAAAAAAAGATATCACATAACGATCTGTGCTTTCTTTCCCTCTTCTTGGCCTTCCTGTCAATTCTTCCCTTCTTTCCTTCTCACCTGTTTTGATTCTCTAGCCTTCCCTTCCATTCCTCTTTTTCAAAGTTCTCCTGCACAGCTGACTTACAGAAGTTTAGGAAGAGAGGAGTCTTCCTGCCTCACACTCACATATATTCTTGTCATTTACCTCCACTTCATGAATTGCTACTCCATCTCATTCTACCCCTTCCTCCATCCCCAAAGCCATTTTGAAAATGCTCACCATAACTAGTGAAGCTAACAAACATCCTTGTGATCTTAGAGAGCAGAAATTAGCCCCTTCTTCCAGGTGATAAAATGGAAACATGCAGCAAATAAACAAATACCTCCCAAACTAGATATGTATCATAGAGCAAGAGCCAGTTTTTTTATAACCTGCAAGTTAAAAATGGCTTTCTGCTTTTAAAGGTTGTAAGAAAAAAAAAAGAATAATGTAACAGAGACCATATCTGGCCCACCAACTCAAAAATATTCACTATTTAACCCTTCATGGGAAAAGTTTGCTGAACCCTTTTCTAGACTATAGCTTTAGTTATTAGATCTAGATCATCATAAAGGTACTTATAAATTTGGGCCCTCCAGGACAAAGATACCAAGAGAAAATTCAAGAGCAAGAGATTTATTGGAGAGAGAGAGAGAGAGCAAGACTAGGCAGGAAAAGCCTTCAGACCAAAATACAAATCTTAAGGAGGAAACGGGGAAGGAGGGAGGTTTCCTTACGAAGAGTTTCAATGACACTGCAGCTTTGAGAAAATCTTGACCAGCCCATCAGGGCACTCCAGTGCAAAGATAATCAAAAGGAGCCTGACATTGGACAGAAATGACCAAGTCCTATCACCCCACCGTACTTGGGTATCAGCTGGAAATAGCTCATGGGGAGCATAGACTCAACATGAATGAGGCAGCGGATCCCCAAAGCATGGCAGATGGAGACTATCAGCTGTCTACACTCCTCATAACAGATTCCTCATCTAAGTCCATTTCACCTCTCTGCTGCTTCTCTTAGTCAACTGCTTTCATATGCCAGAATTCAGATTTCTTTATCACTAGCAATTGACTTAAGTTTTCATACAAGTACATTAGAGATCACTTTAATGAATAATTATAAAAAAAAAAATGTAAGCCAGTGCAGACCTCTCCAACATTTGTTTAGATTTTGCACCTAATGGAACAATGTTGTTTCCTTACAAAAAGAAGAAAGCCTTTAAATATAAACAATTTGTAGTGCCATGGACTATTTTTGCTCTTCATATTTAAAGATGAAGCTGCTAACAAGATTACTCTCAGCCAGAGGCATTCAGATGACTGATACATGAGCTGAAATCACCCAGGGTAAATAACAACCTTCTCCAGGGCCTGTCATTATTCAGTAGCCTACAGGACACTGCATTGGGTCCCTGACTTGTTACTGGCACATGTCATCACACTACTTGATGGCATCACTTGCTCAACTTCTCCTGTCTGCTGCAATTACTCTTTTTTTTTTTTTTACTTTTTTACAATAGTTTATTGTCAAATTAGTTTCCACATAACACCCAGTGCTCATCCCCACAAGTGCCCTCCTCCATGCCCATCCCCCACTCCCCCCCACATCCATCAGTCTTCAGTTTTTGTCAGCATTTAAGAGTCTCTCGTGGGGGCGCCTGGGTGGCTTAGTCGGTTAAGCGTCCGACTTTCGCTTGGGTCATGATCTCGCAGTTTGTGGGTTCGAGCCCCGCGTCAGGCTCTGTGCTGACTGCCAGCTCAGAGCCTGGAGCCTGTTTCAGTCTGTGACTCCCTCTCTCTCTGACCCTCCCCTGATCACGCTGTCTCTCTCTCTCCTAGAAATAAATGAAAACATAAAAAAAAAAAGAGTCTCTCATGGTTTGCCTCTCTCCCTTTCCCCCACCATTTCCGCCCTTCTTCTCCCCCTTGGTCCTCCGTTAAGTTCCTCCTAATCCTCCTATACGTGCACACATATGATATTTGTCCTTCTCTGCCTGACTTATTTCACTCAGCATAACATCCTCAAGGTCCATCCATGTTGCTACACATGGCCAGATTTCATTGTTTCTCATTGCCATGTAGTATTCCATGGTATAGAAAAACCACATCTTCTTGATCCATTCATCTGTGGATGGACACTTAGGCTCTTTCCATGTTTTAGCTATTGTGGAGAGTGCTGCTAGGAACATTGGGGTACATGTGCTCCTATGCCTCACCATTTCTGTATCCCTTGGGTAAATTCCTAGCAGTGCTATTGCTGGGTCATAGGGGAGTTCTACTATTAGTTTCCTGAGGAACCTCCACACTGTTTTCCAGAGTGCTGGAAGTCCTAGCATCAGCCATCAGACAACAAAAGGAAATCAAAGGCATCAGAGTTGGCAAAGAGGAAGTCAAACTTTCACTCTTCGCAGATGACATGATACTCTACATCGAAAACCCGACAGACTCCACCAGAAGCCTACTAGAACTGATTCAAGAATTCAGCCAAGTTGCAGGGTACAAAATCAACGTACAGAAATCGGTTGCATTTTTATACACCAACAATGCTGCAATTACTCTTTAACCACCACATGGACACACACACACACACTACTATGTACCTCCTCACGATGCCATGACACCCTTGTGCATTCCCACCTCACTATACCTGGAACCCTCCCCTTGCCTGCACTGCCCTTCCTCTTCCCTAAAGCCCTGTCCACCTTTCAAGTTCTCATTCAGGCTCTGTTCTTTCTGTGCACCTTCCCTGTATACCCTAGCTCAGATACTTCTCTACATCTGATCTCCTACAGCATTTTAACACTTCACTGTTCACCTTCATTTCCCGTGAATGGGTCTTTCCTCTTCGGATAGCATTTCACTTTCTTGTGATGAGAAATTTGTCTTTGGACTGCCTGTCTTAGCACCTACCTGGCTCTCATATATAGTTACCTAGATGGGCTACACTGTCTTCACACCCCCTACCCTTCTTTCAAGGCTCATTTCAAATTCTACTTTCTCTAAGTATTCATTCCAAGTCCACCATAAGACTGCTTGTATCTTACTCTGCACTATCATGACAACCTGTTTGTACACTTAATGTATCATTCTTTCATCTTTGAAACACAATCAGTTGCCTATGTATTTTTTTCTAATCTCAACAGCATGTAAGATCTTAGAAGACATATTCATCTTTGTATTCTTCATTGTACTTTGTGCTCTGCATAAGCCTGACCCTGGGTTTTGCGCTGAATTAAGGAATGAATGATAAAAAGAAAGACAATAGTTGAAATTTTGTATAAAGAAGAAGGTTACATGAAAGAAAATGTAGCCAGTAACGGGAAGAAGTCTTATCTAAAAGCCTCAACTAGGAGCACCTGGGTGGCTTAGTTGGTTAAGCGCCCGACTTTCGCTTAGGTCATGATCTCGCGTTTCGTGGGTTCGAGTCCTGCGTCGGGCTCTGTGCTGACTGCCGGCTCAGAGCCTGGAGCCTGTTTCAGTCTGTGACTCCCTCTCTCTCTGACCCTCCCCTGCTCGCGCTGTCTCTCTCTCTCTCTCCTAGAAATAAAACATTAAAAAAAATTTTTTTTTAAATAATAAAAAATAAAAGCCTCAACTATACCACTGACTAGCTGTCCAGTATGGGATAGCCAAGTAATTACTCTAAACACAAATTTTATCATTTGTAAAAATCTGTAGATATAATAAGCATTAATAAATAACGTAATGCTTAGGAACATATACTCTGCAGTATTTTAATTTTAACTTTGCCAGTTACAACTTGGGCAAGTATCAAGCTCTAATAAGTTTTTATTTCCTCACAAAAGATCATAGTACAAAATTATAGCCTACCTGATAGCGTTTTGCTGAGAATTTCTTAAGTTTATTTATTTATTTTAGAGAGAGAGAAAGAACACACAAGAGGCGAAGGGGCAGCAAGAGAGAGGGAGAGAAAATCCCAAGCAGGCTTCACACTGTCAGAGCAAAGGCTGATGCAGGGCTTGATCTCACCAAACATGAGATCATGAGCCGAGCCAAAATCAAGAGTCTAACGCTTAACCCACTGACTGACCACCCACACATCTCTTGCTGAGAATTTAAGGAATCAAATAATGTATATAATGATCCTACTAAAAGACTCAGAATATAGAAAGCTTAGTGTGCCTTATACTTGTTAGTGTTATTGTTACCATTATTATTATTATCATCATCATCATTATAATCAAAGATCTGTTTCAGGCTTAAAAATCAATGATTCTGTGACAGCATGTTCAACAGTACCATTAAATTCTGAACACAAATCTTACTTAAAGATTCAAGTCAACACTGAGCTGATTATCTGTCTGCCTACCTGTTGATGTAAATAAATTTCCTGATGGTGATTTCTTTTAGTTTTTTTTTTCAATTTTTAGTTATTTTGAGAGAGAGAGGGTCACAGTATGAGTGGGGGAGAAGCAGAGAGAGAGGGAGACCCAGAATCTGAAGCAGGCTCCAGGCTCTGAGCTGTCAGAACAGAGCCAGACATGGGGCTAAAATCCACGAAGTGTGGGATCAAGACCTGAGCTGAAGTCACATATTTAACCTACTGAGCTACCTAGGCACCCTTCCTGATGGTGATTTTCTATTTTTTAAAGTGTTAGTTCACTATACTGAGAAATCTATGGTAAAGTTAAAATTTACTTAAATTTCAGGATCTAGTGTTGACTATTCTAGCAAAGGCTTGTAAAAGAGATGGGTAGGCACCATCGTAATACTCTTGCGAATTAGTGTTGATGGCGGTGTATAGCACAACATATTGAATCAAAGTGACTTGGGTTCAAATCTCAGTTCTACACTTAACTGTTATGAGAACTGGGACTCTACGCAAACTGATAACCTCTTCTGTGTTTCAGTTTCCTTATCTGAAAGACACGATAATAATTACTGCAAATTCAAAAAGTTATGAGCATTAAATAAGCCCATGTAATGAGTGTCTGGCATAGAAAAAACGCCTAATAATCTCTGGCTGTCATCATTATCCATGCAAGTACTCTGGGCCTGCAAAGGTTTACAAATAAAGGGTATTATCATTATTGCTACCCACCATAACCCATGCAAAACTATTGTGTGAAAACATTAATCAGAGGAGAAATATATACATTATATATAATAGAACAATATAATATAGTAGAGCAAGAAGGAGAAAGCATCAGGGTTAGATTATAGAAAGTGAAGTTAAATTAGTAAGTTCAGTGAAAATTTTGGAAATTATGTAGACCTTGAGGTGGAATGAAGACAGAAAGAGACAGATCTTTAAGAAGGCCTTAAGGAGGAATAAAGACCAAACAAGGAGGAAACAGAGAGAACAGTAAAATGATTTGCACTTTTTAAATCACAGATGAAGGGAAGGAAAGAGCATGATGAGAATAGGATCAGGTACAGATAAAGGCTGATGCCAACCTGCTCTGTACATATGTCAATGCTGGTTTTACTGCACCTATGATACCCGTATTAGAATAACAAAATAGAGATGCAAATTAAGTATAACCAAGGGTGGTGTTTTTAGAAACTGGGAAAAACTCTTTGAAAAATTTGTGTCCTAGACAAAGACTGATTTCATGAACAAGCAAAATAGAGCATTTTACTTAGGGTTGAGCTGTTGTTAGTCAACATCCTGAGATTACTGATCTCTAGCTCCTTCCAATTACTTTGATTGGCATCAGCATCAAGCAATAAATCCCAGAGTTATATTTCTATGCTTTCTCAAATGGCCCATTTGCCCATGTTGTTACTTGGAAAGAAACCACAGATGTTAGGGACTCACAACTAGGGGTAGGTATATACTCACTCACTGTTGCTGGCCTGCCCTCCCAACCTCTTTCACACAACCCTCCGCCACCACCTGTACAGAGTTGCGTGCACCTGGGAAATAGCAGAAAGAAGAACAACATAGACTACTTACCATCCTGTGAAAGAGCAGGAAGGCTTAACAAGAAAATCAAGACCATTGGTAATGTATTCATCCAATTTCCCAAACTAGGTCACCCAAAAAAATTTCACGTGATAAACGTGGCCAATTAACTTTGAGAACAACTGAAAAGGTACCATAAGACTCTTCAAATGAATGTTGGTGCTATTTACATAATTTTTAAAAGATAAAACAAGATTTCAAGAAAATTTCCCATTTACAGAGGACCATTTTAAACCATATGCTCCTCCTCAGTCAAGCCGCCTCTCTCCTTTTTTCTCACCTCCAATACCTGGGTAAACCTATTACTTCATCCGCTATTATGGCACTTTGGTAGAAAAGTTTAAGAATCGTAGGACTTTGTTTCTTTCACATCACAAAGACAAATACCTGTAGATGAATGTGTTGGTGCAAAATGAAAAGTTTCTCACTTCCCACACAGTATTTTAATAAGCAACAGCTAAAAAGCCTTCCTCTACCCTGTGGTTCTTCAGTTCTGCATCTGTCACTACCTTTGTGTTACTACATTTGTAAATCTCCCCCCTTTGAAAGTCACAATCTGTCCTTCACCAAACACACCACTCAACAGCTTCCCTGAGGAAAATATATGTTTTCCTATTTTGGTTTCTTGATTAGACACAGGAGAATGTAATACCACTTGCCTGTTTCTCCCCTCACTGAAGATGGAAAATTGCTAGTTTCCTCTATATAACTGAAGGCATTACTGGGGAGCTGACTACCCTGCTTCTACCCTGCTGCTCAGCTATCATCTTTACCAAGAGTGTCTCCCTTTTCCTTAATGATTTCATAGGATTTGGCTTACAGAGAAATCATCCCATCAATCTGCAGTCCATTTTGTAAGCATGTAGTCATTTTGGATTTTTCTACAAATATAGCACTAAATACAGTCTTTGATTTTTACTAAATATTTAGATTGTATGAATTTGGTGATATTTGGGGTTTAAGTGAATGCACTAAACATTATTATTAACAAGTATATATTTAATATTTCCATAGATATTCATATGATATTCATCTCACCCTTGAAAGCCATTGTTTCTATGTTCCTCAACACACATTCAGTGATTCAAGGATGTATTTCTTCCTCATTAAAAATAGAGTAAATCCAGGGTGCCTGGGTGGCTCAGTCACCTAGGCATTCAACTTTGGCTCAGATCATGATTTCACAGTTTGTGAGTTTGAGCCCCAAATCGGGCTCTGTGCTGACAGCTCAGAGCCTGGGGCCTGCTTTGGACTGTGTGCCTCTCCCTACCTCTTCCCTGCTCATGCTCTGTCTCTCTCTGCCTCTCAAAAATAAATAAGCATTATAAAAAAACTTGAAAAAATAGAAAATAAAATAAACTGGAATAAAGCCAGCAAGATAAAGTCATTTGGACAGGAACAAGTCAGCACTTGATTGAGAGAATTCTTAAAATAAGGAACTTGGCATTAGTTAGCATTGAACCAATAAGGTAAAAACTAATAAGGTTTTCTCTGATTGGCTCTCACTGGATTTTGGAGTGGCAGTGAATGAGGTAAAGCTACAGCAAGAAAAAGCATTAGATGACAAAAACCAGGTCAGGCAACAGGTGTGGACAGGTAGTCAAACTCCCACGGCACCTACTTCATAAAGTCATGATGATAAAACTACACAATGCATATAAAGCCCTTCACACAGTGCTAAGTGTGATTTCTAAACATGAAACAAGCCTATAGATGGAAATAAGGGTTGGAGAGACAAATAATCAAATGTTAGTCTAGACTAGCTGTAGAAACATAGATAGGAAATTGGTTTTGATAAATGTATACATCTGTGTAACCACCATCCAAATTAGGAGCTTAAAGCATTTCTATCACCTCATAAAATTCATCTGTGCTCCCTTCTGATCAATGCTCACCTCTGCAACTGTCCTAATATCTATCACTGATTCTTGAACTTCATATTAATGGAATTATGCAATATGTACCTTTTCATATCATATTGGCTTTTCCATTTAACCTGTTTTTAAGATATTGTTGCATGTATAATAGTTTATTTTTTTATGCCTGAATAGTATTCCATTACACATGATGAGTTGTTTATTCACACTAAATGGACACTTGGGCTGTTGCTAAGAGGCTACTATAAATAAAGCCACTCTAAATATTCTTATACAATTCTTTTTGCGGACATATAATTTTGTTTCTAGGATTGGAATTCTTAGTCATATGTTTAACAGCTGTTTTCCAAAGTGATTGTACTATTTCACAGTTCTGCCAGCAACATGTGAGTGTGTAAGTTGCTTTTTTACCCTTGCCAACTTTTTCAACTACTGATCTTTTTTTAAATTTTATTTTAAACAGTCTAATGGGAATGAAATGATACCTCATACTGGATTAATCTGTATCTCTGTCACTTAATGTTAAGTATCTTTACACTTAAGTCCTCTTCCAGGCAGAATCAATTATCATGTGGATTGTGAGGTAGAAATCACGAAATCAGTGTTCTTTTGTTTTTATACATGTATCCAGTTATTCTTGCTCCACTGATAGACTTTCCCTTCTGCATTGAACTGTATTGGTATTTTTGTTGAAAATCATAAACCACATAATTATGGGCCTCTTTCTAGGCTCTCTGTTCTGTTAAAATGATCTACTTATCAATCTTTATTCAAGTGCCACCACTGCCTTCACTAATTACAATAGCTTATAATAAGAGTTAATATTAGGGATTTTGAGTTTTCCAACTTTCTTCTTTTTCATAATTTTTTATTATTATCCATTATTTTCAATGTACATTTTTACATCAGTTTATTCACTTCTACAAAAAATTCGGATACTTTGGGGCACCTGGGTAGCTCAGTCAGTTAAGTGTATGACTTCAACTCAGGTCATAATCTCACGGTTCGTGGGTTCGAGTCCCGCATCGGGCTCTGTGCTAACAGCTAGCTCAGAGCCTGGAGCCTGCTTCAGATTCTGTGTCTCCCTCTCTCTCCGACCCTCCCCTGCTCACACTGTCTCTATCTCTCTCTTTCAAAAATAAAGAAAACATTAAAAAAAATTTTTTTTTAATTTGGGCATTTTGATAGAGGTTACACTGAATCTATTAGTCTTTGAATCCATGAGTATGTTAAGCCTTTTCATTTATTTTGAAAGTGTCTTTAACTTCACCAGAAAAATTTGATAGTTTTCAGTGTAGAGGTCTTGCATATATTTTGCAACATTTATTTCTAAAACATTTTATGTTTCTTGATTCTATTTTAAAAGAAAAATTTAAAATTTATTTTTAAAATTGTTCGCAGTCAGAATATAGAAATATAAATCATTTTTGACCTTATAGACCGAAAAATTACTAAGTTCATTTATAAGCTAGAGCACTGTTTTTAGTGTTGAATTTTTGTTTGCATGTTTTTGAGGTAGGATGCTTGAGAAGCAGTCTCATAAATATGGACGTTTTCAAAGTACATATATTTTATGGCTAAAGCCTATCCAGTTTCTACCTACTTATGGTTGCTTTCTATGTCTTTAAATAATTGTGTGTGTGTTCATTTTGTTCAAAAATTATAACTGTTATCTGCAGGAGAATTATTTCGACAGTCTACTTCTTCATTGTTGACCAGAAATTTCCTTTCAATATTTTCCATTTCATGACAGTGATTGGTGAAACAAATAAATAGTATTACATTCTCTTGTACCTAGCATACAGTAACCTTTATACTCTCATAAAAACTCAGACTGCGTGAGACCAAGGAGCACTGGTGAAGAACATATTGTGACTTTCAAAATAAGGAGATTTACAAATGTAGTAACACAAGTGGGGTATAGTTTGTTCTGGTGGCTTGTTTTTCAAACAAGAATATTTGAACATTAATGTGTTCAAATACCTTTTCCTGCCAAGTCGACATAATCAAACAAATAGATTAAGAAGGCGACAGAGCACTCAGGGGTATTGTAAGGTAAACTGAATAACACTCCCACACATGAAGACTGTTAAACAAATGAAAATCATCTCTCAGGGAAATAGTGCCAGTCCCCAACATCAATTTAGTCCCCTCTGCCTGAACATAAGGTTATTTCCTTCTCTTTAAAGTATTCAAATTCTTGCTCCACAGCAAGTTAATCTTTTCTTCTTGTCAGAGCTGGGACTGAGGTGGCAAAGGGACAAAAGAGAGAAGAAATCCAGGGGTTTGGACTTAAAAGTAAGGTCCCAAGTTAATTACTCTTGGAAAGAAAGGGTTTGGAGGAATTTGAGTCACAGGTACAATCATCATCAGTGAGCTATCATCCCATGGTATAGGTAGGATAGAAGGCAGAAACATGACAAAATAAACACTCTGTTCAAGATTAAGAGACAGTATCAAGCACAAGTAGCTAATGAAGTTTTTTTAGTGGCAGCAAGTGATGCCAAATAAAAGTGATATCACAAAGGAATTTGATATTTAAAATAGAGATGGTATAACACAAGACACCTTTCACAAAGGCATTTTTAATAGTGAATGTAAGATTGTTGTAGACCTCTTGCTTTTGAATGCCAGACTCATCATCTCCTAGTCAGATTCCATTGTGGTATCTGGGAACAGAGATGCTGTGACTAAGGACCAGACCTAAGTCTCTAGAGGTCCCAATGCACCAGTCAATTTCTGAGTCTCCTCCTCACAATGTACGCTTTTCAGCTCCACTCTGGCCACTTCAAACTCTCCTTTCTCTACTTCTAATTTCCGTTGTCTCAATGTCTCTAACTTTAGGACTGTTCTCTACAGAAGTAAACTCAAATATACCCAACTTATTTTAACATCTATCTTAAATCTTTCAAGAGAGCTTATATACTTCACTCCAAAGGCTTCTCTCAGAAAACCATTGGTCCAGCTGAAACTTCCTCCATTTCTACAGATGTTTCACATCTATTTATGTAAGTAACCAGATACTACTGCTTTAAGCACTTTAACAGCACTATATCTAAGCATTCCATATTTCTACTTTGCTAAAGGCAATATCCAAAAAAGATGGTACTAAAAACACAAATAGAGGGAAATAAACACAAAAGTGTCTTTTGAAACCTTACAAAACCTGTTCAGAAGAGCAGGCACTTTTAATTAGAAATGCTGCAAGACTGCAGGAGCAGCAAAATGCGATTCCTTAAAACATAATAGGATGTGCTGATTCACAGGCTGGAGAAATAAAACCCAGACTCTGCCTATCTGCCACAGCAATTCTGGCTCTTCCAACTCCATTTCTGAAAAATCAGCCTTAATGGGAACTTTTACACCCAAGCTTGGACTCTTCCAGAAACAAAGTGGGCACAGTATCTCAGTGTGTGAGACAACTTAACTGTGTAATTCTCATTTACTGGCAAAGAACATAGTGTCCCCTATCTCTGAAAGCTCTTTTTCTCTTTCCAGGATTATAGAGATTTGTGTATGTTGTACCTTTGCTTAAAATCCTTCAGGCCTACAAAAAATAATTTGAAATGCTTAAAACAGCATGATGAAAAATATTCAGTTTGGTTTATCTGCACAGAAGAAAATGAAGGGGAAGCGACTATTATCAAATAAAATCAAGGAAAGTGCTTTGTCTCACATTCCCAGGTCCACAGTGTTTGTGTAGCCTATGCCTTACATGAGGTTGTTTCTGGGAAATGCTTTCCAGCACAAACACACAGAGTCACTGCCTGTCTGACATCAGGCATAGAACCCTCCAGTGCAGCTCTCACAAGGCAAGTGAGTCATCCTCAGGTAGTACTGACATTAACAGTCATCTTAGATCTTAATTTTATACTGCTTAGTATTCATATGAGCCACCACACAAAAAATGGAAAGGATCACTCTTTACCTATGACTGAAAACACTATAAATAGTAAAAAGCATTACTTGAATATTGCCAATAAAAATGAAAGCAATTTCTTATGAGGCAAGGATTTCCTCTGGCCTCTGAGATCTGTCTCTATGGATCCCAATAGAAGTGCTAGACGTTACAACATACTTCAATTTTTGTAGTTTCTAACAAAGGTTTAGAAGTATTCCTGGATATGATAAAAAGAACAAGCAAAAAGTCTTATCCTAAACGACTCCTCTTGACCTGCTCTATAAACTTACTGTGATAGCTAATGTTTGTGTCAACTTGTCTCGGCCAAGGGGTGCCCAGATAACCGGTTACACATTATTTCTGGGTATAGTTATGAGGGTGTTCCCAGAAGAGGCTACCATTTGAACTAGCGAACTAAGTAAATCAGTTGTTCCCCTCCAATGTGGGTGGGCATCATCCAATCCACTGAGGACTCGACTAGAACAAAAACGCAGAGAAAGGTTGAATTCATTCTCTGCCTGAATGTGGAGCTGGGACACCCACTTTCTCCTGTCCTTGGTGCTCCTGGTTTTCATACTTTTAGAGCCAGACTGGTCTTCAGTGTATAGACAGAAGATTATCATAATCATATCATAACCACATAGCCAATATGCTATAAATAATAATGAAATATGAATATACTACTGCTTCTGTTTCTCTGGAGAACTTTGAATAATACACCTGTTAAAATTAATAATTTCACAATATTCTCATACGTCACTATGGTAAAGAATAATAAATCAAATTCTAAAACATTATTTTTAAATTTTTAAATGTTTGTTTATTTTTAAGAGAGAGAGGGACAGAGCATAAGTGAGGGAGGGACAGTGGAAGAGAAAGACACAGAATTCAAAGCAGGCTCCAGGCTATGAGCTCTCAGCACAGAGCCAGAAGCGGGACTCAGGCCAATGAAATGAGATCATGACCGACCTCAGCCGAAGTTGGATACTCAACTGACTGAGCCACTCAGGCATCCACTTTTTAAAATATTATTTATTGACTATCCATTAAGGAAAAAATACTAGGATAGGCACTGTGAAATATAAAATAAAGAAGGTAAACAGTTTTTTTCCTCTTAAGAGCTTATTTACCAATTCCAAAATATAATCCATCTTCAAAAGATGAGAATTTAGGGGTGCCTGGGTGGCTTAGTCGGTTAAGCGTCCGACTTTTGCTTAGGTCATGATCTGCGGTTCCTGGGTTCGAGCCTTGTGTCGGGCTCTGTGCTGACTGCCAGCTCAGAACCTGGAGCCTGTTTCAGTCTGACTCCCTCTCTCTCTGACCCTCCCTTGCTCACGCTGTCTCTCTCTCTCTCTCTCCTAGAAATAAATAAAACATTAAAAAAAAAAGATGAGAATTTAAAGGCTGATACTTTTTAAAAAATGTGTTGTTGGCTTTACATACAATTGTTTAACATTATTCCAATCAAAAATGAAGTAAGAAATCCTAATACATTAGAGGCAATATCTATTTGGATGCCAAAACTGTGTACATGTTTATTTGAAATTAGGTAAACATTTATTTTAAACCTATCACATGTCTTTGACTCATACTGAATTCATTTCCCTATTTCCTACAATTTCTAGTCTTCAAATCAAATTCACAGGATTTTAATAGGTATTTCTGGTCTTTCTTCAGTTTAGAATAAATAGGATCAGTATTTCCCATTTCAAAATCCCAAATCCAACAGGGCCTTTGCGATATATCCATTAACGTTGTTAAAAAAACAAACAAACAAACAAACAAACATGAGTGCTGAAGTCAGAGAGCCCAGGAATCTCATCTCAACTCACATGCTGTCACTCTGACAATGTGACCATCGGCCAGTTACTTAACTTCTCTAAGCCATTGTTTTCTCTGTATATAACGTATGCAATGTTCCTAGCACACAATACATTATAACAATTGTGAATAGAAAATATTGCTTCCTGGTGCACCTGGGTGGTTCAGTCAGTTAAGTATCTGTCTCTTGGTTTCAGCTCAGGTCATGATCTCACAGTTTGTGAGATCAAGCCCCATATCAGGCTCTGCACTGACATGAGGATGCTTGAGATTCTCTTTCTCCCTCTCTCTCTATCCCTACCCTACTCTTTCTCTTTATATACATACATACATAATTTTTTTAAAGAAAATATTGCTCATCTTGGCTGAGAATCTGACATTGCCTCAGGATGATCATTCAAAGATCAGTGACTTCAAAATTCAAAATCTTTCTTATTGTTTGAAAGGAATAAGGCCAACCTCTTCACCTGACACACACACAAAGACACTAAGATATACAGGAAGGAAGGAAGTTGCCCATGACCACAAACTTAGATGGTAACAAACCTTGGATCAGGTCATGACACTAAGTCTAGTCCTTTTTTGGTAGGGTGGTGCACATGTCTGTGAAAACTACAGAAAAACAGACTAACTTTATAATGGTCTTTCATATCTGCAAGTTAGAATTTTGCCTATTCTTAACACTCTCTATTAAAAGTTGGTTCCTGGATCTCTGAATTTAGGTAGAAAAATAGGTGCTAATCATTAGTCCATGGGCCTCATTTTCCTCCAATATAATAAAGGAATGGATTTTTCACTTAATAAGTTTGTTTTTTCATTACTTAGCTATTCCTTTAAAAGAGAAAAGCAGACTAAAATATGGATAATTGAAAGTTCCAGTTAACTGGGTCCTACTTAATCTAGGTTTTATTATTTCTAAACCATTTCATTACAAACTCTTATTGGTATAATTGCCTTAGAGTCTGTTCCATATGGTGCCTTCTGTTCTCTAAGCTGAGCTGACCCCAAAATGAAGAACTCTTTGAATTCAATCTGAGAGCTATATTCAGTTCTTAGAACTAAGATGGCATTGTAGGCTATGTTTTTGAACTAGTGTCTTTTCCGATATTTTTATTTTTAAGAATCCGATTTGAGCTTTTTGCCTCATGCCCTTATCTCAGACACCATTAAAAAAAAAAGTGAGTAAAAGAAAACCTTTTCCCACAGAATCTCACACATAATGATGTCAACAGGACTTTCCTTTTACTGGTTGCCTGGCTGACTAGTATATTGGAAATAAGTGAAGATGAGAAAATAACAAGAACTAGTTTCTGCTGACGGGAACAAATTCTATGGTTATAAAGTTGTATGGAAACGCACAATAAAAAATAATTTTAGTATCACAGAAGAAAGCAATTCTCAGCAGTAGAGCAGTAACAAAGAACTGAAAATCTTAGGAAACACTCAAAATAGACAGTAATAGCACAAAGACATTACAATGTTTTAAATTCAAGGTGAATTGAATGATGGAGGGACAGTCTGGAGAACTCCTGAGATTAGTTCTCACATCTGTTTTATTTTCTTTTCCTTTTTTCCACCTAAGCAATGATCTCAACTGTTTAGGCCTTCTAGCTTTTATGTCAACAGCAACAGGGAAAGACACAATACTCATTAATTAAGACTCCTTGTGTAGTTCTGCTGTGAAGCATAATCACTTGTTAGCTTAAGATGGGAACTTCTGACTTAATGTATTTACATGGCAGGCTCTCTGCTGCGAAGTTAGACTTTCAAAGTCGAACTGATGACAGGAACTAGGTAAATCTTTTAAATGAAGCAAATATTTTTCAAATTTCAGCAGAAGAGTAAGAAAAATCTTTAATTAATTAATGGAATGGGACAAGTAGCAATTCTGCCTAACTTTATATATTCCAGTTCACTTGTTCTGTATAAAACAAAGACAATATTGCTGTTTATGTGATTTTCAAGGAACTAAAGAGGAAGTGAAAGCCACTTGAATTCTTCCTGTATGCAGAAAAAGCCATTAACAATGATATAACCATAATGGAGACTTCTGGTTAGGCAGTGTTGGTGTTTGAGGTACCAAAAATGCTCTCTGATACCACGATAACCAAGGTGCTTTAATAACATCTTACAAGTTGAGTGAGTGTCAAAGATAATCTTTCTTTACTGGCAAGAAAATGGAGCAGAGACAGTTCTGTGATTTAGCAAAGATCAAATGTCAGTAAGCAAACAATCTCAAAATCAGAGACTTTCAAGTCTCAATTGAGAGTCCCAGTCCTCAGGGTCAATTCTCTAAGTGTTATGTGAGAAAATCACCTGAGACCATTAAGGCTCAAGGTCTGTAGACTCTGGGTTTAGTTTTATTCATTCTTTTTGTCGTAAACCTTTTGTTCTCCTACGCAAAATTAGAATATTCATCTTATAGCATCATCTAGAAGTCTTAATTAAAAAATAGGTTATTTGGAGGAGAAAAAATACAAATAGGTATGACTCAGTTATGCCTCATGTTAGTTTTACAATTGATTTCTTAGTCCATGATTAGCACATATTCATGTGTTTTAGGCGAATGTAAGGAAGGCATTTTAAAATAAGCTTATGAAAGGAATTGCATACCTCCTGGAAAGCAATCCACATGCATCAACTCTTTCCTCTTTTGCAGATTCTGTGCTCTGAAATCCCACTCAAAGGAACCATTTGTGCTTTTGATATTAATGGTAAGACAGGCTCAACCCTTTATAAATGAAGAAAATAGCTATGAGGATTTTGCTGTGTAGTATTATAGCTATTACAGATTTTCAGTTAACCTTTGTGCCTGCTTGGCAAATACCACAATGGTCAGATTCCAGTGCCATAGACTATGTCACAGTGCACAAGACAGAGCTAAAGATTTAACAATGTCTTGAAGGCAGTTTCTGCAAAGAAAAGATATAGAAATCATCCTAATTATTTACATAGAAATGTAAACAGGAAAAGTTCTCTGTTTCTAACAATAAATACCTATTATGCTCTGTGCAATATTAAATGTCATTAATTTACCCAAGCACAGTATCATCAAGTTATATTTTAATCCAAGTATAGGTAGAATACTGGGCTTTGGTGTTGTACAAAGCACATGAAGAAGATACAAGAAGAACTCTACTTTCCAGAGTTCAAAGTAATGACAATACCTCTATAGGCACTTAAAGACACACATCTGTACAGTATACAAATAAATGACACTAGGAAAGAGTTTCCTTATTTTCAGAGCCAGTTATCTGTGTGTTGAATATATTCATGACTAAAGTTGTGCAGAAGAAGGAGAGAAATGCCTCTGTCCTTCTGTAAAATGCTAGCTCTTAAATTTACTTTTCTCCAACGTCAAAAAGGTCAGAATGAAGCACAGAGGAAGCCCAAAGGACTGCAAGGTAGGGAATACCTTTGATGTTTACTAGTTTTGCCTTATCAGTCAGGCCAGTGAAGGGCATTTCATTCTCTGGAAGTCATCACCTCATGCATCTCAGAATCCATTTGATTACCTTTAAGGTGCATCCACTTGAGCCATTGGGCCCAAGAGCTCTTTTATACAGAAAGAATGTTCCTGTTTAATATACTAGACAATGAATGGCATGACTTCTAATCTTCATTTGTATCCTAAATAACCTATTTTATTTAAAATAATGTTAAATTCAGATGCTAAATCAATAGATTTGGTACTAATCTCTTAACATGAGCTATTTATATACAGAATTCAGCATTTCCCAAATAGGAAATTACTACCAGGGAAAAAGAATTGATAAATGTTATCTGTCTTAACCAACTTCATTCCAGAAGCAGAATATTGGTCATGAATGGGACATCCCTTTTTGAAAGCTTCATGACAAAAACAAAACAAAACAAAACAAAACAAAACAAAACAAAACAAAACCAGTTCAAGAACTGCAAAATTTTCTTGAAATGATGGAGGGAGACAATTCCAAAAATATGGAATATTTAGGGTATTCATGTTTTGGACCTGAATTGTAAGAAGCCCTCTACTAATCCACAGAAAAGTGTACCAGTGATTCATGGAGAAGGCAGGCAGGAGACCAAAAGATGGAGCTTCCAAAGCAGATGATGAACTAGACCTGAGGATATTATAAGATACAATCTGCTTACAAAACCTTGTATCTTCCTCAGAAACCTGAGGCATGGACAGTGGTGGAGTAAAGAAGGGCTTTATGAAAATGTTTTCATTTTTTCCTTCTCCTCGTATTCTAAAGAATGGTCTCCTTTCAAGTAAAGTAGATTTCACCAGAACACAAATGTGTTAAGGTATGGGGTTGTTGAGTAGGTGTGTATTTTAGAGAAATTTCTGGTTTTTCTCCTACCTGATTCCTCCTCCTCCTTTCCTTTTGCACATCTCAAAATTTTAAAATGCTACAGTATTTATTCCTTGGTCTTCCTTTCTTCTCTATCTTTACTTACTCCCTTGGTGATCTGATCCAGTCCTATTATCTTTATGACATTGACTCCCAATATTATATCTTTTTTAAAATTTTTTAATGTTTTATTTATTTCTGAGAGAGAGCATGAACAGGGGAGAGTCAGAGAGAGAGGAAGACTCAGAATCCAAAACAGGCTCCAGGCTGTGAGCTAGCTGTCAGCCCAGAGCCTGATGTAGGGCTCGAACCCACGAACCATGAGATCATGACATGAGACGAAATTGGATGCTTAACCAACTGAGCCACCCAGGAGCCCCAAAATTATATCTCTAATCCCAACCTCACTACCTGTGTACTGCACTATTCCCTTTGGATGCTTACTAACCATTTCATATTTAACTTGCCTAAAATTAAATTACTGATCATCACACACACACACACACACACACACACACACACACACACACACACACACACACACACCTCTAAAAATATCCACTTCTGCCTACAGCCTTCCTTATCTCTGATAATAACAATGCCTTCCTGTTGTTCCAGTCAAAAGCCTTGGAGTCATCCTTGACTCCCACCCACTTTCTGCAACATTCATCCAGTCTTTATACAAACTCTGTTGTGTCCATCTTCAAAATATATCTAGTATCTGTCCCTTTTCCACCTCCTCCATTACTTTAACACTGTCCAAGTCACTGTCAACTTATTCTCTCATCTCAAGTCTTTGTTCAACACTAAGAGACACAATGTCTCTTCACAAATGGTCAACAAAACCTGAATTGTCTTATGTTTCTATAGATTTTTCCTCTTTCCTTTGTCTCTAGTTTGGGAAAAGAAAAATGTATCTAGTCTTTAAGTTGGCGGAAACAGATTCTTATGAATAAAATGCATATTCTTCCAAATCTGTTTACCCAAGTCCTATATGATCTTTACATCTGATACTCAACAGCCTAGATTTTCAAAACTCCAAAATTCTGATGTCTGCTTTGGTGTTATAACAATTCTGTCCTGTGACAGTGGATGCCTCACAAATTCTACCTTAAATGGAGGGAGAACATGTTGAAAAACAATTGCCAGCAATGAAAAAAACACACAATAAATATCTCTTCCCATACAGGTAGGCAGACTGAAGGGCAGACCAGTATAGATGATGTTGCTAGAAGGACTCCTCCTTGGCCAGGAAGAGACTTGACTATTTTAGAAATTCAGAGTTGCCAACAGCCTCAAAAACAGCCTTCCATATTTCTCCCTTTCTTCCTTTACCACTTCTCTTGCATCTAGAATTTACTTTAATAAGGAAACGTAAGGCATCATATAGTTCTCTTTCACACTACATTTTTCATTGAAAGCCTTACTAACCTTTGAATCTCCTTTACCTTTACACATTAAATTCCTCATTGGATAACAGCCATTGCTTCTAGATCAATTTGGACCAGGGTTTATAATTAGTTTATGGTGCAGAGTTGGGTGATCATTTGGAAATTTTGAACAGGCTAAACTTGTAACAAGTGTGAATAATCTTAAGTCAACAAACTCAGGTGTTCAGGAAAAATAATTTTCTGTTTTATAGCTGAATTTAATTTCTATTTTGAACAGTCAATTTGCTTTCCTACCTTCTTTTCCCCAGATTCCATTTTATGTTTTGGTCAAAGTATAAAACAAAACTATCAAAAGAAACAACATCAGCAAAGTTTGACAATATGTTTATGGAAAGATCAACTTTCCAGGTCACTAAAGAGACCAGTCTTGGGGGTGTGTCTACGGCTACCTGGGCCCTGGCAAGGACAGGGCTTTGCTGATGCCTCAGTTGGTTCAAACTAGAAAATTCTCATGTTTGTAAACATTTATATAAATGGTAATTACCAACATTATTGATGTAATTCTTCTAAAATAGTGTTGGAAACCTCAGTAAAAAGAGAAGTGGCTGACAAAAACCCACCTTCATTCTCACTCTGACAAGATCTTAGGTGCAAAGAAAGTTCACCAGCTACAGTTGCCCCATATAGAACAAGGAGCAAGAGAAAAGCTTCTGTTCTATATAGTGACCTTGCTCTTGCTTTGTTCTTGGCTAAACAAAGTGGGAATTTTAGCATGTGTGTGTGTATATTCTCTTCTTGCCCATTCAAAAATTTTTTTAAGTTTATTTATTTTGAGGTAGGGAGGAAGAGAGAGAGAGAGAGAGAGAGAGAGAGAGAGAAAGAGAATACCAGTGGGAGAAAGGCAGAGAGAGAAGAAGAGAAAGAGAATCCCAGCAGGCTCCACACTGTCAGCGGAGACCACGATAAAGGGCTCAAACTCACACTGTGAAATCAAGACCTGAGTCAAAGTCAAGAGTCAGATGCTTAAAGCAACTGAGCTACTCAGGTGCCCCTTGCCCATTCAAAATCTTACCTCTAATGCTACAATATCAAAATACCTCCTCTGGTGATCTTGGATAAGTCACCTCTAACAAGAAGTCTAGAAGGCACATCATGGTTCTTTGCAAGATAGATTATAGATGATGATAGATCAATAGATCGATAGATAGATAGATCAACAGGTAGATAAACAGTGTTGATTACTGGGCTGCATACCAGCTGCATGTATTTCCCTTGAGCTGACACGGCAGCACAGCAGGCCGATTGGGCAGCAGGCGTTAACAAGACTCAGCCTCTGAGCTGAAAGGCAAACCATTTGATATATCACATTGTTGCTGCTGCCTGGCTCCTTCCTGGACCCTCAACTCTGGGGTTCTGACCCAGGCCTCACATCTAACCCAGATTTTGTTCTGTTGTTGTTGACTATGAGCTCTGACTCTGATAAGCCTAGAAATAGCAAAACTAGAACAAACGACTTCATCTATGCTTCTTTCAAAATTAGCATAGAACTTTCAGTCTTGAGGACAAGATCACTATAAAAATTGCTTTGTGCAATTTCACGTAAACAGTTTGCCAAGTTATTATCAGTAACATGAGCCTAACCTCACTTGTATATATTAAATAAGAGTTTATTTCTCATATCTAACACTGGCTTAGAGCCCTGTTGTCCATTACAGTTGCCTCCAACCACCTGTGGCTATTGAACATTTAAAATATATATTTGATTTTATGTCATTTTAATTCATTTAGACTTAAATTTTATAACTGATACTCATTTCAGTTATTAGGAAATTTTAAGTATTTTTATAACAACTTATATAAGAATCTATTTTTTTCTGTTCTATGTTTAATGAAATCTTAATGCAGATAAAATATTTCCAATACTAGGATACCAATTAAGGTATGCTTTAAGTGTACAATACATACTGGGTTCTGAAGACTTAGTACAAAAAAGAGACTGTAAAACATCTCAATTTTATGTTGCTTATATTTTGAAATGATAATATTTTGGATATATTGGGTAAATAAAATATAGTATAAAAATTAGTTTTACCTGTTTTTTAATAATTTTTTGATGTGACTATCAGACAACTTATAATTACATCTCTAGCTTGAAATATTTCTATTGGACAGTGCTGCTCATTATATTGCCTTTGTCACTGTAAGAGTTATATTATTTTCTGTGGGAGTTTAACTTGGGTTTCCCACTGCAAAAAATAAAATCTCTATTCTTTTTTCCCTACAGAAACTGGTATAGGAAAACGTTTCTTTCTGACAGGAACATAGGCTCAGTTATGCAAAGTACAACAGGAAGAATTACTTAGGCTCCTCACTCTTCTCCAACATTTGCATTCAATAATGCATTCCCAACATTATTTTTGTAGTTTCTACCATCACTGGAGCTTTCTCTGTTGAAAATCCTCCTGAATGAAATAAAGAGAGCAGATGAATGAATGAAACAGATTAGGATGTTATTTCCTTCTTTTGTTAGTTGCAAAATGTACCATATGGACATATCACAATGCGCCTTGCAGTAATTTGAATCTCTGATAAAGTTGGTGGTTTTTGTTTTTGTTTTTTTTTAAAGAATGACATAAAGTATTCATGATGAATGAACTCTGAGCATTAAGTGATGAATGAGCTGAATAACCATCCCTTCAGAAGTTATATCATTGCTAGTAACATAAGCATCTAAGTTCTGTTTAAGTGACTCATACTTCAGGTTTTTTGAACAAATGTAATGCTTCTATAAAATCTTACAGAGAAGTAAAACCTACACATTCCAGTGTTTACATATGAACAGATTTGAAGATTTTCAAATTAAGATGTTAATCAACTCAGAGTTTCCTGAGTGAGGAAACTAAACCAACTTTGCTTTGGTCTATAAAAATACTTCATTACAAATTTGAGTAAATGCTATCATTGCTTAAGAATATTGCTAAAATAGGGGTGCCTGGGTGGCTCAGTCAGTTGAGCAACTGACAGACTCAGGCCATGATCTCACAGTTTGTGGGTTTGAGCCCCACAGATCTATGTTGGGCTTTGTGCTGACAGCTCAGAGCCTGGAGCCTACTTTGGCTTCTGTGTCTCCCTCTCTCTGCACCTCCCCAGCTCGCACTCTGTCTCCCTGTCTCTCAAGAAACTAAACGCTAAAAAAATAAAATTAAAAATAAATATTACTAAAATAGTACTATTAAAATCTTGTGGAACACACTACTTGACCAACTATATATATTAAAGATTTATTGAGCTCCTTGATTTTACTAACCAAATAAAATCTGAGTCATAAAAACAAAAGTAGAGATGCCTCAGTGGCTCAATGAATTGAGTTTGATTTCACATCCAGTCATGATCCCAGGGTCATGGGATCAAGCCCCACATCAGGTCTCCACACTGAGCGTGGAGACTACTTAAGATTCTCTCTCTCCCCCTCTGTCTCTCTCCCCCACTCATGCCCTCTGTCTGTTTCTCTAAAATAAAAAAAAAAAGTATGGGGTACCTGGGTGGCTCAGTCAGTTCAGCTGCCGACTTGGGCTCAGGTCATGATCTCACAGTTCGTGGGTTCGAACCCCACCTCGGGCTCTGTGCTTACAGCTAGCTCAGAGCCTGGAGCCTGTTTCAAATTCTGTGTCTCCCTCTCTCTCTGACCCTCCCCTTCTCACGCTGTCTCTCTCTCTCTCAGAAACAAATAAAAAACGTCAAAAATTTTTAAAAAATAAAATAAAAAAGTAAAATTTAAGGAAAAAAAGACAAGAGTAACTGCCCTGACTTTTCAGGTATTACAACATAGACCCGGATGTCAGAAATACACACATAGGACATTTGTATATTAGAGATCACAGGTTTCGAATAGACAAAAAGTTAGAAAGAAAGAAAGAAAGAAGGAAAGAAAGAAAGAAAGAAGGAAAGATAATGAAAGGGGTCAGCATAATCAAAGACACAGACAATATAGAAAATCGTGAACAATGAAAAGAAGAATGCACATATGTTACAAATAAGGCCAGTATAATTACTATAGTTCAGACTCAAATACAGTTTCTGCTAATATGGTGGGCTAAATAAGTATTTAGAACAATTTGCTGAAAATAACTAGTAATGCAGTATATATATTTTTAAAATGTTTTTAAAAGTAAACTGAAAAGAATAAAATAAATTCTCAAGTGAAAAAAATCTAATTGAAAATGAGAACCTAAAGAGGTAAGCAGAATACTGAAGCCACCTTTCACCCTGAGATCATTTGCCTGGTTAAATTAAAGCTTCAATTTTTATAGCCCCACGAGGTTTTATAGGTTGTAACTCCAAAGAGATAAACTTTTAGTGTAACAGCCAACCCAAAATAGCCCTCTATCCACAACTCCAGAGGCTTGCAAGAAAACTTGTGTATCTCAAAACCTAACGCTGAACAAAGAGGAGAAATCACCGCTGAGAATTCAGAACCATAAGCAAACCCTCGCCAATGTCTGCATGACAAATGTGCACTGCCTCAGTGTTTGGAAAGCTTCACGTTAAAGATTAAAATTAGATATTTGGGACAGAAGTCCCCCTAGTTATCAGAAAGAGGCATATGGAAATCCTTTCCAAAAAACAAACAAACAAAAATCTCTTGTTTTGAAGAAAATCACCTCATAAACAAAAACTAAAACCAAAAGGAAAAAAAGACACCATGATTGAGAACCAGCAGGAAAAGAATAGAATTTAAAAAGGACTTCTGATAAAGAAGGACTTTAAGACACAGACTATGAAATAATTAGGTTTAATATTTTAAAGAAACTTTTAAAGTCAGAGAAATACATTGAGTTGGACAAGGCATATTTAAAATAAAACAAGTGTAATGTGTAGATGTGAAATTTAAAAATCACCGGATAAATGTAATAACACATAAATGAGGAGAGAATATGTCAACTAGAAAATACATATGAAGAAATTATCCAGACTATAGTTAGTGAAAAGGACAAAGAGATAAAAATTTTTAAAAGAAGGTTAAGAGACAAACAGTTGAAGCAAAAAAGCTTTACTACATCTATCTGGAGTTCGAAAATGAGACACAGATAGATGAGGTAATATTTAAAGGAATATCAGTTGAAAATTATCCAGAATCATAGAAGCGCTCTAATCCACAAATTCAAAAAACCCAACAAAACCACACTTAGACACCTCATAGTAAACCTGCTGAAGATCAAAGCAAGGGAAGGATATTAAAAGAGGCTAGAGAAAAAAGACCAACTCTTTTTCCATCAAAGGGGCAACAGTTTAGACTAACAGCTGGCTTCTCCTTGGTAATTACACAAGTCTTAAATTAGAGCAGTGTTTAATATGTTGCAAGAAAATTATAGAATTATGTACCTAGTAAAAATATCCATCAAAAACAAAGACAATGGGGCACCTGGGTGGCTCAGACAGTTGAGCCTCCAACTCTTGATCTTGCAGTCACGGGATTGAACTCCGTCTCAGGCTTCATGCTGGGTGTGGAGCCTGCTTAAGATTATCTGGCTCCCTCTTCCTCTGCCCCTCCTCCATTTGTGCACACACACACTCTTTCTCTCCTTCTCTCTCTCTTACTCTCTTTTGCTCTCCTCTCTCAAAAAAAAAAAAGCAAAAGAAGACAAAATAAGATATTCTTATAAAAACAGAATCCAAGAATATTTATGCTCAGCTGTTATCACTAAAATTTGGTAGGATGCATTTCAAGGAGAAGGTAAGTGATCCTAGAAAAATGGCTGGGGTGCTGAGAAGAAATGATGACCACAGAAATCAATGAGCACAGTGAAGAAAAACCTAGTTGAAATTACGGTAACAAAAAAAGAATGAAAGAAGCTATAATAACAATGTGTTATAGAATAAGTAAGATGATTAAAATCTAAAACCACCAAAAACTAAGAGGGGGTAAACAGGATTAACATGTCTAAAGTCACTTATATGGCCCAAGAAAGCAAAATAAGTAATAATTAAATTGAGACTGTTGTAAGTTAAACATGCATACTATCATTACAAATAAAAAATAAAAATGTAGTGTATGATTTCTAAACAAGTAGATGAGAAAACAAAGAAAAATTAATCAACTAATCTAAGGAAAGAAAGAGAAACATATTAAAGAAGTGACAGAAAGCTCAAAATAAAATAGTACCAAATATTATATATCAAAATTATTTTAAATGTAAAAGGACTAAAAGCTCCATAAATGCTCCATTTAGAAGACAGATTGTTTCAGAATGGATTTTTAAAAAAGGAATGCTAAATGCTATTTAAGAAAAACACATTAGAGACTTCCACTTTCAGGAGTATGTAGGAAACTTACTTTTCCCCACTCCCACTAAGTACAACCAAATAGTTGGGGCATTATATATAAAACAAACATAAGATGACCCTGAAAGATGGAGAGAAGAAATGCAAATCAACTAGGAACCTTGAGAGCCAAGCAACAACACAGTGGTGTGTCCTCCGGTTTTCTTTTTGCTTTGCAAATCTCAGACTTGTTTCTGCAGAAGCTGGGAAGCTTGAAACACCAATGGGGCACACAAAACTCCAACAAAAACTTGCTTCCTTTAGCCAAAAGAAAATGGAATCTACTAAGAAAGAAAACTTTCATTGTTTTTAAGTGTATTTACTTTGAGAGAGCACAAGTGGGGAAGGGGCAGAGAGAGAGAATCCAAAGCAAACTCATGCTGTCAGCATGTGATACAGGGCTTGAACCTATGAATCACGAGATCTAGACCTGAGCCGAAATCAAGAGTCAGACACTTAACTGACTGAGCCACCTACGCGGCCCATGAAGAAAGAAAACTTTTAGACAATTATTCAACTCTGAGCATCCACCACAGCAAAAACTGGAACCCCACCCAGACAGCAAAGGCAGAGTCAGGAGCCTAGATGTGCACCCTTACCACTCTGTATATAATGAGGTGCTCTGACCTGCCCACCCTTAGAGGTGGTGTCAGAGAAGATCAAATAGGCACTACGACTTCATCCTCACTGGGTGGGAAGGAACTCCCACTCTGCAATGTCAACAAAGATCACATGAAAAGCCTGGATACTTCCATCTCCTTGGAACAGCAAGGCACTGGAGAGGGGTTAGAGGAGTCCTAGCAATGAGTTAAAGATTTTCACCACTGCCCATCTACCTGACATGGGGAGCAGCAGTAAGTCACTCCTATCCCTCCCAGCCAGGAAGCTACTGTTGTGGACCTGAAAGGAAGCTAGAGCTCTCACCCCTGACCCAAAATGAACAGGCCAGGCCACTCTCCACCTCCACTTCCCCTATCAGAGAGATGTCAGAAAAGATCTGCTGATCAAACAGATGGTCTAACAGTTTAATCTCATAACAGAATACCCAAAAAGTATACATTTCAATTCAAAATCATTCATCATACCAAAAGTCAGGAAGATCTTAAACTGAATGAAGGATACATCTACAACATAAAAATATAGAAAATCTAAATGTAAAAAGACCAGAGGAAAAAAGACACAGCAAGTAAGAATTAACCAAAAGAAAGCTGGTTTGGATATCTAATGAACTACAAATACAAATGAACTTTAAGGCAAGAAGTTCTGTATAAGATAAAGTGGGTCATTTCATCTAAAATTTTCAATTGAACAGGAAGACAAAATTTTAATATTATCTAATTATACAGCCTCAAATCACCTAATAATACAGCCTCAAACATTACAAACATTGTCAGAACTAGCAGGAGAAATGAAAAATACAGGTCTATATGTTAGCACAGCCAGCTTCTCTAACTGAAATCCCTGCACAGCCAATTTAATTCAGCAAGCAGCCTCGTTTAATTCAGGAGAAAATGAGTTATCAAGTGTTGAAGAAGCTTTTTCCTAAAAGAAATATGGTTTCTTGTCACATCAGCCACATGTACATCTCTTCTACTCTTCTGGCGCTCTGAGGAGGTGTTTTGAGGTGTCAAATTGACTGCAGCCTTTCTCTTGTGGAGGCAGGGGTGGGTGAATTGGGAATAAAAACGAGCATCATGGAAATCCACCTGTGCCCAATGCTCACTGCTACAGAGTATGGAGCTTAGTGAAACTCAAAAAAAAAAAAAAAAAAAGCATCAGACATTTCCATGAATATGAATAACATCTGTTAAGATTATGGCTTTTCCTACAGAAAACACAACAGTAATGATTATGGAATGCTCCCATTAGAATACTCCATGAGTCACTCACTCAGAAGCAAATAAACCTTGAACACCCAAAGTTATCTAAAGCATAATCCCATATTACTAGTTCTTGCCATTATGCTTTCCTAGGGTTGCCTAGGCTCTCCCATGAGCAGTAATAAAAACACCCTAAAGAGAACCATACCTTTTCCTTTCCCTGGGAGTAGTTCAAATGACAGCATCAGAGAAACAAAGAAAAGGTTCTCTTTACCAACCACTAGTCACTGAAGACAGTAAGGGGTCAGCCAACAGCTTCCATCACCTGATCTTAAACAGTCTCAGAGGCAAAAGCTGAATGGAACAATCCTTCAGCTATCCAGTAGACTGTTAACAGAGACCGTATCTCTAGGAAGGACATCAGAAAATCCCCCAGGGTTTTCTCTCTGCTCTTACTGCCCTCCTTGTGAACACAGCTCTCACCTGCAGGTGTGAGGGGCCGACTGCTTGGCATGCTGCAGCTCTCAAACATACCACCAACAGGGGGCGCCCAAGGAAAAGTCAGGACCCTAAATAAGACTGCCAGGGCTCAAACACTCTCTTCAAGGGCAGTCATCTACAATCTACCTTTTACTAATCACCAAGACTACACATCATTAAGGAAATTCATGAGATACCAGATAATAAGTGAAGAAAGAGGGGGTCTACCCTTGCCGGCATGATTCCAACGACAAGCAAAGTTGAAACCAAGCCTGTTTGACACGTTTCTCTCTCAGCATCATTACCAGGAAACCACGGGAGAAACAAATGTATTGTTAAAGGATTTTCTTTTAAGTCTAAAAGTATCGATCACATGGATTGTACATAGTCTTCTTTACAGAAAGACCTTTTATCCCAGGCTATAATCTAAAAGACCTAAAACTTCACTGCCTGCACTGTTGGAAGCTTTTCCATTGAACCACATGCTAAAAAAAAAAAAAAAAAAAAAAAAAAAAACCCTCTACATTTTGGTTTTCATCTTCTCAGCAGAGCAAATTATCCCATCAGCCTGTGGAGAAGTGGGAGGTTATTGTTCATGAAACTATGAAAGAGCATAACCCAACAATGCAAATGAGAAGCTTAAAGTCGGCTTCACCATTTAAAGCTTATCCTGGAAAATACTCATTCTCAGAGAAAAGAGTGGGAAAAAATACACTGCAGCCTTTATATAGAAAGTTCTGAGAAGCATATTAGCACTGTATTTAAGGGAAGCAAGAAATAGCTATTCAACTCACTACCTCCCTCCATCATTCCAAGGCCAGTTTTTAAGGACATTTTATTATGAGACAAAATGAATGTTTTCTACCTGTCTGACCTAGAGAGGTATGTTAGTCTATACTTCTATAGTTTCTGCCTAGAATGTATTGACTGAAGGCTATAAAATAATCACTGACGGACATAAGTTTTCCAGTATGCACACACTCCATGTGTGCTGCTCTAGTAGTCATCAGTAGCACCTACTTTAGTCAACAGAGGCCTTCTGTTAAGAAGCCGATGTGCCAGCTAGAAGCAAGGTGCCAGGAGGAGAGTGGAGAAAAAAATCATTTCAGTTTCCTGGGTAACCTCTGGGTGTTCCATAAATTCCCCCTGTTTTTCAAAGACAGTGAACAATTTATTTACTCTTAGACCATTCACATCCTGTGGTAGATCTTACCTGGTCTATTTCATGTTTTTTGAAAAACAGTATAATGCAAGCCTCAAGATACAAGTACATGAAGGGAGAATCTTCACCCTTTTAAAACCAAGTGTATTGAGAAGAGCTTTGCATGTGTTGACCAATTAAGGAAACCAGGAGACCACTTGGAATGCCTTAGTTATTGTAGGACAAAGGAGAAAGTCATATAAGGCCCAGAGACCTACAGCAGGCTCAGAAATAATGGATTGTTAGAACGCTTTCCAGGCCTACCTTAAGTAAGTGCCTCTATGAGCTACCTCCCAGATAGCTTCATCCTCTGCAATATGGTTTATCATAGTTCCTAAATTCCAATAATGTAATTATGTATTAAGATGTCTATTCCCTCCATAGGCAAAAACTCACAAAAACAACCCTTGACTTACTTGTGCATATATCCCCAACACTGAGCACAGGTTCCACTATTCAACAATTCTGATGAAAGAATTAGGAATATTTCTTTGTAGATCTCTAATCTAAAAGAACTAAAATATCTCTTTTTGCTCCTAGGTCACTTGACAGGGCTTATGAATAGTCACATACATATGTTCATTAGATCCATTCTAAACATAGTTACCAACCTCAGGTGGCCTTTGGTGATAACCAGCTGTTCTGTCACTTTTCTCATTCCTTGGTCCATCTCTAGCTCCTTCGCAGGAGTTTCAAACTTTCAATATTTTAATCTTCTCCTAATCCCCCTAAAATCAATTCCACAGTCTTAGTGCCAATAAATGTCATAACATTCTACTAAAAAATAGACACCATCATGTACAAATGTCTTCCACTTCTTTCTTTTTTACATCCTTATCTTAACTCTATACTCTTCCTTTTTTCATTTTCCCATTCTCAGACGAAAACGTCATACGGTTTCCAACGTGAATCACCTATAAATGGATTCCCTTCTTTTCAACCTTGCCTGGGATTTCTATCCATCAGTTAGCCACATCATTCTTGTACCTTTGTTTTCTCTGTCTTCACTGAGAGTTTGGAGACAAGAGATCTTTCTAGCTGTATCATCACTTTCAAGCTACATAACCACAGACAAGATCTCTAACTTCAGTTTCCTCATCTGCAAAATGAGAATAATAATCCATGCCTCACAAGACTTTGGAGAGTATTAAATGAGATACAGTACATAAAGCAGTCAGCCCAATGCTTGGTACATATGCTCACTCAGTAAATATACAGCCTTTTCCTTTCTTTCATCCCCATCCAAAATAAAATCATTTCTAAGGACTCTGCTTCCCAATCTTGATTATAACATTTTTCTTTTTTTCCCCTTCCTTCCAAACCCTAAATTCTGTGCCCAGAGTTCCTCTCCTCTCACTCACTCCTCAGCCCACTACAATCTGGCTTCTCCCCCATAACTCCACTAAAACATCTCTCACATATGAAAACCACTCCTAAATGCTTGGAATTTCACAGATTTAAATTTTTTTCTGAAAAAGTCAAAGAATGAATCATGGAACAAAAGATGGGATGAACACATGAATAGATGATATTTTCCCTGGTTGATCTTATCTACTTTCACGGCTTTAATTTTTACCCATGTTTGATGATTTCCAAACATACCTCCTGAACTCTATCTCTCTCCTAAACTCAACTATTTATGTAATTCAAGAGCTTTCTCATACTCTCTACCTGAATATATCATGAGACATAACAAGACTTAGTCAAGAATCTACCCAACTGCACAAGTTGGAAACTCCAGCAAAGCCAATCCCCATAAAGCCTCCTTCTTCTTATTAGACAGAGCTACTCAGTCACTGTCTAGTCAATTCTATATTCAAAATATCTCTCAATATTAATCAAGTCTCTGGAGAAGAAGGCTTTTTAAATGTTAACTATATGTACTAAGACTTAAATATTTTTTAATGTTTTATTTATTTCTGAGAGAGAGAGAGAGAGAGAGAGAGAGAGAGAGAGAGAGCAGGGTGGGGTCAGGGAGAGAGGGAGACACAGAATTGGAAACAGGCTCCAGGCTCTTACTGGCTGTCAGCACAGAACCCGATGCAGGGCTTGAACCCATGAACCATTAGATCATGACCTGAGCCGAAGCTGGCACTTAACCAACTGAGCCACCCAGGTGCCCCTAAACGTACTAAGACTTAACCACCTATAAGGACAACCACACTAACTTAAATAACCCGCATGCCTTTTTTCTTTACAGTGTGAATGTGTGGGCTTTCCAGTATCCCCAACCTGCCAAGGAAGAGCTTTACATGCACTCAGAAACCATCTGCAGTTTTCATTCTTCCCTGCATTAACTTCTCTCAATAGATGTGTCAATCAGCAGTGATAATTATAAAACACCTAAAGGTAGCATCATGGACAGGCCTCATGCTTAGAATGTTCTCCAAGTTTTCCAAAGCCACATTTTTGAAGACATCAGGCAGTATCATATTTTATGTACAAATTAAAACATGGGCTTCCACCCCATTCAAGCTGCATATTGTCTCCTGGACTGGGAGCAGAATTACCCCAGCTTGTACCCAGCTGTTATCTTACAGCATCTTTCATAAATCCAACCCATCATCTTCCTCATCCTTTACTCCCTAGAACTACCACCCAGTCCAAAAAATCAAGGAGAAAACCAGTGATATGAATTCTCTCAGCTGGACCAATCAGTGAGCTGGCATCTCTGCCAGGCAATCTTCTCATTCTTTGTCTAATCAATTCCCCAAGTGACAATAAATATCAGCTCTAATAAGTACATGCTTGATAAAAGATGTGACTCCACAACTTTTCCAACCACCCAAAATCAGAATCCTAGTTCAGGTTACCTAGAATGCCCTACTATGTTTATTTGAGGCCTGGATACATGGAAAAGAAGAAATAGAAAATGAAAAAATATTCTCAATATCATTAGGTCCTTTGCATTAAAAAAAAAAAGAATTAAAGGAAACCGTGTGGATGTATGTGTTTGTGTGTGTGTGTGTGTGTGTGTGTTTCCATATACATGGAACAATATTACAGAGGGTTAATCACATTACAATAAATTCAAATAGATAAGAACACTAAAATCCCAGTGCATAAGTGGACAAAGAATGTAAACAAATTATTTACAAAGATGAAATTCAAGTATCTAAACAAGATGTAGGGAAATATTCAGACTCACCATTAATAAAAAGATTATAATTTAAGACAACAATGATATAATTTTTATCAGATTACTAAGTTTTTTTTTAAGCATCCAATGATCTTAGATGAAATAATTTCCCCATATACTGCTTCTAAGGTTCAACCATCCCAGGAAGTAAGAACTAGCAATATGTTATCAAGAATCTTATAAGTGCTAATTTCCATCCTTGTTCTTCTGTGAAAATATCCCAAGAAGATAACCATAAATTTAAAAACATTTATGCAAGCAAAGGGTTATTTATTTCAGTATGTTTTTAATAATAACCAAAAAATCCAGAAACAACATGAAAGTCCACCATTAAGTAATTGATTAAATATGTTATGGTACATCTACTGATGGAATATTATGATATATTATGGAATATGAAATCTCTGGTTTTGAACTATATGAAAAAATAAATACAATGTAACATTTCCTTTAAAAGTAGAATTTGTAATTTTTGTATAATATGAGCTCAACTAAAAACCACTCACAGAAATCTAAAAGGGAACATTAAAATATTAAAGTGATCGACATAAAAGTGTGGAATTATGAGTGACTGGTATAGAAAGGGGGAACTTTATCCTCTGTCATACTTTGAAGTTTTCTATACAAAGGACCCTAATGGGAAAAAGATATAAATTAGTTTTACCTATAAAATTAGTAAAGTACATACAAGGTATGATGATCAATGCTAGTTTCTATGAGAAACTTTAAAAAGATTTGAAGGAAATGTGCCTAAATGCTAATGGCAATTACTTCAACAACTTGGTATTAAGAATTTTCTTTTCCAAATTCTTGCCACTGTTCTACGTGTATTAGTTTTCTAGGGCTGCCTTAACACAGTACAAAAAACTGGGTAGTTTACAATGACTAAATTAGTCTCACAGTACTGGAGGCTAGAAGTCTAAGATCAAGGTGTCTGCAGGACCATGTGTTCTGTGATGACTCTAGGGAAGAATCCCTCCTTGCCTCTTCTAGCTTCCAGTGTTTGCAGCCATCCTGAGATTTCTTCCACTTGTACATGTGTCACTCCAGTCACGTGACCATCATCTCCCTGTGTGTCTTCACTCCATCTTCCCCCTGTTCATGTCTGTCTCTGTGTCCAAATTTCCCCTTTTTATAAGTACACTGGCCATACTAGATGAGGGCCCATCATAATGACCTCATTTGAACTTGATTATCTTAGTAAAAGCTCTATCCCCAAATAAACTCACATTTTGAGGTACCAGGGAATATGATTTTAAAGTATCTTTTTGAAAGGATACAATTTAAAAAAAAATTTAATGTTTATTTATTTTTGAGAGAGAGAGATACAGAACCCAAGTTCTGAAGCAGGCTCCAGGCTCTGAGTTGTCAGCACAGAGCCCGATGCAGGGCTCAAAATCACAAACCACAAGATCATGACCTGAGCCAAAGTCAGACACTTAACTGACTGAGCTACCCAGGTACCCCAAGGATACAACTTTTTTAAGTTTACTTATTTATTTTGAGGGAGACAGAAAGAAAGAGCAGGGGAGGGACAGAGGGTGAGGAAGAGGCAATCCCATGCAGCCTCCGTGCTGTCAGCACAGAGCCTGACTCCAGGCTCAGTCTCAAGAACCTTGAGATCATGACCTGAGGGGAAATCGAGAGTCAACTGCTTAACCCACAGAACCACCCAGGCACCCCTGAAGGGGTTCAGTTTAACTCATAACACCAAACTTACCAAATTTGATCAAAAGGCATGCATTACAATGATAATGAGGAGAAAGTATAATAATAATTAACCAGCTTCGTCTCCAAATGGCTTTCAAATCCATTCCTTCTTCTCCACTCCTACTATGTATGTTCTCTGCTGCCCTGGATCCCATCATCCCAACCTCAATCCCAGGCTTACTATATTCATATCCCTACTGGTCTCCTTTGCCTCTAGTTTTCCTTCACTCTGTCCAACTCTCTCACTGTTGCCAGATTTCTCCCATTTTGTCACTCCTCTGCTTAATAATTCTTATAAATCTGAAAGGTTCATAAGATTAAACCCTAACTCTTGAAACATGAGTTTATAATGTAACCCTATCCTCTTTTCTAACTTCAACTCTCACAATTTCCTACCCATAACACTCTGTTTTCCCCAACCCTATAATCTAGATTTGCTCCACTGCATACAATTTCACAGACATAACAATCTCACATCTTGGTTTGTAGACCCCTGTGCTTTTGACCTCATCTATTAATTTATCTGAGAAATCCATATTAGGTACCCACACGTGCCAGTCATTATAGTTGGAATTTTCCATTTAAAAATAAATCACACCTTTCACCTTCCAAAATCTCAATTTAGTAGAGTCCATCAGGCATACATAAATAGTAGGTTCTAAAATACGTGTAGGTGCTGTTATAAAATCCTGCACGAAGTACCAAAAGGGCAGAAAAGTGGAGGGGGTCAATTTTACTAATGACTTGGGAATTATTTCAAACCAAAGGCACCCCAGATTGTTAAAAACATGAGCAGGTGTTCCAGTGTCCTGCCCCCTCTCATCTACTCCAGCTGGCTGATGAAATCCTACTCGTTCTTCAAGGACTAATATTCCCAGGCCTCAGGAAACCATTCACCTGTTACTCTTTGATCAGTGAATTGTTCAAAACATGTTGCTGTTGGCACCTCTTTGCCTTTGCTATGAGATTAGACCAATGTCTGCTCTCCTACTGGCCCACGCCATGCCAAATTGGCACATTCAGCATGACCTTCATGCTACTGGTCTTTATACAAGGATCCCTATTATTTATAAAAGGCCTTATACCTTTCCAGAGGCGTTTTCTCACGTTATCTTACTTGAACTGCATTTGCAATTTAGGCATATGCGATTATTTCCATTCTACAGATGGGTAAATCCACACAAATGGCGAAATGGCCTGTCCTGAGTTCTGCCGTGACGGAGTGAACTTCAGTGTCTGGGCAAGAAAGAACATGGGTGGCCTGTTCTTGGAGGGTACATTCTTCCAGGGCACTGCCCTTTCCAACAGCACATGGAATCCATCATTGCCCTGTCATCTTTTTTCAAGCAATGCTTCAGTTTCTAAATTCTCTTTCATTCACTGTAACTGCAGTACAGACTTATGTAGACGATGACTAAATGTCTTCATACCTCGGCTGTGTGAAAGCACCACACTTATGTAACGAAAGCCACAACAACAGAAAAAATGAAGATGATTCCAAACCTCCTGGTGTCCCATTTTGGGTCACTATTAGCTATAATCCTCCAGTGACTGCTCTTTGCCTGACT
This sequence comes from Proteles cristata cristata, assembly GCA_017311185.1. NCBI lineage: Eukaryota > Metazoa > Chordata > Mammalia > Carnivora > Hyaenidae > Proteles > Proteles cristata. The sequence continues at coordinate 722,452 of JAESUZ010004037.1, read as the reverse complement.
GCCTTCTATCAGCTCCCATTGATGTTCGAGGTAATCACTAATATATTATCATAGCACCCTTTAGCTATAATGACCTTTCCAATGTTAGTTTTTTGTCCCCATCAATATTTATTGCATTTTACTGCAGCTATTTGCCATTAGGAAACACAAACAGAAATCAATATTAAGATCATTTTCTAGAAGTACTATGTCCTCCACACTGTCACTCCTTAATAAGTGATTTTCAGTAAGCTCAATAGAATCTGCTGCTTCCTAAGACCTCAGTGATAAACTCAGCCCCTGGAAAATGCTTGAATTTTAAAAGCCAATGCACTTCTCAGGGCTGTGTTTATAGTGTGAAACTTCACTTCATGCATCTCAGCCATGCCTATCGAACTTGCTAAAAAAAGATAGTCTCACCTCTCCCTTTCTGATTCAGGCAGACCCATTTAATTATTTCCCCATGAATTATTTCCTTTGTGAGAATGAGGCTAAAAGCTGTCTGGGACTAAAACAAAGCACATCTCTTCCCCAGCACCTGTATTTCAGGACATTTTACACCTTGAAAGCCACCAAATTGTGTCACATCTGAATATCTTACCAGGATCCCAATTCAGAAGTGACACAAGAGCACCTGTGCTGAAAGCTCTGGCCCAGACACCTGCTGAAGGTGCGGGATGGCTCCTGGAGGTGAGCCTGTGCACAACACATGGCAGGGCTGAGTACAGAGCATCTGGTAACACACCAGGTGAGCCTGTGCAGCTGTTATGACATTAATATCAATAAGATGGGGTCTGTAGAGTATTTCATAAAGCTGTGGGAAAAATGAGATGGAGGCACCAGTTGTCAAAGCTTATTAACCTGCCGGGATCTTTCAGATGCGTGGCTAAATAGCCATCAGTAGGCTTGTAAATTCCTCCCATGGTTGCTGCTTTCAGGGGTTTCCCTGATTTAGTGTGTGGCTTCTTTCCCTTTTGTCTCTCTGTCTTTCCACCCTCTTTCCCACCCCCTCCTGACCACTACTTTATTTTTCTTCAGTTTCAAGCAGCTACTGAAATCTCTGCACTGTGGAAAGGGTTCTCCACCAACAAACAAGGAACGTGGGAAGCAAGACTCAGAACCTGGGCGACCAGGAAGAAGGCAGGTAGAGCATACATGGGAGAATAGCACCCAGCAGGCACAAATATGGAGACAGGTTTTTCCTCTGCACAAATTTACTCTCACCTGCCACACATACATCCCACCTGGGAGCCCAGTTGGCCACACAGTGTTAGCAATAGGGCAGAATGGAGCTGCCCATGCTGAACGCCACATTTGCCTCTCTTCCTTCGGGGGCTGGCACCCATCCCAGTCTAGAACATACAGGATTAGGCTGTTGAAACTGGGCTTCCAGGCTGGAGGAAACTTTCAGCTAACCTCACTGTGCTGACCATTGAAGCCCAGCAGGATGCACTACATAAGTTCCCCCAATGGAGGGTAAAACAGATACAGATGAGATGTTCCTGGACTCCTTCCCTGGGCACCCAAATGGACCCCTCCTGTAACAATCACATGAATGGCATTAAATTCCCAGCTGCTGCCCTCCACCAAACAGCCTGTTATGGGTTCAATATTTAGTCATACTGCATGAAACCATCCTATTCCTCTGACAGGAAATTAGTACATTTTGATTTTTCCCCCTATTTTTAAATCTGGGCAATAGAATCAAAGCAAGCTTTAGGAATAATGACTCATTACCTCCCTAAGTGCATGTCCAGGATGCAAAGCCATTCCCAAAGCCCCTAAAAAGCAATTTGGGGTAGGAAAAATGTAAAGATGGTCTAGAGAAATGACTATGTTGTTATTATGCTGCCTGACTTCCTGACTAAAATAGAAGCCGTGCCTAATGCAGTGATGGCAGGTGAGGCAGACGCTTCATGTCCTTTGCATTTGGGAACCTGAATTTAAGCAGACTTTGGAGTCATAAGTAAAAGCTATTTCCCAAACACAATTGATGCACATCACAAGCTCCTCGCCCTCCCGAGGTCATTGTGACTCCATGTTTATTGATGAGTGTGTTTCATCCTAATCAGTATTCAAATCAGAGTGTTTAGCTTATTTGAAACGCAATTTGACATACACTGTGGTTTTAGAAGTTGTTTTAAAAATGAAACCTTTACTAACAGCACAAAAATAACAAGCATGGAGTAACAGAAGGTTTTGCAAAGACTATAGAAAAAAGGGGGGAAGTGCCAGTGATTACTCAGGAAAAATCTTTGAAAAACATTCTGTGCAGAAACAATTTCTGCTGATGTGTCACGTCTTGCAAGTTTTCTATGAGGCATCAGTGTCTCTTTAAAGAAACATTTGTCAGGAAGGGTAAGCTCGAAATGTGTCATCTTAATTATTACATGAATAACCTTCAGATTAAAAATGATTTTTTGATTCACCCACTGAGTGAAATACTTGAAAGCTAACCAAACTTTTTTTTTCTAGCATTACCAAGACTTTCTGCTCCTGTGACTTCCAATCCAAATAGCCTAGCAACACCAGGACAGAGATAACTCTAACAGTTAAACTCTATTCTCTGAACCATGAGAAAAATCAATAAAAAATTGTTGCTGGCGTGATGAGAGTGAGGATAAAGACTGTCACCTGCACGGGTATCACATATGAGCAGGTTAAGTCTCTTGCAGGTATCTGTGATCATGGAAGAATTCTAATGTCCTTCAAGTCCTCTCTAAACTGAGCAATCTAGAGAGAGGGAAACATCTGGAGAAACACTGAAGATTCTTCTGCTGGTTCCTCCCACTGCTATAATCCTAACTTTCCAAGTTGATCTTAACATCCATGAAACAAAGATTGGGAAGATATGTGAATTACATTGGTTCACTGGACTTATATGAAGTCTTTTAATGGGACTGGAAGACATGAGCCACGCAGAAAACATCTGCCTTTAGGACTCTGTAGAGCCCCTTGGCCAACAGCAGACAAGCTTCAGGTGGGGGATCAGTACTACTGTGAACAGGTCTAACCAGTAGATTATAAAGATACTCTATGGCTGCTGGGAGGTGTCAGGGAGCAGGTCTGTATGTGCCCAGGGAATCCTCATGGGAGGGCTGGCCAAGTACAAGGGAAAGGAATCCAACCGCAAACTAGACTGCACCATAACATCCTAGAAAGCTGAAATTGAGTCTCTAACCCAGTTTCTAAAGCTTCCATTAAAAAAAAAAAAATCTAAATGGCAGACAAACAATGCAAGTGTGAACCCACCAAGCCTAGCAAATATGTGGAGACAGGATTGTGAAAGAGCCCTGTGATCTATTAGCAAAAAGATCCAAATAGCTTTGAACTCTCTTAGTTTAGCTTAAAATTCAATACAAATAAGTAATATATCCTGCAATAAATCTTTATTGGTTGTAATATAAAATCATTTGAAAAGTGTTTTTCATAGTATAAACTTTGGGTGTTTATTCTGTGTGCACGGAGGGTAAACAAATGAAGATCCAAGAAGCAGATAAAACTCAATCTTTACCAAAAACATGTGAGGTGAGTGACACATCGATGGTTTAATCTTCTCCTTAACAACATGTTTTGGGAAAAGAAAATAAAGATTCACCATAATGTAGGAAAGTGATTCACAGATCAGTGTTCCTTGAGTGTCATACTGAGACAAAAGGGTTGGTTAAGTAAGTCATAATCATTAGTCTTAGAACACACAGTGCAACTTCAGTTTAGAATCTTAAAGTACTTACAAGTACTTATAACTACCAGCCTAATAGAAGCCTATGAAATATGATTACCTGACTTTGAGGGATTTTAAGGGATCTGGGCCTACAAAGTAGGCAAAACATGACAGACTTGATATTTGCAAAACTGTATGTAGTAGACATTGTTGGATAATTTGAAACTGGTCAATAACACCAACGAGCTCCATGGGTTCTTCCTCCCCCACACCACCCTAAATGAGCAAAAAGTTTAGGTAAAATGTGCAGAATTCCCTCAAGTCCTGACCCTCACTTGCCACCTAGATTGCTGTTCTAAACTCCCCGCCATAAAAGTTCTGCAATCAGCACTAGATGTTACCTAGAAGCAGTAAGCAACCACAGGCAAGCTGTATTTCATTATAATAGAGGTATCTGTTGTAATGTAAGCTATCTGTTGTAATGGCTTTTTGGTATATGTTCACATATGAACTGACATTTAGGTTTATTTCTCTCTTTTTTTTTTTTTTTACAATTAAAACATCACTCCACTGAGTTTACCTTTCTTTAATTATCTCTTTAGCATGAAAAAATTTTAATGAGACTGAACTGCTACATATAAAGCGATGAACATTTTACACTTTGAAACCTTCTAGAAGACTTGTTCCCATTTAGTCTCCCAATAACAGTCCATAAATTTGAACGTTTTCACATACCCTTATCTCCAAATTTTTTTTATGCAGGAGACCTTTTTACATAAATATAATGGCCATTTTTATGTCTTATTTTTTGAATTGCCTGTTCATGTGCTCTATCCATTTTCTTTTGAAGTGACAGCCATTTGCTTATCAATTCCAAAAACTTGTCGTAAATTAGTAATATTAATGCCTTGTCACATGTAATGCAATATTTTCCCAGTTTATCATTTGTTATTTAATTGCAAATACATTTCACATTTATTATTGAACTATACAGAAAAACAGTTTGGGCATCTATATTTTTTAACAAGCATCTCAAATGATACTTATGATCATAAAAGTTTGGGAAATAATTAGAAGAAAGACATGAAAGCTATTTGTACCTATAAAAGACCACTACTATGGAAACTTAGTTTAAATTATTTTTTTCTATTTTGAAAAACCCAAGTTGTGGACAATCCTAGACATAAAGATTTAAAACTACTTTCATGTAGCAACTAACAGGGAATTTAAACACCATCTGGAATATAAGGTGAGCTGTGATGAGCTAGAATTGGTTCGTATTTGGCCCATGAAAGTTGGCTGTTAAATATTTAGGAATCTTACAAGCTGATTATTAAATATAGTCATTATTAAAGATGATATTTTAGGGGCATCTGGGTGGCTCAGTCGATTAAGCATGACTTTGGCTCACTTCATGATCTCACTATCCGTAGGTTTGAGCCCTTGCGTTGGGCTCTGGGCTAACAGCTTAGAGCCTGGAGCCTGTTTTAGACTCTGTGTCTCCCTCTCCCTCTGCCCTTCCGCTGCTCATGCTTTCTCTCTCTTTCTCTCTCTCTCTCTTTAATAATAAACATTTAAAAAAGATGATATTTTATAACCTTTTAAGTCTTTACATGTTTATTTATTTTTGAGAGAGCGAGCGAGTGAGTGTGAGTGGGGAAGGGGCAGAGAGAGAGGGAAAGAGAGAATCCCAACCAGGTTCCATGCTGAAAATGGAGCCTGACTTGGGCTTGATCTCGACTGTGAGATCATGATCTGAGCCAAAATCAAGAGTCGGACACTTAACAGACTGAGCCATCCAGGTGCCCCATCAGTGAATTATATCAAAACAAAAGTGGTAATACTCAGAAGTCATCAATTCCTAGTTATTTTAAAATATTTTACTATCATGTATTCTTGAGGTTATTTATACCTATTGTATCCTTGCTGGAAATACTACTACAGTACATCCCTTCTAACTCTGCTTTCAGTCATGTTACATTGGCGGCTCAAAATAAGCCACAGTGTGAACATTTACAGCAAGGAAATCAGTAAATGCAACAAGTCTTGACTTGTTGTTTGCTGAATGCCTACACAAGGGTTGGCAAATGTTTTCTGTAAAGAGCCACATAACAAATAATTTAGACTTTGCACCCCACGTAATCTCTGTCACAACTACTCAATTCCACTGTTGCTGCATAGACAGTATATAAATGAATGGGCATGGCCAGAATTTCACCAAGAGTGGATCAGGCGGGGCCTGAGAGTTGTAATTTGCTGAACTTTGAATTAGACTTAAGAGAAATGTATTTGTCAGGGCACCTGGGTGGCTCAGTCGGTTAAATATCCTACTCTTGGTTTTGGCTCAGGTCATGATCTCATAGCTCATGGGTTTAAGCACCAAGTCAGGCTCTGTGCTGGTAGTGCGAAACTTGCTTGGGATTCTCTCTCTTTCCCCATCTTTCTCTGCCCCTCTCCTACTTGTGCTGTCTTGGTCTCTCTCAAAAGTGAATGAACTTAAAAAAAAAAAAGGAAAAAATGTATTTGTCTGCTAGGCTACCATAACAAAAACCACAGACTGGGTGTCTTAAACAACAGAAATTTATTTTCTCACAGTTCTGGAGGCTGAGAAGTCAAATAATAAGGGCTGGTAGGGTTTAGTTTCTGGTGAGACCTTTCTTCCTGGTTAGTAGACAGCCACTTTTCTGTGTGCCCTCACATGGTGGACAGAGAGAGCATGGTCTCTAGTGTCTCTTCTTCTAAGGACACTAAACAGTATCAGGGACTCACCCTTGTGACCTCATTTAACCTTAATTACCCCCTTATAGACTCAATCTCCAAATACAGTCACACGGGGGGACTAGAGGATTTTCATGGGATACAATTTAGTACACAGTAGAAAGCTTTAGAGAGGGGCACCTAGGTGACTCAGTTGGTTAAGCATCTGGCTTCAGCTCAGGTCATGATCTCTCAGTTCATGTATTTGAGTCTCATGTAGGGCTCTGTGCTGACAGCTCAAAGCCTGGATCCTGCTTCTGATTCTGTGTCTCCCTTTCTCTCTGGCCCTCTTCCACTCACACTGTCTCTCTCTTTCTCTCTCTCTCCTTCAAAAATAAACATTTAAAAAATTTTAATAGAGAAAGTAATATGGTAATAGAGAAAATTATTAAAGCAGATTAAACTTAAAAGTGTGTCAGGTCTATAGCCATTACATGTGAAAAAATATTCTTCCAGTATCTGAAAGCTATTACATAGATCAACAAGGAACTCACTCATGTCACAGAAGGACAAGTGAAATGCCAGCGTGTATCTTCACTGTTGCTCTTTCATCTTCATCATTAATATACACACTCCTGTTGGGACTATACCCATCTATCAATTGTAGTTATGAGTTGATTATGGGGTATGAAACTGACAAAAATCAAAAAAGGTATTTTATGATAATCAATCAGCTCTATGAAATTTCAATTAAAGGGTACTGTATATTATATTATTAATAGTAAATTCCATGCTTTATATCCTTTATATTGTAAAAATATAATTGCTTGCATGTGTGTATTTGAGTGGACAGGTGGTAGGGAAGCCAGTTAAACAGTTGCCAGCACACCACTTTCACAACCCTCTTATTTCGTAAATAAGGAAAATGCATCAAAAGAGATATATCCTATCAGCTCCCCTCTAGATACCTCTTGGTTTTGCCTACACAGTATCTTTCCCTAATTCTATTGGTAAGACCATGATTTTCCTTCAGAAACTGACCTCTTTGAATTTCAAGTGGTATTGATGGGCAACTATGGACGGCATTATCTCTTTGGATCTTTAGACCATCATCATGACTACCATGCAAACATGCAAATATCCTCTGAACACACAAGGATATTGAGGCTCATGACCTACAGATGACTTACTAGATTCTACATAGGAAATGAGTGGTGGGACTGAGCTTGGATCTCAGGTTGCCTGACCCTTTCCTTTTTAACTTTTTAACTGCCTTAGTTGGTGTATCTTCTTGCCTCTAGTGTGACATCTGATTGTTCTGCCTGCCTGTTAACACACTTTGCTTGTTGTATCTACACAAAACTCATCTTGCTTCTGCATAACTCCAAGCCATAGCCTTGGCACTCCTAGACCTCACACTCAGCTCTTCCTCCATCCTCTTCCTCCTCCCTCCTCTACGTGGAAATAATGTGATGACCCTGAAGAACCACGTTGCCCGTTCACTCTTCCCAGGCCCTGAGCTGAGAGTGCATGTAGAACAACAGTTGTCACCCCAGCAGCAAGCCTTACCTTCCGGCATCCACAGCACAGTGAGGCACATGGCAGCGTGAAGGGGCCAAATCAAAGATAACCATTTTCTGATTATACAGATATCACCCCAATTTTCATGAGTCCCCACAACCATAACATGTAAGAAACTCAATTCTAAATTAGAAGCCTTGTGAAGTCTTTGAATAAACAGCTCATAAAGCACAAAGCAAATGAGATTTTTGCTAGACAGTGCCAAGGCATGCACTAATAGAAAAAATCCAAAAAGTCATCCAAATACCCACATAATTATTTTGTGCTGATAAACTCGCAACTTGTCTAGATTTCTCTACTGCCCTAATTTGTTGATTTACTTATTCATTCACTGTATATTCATTAATATTTGTTAAGGGTTTTATATATATATATGTGTACATATATATATGTACATATATTTGTTTCATACATAGGTTTACTCAACAAAATAGTATTAAAACTTATTTATGTGATACTACTGATACTTCACATTTTTATGATTTATTTTCATAAGGAGGAACTGGTGAGTTGACAGACTTAAAGAAAAAAGGAAGGGAACAATGAATAAGGGCAGGAAGGTAGAAGGCAAGTGAAGAAATGAGAAAGAAAATCAATATTTATTTAGCTACCATGTCCCAAGAATTGCAAGAAGCAGTGACATGGGTTCAAGACCTCACTTTGCAGTTTAATAGCCAGATGACTTGAGACTGGCTCAAAGCCTCTCTGAAGCTTAGTGCCTTTAGCTATAAAGTAGAAATAACAAAAATGCCTACTTTTCAAAAATGTGGCAAAGATGAAATGAGATAATGCATATAAAACATGTTTTACAAACTGTGACACAACAAACAATGTTAACTGTGGCTTTTATTATCTGTAGTTCTATTCTTTCTTATTAGCTTGAAATTAAAGGACATGAATTATTATCATAATCTCCTTTATATACATTGGACACTCGAATGTGGTTGACTGATTTGACCAGCAAAGAGAGAATATCAGAACTAGTTCAACCTGAGAAAATATAACATTAGCTAAAGAGGTAGGATCAGCTTTGCATATAGACAAATACCATTGTATTTTTACAGGACTACAAAACTCCCATGAGTTTAAATAACTACCTTTATTTCCTGGTTCCTGCCTAAAATTGTGTTATGTATTTGTCTCCTCAGGTAAAATCTCTAATACCTCTAAAATGAAAATATCTTTGGAAGGGCATCTGGTCCATCATTTCTTTTCAATCATTTCCAAGTCAGATTAATGAAGGATTGGGAAGATAATTTTCATCGATTATCTTATGGGACTCAAGGACACTTGCTCTCCTCAGAGGAAAAGGAGAGAACACTTACTGGGAAGGCTGTTAACCAAAACAACAAGCTGTCTACATCACCATTTTGCTTGCAGTTAGTTTCTAGACCTAATTTCACTACATGTGAGTAATATTCTCTACTTTATGAGTCTCAATACTTCTGGGAATTTCTTAAATTAAGATATATTTCTCATTTGTGTAAGATATAAACTGTAACTAGAGTTTTTTGGGGAAAAATAGGTATTTGCAAGTCCCTCAGTTAGGAGATACCTACTTTTTTAAAAAAAATTATATAAAACTAACTGAAGTGAGAATAGTGCCTGAGGTTTTTAATACAGCCATGGCTATAAGTTAAAAACTTCAGATCTGTCATTGTTACAGGGTTCTCACTAAGTTAAATGCACATTTTAGAACCCTTTTCTGCCCAAACTCTGTAGATGTTAAAACTTGAACCTATTTTCTTATGACAGATCCTACCTATTATCATATGTATATTCATTTATTACTGTTTTCAACTAGTAGAGTTTTTTCTTCAAGCAAAAATGACATACTTAGTGAGAAGCACAAAGAACAATATCCAATAATGTCTGATTGCCAGTATTGACAATAATCCTTTTGACAATGTGTGTGTGTGTGTGTTAAAGAAAGAATATAAAAGCTCTAATATAATAAAGGAATTAAAACTCTAGAGTCAGACAGTCAAATCCCAGTTCTGTTAGTATGAGCTACTTAGCATTAAAGAAGTTTCTTAAATTTTCTATGCCTCCATTTACTCATCTATAGAATGGATATAATAACATTTATTTATAAACTTATTGTGAAATTTAAATGAGATAATTTATATAAAATGATGTATAAAGTATCATTACATACTTGTATTCCAATAATTTTAGCTTTAATATTATTAGAATAGAAAATAAGTGAATTATCTGGGTGGAATGCCTCAAATACATGAACAAAAATATCTTCCAAAATAGCTACTTAATTCCTGCAGTCATGTGAAAAAAAAAAGAAGAAAATATCTCTACCATATCTTGAAATCTAAAAACCATATTTCAAATTGACAGGCTCAATCATGCACTCCTCCAACTATTCAGGATGGAACAAAAGGAGAATGTTAAACACAAGTTAAAAACAGAAGTTACGCCAACTACAACATTTTCTCAAAAAAAAATTTCTTTCAAAACTGCCAAAAAGTTTCATGTGTTGATAATTATGAGAATCTCATAGATCTAGCCATATCAGATCAGAGTCAGAAAATTAATTAATTTATTCCCAATCTTGTCAGAAGTAACATACATCTTTATGACACATTATATATGAGAACTCTGAAGATTCCTGACAGTGATTACTTGATGAATCAGATATTTTTAAAAGAGTTTACACATTTATGAGTAAGATTAACTCAACCTAATTTAGGAATATGCCACTGGGGGTCAAACCTGTTTTAAAAACAAAGGTCATCTCATCTCCTCATAGTTCTCAACTGACACCTTCAGCAGTAGTACCTCAAGGTGCCTGATTGAGTCTGCCCTCCATAAGGTGAAGCTAGCCTAAAATGAGTGGCTTGTGAGTAACCAGCAGGAGTTTTCCAGAGCAGGCAGCCATTCTAGTCTCAGCTGCTACTCAAAAAAGCCAGCCAAGGGAAGGCCCAACTATTCAAATGCACGTCAGCAGTTTTCCTCAGAGAGGCCCCCGGACAACTCAAGTGAATATACAGTTGACCCTTGAAACAACATGGGGATTAGGGATACCACCAAACTTCTGCACAGTTGAAAGTCCACATTTAACTGCTGACTCTTCTAAAACTTAACTAGTAAAAGCCTACTACTGACTGGAAGTCTTACTTATAAACAGTCAATTAAGATATTTTATATGCTACATATATATAATATACTGTATTCTTATAATAAAGTAAGCTAGAGAAAAAGAAATGTTATTAAGAAAATTATTGGGGAACTTGGATGGTTTTGTTGTCTGACTCTTGGTTTCAGCTTGGATCATGATCTTGCCATTTTGTGGGTTCAAGCCCAGCATCTGGCTCTGTTCTGACAGTTCGGAACCTGCTTGAGATTCTCTCTCCTTCTCTCTCTGCTCCTCCCCTGCTTGTGTTGTCTCTGTCTCATGAAAGGAAGGAAGTAAGGGAGGGAGGGAATCATAAAAAGATAAAATACATTTACAGTACTATATTTATAAAGAAAAATCCACATATATGTGGATTCATACCACTTATGGTATGAATGGATCCATACCATTCAAACCCATGCTGTTCAGGGGTCAACTATAGGTGCAGATAAGTGACTCCTGCATTCTCTAGTTCTTTTTTTTTTTTTTTTTAATGTTTTTTTATTTATTTCTGAGAGAGAGAGAAACAGCGTAAACAGGTGGAGGGTCAGAGAGACAGGGAGACACAGAATCCGAAACAGGCTCCAGGCTCTGAGCTAGCTGTCATCGCAGGGACAAATGCGGAGCCCAAACCCATGGGCCATGAGATCATGACCTGAGCTGAAGTCAGATGCTTAACCTACTGGGCCCCCCAGGCCCCCCTGCATTCTCTAGTTCTTATTATAATAGTAATACAATTGTTAAAGAAAATGGAGATATGACCAAGAAAAATGAGTCGTGATATAGGATGCCTTCATATATAGTTACACATTGATAACTGCTTTTCCAACAGTAATGGAATTATATTTTACTTGCTACTTTGCAGCATACTCTTCAATTAACAATTATGTTATCTGTTTCTCAAGTGGATGAATGTCCTCCTATAAGCTAAATGCCCATCTTTAAAAATAAATCTCAAAGTAGTCTACTAGGAATATAAGCCTACAAAGTATTCCAGAGATTTTCTTTCAGAAATTCTAAATCTAAAATCTCAAATGGCCAAGAATTTAGCAAAGGAGGTCCAACTCTATAATGTGATGGTAGACAACACAATGGAACTTCTTTAAATAATGCTGATAAGCTATTCTGGCCAATTGATCACTTCAGTGTATGTGAGATAGCAAAATTCAATGTCTAATAAAATAAATGTTACAATTCAAACAGAAAACATACAAGGAGTACAGTAGGGGCTAAAAAACTACAGAGTCTGTCTTGCCATCCCCCTCATCCAATCACTGAGTTAAGTTTATCTCCAAAGGAATTATTTGATTTTCCCCTGTTTCCCACTGTCATTGCCACTTGCCTTTCTCTGTCTCTCACATCTCTCACCTGGAGTGAGATACAAGGATGTATAAGGGTATAAGGAGGTAGGCCAACTTTCCTTTCCTGTCTCTGTCCTCCAATCTTGCTCTGCTATCCATCTAAAATGCAAATTAGAGCTTGTCATTCCCTGCTCAAAATCCTTGAATGGTTCTCTGAGCCTTTGGGATAAAGGACAAACCGCCTTGCGTGGCAAGGTCACTGTCTACCATCATCCCATCCCAAACTCCTCCTCCTACACAGCTGCCTTGTAGGCAATACTGAATGTCTCTAAAGCTCAGAACATGTCCTGTTGACTCACTCTTCTCCTCTGTATCTTGGCATATTAATTCTCTCTGCCTAAAATGTCTATATAAAAACTCCTACTCACTCATCCTTCAAATTTCAACTCAAATGTTGTTTCTTTTTCTTACCTATTCTTTTTTCTCTGCTCTCATTGTACTTTGAATATATCCATGAGAGCTACTGCTCTCACTTCTTTGTCAGTCTGCATCACTAGTAGACTGTAAAGTACCCCCATCCTAGGATAACGGGGTGTATCTCTTTCCCTTGGAAACAATGGCTAGCCTGAAGAAACTTGAGGAAGGAAAGATGGAATGAAAAAAGGAAAAAAGACAAGGAAGGAGGAAAGGAGGAAAAATATGCTTGGGAAATTAGAGGATTATTTGTTTATCAAAGTCAGATTCTAGGACTAAGAAAAAAGATGGATAAATGGGTAGATGACAGAGAAATGAAAACAGGTAGGTAAGTAGATAAAAGATAAAAAATGTATGAGAAGCAAAATGAGAAGCCCTATACAATCCTGTGTATTAGGATCCCAGGGCTAAATGTCACTTTATGGACCTTTCAGAACTTATCAGAGAAAACCTCTAAAACTTCATACATTGGTCTTTTATTTAGAGGTGGAAAAAGGCTAAATTTTAAACAACAAATAGTAGAAAAAATCTTCCAAGTGTTTTGGAATGAGAATAAAACTGATCACCTCTAAAGAATCAAAGTAAATAAAGTTTAAAATTTTAACAACAAATAGAATCTGATAAAGGATTATCTCACTTTGAGGTATATTATTTATCCTATATATTTCTTACCTCTGAAGAAATATATTTGGAATGAAAAGGATGACCGCATCTTTCACAAGTCTAAAATGATTGTAGGAACACTGTTCTATGTTGAGAAAATAGCCTGGATTTGTAAAGGGAGCTTGTCAATAGAAAAATGGATGTACCTTTCCTTTCTATTTACCAAAATTTCTTCCATTATTAGGATCCAATTTGGCCAAATGGTAAGGATATGTTATATATCTTAATAATCCTCTTTCCTAACACTTCGTTGACTAAAAAAGAAATAACTCTAAGCATTTTAGCCAACCTTGAATTCTGAACTTTACTATTCTGAACTTTTAAATTTAACCTCAGATGTCTCACCAGATATAAGGTAGGAAAATATCATAAAGATATGCACTCTATTTCTAACGATTAGAATATTCAGTTCAAGTCGGGAAATACGGAATCTGGACTTAAGAAGTTTATAGTCTGGGAGGTGAGATATGACATATACATAAATCACAGTAATGAAAGAAAAAAGTTGAATCCATATTATAATAGAGATATAAATAAATGTGGTATAAGACCACAGAAAAGAGAACAACTCATTCCACCTGGAAAGATCATAATTATGCATAAAAATTTATGTGGAAGAAGTCTGTGATTCATTTCACAACCTGATTTGTATGTCAAGACAAGCTCCTATCATTGCTCTTTGTGTCTACGACTCAACTGAGATATTTCTTCCATAAATTTGGTTTGGATGTAAGATGGATGTCAGATGGATGGATGCAGACAGCTCTCAGATACCATTCTCCCTTCCCCATCTGGGTCTATATACTCAAATATGCATAGGGGCTTTAGTTTTGTAGGTAGAGAAAGGGGAATTATCTTTCATATACTTATACATATATCCCTTTCTTAGGGAGGAGAGGAGAAAGGAGAGGAGAATGGTAATTATAGTGCATTTACAGCCCGCCTGGCCTGTGGATTGATTTTAAATTATATTTAACAAACAGAGAGTCAGAATCCGCAGAATTTTTTTTTACTAAGGGACTTACTGTTTCTGGGCAAGCGGTTATAGTGAAAACCCAACAGAATCTTTCAAGAGTAGCTGTGGGCACAAGTAGAGATGCTTTAAGTCTGAAGTTTAAAAGCAAGTAGCCTGGAGTTTGTAAGAATGCCATTCCGCACCTCACCCCCTCTCATTCTGCACCCTTCAGTTGATTCCACCTTGCCCAGAACAAGCCATAGGCTCACCTTTAATATATGCAGAAATGTTTTCAGGGAGGGAAGGATACAGCAGCAATTCTTCGCCTAGTGAATGCTACAGAGCTAGAGAAGATTAGGCAGGATGCCTTATTGGGGCTCCAGCTGACTGAACGATTATAGCTTCCTGCCAAACCCTGCTCTAGAGATGCTGGATTGCTGCAACGCCCTTTGGAGATTGCTAGTTCTGATACTCAGGCCACGGCGCTCACACCTTCTTTTGTAGAGATATGTCCCTGAGGTATGGGACACCAGCTTGACCTCAGAGTCAAGCAGACGTAGGTTCAAATCTCACTTCTAATATCATTTAGCTGAAAGTTTGAGGTCTCAACTTATTTAAACCTCCTCAGTTTCCTCAACTATAAAACAGGGATGATAATAATACTCACATTGAAGGACTTTTATCAAAACTAAATGAAGCAGAGTTAGATAATACCTAGATAATTCCTACATAGAAAAAAAAGATACACTAAGGGATAGTTAGTCTTACTAGCATTATTGTTTTATACGTGTTAATAGTCATTAATTATAAAATAATTGCATTTCCTCATGCTGACATTTTAACTCATTAAGTATAAATTTTTAGGGGCACCTGGGTGACTCAGTCAGTTAAGAGTCATGCTTCAGTCAGGTCATGATCTCACAGTGAGTACAAGCCCTGCATCTGGTCCTGTGCTGACAGTTCAGAGCCTGGAGCCTGCTTCAGATTGTGTGTCTCCCTCTGTTTCCACCTCTCCCCTGCTCTTGCTTTGTCTCTCCCTTTCAAAAATGAATAAACTTTTAAAAAATTAAGGTATAAATTCTTAGAGATGAAAGCTAACCTTTCAATTACCTCATCCAGCCCTTTATTTTACAAATTAAGAAAATGTGGCCCAGAACAGTTTCCCAAAGTCATACAGATAATTGGTAGGAAAGCAAAGAAGGAACTCACGGGGTCTATTGTACTTTCTATTCCAGGTTTTGTGCCTCTTCTAAGAGATAAATCAGCTTTTAATGTATCTTTTCACACTTAGAAACCATGAATTTTTGTGAACAAAATAAATCCAGGACCCCTTGTGGCTCAGGCTCACCTCAAAGTCACATTCAAAGCAGCACAGCACAGCAACTGAGAGTAATTTAAGAGGAATTGCAGTCTTTACTTGCCCTATCAAATACAGTTTTTGTGATTTAATTTACAACCCACAGCGACATTTTTTTCTCCTCTTTTACACTGCAACTAGTCTCTAGTGTCTCACCCACCAATTCAGAAAAGCTTTTAATGCTATTACCATAATTCTCCAGGCACTCTGCCATTTGGAGTTTGATCCCCGCTTTCACTTCCTCATTTCCCCTATCCCCCTGAACATCACTTCCAAAACAGGAAAACACCAAGAGGATTTCAGTCCCCACCCATTTCCGCCCACCAGCTGCTGACGTAGTTACAGGCACCCTTCACTTTGGGCTCTCCTGATACATCCTTGATGGTCCACTTCCCCTTAATATGACTGTCTTTTCTCCTGAGACATTCTTGTGAGGGCTTTGTGGTGAGTTGTTCACCTTATCACAATTTCAAATTTTAGCTGTTACATAAAACTAGAAGTTTCACCCTATGTTCCTAAAAAAAAAAAATACAACTTTAGCAACTAGAAAACTAAATAGTTTATGCTCTACGAGCTTCTAGCAATAGAGTGCAATTACCCACATACCATTAGTGAAAGATCTCTGAAAGGGCAGTCCTCTTCCTTTGAATTTACTTCTTTGGAACAAATCCACAAAAACTAGTGAGGGAAGAAGGCAGCCACTTAGGCAGCCACTTAGGTAAATGGATCAGATTGTAAACAGTGGGTTTGCCACTGTTGCAGTGACATTATCCTTACATCCTGGCCTTTATGTTACTCATGGCACTTTAAAAATACTGCTTAGAAACCATCCGTTATGTATATCAATGTAAAATAGTAATGCTGAACTAACAACAGGGCAATTATAACAAATAGAATATTATATTCAGATAAGAATGAGATTATCTGAGGAAGCTCTTTCTCTTTCAGTTCAAATCTAGAAGCAGCTGGCGAGTCTAGCTGCTCTCTGGCGGTGCTCTTTTATCTGCATATATAGACATTCATACCACTTATTGGGTCTACAATTTTAATTTCTGATTAGAATTTTAACTTCCATATACACTCTAAAACTCATGTCTTAAAGCTCTCAACCAGGTCCATGTGACTAGTATGTACAGTAATATCTAGCCCTCTTTTATACCAACAAAATCTTCAAACTCCTTTCACATTTATTAAAAATGAAAAATATAAGTTAGAACACTCAGTATGGAGATTAATAATAATTTGCTTATTAACTCTCACAAACAATTAAGTAGAATGCAGTGTTTCTACTTAAGAATATTTCAGTACTCTTTAGTTTTCAAGTTGATAAAAATATTGCCAATGAGTAATGAACTTTGTAAGTTTTAATGTTCAGTCTTACATCCATTAACTTTTCAATAAGCCTAATAACAAGCAAACCTGATGGCTGAAGCAGTGGCTTGAAAATTTGCATTTCAATCTTGATGAGGTCCCAATCATTTATTTTTGCTCTTGATTCCTTTGCTTTTGGGGATGTGTCAAGTAAGAAGTTGCTGCTGGATGGACCTTGAGGGTGTTATGCTGAGCGAAATAAGTCAGGCAGAGAAGGACAAATATCATATGTTTGCACGTATAGGAGGATTACGGAGGAACAAGGGGGAGAAGAAGGGCGGAAATGGTGGGGGAAAGGGAGAGAGGCAAACCATGAGAGACTCTTGAATGCTGGCAAAAACTGAGGACTGATGGATGTGGGGGGGAGGGGGATGGGCATGGAGGAGGACACTTGTGGGGATGAGCACTGAGTGTTATGTGGAAACTAATTTGACAATAAACTATTTGTAAAAAAAAAAAATTAAAATAAAAAAATTAAAAAAATAAAAATAAAATAAAAATAAAACATTAAAAAAAAAAGAAAATTTGCATTTCATCCATCTAAAATATTTACATTCACATGTATACTAGCAAATGTTCTAACTTACTTAGAAAATCCATATGTAGTTATTAACAATGTTCTTTTTACATTATAAACATCCATTCCACTAAATGATACGCATGTTATTATTAAGCACATATGCACATACTGACTAATACTCTAGGGATTCTAATCAAGCAAAAATCATTTATCCCTTATACATTTTATAGGTTCTAAAAGGAAAAAAAAAAAAAAAGAGTCCAAGCAGGAAGGGAGAAAGCCATGAGAAGAAAAACAATAGTAGAGAATGAAACTGATGCAAAGCCCTCTGACCTACTAATGGATTCTTGAAGAAAGACTGAGGAGATTAATTCGGTGGAGCCCTGAGCTGTTACTTGTTGAACACTCTCATTGTAGAGTAATGGGAGCTATTTTCTCAGTAAATGTGTTGCCAAAAGTCAAGATCACTAAAATATATTCAACCATTCCCCATGAACAATTTATAATTATTCAAGTATAGGCTCCCTCCTCCTCCATGGCCTCTTCATTTACCTCCTCATTCCCCCTCCACTGTTCTGCTTCTGTATAAACACAGTTCATTAAAGTTTGAAAACAAAAACATCCTAACCAGGAGTAACCATGGGATTATAAAACCAAAGCAAGAATGAAAACCCCATTTTAATCATCATGCTGACATCTTCAAGTCCAGTGCTGCTTGGCCACAGTGCCCAAAGAAGGCACAACGGTAACTGTGAAACATTATATTAGTAGTGTTTCTTGAAAATTATCAACTTACAAGTATGCATTAATAGACATAGGAATTAAGTGCTTGTGAGTTCTGAGATTTTTACTTTCAGTGGTTTCTTTTTAATCTCACCCATGGATTAATTTCTAATAATGAAAAATGGATGAATAAACTACCCATAATAAATCCACATCCATCTTGAACCCAAGCAAGAATGATGTCAAAACACCTCTATTAATAAAAACACAACAATTACATTTACTAATCAAAGACAAAGTGATAATGAAGAAGAAATGGAAGTGAAACTGACAATAATAAATGTTTATAAAAGTAATAATCAGATAAAAATCTGTAAATCTTCTGTAGTATAATGTTAACAATAAAATGGAGTCTATTATATTCTAAGGATAATGGTGGAGTCGCTTGTTATCAGAGTGATTCTCCTGCCCATACAATTACAAACTGTAAATGAAGTATAAAATGCAACTGTGTAAAGGCACTGGAGAATTACCAAAAGCAGACTGAAACTGGAGAGGATTCAACTGTGGAGAGAAAGGAACGGACTAAGTGAGATCATATTTGTTTGGCTTTTCCCTAAGGGCATTCCCAAGCCCAGGTACAGAAATAGAGATCAGGGCGGAGGCTATACCCCTATTGCCCGAAGAAGTCAGAGGACACATACTTAGAGCCACAGAAATTGAAGGACCCATAACAGAAAACAGAAAATCCCATCTAGGAACTCCCCTCAGGTCCTTGGTTGACTCCAGAACAGCTCCATGATACAGCAGGACTCCAAAAATCCCAGGGGGGTTATCAACAGCTGAAAGTCTGAAAAATCTGAGCAAAAAATTTCCCAGCTTCCCACAGCAAGAGAACATTGGAGTTTGTGTCATGCCAAGTTAAAGTGACTTCCCATTGAAATGAAAATGAAGTATAACTTAAGAGTCAAAAGCAAAATAAAATTAAAGATCTACCTAACAAAGCCTAAAACCAAGCTGCATTCCTCCTAAAGTAATCTACTGTAGTTTATCTGCCTGCTAGAACAAAACTCAATCAATTCAGAGAAAAATAATGGAGACCTATAGTCTCCACAATATATCATTTCAAAGAAAATAAGATGAAGGAATTAGTAAGGGACAGAATCAACAGAATAAAAAATGAAAAAGCATAAATTTAAAAGGGTCAAAATTAGTTCTTTAAAAAGTATGTAATAAAATAATGAATTGATATAAGGAACAAACCCCTAGCTAGTCTAAGCAAAGAGAAGGCAAAACACAAATATTATCAATATCAAGAATGAAAAATAAGACATCACTGAAGACCCTGGAGATATAAAAAGATCATGAAGAAAAATTATGAAAATTAAATTTAACAACCTAGTCAAATAATTAAATTTCTTAGAAAATTTAAATTATCAAAACTAAGAACAAGAAGAAATAGTAAACCTAACTAATCTTATACAAATGAAAGTAATTGTATTTATAATCCAAAACCTTCCCATAAAGAAATTTTAGGCCACATAATATTCTTGGCGAATTATATTAAACTTTTTAAGGAAGAAACAGCAACAGCATTAAGTAAAAGAGAAAAGGGTAGGGAAGACTCACCAAATCATTTTATGAGATGAGCATAATCCTGATACAGTTTTTTTAATTACCAAAAAAAGTGTGAGTTTAGTCCAAGGGTTTTCAAGGGATTTTGTTTGTTTATTTATTGCTAGCTGTGGACGTCCAATTACAGTTAACCTTTAAAAACCATACATGTTGATCTCTTGTGCAGACGAACATCAATGCATAACTTCTGATTCCCCAAAAGCTTAACTACTAATAGCCTACTGTTGACCTAAAGCCTTACTGATAACATGAACAGTCGAAACAAACACTATCTTGTATATTTGTTTAGTTTATTGATTTTTTTAAGTTTATTTATTTGGAGAGAGACAGAAACAGGGTGAGCAGAGGAGGGGAAAAGAGAGAGGGAGAGAGAATCCCAAGCAGGTTATGTGCTATCAGCACAAAATCTGATGCAGGGCTCAAATCACAAAATGATGAGATCATGACCTGAACTGAAATCGAGAGTCGGATGTTTAACTGAATGAGTCACCCAGGTGTCCCTATTTTGTATATTATGTATATTATATACTTCATTCTTAAATAAGCTAGAAAAAAGAAAATGTTATCAAGAAAATCATTTTAGGGGCGCCTGGGTGGCTTAGTCGGTTAAGCGTCTGACTTTCGCTTAGGTCATGATCTCGCGGTTCGTGGGTTGGAGCCCCACATCGGGCTCTGTGCTGACTGCCAGCTCAGAGCCTGGAGCCTGTTTCAGAGTCTGTAACTCCCTCTCTCTCTGACCCTCCCCTGCTCACACTGTCTCTCTCTCTCTTAGAAAAAAAAAACATTAAAAAAATCATTTTAAAAATAAAATACATTACAGTATTGTATGTATTTATCAAAAACAGAAAAAATTCTGTGCACAAGTGGACCCATGCAATTCCAATCTGTGTTATTCAAGGGTCAACTGTACTGTGAACACCATTTGTTCAAAACTCTATCTTTCCTCCATTGAATTGCTTTTGCACCTTTGTGAAAAATCAGCTATGCATTTTGTGTGCATCTATTTCTGGATTCTCTATTCTGTTCCATTGATCTTTGTGTCTATCCTTAAACCAAAACCATGTGGTCTTGATTGTAGTAGCTATATGGTAGAACTTAAAATTGGATAGGATAATATCTCCCACTCTTTTCTTCTATTTAAAGACTGTTTTCACTACACTAGGGACATTGTCTTTCATGTAACTTTTAGAAAAGGCTTGTCTGTGTCTTCAAAAACCTTTGCTTGGATCTTGATACGAATCTCATGAACCCCATGATCAATTGGGGAAAAACTGACATCTCTATTATGTTGAGTCTTCCAGTCCATAAATATAACATTTAGATCTTCAGTTCATTTAGATCTTCAATTTCGTTCATGAGCATTTTGTAATTTTTAGCATATAGATCCTATACATACTTAGTTAAGTTTATACTTAGTATTTTATTTTCTTTGGGGTTACTATAAATGGTATTATTTTTTAATTTTCATTTCCATATAGCTATTATTAGTATGTAGAAATGTAATTGTTTTCTTGTATCCTATGAAATTGAAGAACTAATTTATTAATTATAAGAAACTGTATGTTAATTCATTGGGATTTTCTTCATAGACAATCATGTCTTCTACTAATATGGATAAATTAGTTTCTTCCTTTTCAATCTCTATGTTTTTTCTTCTTTTTCTTGCCTTATTGCAATGGCTAGAATCACAAGTACTATGTGAAAGAAAAGTGGTAAAAACAATATACTTGCCTTCATCCTGATTTTAGAGAAAGTATTCAGTCTTTCTCCATTAACTGTGATGTTAACTATAGGGATTTTTTTTAGAGATACCATTTATGTATCAGTCTGAGGAAGTTCCTTTCTACTCCTACTTTGATAAAAATCTTTATCATTAATGTTGACTATTGTCAAATACTTTTTCTGTATCAACTGATATATTCATATAATTTGTCTTCTGCAGCCTATTGATAGGGTAGATAATATAGGTTGATTTTCAAGTGTTGAACCATGTCTTTTATTCTTGGAAAAACTCCCATTTGTTCATGGTATGTAATTCTTTTCATTCATTGCTTGATTTGATTTATTAATACTCTGTTGAGGATAGTTTGTGTCTAAATTCATGGAAGATATTGTGTCTGTAGGATCTTTTTTGGAGGGCTATTTGATTTTGGTACTCTCTTTGTCTAATTGGGGTATCAGGATAAGACTAGCCTCATAAAATGGGTGAAAAGATTTCCCTTCCCTTCTACTTTCTAGGATAAATTGTGTTAAAATTATTGTCAGTTCTTTAAAACTTTAGTAGAATTCTCCAGTGAAACCATTTGGGCCAAATTTATTTTTCAGAAGCTTTTAGTTACAAATCATTTCCTTTGATGGTGATAGGACCATTCAGCTTTTTTTTTTTCATCTTGATTAAAGTTTGATAGATTGCAGTTTTTGAAATGTTTGGTCTATTTCTTCTACGTTTTCAAATTTATGAGCATAAAGCTATTCATAGTATTCATTTGTTATACTTTTAATGTCTGCCAGATCTGTCATTATATCACATATTTTATTCCTGAAATGGATGGTTTCGTTAGTCTTGCTAGAAAATTATCAATTTTTTTTTTTAAAGAAGCATCTTTTATTTTATTGATTTTTTGTATTATTTTGGTTTTCAATTTCATTGATTTCTTATTTTTCCACTTGCTTTGGGTTTATTTTACTCTTATTTTTCTTGTTTTCAAAGGTAGAAATTTAGATTATTAATTTCAGACCCTTCTTTTTTTCTAACGCAAACATTTACTAATAGAAATTTCCCCCTCATCTTTAAGTTGCATCTCAAATATTTTGATATGTTACCTTTTAATTTCATTCAGTTTTATGTTGTTATCTTTTTCCTTTGGGATTTCCTCCTTAATAAATGGATTATTTAGAATTGTGTTATTTAATTTACTCATGTTTTAGAGAGTTTCCTATTTTCTTTCTGTTACTGATAACTAGCTTGCTTTGACTATGGTCAGAGAACAAACTGTTTAATTTCAATTCTTTCAAATCTGTGAAGGCTTGTTTTAAGGCAGAGGATATGGTCCATCTTGATAAATGTTTCAAGGGTATTTGAAAAAAAATTTATTGTACCATTGTTGGGTAAAGTGTCCTATATACATCAAATAAACCCTCTTGGTTGACTTTATTGAACAGCTCTACCATATCCTTGCTAACTTCCTGTCTAGTCTTTCTACCAATTGCTGAGAAAAATTTTTGAATCCACAGCTATAATTGTGGCTTTGTCTATTGGTCCTATTAGCTGTATCGTTTTTCCTTCAACTATTTTGAGACCTCTTGTTTGGTTCATATACACTTAGGACTGTTATGTCCTCCTAGTGGATTTATCCTTTTATCACTATGTAATAATCTCCCTTAGTCTGTAGAAATTTTCTTTCCTCTAAAGTCTATTTTATCTGACACTAAAAAAGCCATTCTTGCATCTTTCCTTACTATTTGCATGGTATAGTTTTCCATCCTTTACTTTCAATCTATCTATGAGGTTGTATTTGAAGTGAGCCTCTTGGACAATGATTGCTGAATAATTTTTGTTTGTTTGTTTTTGTTTTTAATCCACTGTACCAATTTCTGATTTTTAATTGGTGTATTTAGATCACTTACTTTTAAGGCAATTGTCTTAGTTTAGGCTGCTGTAGTAAAAATACCACATTGAGTGACCTAAACAACAAACATTTATTTCACACAGTTCTGGAAGTGAAGTCCAATATCAAGGCACTGGCAGATGCAGTTTCTGATGAGAATCTGCTTCCTGATTTGCCAAAGGCCATCTTCTCATTGTCTCCTCATATGGCATAAAGCATAACTCTTTTCATCTTCTTCTAAGGAAGTTAATCTCATCATGGAGGTTCCACAAACTTCAGTCCACAGCACTAATCACTGCATATTTGGGCTTATGCCTACCTTTTTTTTGGTTTCTTTTGTTGCTCTCTTCTTATCTTTCAGAAGTTATTTGAACATATTTAAAGATTTCATCTTTATTTATTTATAGTTTTTAAGTATATAAATTTTGTATAGTTTTCTTAGTGGTGGCTCTAGGTATTTCAATATACATACATGACTTTTCGTAGGTTACTAATATTAACACTTCACCCCTTCAAGACAAATGTAGAAACATGCTTCTGTTTAAGTCTCTTTATTCTCCCTACTGTTTAAATGCAATTGTCTTAAATATTTCCCTCTACATATATTGAGCACCAGATCAGTTGGCTGACTTTGGTCACATCAGTTGAATCAGACTTTTGATTCAACTATCAAATATGATTTAAGTAACTCACTAGAAGTAGGATAGTCTATTATATTTACCTCTATTTTTATCCAGTCTGATGTTCACCTTTTATTCCTTTTGTTTTTTTTAATATAATTTATTGTCAAATTGGCTTACATGTAACACCCAGTGATTATCCCAACAAATGCCCTCCTCAGTGTCCATCACCCACTTTCCCCTCTTCTCCACCCCTCTCAATCCCCAGCTTGTTTTCTGTATTTAAGAGTCTCTTATGTTTTGCCTCCCTCCCTCTCTGTAACTATTTTTTTCTCCTTTTCTTCCCCAATGGTCTTCTGTTAAGTTTCTCAAGATCCACATATGAGTGAAAACATATATCTGTCATTCTCTGACTGACTTATTTCACTTAGCATAATACCCTCCAGTTCTGTCCACGTTGCTGCAAATGGCATGATTTCATTCTTTTTCATTGCCAAATAGTATTCCATTGTACATATAAACATCTTCTTTACCCACTCATCAGTTAATGGACATTTAGGCACTTTCCATAATTTGACTATTGTTGAAAGTGCTGCTATAAACATTGGAGTACATGTGCCCCTGTGAATTAGCATTCCTGCATCCCTTGGGTAAATTCCTAATAGTCCTTTTGGAATTTTCAAATCTATCATATTTCTAAAGAACTTCTTTTATTTATTTTTAAAGGTAGGTCTGCTAGCAACAAATTCTTTCTTTAGAATGTCTTTATTTTCCCTCCATTTCAAAATGATTATTTTTCCCAGGATATAAAATTCAAGGATAATATTTTTTCTTTGAATACTTGAAAAATGGTATGCCACTTCCTTTTGCCGTCCATCATATCAGATGAAAAATTCAGTACTATTCAAACTGGCATTTCCCTGTGATATATTATTTCTCCCAGACTACTTTCAAAATTATTTCTTTATGTCTTTAGTTTTTAGAAGTTCAGATAAAATGTGTCTTGATATTTCTTTGGATTTCTCCATTTGGGGGTTCACTCGTTTATAACCATAGGCTTATACCCTTTAGCAAATTTGGGGAAATTTTAGCCTTCATTTCTTCAACTAATTTTTCAGGTTTACTTATTCCTCTTATTCTGGGAACTGTATGATACACATGTTAGCTGTATTGGTATTATCCCACTGCTGTCTGAGACTCTTTTTCTTCCAGTTTATTTCTCTGTTGTTCAGACTTGGTAATTTCTATTGATCTATACTTAAATTCTCCAATTCTGTACTCTGTCATCTCTACTGTTGAGGCTACCCAGTAAGTTTTTATTCTGGTTACTATATTTGTCAGTTATATAATTTCCATTTGGTTCTTTCTTCAGAATTTCTATTTATTTGTTGAGATTCCCTAATTTTTTTTCATTTGTTTCAAGAATTCATAGTTACTTGTTGAAACATTCTTATTATACCTGCTTTAAAATCCTTGTTAAAGAATTCCAATTCTGATTCATCTTAGTGTTAGTAGCTATAGATTTTATTTTCTCATTCATGTTGTTATTTTCCTGTTTCTTGGTATGATAAGTAATTTTTTATGCCCTGGAAATTTTTTATAGTATATATATATATATATATACTGTATATACTAATATATATATAGGATCTTACTGAATATTTTTTCAGGAAGCAGTCTCCCTTTCTAAGGATAGTGTAAAGGTTAGGTCAGTGCATGTGATCACGTTCCCTCTGGCAGCTTCCCTGCCAATACCACCCAGTTTAAGTAGCACAGACTTAAACTGCCATATTGGCTCTGAATAAGGTTGCAAGACCACCTCTGGGGGCTCCACTACCATACAGAGAGAGTAAGCAGAGAACTGATATACACATTTCTTTGCTCACACATGGTGGGGTCAGAAACTCAACTCCACACTGCATCCCACTGACACTAAGAGGAGGGATAGGAAAGCAGGGTGTCAATTAGTCGTATATGCCACCACCACTTTCCACCTCTTAATGTTAGGTGAGGGTGGAGGTTCACCCCTCTCCTGGGACCTGCTGATACAAAATGGCAGATGTTGAAGCCTAGTGTCAACTAGCCTCACCTCACACTGCCAAGTTAGGTCTTCTTGCTGCTGAGTAAGGGTCAAATCTTAGTTTACCCCACCAGACTCTCCCACTGAGAGTAGGGAAGCAGAGCATAACCTGCTTCTACCAAGTGAGAAATGCAAGATCTGATTCCTTCGCCTCACTGATACTACCCTGGCAGGAGAATAGGAGGACTGACTACATCTGCCAGGCAGGGAGTGGAAGATCAGCTGCCCTTCATTCTGCCAATATACACCAATAGGGGAATTAGATACATAAGTTCTGCCTGCTTCCACTGGGTAGATATGGAAAAACAGCTCTCATAGGACTCCCACCAGTACCACATAGTTGGGTAATCAGAGTGTGCTGCCTACTTCCCCAGGACAGAGGATAAGTAGTGGTGGTAGAAAATCAACTCCCAACAGTCCTAGTTGAAACTGTCAAAGGCAGGGAGATGGCTGTTCCACTAGTCTTTGGCCCAGAGCAGAAGTATTGCCAAAAAGATTTTCTGCTGTCAGACCACATTCTTTCAATCCTTTGTCTAAAGGTAAAAGGTTTCCTTGGAGCCATTTTTATCTGTGTGTTGCCAGTCCTGTGTTGGAGACTTCCTCACTGCTCTGACCTTATGGGAGGCAATGAGGAAATCCAGGACACTCACCACCATGTCATTCCTAAGGTCTTGAGGTCCCTAGGTTGCACAACATCTTATTTCCACCTTTCAGTCTTCCCATGCTTGTTATTGTAAAATATCTAGAGTTTTTTAGTTGTAAGAAGGATAATATGGGAGTTATAATGAGGCTACTCCATTTTTGGTAGAACCAGAGAAATTCTTTGTGTTGGCGGAACCAGAGGCATGCTCTTAAAATTTTTTTATAGGGGCGCCTGGTTGGCTCAGTATGTTAAGCATCTGACTTCGGCCCAGGTAATGATCTCACGGTTCATGGGTTCAAGCCCTGTGTCGGGCTCTGTGCTGACAGCCAGCTCAGAGCCTGGAGACTGCTTCAGACTCTGTGTCTCCCTCTCTCTCTGACCCTCCCTTGCTCATGCTATCTCTCTCTCTCTCTTTCTCTCAGAAACGAAACATTAAAAATTTTTTTTTAATTTTGTATATAACAATTTTATTGAGTTACGATTCATATATCACACAATTCACCCATTAAAATTCACCCATAATTCCAATGGGTTTTAGTGCATTGATAGAGATGGGAAACTAATAGCACAATTTTTAAACACTTACAGCACTACAAAAAGAAACCTCATATTTATTAGTAGTTATTCCTCCATTTCCCTAAAACTCCCCAGTCTAGGCAACCACTAATCTACTTTCTGTCTTTTCTTTGTTTATTGTGGACATCTCATGTGAATGGAATAATACAAAGCCAGTCTTTAGTGACTGACTTCTTTCACTTAACATAATGCTTTCAAGGTTTATCATGGTATGATATATATCAGTACTTCATTCCCCTTTATGGCTAAATAATATCCCATTGTATGAATATGTTATATATTGTTTACCCATTCATTAGTTGAAAAACATTTGGATTCTTTCAATTTTTGGTTATTTATTAATGCTACTATGAACAACTGCGTGTACATTTTCTTTGTGTGTGGACATGTGTTTTCATTTCTCTCAGGTATGTATCTAGGAGTAGAGTTGTTGGATCTTATGATAACTCTGAGGTTATTCTTTAGGGGAAGTGCCAGACTTTTTTCCAAAGTGACTGCACTATTTTACATTCCCACCAGTAGTACATGAAAGCTCTAATTTCCCACATCCTCCCTAACACTTATTATCTGTCTTTTTTTTAGCATAGCCATACATCCTAGTGTATAGTATTGATTTTCATTTCCCTGATGGCTAATAATATTGAGAATATTTTCAATGTGCTTATTGGCAATTTGTGTATCTTATTTGGAGAAATGTAGTTCAGATCCTTTGCCTATTTCTTAAAAATAGAGTTATTAGTCTCTTTGTAATTGGGTTGGAAGATTCTTTATACATTCTGCATGCAAGTTCCTTATCAGATATATTATTTGATATATAGGGTATGCAATTCCATGAGTTCTTTTTTCATTTTCCTAATAGTATTCTGTGAACTACAACAATTTTTCACTTTTGATGAAGTCCAAACTTTTTTCCATTTTTAGAAAGTAAAGCTTGGGGGCGCCTGGGTGGCTTAGTCGGTTAAGCGTCCGACTTTCGCTTGGGTCATGATCTCACAGTTCGTGGGTTCAAGCCCCGCGTCGGGCTCTGTGCTGACTGCCAGCTCAGAGCCTGGAGCCTGTTTCAGTCTGTGACTCCCTCTCTCTCTGACCCTCCCCTGCTCGCGCTGTCTGTCTCTCTCTCTCTCCTAAAATTAAATAAAACATTAAAAAAAAATTAGAAAGTAAAGCTTGTTTTTTTAAAAAATAATATATGTAGTACATATTTGCTGGTTATTCTTATTCATATTATTTGTTGAGTAGGTATCTAGAAAAATCAAAACATTCTTTAAAATATTCTAATAAAAGAAATTAACTATCCTTGCTCTAGACCATCTTTTAAGGTCTTTAAAGAATATGTTTGGTACAAACCTTGTATGACTATTACCCCAATACATGGTCTGTGTGATATTTTTTATTGTCATTTTATTGTTTTGTTTGTTTTTGCTTCTTAACAGTATAAGAAATGTCTACAAAAATTTTGGTCCATATATATATTATGTCCTGAATGTAAATTTTCAACTGCCATGTGTGATATAAAGGAAAAAAGGATGAGAAATGCATTAATTGGAGTTCTCCAGAAAAACAGAATTGATAGGATACACAGAGACATATATGAGAGGAGATTTATTAAAGCAAATGACTCATGCAGTGATGGAGGCCAGGAAGTCCTACCATCTGTCCTGTGTAAGCTGGAGAACCAGGCAAACCAGTAGTATAACTCAGTCTGAGTCCAAAGGCCTAAGAAAGAGGGACTGATGGTATAATCCAGTCTGATTTTGAAAGCCTGAGAACCAGAAACACTGATGTCTGAGGGCAGAAGATGAATGTCTCAGCTCAAACAGAGGGAGAGAGAATTTACCCTTCCTCTAACTTTTTGTTCCATTCAGGCCTTCACGGGACTATGTGATGCCTACCACAACGGTGAGGTCTATCTTCTGTACCTTGCCTGCTGATTTAAATGCTAATCTCTTTCATGGGTGCCTGGGTTCAGCTCAGCTCATGATCTCTGGGTTGGTGATCTCATGGCTGGTGATCTCACAGGTTCGTTCGGTTCAAGCCTCATGTTGAGTCCCATACTGGGCCCTGCGCCGACAGCGCTGTGCCCACTTCAGAACCTCTATCTCCCTCTCTCTGCCTCTCCTCTGTCCTCTCTCTCTCTCTCAAAAATAAATAAACCTTAAAAAATGCTAATCTCTTTTACAGACACAGCCTCACAGACACATGCAGAAATAACATTTTACTAGCATTCTAAGCACTCACTAGCCCATGAAGTTGTTACATAAAATTAACCATAATAAGAAACTTGCTTAGGGTCATCATAGTTGTTTGTATTTAGGAAAGGACCAAAATATTGACACTAAGTCACATTCTGTCTGAGCTAGGACTGGAGCTCAGAGAGGGCTCTGAGAAATTCTCTGTAGGTGTCCTGGATGCCATCTTGGGTGTGACATAGGCCCTTTGCTGAAATCTTCCTATGAATTATGCTGAGCTACAGAACCACCCAGTATCAACAGTTCTTTGTCACAACAGAGATAATGAATTCTGAAAACAGTAAAGGAAGGTGATCAATGTTCTATCATGTTTCATGGTGTTTGATTTTTAAGAAAAATAAATGCCAACTAAACTGCTTTAAAAATGAGATGCACTTGGGGCGCCTGGGTGGCTTAGTCGGTTAAGCGTCTGACTTTCGCTTAGGTCATGATCTCGCGGTTCGTGGGTTCGAGCCCCGCGTCGGGCTCTGTGCTGACTGCCAGCTCAGAGCCTGGAGCCTGTTTCAGTCTGTGACTCCCTCCCTCTCTGACCCACCCCTGCTCACGCTCTCTCTCTCTCTCTCTCTCCTAGAAATAAATAAAACATTAAAAAAAAAAATAAAAAAAAAATGAGATGCACTCTAGGAAGAAAGCCTAAAGCTGGGACCCAAAAATAATTCCCTAAAACAATTTTATAGGGGCATAAAATTCCAGCATTATAGCATAATGTATAATACTATTTTAAGGTGTAGAGTATTAGTTTAGACGTAACACTTTGTTCAGTAATAGCTTATTGAATATATAGCATGGGAGAAGACAATAATAAAAGCATGGACATTGTAAAACATGGAATTGAAGGTTCATGCAGTCCCTCACCCTGAGATTTTACAAGCATAGTTAACCAGACTGTATTTTAGAATGGCTTGTCTAGAGTTTCATAATTTATTGACCAAGGATTAAATAAACTACAAAACAAACTAATTATCTGAGCTCAAAGAAGGTAAATCTTATTTGAGATGGAATATGCTTAGTTTTTTAGGATTGCAATTACTAAATATTATAGAACAAAGCTTGTAAAAATATTTTGATGCCCAGTATATTCCCTAGAGATATGTGTTTCAATTTCTTAAAAATTTCCCCCCACAATGTTTCACTGACCAATTAACTAGCATCACTATCTATGTTAGAGATGCTAAAGAATAATAAGAAGGAAATAAGCAGTGTTTGAATATGGTCTCCTTCAAAACGAATAGCTCATAGAAAGCCTAATGATATAAATGTGGCAGAGGATTTGTATTACTTTGCCAGTGGCCTTTGGAGTAAAGAGATTGAGGGCAGCATCATGGCTTGAAATGTGTACACAGGAACCTAGCAATATAGTTTTTAAAAATCTTTTTTTAATAGTTTATGAAACAATATGTCCATTATAGAAATTTTGAAATAACAGATCATAAAAAAGAAAATTAAAACTACTCATAATCCTACTGTCTAGCCATATACAGGTATTACTATCAAAAATTGATTTCCAAACTCTTGTATGTGTGCTATACATCATATATAATACACAATATATGGTATAGAATGACCCCATGCCATTATCACCTTGGCTCTAAGTGGCACTCGGCTTGACACTCAGTGGTGGTTATAGTCCCTCCCATATTAGATACCAGCTCAACATCAAGCTGTCATCCTCTAGGCTGTGGAACTCTTGCTAAAATTATCACTGTGCAGAAAGGAAGAGTTAAGAATGCTAGGAATGGCTGAGCTATAGGTGTTGAAATACTAGCATTTTCAGTTACAATAAGTGAGATTTACAGATCCCAGGTATGCAAAGATACAACATTACACTGTATTTGCAATGAATTTAAGACACTATCATTTATAAGAGGCACTGTTGTTATACGTACCATTAAGAAAGAAAAATCACTGCCACTTCAACTGTGATATGCCATGGATTATGAGCTGCATTTCAATTTCAGACATGTTAAAATGGGGTGGCGGGGGGGACGTGTGCCTTGGAATCAGTGAACTAAAGTATTTCCATAATTGTACTTAACTCTCAAACCCCATTTTTACTGATAATAGGAACACCGATCTTGCCAGTTCAAAGTAAACTATGTTTTCTGGATTTTACTCTGTTTCATTTGGATAAACAGTCAATTCAGAATTCTTCTGGAGACAGTTCAGAAGGGAAAGTTTGTTTTCTTAATTTCAAGGGGAAATGTAGTATTGTAGTAAGTAGTCCTCTTCAGGCCACAGCAGTCTTAGCTGAGATATAGCTCACTACTCTACAGCATCCATTATCCTGGTCCATATACTCTGTGCCCAGCATGATCAAACTGCAAAGTGCCCCCGAGCCCACCAGACCCTTTAGTCATCATTCAAGAAGCTCAGGTACTCCCAGCTGCTTTTCCCACCTTACAGTAAGAGGCAGACCCCATCTGCTGTACATTTTCCTCAACTAGGAATGCTCTTCTGATCTGGCTTCATGCTGGACTCAGGGCTTGTCATAGAGACCTGGAGCTCATCCTAATTATAACCTGAGAGGAAAGGTAAGGATCACTTTTCCTACAGAGCCTCCAAACTTTTCTTACATTTCTATTATTTCCCCCCCAACACAAAGGACTTCAACCCCAAGAATAAGTAAGCTACATATCCCTTTCTCAACCAATTTTTTTCTCCTCTTTTCCCAGTTTCACTCCTTCTGTCAGTCAACTGACTTCATCGTTACTCCCAAAGGCAGAAAAATATAGCTAAGTATTCAGACTAACCTATTGTTTATGCCAGAATCATGGTTTTTGATGATATACAGATGTCTCCTTAGAAGATCAAATGCCAAGAATTTTACTCTTTTCTTGCTGTGGATAATCCCTCACCCTGAAGGCATCACATACTAAAAGCTAAAGAGAAAGGAACAGAGGAACTGAACAGTCAGAATAACGAGAAGGAATCTTAGTTAACATGTCAAGATACCAGACTACTAAAACAGTGACTCTGCGATAACCTGGCTATATTCCTCCTAAAACACTGAAAGGATTAAGCCTCGATTTTCTGAGTATATAGTATTAACCATATCTTGGGTTACATTTGCAGAGCAGGTACTTTTTGGAGGGAATAATAGTGCTTGCAAAGTACTAACGGACATTAATGGGGTGCTCCAATCCCAAAGCTCTGAGTTACTGGGTACAACAATCAAGATAAACTCCAATGTATTTTAGGAGTGATCCCACTACTGCCAGTAGCAGACAATGGAACATTTATGTAGCCACCTTCCAATGCAGGCCTTGAGATATACTGTGTTCCCTCTGAGAGGAAATGGAAGGACATAAGCCACAGTATGTTGACTACTGTATTGACCCAGTAGACCCCCCAAAGCCATCTATATTCCACTAGGAAAACCAACTTCCCAGAGTTTGAGATTATGATGGGATTGTTGATAAAAAATGGCCCCAATTCTCCATTCTTTTCTTTATCCATGCCTTCGCAATGTGATCTGGAAGTTTCTCTCAAGAGGTGAAATTTATTTCCCCACTCCTGGAATCTAGGTTGGCCTTGTGATTTGATGTGGCTGATGGAGAAGGCAAAAGTGGTAGCGTGACTCTTCTGAGTCCAGACTTTCAAAGGTCTTACACATTTCTACTCACTTTCTCTTAGAACTCTGTCCGGTGCCATAAGAACAATCCAAATTTACTATTTCAGATAATGAATTGCCCCTGTTAACCAGAAGCAACCAACCCCTAGACATCCTATTTCAGCCACCCCCCACCCATTTCTTTGAGTCACACTTGAGCCTACCCATCCAAGACCAAAACTGCAAAGCTGCCCCATAGACTCAGGAATAATAAAGAAGTGCTTATGTCCTTCTAGACTACCTTCTGGGGTGGTTTATTATGCAGCAATTTCTAAAGAATACAGAAGTTAATACTCAAGAGGGATGCTACCTTAACAAAACGCAAGACATACACCATTGGCTTTGGACTGGGTAAGAAGCAGAAGCAAAACTATTAGCGAAAACAGAACAAACTATTAGCTAAAGTTGAAAAAATGGTGAGGAAGTTATATTTGAAGATGAAAATATGGTGACCTATGTTATGGAGCAGCAAACATTGATAAAACAGATGTCTGACTTGCTTGGAAGATAAAAAAATGTATCTAATGAACTTTTGGATTTGACTGAGGAAATCTCCAGTCAAAATGACACAAGAGTTCTAACTGAGCATGATGCAATACAGGAAAAATAAAATGAGATAAGACAAAGAAATAATTGGCTATTTGAAAGTGGAATTTGGAGGAAATATCATGGGCCATAACTTACTGAGTTGGAAAATTGAAATATTTCTCATCACCAGTGTCCCCAGCCTGAGCACAAAGGTGAAATCAAGGATTAAAATCTCTGAAAGAGTTACTGTGGTATCCAATAGACCTTCTAACCTAGACAAAAAGACTTATAGGAATCTTCAGAGTGTGGTCCCACAGAAACCACCCCAAAGTAGAAGTACTCTAAAGAAAGAAGAATGTTTGTTTTGAGGGAAATGATGTGGACTTTGATTCCCTTAGGAAGATCACAAAGTTTTTAAGCAATATACCTGTGAAATACCATTGGTCTGAACTAAAAGGGACTGAGATTGTTTAAACTGTAAAAAGATCTTGACCTTCAACTTCCTTTAGGAAGGGGCAGATTAAAAAAGTGACCCTCCTGGCAAAAAAAACAAGGGGGGGGGGTGCTGTTCCTTCAGAAGTAGCCAAAGGGGTAATGGGCAAGGAAGGATGAGAGTGTAGAAAGAGTGATAAAACGCCAGTCAGAGTGGCTAAAATGAGCCAATCAGAGAACTCTAGATGCTGGCGAGGATGTGGAGAAACGGGCACCCTCCTACACTGTTGGTGGGAATGTAAACTGGTACAGCCCCTCTGGAAAACAGTGTGGAGGTTCCTAAGGAAACTAACAATAGAACTCCCCTATGACCCAGCAATAGCACTGCTAGGAATTTACCCAAGGGATACAGAAATGCTGATGCATAGGAGCACATGTACCCCAATGTTCATAGCAGCACTCTCCACAATAGCTAAAACCTGGAAAGAGCCTAAGTGTCCATCAACAGATGAATGGATCAAGAAGATGTGGTTTATCTATACCATGGAATACTACATGGCAATGAGAAACAATGAAATCTGGCCATGTGTAGCAACATGGATGGACCTTGAGGGTGTTATGCTGAGCGAAATAAGTCAGGCAGAGAAAGACAAATATCATATGTGTGCACGTATAGGAGGATTAGGAGGAGCTTAACAGAGGACCAAGGGGGAGAAGAAGGGCGGAAATGGTGGGGGAAAGGGGGAGAGGCAAACCATGAGAGACTCTTGAATGCTGACAAAAACTGAGGACTGGTGGATGTGGGGGGGAGGAGGGGTGGGCATGGAGGAGGGCACTTGTGGGGATGAGCACTGGGTGTTATGTGGAAACTAATTTGACAATAAACTATTTGTAAAAAAAAAAAAAAAAAAAAAGAAAGAGTGATAAAAACAAAACAAATTAAAAAAACAGTAACTGCAGAGCCACTTTCAGAAAGCAGTGGGGACACTCCCAGGAGAACTTCAGTCTAATCAAGAACCATTCCCAACCTCCAGGAAAGGAGAACCTGGCGATATGCCCCCAGCTGGGTTTCAGAACTGCTACAAACCAGTGACTGCTGTGCGCCTTCCATTCTCTTGTTTGACGGGAATATTCTTTGCAGTTAACTTGACACTATCTTTATGTGAGGCATGTGAGGAGCACTGTCTTTTTTTAGTTCATAGGTCTCTGGAGCAAAAGTAACTAGATCTAAGAAGCCATATCTGAACTTAGAGCTTCAAACTCTGCCATTCAAGCTTGACATCAAGAGTGATTGAAGCTTTCAGAGAGCCAGGGATGAGCGGGGGAAGGAAGCTTTAATAGAATGGCCCCAATTTTTTCCTCACCCTCTTTTATCCATATCCTTTTCAATGTGACTTTGCAGCTCCCCCCATTTAGAGGTAAAGTAGATTCTCTTTTCCTTATTGACTTGATCTGACCAGTGGATCATGGCAGAAAGTATGGTATGCCAAACTTGAACATTGCTATAAATTCTCTCTCTCCCTCTCTCTTTCTCTCTCTCTCCTCCACCCCACCCTTGCAGCTACTATAAGAAAAATGTTAGGCTAGATCACTGGAGAGACAGGTGGCCTAGTTACATTTCTCAAGACAGACAATAGACAGCCAATTCCCAGACATCTAGCAAGGGACAGATGCACCAGCTGACAACAGATTCATGAGCGAGCCTAGCTAAGATCAGCCAAGCTTGGTCCCGATCAAAAATATCATCCAGTTGACCTATAAACTTATGATTAACAACAATAACATGCCTACTGTTTAAATCAGTAAATTTTAAATAGCTTGTTGTTCAGTAATAGCTAACTGATATAGAATAATGCTCTATCAGGAGGAAAATAGGGAAAATATTATCAAGATTTTCCATCAGTTCTGGGACCTACTTTACATCTTTACGAAATCATTACTTTTCTATCTGTTATCCATAGTCAGTTTCTGTTGTTTGAGTCCAAACCCAATTCAATTTTTCTTACTGAATTAAAATTGACATACAATATTATATTAGTTTTAGGTCATTTCATTTGAGTGATTCAATATTTTTATAGACTATGAAATGACCACCAAGATAAGTCTAGTTCGCCTCTGTCTATAAACTCATCTTTTATAGACTAAGTTAATAGACATTTTATAAAGTTGAAATATATACTTAAAAACAGGATACTTAAAAATACACACTTAAAAATGGGATATTGACTATAAAAAATACACACATACATATGAAAGAGAAAGTTTAGAAGGTAGAAAGATCTTTTAGGCGTAAGTATTTCTTTTAAAGATTTATCAGGAATTCAATTAATTCCCATAACTTCAGTTAAACTCCATTTTTCTTCAGTAAAATTCCATTTTCAAAATTGTATTTTCAACTTTTACTTTTAAATTCTATTTGCCTAAAATTGTTTCTATCATTCCATATATATATTTATACATAGGCAGGTATCCAAAATTATGCTAACCAAACATAAATCAGAATTTGCAGCTACAGTGCTTATATGATAAAGCAAACAAGTAACTCTGATAAATTTTATTCAAAGAATCAGTCAGTTCAGGTAGGACAAAGATTTTCAAACTTTTTTTGACCAAATAAGCTGATTGATGTGTTGAATTAAATCAACATAATAAAACTCATAGCTCTATGAAATTCAGGATTAATCATATCGAACATATTCACTGATGGAAAACTCTAATAAAATAAAAAAATTAGAAAAAAGGCTTAAAAAAATTTATGCCTTCATATTTTCCAAACTTTGAAAATACAGCACAGTGTGCTGCTTTCTTCACTTCCTATAATTAATCCACTAATTCGCCATGACTGATGTCTAATAAAAATGATCCCAAAAAGGATATAGAGCAACACTAATTGTGGGTGATTAATAACTTGACGATCAGATTTTTACTGAAGAATTCTCAGTAGGAATTCCATCAGAAATTCATAGAAAATCCCTAAAATATTAGGGCTTTTTTTTTCTTTTCTAAAACCATTTTGTTCAGGAACAATAATCAAGCACTTTATTTGGATGTGTAGAAATTGTGGAACATTGGATTGCTATCAAGTCTAGATCATCTTCTGATCTTCTTTTTAATCACAATTTACATTTACTTATTTCCTCATAAAGTAAGCCATGCTTCACTGTCTACAGACAAAATAAGGTCACATTAACAATCCCAAAACTCTATTTTATGTGGATATACTTGCAACAGTGTAGGAAGTCTTCTCTCAAATCTCTCACAAATAAATCTAGTAGTCTGTTAGATGCCATTTCTGTGCATCTGACCTAAAGTTCTCAGTTACCATGTGACTGGCAATCAACAATTCCCTCTTTTGTTATGCTATCTCCCTGCTGTGCTATTACTTGGGCCATAGATGTCATTGGCAACATGTTATTAAGAGCAGAGATTCTGCCAGTGCAGCCAGTTGGATCCAGCAGAGCTGAGGAGACTGACGATGCCTCAGGAAGGCTGGAAGGTTGGGCTGTCCAGGCATCCTGTGTCCTGGTGGTGCCATTTCACTAAGTCAGACTTTGTCTGCCCAGCCACCAATGCTGCTAAAACCAGTGATGTCTTTAACATAATGAGATAAGATAAGAACATAAGAACATAATGTCTTAAGTTTTCAAATATCAATGGAGATTTTAGTTAAATAGTATTTTTGGTGCACTTTTAGCTTTTAGTATCTGCTCACTCATACTTGAGGCTCTACCCTACAGCCAAACCTGGGAGCTGGCTGACAAGCTGGAGGTACCACACTCAGAATGACCTTTGACTTTAAGGAAGGCAAAGTACCATGAATCTCTCTTACACTATGATGGCCCTTTTGTGATATGAATAACCCTTTGACAAGACCCTCAGTTGTTCAGGCGCACATAGACAGGTCTTAGTTCAGCAATAAAATACAGCTTGGGCTGAAGCTGGGTCTCTTCTATTTCTTCAAGAGCAAATGAGCAAGTGAGCAAGTGGAGAGAAAAAAACTTCTAGCTTCTTCAATTGCTTTGTATTTAGTTGAAGTAGAATTTCATATACATCAATACAGGCAAATATCATGTAAAATTCACTATTCATAATGTCAAAACTCTTGTTCTTGAGCATAATCTAGAGCAGCAAGGACTATCTCCCACATAATAAATAGGATTATAAACAAGAGAACCACTCATCTTCATTCATTCAATGAGTACTTACTGAATTTCTATTTATGCCTTAAACTACATTACACATTTGGAAAACAATGATGAATAAGATGGTCAGTGCCTTCGTGAAGCTACATCCAAATTTTCTTTTCCATCTTTCTTGACAGATAATCTAAGACCAGCAAATGCAACTTCAGCAGAAGAGGAGTACACAAACTTAAAGTCACACTCTTTGCAAAGGGCAATGAAGCATTTGACCTGTAGGGAAATATATACATCTTGAACTTGCCTGAAAGATACAGAATAAATCAAGGATTAGCATCATCATACTCTTTTTACAAGAGTTTGTTGTTGTTTTATTGTTATTGTTTGTGGGGGGAGGGTAGATGCAAGGTGCAATATGGAAATGCATCCAAATTACAATTTAGTATTATTCTGAAGAAACTCAATCCTTTTTTAAGTAAAAATGTCAAACTCAGACCAATTAATAGACAGAGCCACCTATAGAATGATGACCTCACAGTACAATTTCAAAATGAATCCTTTTCTGCATTACCTCCTCTACCAGCTAATTAACTGAGAATATACCATTTGCAAAACCAAAAATGTGATCTTTAAAACAAAACAAGCCTCAAAGAATCTCTAGTTTGTATCTGATATATGTCCTACATACTAAAATTTCTTACACTTCCACTTGAAAGGACTAACAGAAAAAAAGATCAATGCTGTTTCTCTCCTGCAGAAATATTGGATATTGCCTTCAATTACTGACAATCTATATAATATTTTACAGACTAATTATATGTGCCAAATGGGACTTGGAGAAGAGAGGAAGATACATTTATGTGATCTTCAAAATAAAGTGGAAAACTTTAACCACACTGATTCAACAAAATTTTCAAAAATAATAACCAAATGGAGAGTTTCCTTGACTTCTCTTTTACTTCAATGGAACTTTCACCAAATTAGAAATAGGAGGGAATTCCCTGAGGGTCCAAAGAACACAGAACCTGTATTTCATGTTCTTCCAGTTTAAAAAAAGCTTCCCTGCTATACTATTATGCCTAAAATTAAAATGAAGAAAAGAGTAAAAAATTGGATTAATTTATTTGGAGGAATAGTCTGTCACGCAACTACATGAGATTGGCTGAGTGACTTACTGTAGGAAAAAACAGAACAAGCAGACTTTCAGAAAGGACTCTATAGCTTGCTCTACATTTAAAAGCTTAATCATGAGTTCCTCCTTCTGAAGAAAGAACTTTCTTTTAATTTAAAGAAAGGATTGTAAGATTGGTTTTCTTCCTACCTGTCCAGTACATAGTAATATTTAGCCTCCATAGTATGATTGAAGGGCTGAAGAAATCTCACCATCAAACCTATCCCCTTTCTCCTATATAATAATAACCTAAAATTCCGCTATTAGCAATTCAGTCCTTTGGATCTGATAGCATTTTGAGTTTGAATACACCATCATTTATTCTTTTGTGCCCCAGCTTGTTGTAGTTTAATAGCATTTGTCATTTCTGAATTTCTCTGCAATTTCTCTTCTGCATAGAACTTCAAATGTATTTGGATTAGCTTACTAAAAATGATCAATTAAAGTAGATTTTGAAAATTAGATATGAAACCACAGAAAAGTTACTAAATTTTGAATGGAAAATAAGCTAACTTGCAAGGGCATTATATCTATTACTCTGCTTTCAAAGATATGAATCTATTCCATTTTTAATTACATAACCTTCAGAAAATAAATTAGACATCATATTCTGATATCTAAACCAATTCTTAACAGCCACCACAGACAGATAATTTCTCATCTAAGCAATAAGTTTTCATTTGGAAGCCTAAGTCCATATCTCTTTAGTACAATTTAAACATTGTGAGCATTTAGTAACGACCAGCTACTGTGCTAGGCACATAAGAGAAGACAAGATTAGACATGGTCCCTGGAGAGAGAGACATAAATTCAAGAAGTTGTAAGGCAGGACAGACTATGACAAATATATCAGGAGAAATAAAAAAAAATATATTAGATAAGACTAGAGATATAGATTACCTTAAAATTGGGAGTGGAAAGACATTGTAGGAAAATAAAATGTGCTAAAAAAAATCTAAAAATCTACTCTGTGCCAAAGCAAGACAGGAACGAATAAGGCAATACCTGCATTTATGAAAAATCTCAGGCTTTCAGGAGAGCAGACCTTGAAAGTACCAACAGAGCACAACAATGGTGTGAACAAATTACATACCATGGAAGAAAAGAACACAGAGGGCCTGTTCGTCTAGAAAGGTTGGGGAGATGTCTGCTTTGAAATAGAAATCAGTTTCATCAGATAATAAGGGGAGGGGAGTGTGAAGAAAATTTCAGGCAGCAGAGGATCACATAGTTAAGAAACAGCTCGAAAAGAAGGGTCTGAGTTTCACAGGGTAGACAGTGACAGGGATTTCAAAGATAAGGGGGTAAAACACAACAGTTCATTACCGTCTGCAAATGAATGCCTTTATAGATTAGAAGACAGCTATTGACTCAACTTTGAGTTTTCTTCTTGGAATTTATTTTCTATTTCTTTCATCTCTGCTGTGAGTGAGTCCTCCCATGTACCCTAATTTCATGTAGATTTTGAAATGCATACTTTCCATGCCCCTAACAAGAGTCTGGCCAGTCATGGCTTCCCAAATTCTACAGACTATACATTTTTTGGTACTGTTCAAGTTTGATGTCTTCTTGACAAAGGCAGAGGAACATCTTTGTTTACAAGGCTCATATGATTTTACTTTGCACAATTAAGTAATTAGACTATTGTTTATATTATTAACATATTTATAGCTTTCTTCTAAACAGCCCCATAGGAGCATGTCCCCATAGGCCACCACCACAATTTGTGTTATCAGGCCAACCTTTAAGATACTCAATCACCATAGAACTCTGGCTTGAAACTTATCTCCTTACTCCCACAGTTCCTCAGGATTGGGTACTCATTGTTTCTGCTGGGTTTCCTTCTGTTATATTAAGTGTTTGTGATTTGACCTTGCTCAGAAAAGCACCTGCCTGGTTGTCTATTCATCAGAAATCTGTCCATCAAGAAGTTGCCAAAACCTTCCCTGGAATTACTATTATCTCCTTCTACATGGTGGTTGGTTTCCTCTAGGGAGGCACCAGACTACAGTTTCCAGTTTCTGACCCACCATATAGTAATGCTTCTCCTTGGAGGCCAAGAAGAACAGGGAGCACCTAGAGTTAGGTGAAAAGTGGTTTCTACACATGCACCCTGAGAACAATACAATTACTTGCTTATTTATCCTTGCCATTTTAACATTGTTTCAATGTACATTGTTCTAGGTTATGACTACCTTCAAAGAATGCAATTCTCTTGCTTGTCTGTTTATGTATTCATTTAACAAATCTTGTGATCACAAAAGAGAAACAAGTTAACAGATACAAAGAAAATAAATATAGCACCTTTTAGTAGAATAAACAGATATACCATTTACTGTTATGAGCAAAACCTAGGGAAAAATAGGTGGTGGCTGAGCTGGGGAAGGGAAACGAGAATTAGTGAGTGTTTATACCACATGATGAGGTGATTATTGGCTCCTTATACACGTCAGTCCTTAGAGTTCCCATGTGAAGCCAATTTCAAATTACTTCGGTCACAGGAGGCAAGAAATGAGAAGGGCAATACAAAATCTATTTACATTTTATCCAGAGCTGACTTCAGACACCATTTTGAAATAGACAAAAACTTATGAAATTTCTTTTCCCATCTCTTTTCCACCCCATCCCAAATGTCCTTCTCCATGTTGCCTCAAATTTCCTTTAAAGACATGCAGTGTCTTTGTGCCCTGCCCTTCTGTAATCTCAACTCATCACTAACACCCATGTGACTAGGGAAAAGTTCAAGGATCAGTCATTTACACCTTAGGATGAATTGAACCCCATGTATATCTCCCTGAAATACTTGCACTTTATAGCCTGTCTCTAGTTATGTGATGAATATTCCTGTTCCCCATTTAATTCTCCTCTTTAGAGGGAATGTCAGACATCAAGGGAAGCACTGATATAGACACCTACGCACTTCACTTGCACATGAGGCATGATATAATGATAAGAATGACCCAACACAGTGTATACTATAGATGCTCTTTAAATGTCCTCTATTTGCCCAACAAAGAAAACAAGTAGGACATACATCCCATCTGGAACAAGGTTTAAAAATAATCTATTGGGGGGGGGCACCTGGGTGGCTTAGTTGGTTAAGCGTCTGACTTTCGCTTGGGTCAGGATCTCGCGGTTCGTGGGTTCGAGCCCTGCATCCGGCTCTGTGCTGACTGCCAGCTCGGAGCCTGGAGCCTGTTTCGGTCTGTGACTCTCTCTCTCTCTGACCCTCCCCTGATCACGCTGTCTCTCTATCTCTCTCTCTCTCTCTCTCTCTCTCCTAGAAATAAAATAAAAACATTAAAAAATCTTAAAAAAAATCTATTGGGGAAGAAATAGTTATCTCCTACCTACTGCCAAGATGAATGTAATGCATAATTAACAAAATATTGTCTGAGGTGGTAGGATAAGGGTCAGTTGTCCAAACTGACCATCAGAACAAGTGCTCTTGGGGCACCTGGGTGGCTCAGTCAGTTAAGCATCCAACTTCAGCCCAGCACATGATCTCACAGTTCATGAGTTTGAGCCCCATGTCAGGCTCTGTGCTGACAGCTCAGAGCCTGGAGCCTGCTTTGAATTCTGTGACTCCCTCTCTCTCTGTCCATCCTCTGCTCACATGCTCTCTCTCTCTCTCTCTCAAAAATAAGTAAACATTAAAAAAATAGAACAAGTGCTCCTAAGGTAAGTACCTGGAGCAGACCAATAAAACCAAAGACTACTAGGGACAGGAACATGATCCCAGGGAGTAGTAGGTGCGAGAGTGTGGAAACATTAGAAAGATCTAAGAAGAAGAGCCACCAACACCACTGTCATTAGTTTTTCAGAACTCTGTGTCCACGTGTGTTGGCATAGTGGCTTAAATGCTCAAGGACCATGGGAAGAGCAATATGCATTGCTAATCATGTTTACCTCAAGCTAAATACTCCTTAAAGTCTTTGAATCCTTACTTTATGGCTTATTACCTTTATAAAATTCTTCATAAATATAACAAAAAATGAAATAACTATAAGCAAGATACTATTGATTTTTATCTGTCCGTCTTCATTGATACTCCTTCAATATTAATATCCTATAACAGGAAGAAAGTGAATAAGCCTTTCCTCCATTTTCTTCATTTCATGTACCCCTGGACTTCAATGAATGGATACAGTTTCCTTTTTTTTCTAAGAAGAATATATGTGTGCAGAGATTAAAATGTGTTCTAACAGAAAATCAATCCCACTAATGGCATCTTACTTAGTATTGGAAGAATAGAAGAACTATAAACAAAGAAATCCCCAAACAACAAAGTATTTACATCTTCTAAGAAAGCAAGTGAAAATAATTCTAAAGTTGCTGAGATTAACTTGTCACTCTTAATCTAAAGGAGGTCTATTTGGTTAGGTCACTGAACTTAAATAGAAAAATATATCCGTACAACTTTATTACAGAAGCCAATATGGCTGTCAGGGCTGGGCTGAAGTACAAAATATACACGAAATAAATAATATCAAAACCATGACAAATAACTGGTAACAATGATCTGTTCCCTCAAATCCATGGTGACTTCACCAGAGGATAATCTCATGACCTGAGGAATAACTGCATTGAGACTAGGCAGTTTCTAAAACTCCTAGAAGTTCTGTCTGGAGAAAGGCATCAAGAAAATGTCTGTATGATG
This sequence comes from Proteles cristata cristata, assembly GCA_017311185.1. Classification (NCBI taxonomy): domain Eukaryota; kingdom Metazoa; phylum Chordata; class Mammalia; order Carnivora; family Hyaenidae; genus Proteles; species Proteles cristata. The sequence continues at coordinate 678,086 of JAESUZ010004037.1, read as the reverse complement.
ATTATATATATACACATACACACAAAAAATGTATATATATACACTCTATAAATATATTCCATAAACATCTAGAAATATATATATATATAGCAGATATATAAAATATATTTGTACAAAGGTATATACATATATGCACATTAATCCGTTTATAAGAAAATTCATTAAATTCTTCTCAGAACGTAGATAGACTATATTCTCTTTATCATTTTATCTCTCCTTTCCAAATTATATGTTTCTTTTGATCTAGGACAAGATAAGTTCTATAGATCTGATCATATTGTTACTGGCCTTGGATATCAGAAAACTTAGAAAACTAATTCATAATCATATCAAGCATTCTTATATTTTTAACCAAATTTTTCCCCATTTCAAATTTTCTCATCCTCATTATTTAGGCCTTGATTTATTAATCGAATTCTAATTATTGTTTTGCTTATATACCGACTATTTTTAAATACTTCATATCTTTTTTATGTATGTGATACATGTAGATGATATGAGCTGTATCACATGAGATAATATAGGTATACCTATATGTCTGTATAATATGAGATAATATAGGTATACCTGTATGTCTGTATAATAAAAATAAGATAACAGCTATTATTTACTTATACTTTCTATTAAAATTATTCTGCTCTTTCTCAAGTGGAATTTGAGAGTGAGTTTTGATATGAAAGAAGGGACCTGGAACAGGAAATGAAGGGGTCAGCACCTATAGGGAGGTGACAGGTACTAAAAGCATTCTTTGTCCCACTAATCACCAGTCAACTTTGTCCAGGGAACAGGCTCAGGGTGGGTGGAGAAGAAAGAGCTAAAAGAGAATATGTCCTTAGAAGTCAGGTGATTGCCAAAACGATGCCAGAAAATCAGTTGCCCTTTTTGGTTCTAGAACAGGCTCTGAAACCAAGTCCCAATTAGAGAGCCACGGAAAGAAAAAAACAAAAACCCTGTATCAGCTCCAGAACATTTTAGTTTCTTGGAGCCACTACATTGGAAAGAATCATGGCTGAAAGAAAGCAGTCACACTCTGAGTTTTATCCCATGATGGGTAAGGTTAGATTAACAAGTGGTCATGTAATGGTACTTTACATTCTTTATTATCTCAAAAAAATAGGCTACATCTCACTTTTGTGAAATAGAAAAGATCAACTCTGTTATAACCACTCAACTCAGATCACATCCAATATACCTTGATAAGCCACTGCAATTAATGATTAATCTCAATCACTTTTCTGGTTTCTGTCATAATTGGCCAAGTCCTGGTGACATTCTAGGACCTTTAAAACCAGAGCTCAGGGGAATCTAACAGCAAGGTGAGACCACTATGGGAAGATCAGCAGTCTCATTGGAGCATAGCAAATTAAAATGTAGCCTAGACATGTTACAACATTTCTAGAATCTCACTCCAAGGGGCAAGGCAAGGGAAAGCACACAGGAAAACATCCAGTCAAGGAGAGTTGTCCAGCTAAGTGGAAGTTCAGAGTACGATTAGGAAAGTCTGTTTAAGTCTCTTTGAAGGATGCTAGAAGCAGGCTCCAGGCCCAGAGAGAAAACGTTGGCAGGAGCTTAGAAATAAAGTTCAGTTCCAGCCAGCTCCATGATCCAAAATTCAGTCCTAGCAGAAAACTAGAGTGGGAACCAGAAGCCAAGAGTCCATCAGACAGAAGATCCATACAGCTGACTGGCCACACTTACAATGGGATGCAGAGAAGACAAGAGCTGAAGATATAGCTCTCTGCTTAGCCAGACACTGAATCATGATCACAGAGCAGACAATGAGTGTAAGGTGACAGACTAGTTATAGATCATGCCCACTGATGGGAAAGAGACCCTCAGTGTATTGTCAGTCAGGCTTCCACTGGTTCAAGAACCAAGCAGGACTGCATGAGCCTGAGGCTGGTGGGCCAGAAAACCTGGAGTCACAGCTCTTGCCAGCATCTGCATATGGTGCCTTCCCTGTTCCTGATACACAGGCATCTGTCTAAGGATAGTGTAAGACAGCCTGGCCAGAGCACAGGGAGGGGCCACAGTGGGAAGAAGAACACATAAAGGAAGATTGATTAGTTCAGGAGCTCAGTCTTAAAAAAAAAAAAAAAAAGGCCTTCCTGGCATAATCATATATTGAGTTTCAGGCTACACTAATGCTACAAAGGATGATTTTATCATAATATTTTTATGAATAACTCTCTGGTAACTTTATTCTCTCTTTAGAAATGTTTCCAGTTAAATATTTTATAGAAGCCCTTTTTTCTTTAAAAAAAAATCCAGCATTTTTAGAATACATCAGCCTGATATATTTTATAATACATGCTGTTTGAGTTAATGAAAGTCCAGAGATGAAACTTATTACTTAAATTATTTTAAGATACATTATACCACTTGTAGAAAACTGCCATTTCCCCCCTCAGGATAAACCACTTCCCTCTGTTTTTACATAATAAATACTTGTAATTCACAAATTCTGGAATTATAAATCACTGAATCCCCTTGAAACACAACCAGTCAATTGTCTTTTTCAACAAAAATGTATTGAGTTGGTATTTTATAGGCTATTATAATCCAGGATACCAATTAAACTAAAATTAACTGTATTATGCACAATCTATTACAAAGGAGTTTATAAATATACTACCTGAAAGTTTTAAACAAAAAAGAAAACACAAGAAAGGGGATGATTTAACATGAAAACCATTATAGGGAATACTACTTGTAATTAATAAATGACTGCAGTTACCCAATATTGTAACTAAATGATGACATATAATTATAAGTAATGAGTTTTATTCTTAAAAAAAAAAACCCCTGAAAACCCATCACAATATGATCACAATATTATCTTTTTCTTGTGGCACAATAAGAAGGACCAGAATCATCTGGTACATATCAAACAAATATCTACTCTTTGGCAACAAAATATAGTACCCCCTATTCTCCTCATGAAATTATGAGATACAAAGTTAAAAGTTAACTATTCCTGCTCATACAGCCATACTTAGAAAGGGATCTGCATTTGGTTTAATGCTCTGTTTTCACCATCTTGAAATTGTTAATAATTTTTGACTGAGAGGTCCCTCAATTTCATTTTGCACTGGGTCCCATGTTATGTAGCCAATTCTGTATACAGAGAGACTAACTGCAAGTAAAGGAACAGTATCTAAGTTGCCACAGGATTTAACACAACCTGGTGCATGGTATACAAATAAGAAATGTTCATGGAATGACTTAAATTCAATGCATTCCCTACTTTATTTCTGAGATACGTTTTAACAAAAATAGTTAATTCTCTTAAAATCAATTTATGAAGGGGATAACTTAAGAAGAGGGAATCTTCTCCACTGATAATCCTTTCCTACATCAACTTGGTTATACTATTATTCTCTTCTCTTCTTTAACAATCAATATGCAAAATTTATTCAATTGTATTGTGTGGCCACGGTTATTCCAGTATCCAGGTATCCATATTGTTAAGAGCAGCTTTAGAACCTTTAGGTACTCAGGCAGGCTAATTTGACAGCTAGTACTCTGCAACCCTTGAGCTCTCAAATTCTTGACTCTAGAAAAGCAGTGAGTCATCCTGTTACAGAAGGAGCTAGAAAAGTGATTTGATTTTGGCAAGGAGTATTGATACATGGGTAAATGTCCTTCATTTGCACTTCTGCATGCAGGTTTGGGGATTCCTGCCCAATCTACATCATCTTATCTGTTATAGCACATCTACCTCAGGGGTAGGCCTAACCAGCCATGTTTTTACCATATGACCCTGCTCCTATGGCCACAGGTGATTAGACAACACATAGGCACTAGTCTTCCCTGAGACTCTGAACTAAGACTTACAGAGCTTGAGAGAGAACTAATTCCCACTGAACAGTCATGAGGAACTAAGGTTAGAGCGACCATCTCCAAGCATGTGTGCACTAATGTTTAAGTCACAGAAAGCTAAATTGCACAGAGAAAAGAACAGTGCAAATATGGCAGGAAGGCAAAAGCCAGAAACCCAGAGAGAAGTCCACATTCCTAACAGTTTTCCAGCTTTCAACTCCAACCTCAGAAGGCCCAGTTTGTTTCCTTGCTTCCTATATTAAATAAAAATCGTTTCACCGAGCTAGCTTGAGTGGGTTTCATTCTTTGAAATCAAATGTCTAGTATAGCAACCCTGAAGAATGTGTCCTAAGTTATTTGATAGCACTTACTATGAAACTGAAACACCAAACAGCTGGAGTCACCAAAAAAATGAGACCATCTATGATTGGCCATAAGAGCTCTGATTAGATTGGAAAAAAATTATTTTTCCAACCTCAAAGAAACAGTGCAATTTTATCACTTTTGTATAATCTGAAAATCTTTGCTTCCTTCCTGTGCCCACTCCAGATGTTCCAAATATACGTCCCTAGTACTTACAAACTGCTCTGTTCCTCTTCTATTACCTAACAGACAGTGGGAGGTCCAGCCCTCCCTAGGACTTCCCAGAGGTTCGGTACTTGGGTAGTGACAGCCAGAGTATAAGAGTAAAAGCCATGATAATGATGCCAATTACCCAGAAGTACCCTGGAAACCAGTAGAAGGAAAAAAAATCCCAAGAATACGAAAAAAACAAGAAGAACACTATACTCAAAAGACATAATGATGGTCATCCATGTCCTTGCTTATCTTCATGACTGCTACAATCTGAGAAAGCAAGGAGTAGTCATATGTCAGTACTCTTGACTGCATTTTCTTCAATTCATCTAAGATCTTTGCTTTAAGCCTTATTATTTTTTCATACTGCTTTCATTTATCATCTTCTCCAATAAGCTTTCAAAGGCAAGATAATGCCAAGAATTATCTTTTATCATGCACAACATTTGGCATAACGCTGGACACATAGAAAGTTTTTAAAAATACTTATTCAACTGAATTAATTGAATGACTAGTTTCTCAAGAGGGGTTAATAAATATCTATTTATCATATGATAGATTCTAGCCCACTATCTTGATGGACAGAAGAAAAAGGCATAAAGCGCAAGGGAAACATGCTTCACCTACAATAACCTCTAAATCTTAATTGATTCTCAAGTGTCTGCTGAGTTTTCCCCCCAGTATTATCTAGTATTATTATTTTTCACAGCATGAATTTCTGCCGGGCCAAGCTTGAAAAACATTATTTCAACACAGTTGAAGTCAATCTCTCTCCCTCTCATACACATGTGTGCGCACACAGACACAGACACAGACACAAACACACACACACACACACACACACACACACACACACAGAGTCTGTGCTCAAAGCAGATTCTGTTCTGTTGAGCTTTACCTCAGCATAGCACACAGCATCTTGCACAGTTATCTGCATATACTAAGTACTTAATAAATGTTGTGCTGTTTTAAGTAGTTGACTGTCTCTAGAATGTCTTCAAAATAGCCCAAGATTAAGGGTAAAAAAAATCTCAGCGATTGTTTTTAAAGAAAGTGCCAAAAAAAGAAATGTCAATAGCTCTTGCTCCTTTTCCTCAACTACTGTGTCAAAATATGCCCTTGAAATCATAGTTCCTTCATGTTTATGGCTTCTTATGATGTATATCAGCTGAACCCTGGGCTCTGACCACCTGGACCTCAATCTAGCTGGTCATACCATGCCATGGTGGATTATCTCCTTGCTTGCCTTGCCCTTTGTTGATTTGCTGAATCCTTTCTCTCTCAACCCAGAGAAACCTCAAACACATGGGTTTCCTCTTACCCTTGTGACAGAACCTGGGAGACTTACACTTTGTTATCACTTACTTGAATGTCTGACACATACCTGTCTCATGCCTAGCCACATAACAACCTGGGAGCTTTCCATCTTTTCTTCTTTCCTTTCTTCCTTCCTTCCTCCCTTTCCTTCTTTCTTTCCTCCTTTCTTTCTTTTTCTTTCATTTTTATACCCCTTTTTACAGACATTAAATGAGGATTTACTATGATTCTGAAGAAGCAAAGATTGAGTAAGACATAGTCTCTGATTTGCAGGAACCCATAATCCAGTGAAGGAGACTGTCATTAAACAGGCAATTAGAAAACAATATGAAAAATGTTTTTTTCTAGATATATACATAGTAAAGGGCTTTATTCTTTTGGGAGGAGTCAGAGAAAATTCTGTAGAGAGGATGAAGCCTGAGCAAAATTTTAAGGACTACTGATTATGTTGCCCATATGTTATGCTATTGGTCAATGGTTTTATATATCGTTTCTAGGCAATATGAAGAAGAACTACAAAGTGAGATTTATATTCTAGAAATTTTACTCAGGTAGGTATGAGTGATCTGGAGAGTAAGGGTTGGAAAATATACTTGTGTAGGTTTTAGTTTTTAACTTATATTTAAATCTTTATTTTTCAGTTAATTACATTTACCATTTTCCTTTTATTTAATAAAAGTATTTAATGATATCTTAAAGGCCACAATGAAAGTAATAACAAAAAGATAATCTTGGCTGTTTGTGAGATATTTTTCTATTTTTTTATTGCTTAATACAAAAATTTGAGTAAAAAGTCTAAGCAATTATTAATACATGCTTTTATTTTTATTACTAGTAAGATTTTTTAAATTATCACATGGGTCCTTATAACATATGAAAAATAGAAATTCTACATGTAAACTACACATATAACTAACCACGACTGCCCTCATATTTGGATAAAATCTTCCTGCTGATTTGAGAATTCTTGCTTATCTTCCCTATGAAAGTATCTCTATAAGTACTTGACACTCTGAAGCTTAGAGTTCTACTATTAGAGATGAGGCTTTAGATTTAATATAAAGTCTCCTTCCAGTATTCCTTTAAGGGTGTGGAATACTGACTGAGGAGATAACCATTATCAGACAATAGCACCTTAAAGAGAATTCGTTTATCAAGTGTATTTCACCTGATAACTAAGTTCAAGTAGGTTACTAAGAAAATGGGATTCTTAACAGGGCTGGGAAAATACTAAAAAAGAGATGAAAACTTTCCTGGTTAAGGTTTTTTAATAGCAAGCTCTAGAAAGCCAGGAGTAGACATGAAAATATTGTGTGCATTAGGAAAGAGAGGCCAGTATAAGGTAAGGAAAGCAATAGAGAAAAGAGAAGAAAAGCAAAGAACATGTAATGACATTTTTTTTCTATGACTGACTCCTAAGTGTCCTTCTCAGGGCTTGACTTTAGTTAGTATCCTCATTTTAAAAATTAAGGAATGGGAGTTAAACACTCCATAGTTAAACACTCCCTCTAGTTAAATACATCTTAACACTTTGTTGTCAATTACCCAAGGATTCTAAATAACTAATGAGGGTTCTGAAAAGTAAACCAGAAAGGCAAATTGTAGAAAAGAAAGTGAGGAATGGTTCCCTTTGTTTTCTCACAGCTTGTTCCCAAGGGTAAGCACCAGCCATACAGTGGAGTGGCAGCAGCCACAAGACTTTCAGGTAACCCCCTATTTCTGGTCACAGAACTAAGAAAATGTAGATCCAACAGGTTGAGGAGTATAAGGAAATCCTAGAGCACTGATAGCTATACAAGAGATACCCTAAATCTGTGAACTTACACTAAGCCTCAGGCATACCCCTCATCTATGCATGTGAGGGACACCACCAAACTGATATAAATACAGTCTTTGAGAAATAAAGAGAGATTCGAACCACTGCCCATGTCTCAGACTAAAGTCTGAGCTATTCGTGTGTGGAACAAGCTCAAACTGACATAGAAAATGCTTTGAAAACTGAATTGAGATATAAATCAGAGCCAGAAAAGACAAGACAGAATATTTAGTCATAATCTACTCAAGTTCTCCACTATTCTCCAGAGGATTATAACCAGACCTGGTGTCTACACATTATATTTTCGTTGTCCAGAATGAAATTACTCAACGTGCCAAGAACCAGAAAAATTTGGCTAATTCCCAAAGAAAGATACAATAAACAGATCCCAGTCACAAAATGACCCAAATGTTGGAATTAACAGGCAAAGAGTTTAAAACAGCTATTATAGCTATGCACAGTGAATTAAATAATAACAGAGTCAAAATGAATAAAAGAAAAAGAGTTCTTAGAGGAACACATACTATAAAAGATAGTGAAATGGACTTTTTTCATTGAAAAAAGCAATATCTGAAATAAAAAAAGTTCACTAGATAGGTCCAGTAGAAGACTGGAGATGACAGAGGAAAAAAAATTTTTGTAAATTTGAAGATAAATCAATAAATTTTATCCAATCTGAAGAAAAGGGAGAAAAATATTTTTTGAAAAATATTTTCATTTAAACTTATGTTTATATTTTAAAATATTTTAACATCTACAGAGCAGAAAACAATTTTCTAAATTTTCTAATTAAAAGTCTTTACCTATCGATAATACTTTAAATGTAAATGAGCTTAATTCTCTAATCAAAAGACACAGAATAGTTGAATAAATAAAAGAAATAAGATCCAAAGGCATGTGGCCTACAAGAGATTCACTTTAGCTTTTAAATATCTATATAGGTTGAGAATAAAGAGATGGAAAAGTTACTTCAAGCATATGATAATCAAATGAAAGCCAAGAGCAGCTATACTTATATCAGACAAAATAGACTTTAAGCTAAAAATAGTCACAAGAGACAAAGAAGGTCATTATATAATGACAAAGAGGACAATTCATCAAGAAGCTACAACTGTAAGCATGCATGCACTCAACATTAGAGCACCTAAATATATAAATCCAATACTAACAAAATTAAAAGGAGAAATAAACTGCAATACAGTAACAGTGGGGGACTTTAATATTCCATTCTCACCAATGGATAGATAATGAAATGGATAGATCATTCAGACCGAGCATCAATAAAGGAACAGTAGATTTGAACACCATAAACCAAAAGGACCTAATAGACATACAGAACATTCCACCCAACTCTATGAGTACACACATTCTTCTCAAGTGTATGCAGAATATTTTTCAGATAGATCATATATTGGGCTACAAAACCAGTCTCAACAAATTCAAGAAGACAGAAATTATATCAAGTATATCAAGGTATATCAAGTATCCCTTCCAATGACAATAGTATGAAGTTAGAAATCAATAACCAGAAAGCTAAAAAAATCACAACTGCATGAAAATTTATACTCTAGAACAACCAATGGATCAAAAAGGAAATCAAAAGAAAAAATGAAGAGAAAAAACTTCTTGATAATGGTCTTGATAAATTTTCTGGAAATGAAAGCATATGACATAAAAAACAAAAACAAACGTAACTGACTAGGAAAACAACAAACTAAAAAGCTTCTTACAGCAAAAGAAATGATTAAGAAAATGAAAAAACCTCTCCGGAATGGGAGAAAATATCTGCAAACCATATTTCTGATAATGGCTTAATATTCAAAACATATAAGAAACTCAACAGCAAGGAAAAATAATCAATTTAAAAAAAAAAAGGGCAAAGGACCTGAAGAGTCATTTTTCCAAAGATTTATAAATGGCTGAGTACATGAAAAAGTGCAAATCAAAACCACAATGAGATACTGCTACATACCTGTTATAATGGCTGTTACCAAAAAGACCAAAAAAAAAAAAAAAATGCTGGTGAGGATGTAGAGAAAAGGCAATCCTGGTACACTGTTGATGGGAATGTTAATTGGTACAACCACCACAGAAAATATGGAGGTTCCTTCAAAAAATTAAAAAATAGAACTACCACATAATCCAACAATCCCACTTATGTGTACATATCTGAAGGAAATAAAATCACTGTCTTGAAAGGGTATCTGCATCCTCATTCTCATTTCAGCATTGCTTACAATAGCCAAGACATGGAAACAACCTAAATTTTCATCAATAGATGAATGAATAAAGAAAACACACACACACACACACACACACACACACACACACACACACGGAATATAACTTGATCTTAAAAGAGGAAGGAAATCTTACTATTTGTGACAATATGGATGAAACTTGAGGGCATTTTGTTAAGTTATATAAGTCAGATAGAACAAGACAAATTCTGTACAATCTCACTTATATGTGGAATCTAAAAAAACCAAACTCATAGAAATGGGAACTATAGTGGCAGTTGCAGGGGGAGGGGGGAAGTTAGGGTTGGTGATGCTTGGTCAAATGGGTAACTATGGGTCAAACTTCCATTTATAAGATGAGTAAGTTATAGAAAAAAATTAACAGAGCATCAGAGACCTGTAAAACATCATCAGAAGGTCTAACATACAGAACTTTGGAGTCCCACAAAGACAAAAGAAAAAGATTAGGGTGGACTATTTGAAAAAATAATAGCTAAAAAAATGAAAAATTTTTTTATAAAAACCATATGTTAACAAATCCAAGAATTTCAGCATGCTCCTGGTAGAAGATAATTTACTATGGCAATTCCACACATTTTGTATCAGCTTTTGTTTCAGACTCTTTTCTGGCATGTTTGTATAGCAAATAATCTTGGATGACAGAGATAGTATCTCTGAAACAAAGAACAGGTTTGTTTTGTGACCATCATAATAAACATAAGTCTCTTTTTGTTGAGCAGGTCTGTTTTTAGTGCCCTTTAATAGACTGGGGTTGCCTGAGCTATGACTCAAATCTACTGTGTGTACAGCACCCTTCTGGGCTGCTCTATAGAATACCATGTGCCTTGGGAGGCAAGAAGAATCAATATGAACCTGAAGCTCATACTGTTTAAAGTGCCATGAGCAATAAAACCTTTTCTCTCTTACCCGAGTATTACGCCTTCTGTCAGCATCCATGAAATGTTATCAGGCTAACTTTGCTATCCTGCAAGTAGGGTACTGGCAAGTAGGGTAAAATCTCAGACCTTTCACAGTTCTTGACTACTCAAAACAAGATAACATCAACAAAAAATAAACCCTGGCTGCCTAACTTCTGAACATCAAACATAAAGAAGTATCTTGAAAGCTGTTAGAGAAAAAACAATGACATACAGTGGAACAATGACTTGAATCATCATGGATTTTTCCATCAGAAATCAAGGAGGACAGAAGACAGTGGAACAACATCTTTAAACTGTTAAAAGAACTGTCAACTCATAATTCTATATCCAGCAAAAGTGTCCTTCAGAAATGAAGGAAAAATAAAGATATCCTCAGATGAAGACTAATAAAATTCATTAGCAGCAGACATCCTTTACAAAAAACTGATGAAGTAAAATTTTCAAATTGAAGGAAAATAATACCACATGAAAACTTGAGTCATCAGAAATAAGGGAAGAACGATAGAAATAAATAACTGAATAAATTAAAAAGATTATTTTTTTCCTGCTAAGATGTGCTGAAAGCAAATTTATAACACTGTGCGGGGATTTTCAATGTATGAAGATATTATACATATGATATGTATAACAAAGGATCATGAAAGTTAGAAGCATATGGATGCAAATTTTCTACATTTGACACGAAGGCAAAATTAACCACAGTAGACTATGAAAGCTTAGGCATCTATAATGCAATCCCTAACACAACCACCAAAAAAAAAAAAAAGCAAAATTATAGTCAAAAATTAAGTAGATTAATGTAAATTTAATGTTAAAACAATGTTCAAGTAATCCAAAGAAAGCAACAAAGGAGGTAGGGTGAAAGGGGTAATAGCTATGGAACAAAAACCAGATAGGATAGAGAACAAGTAATAAAATGGTACACATAAATCCAACCATTTTTTAAAATATTTATTTATATTTGAAAGAGAGACAGAGACAGTGCATGAGTGGTGGAGGGACAGAGAGAGATAGAGACAGAATTTGAAGCAGGCTCTAGGCTGTGAGCACAGAGACCAGCACTGGGCTCGAACTCACTAATGGTGAGATCATGATCTGAGCCAAAGTCAGATGCTTAACCAAGTGAGCCACCCAGGCACCCCAACCATTTAAAAAATTATATTAAAACCTAATGGTCTACTTTCAAAAGATGGAAAAGAAACACTTACAAAAGAGAGAACACTTCTCAACTCATTCTATGAAGGCAGTATTACACTGACAAATTTATCAACATGACAAAAAAACCCCACTATAAGCCAATTATCTTTTATGAACATAGATGAAAACAATTTTGAAAAAAATCTCAGAAAATTGAATCCAGAAATACACACACAAAAAGGATTATGTACCATGACCAACAGTTGCTTTAACATATGAAAATAATCAATGTAATATGCCATAGTAATAAAGGAAAGAAAACACATGTTCCTCTCTACAGACATATAAAAAGAATATGACACAATCCAGCACACTTTCACATGAACCAAGAATAGAAAGGCACTTTCCCAAACAGATAAAAAGCATCTATGAAAATCCATAGCTAACATTATATTTAATGGTAAAAGATTGAAAACTTCCCCCTCATATCCGGAACAAGATGAGACTGTCTCCTCTCACCACTCTTAATCAACACTTCCTGGAGGTTCTAGCAAAGGGAACAGGCAAGAAAAAAAAATATAAACGGCATCTAGATTGTAAAGGAAGAAATCAAACTATCTCTATTTTCAGATTACATGAACTTGTATATAGAAAATCCTAAACAGTCTTCTAAAAATTATTAAAATAAATGATTCAGTATGGTTTCAGGATACAAGATCAATATACATAAACTACTTGCATTTCTATATACTACCAAGGAACAATCCAAAAATGAAATTAAGAAAAAATTCCATTTAGGGGTGCCTGGGTGATTCAGTTGGTTGAGGGTCTGACTTTTGATTTAGGCTCAGGTCATGATCTCAGGGTTGTGGAATCAAGCCCCATGTTGGACTCCATGCTAAGTGTGAAGACTGCTTGATTTTCTCTCTTCCCTTGCCCCTCTCTCCTGCTTGCACTCTCTCCTCTCTCCAGTAAAATAAAAAAAAAAATTAAGAAAAACACTCCATTTATAATAGCATCAAAAAGAATAAATTATCTAGGATTAATGTTAACAAAAGGAGTATAAGACTTATACATTGAAAACTACAAAATTATTGGAAAGAAATGAAGGTATCAATAAATGGGAAAATATCCCATGTTTATGGATCAGAAGACTTAATGTTAATATGGCAACATTTCAAAAGTGATCTGCAGGGGCACCTGGGTGGCTTTGTCAGTTAAGCGTCCGACTTTCGCTTAGGTCATGATCTCGCGGTCCATGGGTTCGAGCCCCGAGTCGGGCTCTGTGCTGACTGCCAGCTCAGAGCCTGGAGCCTGTTTCAGAGTCTGTTTCTGTGTCTCCCTCTCTCTCTGACTCTCCCCTGCTCACTCTCTCTCTCTCTCTCTCTCTCTCAGAAATAAATAAAAATATTTAAAAAAAAAGTGATCTGCAGATGTAGTGCCATACCTGTCAAAATTCTGGCTGATGCTGACATATACATTGACAAACTGATCCTAAAATTCATATGGAAACACAAGGGACCCAGAATAACTAAAACAATCTTGAATAAGAAAAACAAAGTCAGAGGACTCATACTTTACAAATTCAAAACTTACTACAAATCTACACTAATCAAGGCAATGCAATGCTGGCATAAAAATAAACATATAGGTCAATGGAACAGAACAGAGTCTAAAAATAAACCCTTGCATTTATGCTTAATTGATTTTTGACAAGGATATCAAGACAATTCACTAAGCAAAGAATGGTACTGAACACCTGGATAGTCACATGCAAAAGAATGAAGCTGGACCCTTATCTGACACCATGCAAAAATTAATGCAAAAAGGATTGTAGGGCTAACTGTAAGAGTTAAAACTATAAAACACTTAGGGGAAACATATAAAACATAAAAGTGTAGTGACCATGGATTAGGAAATAGTTTCTTAGATAAGACATCAAAAGCACAAAGGATAAAAGAAAAGATACATAAATTGAAGTTCAACAAAATTAAAAATGTTTGTCCTTCAAAGGATCCCATCAAGAAAGTATAATGACAACTCACAGAAGGGGCTAAGATATTTCCAAACCACATATCTAATAAGGGACTGGTATCCTGAATAAATAAAGAACATTTATAACTTAATGAAAGAACAAATAATCTAACTGGAAAAAAAAGAAAGAGATTTGAATACATATTTCTCCAGAGAAGATATAAAAACAGCCAATAAGCATATGAAAAGATGACCCATGTCATTAACCATCAGGGAAATGTCACTCCACATCCACTAGGATGGGTAAAATAAAGAGATGAAAAATACCAAGCATTGATGAGGATGTGGAGATATTTGAATCCTCAGATATGGTGGGATTGTAAAATTGTGCAGTGACTTTGAAAAACAATTGGTAGTTCTTCAAAATGTTAAACATAGAGTTACCATATGACCCAAACCCAGCATTCAGCTTCTACATGTAGACCCAAGAGAGCTAAAAATTGATGTCTCAAAAGACCTATACTTGAATGTTCATAGCAGTATTATTTATAATAACAAAAAATGGAAATTACAAACACCTATCAGCTGAATGGATAAATAAAATATAGTCATCCATACAATGGAATATTATTTGGCCAAAAGAAGGAATGAGGTACTGACATATGTATAACATGGATGAATATTAAAAATGTTATGTTACATGAAAGAAGTCAGTCACCAAAGGCCACATATTAGATGATCTATTCATATGAATTATCTAGCATAGATAGATCTATGGATCTGTAGAAACAGGTCTATAGAAACAGAAGTATATTAGGGTTATGAGGGAATGAAGAGGTAGGGAATGGGGAGTGACTACCAATGGGTATAAGGGTTTTTTTTTGTGGAGGGGTAATGAAACATTCTAAAATAAGATAGTTGTGAGGGATACACAACCTCGTGAACATTCTAAAAACCATGAATTACGCACTTATAAATGAGGAACTTAAAGTTATATGAATTGTCTATCAATAAAGCGATTACTTATTCAAAAGCTAAAGGATCTAACCATTTTATCTTTGTTAATCTTTCTAGAGACAGAGAATGAGAGTGAAAATGAAAATATGATCCTACAAGTGCTGCCTAAAAGATATAGATTAAATATTAAGGCATAGATTAAATGCAAGCAAATAAATGGAAAAAGATGTACTATGAAAACAGTATAATAAAACTGTAGTAGTTTAATATCAGATAAAAGAGACTTCAAAAATAAGTATATTGCTAGTTATGAAAAGGGACATTTCATAGTGATCAAAGGGAAAATTTCTAAGGTACATCTAACAAATATTTCTACCTCAAAATTCAAATTTAGAGGTTAGGTGATTGTTCCTTGGTCATGTAATTAAAATTTCTCGGTCTCAGAGTAGAACTAATTATGGTAATTCTTTTCACAATGAAAACTAGCTGTTTCAACAAGTTATATGGTAAGCATTTTCCATAAAATAGATGAGCTAAATTTGTATCTCCTAGGTTTTGAGAAAAATATATTTAATCTCATAATAGAAGTGTAATAAATATTAATAAAGTTACATTAAAATTAACATTATTTTAATTTTCCTGCTCATTTTCAATATATATGGTTTTATAAGTTGCCAGAAGAGACAGATATGAATAATGGTCATCTGACAAATCTACTTTCTATTAACATTGCTAGCAATTAAGAAATGAATGATTCTAGGAACTGGTTACCCAATACATTTTTAAGTCCGATAATTTCCAATTCCTTACTTACATCAAAGTAAAAATATGGCCTAAGTGTGATATTCAAAATAGTTAACAACCAGTAAGGCAAGGCATGGGCACCATCCAATCTTTCTCTAGGAAATTTTTA
Source organism: Proteles cristata cristata (assembly GCA_017311185.1). NCBI lineage: Eukaryota > Metazoa > Chordata > Mammalia > Carnivora > Hyaenidae > Proteles > Proteles cristata. The sequence continues at coordinate 662,393 of JAESUZ010004037.1, read as the reverse complement.
GCATATAGCTCCTAAGGATCCTGTTCAAGTGCTTGGGTGACTTTGCTATAATAAAACAAAACTCTATTCTATTTCTATGTATGTGACCAGGTTTTTCACTATCTCTATAAAAATGAAAAGTTGGAATAACTTCACTGCTTGAATTTTATATTTATCTGAAAATATGTGAACAATGAGGGGAAAATCTCATTCATAGAAACTTGTTTTCTCTTGTATATTTTAATTTATAATACTTACATTGTTTTGATCAATTCTGTACCAATAACCTTCATTATAACTCAAACCACAAGAAATATTTTAACACTTTGAGACTTAGAGTCACTAGAAATAAAATAAATTTTAATTAATATATTTATTAAAATTTAAAGCTCTATGCATAAAAATATATGCTTTGATTATATAACAATATATATTTATAACAATATCATGTAATGATGGGAATTTTTACCCTAAATATTAAGCATTTTTACCTTAAGGAGTAGAATAAAGTATTATGAGCAAAATACAATGAAATAAAAATCTTAAGAAAAAAGAACAATGTAACATTATTGTTAAAGAAGAGTTTTCTCATATTTTTCCTTTTTTATTTTTTAATATTTATTTTTGAGAGAGAGAGTGCAAGCAGGGGAGAAGCAGAGAGAGAGGGAGATATAGAATCTGAAGCAAGCTCCAGGCTCTGAGCTCAGCATAGAGCCCAATGAGAGGCTCAAACTCATGGACCACAGATGGACTCATGGACCTGAGCTGAAGTCAGATGCTTAACTGACTGAGCAGTCCAGGAGCCCCTGCTGGTATTTTTCAATTCCCATGAGTAGAGGCTGGGAAGACAAAAGAAAGAACATACACATTTTTCTGTACATTTGAGCAGATTCAGTAAGGCTGCAACCCTAGTACCTAACAATTTTGCAGGGAAAAAAGGAGGTAGAAATTACATAAAATGAGAAACATGATTTGCATCAAAAGTACCCCTTCCTTTAGTGGCTTTGGGTTCCATAACCTGAGGCAGAATACACTCCCTCTGGGCAATTAGCTCCAACATGCATTCTATGATATATTCTAAGAGAAATATAACATTTGAGGGCAGAGGTCTAATCTTTCTAAAGCAAAAATATAAGCACTGCCCTCCATTTCTACAATCCTTCTGAAAAGTAACCAGTACCACAATCTTTCCTTCCAAAAAGAGGGGCAAATGATCATATGGCTACACAAATTATAAAACAAAATTTAGTTCTTTTTGCTGTTTGACCATGTATCCATGAAAAATTTTCCTTTAAGAAAAAAGAAAATGGATAGACAAGAAACATCACCTCAGGTAGCTATCTGGACTGCCTGCCTCTCCAAGCATGCAAAACGCCTTGTGCTGGGTGTGATAATCAAGTGCACAATCTGACCAATTTTCTTCCACTACACATCAGAGCTCTAGACACACCTAAGTTCCAACAGCAGTATAATAATTAAAAGGGAGAATAGAATGAGGCTGTGTCCCAATGACTTCTCTGGTTTCTGCTGGAAAGAACGGTCATGGTTTTTCTGTGGTATTTTCCAAGTTGCTCTCTCTTCCAGATTATGACAATAATGGTCACATTTACTGGTCACAGAAGAAGCAGTAGCTCTTTTGATAACTTGACTTTGGGACATGAGCTCAAAGTAGTTCCTGAAAGCATAAATTTCTGTTTCCTCTATTTTCCTACTGATTCTATAGTCAATTTAGTAATGATAATTACTGTAATTAATCCTTTCTCTTAAACAAGCTGGAGTAGTTTCTGACTGATATCCTCTGTTGGCCTGGCCCATCTGGAACAAGCTGCCAGTCACAAATTACCTTCCAGATTCCATTCTGCAGCCAGTCTCCTGGGGGTCTATTAACATTAGTCTGTATCTAAAATCTGCATATTCAGCCTCAGCCCTTCTCACTAACAGCCCTAGGAGCTCAGATTCCCTTCTCAAGGGTAACAAGGTAACTTACTTTCCAATTTATAACTGGTGCTTACTCAGAGCACCCCAACTTTCTTGTCTCTATCTACCTAGTTTTGAACCTTCAAACAGGAGTCATCTTTGGTCTCTGTTGTCTCACATGGCTACATAATTTGTCTGAATTACCTTACTATGAACATCCCAGTGAAATGTCTCTTTCCTTCCTGAAATCTAGACTATATGAAAATTACCATATTATTCAGTTAATTCATCACATTCCTGTTTCTGTTCATTTAGACTAGAGCAGTAACATCTCATCTCTGTCTAGAATTAAAAAAAAAAAAAAAGAATAAGTTTTTACATAGCTTATTCCCTTTCTGAACTTCAAACAAGATTCTGTGCAGGTGTCACAGCTTACCGATTTTCTATCTCTAATTCCCTCCTCTTCTAAAAAATTGAAATCCTCTGTTTGCTTTAAATAGTAATTTTATCAACACACACAAGCCAATGCAATTCCTTTAATTTAGGCTATTTGATGCAGTGCACAAAGCTCCCAAGAGGAAAGAAAATACATTTTGCTTCCCAAAAACTCACTTCCAACCACAGGCAATCAAAGCTAAACTATTTTAAAGCTGCATGCACTTGAAACAACATCCATCAGAGGATATTAGGCCAGAAATCAGGTCTTTACACCACGTTTATACTTTTCCTAGATCTGTCTATTCACACAATATCTGTACTTCTTTTCAAACTACTATTTTATACACACACACACACACACACACACACACACACACACACACACACATTCTTCCATTTTATTCTTTCCAGACAGCCTCACCCCATATACACCTATCATGATTTCACCTTTTGTTGTGTTACGTCACTATACATAGACCCTACCACATAAGTCTACTTCATGAGTTCTATTTCTGGCCGCTCAATAACTACCTTCTGTGAATTTTTCACCACACCCCCTCCCCATTTGTTCATACATCATGTCCTGCTTTCCTGTGAGCCATAGGGCGAGGGCGAGGGCATTAGAGTTGAGCAGCTCTTGTGTCAAATCCTAGTGAGTTGAGTGAAACTGGACAACTTATTTAACTGTTTGAGCCTTCGTTCCCTCATCTATAAAATGGGATTCATAACACTTCCTTTAGTATGTTGTCAGAGAAAACAAATGAGATAATTTATGTAAAACACCTGTCTTAGCACCTGGTGAAATTAAAGGGAAAAGGATGAGCCTTTTGAAATGTAATTCTCCAGATGTGGTTTTATAACTCAGTCTACCGCTCATGACTAACAGAGGATTTGTTTAATACCTCTAGAGGCACTTCCCCAGATGCTATATGATTCATTTCTGGAAACAGTCTACAACTAATCAAGATGCTTTTTTTTAAATTTTAGGTAATATGTTATAGATTTACTGAAATGTCATAATTATACAGGTAGTAGGGGTGCCGTTGGACCTTGCTCAGCCCTGCCCACTCAACCCTGCATTTGGTCTCCCTCACATAGCATTCCTCCAGCAATACTTCTCCCCAGGATAATTCAGGACAAGAATCCTGTCTTTGGTGTCCTTGCCTTTGTATTATAAAAAGACATAGAAAAGTTTTTTTTCCCAATTCCAACTCAAAGTGCCTCATGCTCTTAATATATTGTTTTCTATAGGATTATTCTTTAATCAGATCTCTTGGTTGTGCTAAACTGTCAAATTCAAGTAAATGCCCAAAATCTAAATAAAAAATAAACATAATCAAAATTTATCAGTTCAACTGGTTTTGGAATTTGAGATGTTTGGCTGTGTGACTAGAGCTGAGGATCTAGGATAAAGGGCTAGCAACACTTCTCACTCACAAAGGAATCCAAAAGTTTCTTGCTGCTTTTATCAATTCCTAGGGTTTGAAGACCCATCATCTTTAATATGTGGTAAAGCAAAATTTATATGTAGAATTGATACAGGGTAAAATTCAATTTATTTTTTATCTAAACAACAGAGGCTCACTTTCTATTTGGTCAGCTGTAGATCAAATGTTATTGAAGTACAGGGGTCACATACCAAATTTCATTTGCTTCCACAGAAGATCCGCACATTAAGAACTGTACTTAACTACTAAAAGCACTGTAATAAGCAAATTTAAATGACTTGCTACATTTCAATACACTAAGGAAGAGTGTTTTTGGGTGGTAAATATTTTAGAAATTTGTTCTAAAGAACTAACTGCACTTTTATGTAAAATTTATACTGAAGTAAATATAAAAACACAAACTCAACACTGACCCTCACATTTGTAAGTAAGATTTTCTAAAGAAAATTCAGAAGAAAGTTAAAACTGTCCATAATCAAACCACTCAGAATTTTTTCATTTTTCATTAACGTTTTGATGTATTTCTTCCATTCCTTTTTCTCTGCTCACATTTTAAAATATTTACCATGACCTAATCATTTAATCTTGTGTTTTATTTTTCTACCAATGTATCATTATAACCTAAACATTCCAAATCATCAAAAAGTCTTTGTAAACATTATTTTAGTAATTCCATAATATTATACACAACTATTTAACCATGATCATTTAGGATACTTTGGTTCACTTTTTACATAAATGTTTTATGCATTCTAATTTATCAAAATTTCTGATTATCCCCTTAGTTTGCAGTTAAAAGAGTATAACATTTACCATTCTTGACATTATAGCATCATGGTTAATAACATGAATTTTGAAGTTAGCCACACCATGAATCAGTCCTGAATCCACCAAAATCATCAGATTTATGTTCTTGGGTATATTATTTAACTTCTCTGATACTCTTTCTTCATTGTAAAGCAGGAATAATATCATGAGGAGCTATCCTAGGAGGATTAAATGATATATATGCATAAAGCACAGTGGCTAACAGCATGAAACTACCTGGTTTGAATCCTGATTCCACCAAGGACTAATTGTGTGATCTTGGCTTAATGTCTTTATGTGTTACTTTCCTCATCTCCAGAATGGAAAAAATAATGGTGCCTACCTCATAGGGTTAGTTGCAAGAGAAAAGTGAATTAATACATATACAACAATGCAGGGCCTGGAAGATGGGGAGCACTCAATAAATATTACTGTTGCTGCTGTCAGTTTTCTTTTTTTCATTTTTAAATATTTATTTATGGGGGGAGGGGCAGAGAGAGGGAGACACAGAATCAGAAGCAGGCTCCAGGTTCTGTGCTAACAATGCAGATGTGGGACTCAAACCTATGATCACAAGATCATGACCTAAGCTGAAGTTGGACGCTTAACCAACTGAGTCACCCAGGCACCCTGTTGTTAGTTTTCTAGTCCTGGCAAATGATAAGCCCTGAAGTACTATAATCATTACTTATTATTAAATTTTCTTTCTAGAAAGATTGTACAGATATCCTTACAGCCAACATTAAAATGCACATATGTTTCATCTACTCCACAGAACAACAAAATAAAAAGTTAGCAATCTGGGGGGTCATATTTAACTTGTCAGTTATGCTTAGGAAATATGATCCTTGGAGAGAAGGAACATCAGAGAGTTTGTCCTATCCGACCCAACCATTTTACTGTATTTGATCATCCTCATTAAAGAAAGATGAAACAGACTGTTTTGTTTTTTTTTTAATTCAAACCCAGTAAGTTGTACCTTTTAAAAAAACTACTGACCTCTTTTCTCAAGTTTATTCTTCTCACCTCACTGGGCAGAATACCACCTACATAGCTCTTGTGGTGTCCAGGTCACTGGGATCAATCATAGAACAGGCATTAATTGGCTACTACTGGGTCCAGCTCTGTAAGGGAAATAAAATAAAATATGCTTTCTGGACCCATGTCAGAGTATTTTTTAACCATTAGCCAATATCCCTTCTCCCCAATACTTTACCTCTCCTTTTACCTTCTCTTCTCACCCACCCTTCAATCAGCCATGCAAGCAGCTGCAAGATATGTATCATTTCCTCAAAGGAATAATATAAGAACAGAAAAAAAAAAAAAAAAAAAACATGGTCCTTTTCTGCCTTCTGTGTTTCTGTAAGCCAGACTTTCACAGCATGTATCACAGATTTGATATAAAACAAGATGAATAAGGGCAAGGCATCTTTCCACTCATGCCCCCTCAACTAGAGAAAAGCCTTCCTTGTCTTGAGCAAGGAGATAGAGTCGAGGGAAAACGAGGAGTGTAAGAACGGTGCTTCCTGGAGAGGGGGCCACAGACCTGCTTCCCAAGCAGACCCGAATAGAGGTTTTAGAGGTCCAAGAGAAAAGCAAGACAAGACGACATATGGTGGGAGTACAGAAGGGCACAGGAAACTTTCAGGGGTGACAGATATTTTCATCATCTGGACAGACTGTGGTAATGGTTTTTTGTCATTTATTTTTTGTCAATTATACTTCAAAAACATTGATGGGGGGGAGAGAGAAAGAGTGAGAGAGAGAGAGAGAGAGAGAGAGAGAGATCTGGGCATCATGTTACAAGCAGATCCCCAGGAAGGATGCAGGACCCAGAGAATAAATGGCTACCTGGTGGTATGTCTAGACAGATAGGATCTTAAGCAGCCTGTGAGTTTCCAGTCTCTCTGGGAGGTAGAAGAGCCATAAAATGAACACTCTGTACCCAGAAGTGATACAGAAGCAAAAAAGAGAGCTGTATGATATTCTGGAGTCGTGCGGGTCAGAACAAAAACATTTCCAAGCCAGCATGCAGCCCAATGGCCAAGCAGCTGATGGAGCAAAGGCCACTTCAGCACATGCCTGTGTGGCCAGATGACAGCAGGAACCTGTCGCACACTCCCTCTCCACCCCAGTCCTTAGTCTTGGCTCAGGTTAAACTCTCTGGAACTCTGACACAACCCCAGGTCCAGGGGAGAAAGCAAAATCTCTGAAATCACGGACATATAGTTTCTACCACCCTGGCAGAAAAGGGCTTAAAGTAAAAATTGAGCAGTTATAGATGAATAGATACACGTCTTGGATCTCAGTTCCAAATTCTATGATTCCATGCTGAGACAGAGTTCCTTACCTTAAGACACTATATATGAGAATGTAATATCCACGAGGGTAGATGTTATAACTATGTTACACAGTTATAATCTAGTTCAATATCCAACACATAATTGTGCTTAATATCTATTTGTGGGATGGTAAAATGGATGGATGGATGGAAGGGAGGAAGAAAGGGACGAACTCAAGTATGTAATAAATCATTGCTTCCCACCCAGAGGAGCACATAAATACAAATGAGAGGTTTTAGAAATAAGTACAAGAAGAAGAAAGCATTAAGAGCTGGAGTCTCCACTGATTACTTCACTGGGGGAGAAAGAACTTGAGGTAGTCCATAAAGACAGATTAGAATTGGCTTAATGAAGAGATAGAATGAGTGAGAAAAGTGGGTGGCTAAGCCAGGTGCAGAGAGACCAAAGGAGTCATAACTCAGACTGAAGTAATTTTGCTGCCAATCCAAGCTACTTTCTCCTTTACTCTTTTCTGAACCGAGTATGTGTCACAAGATCTGCTGACAATATTTGATGGATGGGGATGGATGTATGGACAGATGGGAGTGGAGAATCAAAATATTCTTCAGTTTTTTAAAGAATTAAAAGAATTGGGTCTGAACTCTGGAGACAATTTTTAATTTCTACCTAATGCTTTTGTTTTTAAAACTGATCACCTTATATTCTAATAGCAGGATAGGTATCTATTGGGGATTTTACAATATTTGGAACTGTGTTTAACCAGTTGTAGGTTGTTGTTGTTGTTTTGCAAACCTGAAATCCATACCACTCAAGGACTTAATTTTATAAACTGTTTCTAACTCTGTCTACCTAAGAAGAGCTCTAAGTCAATACCATCATTTCAATTCCTCTTCTCCAATAATAGTTAATGCTGTGTTATAATTTATAAGTCTCTTACATACATTACTTCATTTATTCCTCACAAAATAGAAGTCTGAAGTAAATCTCCAGTTTTAGACATGAAGAAACTGAGACCCAGAGGGCTCCCCTCACTTGGTTTAATCCACCAAGAAATAAATGGCCACACCCATACTTGCACCAAGCCTTTCCTCAACACATGCTGCCTCACCATTGTCACCTAAAGTCCTTACAAAATGAGAAAAGAGGGTCGCCTTGGTGGCTCAGTCGGTTAAGCATCCGACTTCAGCTCAGGTCATGATCTTGCACTACCCTGAGTTTGAGCTGTGTTGTCAGGCTCTGTGTTGACAGCTCAGAACCTGGATCCCACTTCAGATTCTGTGTGTCCTGCTCTCTCTCTGCCCCTACTCTTCTCTCTCTCTCTCTCTATCTCTCAAAATTAAACATCTAAGATATTGTAAATAAAAAAACAAAATGAAAAAAGATATCAACTTCAGAGCTGTGTACGTTTGTCTGTGAAAAGGAGGGTACAGTTAAGAATTAACACATTAGAAGATTTTATCTATGACAAAAAAGTAGTTTGTCATTTGAGTAAAAAAGAAAACCCTTACTTTTTAACCAGGAGGTACAAGAATGTTCTTTGCTAAGTGACTCCATATTCGGGGCATATATTTGGGAGACCTTCTATGTGATCTCCCACAACTCACCCTCCTTTTTTAAATTCTCTCCCTGGGACTGGAATACGAGGGAGACTTTTTTAAGGAGAAATAACTAAGGTTTGTCACAGAGCAAATCCCCGAAAGTAATCTATCAGAAAGAAAAAACTCTAACCCAACCTTTTTCCTACCTGCAAGCACTAATTCAATTTTCCAACAGAACAGCTTTAGGGATCCCAAGAGCAGGACCAGGAAAGAGAAAAGGGCCCACCTATTTTATCTTCTTATACACCCCCTACTAATACAGGTTTGTTTCATACCACGATTTATTTTACACTTTGTTGAGCCTGGTTTTAAGTGTTTCAAATAATGAAGCTTAGGCCACTTAGAATGGAAGAGTCTGTGTTGCTCATAATTGGTTTGAGGCCTCTTCTTCCCTTCATGGGTAATGAAAAAAGTTGGGATAATTTTTCAGGGTAGGATTAAATGTAAGGTCCCATAAGGCAGTCACAAATGGCTTGAATTCAGTACTTTTTTTTTTCTTTTGAGTTTTTATTTAAGTTCCAGTTAGTTAATATACAGTGCAATATTGGTTTCAGGTGTAGAATTTAGTGATCCATCACTTAGGTACAACAGCCAGTGCTCATCACAACGAACGCCCTTCTGACGACCTATCACCCATTTAACCCCTCCCCCTGCCCAAGTACTTTTTAAATTCAAGGATTTATGAACTGCAAATGGTTTGTCCTTCCCACTCCTTCCACTCCTTCCTCTCATCATCAGTCACACTGACTTGGTAACCATGTTCACCCAAAACAGCTGACAGATGAAAATGTTCATTTGAGAGAGAGCACTGACATCCCTCAGGAAAAAAAAAATTTGAAACGTTACTGATATTTTATGCTATGCATGTTGATGCCTTTGCCACAAGACAGACTGCATATTGTCAAATATATGGAATCAGTTTCAAAGATTTACTTATTCACCTGATACCTGGTTAAAGGAGAGTCACAACTGGGTCACACTCTCAATATTTCAGGCGGGGACTCCTGCATTGCACAGCAGCCTCAAGATGTGGGGATTTTGACATTTCTATTTTGATGCAGTCACGTTAATGCACTCTCACTGGCACATTCTGTCAAAATGTAAATTCACTGTTTTGTATTGCCAAGTACTTCTTGTGACCCATTGCTCTAACTCCACTCGATGATTAACCCTTCACCTGATCACACAGCATTTTTCACCTTCTAATTTATCCATAAGTTCATTGTTTATATTTCTGCAAATTCTTTGTGTTAATTTTAATCTTTCAAAAGCAATTTAGTCCCTCAAAGCTATATCGTTATCCCCCAAACAATCACTATAAAGGAGTTTTACATTAAACACAAAGCATATACTCTACTGATTCATGAGAGAACTACTCAAGACTTTCTGTGCACTTTGGAGAATAAGGGAACATATTATTCCCTTCCATATTTTGGAAGCCCGCTAAAAGAAAATGTGGCCATGCTCTAGATTTTCAAATGGAAAATGAAAAGCCATTATTAAGCAGACAAATCAATTTGTTAATTGAAAGCAAATGAGTACAGCCATTGACACTTAATATTATCTGCAGAATATTCAAGGTTCACACGAATACTAGGACTAAGTGAATAGTTAGTACTTCACTTAGCACGACAGGTTGCTCTTCCTAAGATAGCAGCCACAGAACTCCCATTTTATGTAATTTTCCCATGTAGGGGGTTTGAATTTTACTCAATCACAAAAGTCACATGTACATAAAATGCTAATATCTTTACATCCTTATTATTAAACTTGTGTCATTCACAAGCCCCGATTTCTGCTAAATCTTACCAAGTCGTCACCCCTCAGTCACTTCACTCTGTCATTTCTCTCCTCATTCCAGTTGCGTGGTCTACCAGCCCTCCCAGCCACACCTGCGGTGACCTCCGTGCTCTGCAGATGCCTCATTGCTCCCCACACACGGAGGCTGTGTAGTAGACACCTCCACGTACAGCCCAATAAGATGAAGTTATAGAAATAGGTCAGAGACAAAATAAAAGAACATGGGGGTAGGAAATCAAGTGGTAAAGTGAAAAGCAGGCATTTGGAGAGTGGCCAAGTCCAGTTAAGAGGAGGAGACTGGTGCCGACATCTCTGACCCTGAGGTTGAAGCCTCCAGGCCTCCTGCAGGGCCTGAGATGTTTGCTCTTCCTGAGGCCAGTCTGCTGGATTTCCCCCACCATCTATGCCCACGGAACCCTGAATTATCACTAGTGGGGACAACTTAAAACCCTATTCTTTGCCACTATGAAAACAAAAGCTAAAACAGAAGTAAAACAGTCAGGATGTCTACTTTGAAAGAAAAGTAATTCCTGAAAAACAGCCAGCCATTTTTCCTCATGACCACCGAGAGCTATCCTCACAGACAGGTCCATGGCACCAAAACAAATGTGTGCATGTGTGTGGACATCCTACATTTTATGAAAAGGCTTCAAATAGTTGTCCTATCCAAAAATCACCTTTTATCCAATTCATACAAAATTTTACTAATAACGTATCTTTGGGAGTACTCTTAAAACCAATTTGCCATTACCAGCCTCACTAATGCCAGCATGTTTGATATTGAAAAGAAAAAACATCATATTCATTATTTTCAATACACCTCAAGCCTGTTTTTTCAGAAACACACACACACACACACACATTTTGATTCCTAAGGTTATTCTACCATCAGGAAACAAGATAAAAGTTAAAAATTTTGCAAACCTCAGGCAAAATTGCAAGACATGTTTGAAAATGCTGAAAAACCTATCTGAAAAATTTATCTCTAAATATATCAATATCCATTCTGGGGCTCCTGGGTGGCCCAGTCTGTGGAGTGTCTAACTTCAGCTCAGGTCATGATCTCACCGTCTGTGGGTATGGGCCCCACATCGGGCTTTGTGCTGACAGCTCAGAACCTGGAGCCTGCTTCAGATTCTGTGTCTCCCTCTCTTTCTGCCCCTCCCCTGCTCACACTGTGTCTCTCTCGGCATCTCAAAAATAAACGTTAAAAAAAATTAAATATATCAATTCCTATTAAATAAAAATGAATAAAGATCTCAATAAATTTGGCATATACTATTAGTAATCTGGATTTTACTTTATTTATTTATAACTTTTTACAGAGAGAGTGCACATTCAGACACGTGCACACAAAAGAGCAGGAGAGAGGGGCAAAGGGAGAGTAAGAGGGAGAGAATCTTAAGCAGGCTACACCCTCAGCACAGAGCCCTACGTGGGGCCCAATCTCCTGACCCTGAGATATGACTTGGGTGTAAATCAAGAGTCAAGACACTAAACCACCCAGGCATCCACAGATTTTATTTGAATAAAAATTACTGGAATGTTGTAACACTGTTTAGGATAAATTCAAAGTGTTTGCATTAGCTTCTATACATTTTTGAAGGTAGCCTGTTACATATTGTCATAACATACATATGCTACTCTATTTTCTCTTTCTCTTAGTAAATTTCTATTAAAAGATCATACTATACTAAAGTAACCTATACTTTAGGTACCTTAATTATGTAACTTTGTTAATCTTTCAATAATATTTCAACACTCCATTTATATATTTTAAAACATCCTACAGGGGCGCCTGGGTGGCTTAGTCGGTTAAGCGACCGACTTTCGCTTAGGTCATGATCTCGCGGTTCGTGGGTTTGAGCCCCGCGTCGGGCTCTGTGCTGACTGCCAGCTCAGAGCCTGGAGCCTGTTTCATTCTGTGATTCCCTCTCTCTCTGACCCTCCCCTGCTCACGCTGTCTGTCTGTCTCTCTCTCCCCTAAAAATAAATAAAACATTTAAAAAAATATATAAAAATAAAACATCCTACATTTCTATACTTCTGAGATTTTATATTTATGCCAAGTTGAGAATTAACACCCACTGAATATTAACTATAAGGCTCTGTATAAATGTCATTATTATGTTACTAAAATGTGACTTTTGCTGCACAATTTCATTCATAATAGTACAAATTAACATATTCCTTTACATATTTATAAATATCTTAATGAATTTTAAATTGAGAGATATTTCTAAAAGCACTGGAGAAAAACAGATAAATGCATAAATAGGGGAGAAAATAATTAGAATTCTTGTATCATCCTTGTTCCTTGAATGTCTGGTTTAAGCATTTCTATACCTGACACACTAATTTAGCTACAATGCAGCAAAACCAGCATTGTGGTAATAGAATATTGATTGTACAGTGTTCAAAGACAAAGAACTTATGTTGTTGTGCTTTTTATACATGCATGATATTGCAGCACAATAGCCATGTCAATAATTTTTACAAAATGAACCCCACTACCACTGTGCTAAATGGTAATTTAATTATGAAAGTCAATCTTTTGATTAAAAAATTGTCTTACATTAGCCTAAAATATAAGTAACCATGCTGGTCTTAGAAGACCTTCATGAAAAAATAGAGGAAAAATACACTTTCCAACTTCATTTTAGTACATTATTTTCCTAATTTTTATTATAAAGCGTTGTGTTCTCCTTATGAACACTTGAGAAAATATTCTCACGGAAATTTTAATCTCATAGAGATTATATATATTCCGTTTCCCAACACACGTATGCGTGCATGCATACACACATACACACACACACACACACACACACACACACTAAAAGTAGTTTTATCAAGGTGCCAAAATTAATTTTAAATAATAATTCTTCCCACGTGGCCATTCTTATGGATACAATGCTGATGCCCTTTTTAAAAATAATTTAGTCATGAAGAAAAAAATTAAGAGATGTCATTTTAGTTACTTGGAAAAGCAAACATGAGACCTAATGAGAACTGTAAATAGAAACCAGAAGGTAATCTTGGCATGAAGATCAACCAGTCTTTATTAAAATGCTGTTTTGAGAGAATAAGCAGTGAGGAATGAGGAACAGGAAATGGTATTTTACAAATCTGAGAGTTGAAAAGGTCATTAGAATTTATCTAAATCAACTGCCACACAATATGAGCCTCCTTTCTAGCATCTGTGACAGATGTTCACTCAGTATCTGCCTAAATACCTCTAGGACAGCTATTTTGTGAAAATGTCATTTCCTATATTGAGACAAAACCGACTTCTTTGCTTCAAGCTGGTCTCTTATACTACTGGTGAGAGTCTAAAAAGGCACAGCTTTTCTAAAGTTGATTTTGGTAAAAACAAATCACAAAATTCTAAAATATATCTATTCTTTGTCCCTATAGTTCTAGTTCTAGAGCTATATCCTGAGTAGAAAATCAGTTATATTTAAGGAATATATATGTTCCATATATAAATTCCATATGTATGTAAGAAATTTCTTATAAGGAATTTCTTTGATTTGTTACTTACAAAAATGAAAATCTGGAAACAAATTAATCTTTAAAAATGGAGACTTACTAAAGTAAATTATGATCAGTCCATACAAAGAGTGTCATGAATTAGTACAAATCATGCTGTAGATATGTCACAGTAGGTTTTAATGAAATAACGTATATAAAGTGCTCAGTAGAACTTTCTGACACAGAGGAGACAAAAAACAAATATTTAGTCATACATTATTTTTTAAAATAGAAAATAAATGTATTCAATACATATATATATATAAAATACATATACATATGCATATATATAGAACCAAAAACACAAAGTTTGCTTGCCTGTTGCTCAAAAGACCAAGACCCAAGAGGTGAGTTTTGACTGGAAAGGAATATGAGTTTTATGTAGGAGGTGGGCCACACAGAGAGCAGGTAGGAGCTTAGACAAAGGCCAGCTCTGAAGTTTCTGCCTGGCCCAGGGGTGTTTCAAGGGGCTTAGGGCAGTTAATCAGTGGAAGGAGTACAGTGGTCCATAACATTTCTTGATTACATGCAGACTCAGTGGTGCCAGCTACAGACCTTATCTCAGTGCTAGGCGGTTGTGCAAAGAAAAGGGTCTAGTTCCTTCGTTCCCAGGAGTTGTACAAGAAGGTCTGGTTCCTTAGTGCTTGGGGAATGTGCTCTGTTCTTTCTAGGAAAGAATGCATGATCTATAGATACACAAAGAAAGGTTAGTTAATCAATCATGTGAGCTAAGGGAGGTTGCTGAAGTTTAAAGACTATTAGATTAGCCAGAGGGCCCAGGCAGCTTGTCTCACTTACGAATGTGAATAATTATGAGAAAAATATGACAAAAAATAATAAAAGTAGTGTTCAAATGGTGAGATTAGAAGAGATTATTGTTTTTGTTTCTCTTCCTGTTTTCCAAGTTTTTTTTTGCATTGCATATGTATTCCCCTTATAATCGCAAAACTAAATGTTACTCTAAATTCATTTATTTCACTGATATTTGCTGATATCCCTGATACATATTTCATTATTTCATTACGTAAGTACACTATACACTGATTATGAATGTATGCATAAATTCTGGATATATATACAAACGTGAACAGGAAGGATATATACAAATTTCATGATAGTAGAAACTTCTGGAAAAGAAGAGAAAGGAGTAAGTTTGTGGAAGATTAAAAAGAAATTTAAATTATACCTATGAAGTTTTACTTTAAAAAAAGGAAAATATCTAAATCAAGTGATAGGGTGCTATCAGTTTTCAGTTATGGGTGGTGAGCATGGTCATCCTGGGTTCCTTAATTTTTTTAAGATTAACAGTATAAAATCATGGAATTGATTTTTAGGAAATTGACAAAGCTGTAAAACTATCTCCATTATTTAATTTTACAACATTTTCATTACTCCAATAAAATCTTCCATGTTCCTGTACTGGTAATCCCTGTTATCACCTTCAGTCTGAAGCAACCACTAATCTACTTTCTGTCTCTATACGTTTGCCTATTTGTGGTATCTTCTTACAACTGAAACTAACTGTGGTATATCCTTATAAAAATAAACACATAACTCAGTCAACAACAATGATGAATCTCACAGACAAAATATTGAATATAAGTAGCCAAGTAAACAAAAAGTATGTATTACTTGGTTCCATTTGTGGAAGTTGAAGAACACCATTCTGTGGTGATAAAGATGATAAAGATGAGAATAATGGTCATCACTGAAGGGGTATGGACTTGGAGGGGGAAGAAGGGAGGCTTCTGAAGTGCTGGAAATATTTTGTATATTGATCTGGGTGACAGATATGCAGATATATACATATGTGAAAATTAAACTGATTCCTTTAAATTGTTTTTACTTTATGCTTCAATAAAAATTTTTAAGGAAAATAATGCCATAGTCATTCCAATTTTTCTGCCTCAAACCCTTGCTTATGTTATCATTTTCCCCCTCCCCTTCCACTTCTGTTTCTAACATGTTGTTGCCAGGTTGAACATAAAGTTTCTGAGATATATTACTGAAACCATTCAGTTACTTGGTTAAAAGACATGGGAAAAGACAAAGCAGAAGTCATAAACTCATCTTCTCTCTTCTCTATTAGTCCACATTTTTTAACTGATTTGCTATGATAATGTATGTCCTATGAGAAGAAGAAAATGTTATGAGGATAATGAAGCAACAATGAAAAAGATAATAAAACACTTACATTAGCTAAAAAGAGCTATACAACCAGTACCACAGCCAAATTGTTATGGCTTTTTTGGAAGGAAGAAAGGAAGGAAGGAAGGAAGGGAGGAAGGGAGGAAGGGAGAGAGGAAGGGAAGAGGGAGGAATTGACATCCAAGATGTTCAGTTACTTAAATTTTTATATGCCTTTTTAAAAATTTTTTAATCTTTATCCTTGAGAGACAGAGAGAAACAGAACATGAGCAGGGGAGGGGCAGAGAGAGGGGAAGACACAATCCGAAGCAGGCTCCAGGCTCTGAGCTGCCAGCACAGAGCCCAGCACGGGGCTCAAATCCATGAACCGCGAGATCATGACCTGAGCCGAAGTCAGATGCTTAACCAACAGAGCCACCAAGTTGCCCCTACATGCATTTTTTTAAGTGTGAAATGTACCATGTAAAAATATAACAGGATTGAGAAATTTTCCTTTTGAAAGCCACTTTAACACCTTAATGTAGTAGTACTTGCTAATTAGATTTTGAAAAACTAGTGCTTGAATATTACAAAGTATCTGATATTCAAAAAACACCTATGTACTGAAGAGTAACTCTCTCTGGTTTCTGTGCCCTACATAGTATGCTTCAGTAGTAAGTCAATGGTGGTAACCCAGTACTAAAAACCTGTCTCTAAATACACTACTTAAACACAGGACAATGACATGAGCTATTACATTGTCATATTCTCTAGGGAATTCCAGCCTAGAATTGGAATCATTTAATCAATCCCTATCACAACACCTATGTCTGATAGTGTGGATCCTTAATGGCTATTGTTCATTCAAGGAGCTTGTGGAGGGGCGCCTGGATGGCTTAGTCAGTTAAGCGTCCGACTTTCGCTTAGGTCATGATCTCGCGGTTCGTGGGTTCTAGCCCCGCGTCGGGCTCTGTGCTGACTGCCAGCTCAGAGCCTGGAGCCTGTTTCAGTCTGTGACTCCCTCTCTCTCTGACCCTCCCCTGCTCACGCTGTCTCTCTCTCTCTCTCCTAGAAATAAAAAAAAAAAATTAAAAAAAAAAAAAGGAGCTTGTGGGGAGCACCATCTAGTGAGTTACCAAAGTCTTCCTTGCATCACCTCAATATCATTGTTTAATAACACAGCCATTTTCAGAAGACAGTTATACAATCAGTAGCAAATCTGAAAATAATTCTCAGGCCCTTTTATTAGGAAACTGGAGTGTTGTCTCATTGTTTCAAAGTCATGTTCTTTCTCATATTATGTCTGTTTCCAGATTTAAATCAAGCTATAAAATCTAGCCATCAATATCTATTCAACAATTCAACAATAATTTTCAACAATAATTTTGAGAATTTGAAAGGCTGTGACTTTACCGTGGAATAAATCAGCAATCTTTTACTTGCAAGTGACAAAAATCAAGAACAATTCAACTTAGCTTTTAAAAAAGAGAAGGAGCTAATGTATTAGGTAAATATCTAAAAGTTGAGGGTCTAGTACTGACACAGATCTCCACTTCTCCACCTCATCTCTTTCTCTGTTTCTTTGCATGCTGACCTCAATTCTTTTACATAAGAAGCAAAGAACATGATTTCAATAAGCACCAACTTATATTTTCAAGAGTTTATAATCCAAAATAAAATGTGACCCTTCCTTCCCCTCACTCCCCACCCAAGGGCTCACATATCAAATCCCAGAGAAATTTTAGCCTAGTCACATGACTAGCGCTAAACAAATCACTAAGACCAAGGGAGAGCAACATGTGACGTTATTGGCCATTCTGTCATAAACCCACCCCTGAGGCAAAGAAAAGTGTGTCACATGACATAGAGCTCCCACTGGACTACATGGGATTGAGGAGAGGATATTTTCCAAAAGAAAATTGGTGTGCTGGTACTGAGAGAGGAAGAAATGGTGAGCAAGCCAAAACAACAGATGTCTACTATTGTCATCACACTTATGAACTAATTCTTTCCATGTACTCAGTAGAGGTTTTCTGGCAAACAGAATGTGTGTCTCTGATCTTCTGTATAACAATGCAAAATAGTACTGTTGTGGGCCTTCAAGAACCCTGAAAGTCACCTGAGAGATTCAAATGTAGAGGGAAAAATTTACACTTACTGCTTCATAAACTTGATAATAAAAATTATAAAAATTCCCTTAGGAAACAGTTATGCCTCCATCCACCAGGAATCCATTTTGGCAACCAAACTGACATACCCTTTTAAAAATGTGGTGTTTTTTTTTTTTTACAAATAGTTTATTGTCAAGTTGGTTTCCATATAACACCCCGTGCTCATCCCCACAAGTGCCCCTCTCTGTGCCCATCCACCCCTACCCCCCCACATCCATCAGTCCTCCGTTTTTGTTAGCATTCAAAAGTCTCTCATGGTTTGCCTCTCTTTTTATTTGACTACACAAAAATGGTAACCAAAATATGCAAAAGCACCCCCATTTATTTTTGTCTGAACAATGTGTCAAGTCAAATTGATGCCCCTAAGCCTTATTCCATCCATCACCTTTGCTACACCTAATGAGGCTGGGCATGGGGTGAAGGTGAAGGATGCACTTACAATGTCTGTCCCATACAATATGTGATGGTCAAAAACATGAGAAACAAAAAACTAGAATGAAATTTAGGTAAATACTTATATAAACATAAACTTGGGATGTCAAAGTATTTTTAAAACAAAATATCAAGGCCAAAAATAATAAAGGAAATAATGGATAGATTTGACTACCACAGTAAACATATCAGAAACAAAGTTAAAATAAAATGGGAAAACAGTAAAAATATTGGGAACATACATAATAGATAGAGGAGTAATATTTTTAATATAAGAGCTTTTAAAAATCAATAAGAAAAAAACAAATACAGCAATAGAAAAATGGCCAAGAAACACATAAGAGTAATTTCAAAAAAAATTAATGAAAATACATTCTCCACTGACACATGAAGAGATGTTCAAATTTATTATTAATCAAATAAACGAAAATTAAGAAAATTTGATTTTACTTATATTGGCAAATATTAAAACACTCAATAACACCCACTGCTCTTAGATGCTTACACTGGTACAGCCTGTCAGGAAAGCCATTTGACATTATGTATGATTTTAAATTTTAAGTGTATATTCCTATTGGCCCAACATTTCTGCTTCTGAAACTGACACCAAGAGAGAGAACAAAAAATAGAATCATGTGAAAAGACTATTATGAGTGTGTGTGTGTGCGCACATGCACGTGCAATCTGAGTGTAAATGTTTCGGTGTATATTCTGTAAAAGAATCTGGGGGTTGTACTATATGCAATGATGAATAACTGTAATTCTATAAAGGAATTGATTTAATAAGGTAAAAACGATTCTCTAAAATGAACCCCCTAGAAATGTTAAATGATAGTGTTGATCTCTACATGGAGAATTAAAAAGATGCCCATGGTGTTTTAAGTAGTGCTAGCCTTTTCTTTGCCAAACTCAACTATTTTTTAAATATACATATGACTAAAATCACATATTTGCATGAATGTTTCTCACTCCTCTTTGGAGGAGATTCTTTATTTTTTTATGTTTATTTTTGAGAGAGAGAGGAAAAGAGAGAGAGAAAGAGAGAGAGAGAGAGAGGAAAGGGCAGAGAGAAAGGGAGACACAGAATCTGAAGCAGGTTCCAGGCTCTAAGCTGTAAGCACAGAGCTGGATGCAGGGTTTGAACCCATGAACCCTAAGATTATGACCTGAGCCAAAGCTCACAGTTAACTGACTGAGCCACCCAGGAGCCCTGGAGCTTTTTTATTTTTTATCAAAATTCTTAACCAGAGGAGCACACTTCCACCACCAGCAAAGTTGTTGTCCCCTGAACAACCAGGTCACTGCTATTCCCTAAACAAAATGTTACAAAATTGCATGCAGGTATAATTTTCCTGGACAGTGGATAAGACACATTAGAATTCTGCAGAATACTTCACACTTTTGAATCCATCCTAGTTGTAACATGTATAAATTATCTCATAAAATAGAAAAGCTCGAGCTCTAGAAACAAATGAATTGGTTTACAATCAAACCTTTCCAGAATAAGGAAACATGATCACATGACTTATGATCAGGAAGTTCCACAATAGGCAATTCTGGGGTTTCTAAAGGTCTCCTGCCACACGAGGCCCTTGTTGATGGGGATGGGAAGTATCGTATGATACAATATGAATGATGGGTTTCCATTATTATTTCTTAAGTATACATATATGAAATGTCAACAATGATTATATCTGAGTGGTAGGATTACAGTTGATTTATACTTTATATTTATATAACTCCTAATATTGTTTGAATCTTTTATTTGTTAAAAATATTGGTTATGGTTGGGGCGCCTGGGTGGCGTAGTCGGTTGAGCGTCCGGCTTTCGCTCAGGTCATGATCTCGCGGTTCGTGGGTTCGAGCCCCGCGTCGGGCTCTGTGCTGACTGCCAGCTCGGAGCCTGGAGCCTGTTTCAGTCTGTGACTCCCTCTCTCTCTGACCCTCCCCTGCTCACACTGTCTCTCTCTCCTAGAAATAAAAATATTAAAAAAATATATATATATATATTGGTTATGGTTAAAAATAACACCATTCTTAACTGCTGTTTTTCAACTTTCATTGGGAAGGAAACACTTTATTGGTTAATTTGTAAAATTTGTCAAAATTAACCTTTGTCAAAATAATTACAGCTAAAAGTTTGATGGTATTTTATATATTTCTTAAGACAATGCTGTTCATATTTTTGCATTCACTGCCTTATGTCTACAGATTTCCCTAAACTGTTCCTTCACATTATTTTTATTATATGAAATAAACAATATATATTGGAAACTAGGATAAGCAAAATTAGGCAAGTTTTATTGCTTCAGAACTTCTCAGAATACTAAAAATG
This sequence comes from Proteles cristata cristata, assembly GCA_017311185.1. Lineage (NCBI taxonomy): Eukaryota > Metazoa > Chordata > Mammalia > Carnivora > Hyaenidae > Proteles > Proteles cristata. The sequence goes on along the minus strand of JAESUZ010004037.1, from coordinate 641,504 downwards.
CTAACATAACATGTAATATTTCCCCCATTTATTTGGTACAGATTTTTTAAGGAGCCTCTCACAATATTAATGCCCTAAAGAACAGGGTTAGGCAAGTATTGGGGCCTATTCTGGTCTTCATAAACTCACAACTCTATTTACACCTGTTATACAGTTCATTTCGTCTCTTGTAACTACACTCCATCTCATTTTCTGAACCAGTTCTCATTAAATCAAGACCATCAACAATCTTTTTTATATGACTAAAGATGAAACTTTTTTTTGAGTTGTCATTTTATTATATTTGTCCTCAACTTTTGAGAGTTCGACCTCTACGTCTTCTTCCTTAGAAGAAGGAATAATGTCTATTTTCTTAGATATTCCCATTTAGTTTCCTTTGCAGATGCTGTTGCATTGTTAGCTTCTTCCTCTGCTCATTTTGCTTCTTGCATGTTGATTTCTCCCAGGAGATTCTATCTTTCAAATACTATTTTTACTGCAAACACTCCCTGGATGATCTCATTCTCACCTATTATTTCAACACGTGGCTCTAATAAGCTCATGATTCATAAATCGTAAGGACTCTTAAACCCAGATGTCTCTTCTAGAATTAATGTTTACATAAATTGCCCTCCTTAATATCTCTTGGAAGCCCTACAGGCACATCAAACTGAATATATACAAAACTGAAAAAATGCTTTTGCTTTCCTATGTGACATTGTTCCCTACATTAACAAATGATGTCATCCATCCAGTTTCCAGCAGTTTCACCTATTCTCTCCCTCATATACTAAGCCCAGTAAGTAATCAATTTCTGTTGATTCAACTCCCTACTATCTCCCCAAAGATCTATTTCTCCCTATCCCAGTGGCCATTATCTTAATTCTCAACACCTTCATTGGTCACCAATTACTACAGATCTCCCAATGAATGATTTTCCTTAAGTCTTGCCTCTTCCAATCCATTCTCCTAGTTGTAATATAGTGATCAAAATAAAACATAAATTGGATCATTTCTTCTCACCTTGAGGAGTAATTGTTGCCCTGAAAGAAAAAGAAAAACTTGCATTATAGACATCAATTCATGAGTTAACTCTTGCTCACATCTCTAGCCTCACCTGTCACCACTCTCTAAGAATGCAAAGTTCTTAAATGATTCCAGAATAACTTTCACCTCCCGCTTTCTTCCTTTCCCAAACTTACCTGATCCTAATTCTTACTCAGCATTCAGTATTCAAAATGAATTTCATCACCACAGGAAACTTTCTGATTTGCCAATACTGAGTTGGGTGTCCTTAATATAAGACTCTTAGTACTCTATTCTTTCCCAATACAGGACCCCTTAGAACTCTATTCTTTCCATTTCATTACATACATCACACTGTTGACTTATTTCCTGATAGCTTTACTGTAGTAGCCTTAAGGTAGGATCCATTAATATTGCATCATTTCACACTCAAGAATAGCCCAGTATCTGACACATAGGAAGCCAGTCAAATTTAAGGTCCTCATCTGTATGATGGGGACATTGTCATACAAACTTTATAGAATTATCAGGGGATCAAATATAGAATTGCCAAATAAATTACAGGATATTCAGTTAAATTTGAATTCTAGATACACAAGGAATAATTTTTAGTGTAACTAGTTCTCATTCTATATTTGGAACATACTTAAACTAAAATCTTATTTATTGTGTATCTATAGGAATTCAAACATAACTGGGTTTTTGTTTGTTTGGCAACCCTAACCAAATAATATTTTACATAGGGGTGCCTGGGTGGCTCAGTCAGTTGAGCGTCCGACTTCGGCTCAGGTCATGATCTCACCACTTGTGGTGGGTTCAGGCCCTGCATCAGGCTCTGTGCTGACAGCTCAGAGCCTGGAGCCTGTTTTGGATTCTATGTTTCCCCCCTCTCTCTGCCCCTCCCATGCTCATGCTCTGTCTCTCTGTTTCTCAATAATAAATAAATGTTAAAAATTTTTTAATATTTTACATATATGAAAGTGCTTTATGCTCTATCAAAGTTTCTACAAAAATGCAAGCTATAGTAACATGTGGAGATTTGGGGCAAGAGGAGCACCTAGAGAGACCTTGGAAGCTCTGTACCCTTTCCCCACACCCAGTCCTATGTGTCTTCTCCATCTGGCCATTCTTGAGTTATATCCTTCCATAATAAGCTGGTGATCCACATGGAGACTCTGAGCTTGCCTTATCCCTGAAATGCAGCCAGATCAGCACCAAACCATTCTGAACACCGAGGAAACTGATCTGAGGATTAACACAACAATCTGATTAACTTAAGCCACAGAACTCAGCAGGTATAAGGCGTAGAGAGGTGAACTGGGGGAGAGAAAAGCCACAGAGAGTTGGGAGCTGTTTTTGCAGAGAGAAAACAGAGAAAGGGAAAAAGGGAGAGTGCAGTGCACCAGGTTTATGCAAGAAAAACAGTCCCCCCAAATTAGCTGGAGAGACAGAGAGAGAAACTAAAAACATTCGCAGGACTCTGAACAAGAAATTTGTTCCCCAAAACCACTGACAGGAACAAAGGAAAGGGTTTTAATTACCAGGATTCTATAAACGGTGCAGCGCAGAGTCTGAAGTTTCAGAGCTCAGTGCTTGGTGGTGCTCCAGCGAGGAAATAGGGTGAATCCCCAGGAACAGACAGCATGGTCTGGGAAGTCCATGTGCTACACAAGGAGAAGAGCTAGAACAAATATCCTAAAATATGTTTGGAACCATAAAAGACCCCAAATAGCCAAATCAATCCTGAAAAAGAAAACCAAAGCTGGAAGCATGACGAATCCGGACTTCAAGTTGTATTATAAAGCAGTAATCATCAAGATAGTATGGTACTGGCATAAAAACAGACATATGGATCAGTGGAACAGAAGACAGAACTCAGAAATGGACTCACAAACATATGGCCAACTAATCTTTGACACAGCAGGATCAAATATTCAATGGGAAAAAAACCATTCTCTTTAGCAAATGGTGTTGGGAAAATTGGACAGTGACAGCAGAAGAATGAACCTGTACCACTTTCTTACACCATACATAAAAATAAACTCAAAATGGATGAAAGACCTAAATGTAAGACATGAAGCCATCAAAATCCTAGAGAAGAAAATAGGCAATAGCCTCTTTGACATCAGCTGCAGCAACTTCTTATGTGACATGTCTCCAGAGGCAAGGGAAACAAAAGCAAAAATAAACTATTGGGGCCTCATCAAGACAAAAACCTCTGCATGGCAAAGGAAACAATTAGCAAAACTAAAAGTCAACTGATAGAATGGGAGAAGATATTTGCAAATGACATATCAGATAAAGGATTAGAATCCAAGATCTATAAAGAACTTACCAACTCAACACCCAAAACACAAATAATCCAGTGAAGAAACGGGCAAAAGACATAAATAGACACTTCTCCAAAGAAGACATTCAAGTGGCCAACCAACACATGAAAAAATGCTCAACATCACTCACCATCAGGCAAATACAAATCAAAACCACAATGAGATACCACCTCATGCCTGTCAGAATGGCTAACATTAACAACTCAGGCAACAACAGATATTGGTGAGGATGTAGATAAAGAGGAACACTTTTGCACTGCTGGTGGAAATGCAAACTGGTGCAGCCACTCTGGAAAACATTATGGAGGCTCCTCAAAAAATTAAAATGGAACTACCCTACAACCTAGCAATTGCACTACTGGGTGCAGTTGTGCATCCAGTACAACTGAATACAGGAGTGCTCATTCAAAGGGGCACATGCACTATCAACAATAGCTAAGGTATGGAAAGACCCCAAATGTCCATCAACTAACGAATGGATAAAGAAGATGTGATATCTTTAGTCAACAGAATGTTACTCGGTGATGAAAAAGAATAAAATCTTTCCATTTGCAACAACATGGATGGAAGTAGAGTGTATTATGCTAAGTGAAATAAGTCAGTCAGAGAAAGACAAATATCATATGATTTCACTCATATGTAGAATTTGAGAAACTCAACAGATGACCATAGGGGAAGGGAAGGAAAACTAAAATAAATGCAGAGAGGAAGGAAAACCATAAGAAATTCTTAAATACAGAGAAAAAACTGAGGGCTGCTGGAGGGGAGGTGGGTGGGTGATGGGCTGAATGGGTGATGGGCAGTAAGGAGGCCACTTGTTGGGATGAGCACTGGGTGTTACATGTAAGTAATGAATCACTAGGTTCTACTCCTGAAACCAATACTTCACTGTGTGCTATGTAACTTGAATTTAAATAATTTTTTTAATGTAAGCAAATATAAGTTCTGTTCCTTTAAAAATCCATTACAGATTTAAAATGACTAATGAGACACACTTTCATGTCAAGCTTCTGTGATTTTCATCCATTATTGACAAATCTTGCTATGTGAATTTATTCACTCTTCCTAAATTAAACGAAAATCATTTTGAAAACAAATGTACATTTCTTGGGGAAGTATATTTAATTTCAGTCAACCAGGTACTGAGATGCATACCAACCACCTAATACAATCATTACAATAGAGGGAGAATGGGAACAAAAGAGGAGAAGGGGGAGCAGAGAAAGAAAGAGACACAAAGCTGTTTGAAATCAAATAAATTCAAGAGAGAAAACCCTGGAAATAACTCTTTTTTAATACTATTTTTATAGTTACTACCATAAGTTTGGAATCTACCATACTACACTTCTGTAGAACTGATTAAATAAATTAGTGAAACTTAAGTTTTCTAATAACCCACTTGATTTAAGATGTAAGAAGCATCAATATGAGCTAGAAAAGTCCTTGGCCTGGAGAGCCAGGCTGTGTCTCACCAGCCTGGGCATCTGCTTTCACATCTTTAAGAAAGATGGTATATTCAGGTGATTCCTAGATTTCAGAGCTCTAACTCTCTAAAATTTTTTAAATATTCACTGGTATCATCATGCTGTAGGCATTACTATAAGCATTTATTATAGAAATAAAATGTAAAATACATCTTATCTGTGTATTATTTTATCAAGTGAAACCTTACCAAATGAAATTCACAACTCTCTTTTTCAATCCGTTACCATTATAGAAGTCTAGTCCACTCATAGCAAGTAAGGCTAGTAAGGTTTTAGTGGTGGCAGAATCATGATGCTTGAAATTTCAGTGAAATTATGGGAGATCTGCATTGGCACTGTTCAGATAGAGGAAAAGCCACAGAAGCATCATCTCTCCTCCCTCTTCTCCTCTTCATCCCTCCGGAAGGGGAGAGAAGGGACTAATTTGGAACTGAGCTTAAATGTCACAAGTGCTGGGAGTTCAGGAACAAGGACAATTACCAGAATCACTGGCCTGGAAGAGCTGTAAGAAATCATCCCAGACAGACACAAATCACCCCTGATAAACTGATTCCCTAGCAAGCAGTGAAGTTAAAGGCCAAATGTTCCTGTTTTGCACACACCATACCACAGAGGAGGCTTTCTGAAACATAACTGACCTCAAGTATGTGAGTGACATCGTTTGCTCTGCTCATCTTCCTATGTCCTTTTTCCTTCACCCACTTCCCCCTCCTAGGCTCTCAGAATGCTTGGGCTGGGGGTGGGGAAAGGGGAGAACTTCTAAAGCCCCTGAAGTGAGGCTGGGGAAGGAGACAGATTTAGCCATTAAAGAAGGGGATGGGCATTTGAAGGGGACATTTATTATTCCCTCACTTCTGATGAGCACTACACCCTCCCTCTTGTAGAGCCTGGCCCTTCTCCCTGACTTGTGGTTGGGATGCACTAACAATGAACTTCCACCTTCTCCAATGGCCTTGTTCAGGGCCACAGTGATTGTCCAGATGGCAAACGATACAAGATGGTGTGTCATCAGCCTCCTTCATGATTTTCCAAATTAGAAGGAAAGAATATTCTCTGGCTTTCTGATGGTGAAGCAAGGAAAATGCCAGGCAATAGCTATTGGCAGCCACCTTCAAGGTCATGTGAAAGAAGTGGAGCTGCAGGAAAAAGAATGCAGCCAACAAGCACACAGAAGTGCAGATCAAAGGTAGCTGGAGAGAGTCCTGCTCTGTTCAAGGCCTGGTTCCACTTGTACTCCTGCCCTTGTCTGTTTTGCTCAATTTGGGAGCCAGTAACTTCCCTATGTTTCTTTCCCCAGATTTTTCACATTGAGTCTCTGCCTGGAACCCTGATTTACTACATTAAAGACTGAGGGAACAATATTTGCAAGGGCAAAGAGCAGTTGCATAACTGACAAAATGTCTAATAAGGGCGCCCAATCTCTGCCTCTCTCCAAAATATTGAGAATATACACCACATTATAATAATCTAGGCAGAGAACCCTCTTTTCTAATGATTTATGGCATCATTAATTTGGGAAAGGCCTTTATATGCGCATAATAGAGAAGTCTGAATTACAGTAGAAAAACTTTGATAAGTACAGTAATGTATTCAGTATTGATTATACTCTCATGGATGTTTGATCTGCCATTTATAATTTGGCCATTCAACAGTTTGGGAGGGTGGGGCTTAAAGCTGACTGCCTGGCAGACAGAATTATGAGCTACCCACAGGCCATTTGATAGAGCAGTCTTCCACAGACTGTGTTCCAAGAAGGGATATACATGTTCACACAGGCTCAGGCAACACTGCCTAAGGAAGTCTCCCCCTTGCAGATTCACAATGCATATTAATACATAAGAATACTATCAGTAAATAAAGCTGCTTAATTCTGTATAGCAGTTAAACTTACTTACACAGAGAAAGATTTGTTTTATTCTTCCCATACTTAACACACCCCAAAGCAGTTTGTCCTAGAGACCAGTTTGCACTGAATACCAGTAAGACAAGCAGGAAGATTTAAGGATTGTCCCCCACCCTCTTGTCAAAAAGACTTAATGCCAAATTAAATTATGTGGTTTAGTACCACAAAATCATAGGCAGATTTTAAAGAGGTTCAGGCAAATTCTTTTCTAGTCAAGTACATTTTTGTTTGTATGCCAATGGTACTGTAACTTACTCTAAGAGTTCAATAAGAAATTTTATCTCCAATTTTTACTAGATCCTTTAAAGCCCAAATGGGCAGATGGGGTGCATGAGTTGCAGTAGTGTTAGCTTTGCCCCCGAAAAGAAGTAGGCAACGATACAAGTCATACAGTGAAGCATCACCTAGTTCCCTCTGACAAGAGAGAAAACAAGCTGTAAAGCCACACAGGGCAGGGCAGGGGGAATGAGGGTCCCAAATCTGGCAGTAAAGATCAGGTGGTAAAGGGCATAAATAGGAAGGCCAGAGAAGTGCTGACTGGCCTGGCAGAGGAGGGAGTGAGGGAGAACCGTGGATGCTGATGGATCTCTGGCTGGACCCCCAGCCATGTGATGGACTAAAGACCAAAAGAGCAACTTCTCATTCCTGTCATAACCAGAAAGGCAGTCCGAGTGGAAGAGACAAAGGAGAAATGTCCTGCTCCTTGCTGGACCAGCTCCTTTTTCTGAAGCCCTCCCTCTGTAATATGATTCCAGAGTACCAAGGGCATTTAAATCAGCACAAGGTGACAGAAACAAGTGCACACAAGAAACCTGCTCATTCACAGATAAGCACATCTAGCCAAGTGTGGAGAATCATTTAGAACCATTCGAAACCAAATGAACTGTCAATACACATTGGACAATAGCTGGTAGAGATAAAAATTGTAAAGTTAGTCCTGCCTCACCTAGGCAGAAGAAATACAATATTAAATCTACTGGAAAGCACTTAAGGTGCCTTTAAATGACAAGTTTTTGATGATGTGGAGGATGAAAGATTAATTTTCCCCTGAAAAAGGATTTGTCACATAACAGCCAGTAGTTCTAATCATTAGAAATAATTACAAATGGTACATAAATAGATTCAAACAACCGTATAAATAAGGACTTAAAAAATTCATGAGCTGCCATCCCTTACTAAACTGTACATAATTTGGCAATATTTTAATAACTTGACAGTACTATAATAAAATCAGGGTTTCCTGAAAAAATCATTTCCATTTTTCACTACTGAAAACATAACCCAAAGCTTTTCATTAATCCCACTTGGCTATATTCAAAAGGAAACACTGTATTCAACCATATCCAGAATGTAATAGAATAATTTTGTAATAAACTTTAAAGATGTTTTCTTTATCTTATTTTCTAAATATACCTTATGAATATGTCTGGTAAATAATTCTCTTTTCTTATGAAAATTATATGCAGTCCTTGGTTATTTCATAAGAGCCTCAAAATTGCATACATACTATCATGTTTCATCTTCTTCAGCATTATCTTGAATTTCTCAGGACTTAAATGACTAAGGTAAAAATATATTCTGTCTTGTTAATGCTTTCTTACAAAGTAAGGATATGTGTATCTTTTGTTGGAATTTCAGTTGCTTTGATCTGCCATTATTAACAAGTTATCAGAATCATAAATTTTTGTAAAATAATTTTACTTACTTTGCTACTAATGCAGATTTAGGAATAATCTATTCTTTACCAGCTCCCAGTAAGATAAAACATATAATGGCATTAAATAGTAATTTGGATATTTTACTGACTTTATATTTTGGCAATGTTTCATGCCTCATTTGCCGGAAAACTCATTAGATTAGCACAACACCATGTTTTAATGCAATAGGTTCAGATTCATTTTTCCAAGTAAGTTGAGCCCTGCTTATTTTCTGCACTTTCATGCTTGAGTTAATAAATTGCAAAGTTTCCCCTTTCTGTTTGCTCTGTTTTCCTTTATATACCATGTGTTGGTGGTTCTCTATTTTGAGAGAGAGGGAAGAGATGAAAAGTAAATTATCCCCTTGGGCTTGCGAAATAAAGTTTACCTATCTAGAATCCGCAACCTCAACCATTTCTTATATTTTCCTGAGCTTTCAATCTGTGACAAGTATATGCACTAACACTATTTTCAAAGGGGAAGAAACCAAAACACAGTGATTGGAAGTAAGTCTGGCCAGGACAGCGATGGACATCACTCACATCCTTTCAGTAAATCTAATCCCTGCAGCATGCGGGCTTGGGGAGTAGTGACTTCATTGCATTGTGCCCCAGGAGGACCCAAGAAAGTCTCTGTGTAATTTTTTTTTAATTTTTTAAATATGTTTATTTATTAACTTTGAGAGAGAGTGCACATTTGAGTGGGGGCAGAGAGAGAGAGAGAGAGAGAGAGAGAGAGAGAATCCACCCCGTTAGCACTGTCAGGACCAAGCCCTATTTGGGGCTTGATCTCACAAACTGAACCATGAGATCATGACCCAAGCTGAAATCAAGAGTCAGATGCTTAACCTACTGAGCACCCCAAGGATGCAATTTTAAAAACAGAGATGTATGTTGACCTTCCTAGTCGTCCAGCTCCATCCTCCGTATACTTAGGTTACACTTGAGTGGCACTAAAATGTACACCTTCTTATGGAGAAATTACTGAATTAGGATAAATCAAAGTTTCATCTCAGTGAGTCCTGTTGACTGGCCAGTGGTCTCCCTCTTCTGCATTTGGGAGGACTTTGAGAGTCATCTTAATTTTAAAGTTTAAATGGACACACAGATCAGTTATCCCTCCTCCTCCCTGCCATGCTCTAATCACTACGTAGAAAAGTTAATCGCATAACTTCTTGAATATTGAAACTACTTTCTCTTTTTCTTGCCGACTGTCCAGACCGTACACCATCTCTCTGGCCCTTATCTGCCCCAGCTCTTGCTGGAGGGCCTGCTATGGTGCTCCCAGCTTAGTGCTCTCACTTCACCGTGACTCACATTCAGTCAGCAATCATCCCACCTCTCCTTTTCCTCTTTACATTACCTGATTTTTCATGTAGTGCATGTTAGCTCCCCAGTAAGATAGCATGTGATATCTCTGGCATATTTGTATACCCAGTAGTGCCCTAAAAAGAGTGTCTGCTCAATGGATTCTTGTTAATTTATTGATTTCCCTCATTTTACAGATTCCATTTAGACAAAAATAGAACATAAAACTTTGTACTTTTCCTCCTCCACTATCTTAAATTCATATCTATCATCCACACCCACAGTCTTTTTCCAAATTAGATTTTTTTTCCCCATGGATGTTTCAAGAACCTACTCATTTTTCCATAGCTCTGAAAGCTGAACTTAGACTACTATAGCTTCACCAGCCCCTAAGAAAAGCTTAGAAAAGTCCTCTCCATTCAAATGTCACAAGTATTTTTCCCCCTAGGGTTATCTTCACCAAACATGTAGAAATCTCCAGTCATTTTTATGATATTTCAGTCACTCCTGGTTCTCCATTGCCCCCCTAGAGTTCCCCTACAAGGTGGAAAATTACTATAGAGCAGTAAAAAACAATTTACTCAGAAGCTCATCATCAGTTAGTACTGCCATGCCCAGACGGCTGTGGTTCAGTGCTCTGTGTCCTTTTCGTTGACGGTCAGTCAAGTACAGTCACAAGAGGGGACATGGGAGAGGCACACGAAAACAAAGACTCAAAGGTCCTCAAGAGGGGGGTCACCACATGCCACACAGAGTCATCAGGGAAGCACCAGGTTTTGATCACGTGACAGAAGCTAGGAGCCAGGGGACACAGGTGCCGCAGCCTTTGTTAGTGTTTCTGTAGGAAAGGCAAGGCAGGACAGGGCAAACAGCTTCGGACCGGCTGGTGTGAGTGATTTCAGCGGGCTCTGAGTTACAGGGGTGGTGTCTAGTTGCCTAGGACCTGGCTCCAGAACCATTAAGATAGAAGAATATCAGCTCCTGAGGTGTACAAGCCAGAGCCGGACGTAAGAGGTATGTCTCTGCACTGGTTCGTTACGTGGCGACGGTAAGCTCCAGGAGAGTCTTATACTATCTCTAAGAACTGGCCAGCCTCCGGAAGGGCAGTCTCTGCCCAGTCAGAAAGATTGTTATTGGTCAAAAAATCGTAATAGAATATTACAATACATTCAGGAGTGTGGCATGTCAGCAATTCAGACTGTCAGCAGTGCGGTCTAGTGCACAAGTAAGTGAACTCTGGAATCAGATGGCTTGATTCAAATGACAGCCTACTATCTGTGGGTGTTGGAAAGTTACTTAATCACTCTGCCAATAACCTTTGTCCATAAAATGAAGCAAAACCTGTAAAGCTGTCTTGAGGATTAGATGAGATGATAGACACGAAAGGGCCCAGCCCAACACGTGTGCCCAAGGAGGCAGTAAATTTTTCAAAGTAAACCAAGTATTTTGAAGGGGAAAGAGCATTAATTGATATAAAAGTTTAAAGGAGTAATTGAGAGAGGAAATAGGAGCAGAAATTAGCCTCACACTAGAAAACTGTTGGGAATCAGGCATGGCTCCCAAAGAATTACTCAAATAATTTTAGTGCCCCAGATGTGCCTTTTATTCCTTAGCTGTTAGTTATTTTTTAAAGTAAATATGCTTTTGCATGCCTATTTACACATGGAAAAATGGCAGACAGAGTATACTATTCCTATATTCTGGAAAATGAAGTTAACTCTCAGTGAGGATAGCCTGACTTGTCCCTGTCCCTAGTAAAAGACCTTCACAAACCAGAGCTGTCTGAACACCTGCCCCGGCACTCTTTCCACCACACATATTTGCTTCAGATAAAACGCTTTCCTTTCCATTTGGATCATAAGTGTTACAAAAATAGTTAAAATTGTCCATCGAAGGTCAAATATGATATTTACAGGACCTGGTATGTCAGTATTTCCTACGTAGACATAACATTTGGGTTAGAAGACAAGCTTTACATAAGACAGGAACTCAAACAGCTTGAAGATCCAGGGTCTCTAGAGCCATTCTAGCCAATATGGCTGCCAATAGCCACATTGAGCCATGGCTCATACCTATATTTTGGATATATTCAGTCAAATAAAGTATATTTTAAAAGTTAATTCCCTGTTTCTAGTTTTGTTTTGTTCTGTTCTGTTTTGTTTTTGTGGCCACAAGGAGTTTTTTAATGCAGCAAATGTTATATCTCTACTGGGCTGAGCTGCAAGATTCACCATGACCTGAAAGCCATGTTCCTTCTCCGTACCTATGTGCCCAGTGCTCTCCAGCGCTGCAGTAACACTCAAGTTAATAGGACTGAGACATAACTCTCTGAGGCCAATTAATCAGTAGTGCCTTTGTTAGAAGCAATTGTCTCTTGCCATACATCAGTTCAGTAAAGCAGGTTGGTATTTCCCTGTACCTACTACAGCTTGGCACTTATTATAGCTCCAGGGAGTAGCACTTGCTCAGGGTGTGAGAGACCGACACAGGTCTGTTGCTTAAATAATCTTCCATCTAACACAAGCAATATAAGATGATGAATGTTAATTTTTTTCAAACTACCATCTTGAGGAAAGTATCTGATAAAATTGAGTATTATATAGAAAGGTCAAGTACTGTTAACAAAGTTAATTTTACTTGGTATCGGCATGTCACAGCCTTCTTTCCAACTCAAGAACTGACTGCTAGGAGCCCTTTGAGTTCTGTAGGTACATATAATAGGAATGACATTTTTAACTGCTAACTTAGCATTGAAATGTTCACAATGTCAAGTGGGAAATTAATAATTACACTACTTCTTACCACTGAATGTCTGTCAAAGAGAATAAAACTGTGTCAAACCAAAGCAAAGGATGGAGATGGAAGCACTGTGACACCATCTCACGTCCCTGCGTGAAACAGCAAACCAAAGACAAGTTCAATATCTTCCCACCAAAGTTAATAGACACATAGTGTTGGTGTAATAGGACAAATTAAATTAACTTAATATTCAATCTGCCTTTGCTATGTATCAAGAAATAAATTCTGTCACTTTTAAATGTGGAGGGATTTCAGTCAAATAAGGGTAAAAATCTGAGTTCGGAAATCAAACTTCTGAAACAGGTTCATCCTTACCTTAGGATACCAATAGTCACACTAATGAGACTAAGTCAAGTCAAATTTCCAACTAGTCACATCAATAAAAAAAACTCAAAACGCTGATGGCCTCAGATTATCTATTCACATCTGAGGGTCACAGCCACTTGGGGTTTGATTAAAGGGTGCATCAAGCCAGTTGCCAACTTAAAAGTGTTTAACAATAAAAGTTTATATCCTTTAAGGTTTTTGTGAAACAACTGACATTAAGTAAGCATCCCCTATGTGATCTGATTTGTGAGCCACTGGAAAGAAATATTGGTAAAATTAAAAATACATATACATACATATATGTATATGTATTTTACCAACGGATTCTGAAAGTTCCTCATTAATAAAGGTCATCTATAAAATCCTTGCCTCTATCAGCAGTATTTTTAAATCACTTACTTATCAGGGTTGCTGGACCAGGCAGCTTCTTTCTGAGTCCACAGGAAAAAATAAGAGATAGATGTTAAAATCTGTAGGGAGTAGGATACTACTTCAGAGACACTAGAAACAGAAGGCAGCAAGTGCTCAAACTAACTACAAACTTCAATTTCCTCAGGAAAAGAAGTAAGTAATAGCCTTGAAAAGATGGCTGGGGTCTCAGGTTCACCCTGCATGAATCACGTTAAAGACAAATGTATGCTTTGCATTCATGATAGGCTTAATCTCCAATAGATCATCCCCTTAAGTCTCTGGTGCTAAATAAATTTTTTAAGAATACTAAAGAGCTTAGTGTTGTAAAGGAAATTCACCTGGGTAACAATTTCAAGATGCAGAGAGTCTCAGAGCCCTGCTTTTATCACCATCTGAAAAGCCAATAAGTTTAATTGTCTCTAAACAATCTCCAGCTGTGTAACCTTCTTTCCATGCAGGATCCTTATAAAAGAAAGGCCCATAAAATAGTTTTCTAAGCACCGTATTTATGCTGGGATTTAAATTTCAATTACAAAGAGAAATTATATCTCCCGTTTGATGCAAGTGCATTTGAACACGTTATGACTATAAAACTAAAACCTGCTTAATCCTCCCATAAACTTAGTAATTTTATAAAACTCATATTGTTTCATACACATAAAATGTGAATGACAATCAGCATTCTAAACAGCAGCCTAACTCAGAAACATAAGACTTCATAATATTCTCAGTGTTTTCTCCTTCCATTTACTCTATATAACAAGCAGAGTGAAGTATGCATCCCATATTTTAAAAGGGAAAATAGGAGTTTATTATTCTACAGTCTCTGGATCTCCTGGATCTAATGTTCTCCACAAAAGGCATTGAGAACTATGCTTTATGCTTTTCTAAGTTAGCACACCAATATTTCCCTAAATCTCTTCTAATTTGCAATGTAAATGTGACCATTTTAAAAACTAAAAATCTGTCCTTTCACTACTTAAAACACTCAAATTCTTATGGAAATCTAAGAGCCCTTCCATCCTCTCTCTAATCACAAATCAAAATGGGGATCTGGATCATTCTGGTTGAAAATAATTTGCCCTACTAGCCTGCCTGGGTGGCTCAGACAGTTAGGTATCCTACTTCAGCTCATGTCATGATCTCATGAGTTTGAGCCCAACATCGGGCTCTGTCGTCAGCCTGGAGCCTGCTTGGGATCTTCTGTTCCCTTATCTCTCTGCATCTCCCTCTCTCTTTCTCTCTCTCTCTCTCTTTCTCTCAAAAATAAATAAACATTTTAAAAACAATAATAATTTGCCCTACCAGTCAACAAACATCCCCTTAGTAGTAATGTAGAAAGACTACAGTTCCAGGGACGATGGGAAGAATCTGTATCACATTTGTAGAAGGAGAACCCATCCTCCATAAAAACTAAGATTGCTAGAGTAAAGGCTTTGAGGACTCCCCTCTCTGTCCCACATCCAGAATTCAAATCAAATCCTATGTTAGAGACACATCTCTATACCTCAGCACACACTTGCCTCCCCCAGTACAGAAGTTCTGGAAATCTCCAAAACATGAGACTCCTCAGTCCAATATATTTCTTCCATCTTCCTGCTTCCACAGGGTTTAGATGGAGATGGTATTATAGATTTGTAGAAGCTGGGTAAGGAGCCAAGAAGATTGAGAATAAAGGCAAAAGAGCTTCCTGCCAAACCTCTTTTTATAACTATACATTTTTCTAGAAATATTAAGGTTGATAGTAAAGAATTATAATGTTTATTCATGTCCATGTTTTAGGGAAGTTTTCTGAATAATATATGTGTGGCATATAATAAAACAAGATTAACAAGCAATCCAAAAATAGTATCTGTTTTACTGCCTTGCTCACTATTTCTATGGAGAACACAAGCTCTTGTTCTTAGAATTCATGGAGTTATCTTTGCCTAAAAATTGGAACTCATGAGGGAAAAGTTGCCATTCACTAACTACATAACAAAGAAAAGTGCACATTGTGCCAAGACATTATTCAGTAGGTGGTGTTAACATGGGAAGCTTTTATCATAAGAAAGTAGAAACTCCATTACCTCCTAAGTTAATAACTGCAACCTGTAATATGAAGTTCTATTTTAGCAGAGCTTTGTATATTTTTAAAGAATAAAAAAAGATCAGTTGTCTTTCTATGAACCGGGCCACACAACTGGTTGCCAATGCCTTTCCTTTTTTTATTCTATTCCCTCTAAAAAAGAAGTCAATAATAGTCCTATAAGGTTGACTCCACATGAATGGCCAAATTCACAAGAATGGAATTTTTTCCAGAGGAAAAGAGACTCCCAGCACTGCAGGCAGAGATTAATATCTGGGAGTAAGTAGACCACAGACCATTTGATAAATTTTGTTTCAAACGTGTCTCTAAAGAATGATTTCAACAAGCCAGAACAAAATCCATCTTTTAAATCTGTAGTCATACCATGTAAATCAGGCTTTTTACAGAAATGCATCAGTCTCTCAGAAATGATTAGGGGATTGATGACACACAAATGTTTCTGACAGTGCTGCCGAGTGACAGGCAGGAGTGAGGGCTGTGCTCTCACACCCACCCACCTGCTCTGGCCCAGTGACAGACAGGAAGTGATCTTGAAGCAAACTTCTGGCAGAGGTAGGGCACTGATGCTGCAGGTCCAGAGCCACCTGTGGGTGTCTGTGTTTTTTCAATATTCTTGCACAGAGAAAATAGTAAAGCCCTCAATGAATTTTTATCAACCAGCCTAACCAGCTCTGAAAATGTTCTAATACCCTTACTGGAAAACTGTGTGTCCCATAGGACGTGGCATTACAGATAATATTGTGATGTAAACGTGTTCTGAAGGGCATAGAACACTCCCCTGACTCCTCATGGGCACCTTCAGAGTCCCATCCCTAAAGGAAGAGGATGTTCTGATCTGGACATTAGCAAAGCCATTGTAACAATCACTGGAGCACATGCTTTTCAAGTGCTACTCTAATAGTCCTGAGGAGTCTCTGAAGCTATGTAAGAACAAGAACAGGACAGGCTGAAACAAATTTCAGCCTTGCAACAGAATAAACCATACATATTGACAATGGTTAACTCAACTATAACTTCACAGAGCAAAACACACTTAACATAGTCATTACACTTTGGACTGACTGTTGAGCTGCCAATCATTTGTCAATAAGATATTGGTAAAATTCTAGCCATACAAGGTTAAGCTAGTGTTTCTGCCCTAGTTGAGAACAAGATCTTTTTCCCGTTTTTATTACGTTTCCTTTTTATTTAAATTAATGTCATTGATCCGTACCCCCAAAAAAACTATTCTGAGCACTAGAGAATACAATGATATGTAAAGTACATATATACAGAGTGCTTTAGACTAGAGTAAAATAGAAAGTTGTGTTCTCCCATTCTGGCTGGCTCAGGCTAAAATGCGCTGAGAATGCTAAAAAGAAGGAATGATGGAGGGAAAGGGAAGGGATGGGAGGGAAAGGAAGGGAAGGGAACTGGGCTGCAGGTCTGCATTTCATCCCCCTGCTGTCCCACCTTTCCCGGTCCTTAAGCCCCTTCCCTTTCCCCTGTGCTCCTGCCACTGCTGCTCTGCTGGCCCCTCTTGATAGGCACCTGGGTTTAGATTCACCTTCTGTGTTTTACTTCAGCAGTGTCCATCTAGCACCCGACATGTCACCCTCTTGCTGACCTCCTAACTTGTGAGACCATGGGATAGAGTGCCTCAGAACCTTATATCCTACTGAGTCCCTGTGGGATCAACCAGAAAAGACAACTCTTCTCCAGTCCCCACGTGAGGAAAAGCCTGGGCAGGTGACTTCAGAGGGAGAAGTTCAGGGAAACCAAAAAAGCCAGATGTTGGTCCTGCTTTCCTAGCCCCATCCATTTCCTTGCAGGAATTGGAAGTTTAGCCTAGCCTGATGCGGTCTCAGTCCAGCCTACAAGACTATTAGCAGCAGCATCTCTCTAGCATGTGGCATGTAAAATAATCTTGCTATCTAAAGCCTAGCTTCCATTTTGGCCTCAGCCATGGCCTTCCCCCCAACTCCCTCCACAACTGTCCAGTTTCATGCTCCAATTCATGCCTCCTCAGCAGATTGTCAATTGGGATTAGAGTTCTGCCTGATTCTAAATGATTGCCTGTGGTGCTAACAGCATACTTAATCCTTCACAGTCCTCTCTCACCCAACATGGGACCAACTTGATGTGCTATCACATGCTGGCTTGGGATCCAGCCTGATTACAGATTGACCTTTGCTGCCAAACCATGACCACCTCACTGATCTCAGTATCACAAAAGCTAAAAAATTCAGTCCTAACCACTCAGGGAGAGTTCTTCGGTATCCCCACCAGGCCCTGCCTCCTTGATCATTGTGAACAACCTACTACTTCTCTGCTGACCTAAACCCCTTGAGCCCTCTTACAAAGTCAGTCCCCACATCCCTGGCCCTGACCATTGCTATCTCCCCTGTCTTTCCCACTATATCTCTTGGTAAAATCAATTTGGGATATATTTTTTTTAAATAGAAGAATGTTACTGTCCAAGAGTGAAGAACAGGTTTCAGATTTCAGATGTACAGTATTTGTGAATGATAATAAAAAGGTCTAGAGCTGAATACCATTCGTATAGAGTCAAGAAACTTAAGGGTAAATGTGTACCAAGGGTCTCTGCACAAATGCTGAGCTCCCATGTGACATCAGAAGTATGACAGAGAGGAAAATAATGAATCTGATGCTCAAGTGGTCAGAAGTTAGGGAAACATGGCCTGGACGTTGATGGTGGAGTAGGCAGAATTCTAAGATGGCTTCATGATCTCCACTCCCTAGTATTACTCCCATGATCTTGTTGCATTACACAGCATAAAAGATTTGTAGATGTATTTAAGTATACTAATAAGTTGACCTTAAAATAAGGGGATTATCCAGAGAAACCAAACCTAATCATATAAGCCCTTTAAGAACAGTTTTCTCCAGCCAGTTTCAGAAGGAAAAGTCAGATAAGAACAGCAGTAAAGGAGATTCAGCACATGAGAAGCTCTCCACTGCTGGCTTAAAGAAGGAGGGAGCCACAGAGAAGCCTCTCAAAGATGAGATCAACCCCCTTCCAAAAGCCAGCACAGCCTCAGTCCCAGACCACAAAGAACTGAACTCTGCTAACAATAAGAATGAATTTGGAAGAGTATCTTTTTCCCAGAACTTTTAAAGAGCCCAGCCAAGCCAACACTTGTATTTTGGCTTTGTGAGACCCTGAGCAGAGAATCCAATCAAGTTTATCTGGACTATGACCTAAAGAATTGTGAGCCAATATATGGGTGCTTATTTCAAGCACTAAGTTAGTGGTAATTTTTTATGCAGCAACAGCACACTAATACAGCAGGTGACAGTGACAAGGATGGGGAAAGATTGATCTAGGCAAGTAGCATAAGTCATACAGGGAAGGACATCCAGATATTTGGAGGCACCACAGATCATGTTAATATAACAGCAATGATGAAAATCTTTGTCCAGATATTATGTGCTATATGCAGGTTCAACAGATCCTCACACAGTTAAGATCATCAGTATGTAATGAAACCTGAACATTTAGTACTAAATATTAAGATGTAGAATGAGTTTTTCCCTTGTCACAAATTTTTCATTGTCACTAATTTTTTTTAATTTTTTTAATGTTTTTTATTTATTTGTGAGAGAGAGAGAGAAAGAGAGACAGCATGAGCAGGGGAGGGTCAGAGAGAGAGGAAGATACAGAATCTGAAGCAGTCTCCAGGCTCTGAGCTAGCTGTCAACACAGAGCCCATCGCGGGGCTCGAATCCACAAACTGTGAGATCATGACCTGAGCCGAAGTCGGACGCTTAACCGACTGAGCCACCCAGGCGCCCTGGTCACGCTCTAATTTAAAAAAAAAAATAAAATTAGGGGTGCCTGAGTGGCTTAGTCGGTTAAGCGTCCGACTTTCACTTAGGTCATGATCTCGCGGTTCGTGGGTTCGAGCCCCGCGTCGGGCTCTGTGTTGACTGTCAGCTCAGAGCCTGGAGCCTGTTTCAGAGTCTGTGACTCCTTCTCTCTCTGACCCTCCCCTGCTCACGCTGTCTCTCTCTCTCTCCTAGAAATAAATAAAACATTAAAAAAATAAAAAAAAATAATAAAAAATAATAAAATTAATTGTACCTAAAAGTTGAATCTTGGTATATTTGTACTAATATTAATTTTATTTTAAATATGAACAGTGACAGATAAGGAAATGGATAGGTAGACATCTAAATTAAATAAAATTCATGAGCTTTCAGTATTTTATCAGTATTTCCTTCTCAAAGAGATTTGTTTTATGAATTATATATTGGTAAAACTTTCAATTTATCATGTGATGGTCTTATTGTTTCTATAACAAATCTAAATTAACTTACAGAAAATATCACCTCATACACTGATTAATTAAATCAATTATAAATTTTAAGGTACAATTATAATTACAAGTTATATGCAAAGATCATATACTTTAACTTTTTGTATGGGAATGAAAAGGCCTTCCTCATCATTGCTGTGATATGAGGGAATACCTTCTGCAATGATCAAAATTTTCATAGTGACTTATCATCTCAATGAACCAAATAAAACTGTTATCTCAGTGACTTGTAGTTTATTGGACTTTTAAATCTCCACAATTAGGCAATGTCAAGGTGCCCTTAGAAATAGCCTGGTACTTCTGAATAATAACTAGTCATTTATGAATCTACTTGTAATTCACTTATTCAAATAATTTTGCACTAAATTCCATATTACAGAATTCACCAATTACAATTTTGTTACTTCCTGGCTGTGAGGTATATTTAAATACCTATTCCACTTACAATAGTATCAGAAACAACCTCTACACTAAAAACGACCAAAAAAAAAAACAATGTTGAGAGAAAATTTATTTCATTTTTTAAATTTTTTTCTTAAATAGTTTATTGTCAAGTTGGTTTCCATATAACACCCAGTGGTCACCCCAATAAGTGCCCTCTTCCCCACCCCCATCAGCCCTCAGTTTGTTGCTGAGAGAAAATTTAAAAGATCTAAATAAATGAAGGGATATACCATAGTAGTAGATGAACAGAATCAATATTACTAAGTCAATTCTCCCCAAATTAATGTATATATGCAATACAATCTTAATCTCAACATACTTCCTTAAAGAACTTTACAAGTCAATCCTAAAATTTCATTGGAAATACAATGTACTTAAATTGCAAAAACAATCTTGAAAATGAAAACTAAAGCTAGAGGACTTAGACTAGGTAACCTCAAGACTTGATCAAAAGCTACAGGAATCAAGACAGAGTGGCACTGACATAAGGACAAACAAGTAGATCAATGCAACAGAATAGAGAATTCAGAAATAAACCACACTGTTTACACAGTCCATTGATTTTCAACAAAGGCACCAAAGCAACTTAACGGGAAAGAAAATCTCAGTAAACGGCTCTGTAGTAACTAGATATCCACATGAGAGAGAGAAAAAAAGAAGGAACCTCATCCTCTCTGAAACCATACACAAAAAAATTAATCAAGATGAACTTTAGACCTACAAAACAATTTAAAACTTTATAGCTTCTAAAAGAAAACATTGGAAGCTATCTTTTTACAAATTGGGATCGGTGGAAAAAATGAAAGGGAACTCACAGACTGAGAAAACATAGCTGCAATACATATCTGACAAGGGGCTTGTATTAGGGATATAAAGAATTCCCTTAACAAAGAAATAAAAGACAACCAAACAAACAAAAGAGAAAAACAGAAGGGTGCAAAAGACCTGAAGAGGCACTTAAAGAGAAAAGATACACAAATGACCAATAAGCACATGAAAAGGTATTCAACATCTTTCTTAGGGCAGGAAACTGAAAAATAAAACCAGTAGAATGACTAAAATTGAAAAGACTGACAACATCTACTGTTGAGGAGGATGTGAATCAACCAGACCTCCTGCATGTTGCTGGTAGGAGTGTAAAATGCTACAGCCATTTTGGGAAGCAATTTGGCATTTTCTTGTCAAGTTAAACATACACCTACCCTTTGACTCAGCATTCCCATTCCTAAATAATTACCCCCCTCCAAAAAAAATATGAAAACATATGCTCACAAGAAGATTTTTACAAGAATCCTCACAGTAGCCTTAACTGGAAATGACCCAAGTATCATAAACCAATAGGTGGAATTAACAAACGCAATGAAATACTATTCATCAATGAAAAGAAAATACATACCAACATATGTGAATTTAGAAAACATTATGCTGAGTTGAAATAAACCAGACACAAAGGAGTGCCTACTGTGTGATTTAATTACATGATGTCCAAAAACAGGCAAAATTAATCTGAGCTGCTAGAAAATCAGAAAGCAATCAGAAATGTTGCCCCTTTGTGTCAGGAGGTGGATGAAAGTATGGTTTCAGGGAACTTTTGGGACTCCTGAGAATGTCATATATCTTGCTTTGGGTGGTTATTAAATGAGTATGTACAATTGTCAAAATCTTTCATACTGCACATTGAAGATCTAGGCACCTTATTGTATATAAATTATACCTCAACACTCTGCCAACAAAAAAAGACTGTAAGAAAATATGATAGAATGTCACCCTTTGGTAATGCTGATTGTTGGATATATGGCCAAGAATTATTCTCCAAATTTTCTTATATCTACAAAAAACTAAAATATTTTAAAGTTAATTTTTTTTACAAAATATATCTAAGCCAAATAAATACTTCCTGCTCAAAAGGAGCTCACAAAATAATGCAGAGTCAGAAGTAAACAAATGTTTGCAATTCACGAGGATCATTATACCAGCAAAGACTGTTTCTCAGATTCCTGAGGTACCAGTGTGTCTGGGATACAAGAGATACATCTGAAGCAGGAGACATTCCTAAAGCCCTAATGAGCTTCCTTTGGAATGTGACCATCATGCACCTGGCCTTTGTCTTGGACCACCAAAATTTATAGGAAGAGAAAAATAACAATAATAATAATAAATATTTTTAAACTTGTACTTTTAAAAATATGTGACATTTACATGTTTACTGTATGCACCCCTTTCAGTAGCTCAAAAACAGGTGAGTTCTGCACCTAGCTGCAAAAGTAACTAACAAAAATAGGCAGCAACCAGATGGCACTTGCTGATAATAGCACTGTCTGAAAGCCACATCACAAACCACACAAGTGATAAGTTTGCTTTTCATCCTGCTTCTCCTGGGCCCCAAAACTGCTCTGCTCTGAACTCTCAGGTCACATGGTAAATGATTTTACCTAGAAATAAAGTGTGTCAACAACTGGGTTTCAACCACTGAGGGAGAGGAACCTCTAAACATGAACACTATGCCTGAGTGTTGGATGTAGAACTCCAGCCTTCATTCAATCACAGACAAGTATTGGGTTGAGATAAATACCAACTTCACTTCTATCCCTCTGAATATTTCAAATCCTGTTCCCTTGAAGCCACACCAGCAAAGAACTCCTTAGGCAACATTGTTTTGGTGCTTTCTGCAGTGACTGTTCATGAACTGCCTTGGACAGTATTAGATTGGTTTCAGGGATGGCACTGAAGACAATGCCCATGACATTAGAGGGTTTCATGTATAAAGATCTACTAGAGACCCCTCTCTAAGGCCCCAGTATTAGGGCAACTCCTAAACAGTATTGTGCTGACACATGAATTCTTCCATAAATTGTGATCTCCTCTTTACCCTGGCCTCCAAAAAACTCAGAATTAAATTTACAATCGAGTTCTAGCAATTTGCTATAAACTCATTGTATGATTTATTTTTATCTATTTATTTTATCATGATATATTACCACATTCATTTCTGTTAGCTTCCCGAAATCCATTCTAGAGAAAATAAGATTATAAATAATTAAGTTTACAAATTCATCAATCATAGAGTAATTTTTACTTATTTATATCCATACCACTTGCAAAGAGGATTTTTAAAAGTCTCCATCAGACATATCTAAAAATAAATTGAAACTCAGATTGTATTTACCACAGTTTCATTTTGTTTCATGAAGATATCATGTATGTACAGACCATTTGGATGAATGCTTAATGAGATGCATAAAAGAATGAACTGCAATAAGACAATAAATTAATGTGTTGGGATAATTTAAGATGTAAATTGGTTTTTATTCTTAGGATAATTAAGGAAAGGAATAAAGAACATCTTTTCTGATACCTCTATGGATGGACAGATATCATTGAGTACTACTAGACAAACCACCTTCCAATACCATGATAGAATGGAGACTGCAGACCTTAGTCATGACCCTGGGGCATATGGAAAGAACCCTCAGATTGATAAATTCAAATTTGTACCATCTCAAAAATACAGAAAGTTGATTTAGAAGCTACGGTTTTAGAAAAATAAAGTTCTACGTCCTGCATACCTTTATCTACATATATGGAGGCTCATAATGTGAAACAGGATGATAGCAAGATGTTTTTTCTATATACATGCATAGGCCTATCTTCACAAATTCATGTACATAAACATTTCTCTGAGCAAATACTGGTAGGAAATAATGAGTCAGTGTTTAAAACCTATACTTTACAAAAGTAAAACTTTTCTATACATTTTCCTGTGGGATTAAAATTGTCATTATTTCTTATTTTTATCAAAAGATAATTCTTTTATATTAATACAATAATTTTTAAATACATGTTAGTGATATCAGTTAGAACATTTAAAGGAATTGATATGGTGTATTTCTCCAAGGAGAAAAATCTTTTACTGTAACTTCTAAGCATTTTAAAGAGTTTTTCCTAATCAATTGTGACCACATATAAGAAGTAGAGAATAGACGTTTTTGTGTTCAGGTGACTAAGTGGCACTTGAAAATGGTTAAATGACTATTGAAATTGACACAGCAGGCCTATGGTAATGAAAAGACCAAAATATTCTACATACTGTTGACCTCAAACATTAAAATGTATTTATATAGGATATGGTTTTACTGTAAGAAGCCATTTCTTCTCTGCCTTTTTTTTCATTGTCATTTCCTCTTCCATAAAATGACACACTTTGAATATTATTTGCCTTATTGTGGTGATTGTATCTAAACACTCCTTTCACCCTTCAAATAATGAGTCTGATGCAGAGTTCAAAACAATTAGCAGAAACTGATGAGTGTGTGGTTCTCAAGACCCAGAAGCACACATATCACTACTGGAACTACCACCCAAATCCATCAGCAAATCCTTCACCTTGTCAAGTTAATGGCTTTGTCTGTGTGCTTCCGGCAGCTTGGTCTGGATCTCTGCCACAGGGCTTTCCCATTAAAACAAAACTTTTTTTAATGTTTATTTATCTTTGATAGAGACAGAAAAGGGGGAGAGGGGCAGAGAAAGAAGGAGACACAGAATCTGAAGCAGACTACAGGCTCCAAGCTGTCAGCACAGAGCCCAACGTGGGCTCAAACTCATGACCTGAGTCGAAGTCAGATGCTCAGCTGACTGAGTCACCCAGATGCCCCAGGACTTTCCCATTTTAATTTAGATTATCATTTGCTAGTTATGTGGGCATCTCCATCCCTGGCCTGTAAGCTCCTTGAGGCCAGCAATAGTGCTTTGTCATCTTTGTATCCCCCTCAGTATCCAGCACATCTTTGCAGGACTAACCTACAACAAGCATTCACTGAATTAAAATAATCTGCAATATGGCCCAAAGAGATTCTGTTTCCCCAAGGTCTCACTGGCAGTGATTAATTTAGATGGACAACAAGCAGTCCACCAAGAAGTGGCACTATATAGAAACCATGAACAGCGTCAAGCTACCTATCCATGTTTTCTTCTCTGCTGCCTGGCTCACAACTTAAATGACTGCAGTGCCAAAGCTCTGATGGGGTGTCCTTGCCATTAGCCTATAGCCATCTGTCATGCCAGGCTGTGAATGGCAGCAGGTTGAGGGATCCAGGCAAGGAGCCAGAATCAGGAAACCAGAATAAAGACAAAACATGAGGGTCACAACGGTAACAGGGCTGGTCAAAAGTCACTAACCAAATAAAAGTCAAAAGGATGCTGGCAGCAGAGGACAGAGAATGATAAAAGATCCAACAATGAGCAAATGGGAAATCAGCTAAAGTTGAAGTTCAGACCAAAGTAGAGGGTTATTATACCCAAATGAGGTTGCACACACAGATGCAGAGGTAAAAGGACAGGATTTGAAGAAGGCATTTGTCATATGACTTTAAATGACAGTCCCATGACCAAACCCATGAGGGCATTTTGAACTAAACTATTCTTTAATAAATCTTGTAATATATTATAGAAAGCACAGTTATATCACATGGTGTTACTGTCAGGTTAAACACTAATGTATTAAATTTAAACAACTTACATACACCACAATTTTTGCCAACCTATTTTGGATTTTATTCTGTTAGGTAACACTTCAGGACCTTCAAAAAATTTAAGAGCAATCTGACTTAAGGGGTACTTGAGAGGGCCCATTCTCTACTTTGCTTTCATCATGTTGACAAACAGGTATTCAAGCAAACAAGAATTCAACCATCCCCCAGCTCACCAAGACTACACCTGATCCTTACCTTGGTTTTCAAGGGCCTCAAAAACCTGGCTCCAACCTACCTTTCCAACTTTAACTCCTACTAATTGTAAAGAATAAGGCTATCCCTCCCAACTTCTCATCTCCAATGGCAGGAATAAGGAAGAGGCCAGGAGCCCTATGAGCTCTGGGTAATTCTGAGTCTTCCCTGCCTCCCCCTCACCATTAGCAGGAATAAAGAGGGGGCCTTCATCCCTGCGTGATGCTGGCAAGACCTCCACCCTTCTTCCCCTGCCACATTCACAGCCTTGCCACCACCATCTGCCTCTGCCTCCAAACCTTTGAGGTCATCCATTCTCCCTGTTTCCCTGTGCACATGTGGGAGAGAAGCCAATTCAGATATCCAGGTCTAGACTCATCCATAAAATCATAATATCCTGCCCCTCCTTTCCCCTGAGTTGTCTCTACTATACTTAATGGGAGATCTATTTTTCTTATTGTATGGCTGTCTATATTCCTTTCCTTGAATACAGCCTCTATAAGGACTGGGATTTGTGTCTGTTTGCAATATCCTTTCTGCCGAGAACAGAGCCTGGGACATAAGTGGCACATAAAAAATTTTATCTGATGAATGAGTGAAAAAAATCTATTTGGAGAGTCCACTCTACATCTTGGATGTAAGCAAATATCATACTGTTCCTCCAGTCTGTCCAAATAGTTCCTGATGCTACAGCTGAGGGCCCGCCCTCTCTCCTGTCTACCTCTGTAAATCCTATCTATCAAGACCCAGCTATAGTCCCTCCTCGGCTGGCAAGCCTTCTCAGCCGGTTCCAGCCCGCAGGTATCTTGTCCTCCTCTGAACCACCACAGTACTTACTGTCATTTAACCATTAATCATCAGCCTGCCTGCACCAGCTCTGCACAGTTATGTAGAACCACTGCTTAGATCTTCTCTGCAATTATTTAACTTATCACTTTTAATTTGTCTTCTAAACTAAACTGTAAAGTGATAAGAACAGGAATTTTAATTTTATCCTTCCTTATTTGCCTTGCAAAGCCTTCCACCGAGTAAGAGTTCAGCAGATTATTATTGAATAAATGATTGAAATGATTTAAAACTGAGTCTTGAAGGAGGAACAAGTACAATTTTCAGTTATCTATTCTAAAGGACGGGAGTGGGGTTTCTTTTTGTTATTGTCGAGCTTTTAGGAAAAATAGAAAAATGGTTGTGAAAGTATGTCAGGAAATGTGTCACACATTAGCAACAGTACACCAGTATTAAAGTGGCATGGGACAGACTTAATGGCATGGACCTGGTCTATCCAACATTGATTTACTCTTCCTGCTGGCAAACTCTGGCTTTGTTCAGGCGTCTACTCTCTTCTACACACGTATGTGCTTTAGGGGAAATTATATGAGCCTCATCCCAAAGTAATATATTGGGTTCTGAATGCTCTAAGCTAACTAAAGGGGCCCCACTGTCTTTGCTTTAATCATTTGATGCAATTCTGGATATTTGATACAACCCGAACAAATGAAAAGTGATAGTTCACTGGGGTGCTTCTGGGCAAGATTCCTTGACCTTCAGAAAAAAACATGAGGAAAAGACAGCTCCATCCTCTACCTCTGGACATTGTTGTATCTGGGTAAAATACTTTGGTGCTGTCACAGCTATCTTATGACGAGGAGGAAGGGCAGCTCAAAGACAAACCAACACACAGGAAAATAGAGGAAAGAGAGGAAGATCCTGGGTCTTTGATGATGTTGTTGATCAGCGGAATTAACCACCCTAAAAGCCATCCTTCTTTTAGACTCTTATTAATGAGGTAATAAATTTCTATATTTTAAGTTGATTTGAACTTCCTTTCTGTACTTTGTAGCTACAATCATTCTATATGATGTATTGATTTAAATGTTTGCTCAAAAGGAACTAGAAACAAAGACCTGTAAGTGAATATTCATATCAGCCTTAATAATAAAAACAAAACCCTGAAAACAACCCAAAAGTCCATCAACTGGTACATAGTTAGGAAAATTATAGTATATCTATTCAGTAGAATATTAGTAATAAAAAGGAAGAGCTTCTGATAAATCGAACAGTATGGATATATCTCAAAAGCAGTATGTTAAGTGAAAGAGGCAGCCACAGAAGACTACATATTATGTGGTTCAATTTATCTGATATTCTAGAAAAGGGAAAAGTATACTATGATAGTTAATTTTACATGTCAGCTTGGCAAGGTCACAGTACCAAGTTTCTGGTACCAACATCACTCTACATGTTGCTATGAAGGTATATTTTTTGAAGTAAAATACATGTAACATAAAATTTACCATTCTAAACATTTTTAAGTGTACAGTTCAGAAGTGTTAAGTACATTCACATTGTTGTGCAACCAATCTCCAGGATTCTTTTCATCTTGAAAAACTGAACTCTATACCCATTAAATAATAACTCCCCTTTTTGCTCTGTCCCCAGCCCCTGGCAACAACACTTCTACTTTCCATCTCTATTAATTTGACTAGCCTCAGTACCTCATATAAGTTAAATCCTATAGCATGTCTTTTTGTGGCTGGCGTTTTTCACTTAGCATCTCTTCAAGTTTATCCATGTTCTAGCATGTGTCAGAATTTCCTTTTGCGAGAGGGGGCAAGATGACGGAGGAGTAAGGAGCTGCGTACTTGCACTCGCGCCCATACATCACACGGAAAAGATCTAAAACCAATGGAAACCTTACAAAACCTGAGAGACTGGGAGAAAAAGGATGCAGAATCCTCTGAGAGACCTTCTAACATGAGTGTGAACGGGGGAAGATAAAATCGGGCCAGGATCGGAGGCGATCCCCCTCTACCCTCTACGGGGAGTGAGAGGGGAAAAAGAGAGTCTGAAACAGAAGAACCTCCGCTCGGGGAGAAAAACCTCCACTTGGTGCATAGAAAGACCATATTTGCCAAATACCTGCACACCAGGTCCTCTCGTGCCAAATGGTCCCGGGGGTGCTGAGTGCACAGACTGCTTCTTTGTGCTGGCTCCCGGTGGCTGGACTTCAGAACGGTGGCGCGCCTGCCTCCATTGTAGCTCCCGGGCAGCTGGGTACCCTGAAAGAGCCGAGCAGACACCGGGCGTCCGCGCTCCTGGCTGGCTGGAACTCTAGAGGGAAGGCAAAGAGCTAAAAACTGGGAAATTTGCCTGTGAGTTCGTGTTTCGGGTGACGAGCCATAGAGGGACCCGGTTTTCCTCACTCCAGCGGGCTCGGGCTACGCGGACCCGGCAGGCAAGCCCCCGCGCATGCGCACCAGCCCGACCCAGAGAAGGAAGCAGCGATCCTGACTCCGCCCCCAGAGCTCAGCAGGGAGCCTGGAATAGCCCGAGGGGGTTGTCTGGGAAGCTGTGTCTAAGGCAATTTCAGCGGGGCGTGGACTGGGATTTGGAGATTGGAACTGGCCTGGGTTGAAGAGTGCAACCAACTTCGGCTGCGTCCCCGGAACGGGGAGTTGACACACCAAAAAAAGGTGAGGTGCAGCGCTTGGTTCAAGAAGGGACTGGAGCACCGTCACTCTCCTCCCCACAACCGCCAAGGCAGAGCTCCCGCCTGAGGCATTGGATCACGCCACGCCCATCCCTGCCTGAGAGGTGCCCTCCTCCGCTTTTTTTTCTCTTCTTTTTTACTTCTTCTTTCTCCTTTCTCTCTTTTATCCACAGACAACTGACCTGATTAACTCTGGTCGCTGGCTTGCTTAAACAATCACAAAGAGTCCATTCTGTAGATGTAAATTCCACACCAACCGACATCTTCATCTCTTTTTCTCAGGAGTAATTAGACTATATAGTTTCTCTGGATAATACCAGCATCCTTCTCTCACCTATCCAACCATATTCTACCCTTTACCTCTTTAAAAAAAGTTCTTATACCTTCTGCCTGTTCATTCTATTTCCAATTTTGCCTCATACCCACCCTGTCTTCTCTCTCTTTCTCTATGCTCTTCAACCAGCACTGCATACACACGGCTATTTAACTGTAGCTGGGAAATCCGGTTATGTGCTTTAAATCATTCTTTGTCCATCAGTTTTCTTCCTTTTTCCTTTTCTTTTCTCCTTTTTGACCATTTTTTGTATTTTATACTCCCTATTATTCGCCATCCCTCCTCCATCTTTTCTCTTAACTTTCTCGTTTTCCCTCTCACTTTGCATGTTAGTTGAATTAGCCTGTGCATTTGTGGGCTCCTGCTCCCTGTGTATTTGTCTATCTGTTTTCTTTTCCAGGGCTACCTCAAGAAACAAGCCAGACTACACAAGGTTGAAAGTCCCAAATATCACTACGAATAGGAAAATAAAATAACCAAGGTCCCAACAAGAGAGACCCAGAGATACCATTCAAAAAACACTCTCTGAAAGGATAGGCCCTGGACAGTCAAAGAGTCTTCTTGGATATAGCAGCGCTAATAGATACAGAGAGCATTAACAGGTCTCTAAAACCAACAAGAGCCGGAAAGCTAACTAAAATGACGAAACGAAAGAGCTCTCCTCCAAAGAAACTCCAAGAAGAAATGACAGCTAATGAACTGCTCAAAACAGATATCAGCAGCATAACTGAACAAGATTTTAGAATCATAATGGTAAAATTAATATCTGGGCTTAAAAAAAACATAGGGGACATCAAAAAAACTATGGCTACAGACAGAATGGAAAATAAAAATAGGCATGAAGAATTAAAAAATATGATAAATGAGATCCATAATAAATTAGAGGCCTCCAATGCATGGCTTGAAGAGGCAGAAAGGAGAATAAGTGATTTAGAAGACACCATTCTAGAAAAACAAGAAGCTGACAAAAAAAGAGACAAACTGATCCAGGAACAGGAAAGAAGAATTCGAGAGCTCAGCGACACGGTCAAACGCAACAATATCCGTATCATAGGAATCCCAGAAGAGGAAGAGAGAGGGAAAGGTGCTGAAGGAGTCCTGGAACAAATTATAGCAGAGAACTTCCCTGACCCGGGGAAGGAAGTCAATGCGGAAATACAAGAGGCTCAGAGGACTACCCTCCGACGTAACTTGAATCGTGTTTTGCATGACATATTATACTAAAATTGGCAAAATACAAGGACAAAGAGAAAATTTTGAAAGCAGCTAGGGAGAAAAGGGCCCTGACATACAAAGGGAATCCTATCAGAGTGGTGACAGACCTATCTACTGAAACGTGGTAGGCCAGAAAGGACTGGAGGAAGATCTTCAATGTGATGAACAGTAAAAATATGCAGCCAAGAATCCTCTATCCAGCAAGCCTGTCATTAAAAATAGAAAGAGAGATAAAAACCTTTCCAAATAAACAGAAACTGAAAGAATCTGTCACCACTAAGCCAGCCCTATAAGCAATCCTGAGGGGGGCGTTCTGAAGGAAAGGTTGCAAGGAACAAAGATACCAGAGACACCACCACAAACATGAACCCTCTAAAAGATACAAAGACTCTAAACCCACATATTTCAATAATAACACTGAATGTAAATGGGCTGAATGCTCCAACCAAAAGACATAGGGTAGCAGAATGGATAAAAAAACAAAATCCATCTATATGCTGTCTACAGAAAACTCATTTTAGACTAGAAGATACCTACAGATTAAAAGTAAGGGGATGGAGAAATATCTATCATGCTACAGGAAATCAAAAGAAAGCCAGAGTAGCTATACTTATATCAGACAATCTGGACTTTAAATTAAAGACAATCACAAGAGATGAAGAAGGGCACTACATAATAATTACAGGATCCATCCAACAGGAAGAACTAACAATCATAAATGTCTATGCACTGAATATGGAAGCACCTAAATATCTAAAACAATTAATCACAAACAGAAACAAGCTTATAGTAAGAATGTGCTAATAGCAGGAGCCTTTAATACTCCGCTTACAGCAATGGATAGGTCAACCAGACAGAAAATCACTAAAGAAATAATGGACTTGAAAGACACTATGGACCAGATGGATCTGATGGATATATTTAGAACTTTACATCCTGAGGCCAGGGAATTTACTTTCTTCTCAAGTGCACATGGCACATTCTCCAAGATAGATCACATTCTGGGACATAAAGCAGCCCTGAAGAAATATAAAAATAGTGAGATCATACCATGTACATTGTCAGATCATAATGGCTTGAAACTTGAAATCAATTACAGGAAGAAGTCTGGAAAACCTCCAAAAACATTGAGATTAAAAAACACCCTACTATGTTATGCTGAGCGAAATAAGTCAGGCAGAGAAAGACAAATATTATATGTGTGCACGTATAGGAGGATTAGGGAGGAGCTTAACAGAGGACCAAGGGGGAGAAGAAGGGCGGAAATGGTGGGGGAAAGGGGGAGAGGCAAACCATGAGAGACTCTTGAATGCTGACAAAAACTGAGGACTGGTGGATGTGGGGGGGAGGAGGGGTGGGCATGGAGGAGGGCACTTGTGGGGATGAGCACTGGGTGTTATGTGGAAACTAATTTGACAATAAACTATTTGTAAAAAAAAAATAAAAAAATAAATAAATAAACATTAAAAAAATTAAAAAAAAAAAACACCCTACTAAAGAATGAATGGGACAATCAGGCAATTAGAGAGGAAATTAAAAAATATATGAAAACAAATGTAAATGAAAACACAACAATTCAAAATCTATGGGATGCAGCAAAGGCAGTCCTAAGAGGAAAGTACATTGCTCTCCAGGCCTATTTCCAGAGATTAGAAAGAGCGCAAGTCCAAAATCTAACTGCTCACCTAAAGGAACTAGAGGCAGAGCAACAAGAATGCCCTAAAACCAGTAGAAGAAGAGAAATAGTAAAAATTAGAGGAGAAGTAAACAACATAGAGACCAAAGAAACAATTGAACAGATCAATGAAACCAAGAGTTGGTTTTTTGAAAAAATAAACAAAATTGACAAGCGTCTAGCCAGACTTATCAAAAAGAAAAGAGAGAGCACCCAAATAGACAAAATTATAAATGAAAATGGAATTGTTACAACCAACCCCTCAGAAATACAAGCAATTATCAGGGAATACTATGAAAAACTATATGCCAACAAATTGGACAACTTAGTAGAAGTGGACAAATTCCTAAACACACACTCACTACCAAAATTCACACGGGAAGAAATAGAAAACCTGAACAGACCCATAACGAGTGAAGAAATCAAATCAGTTATCAAAAATCTCCCAACAAATAAGAGCCCTGGACCTGATGGCTTCCCTGAGGAATTCTTCCAGACATTTAAAACAGAATTAATCCCAATTCTTCTCAAGCTATTCCAAAAAATAGAAAGCGAAGGAAAACTCCCAGACTCATTTTGTGAAGCCAGCCAAGCCAGACAGAGATCCAGCAAAAAAAGAGAACTACAGACCAATATTCTTGATGAATGTGGGTGCAAAAATCCTCAACAAGATATTTGTAAATCGAATCCAACAGCACAAAAAAAGAATTATCCACCAAGATCAAGTGGGATTCATTCCTGGGTTACAGGGCTGGTTCAACATTTGCAAATCAATCAATGTGATCCATCACATCAACAAAAGAAAAGATAAAAACCACATGATCCTGTCAATAGATGCAGAAAAAGCATTTGACAAAATACAGCATCCCTTCTTAATAAAGACTCTCGAGAAAGTCGGGATATAAGGAACCTACTTAAACATCATCAAAGCCATCTATGAGAAGCCTTCAGCTAACATTATCCTCAACAGGGAAAAACTCAGAGCTTTCCCCCTGAGATCAGGAACACGACAGGGATGTCCTCTCTCACCACTGATGTTTAACATAGTGCTGGAAGTCCTAGCATCAACCATCAGACAACAAAAGGAAATCAAAGGCATCAGAATTGGCAAAGAGGAAGTCAAACTTTCACTCTTCGCAGATGACATGATAATCTACATCGAAAACCCGACAAACTCCACCAGAAGCCTACTAGAACTGATCCAAGAATTTAGCCAAGTTGCAGGGTACAAAATCAACGTACAGAAATCGGTTGCATTTTTATACACCAACAATGAAGCAACAGAAAGAGAAATCAAGAAACTGATCCCATTCACATTTGCACAAAAAACCATAAAATACCTCAGAATAAACCTAACCAAGGATACAAGAGATCTGTATGATGAAACCTATAGAAAACTTATGAAGGAAATTGAAGAAGACACAAAGAAATGGAAAAACATGCCATGCTCATGGATAGGAAGAATAAATATAGTTAAGATGTCATTACTACCCAAAGCACTCTACACATTCAATGCAATTCCAATCAAATTTGCACCAGCATACTTCTCAAAACTAGAACAAACTATCCTAAAATTTGTATGGAACCACAAAAGACTTCGAATAACCAAAGTAATCCTGAAAAATAGAACCAAAACGGGAGGTATCACCATCCCAGACTTTAGCCTCTACTACAAAGCTGTCATCATCAAGACAGTATGGTATTGGCACAAAAACAGACACATAGACCAATGGAACAGAATTGAGAACTCAGAAGTGGACCCAAAAGTATACAGCCAACTAACCTTTGACAAAGCAGGAAAGAATATCCAATGGAAAAAAGACAGCCTTTTTAACAGATGGTGTTGGGAGAACTGGACAGCAACATGCAGAAGAATGAAACTAGATCATTTTCTCACACCATGCACAAAAATAAACTCAAAATGGATAAAGGACCTGAGTGTGAGACAGGAAAGCATCAAAACCCTAGAGGAGAAAGCAGGAAACAACCTCCTTGACCTCCACCGCAGCAACTTCTTGCTTGACACATCCCCAAAAGCAAGGGAATCAAGAGGAAAAATAAACGATTGGGACCTCATCAAGATTAAAAGCTTCTGCACGGCAAAGGAAACAACCCACAAAACTAGTAGGCAACCAACAGATTGGGAAAAGATAGTTGCAAATGACATATCAGATAAAGGGTTAATATCCAGAATCTATAAGGAACTCACCAAACTCCACACCCGAAAAACAAACAACCCAGTGAAGAAATGGGCAGAAGATATGAACAGACACGTCTCCAAATAGGACATGCAGATGGCCAACAGACACATGAAACGATGCTCAGCATCGCTCCTCATCAGGGAAATACAAATCAAAACCACGCTGAGATACCACCTCATGCCAGTCAGAGTGGCTAAAATCAGCCAATCAGAGAACTCTAGATGCTGGCGAGGATGTGGAGAAACGGGCACCCTCCTGCACTGCTGGTGGGAATGTAAACTGGTACAGCCCCTCTGGAAAACAGTGTGGAGGTTCCTCAGGAAACTAACAATAGAACTCCCCTATGACCCAGCAGTAGCACTGCTAGGAATTTACCCAAGGGATACAGAAATGCTGAGGCATAGGAGCACATGTACCCCAATGTTCATAGCAGCACTCTCCACAACAGCTAAAACCTGGAAAGAGCCGAAGTGTCCATCAACAGACGAATGGACCAAGAAGATATGGTTTATCTATACCATGGAATACTACATGGCAATGAGAAACAATGAAATGTGGCTATGTGTAGCAACATATGGACCAAGAAGATATGGTTTATCTATACCATGGAATACTACATGGCAATGAGAAACAATGAAATGTGGCTATGTGTAGCAACATGGATGGACCTTGAGGGTGTTATGCTGAGCGAAATAAGTCAGGCAGAGAAGGACACATATCATATGTTTGCACGTCTAGAAGGATTAGGAGGAACTTAACTGAGGAACAAGGGGGAGAAGAAGGGGGGAAATGGTGGAGGAAAGGGAGAGAGGCAAACCATGAGAGACTCTTGAATGCTGACAAAAACTGAGGACTGATGGATATGGGGGGAGGGTATGGGCATGGAGGAGGGCACTTGTGGGGATGAGCACTGGGTGTTATGTGGAAACTAATTTGAGAATAAACTATTTGTAAAAAAAAACAAAACAAAATAAAATAAAATAAAATGAAATAGAGAAGAAAAGAGAAAGCTAAAAAAATAAATAAAAAAGAAATTAAAAAAAGAATTTCCTTTTTGTGATTATAATCCTTTGTATGTATATATCATGTTTCCATTCATCTGTTGACAGACACTGGGTTGTTTCCACCTTTTGGCAACAGTGAATAATGACGCTATAAATGATGCTATTAAGTGTAGAGGTATCTCTTTAAGATCTTGGTCTCAATTATTCTGGATATATACTCAGAAGTGGAATTGCTAAAATTATGGGGTGTGAGTTATTTTTTAGATGTGATTAACATTTAAATCAGCAGACTCTGAGTAAAGCAGATTATCCTCCATAATGTGGGTGGGCCTCATCCAATCAGATGAAGACCTTAAAAGAAAAGACTGATGACCCTGGGAGAGTACTAATTCTACCTTCATACTACCTTCAGATCTGAGCTGCAACACCAACTCTAGGTCTCCAGCCTTAGGGTTTCCCTGCAGCCTTTAGACTTGCATACCCACAATCATGTGAGCCAATTCTTTAAAATAAATCTCTCTAGATAATTAGAGATAGTGAGAGATAGAGGTATATGCATTACTTTGGTTCTGCTTCTCTGGAGAACCCTAATTAATGCTGTAGGGATAGGAAACAGATTAATAGTGGTCAGGTGCATTTGAGGTATGAATAGTCTGAACTGAGATGTGCTGTAAATATAAAAGACACATCAGATTTCAGTAACTTTCGATAAAAAATAATGTAAAATCTATCAATAACTCTTATATTGATTACATATTGAAATGTGATCCATTTTATGCATTTAGTTAAACAAAATATATTATTAAAATAAATTTAGGGGCGCCTGGGTGGCTTAGTCGGTTAAGCGTTGGACTTTCGCTTAGGTCATGATATCGCAGTTCGTGGGTTCGAGCCCCGAGTCGGGCTCTGTGCGGACTGCCAGCTCAGAGCCTGGAGCCTGTTTCAGTCTGTGACTCCCCTCTCTCTGACCCTCCCCTGCTCACGCTGTCTCTCTCTCCTCGAAATAAATAAAACATTAAAAAAAAAATTAAAAAAAAAAAAAATAAATAAATAAAATTTTACCTGTTTCTTCTTACCTTTCTAATGTGACTACTAGGAATGTAAATTTACATATGTAATTTATATTACATTTCTATTGGACATTGCTATTCTGTATCTTGTGATACCGGGTACATGACTGTTAACCTTAACAAAATCTGGGGCACCTGGGTGGCTCAGTCAGTTAAGCGTCTGACTTCGGCTCAGGTCATGATCTCACGGTTCGTGGGTTTGAGCCCTGCATTGGGCTCTGTGCTGACAGCTCAGATCCTGGAGCCTGCTTCAGATTCTGTGTCTCCCTCACTCTCTGCCCCTCCCCCACTTATACTCTGTTTCTCTGTCTCAATAATGAAAACAGTATTAAAAAATTTTTTTAAACTCTTACACTGTACACTATAAAGAATGAATTTCATTGTATATGAATTATACCTCAAAAAACTTAATTTTAAAATAAAGGTTAAGAAAGAAAGAAACACCTTTATCATGCAAACATTTTATAATGTTCATATCACACTCATTTCCACTGTTGTATCTTTGCTTGTGTTGTTTCCAGTGTCTAGAAATTCAGCCTTATACATCTTTTAAGAACTGGTAAGTCAGTTTCATGCATCATCCCCATTCTAGTTCTTTCCTACCACTCTGATCTGTCTTCTCTGGATCCCTGCTTCACTGAGAGTCACAGTCTAACTCTTTCGTGACATGGAATTTGACCATGCTGGGTGAAAGACCGGCCAAGAGAGGAGAAGGACTTAGAGGCAGGGATTGTGTTCAAAGGATAATGAATTCAAAAACTTACAAATGGTTTTAAAGACCAAGGCTGGGCTGTTCTTAAAGACTAAAGTTGAAAGCCCATTGCTACAGCTCAGCATCACAATGTTTTCCAGGTGTTTTGTGTATTCTCAGTGTGGCTTCCTAGTTGGAACAAGTTACCTAAAGCCAGGAATCATGTCTTATCCTTTTTGAGCAACCCCTGGGACACCCACTGCCCTTGAGCTTGAGATGCAAATTCAGTGGGTCTGAACAACAGCATCTCTCCCTTAAGTGAAACCTCACTTTCCCAGGACTCCATATCCCCTGTGACCCCCTGAAAAGGTACCAGTTTATTCTCACACCTCATGTACATCAGGGTCTATAGACATGTATGGTAACTGTCTTATTTCTCATTGCTGCTTCCAGAATCAGATTCTCTTACTTTCTCAGGGGGAGGCGGGGAGGGGAGCCATGTTCTTTTGAAGAACGTTGAGTTTCTACTGTTCAATCCTCCTGATCAGATCTAAGAACAGCCACACACCCTCTCACCTGTCAACAACTTTAGCACCTGGTTCACATCTTATTCTCCACTCCAAGTCCTGCTATCAGTGACCCAAATGGACAACCCAGCCTACCCAGAACTTGACTTCTGGTGATTAAACTCCCCAGATAAGTGTGGGCAATATGCAAAGAATGGGTTAGACTCCTCTTCCTTTTGTTCCTTAATTCCATCCTGTCCCTTTACCAGCCTGTTATTATCTGGGAACCCAGGAGAGGAAGAGAAAGACTTGTACAAGAATAGAATGTAGGGAATGTTAAAAGATGTGAGAGTCTCAAGAGCTCTTCAGGAGGATGGTTTGTTCCAAAACTGTTTATGATTCCTTTTATAATTTAAACATTGATTATCCAACTAATCCACACTAGCGGGAGCATGTGAAACAATTATAGGTGAAGAGAACAAAAATCAAAATGACCCTTAATTCTACCAACTAGAGAAAATATCCGTTAACATTTTAGTGAATATTTTTTCCCCAAGCTTCCCTGTCCAAGCATGCAAATTCTTCTCCTAATAAAATGCCAACTGAGCAAATATACCACTTCATAACCAGCTTTGTACATTTGAAATAATATGAATATCTTTCCAAATTAACAAATATATTTTACACTTTCACTTTTAATTTTGTGTCCCAATTTAACTAATTCTCAGTTGTTGGTCATTTAGCTCATCTAAATATTATAAACTGAATAAAATGAGCATCTTTGTAGCTAGATCTTTGTGCACATTCTTAATTTACTTCGGATAAATTCTAAAAGCAGTATTTCTGAGTTAGAATTTGTGATGTTACATATATCTTTATATCTAACCATGTTTTAAATAGAATATCTAAGATCTGTGAATCACCACTTCTTGTTACATGTTCTTAGACTATTATTTGACAGAATTCTTTTTGGAAGTGGCATCAACAAGTAACCAAACTTCTATGAGTATTAATGGTTTCTGCTTATGGGTTCACTCTTAAACTTGCTAGCCTTTCTCAGTTCATTCAACATTTATTTAGGACTTATTATGTGCTGGGCACTGTGCCAGATACTAGGAGTAGGAAGGAAGTAACACACACGGAATAATGATCACAGTGTAACTCAATATACTTTTCATGAGACTATAGAGGAAGGGGAGTCTAACTAGCCTTCATTAGTCAATAAAAGCTTCATACTGTCAGGACATCATGCCTAAATGGAGTTTTTAGAAAAATCATCAAATGGGCCAGGTAGCCCAGGTGATCCAGAAAAGGAAGAATATCCTAGGCAAAGAAAAAGTATGTGCAAAAGAAGAGAAGCATAAATGAATAGGTTACTTTATGTGGCTGGGCCATACATTGCTGGAGCCTTGCCTGAAAAACAATAAAAATACTTGGTGGTGGTGAGGAAGTTCTGTGTGAAGACTGTATTACTGGATCACTAAAATCATTAATTAATTCTTGTTCTTTATTTTTAATTAACCTTCTACAGTTCTATTAATTCTGAATAAACTCACTCAATTCAATTTTCTTTTTGTGTCAAAATTAATGTTGGTCTTAGTCAAAAGAAAGTCCCTCCCCACTGTTTTTATATTTTGGGTAAACTCTATGCAAGGGCACAAATGGTTAAAGTCTAGACTACAAGGCCCAAGGGAATGCACTTTTCAACCCCAGGAGACATCCTATTTGACCAACATGCTTGACCCATTTTTCAGATGTTACACTGTTCCACTATAAGTAGGAGGAAAATAAATTATCTTTCAGTCTGCATATCCTCCAAAGAATCCATAAAGTATATTTTTTTCTTACTAAATACTGTCTAAAGTGCATTACTATACCAAAGAATACAATGTTTTCCTATACTCCAAGTGCAAATGAAAAAAGTAAACATTTTCCATTTTTTAATACAGCTTTAAAGTACTAAAAGCACTTTTATATATTGTTTATTTGAGCCTCAAAACAACCTTGGAAAGTCCCAAGGCTCAAAACTACCTTGGAATATTGTCCTTATTTTTGCAGAGAAGAAAACCAAAACTTCACACAATTAAAGCAACTAAAACATGTTTGCTCAGAAGTCAGTTTGGCGATCACCTAGTCTAAGAAGCCTTCTGAAAAGTCTCAATAAAAGTTTGGACTAATTGTGCTTCATTTGGGTTCCCACTACCCAAATGCATGTCCCTATCAAACATTTTCCCAGTGTTTGGCAAATCTTATGGTGCATGCAGAATTTGATTTCACTGGTTTGGAGTGGGGCCTGAGATTCTGCATTTCTAACAAGCTTCTGAGTGATGCTGATACTGCTAGTGTAAGGCAGTCTAGCCGATCATTACAGTCCAGTGTGTGTGTGTCTGTTTTCTAATTCTCCTGCACGCCACTGTAAGCTTCATAAGGCCATGAACTATGCATTATTAATCACAGCGTTCCCAGCATTTAGTTCAAGATATGACAGGCTATAAAAGTCTCAGTAAATATGAAACGAATTAATGAATAAGTGAATAAATGAACAAATGAAACCCCTGTTTTTAGCCTAGAGCTGTTTCCACTATATGATGCTGTCTCTCAAAACCATGGGTCAGGACTAGCTTTCCCTTTTAACTATCACATTAAATAGGTAAACTCCAGCCTCCTTAAGAAACCCCCAAAAGACACAAACACATTGAAGAATTCTTTTTCTTGCTCAGCTAAGTACACTTGACTGTTCCCACTTGGGGCAGGAAAGGGAAGGGAAAGAGTGGTCTGCTCTACCCAGTCATTCAGAGGCTATACCAACTGCAGCATGTAGCTTTCAAAGTCACCTTCACAATCAAGAGCTAACTGGCACATGATGTCAGGATATAGCCCATCATGGCAAACTGTATTCCAAGAGAATCGGGAAACCACAGCCTTTGGTCAGGTAGTCACTCTCTAGGAATAATATACTGGAGATGGGAGCAAGAATCTTAGGTGGGTACAGCTCCCCGACTCCTGTATGAGCCCCCCCATGACAACCTCTGTTTTTCAAAGGCACTCCAGGGGCGCCTGGGTGGCTTAGTCGGTTAAGCGTCCGACTTTTGCTTAGGTCATGATCTCGCCGTTCGTGGGTTCGAGCCCCGCGTCGGGCCCTGTGCTGACTGCCAGCTCAGAGCCTGGAGCCTGTTTCAGTCTGTGACTCCCTCTCTCTGACCCTCCCCTGCTCAGGCTGTCTCTCTCTCTTTCCTAGAAATAAATAAAACATTAAAAAAAATAAATAAATAAAGGCACTCCACACTTTACCAGATTGTGTGGCCAAATCCATGATTTTCTTGGATTTCCTTTACCCCTTGGATCTCCTTTACAACTCCACCTGTTTATCTTTCACTACACATCTTAAAAGATTTTTTAGGCAGCTTTTTTTTTCAGATCTCCCAAACAAATATGTTCTCTCCCTTGTTTGAATCTCTCTAATGCTTTATATTTTTCTAATAATCTCTAACACATTCTAGCATGCATTTCAGTTATGGGTGTACTTACAAGTTCCCAAAGAACAGGGACTCTACCTAGGTCTTGGCATATCTAGCAGAAAACCTTACGTATACCATTAACTCAGCAAACTGTGGCACTTGTAAGTCAAACTAAAAACACATATAATAAATATAAAGAGTTCATCTGGTAGCAACCTTGGTCTTTGTTTTCCAACACGGAAGATAGCTGTAACTCCAAAAGTAAAAGAAAGTAGAACTGTCAATGCTGAAAAGCTACAAATATAGCTAGAGCCATGGCATAAAATGAAATACTTCTGGTTCATATACTTCCACTGAGCAAAACTGTATTTTATATACTTCTTTAATGGTTCAGACGTATAGTTCTTAACATCACATGGAGACTCATAACCTTCAGAATACAGCATGAATCAGCTGACTGCACTGCAAAGAGAATATAAAATGCCATCAAGAATGTTCTAAACTGGAACAGTAAACTTTTAAAGTACAAACAACTCATCTGTTAGCAGCCTGGTATTTGGCTGTCTG
The DNA here is from genome assembly GCA_017311185.1 of Proteles cristata cristata. Taxonomy (NCBI): domain Eukaryota; kingdom Metazoa; phylum Chordata; class Mammalia; order Carnivora; family Hyaenidae; genus Proteles; species Proteles cristata. Next base: position 599,458 of record JAESUZ010004037.1, on the reverse strand, counting down.
GAAAGTAAATGCATGAGAAAGATATCTTTAAAAGAGATTCTATTACCTGGGTAAGTCAGCAGTTTTTAAGCATGAGTGTGTAGTAGCTCCAGGTAAGACATGATGTGACCCGGCCTTTTTGCAGTAGATAGTGCATAAGCAATCTGTTGATACTACTAACATGAAAAGCATCTAATCACCAGGCCATGAATCTGTAATAATTTCCTTGGGCTAAGCCAGATTTGTCCTCACTTACCTAGTTTATCGAGCATGGATCCTTAGATTTACAATCTACAGAAGAATATCATCAAAAACATAAATCTGAAAACAAATTATGTCCTCCATTATCTTACCTTTTTGGTTTTTCAAAACCTTGCCCAAGTGGTCTGGTTTGTTTAAGGGTGCTCCGGGGAACCCAGTGTTCATGCGTAACAGCCCACTGAGAAAACAGTTCCTGCTTTGGCTTGAGAAAGGCTGTCGCGTTTCATCTGAAGCCTGGAATCAGCAGCTATCTGCAGCTAAAGCTTTTCAGGGTGCAGAGAAAGGAATGAATTTAGAGTCTTATCCTGAGAAGGGAATGAAGGGCTCCCTCTGTAGTCCTTACAGTCCCCTTTTGGTTCGCAAACTGACCCCCACCCCCCACCCCACGCACACACAGAGGGCAAGGAGAGAACGAAGACGCCACCACTACAGATTGGTAAGTAGCAGGTTTAATAAGTAAGAGCGCTTCCGTAGGAGGCACGTCCTGCGCGGCTGCAACTCCGGTAGATCTCCGCACCCACCCGCCAGAATCTTCCGAGTTTATATACCATACAGACAGTCTCAACGACACGGTACTCTGCCAAGGCTGTGTTCATGAAAATGGCTCCCACTGTGGCAATGGTGGCAGAACACGCATTCCAAGATCAGGGGAGGGGGCGAGGAGTCTCGAAAAGCCCCAGCTCTCCAGTCTGTAGGCGGTCACGCCCCCTCCTTAACCCCCTCCAACACTCCAGCCCCTCTTGAGAGGATGCTAACAATCGGAAAGGTTCCCTCCGCGCACGCGTCCGGGACACGTGACTGAAGCCGGCGAAGGCCTCTGTGTAAATTCGTAAGCTTCAGGTGCGCAGGTGCGAAAGCTCCTGGAGGTGCAGCTGCTTGGGGTGGATGTCACGTGGTAGCTCCCGGGCTCCTTAAACCTACCACGGGCAGTCTGGCGTGGCTCCCTTTGTCTTCCATGTCTCCGCGCCTTGCTTGTACAGGAGCCAGTTTCAGGTCACACCAGAGAATTCCGCAGGTTGTGAAGCAACCTTTCCACCACCATCCCACACCCCAGTGAAAAACAGGGGCTGCGGAAGCATAAAGAGAAGAGAAAGGTAAGCTTAAGGGGTGCCTCGGTGGCAATCAGTTGACCATGGGACCCTTGGTTTCAGTTCAGGTCATGATCTCATTGTGGGATCGACGCAGGCTCCGCGGTGACAATGCGGAGCCTCCTTGGGATACTCTACCTCTCTACTACGCCTCCCGTACCCACTCTTTCTGTCTCTCTAAATAAATAAACTTTAAAATAAGAAAGAAAAAGGTAAGGTCGAGCAAAGTCACTTTTTCGGAAAGAGGAAAAAACAAGATCAGACTGAGATTTACAGCCTAAACACTAAAAAATTTATAATGCAATCCTTCCTCCACCCCCAATATGTGTAAAGCAATATCAACAAAGTTCTGATTATTCATCTTGATTATTTTTATCTGTATCTCTGAACAGGGAAATATAAAATATGAAACTTTCTCCAAAGTTTTGGATAACACAATTTTACAGTTGTCGTAAGGATGAGCTTTCCTATTCAGTGGTCCCCTATGGGTGCTAGAGCCTTTAGGAAGCAGTTAAACCCTAGTTCTATAGCTATCAAATCCAAATGCAAGAGTTATGACGGTGGTCCAGCAAATTGAGTTTATCAATTAAGTTTATTAATCAATTATACTTAAATTATCAATTAAAGGAGCCTTTGAGAATCTTGCATGTAGATCGTGGTGGATACTGCAGGGGACACAAAGATAAGTAAAGCATCAGTCCTGACCTTCAGGGGGTGGTCTGGGAATTTGTATTATGGTTCTTGAGTCAGGGTGGTTTAGGGTGGCTCTTTCTTTCAAAAGAAAGGGAAGCACGTGAGAGTTCAGAGGAGGGAAAGAAGATAACTGGTCGGTTGGGATAAAAAGACCATTCTATAAATGGGCAGATTTGAGAAAAGATAAGACTTGGAGAATAGCTCCTGTTTTTTAAAAAAAAACAGAGGTGAGGAAAGTTTCTGTAAAAAGGCAGCATAAACAATTGCATTCATCATCATCATCAGACTGGCATTTATTGAGTACTCCCTTCATGTACGACACTGTGCTAAGTCCTTTGTATGTATTAACTCCTGTAATCTTCACAACCACAGTAGAGTCTATTATTATCTCTATTTTACAAAAGAGGAAACTGAAACTCTGGCTAATTGCCCGGGACATCTAGCTAAAAGTTGTGCAATCTAAAACTGAAAAACGTTCAGCAAACTGTTAGAATCTAGTTTGAAAAGAGCTTTCAGTGCATATCTATAAACTAAAATAATAATAATAATAATAATGTCTAGAAATACAGGTCAGAATTTTCCAAGTCCAAAATTCCAGATTAAAGACTTTGTTGCCAGACAGCAGGCAGCCACTGAACGGTTTTTGAACACGTTTTGACATTCCCCAAGTTGATGGCATTGGAGAGACATAATGGAGTGGAGGAAACTGGAGGGACAATTAGATCAAGAAGTCATGCCAATTTCTCAGGTTAGAAGCAAACTCAGAGTGAAGGCCTATGATAAATATGAAGTCAAATCAAGGATGCCTGGGCAACTCAGTACATTAAGAATCCAACTCTTGGTTTTGGCTCAGGTCATGATCTCACAGTTTGTGGGTTTGAACTCTGTGCTGCACATGAAGACTGCTTAAGATTCTCTCTCTCCCCTGGAGGTGCCTGTGTGGCTCAGTCAGTTCAGCATCTGACTCTTGATTTCAGTTTGGGTCATGATCTCACAGTTTGTGAGATAGAGCCCCACATCAGGCTCTGGGTTGTCAGCAAGGAGCCTACTTGGGGTTCTCTCTCCCTCTCCCTCTCTGCCCCTCCCTCCCTTGTGCTCACTCAAAAATAAACTACATTAAAAAAAATAAAAAAGATTCTCTCCCTCTCTCTGCCTCTCTCTTTCTCAAAAATAAAATCAACAGAATATGTCAACTAATTAATTGAGTTGTAGAAATCTTAGAGAAAATAAGTCAACAATGACTCCCAGATTTGGGGTTTAGAGGCTGAAATGATGGTTTCAGAAGTAGAAACAAGTAAGGAAAGATGGCTAAAGGAAACATAATGCCTCTGAAGTCCTCTGCCTCCAGCTGCTCTTTCTTTTCTTCTTGTCCCCCTCCTCCTTAACACCATCACCATGATCATAGTCTAAAGTGATGGCACTTAGTCTGTTCCAGGCAGCATTGTAAGCATTTTACACATATTAACTAATTTGACACTAAAACCAGCTCACAAAGTACAGACTATAATACCCCCATTTTATAAATAAAAAATGGAGACACACAAGGGTCAGTGATGTGCCTAAGGTCACATCGTTAATAAGCAAGCAATGAAGCCTAAATTACAAATCTAGCTTTCCTGAAATTTTTAAACTGAGTGAAGCACAGACATCAAAATGTTGTTTTTGTCAGACAAACTTTCTTTATTGGTGTTTCTCAGCAGTATACATAAGGGACATTAAGACTAATAAGCAATCATGTACTTACAGGGAGGGCCTCTAGCCCACATATTACAGAATAGTAGTTCTGAAGCCTTTCCTCCTTTTTCCATCCCGCTTTCACAGGTGGCCAGGGTTTTGTCTGCTTGCACCTTGCGGTGCTCCATTAATTTTCCAGGGACAGCCTGCTAGTATCTGTCTCCCTGTCCGTATAATCTTCATTCTGCCCTTTATAAGTAATACGGATATTCTCTCCTTTGCAGAAAGAGTATCTGACCTTTCCCGCTTTCATTCTTCTGATCTAATACATCTGGACGATATATGACTCTGCCTGGGTTTCCTCTTTTCTTTAGCAAGGCAATTTGAAAATATTTACATGCAGAGTGTGTTTTGCATGTGGTGGAGAGCCCAGCTTTTGCCATGATGCTGGCTACAGCGGAATTGTTTTAATTCTGTTAGAGTGTCCTCCAGTGTATTGGGGGTGATACATTTATTTGATTTTTTTGTTTCTCTTTTCCTGGTTCCAGAACCATTGAGTTGGACCATATGATTCCATGAGCAGAGATTGAAAGGTAGGAAGGAAGGAACCAAGGAGAGAAGGACAAGAAAAAGGAGAGGTTTCTGACTATGAAGCTTGACATCTGGTAGCATGAGTGACTGAGCAAGGCAGCAGCTGGCCTGGGCCTTGCCTCCTGTGTCCAGGGAATGTATAATAAGCTAGAAAGGTTTGGAGGATACAAAAATCAACATTACATTCTGGCCCTGGATAGCCACGGCACAGGACTCCGAGCCCACAAGCCACATATAGCTGAATATTAATGCTTTAGAATTTTCCCCCAAATTTATCATGATAAAATTTTTTAAGTTTATTTTAATTTGAGAGAAAGAGACCATGAGTGGGGGGTAGTGAAAAGAGAGAAGGAGAGAAAGAATCCCAAGCAGGCTCCATGTTGTCAGTGCAGAGCCTGATGTGGGGCTCAAACTCAAGAACCGTGAGCCAAAACCAGGAGCCAGACACTTAACCTTCTATGAGAGACTCTTGAATGCTGACAAAAACTGAGGACTGATGGATGTGGGGGTAGGGGGGATGGGCACGGAGGAGGGCACTTGTGGGGATGAGCACTGGGTGTTATGTGGAAACTAATTTGACAATAAACTATTTGAAAAAAAATAAAAATAAAAAATAAATAAAAAAAGAGTCAGACACTTAACCCAGTGAGCCACCCAGGTGCCCCTAAATATTTTTAAACAAACAACAAAGTTAAAAGATTGGCACATTTATCATAGGTATTGTCACTGCCTAAATTCAACAGTTGTTAATATTTTTGTTAACATTGTACTATATTTGCTTTATCAGTGTGTGTACTGATACACCTATGCATGTATTCATATATATTTTACTGAACCTTTTGAAAGTATATTGCCAACATCATGACCCTTTATTCATAATAATTACTTCAGCTTACCTCTAATAGAAATTTAAATGTTCTCCTTAAAGACTCCAATACCATCATACCTCAAAAAATTAAGAAATATTTTAATTTAATATAATATCCAAACAATATTCAAGTTACTTATATTGCCCAGAAATATATTATCAAGATCTAGTCTGAGTTCAACTTTGCATTCAGGTATTATATCACTTCATTTCATTTTTTTAATGTTTACTTATTTTATTTATTTTTATCTTTTTAATATAATTTACTGTCAAATTGGCTAACATAGTGTGTAAAGTGTGCTCTTGGTTTTGGGGGTAGATTCCCGTGGTTCGTCACTTACATACAACACCCAGTGCTCATCCCAACAAGTGCCATCCTCAGTGCCCATCACCCATTTTCCCCTCCCACCACCCACGCATCAACCCCCAATTTGTTCTCTGGGCTTAAGAGTCTCTTCTGGTTTTCCTCCATCCCTCTCTGTAACTATTTTTCCCCTTTTTCTTCCCCCATGGTCTTCTGTTAAGTTTCTCAAAATCCACATATGAGTGAAAACATACATCTGTCTTTCTCTGACTGACTTATTTCACTTAGCATAATACCTTCTAGTTCCATCCACTTTGCTGCAAATGGCATGATTTCATTCTTTCTCACTGCCAAGTAGTATTCCATTGTATATATAAACTACATCTTCTTTATCCATTCATCAGTTGATGGACATATAGGACATATGGACGTATAGGATCTTTCCATAATTTGACTATTGTTGAAAGTACCACTATAAACATTGGGGTATATGTGTCCCTATGAATCAGCACTCCCATATCCTTTGTATAAATTTCCAGTACAAAGCTATTTGCTGGAAATAGGGTAGCTAATTGCTGGCTATTGCTGGGTCATAAGGTAGTTCTATTTTTAATTTTTTAAGGAACCTCCACACTGATTTCCAGAGTGGCTGCACCAGTTTGTATCCCCACCAACAGGGCAAGAGGGTTCCCGTTTCTCCACACCCTCACCAACATCTGTTGTTTCCTGAGTTGTTAATTCAGTGAAGAAATAGGCAGAAGACAAGAACGTTTATTTATTTTTGAAAGAGAGAGACAGAGTGTGAGTGAAGGAAGGGGAAAAAGAGAGGAAGACACAGAATCTGAAGCAGGCTCCAGGCTCTGAGCTGTCTGCACAGAACTCAAATGCGGGGCTCAAGCTCATGAGCTATGAGATCATTACCTGAGCCTAAGTTAGACTCTTAACTGACTGAGCCACCCAGATGCCCCTATTATTTCTAAGTTTTCTTTTTATTGTAATATAGCATGCGTAGAAAATAAAAATAAATTATAAGTGCCCAGCTCAATCTCCACAAAGTGAAAACATATGTGTAAGAGATCAAGAAGTAAAATGTTAGCAACATCTCAGAATTCTACCTTGTGCTCCCCACCACCACCAGTGTGCCTCCCCAAAGATAACCACCACCCTGATCTAAGTTACCATCAGTGATTTTAAACTTTATATAAATGGACTCCTATACCTCATACTTTATTTTCTCTGCTCATGAAATACATCAATATTGTGTATGTAGCAGTAATTCCTGTATTCTCATCTTTTATATTCTATTTTATTAATATTCTACAACTTATTTGCCCACTGTTGATTGGCCATTTGGATAGACTCCATTTTCAAATGTATGTTAAGTCTATGCACATTTTTAAATGCGTTTGCCCATGACTTTCTTATTAATTTATGAGTTGTTTTTATACAGAGAACATGAGATATTTGTTTTATATATATATATATATATATATATATATTCCAAATATACACTTTAACAATGGCTGGCCTTTCATTCTCTTAACTGTGTGTTTTTCTGAGAAGCTGTTTATTTTAATGAATTCCAGTCTTTCCTTTTCTGGCTCATGCTTTTTGTGTCCTTTTTAAGAACTCTCTGCCCTACTCCAAAATCTTAAATATATCTCCTTTGTTATTTCCTGTGAGCTTTACTGCTTTACCTTTTACACTTAGATATACAACCCATCTAGATTTTATTTTCATATGTGACATTAGGTAAGAGTCAGATTCACTTTTTTCCAAGTGGATATCCAGTTGAACCATTACATTTATTAAAACTACCATTCATTTTACTCTTCACTACAATGTCAATGTCATGTATCAGGTCATCATTTATTGATAGGTCTATTTCTAGACTTTCTACTATTTGATCTATTTGTGTATCCCCCAGAGAATACAATATTGTCTTAATTACTGTAACCTCATAGTAAATATTTGCTTGTGTAAGTCTCCCAGCTTATTCTTCTTCACTATTACCATGACTACTCTTGGTCCTCTGCATTTCCATACATAATTAAGATTCAATATTTTAATTTTTAGAAAAAATATTTTTCAGGGATTTTGATTGGGCTTTCATTGAACCTATAGATCAATTGTAAAGAACTGACATCTTTACAATATTGAATCTTCTAATCCACAAACATTGAATAATCTTTCAGTCTGCTTTCATTTCTCTCAGTGTTGTATGTTTCTATATAAAGTCTTTCTGCATTTTTTGTTGGATTTAATTCTAGACTTCTAAATTTTTTGGTATTGATGTAAATAAATCATACATTTTATTATTTCATTTCAAATTTTAGTGCTGCTTATATAGAGAAATACAATTGAATGTATATTAACTTTTTATCTAGAGACCTAGTTAAATTTACTTTTTCATCTAAGCTGTTTAATTATAGATTCTTTTGTACTTTCTATAATTTTTGGATTTCTTTGTCATCTAAAAACTGTCCTATTTCATCCTTTCTTGCTCTATTGCTCTGGCTAAAAATGTCTAGTACAATGCTGAAGGGAAGACGCAATAACATAACTTTTGTGTAATTTCAATCTCAAGGGAATTTTCAGTATTTCACCATAGAGTAGTTTGCAGACATCACTTATCAGATTAAAGCGGTTCCCCTCTAGTCCTAGTTTCCTAAGAGTTTTGTTTGTAATCATGAAGCATTGGATTCAATCAAATACTTTTCTGCATCTATTGAGATGATTGTATGATTTTTTTTCATTATTCTATCAATGTGGTTTATACATTGGTTATTTTCATGTGAAACAACCTTGCATTTCTGTAATGAACCCAATTTACCGTAATGTCTTATCCTTCTATTTACATTACTGGTTCACATTGCTAATATCTTTTGTAGAATTTTTTTGTACCTGTATTCGTGAGAGAGAGATTGATCTCTATTTTGGTAATATCTTTGTTGCATTTTGGTTATCAAGGTTATGCTGGCTTCATTGATAAGACAAGCTGGAAAGTGTTCCCTCTCATTCTGTTCTCTAAAAGAGATTCTTAAGATTGATGTTATTTCCTCCTTAACTTTTGCTTTCATTGATGAAGCCTCTGACATGGAGAGTTTTCTTTGGGAAGGCATTTATTTACAAATAGATCAAAAACTATTTATAATCTTATATCTTTTTGTGTAGATTTTGATAAATTGTGGATTTCAATGGATTTGTCCATTTCACCTGTATATCAAATATAGTAATATATTATTGTTTTAATACCTTTTAACTATATTTAAATATCTATAGGAAATGTACTTGTGTCTTCTCATTCATGCCTACTTCTGGTAATTTGTACTCTTTTTGTTTTTTCTTGGTCAATCTTATGTGGGTCTATTAATTTTATTAATCTTTCAATGAACCAAGTTTTTGTTTCAGTGATTTGCTCTATTTTATTTCATTAATGTCTGATTTCATCTTTATTATTTTAATCTTTCTACTTTCTTTGGGTTTAATTTTACTTTTTCTTCTAACTTTTGTGATGGATACTTAGATAATTGATTTTTAACATTTCTTTTATAATAAAGTATGAATAGTTATAAATTCACCTCTTAGCATGGGTTTAGTTGTATTCTACAAGTTTGAAGATGCCATATATTCAGTTCAAAATATTTTTTGAATCATTCAATTCAAAATATTTCTAACTGCCATTATTATATCCTTTTTGCCTCATGAGTTATTTTCAAATGTTTGGGGATATTTTGGTTATCTTTTAATTTTGATTTCAAACTTAATTACAGTGTGATTATATACCATACTCAATGATTTCAATTCATTCAAATATGTGGAGATTTATTTTATGACACAATATATGATCAGTTTGGGTAACATTCCACATACATGTGAAAATAATGCAGTTACATTGTTGAAGGCAGTGCTTCATATATGCTGACTAGGAGTGTCAAAGAAAGAAATATGATCAAAGAAGCAGAAGTTAGAGAGATGTGATTGCTGGAATGTGCCACAGCCAAGGAATGGACATGGCCTCTAGAAGACAAGGAACAGATTCTACCCTTGAGCCTCCGAAAGGAACACAGCCTTCCAAATGCTTTGATTTTAGCCACATAAGATTCATTTCAGACTTCTTCTCCAAAACTGTAAGATAATAGGTTTGTGCTGTTTTACACCATGTTTTTGGTAACTTGCTATAGCAGCAATACCAAACTAATACACTCATGTCTTTTTGCCTTTTTTACTTTCAGGTTTTGTATCCTTATACCTAAATGATGTCTCTTGTGAATAATGGTCTTTGTTGGGGTTTTTTCCTTACACATCTGATAATTTTTGCCTTTTTTAAAATGTTCAGCTTTTTACTGGAGAGTTTAGATGTCTTTCATTTTTTATTTATATACTTAAATTTATAGCTATCATATAACCACTTGGGTTATAGATAATTGATTTTTAACATTTCTTTCATAATATAATTTTTTATTCCATGTATTTTTCTTCCCTTTCATTTTTTGTTATTCTTTGGATATATCCAGTATTTGTTTTATAATTCCATTTGTTGTGCTCTGTTAGCTTCTTAGATATACTTTCTTTTGTCCCTAGAGATTATAACATACATTTTGATTTAAAAGAACCTAACGTCAGTTAGTACTGTTTTCATTTCCTAGACCATACTGATGACTTGTATATTTCATCCAGCTTTTCAAGCCATTTTCTTTTTTTTTTTTTTTTTAATTTTTTTACTTCTGAGAGAGAGAGAGACAGTGTGAGCAGGGGAGGGTCAGAGAGAGAGGGAGACACAGAATCTGAAGCAGGCTCCAGGCTCTGAGCTGTCAGCACAGAGCCCGATGCGGGGCTTGAACCCACGAACCGAACCGTGAGATCATGACCTGAGCCGAAGTCAGATGCTCAACTGACTGAGCCACCCAGGCGCCCCTTCAAGCCATTTTCATTAGGAGTACTCATCTACCACTAACTGTTCTTTCTTGACCAGCCTAAGGATTATTTTTCTACAACTTTTCCTACTGCAATGGTATTGCCACTGGCCCTGTTTCAGCCCCATGCATAAAGCCCACTTGGTTCCTATCTTTCCTTTTCCTCCAAAGAACCAGTCCTCTTGGATGGGGAGAGGAAGACAAAGCAGAAATGCTGCCCTTAAAGAGATTTAAGACTATTTTCCACATACTACCTCTCTTCTATCTTCCTTAGCTTCATGTACTCACTGTATCTTCTAAGCTGTGATAAGAATGCATTTAATCACACACCAAAAAATTAAGGTGTTTGAATCCAATACTTCCCTTGGGCACTCATCCATCTCATTTTCTCTCTTAGAAGCAAAAGCATGTAGCCACACTTGAGTGAAATGGAGACCATAATCATAACTGTATTCACAGCTAACCCTGTGTACCTAACAACCCCAATCAGCTCCTGACTCTTTAAACCTAAGAAGAAAATTTGGGAGAGACTCCAACTCTCTTCGTGTGTGGGATACTCAGCAAATAAGAACATGAACTACAGTGGCCCAGAGTGGGTTGAAGACCATTCATTGCTAATTTTTAATTATATGATCTTGGGCAAATCACACACACTCTCTAAACTGTTTCTTCTATAAAGTGCTCAAAGCAATAATACTTCCCCCTTTTGTTTGTCATGAAGTTTAAATGTGATAAAGCAGGTAAAACACTTAATATAAAGCCGAGTACATTATGTTTACTCAATAGATATAGATATAAAGCTTAATCCTAGCCCACTAACATGCTGGTAGAGACTCTTGCAGGGGCACTGAAAGATATAGAGGGACGAAATCACCAGGTAGGACAGTAACCAATAAACTTTACGTCCTTGACATTCTTGCTTTAAAAGTGATTAAGAAATTACAAGATTAATTTGTGAAATTTTACTGACTTTGTGCCCTACCTACGAAGAGTCTAAAAACCAGGTGGTGGAAAGGAAAAAAAAAATGTATCTGCTGCATTAAGAAAAGAAATATGTTATATTTGTAAATGTGTGTGTAAGCCATTTTTGAGGGGGAGGGCTACATCTGCAAGTGCTTCTCTCTGTATCTGTCACTGTCTGTAGTCATTTTCAAACATTTATTAAGTGCCTCCTCTGTTCTGGTCATTGGACAAAGCAGCAGGTGTACCAATAAAGGGCCAACGTTCTATTTCCTCTACATATTTATGTCATTTTGTCTTCATTGAATGTCTCTGAAGTACATACTACTGCTATTCCAATTTTACAAATTAGGAAACTGAGATACAAAGAGGTTAAGTAATGTTTTAAAGTCACACTGATAAATGTTAACAATTTAGTCCTTGTCCTCATGGTGCTTACAGTCTACAAAATAGGGTTTTTAGTAGAACATTTTATTTTTTATTTTATTTATTTATTTTTTATTTCTAGGAGAGAGAGAGAGACAGCGTGAGCAGGGGAGGGTCAGAGAGAGAGGGAGTCACAGACTGAAACAGGCTCCAGGCTCTGAGCTGGCAGTCAGCACAGAGCCCGACGCGGGGCTCGAACCCACAACCGCGAGATCATGACCTAAGCGAAAGTCGGAAGCTTAACCGACTAAGCCACCCAGGCGCCCCTAGTAGAACATTTTAAAACTCTATTAAATATATGAAAGTAATACTGTATTTCCCAAACCTGGCAACCATCCAGGTAATCAGAAATTAGCCAGATATTCAATTTTCACGTAAGCATTTAAAGACATAGAAAGCCTGGGTGGCTCAGTCAGCTGAGCATCCAACTCTTGATTTCAGCTCAGACCATTATCCTGCTAGGGTCAGGGGATCAAGCTCCAAGTTGGGCCTGTGCTGAGCAAGGAACCTGCTTAAGATTCTCTCTCTCTCTCTCTCTCTCTCTCTCTCTTGCCCTGTGCTCCTCTCCCCCACTCTCCCTCTCTCTAAAATAAAAACTAAAAAATAAAGTCATATATCTCTAGCCTGGTGTCACTAGCAGTTCTGGTGTCCCATGATTTGTACACATAAATATAATCAGCTAGGGGCACCTAGTTGGACACAGTTAAGTGTCCGACTTTGGCTCAGGTCATGATCTCACGGTTTGTGGTTTTGAGCCCCAAGTCAGGCTCTGAGCTGTCAGCACCTGTTTCATTTCTGTGTCTTCCTCTCTCTCTGCCCCTCCCCCGCTCACACTCTGCCTGGTTCCCTCTCTCAAATATAAATAAACATTTTTTAAAAAAATTTTTAAAGAAATAATTTTAATGGCCTTTTAGTGGATTAAGCTGAAATTCTTTTAAAATGCTATTAGATATACCAATGTAACTCTGGGGTAAAAAAATATGAAGTGTGCAAGTATAAGTAGTCAAACACATAAATTTGTTATAAGTGCTGTTAAGAAAGCTGGAATAATGTGTATTCAGTTAGCAAAAAACCTGAAGCATCACTGAAGTTTAAGAATGACTAAGATACAAACCATAACATGTGAGAGAATATTTAACCACTATTAAAAAAAAAGTAAAATTAAGTGCAATGTCTAGGAACACATGATTCAGAATGTTGCTAATTATTGTGCAGTCTTGTTAAGAACATTATTTTTTCAAGCATGTGTGTGGCATGATTTCCACATTGAGAATTTGATCACTGTTGATATAATGGGTGGGTCTGAGGAGACTACATATGTCTTTGGACTTTAAAATGCCAGTACTACATTTTTAGATGTAATATAAATATTGCTTTAAAGGAGATCATTCTTGAGAAACCACAGTCATGCATGAAGGAAATGTTGCTAGGAGCCTGGAGCTGGAAAAGATAGTTTCCTAGAGTTACAAAAGACCTTGGAGTTTCCTTGGGATTTGGGAGTAGAAAGAGAACTTAAATCAATAAATATTAATAAACTATGGTCTGACTACCTACTCTGTAGGCAACTATGCTTTGGGCTTAAATGCTTCTTCATAACATTTTAAACATTGTTTTTGTGGTTGTGTTCTGTGTTTTCTCTCACTCCTGCCATTTCCTCCCAACACACACACACACACACACACACACTAAAACATATTATAAGGAAAAGGTATGTTTTGTCATGCCTGTAGTACCTAGAAGAATGTCCATAGTCTGTGATCAATACATAATTGATATATGAATATATGAAACAGAGATGTAAGGCACAGCCTTCACCTTTACAAGGAGGCACCGTGGGGGAGAAGAAAGAGCACTGAAGTGGGGGTGCAGAAACCTGGTTCTCACCTTTGCTTGGCCAGGACTTCATTTTTCAACCTCAAGCAGAGGACCTCAGTTTCCTCATGTGTAAAGCAGTTAGACTGCCTTTAAGATCTCTTGCTACTTCCAAATTCCGTCATTCTATGTCAGTCTTCAAATACGTGAAGTGTGCTCACCCTCAGGTCTGAAAAAGAGAGCATTTGCCCAGGGTTGCTCTGGGAGGCAGACCTCTAGCAAGATGGGTTTGGGCACTGCATTAGTTTCCTGTGGCTACTGTCACAAGTAAATTCAAACCTGGTGGCTTAAAACAACAGGTGTATTCTTTCCCAGTTTTGGAAGTCAGAAGTCTGAAATCAAGATGTCAGCAGGGGTGCACCTGGGTGGCTCAGTCACTTGGGTGTCTGACTGGCTCAGGTCATGATCTCACGATTAGTGGGTTCGAGCCCCGCGTTGGGCTCTGTGCTGACAGCTCAGAGCCTGGAGACTGCTTCAGATTCTGTGTCTCCCTCTCTCTCTGACCCTCCCCTGCTCACACTGTCTCTCTCTCTCTCTCTCAGAAGTAAATAAAACATTAAAAAAAAAGTTTTTAAATAAAAAAAAAAGATGTCAGCAGGGCCACCCTCCCTCCAGTGGTTCAAGGGGAGGCTTCATTCAGCAAATCTGAAAATATGCATCAGCTGGATGTCTCCTAGTTCCCCTAAAGAAAGTTCATCAAATCTGATTGTATCTTCTCACAGTGCACACGGCAGTCCTGACACCCCCCCCTCCCAGCACCTTCCTTTTCTGGCTGACGTGCTCTGAGTCTCACCAAGGCACTGGGCCAGGTGCCAGGGCAGCTTGCCCAAGAAGTGAATGGGGCAAGAGAGGGAGGAAGGGCGGAGAAGAGTTGATGGTGCCCTCAGGGCCTTTGAACACGGAAAGCAAATGCTAAAAGGGCGTCTGCACACACCTAGAAGTGTGTTCTGAACAGCTGCCGAACTGTAGGGAAACAGCACTTTGGGGCTGGTGTATGGCCTGCAAAAAATGGAATAAGCAGAAGTTGTCTATTTTTCCTTTCGCTTTTTTCTCACCACAGCTCACCCTCTTCTTTCTTCCTAATCTTGTCTCTTTCCATGCATCTCCCTAGGTGAAAGACCACCTCCTTCTCTCTGGCTGTTTCTCCTTCTGTTTTCTTTCATTGTAGACAGTTTTTTCTCTTCCATTCCAGACAATTTGACTCGGTGGGGAAAAGTGAGTATCAGTGTGATTTGAGGAAGCTAGAAGCTATCTACACCAAGCAAGGAGAGGCACACTACCCTGCTCTTACACATGACACTGGCCCAGGAAGGGATATGCTAGACATAAAACATGCTGTATCTTTAAGAGGTGAAGGATTTGCCATATTGAGGAAAGTGCCTCTTTATCTTCCTCAGTGCCTAAGATGAAGGACTTAGGACTCCCTATAGGGAAGTCCTGCACGTTGGGTTTGATGGCAACAGCCTTAGATATATATTCCATGCATTGTTTATTCTGTATAGGTATTTATTAAAGAAAAATAAAGGATTGAGGTGCTCAGGATCTAGGCTCCCAGAAAAATACGATAAACTTATCCCAAACTGATATGCTTTGTATATAATAATAGCTATCTTTATTAAGAAGCACACTAGTAAATTTTGAAAAAAAATTTTAACATTTATTTTTAAAAGAGAGAGAGAGACAGAGTGTGAGCTGGGGAGGGACAGAGAGAGAGGGAGACACAGAATCCAAAGCAGATTTCAGGCTCTGAGCAGTCAGCACAGAGCCCAATGCTGTGCTCGAACCCACGAACCGTGAGATCATGACCTGAGCCAAAATTGGCTGCTTAACTGACTGAGCCACCCAGGCCCCCCTAAAATTCGGACACATTTATGTAATCCACTTCACTCATTAATCCTCTTGACTACAGTATGTATATATATAAGAATCATAATTTCTACTCTAGAGATAAGGAAAATGAGGCTTGGGGAGGGCAAATAATTGACCCAAGTTAACAAGTTGCTAAATGTTAGAAATGAGATTTTAATACCAAGTCCCATGTTCTTATTACCATACTATATTTCTCACTTAAGATAATTGACTTTTTGTGTCCCTTGCAAATCTAAAAGTAAGAATCCATGATCTCTATAAAATTAACCATTTTCGTAAATTCCAAACAATATCTTTTCTTCATCAGATTTCTTTATTATAGTTGGTTTTAATTTCCCAGTCTGTGCTCTTTCCAAGGAACTTTTTTCAACTCTTGCTTGAGAATGTCGCTTTCCACTGTGGTTACTTGTTTTATATACCAAATGTTTTCCCTAGCTAAACCAGGTACCATTCATTATATTATTCTCTCAATTATTCAGGGCTACTCACAGGGCACACACACACACCCCCCCCATAGAGGTACTAAAAGTGAGTGAAGGGTTGACTGGGTGGCTTAGTTGGTTAAGCATCCGACTTCAGCTCAGGTCATGATCTTATACTTTGTGAGATCAAGCCCCGCATCAGACTCTGTGCTGACAGCTCAGAGCCTGGAGCCTGCTTCAGATTCTGTGTCTCCCTCTCTTTCTGCCCCTCCCCTGCTTGCTCGCTCTCTCGCTCTCTCTCGCTCTCTCTCTCTCTCTTTCTTTCAGAATTAAATAACTATTTTTAAAAAATTAAAAGTGAGTGAAGAGTTGAATTAGATCTGGAGAGCTCAGGGGGCATGAGAAGCAAGTAGCATGGATAAAACAGGGAGGAGATTGGCCTGTATGAAGAATAGGTTTGCCAAGCAGGATATGGTCACATTAGTAAGGGCACTGAAAGCTGTGAAAATAGTTTAAATTTGATGTTTCAAGCAAGTAGAAGCCAATAAAGGTCTTTGGCTAGAGGTATGGCATTGGTAAAGGCAATGTTTCAGAAAGGTTCTCCCCTGCAGTATGGTGCTGGATAAACTACGGCTAAAAAGAGAATGGAACCAGAGGTGCCAGCCAATGATGAGTACAGAAATGCAAGCATGAATTAATGAGAGGTTAGACAGGGATGACAGAAGTGGGAATGATGTCTCAACACTGAACTTAGCTGCATTTCTTGTGTTTCCATAGGACACTTACCTGTTTAAGTTACTTGGCTTAAGTGCCGTAGCTATTGATGCCTTTAATAATGAAAACAAACCTGATATATTATACTTAAAATTGCCTTCTCAATCCTAGTGGTCTTTTTTGTTTCATGTGCTGGAGTCATTGTCTACTTGACACTTTCCCAAAATATATATTTAGGAAAAAGCTAATACTTGGGAGACAACTCGAGTTTTCATAATAAGTTGATGAACAGGTGCAGCTGTTGTGGGAGGATGGGTAGCTGGCATAAGAAGGCCTGAGTTTTGATTCCATTCCTGCCAATTAGAAGCTGTGTGGCTTTAGGCAAGTCATTTCACTGTCTTGAGCTTCAATTTCCTCAGCTGTGAAATGAAGATGGCAATACCTATCTACAGGATTATGATCACATTTAAATGGAAAAAAGTACATGAAAGTACTTCATACATTTTATAGTGCAATGTGAGTGCAGAATTTTATTTTTGTGAGCAATTATACATAAATTGAAACTAAATCTCTCCTTCAAAATGAAACATCATTAAAAATCTCTATAGTTATTTAATTTCTGCAGGTTTTGGGGTGTGCCCAGCAGCAGAAAATGAGAGGAAGTGGCATGTTACCAGAGGCGGTTCCAAAGAAAGAATTGGGCATAAGAAACAAGGCAACAATTTTGTTATTGGAACTAGTTACAGTGCTGAGCTGCCTGAGCTATGGGATTCAGGTTCTGGAAATTTCCCCTCTACTGGTGAAATTTAAGTTTTTAAACTTAAGTGCAGGAAGTTATATTTATACCTATTAAATTTCATCTTGTTTCTTTTGGCCCACCAGTCTAGCCTGTCAGTATCTTTCTGAGTCTTGACTCTGTCATCCAAGTAATTAGTTGCTGCTCCCAGCTTCATGTCATCCTCAGATTTGAGGAGCGAGCTTCCCATGCTTTGCCACTGGCTTATTATAAGTTCAATTGAACCCTATGGCACACCCCTAAAGTCTTCCTCTAGGGGACAGCCAGCTTTAAAACCACTGAAGACTCTCTCAGTGAGCCCCCATTTCTTTACCTTTCTACAAAAGCATCAAAAAAGGAACTGCCAAATGTCTTGCTAAAAGCTCATAACACTGACAGTCACAGCTCTGCCCTCAATTTTCCACTCTCTGTTGCTCAGTCACACAGTCAGCTACCTTTACATGCATGCTCACCTCCTCCCCCCACCCCTCCCACCTTGAAATTACAGCTACTCCTTCTGCCACAGAAGACACCACCTGTGCCATGAGGAATCCCAGCCCTTCCAATCTCCTCTATGACTCTTAATGCATCATGTTTCCTCTCTCTGTTTTCCATCTCCTCCTTTCCATCACCTCTTCCTTAGCCTGGCACAGTGGTTCTCAAAATTTAGCAGGCATCAGAATCTCCTGGAAGTCTTGTTAGATCACAGGTTTGGGGGGCCCAAGATTTTGCATTTCTAAATCCCAGTGGTCCTAACATGCAGTCCTTGGACCAGCAGCAGCAGCACCACCTGGGAACCAGTTAGACATGCACATTCTCAGGTCCCACTCCAGACGTACTGAATCAGAGATCTGGGGCCTAGGGCCAAGCAGTCTGTTTGAACCAGCCCTCCAAGTGATTCATACACATGCTGACTGACATCTGAGAACCACCAGTTGGCATTTTGAGTAAAAACAGGGCTTTACAGCCAAGGAAATTTGAGTTTCAATCCCTGCCATGTCCCTTCTTGTGCACAGAGATAACATGACTTACGTTCCTAAGCTCATTATTTTAATCTATAAACTGGGAATGATAATACCTACCTCTGTAGATGGTAATGAAGATTAAATGAGATAACATAAGTAAAGCACTCCTTACCATGCCTAAATACTTAATAAATGGAAGTTGTATTTACTTTCCCATCATAAAGAGAAGCCCCTTGGGGCGCCTGGGTGGCTTAGTCGGTTAAGCATCCGATTTTCGCTTAGGTCATGATCTCGCGGTTCGTGGGTTCGAGCCCCGCGTCGGGCCCTGTGCTGACTGCCAGCTCAGAGCCTGGAGCCTGTTTCAGTCTGTGACTCCCACTCTCTCTGACCCTTCCCTGCTCACGCTGTCTCTCTCTCTCTCTCTCTCTCTCCTAGAAATAAATAAAATATTAAAATTTAAAAAAAAAAGATTAAAAAAATAAAAATAAAAATAAAAAAAAAAATAAAGAGAAGACCCTTCCTCTCCCCTTGTCCCACTCTACCTTTACAGCCAAGCCCATGAAAGCCTCCATTGCCTGTCTCCATTTTCTCACATCTCATCAGCCTTGAGATTGCTGGAAGTGGCTTCTGTCCCCACATTCCACTAAAGTGGCCTTGCTAAGATCATCAGCAACCAAATTCCAAAAGTAGTGGACTCTGCTTGTCTCATTGTTCTAGCCTCTGTATTCTTTCTTTTGGGACATTTCTCCTTTGGCTCTCTTATGACTTCTTTTGGCTTTCACATAGCCCCCTTTCCTGATACTCCTTTTACCTTCCTGCTGGTTCCGTCTCAGTCTCTTTAACTGGTCCCTCCCTGCCAGCACCTGCCTTTCAAGTGTCCTCCGTAATTCACCTTCGTTTCTTCTCACTCAAGACCACAGCTTTACTCACCATCTAACTGTCTTTCCAGACAAGATCTCCCTGGACCTCCAGACATCTCCAAAGGGCAACTAGACATCCCAGATTCAACACAACCCAAAGACCAAAGTCACTGTGCTCTTCCAAATCTATTCCTCCTTCGGGATTCCTTAAGTTCCCAGATACACTATGAGTTCTTGAGGTCAGAGTTGGGATCTAATTATCTCTGACCTCCCATAACTGGCCTCAGAGCCAGGCAAACACTTAATAATGTACTCAAGTATTGAATGCATGAATCAACAAAATGAATTATGTCACATGGTCGAGTAACTTTCATAAAAAGAGATTAAATACATAAGAAAAAGAAAATGAATTATTTCCTAAATCCACACTGCTAGTAGGAGTCATCACTTCCCCTTCTCTATCTTGATTTCAAATTCACCTTTAATCAGTCTTCTATGTCTGAAATCCACTTTCTGTCCTTACTAATAATTAATAATATTAATTTAATATTAATATTATATTAGACACAATCTGGACTTTGCATACTTCTCTTCATAAATCCTTCAAAATCACCAAGAATATTTTCATAATCACACCAGTAAACACTTTAATTCTGCGAGAATGCAGTTTGCCAAGACACTTGAGCACCTTTAAGGGAGCTAAGTGTTTTCTCACTACTGCTTCCCTTATCTCAGGTTTCTGTTCCTTTTTTAGCTATGTTTGTTCTGCTCTTTTTAGTTTGAAGATCATTCTCCTTGTAAAAAAGACAGAGGTAAAGAGTTTAGTAGGCATATTCTTCAACCATTTAGCCTTACAACATCCATCCCCACTCCATCAAGCCCTTATCCTATCCCAGTTATTTAGTTAGAAATATGGTTTTGACTGTCCTTTGCCATTATCTTTAGCATTTTTACCATGATGGGTTTTAGACTTGCTGATTTTATTCTTACATTTTTAGTCACTATAGGAATATTCATTTTTGGCACTGAGCCCCTCCTTCAGAATCTTTTGTGTTCTGGCCTAGGGAGATGAGAGAAGAGATGAAAGAGGGTAAGGAGCTAGGCTGAGAATGGAGCAGTTGCCTCCAGCCCTGGGGAGATCCCAGTAATAGGAGCAGCACAGGTATCAGAAAGATACAAAAACTGACATCAGATCTAAATAACCAGAAAAAGCAAGGTCTGGGCTGGCCACATCGTCTCCTGTTGAACCAGATACTCAAGCTTTTTAGCTGCTTATCTGATAACAAGAACATTTCCAATTTGTTGTTATTTTAATTTTAGATTTGCCTTATCTTAATTCCGGATTGCTATTTAATCAGCAGTGGCTTGGAACACTTCAGCTTTTTGTTTCTCACTAAGTTAAGTATTTAATGATCTGTAAACAAACACTTAAAAAGATGCTACTTAAAGGGATTCTGATCCCTCTGTACTTTGTTGAGGGAATGAATCCACTCTTAAATTTATCTTCCAGTATTCAAGTAAGCATTCTGTTAATAATGTCCAAAAAAAAAAGGGTTGGGGCGGGGGGCTGGGAATGATGGGAGTTGAAGGAAGCATCACTATAGAAAGCTTTTGGGCTTTTTAGCCCCAACCACAGCTGGAGGTATAGTGTTTTGATGAATGCTCTCTGGCCATTGTAAATGGAGAGAGGATGGACTAAGGACGGGAAAAGGAAAGCAGGAAGATGAAAGCATCAGACCAGGAGCACCCCAGGACTGAGGGGGAAAGAGAACTCACTGAAGTGTAGGTTGAAATCCAAGAAGAGAAACCATAAGAAGAAATTACAGGAATAAGAGAGAGAGAAATAGAGAGATTAAAGACAAAGTTGAATTCACAGGCAGAAGGAAATCAAAAGATGGAGGAAACGTTAAGAAGCAAACATGGGAAACAGAGGAAAGGTGAATAGAGAAGATAACTCATTATTTATATTCACTTCAGATTCTAAGAATGGGATTGATGTTTTGCAGATTCTGATGCTTGGAACACATTTTTCTGAAATATGCACTCACCTGAGATCTACTTATTTCTTTGTATAACTAAATTTTATCCCTTGTAAAAATCATTTCTTGCAGAACTGTCAGATTTTTTTTTTTGATAGCCACTTGTGCTTATTCACCTCTTCCAGAGTCTTGGCTTTGGAGATTTTGCTTTTTGAAAATCTACCTCTACTTAGAAATTAGGGTTCTCTCCTCTTCCGGAGGATATTACATATTGAATGTATCATATACTACATAGATGGTAACATAATCACTTGAACCTCAGCATTTCATCTTTCCTTATTCATCAGAAATTGGTTCAGTGCAGCAGTTCCCCTTTTCACTTGTAAGAAACGAAACTGTCAGGAAGGCGAGTCCAGTATTCTCAGATGTTGTTCTCCCAATTTGTTATCGTTTTCTGATTGTATTTGAAAATCTGTCATGATGAGATTTCAGCTATGATCCCCAAAAATGCACATAATTCCTCACCTGAGATGGTAGAAATAGAAACCACCCACATGACTTCCAATCAGCCTCTATGATCACAGAAACCACCACCATGAAGGCAGGCGGCACCACAAGATTTCTTGGGTTCTATGACTTCCAGGGCATGAGGAGGTAGAAACGGTCTCCAGCATTGAGTCCCAGCTTGAAGGAGTGGGGAAAGCAGAAGTCATAGGGAAGAGCAAAACTGGAGAACATGAGGTGTGCAAAGATCCCAGATGCCTGGAAAAGAGTGTAAAAAGCATCAAACATGGTATGTTGCCCAAATGGCAAATGGTCAGAGCCAACGTTTTGGTGTAGAACCAATAGTTCATTAAAAAAGACAAAAAACAAAAAACAGATACAAAACACTTGGAGCAAACCTGTGGTTTATTTTTATCTTGGCTTTGATTCATCTAGTTGTGTTGTTTTACAAGTTCATGAACGCAGAAACTCATCTGTTTAATTTTGCTACTCTGTCTCTAGGGCCTAGGACAGCCTCTGGCATATAGGGAGTGCTCACGAAATTAATAGTGAATCAACCAAACATCCATGTTTTCAGCTATTTTTGTTTGTTTTCTTGCTTAGCAGACGAGCATGGGTGTGTACACAGTGATTAGAAGTGATTTAAAGGGCAGCTGCCCAAGTGAAGATTATGCTATAGCACTGAGTCAACCCATTTGGCCAAGGCCTATCCTGTCAGAGGATTCTCCTGCAGTTTCAATGCACTAAGCAATCCCTATTAATAGAGATAAGAGAAAGAACTGCATTATAAGGCTGCTTTTCACATGAAAAACCTAGCATTACTTAGGCTGCACGGGATTGCTAATGTTTTCATATCTTCTGTGCCATGGGTAAGGTTAAAAAAAAAAAAAAAGACAACCCCTTTGAAATTAAAATAAAATACATTTTGAGTTATCTAAAAGCTTCAAACAAACAATTACTCTTTTGAAAGATCTTCCTTCAGAGAAATTAATCTGAAACTTTAGATCACAAAATTGAATATATTTTCACCTTGGTTAAAACTGTCACTAGTGGGAGTCTTTAGGAAGACATTAATGGGATTTTTTTTTTTTTTTTGGTTTTTGTACTGCGATAATGAACGGATTCAATACCTATCTGAAGTGTATAATAATTTAACAATTCTCCAATTCCAAGCTAAGATTTCTTTCAGAGCAGTGACCCCACTCTCATCATTTATGTTGAAGTCTGCCCAATACATTCAAAAGATTTCTTCTTATTATAACACTGTGGAGCAAGACACTTTAATTTGATAATCTTTGTGACAGTAGCATCTCAGTGTCCAACTCTTTGCAACTTTAAAATGTTGTGAATCCATGAGCCCCACATTGTAAGGACACTGAGTGCTTTCTGTGCTGCTTTGCCTGATCCTGACCTCCAGCCTTCTGTGCCCCTCAGAGGAGCATGACGGCCACCATGTAAACCTCCAGAAGATGTGGCAAAGAGAGAGCACTCAAGAACACGGTTGCCACAGATGGGTGGGCTTTCCCAGCTTCCTCTTCTGATTTTCGCTTCCCTTCGGGATGATAATTTTTGGTAGCCATGTCCTTGTTGTTGTGAAAGCTGATCACAAGGAAAGGCCAAGGAAGGCAAATGAGGAACAGCACCTTTGTTCAATGTTTCTCAAATTGTCACTGACACACAGAAGCTACATTTGAGTGGGTGATAAAAAAAGATAAACACAGGATATCATGTGGAATATTCTACTTTATAGAGTGAAAGGAAAGAAGACTTAAAATGGGTCCTAGGTAAATGGTTAAGAAAGGTCCTTTCTCTATGTCTCTTTCCCTCTGGGATACCCACAAAATGTTCACAGATACGCGTGGCCATGACTGGAATGAAGGAAAGAAGAGAAAAATGTTTTATTTTCTCTACTAATGCCCCTTCCCTCAGATCTGACCCTAGTCACAGTCTTGGCATGTGGTTGGTTATAGAAGTAGGCAGCTGGCTCCTGCATGAGGAACACAGAAAAGTAAACTCTGATGCCAAGCAAAGTGTAGGTTTCCCATGGAGGCAAGACATATGAGTAAAGAGGAGCCAACATCCTAGATATGAATCCATTGTGGCCAGTTCCACTGTATGTGGGTTTTTCCCACACCATCAAGCAATTCTTGGATACCAGCTTGGTGTCCTATAATTCAACTCAATTCTGACTCTGTCAGGCTCCTGGAATTAAATTCCATGGGTTTTGGAATCTCTGTGCCAGAAACAGGGATAAAGACCAAACATATGTTTATTATAAATCACAGTATCACATGTGGACATTCTGGAAAGCAAGGGAAGGTCTAAAGCATCAAGGCTAAGGCCGGACAGCAAAATGGGATCTGAAGTCAAAGTCTAAAAGAATGAGAACAGGCAAGACCAAGAGGATGAGTCTAGGAGACTGAGCCCTCAAATGTTCTGCACACAATGCTGCAGGACAGGGTGTGAGAATCTGTGTGTGTGTTTCCTCAGGCGGGCAGTTGGGAAAGAGAAGTTATGGGTATCGTGCTAGTCAAGACACGTTCAGGATTATACCCCCAGTTCTTAACATGTTTATATTAAGCATGTAAAGTGTGTGTGTGTGTGTGTGGTGACAAGGGTGTTTCTACCTGTTTCCTTAAGGATCTCAATGACACCTAACGGTGTCCCCAGGTAGCAAGTCTTCTGCTCTGTTGTCATTGAGCATAAGGAAGGCCCAGCATTGGGCTGAATTAAGTGCTGTTCTTCTTATCAATAATCCATGCTCAGAGGATTTATTTTGTTCAGCCAGAAGAGACAAGTGAGCTAACTAAAGGTTTTTTTTTCTAAAGAGCTTATAACACTTGAAGAATGATATAGGTTATTGTTAATGCCATGTAAGCACCCTCTAAAAACACAAGAAAAATTCTCTGAGGAGACCTGAATTACACATGTGTGGAATGCCTTCCTATCTACTTAAGTGTTCTCAGTCATGGGGAAGGGATAACTGGGGATAGAACAGGAAATAAGAAACAAACAAAACCATTCATAACACATGAAAATGGGTGAGCAAGAAGGTTGGCATGCGTGAGCTGTAGTAAAAAAGTGTGTCTGTGCCTCTTGCTTCCAATGAATTGTTCAAGAACACTTCATCCTTGGAGTAGGATTCCCGCTAATTCTGTCAAGGTTGGTGTCTGCATGGGTTATGTGCCAAGTAATTGTCCAGTAGCAAGTTAACAGTGTCGAGAGGCTATTTTAAAGATGAATGGGAACATAAAACATATTTTGTCCTATTCTCCACTTTGAATATGTCTCTGGAACAAAACTTGTACTTGAAATGGAGAAATGTGATTTTTATGAGTTACAGGGTTCTTTTTTTTTTCTTTCACACAACTGACAGAACAAAAACATTTAGAGGAAGACAGCCCAATGTCATGTAAGTATTTGTGTATTTGTTCTTACCGTGGCTCACAAGGGACACAGTGAGCCCCCTCCCCGACTGAAAGCTAGATAATATTTAAGCTCTACCATCACACTCCAATGCTTTCCAATAGCTAAAAGAATTTTGCATTTCTTCCCATAGGGACTGTAAACTCAAAAAGAAAGATTCTCCTGCAATAAATTGTATCTATTTTATTTTCTGAAATAGTTACTTTTTAAAAATATACGCTAAGAAAAAGTGAAAGGGGAAAAAGAGGGCCTCCATTTATGAATTGTGCTCTTTTTTATTCATACTGTTTCCACGACCAGGCAAATTATCATAATTTTCCTAACAGAGATACACAATTCCACCTAAGAATTGCTGTTTTCCTAAAACCAGTGAAAAGCAAAGTTTCCAATAGATGCTGAGATAAATCATCTGTATGTACTCGTATATGCACCCTAGCAATTCCTTCTGAATTTCAAGGTTATAAATAATTCCCAAACTCAATTTTATGTCAGTATTTTAATGTGGATTGTTTGTACCCCTCTGTTGGTGTCATTTCTTTTGCTTTAATCATCATCCCTTACAGGCTGGCACCAGTCAATTCAGTATTCTGACGGGACCAAGCCACCATCCCACCTAAGAATATCGATTATGTTTTGAAAGCAGACAATTTGATTCATGCAGGAAGCACTGTATACGCATGATGGTGTTTTCATAAAGACTCCCTTATTTACTCTAAACAGTGTTATGACTTTCACCGTATGGCCACATAGTAACTGTTTAACCTTCTTAACGATCTTTTCAAGAAATCTTAAATAAGAAAAAGGAGAGCTTGGTTTCGAGAATACGTTTTCTGTTCTTATAAAATCAGTTCCTCTATGAATAGCTGAAATGAGGCAAAGCTTCAAAGCAGCAGCCTGGAGCGCCATAAGTACTGTACTGGAGAGATGGCTTTTCAGCCATGTCTGAATGGGAAAGGAAAGGAACTTTCTGCCAGCCCAATGTGCGTTTCCCAACTTTTTTCCTCATGCATTCTAAAAAAGATACTGGACTAGAATCCCTCGTAGATTTCATATTTCAGGCTTGTTAGCAAGGGAGTCCCACAATAGAATCTGGAAGCACACACAGGCACACACATAGGTGTGCACACACATGTGCACACGCGCGCACACACACACACACTCCTTTGTTCACTCAGGACTAACAGGACTTGGCCCTGGGCCAGTTCTGCTACCTGTGCTGCCTGTTTCCTAGAAGCACAAAGAGGCTCAAATGAGCTCATCATCTGATCCAAAAAGCCTCCCTTTTTCTATCCCTGTGAAATGAGGTCCTGCTGGGTAAGATTCACCCACACTGCTCAAGCCCTTTGATCCTATAGACTGAACCACTTTCATCCTGTTCATACCATGAATGTACCCACAAGGCACAAACACATGCAGACACACATGCTCATGTACACACATGCAGTGACATCAGGGGTGGCTGCCCTTTCTTCCACATGTCCACTCACCATGTGACAGAGAACAACAGGGAAATAAACATTACTTCACCTCCCCAACCAATCCCAATGCCCTTGGTTCAGTGGAAATGGCACACATTTCTGCATGGGAGGCTTCTGTGTAGGAGCCAAAAGCTCTGTGCTTCTCCAGAAGCTCCGTGCTCATCTCAAAATAATGAGTACAACTGTACAGTGGAGAATGCAGATAAACAATCACAGTACAGTGGAAAACTGCTCTGTGAGCCTGATTATCCACAATGTACCATGCTCTACCAGGATCAGTGTGGCAGAGGGGAGACAGCTCTCCCCTTTGCCATTCTTCTAGGATCAGCTGTTCCAACTCATGGAGAAAACTCCTCATTAGAAATGGTCATAAACAGAAACTGATATTGCACCTGAGAAGACTTGAGGAAATGCCGTGCATATAGTCATCCTTGGAGTTTTATATCACAGTTTGCCCATAACTTGCTTACCATACTCCTTAGGATGGATTTTGAAAGGTAGCAAGATGGTATTAAACATTTTCCCTCACTTTAACTCTTCAAAATAAATAATTGTTGTGAATATTCCTCCAATATTTTATAGGTACATCTATGAATTCTTTTTATTAAGATCATAGTACATGGACTTTTTTTAAACTTTTCACTTAAACATTTTATTGTCTCATTAAATTTTCTTTGGTAAAGGTTTTTGTAATTACTCTTCACAACTTTTTTGACATTTACTAATTTAATTAGACATTAAACATCTAGGTGTAATTTGGGGACGAATTCATCTGTGGTGTGGATCTGATAAACCCTGCAGAAGTCCAGATCCTATTGAACACCCAGAAGAATTATTTTTTTTTAATGTTTTATTTATTTCTAGGAGAGAGAGCGAGCATGAGCAGGGGAGGGTCAGAGAGAGAGGGAGTCTCAGACCGAAACAGGCTCCAGACTCTGAGCTGGCAGTCAGCACAGAGCCCGACGCAGGGCTCGAACCCACGAACCGCGAGATCATGACCTAAGCGAAAGTCGGACGCTTAACCAACTAAGCCACCCGGGCACCCCCCAGAAGAATTATTTTTATCTGTTTTATAATCCATGTTTAAGAAATGGATTTGTCTGGGGGCACCTGGGTGGATCAGTCAGTTAAGCGTCTGACTTCAGCTCAGGTCATGATCTCACGGTCGGTGGGTTCAAGCCCCGCATTGGTCTCTGTGCTGACAGCTCAGAGCCTGGAACCTGTTTCAGATTCTGTGTCTCCCTCTCTACACCCCTCCCCCATATGTGCTCTGTCTCTCTCTGTCTCAAAAATAAATAAATATAAAAAAAGGAAATGGATTTGTCTGTTCTCACTGATGGTTTCCAATTCTTGCAAACTTACGTATTAGGCTTTATTAATTTTAGGCATGATACTAGCTGGCTGGGTCTGAGATATTACCATCTCACTTGGGAAAAGAAAGAATTCTTTACTTCTCCTCAGCTACAGCCGTATTTGTTATTAGACCCTCCATATAACCCTTATGGCTATTCTAACTTTTAGGCTACAAGAGCATGAGCAGAGCTGAGAATCTATAGCTTCCCCTCTCTCACTGTAGAACCAGTTAAGCTGTAATCATGTGAAAACATTTGTCAAGACAAAAGTATAATGCACTATTGGCCACATGTGCAATCATTTTAGTACAAATGAAAGATTGTTGACTGTCTTTGGCCTTTAATTCTGCAGACCAAACGCAGTAGCAGGTTAAGCTGTATATCCCCAAGCTAGTAATTCTTAAATAAAATCTTCTCTCTACCACCACCATGAGACTTGGGGTCCGTAGAAAACTCCCTATATGATCAAATCATAATCCTGATTTCTTTTAAACTTATACTTGAGTCAAATAAAACCTCTTTAGGATGATTTGAAGCACATTCTCCACTACAGAGAGAAAAATACTCCTCCTATATGCTGATGACATAGTTTTATTGTCATGAACTAATAGCAGCAATAGACAATTAATTGGTTCAGCTGTTTAATGATTTTTAGAATAGGTTATGACCAATAATTCTGAAGGTAAAAATCATTATTTTTGGCAGCTATTCCCTAGCTCAATTAGGTTATATTCAATAATTCCATGAAACAAATCATTCATGTGGTTACTTTAGGACATTGGCAGTTTCACTAGGAATCTCTGTTGCTCACTTTTGCCAAACCAGATGTTTCTTGAGCAAACTCCTAAGAACTCTCTACGGTTGTGACAGGCAATTTGCAGCTCCTCCTTTGATAATATTCCAGGATATATTATACCCACTGCATTCTATAGTGTACAGCTTTGGGACACTGATCATTCATTTGTTTTTGTTAATGGTGCAGATAGAATGGTGGATATAGAGGAGCTTTCTATAGAAAATGGTATGTTCCACCCATAGATCTTCTTCTGAGCCATTTCAGTGGAATATTGAAATGACCATTCATTGAGACATGAGTTTTAGTTAGATCATAACAGAAGCATTAAAAATGAAGCTGGCTGACGATGGAGGAAAATGGGGTCAAGAGAGATTTCTAGAGAGTGTGACCCTTGATATGATCCTGAAGGATTAGTAGGCTGGGGCTTGATGGGGGAAGGGGAGGAATGGCATTCCAAGTAGAGGGAGGAGCCTGTGGAAACAGCTCTGCAGCGTGGAGCAGCATAATGTACTTAGGAACCTGTATGTTGCTGAGCAGGAATGAGGACCAGAGGAGGGGAGGGTGGCAGGAAATGAGGCTAACGTATGGTCAGGAGACAAACCATGAAGGACAATCTGTGTTAAACTACTTTTTACAGTTTGATCTTTGTTCTGAAGTATATGAAAGCTCATTCAAGGATTTTAAAAGCAGGCACATGACTTGATATGATTTGCCTTGTAGAAAGGTTACCCTGGCAACAGTGTGGAGAATAAGGGCAGGTAGGACCAGAGGCAGAGAGAGTAATTCAGAAGCTATTGAAGGAATTCCAATGAGAAAGGGCACAGAAAACTAGTCACAATAAGACCAATGAGCAAGAGAGGGATGGACCGCAATGTATGGGAGGTAGGATTAACAGCATGAATTGTAAATAAAAAAGTAGAGTGGAATTAAGAACAGTACTCAGGTTCTGGCTTGGGAAGTTATGCGAATAGTTGTTGCCAGTCTCTGAAATTGGGAATGCTGTGGTAAAATCAGAATCTTATACCAAGATCGTGAGTTTGATGACTGGTATGTTGGATTTGAAGTGCAGAAAAGACATCCAGGCAGAGCTGTCTTACAAGCAACAGGGTTACCTGAATATGGAGTTTGCGAGAGAGATCTGGAGGAGTATAGGTCTGAGAATCATCAACATCTAGGCGACAGATAAAGGCCATTGGGTTGAAGGAGGTCATCCAGTGTAAGTGAATAGTGATAAGGCAGGTCAGGGATAAAGAGCATTGTCTATTAGAAAATCATCAGTAATGATGCACAATGACAGGGGCGCCTGGGTGGCTTAGTCGGTTAAGCGTCCGACTTTCGCTTAGGTCATGATCTCGCGGTTCGTGGGTTCGAGCCCCGTGTCGGGCTCTGTGCTGACTGCCAGCTCAGAGCCTGGAGCCTGTTTCAGAGTCTGTAACTCCCTCTCTCTCTCTGACCCTCCCCTGCTCACGCTGTCTCTCTCTCTCCTAGAAAAAAAAATTTTTTTAAAAATTGAAAAAAAATGATGCACAATGACAGCACTTGCTCTAGAGTTCTGGCGGGCAGGAGGCTCAGAGCAGTGAGTTCAAAGTGAATGGTAGGTATAGAGGTTGTCAAACTTTGGACTTTGGTACAGACAACCGGTACAGAAGTGTGAGGACAAAAATGTTACTTATCAGGGATTTCAGTCATCATTAAGAAAACTAGGAATCTAGAATGAAGTCAGTAAAATAACTGTTGTGGTCACAGGCTGGATTAAAGAAGTGTTATGCCTGGAACAGAAAAGTTCTCATACGTAGTTTATTATACTCATTTCTGGGCACTGTGCCTTAAATTCTAGCTTAATGGGGCTTTAAGTTCAAGGCTTTGCTCCTCTTTTTCATCTCTATTGCAAAGGGTGAAGACAAGATGTGAGGAATTAAGCCAAAGGAAAAGCCAAAGAATTAGACTAATTAATTGTCATAACAAGAATTGGACTCTTTAGAAAAATAGGAGAAAGTGGTATGGCCTCTTCACTCTCACTAACTCTAATTTAAAAACAGCTGTGTTTTACTGGCCATGGCTGACCTGACCTCCTCACCCGGAAAGCAAGGAAATTAGAAATTAAAGCAATATCAAGGAATTGTTAGCTGCCTCTACAAGACAGGCTTGGTTCCTGCTTCAGTGGAAGCAGTGGGCTCACTGCCTGGAAGAAGAAGGGCAAAGTCAGGTCCTTTGTGTGATCTGTGAGGCTGAGTCTGGCAGTGAAAGAGACAGACCCTGTTTATCACCTATGAGATAAAAGAATCCTGACCATTGTGAGAACCTTGGCCCAAAAGTTGTGGTTCTCAACAGATGAGCTGTGACTCTTCCTCTCAGTGGAATAGGAGGAAAAGTGGGTAGAGAAACAACAAAAATGTTCTACTCTCCTTCTCCCCACCCCACCCTGCCCCTGCGTGGAGAAGGAAGTAAAATTCCTCTTCTCTATGGAAACACATGGATAGAAATAGAAAGTACTTTCCACAAGAGAGGACCACACATTCTGAGGAGACCATGTAGAAAATACAGTATCTAGAGCTATGCCACCTGAGATTTTTGAAGCAAGAGAAATATACCTGAAATGTGTTAGAATGGACATCATCTGAAGGAAATAATAGCACTTCTTTGCACAGCTCAAGATGGAGCAGAGGGGCAAGAGATGGCAACGAAAGAGGGAGTGATCAACTTTCCCTGTTTGCCCAGGACTGAGGGGTCCTCCAGGATGCACATTTTCAGTTAAAACCAAGACATTGCTGGGCAAAAAAGAACAGTTGGTCACTTGGGGTGACAGATTTAATGAAAGGAAGACACCTTTTAACTGTCAGAACTGTCCAATGGGAGGTAGTGAGTTTATTGTCTGGACATGTGCAAGCTCAGCTCAGCATGAGGCTGGCACTCAGAGGGAGGTGGGTGTTGATGACTTTCAAAAAAAGCCCACCTATGGAGTCTGGGACTTCATACATAGAGAAGGCATAGGTGAAATGAGGAGATGAATTCCGTGAGCCATCAAGGAAAAGAGTTTCTTTAATTCCAAACATGCCTAATAGTCTCAGTGTTCATAGCTTTTTCACAAGAGTCACTGCTCACAACTGAGAGCAGTGCTGGTGCCTTCCCCAGGGCCACCCCCAGGGCATCAGTTAAAGGAAAATAACCAGGATCAGCTGACAGGAGTCACCCTGAAGGAGGTGAAGGAGGGAGAGCTTTCCAGTGTCCCCACCTTTTAAAAATTTTATTGGAATATAAGCATTAACAAATTGTTGGTTTGCTTTTGGCATGTATATAATAACCTTTGTCTAAGAAATTCATTTTTTTCATATGTTTCACATATACATGAAACACACCCATGTACACACACACATTTTGCTTCTGCGAACTTGCAAGTGCATTGAGGGTAAGATGCTATTCAAAAAAGACTCGATTTTACTTGCTACAGCAGACTAAATGTTGAAGTAAACTGTGGGTAGGCTGGGGAAAGGGAAGTTAGTTTGTAGAAGCTTTTCTCTCAGTTCCTTCTTCCTCGAAGGCATGTGTTGAGGGCCTGCTTTATTTTTTTGAAAGGCAGGGTAGGAAACACCAAAAACGATATTGTCAATGTGGTCTCCAATTTATGAGATGATTTAAATGCACTTGTAACAGTTAAGTCCTTAGTTCATGACTAACAGTGCTTGTATACCTTTAAACCTGTGGACCAAGGGCAGCAATGAATTGCAGCTTCAGTGGCCAGAGCCTCCATTTGGTTTGCAGGAGACTGTGCTGGTCTACAGTCATCATAGGAGCTTATGGTTGGAATGACTATATGTTGCCATTTTCTCAGGATATCCCTGGTTTCTTCCTGTTATTCCAGCCTACTTATCACTAGTACTCCAATTTGGGTGGTAAATTAAATGATTACCTTGGATATGGATCCTTCATTGGGTATGATCAAAATAGGGACTAAAATTAAATAGCCAATGGCACTTGATTGCCCTTGTGGTCCTTAGATTTCTAAAATACATCCATGCTGAGTCCAGGTCTCATAAAAATATGACAATATTATCATCATTAAATCATAATTTAAAGGAATTTATGACCACTTGGAGAAAACATATAATAAAAATAAAATTCAAAATGTTTCTCAGTAATACCCTTCTGGATCTGACTCTGCTTTCATGTTTGTTTAATAATAGAATGGAGAATAACATTGTCTGGCTGGAAGGTGGTGACTTTTCAAATTGCATATTCTTTTTTTGCACTGTCACACTGGCCAAACTCACCCTAGGAAAACATATAGGTTAGACATTGCTTCTAGTTTTCACTATCAATATGCTCTACCAGGTGATCGCAATAGCTCAGTAGCTACAGGAAAAAAAGTCAAGTCTGCAAATAACTTTGACCCAGACACTTAGGATTTCAGAAGTATAGAGACAAGATCTGGAACTTAGCCAACTGGCCCCAAACAGGGAAGTTTCCCAGATTTCCAGATTTATACAGCAAGTATAGAACTGTGACATTCCCATATTGGCTCAGAGATGCCCACCAATCACCACCAGCACAGCCACCTGTAATCAGTGTTTGGGAAGAAGGAGTTTTAAACATTAGCGATCATACTTAAAAAGAAAAAGGAAAGACTAGAAATGTGTGGCCAGAATGGTACAGATGGGTGGGAAGAAAAGGAGGAGAAAGAGGAGAAACACGTGCCCAAAAAAGCTGGTCCCATATGGATTGAGACTTGTCCAAGACGGGGGGAACCCACCAGGAACTCCTTTGAGGGACTAGATGGCTACACCAATATTAGAGAGAGTTAGGCAGACAAACTTCATCCAGTTAACAATAGCTTAGTTGTTGGAGGGAAGAGAATATTCTAAATACAGCATTGTGTCTATCACTCAACAAATACTCATTGAGCATCTGTGAGTGCCAGGCACTGTTCTAGGTGAGGACATGAGATGCACAGTCAACAAGGAAACAAATAAATGAACACGGTAAATTCAGATAATAAATGCTATGAAGACAATAAAGCAGAGTGATGTAATGTCACCATTATGGGGGAAGAGAGGAACTATTTCAGCTTGGGTCACCAGAGCAGATCTCTAAAAAGATGCAATCTGAATGAAAAAAAGAGAGTCATCCTGTGAGTGAGTCAACTAAAGAATGGATAGCATTCATTGGATTTGACAGCATGGAACTCATTGGTGACCTTAGAAAAAGCAGTTTCAGTGAAGAGGTGGTGTAGATGTTGAGTGGGAATGGGCTGATAAGGTGAGGATACAGTGAATGTGGGATGGGGAAGCAGAAATGAAGATTGTAGACAGCGGTCCACTTCAGATCTAAGCTTTCTATGAATTGGAAGGGTATGTGTAGCTGTAGGAAGGTTCCATCCTGAAACATTGCTGAGAGGGAGTTCGACATGCAGAAAAGAGCAGGAGGAGTAGGAAATCAGATCTGTCTGGCCTCTAACCACAAAGGCGACATTTTCTTTGTATTTATTAATAGGTAGGGAGGGGAAAACAAGGAACTAATGCAGGGGTGGCTTTAGGAGTCTGACAATAGGATTGATGTCATCTTTATTTTCTTGATGAAGTAAGAAATAAGGTCATCAATGAGAGTGAGAGGAGGTGTGCAAGATGTGAAGTAAGGGGAGAAAGTGTACAATAATTATCTCGACAGTGGTTTAATTTACTAGGGAAACTACACCATCATGCTGTGCACTAAAATATGATGAATTCATTTATTGTCAAAACCAGGTGGCCTAGGTATTGATTTTTCTCCAGTCATAGACAGTTGTTCAGATGTAGGAACAAAGAAGGAAGATCATTGTGCTCAATGAGTGCCTAAGTTCTGCCAGGTAAGTGTGAGAGGCAGAGAGGTGAATAAGGAGTTCAGAGTCTCTGCAAGGATATGGTTATGATTTGAACCATGAAAACTAAACTGGGCAAAAGAAGTGGCAAAATGTTGACGGATAATAAAAGTGTGGCAGCATTTATGGAGTAGGTGTCTCAGTGAGGATGCACCAAAGGAGCCTGGGATGTGGTGAGATAGTGAAATATATGAGTAGTGGTTTCAGAAGAAGTGAGTTGCAGGATGTGTTGTGGCAGTGGGTGGCTGACGTACTGTGAAGAATTAGATGCTAGAGATCGTGTCTGCAGGCTTCTGAAATCCTAACTATTTCGGTCAAAGTGATCTGCAGACTTGACTTTTATCATCTAGCTACTAAGCTATTATGGTCACTTGGTGAAGCATACTGATAGTGAAAAGTAGGAGTGTTGCCGAGACGCTAGAGTAGGTTGGCCACTGTGACAGAGCAAAGTGTCATCAGTGCACATTTCCACATTCACTCTCACTGATGACCTCCTTTCTTACTCTGCTAAGAAAATAGAGATAACAGGATGGAAGCTCCCGTTGTCAGACCCATAAAACCACCTCAGCATTTAGCCCCTTTCTTCCTCCCTTCCTATTAAGACAGAGGAAATGTCCCTCTACTTGGTAAAGACCAGACTCTACACAAATGTGTTCTGTATCTGATTCCCTGCTAGGAGCTGAAGCAGAGGAGATGAAGGAAATACGAGCAAGGGTGGAGAGTGAGCCAGCCTTTGCACTATGAAAAAGCCTAGGAGAATTGAAGCAGAACTGGCTCTAAAGGCTGTGTCCCAAGCATATCACTACCAAATGAGGAAAGGTCAGTAGAATGTCACCTGATCATGCATAATGATCACTGATGTGTATTCCAGACTCAGATTCAGGGTCTGAATTCCAGTTCCTGCAGTTTCCCAGGTCCCTCTGGCAACAAAATAACAGGAAACACTTGCAAAGTATTTACTGAGCACCATACAAATAGTGATACCTCACAGCAACCCAATGAGTTAGACATTCTCATATCATAAAGAACAAGTTTCTTGGCCTCTATAAACCTCATGATGGTTTGATAATGACAGTTTTTACCTAAATGGGATTTTTGTGAGTTTTCAGTGAAACGATCTAAGCAAATGATTAGCACACTCCCTAGCTCAATGGAAGTGTTCAATAAATGTTAACTGAGAGGGTTAGATAAGAGGGAAAAGGCTGGCCTCAAAAGAGCAGGGTTTTAATTAGAAGGAGTAATGGTCTGAAAGCAACACTGAGAAGCAAAAAGGACGCTGACCCAACTTCTGGCCTTGAAGAACACAGAGCATGAGGCAGGCAAACAAAACACTGCATCAAAGTTTTTGTGATGTACAGAATTGTTGAATCAATATGTTGCACACCTAAAATTAATATATCATCATATATTGATTGTACTCCAATTTAGAAAACATAATACAGTCCAGTACAATACAATAAAAGTCCTGGCTCAGAGTGCCCAGCTGGGAGTCAGGCAAGGAAAGGAACTGGAAAAAAAGAGAGAAAAAGCTACAAATATTGAAGAGTTTGCTATTCAGAAAAGAGGAGTTTCAAAGCATGGAGCAAGAGTGAGAGTAACAGGATGGGTTGAGCTGAGCTGGGAAGAGAAACATACAGAGGAGGGTGGTGGAGCTCAGAGTCCAGTGGGGACTCATCATATGCACACACTTATCTCAGGCTGACTAGATCTTAATCCTTGAGGAAGCTGTGATTCCACTTAAGGGTCCTAAGATCAATACCCATGAAAGTGACAGCTGTTCAGAGAGGAAAGCAATGGGGAAAAACTGGAAACAGGTGGCCTGTTTCCCAAGAAGAGTGTATACATTAATATGATCAAACAAGATTTAGCCTTGAACCCAGTGAACATTTTTTGGGCATTTACTATATGCCAGAGCCTGAGCTAGGTACATTCATGTATATTATCTCCATTAATCCTTATACCCCCACAAATCAAACTGTATGTGTATTAAGACTGTAAAGGCTTAATATTGAAACAGAGTGGATTAGTCAGCAGAAAAACTGGTATAATTCAGAAACTTCCACCTGTTTACCACCAGGGATGTAATGATTACCGTGAAGGAGACAAGTCAGATATACCTACCCATATACTTCCTCATTGATCCTTCCTTTTGTTTACCTCAGTGGTCCTCAAAGAATTGCTGTATAGAACTGTATCCTCAAAACCACATACACTATCTTGTGCAGATAATTTAAAGGATTTTCAAGAGTAATCCTGATTTTGCCTTAAACACTACCTATATAACCCATATAACCCAACCCCCAAGTAGGATGTAGGTCCTATCTACAAGAGTTTAGTGATACATGGAGAAGCTTGCATATTGAGTGATAACCCATATAACAAGGACAACTGCCAATGGATTTTTTTTCTAACCCCATCTCCCATGGTCTAAGAATTGGTGGCCCTAAAAGCTTCATTAAACACTGGGATACAGGCTGTGGTAATTTGGCAACTTTCTAACAGTATTACATCAAAATAAAGAAAAGACGTCTCCTCAAATTGGCTTAAAGAAGACAAACTTTGGAAGGTGGAAGAGTGAGGGTGGGGCTACACAGTAACTGATGAGTGTGTGTGTGTGTGTGTGTGTGTGTGTGTGTGTGTGTGTGTGTGTAGGTCAGTCTTCCAGAAATTCCTGGGGAAAGGGAATTTATTTTTTTTTTAAGATTTTACTTAAATTCTAGTTAGTTAACATGTGGTGTAATATGGTTTCAGGAATAGAATTTAGTGATTTATCACTTTCATATAACACCCAATGCTGCCCTGGGAAAGGGAATATGTAAGAGGCTAGAGTCCTACATAAGCAGGTAGGATACGGTTATTGATGGAAATTCTCAAAAGCAAGAGAAATATTTGGGTGGTGGATTTCAGAAGGATATATGGGTTTTGTGGTAGTTGCTCCCCTTTTTGTTAGTTGTTTACTTTTGACTTTTTAGATCAAATCATCATTAGGCATATCAATTTATTTAACTATTTTTCAGATTTACTTTGAATTATAAGAATTTTTTAACCATTCCACAGAAATCCAATAGTGTCCAAAGAATAGACACATGGATGCATACTGCTGTAACACCTAACAATATATTTTTAGCCCCCCCAAATTATAAGATCTCAAAAGTCCTGGCTGATTTACTCTTGATCAGGTAACAGAGGCAAAAGTCAAACCCATTGTCTCAGTTAAGTAGACAAAACATTTGAGTGACTGATTTGGTTTCCTTTTTAACCATTATATTTGACAAGGTAGAGACATTAAAATGGCAATGGAAATGTGTCTGTGGTTGATAAACTTAGGGAATTTCAGAAAACTGAAAGTAAAGAGGGAGAATTTTGAAACTATATAATTAAAAGATTATTTTGTTTGCTTTTACGTTTTTTCATTACACCACTGAAAATGCTTTAATAAGCAAGAATGCTTTAATAAGCAAGAACGGTTTCAAGAGTAATTGTCAGAGGATCTTGCACTTTGTCTTTTAATAATGCTTATACACTTGTATATTTTTGGACATTATAAAATGTAAAATAATGTGTGGCTAGTAGACACTACCTAATTTTTAAACTGCATTCTCGTTCTAAAATTCTATACTTAGGAAATTCTATTGTCAAAACCTTTCAGAAGAAAACTGGAAATCATCATCACAATAGATTCTGTCTCCTAGATAATAAAATTGAGTGGCTTTCTCAAATCTCAATATAAACTGGAACAGGATCTGAGTTCTTTATTTGGCTCTAACAAAACAGCTGATTTTCTTTCCATCTTCATTCATTCTTTTTCCATTTATTGAGCACCAACTCTATCACTTACTGTGTTTCCAGCCACTGAGATATCAGAGATAAAGGTCCCTGACCTCCAGGAGTTTGAAGAGGAAAATAATTTCAATATAAATGAAAAAGTGCTACTAGCTAAGCACAGGATTTAATATGAGCTCACAAGACAGACAACTAAACTGCTGGAAAATTTCTCTGAGGAGTCAATAACCAGCCTGTGTTTTGAAGGACACAGGGGTGTAAAAGGGACAAGAAAGATGTACCAAACAGCAGTAAAAGGATTCACAAAGATACAAAGGTGGGAGAGCACTTGGCCCTTCCACAAACAGGAGGCTTCACATTATTTGAGTGTGAAGCATACAAGAAATAAATGGCAGAGTGTGTTAAGAGATGGATTTGGAGAGTCAGTTAGGAGCCAGATAAAGGAACTTCTTTACTATGCTAATCAGTCAGAATTTATTTTTCTAAAGGAATTAAAGAACTATTAAAAGTGTTGAAGTGAAAACGACATGATCTGATTCATATGATGTCAGAAAAATGATTTTTTTTAGGATAAAGAATGGATTTTATGACATCAAGAGTGAATTTAGAAAAATTAGTAGGGTCTAATCCTCTACCTAAGGGTGAAAATGGTCAAAATACAACCAGTGAGCAAAGAGAGGGGTAAACTCAGAAGATGTTAAAAGCATAAATTTAACAAGACTCTGCCACTAATTGGCCATGACTTGAAAGGAGAAAGGGAAACGTAGGGAGTCCCTGCTGGTCTTGGGTAAGTAGATACCTGCTGGTCCAGTAAACAAGAAAACACACAGAAGGGAATCAGATTCAGTGGAGACTCCACTTTTGACCACATTACGTTCGAGGTACCTGTGACACAGTCAAGGACAAAGTCCAGAAGAGAAATCTAGGGTGTGATGTGGGTCTGAGATTCATCAGCATGCAGGACACAGCTAAAGCCAGCAAAGTAGAGAAGGCTTTTCATAGGACGTGTGTAGATTCAGAAGCAAAGAGGTCTGCGCATAGACTACTAGGAAGTACCAGGGTTTAGGGGAAAGATAAACAAGGAAAGGTGCCAAAAAGATATCCTGAAAACCATGAATGTTTAGTATAATGGAAAACAAGGTGAAAATGTTTCATAGACAAAATGGACAATAATGCTGAACATTAAAGAGCAATGCAGTAAGAATAAAACAAAAATGTCTCAAATTTAGCAACGAGGACCCTGATGACTCAGAAAGAGAAATTTTAGTTAAATCATGGGAGTGGACTGCAATGGCTTCAGGTGCAAAAAAAACAAAAGAAGTGGAAACAACTGTTATCTTCTTGGGAAAATTTCAGCTATAATGAATTGGAAAAAAATAAGCTAGTAGATAGATGGTGCTGTAAAGGTAATGGGGGTCTTGGGGGTGTGGGTGAATATTTTCCCTTTGTTTTTATTTGATACAGAGACGTTAGTGTCTGTATAGACTGAGGAGGAAATCCTGAGAAGACAAAGACACGAGAGAAGAGAGAATCAGTGATACAAAATACTTAACACAAACAGGAATGGGACCAAGAGAACAAACGGAGATTAAATTTATGGGAATTTTTTTTTAAATCAGTTCCTCTAAAATGGGGAGAATAAGTTATATCCTGGTCTAGATAGAACTGTCTTAGTCGAAGGTGGTGAAGAAAGAAATTAGAAGTTGAGGAAGTTGCCTTCAGATAGACTCTCTGTGATTGAGGGGATAAGAAAATCACCTGCTGGGAGCAGTGCGGATGCCATGGAATCTGGCCCATGGAAGAATGTTAAAGGTCTGAAACAGCTGAAGGTATCATGCATGTGCTTGTTTGCTTACTGTAAATAGCTTATTGGGAAAAACAACAACAATAATTTCACAAATAAAAACATTTGTCAAAATGAAAGAGTTAAATACTATTCTTTTGAATACTTTCACTCCCTAACTCCTATTTCTGAATTCCATTTGAGTCCTTATTCCCTGCCAGTAAGTGGCACCAGCACTGTAATAATATTCTATACAATATACTTTCTATTAGGCAAATTGCAATGCTGTTGGAACACACGTAAAAAAATCTTGTCCCAATATATTTACCTTATGTTTACATTTACTGTAAATTCCATTCTTTTCCAAGAGAGTGGAATTTCTTTGTAATATCAGTGGTGGGAGACAGGTCTAAGTCTATGTAATAGGAAAACTATAAATTCAGTTTTTTCAGGAAGGAAATACAGTGTACCCACAGTATACCTAAATTCTCAACAAAGAGCTACATTATAGTACACTTCTACTTGTGATTTTTTTCTTATCCTGTCATTTTGTTTTAATTCCAGTTTAATTGCATTTTGATTATCTGAAAGGGAAGAATAAAATAAATGACACAATGATTTAGACACACCACTAGTTTAGCTTGAATTGCAATTCGATGATATATAACTGAGGTAATTGAAATATGCCACATGAGTGAGATTTCAAAGAGAAAAAAAACAACAATCCATATTTCATATGTGGCTAATAGTTGAATTCCTATGGAGTCTCATTCTTAAGCCAAAAGTAATGATCTAAATCTGAGCAAAAACTTTTGGTGGAAGTCTCCCAATAATTCATTGAGAATGTAAATGCAATGAACTGTAAATTAATATCACCTACAAAGATTGAGCTGGACATTTCTCTAAGTAATAAATTGGTTCAATACATTTTTTTAAATCTGTTTCATTCCTATAAAAGACAAATGGCTACTGAGAACGACAAAAGATCAGTCAGTCGGAGTAATACTGATACAAAGTGATATACCTATGCCAAGTAAGCTTGCTGTTATAAAGATTGAATTTGGTGGTACCCTTCTGAAGCACTCCTGTAACTGGACTATATCAACTTGAATTCAAACCATTTTCATTTTACAACATTCAAGGATTAGTCATTGGCAAAAATTTTTAAACATCTAACCCAATGCCTCTTTCTAGTGTTGACAAGAATTGCAATATGTTGGTGAACAGAAAGCCCTATGCAACAATCCTCTAGTTATAGTTCAATGTCTGGTAATAGAATAGAATTTGTAATTTAACATGGGCAATCTGATGATGAATTTTACCTATTAAATACTAACGCATAGTTTAAGCAAAATAGTTAATTTCAACTAAAATTCCTCTTTTTAAAAATGTTTATTTAAAGAGAGAGAGGTGTGGGAGCGGGAAAGGAACAGAGAGAGGTGAAAGAGAATCCTAAGCAGGCTCTGCATTCATTACAGAGCCCGATGCGGGGCTCAATCCTATGAACTATGAGATCATGACCTGAGCCAAAACCAAGAGTCAGATGCTCAGTGCTCAAGTGACTGAGCCAGCCAGGCTCCCCTCCCTTTTAATTCCCTAGCTTTTATTATTTATAAATGTCAAGATTCTTTTTTAAATGTCAAAACAATTACTTGAAAATTTGAAAGCAGAAAGGAAAGGAGAATGGGGAGTTTTGTTGTGTTTTACTCTTCTCAACCTTTGAACTTAAGAAAATTAAATAGTTGTGCTTTTGGCACAAATGACCTATCCTCTAGGTTTATAAAGTTGTCATAAACGTATCCCATTTAAACATTCCTCCTGGTAGCAATACCTTGAAATATTGGGCAAACATCCAGAAAATAGGTACCCAAGCTAACCCATGTAGTATCAAAATATAGAACAGAGGGAAAGCTAACTGTCTCAGAGAAAGACAATAACTGCTAAGTTTGGGATTAAAATTAAGCTTAAGGCCAGGGTTAAGCTTTATTGCCTGATCTAACTAATTGAGCTAATCAGCCATTGTATAGTTTTTACTTTAAAATTTTAAAATTTAATTGTGGTTAAAAAAAACATTAAAAATTTACCATTTTGACCATTTTTAAGTGTACAGTTCAGCAATGTTAAGTGTATTCACATTATTGTGCAACAGATCTCTAGAACTTTTTCTTTTTGCAAATGGAATCCCTACCCATTGAACACCTCTTTCATGCACCTCTCCCCCAGGCTAGCCCCTAGCAACCACCAGTCCACTCTGTTTCTATGAGTTTGACTAGATATCTTATGTAAATGGGAATCATACATTATCTGTCTTTTTCTTATTGGCTTATTTCACTTAGCATAATGCCCTTCATGTTCAACCATTAACATGTAACCTGACTTCTGTGTTTTTAAGACTGAATCATGCCAGATTTAATGCATTTACCATGTTTTCTTTGCTTTCATCCCTTGGTGGACATTTGGGTTGCTTCTACCACTTGGCTATTGTAAATAATACTGCAATGAACCAGAATACACAAATCTCTCTCCCAGATCATGTTAGTGTTTACCTTTTTTTAAATCAAATAATTATGGACTACAGAAAACCAGTTTAATAGAACCTTGTATTTATTCTTTAATAATCAGACAGATCTTTTATAGAGAAAGGGTCCAAAGAAAATTGTGAATAACCACATACATAAACCATTTTCACCATTTAAGTGGGCAATAACGTCAAAAACAAAGAGTACATCTCAGATATTTGTGGTTTTGTTTGCTTATATCTTTTAGGCTCTTGTCCAGTTGCTTGACTCACTTTAGCAATCAAGATAATTAGTACAGTTCAATTTGTTTCACTGGCCTATGTCCTGATGGAGCAGATGCCTGAATGCCATTCTGGGAGAGGTTTGAATGAGGCTTGCATTAAGGATGAGGCTGGTTATGAGCAGCAGGATGGAGAGACCACCCACCACCCTGAGCTTGGAAACAAATGAATGAGAAGGGAAACACAGAAACATGAGGCTCCCCAAAACTCATTCATAACATTTATCTTTGGGGTCTGATTTATGGGGCTATGGCTTATTTTCTCATTCCTCTTTTAAAACCGTACTTATCCTTGGGATGCCTGGGTGGCTCAGTCGGTTCAGTGTCCAAATCACTTTCGGCTCAGGTCATGATCTCATGGTTCATTAGTTCGAGCCCCATATGGGGTTTGCACTGACAGTGCAAAGCCTACTTGGGATTCTTTCTCCCTGTCTCTCTGCCTGTCCCACACTCTCTCAAAATAAATAAATAAATAATTTAAAAAATGTAACTTATCAAAATACAGTAGGAAGTTCAGAGTTAAAAGAATTTATTCTTAAAAAGAATGAACTCCATCCTAAAAGATTTTAATTTTAAACCTAACCTCATACAATGAGAGAAAATCAATAATGGTAAAATGTCTAAATTAAGAGTCTTGGGAATTCCAAAAATTGTCATTCATATGTGTGAATCAAAGATGAAAGCTATGTGTTATAATAGTTCTAAATATTAAGTAAAATGGATTCAGCAAAATGAAATTTCAAAAGGCATAAGAAATTTGTCTAAAAATACATAGGGTTTTTTCTCTAAATTTTCTGCTATGAAATTCTCTTATTTTCTTAAGAAGGAAAAAATGTAATAAATATTACTTTTAAAATCCACAGGGAATCAGTCCAAACAGTCCTTTGATCAGCAAATGTCTAAGAATATGGATTAAAAAATACTTCATATTCACAGTTTCAGCTTGATATGGTCAGAAAGAGTGAAATTTCAAGGCTTGACCTCAAAAAGTGCAGTAATCAGATGAGTCAGGGGCTTTGTGGTGTCAGGTAGACTTTTCATCACCGGAATACTAGCTAAAATGTACAGTCATGAAAAGCTGTTTCTTTCTAATGGTCCTATGGTGACTTCGCCTAGATTAAATATTTAATGCTACAGTCTTAGCACAACTGACACTAATTATCTTCATGTTTGCAGTCCCAACAGCGTCCGCAGGAAGACAAGAGCCCTGGCACCCTCAGTCCAGGGCCCTGCCTTCCAGAGCCAGGTTATCATGTGTCGGTGAAACTGCCTGGGAAGCTGAAGCGGTTTCCTGTCTTGAGGTGTGGAATATAAACTAAATATATATGCCTGCAGGACTGTCAGCTAGCACTTCTCAAAACCTACAAGTCATGGATGAGGATTCTCTTTTCTGACTTGTCAGGATGTTGAGGAGATTGGAGGAAATTGCTTGAAAT
The DNA here is from genome assembly GCA_017311185.1 of Proteles cristata cristata. Taxonomy (NCBI): domain Eukaryota; kingdom Metazoa; phylum Chordata; class Mammalia; order Carnivora; family Hyaenidae; genus Proteles; species Proteles cristata. The sequence goes on along the minus strand of JAESUZ010004037.1, from coordinate 555,034 downwards.
GATGGGGACCATATTACTCCCTGTTAGTGACTCTAATTAACAAATAAGGGGTGCATTGCCCCGACTTAATGAGAGATGAATAAAAAATAAAGATAAATAAATAATGCTAGAATGAACAGAGAAAGTGAGAATTCTTAAATCCACAATTTAGGCATATTTCCAAATAATTAACTTGGAAATAAGACAAAACCACCTAATATATTTTACATAAAACATGTTTAATTATGAATGCTTCTTCCCCACTCCCCATTGATATAAAAGCCAAGAGTTCTGTTTTAAATCTTTCAGCAAAGCTGCCCAAGGACCTGATGTCTTGACTCTCTTTCTCCCAGTGGTTCTTTGGCTTTGTAAACTTTGTGAAAGAATTAATTGGATGGTTTTAAAAATGCTGATTCAGAGGTCTTAGCCCTAGCGGGCCTCATACAGTAGGAATCTGATTATAATACATATACCAGGTGATTCTGAGGCAAATGGTCTAGGGAGGAGGTCCAGCTGCATAATTTGTGGAGCCCAGGGCAAAACAGAAATGCGAGCTCCTTGTTCAAAATAATTAGAAATTTCAAGATGGCAACAGCAGAGTGTAAGACCAAGAGCAAGGCCTTTCTAAGTATGGGCCCCGTGTCACTGCAAGGGCTGCACACCCATGAAGCCAGCCCTGTTCGGGAGTTTATAAACAGTACTCCAGATAACATTTAAACCAGACCTCGATGTCTCCAGAGCACTTCAAGACTGAAACAGAAACTACCCTCACTACACCTAAATCAGGATTTCACCAGAAGAGACAGCCCCAAATGTTTTCTCTTTTTCAGAAATCCTTGAAGAATGCTAACTTAGGACCTTCTAGAATGGTCTAGGGAGGAGGCAAATGGAAGAGTACCTTTTAAAACCCAGGTTTGGGGAAAATTGAAGTAAGATTCAACTGTTATATCCCAATTTGGGGCCAAATCTGTTTATTTTCATTATTTTCTTTAATAGCTCTTCTATAACCCTATCTCATCCATGAGATCATTCTGTAGTATAAACAGAGATGGAGGATTGAAAAATAAAATATGATATGAAGCTTTTCTCCAGCTGTTCACAGCCCTGGCCATGAGCCTCAGCATGGTTTTAAATCTGCTGGGCCACATGTGGAGAAAGTAGAAAATGACTGTGGACGAGGACACCCATATTTCTTCAAGGACTGTCTATCCTTGGGCATTTCCTCCCCACCCAAAACTCGGGCACAGGATAACAGCTTCTCCCTTTATGGTAAGAGGAGAGGCTTCTCCCTTTATGGTAAGAGGAGAGTCCGTGTGAATCGCTGGACACAGCTCAAGGTAGAATACCACAGAATAGTTGGAGCTAAGATGGTAGTGCCTGACAACTAAATCAAAGAGGCCTCAGACTTGCTCTCTGAGCTCAGGAGGCTAAAGAGAATGTGCATACTTAGGTTACATAGCTCAGCACAAAACAAGCATGAGGGAAGCCCAGCCTAGCAAAGGGCTTGCAACACAGAGCCCAAGAGCTCAGAACAGAAAGCAACAGCAGTAGACAGTTTATTTGAGGCAAGGTAGCAGTTCATCATACTAAACCAATCAGGAAGGAAAAGGACCCACAGGAAAACTGAAATTCTATGTCAGCAGTGAAAAGTATGTGAGGACCAAAGGAAAACAAAGGAGCCCTGTCTAGTATTCAGGATTGGCCTTTAGTACTAGGATGAGGAAGGGAAAGGGAGGAATGGAGGAAGATATTAGGTTGATAGATGATAGATAGATAGATAGATAGATAGATAGATAGATAGATAGATAGATAGATAGATGATAGATAGATAGAAAAAAATCTACCTTGAGAAGGGAAGAGTAATTAAATAAGACCTTCTTTGTTATACATATTGCAATAAGTTCTCAAATAACTTCTTTTGTTTTTAATATCCTGAGTTTAAAAGACAGAACCTCAAGCATTGCATATGAACATAGTAAACCAGAATGAACCCCACAGACTAGATCTTCCTCTCTGTTTGTAATTGGGGAACTAAATTTTCCAGGTCACAAATTATACATAATCCCTGCTACAATGTTAATTAACTCAAACCAGGTGTGGTCCTGACTGAGCATTTCCAGAGTATTTTGTTCTATAAATTTTGTCAAAATAAAACATCCCAATTTGATTTTATCAAGGCAAGTTTTTAGATATTGGTATCAAGTAGTACATGGTTGAAGTAGCCTATATGTGGTAGAAGTTAATGAGACAAAGAGAGAGAGTGGCAGGCAAAAGAAAGGAGAGAATAAAGCACTGGAATGTGGACCCGAAAATAGAATTGCAATAGAAAAAAATCTCATGTTTTTCTACTTGCTCATAGACTTTAAAAACTCTATCTTACTACATTAAAAGGAAGCATTTCATTAGAAGGGACTTTTAGGAGTTTTCACAAGATCACAGTCAAGTCATGTAATTTTTCTGAATTGCTGTCTCACCAATAAAATGTAAATAACCTTTTGGAATTGTTAAGATTTTTTTTTTTTTTTGAGAGAGTATGAACTGTTGTTTGGTTTATTTGATCTTTTTTTTTTTTTTTTACAAATAGTTTATTGTCAAATTAGTTTCCACATAACACCCAGTGCTCATCCCCACAAGTGTCCTCCTCCATGCCCACCCCTCCTCCCCCCCACATCCACCAGTCCTCAGTTTTTGTCAGCATTCAAGAGTCTCTCATGGTTTGCCTCTCTCCCTTTCCCCCACCATTTCCGCCCTTCTTCTCCCCCTTGGTCCTCTGTTAAGTTCCTCCTAATCCTCCTATACGTGCACACATATATGCACATTAGTTCTTTCAAGTTGCAAGGGAAAAGGTTGCATATTCTGGTAGCTTCACTCTCAAAAGGAAGCAGCTAACTCTCAAAAGTGAATTCCTCTGCTCCCTCCTCTAGTTACTCTACAAGCATCTCTCTCTGTCTCTGCCTCCACAGCATTTTTCCCTCTGATCTGTGACTTTCTGTCTTTTCCTAATCTCCTCCACCATCTCACGGCTTCTGCTTTCTCTTTTCTAGAGACACGTGTGTTCTAAATTACTTCTACCTATTCTGGTAACCTACATTCAAACTCTCTCCAGAGAGAGATATTGTATGGGTTCGTCAGACACGATCCAGAAAGAGCATTCTTGCTGATATGGGTTCGTCAGACACGATCCAGAAAGAGCATTCTTGCTGAACAGAGTTCTCCCGACCTTGTCAGTCAAGGTCACTGACTGGCCTATGCATGGTGCCTTCAGATCAGTCCTTTGTCCAGTCAGCTGTTGGGCAAATCATGAGAAATCACCTATAATAACATTCCTCAGAAGGAGCAATCATTGGGCAGGCACTCAGAGTCTTCAGTCCTGTCCCTTTGAATGGGTAATCTCTTAGCTCAGGAAGGAGCAAAGAGTGTGGATTCTTAGCTGTGCCAAAAGTATAAAGTGAAGGGTTAGTGATGGAATCAGCCACTCTCTTGTCTCCATTTTCAAATAGCACATACCAGATCTTGATAAATATCAATCTTGATAAATATCAGGAGGCAAAATACAATGGTGTGGGTCGGCTTCAGGGGACAGGAGAATGTGAGCAAGAGAAAGTGATGAAGAAGAAGAAAAGAGAACGTATGTGTGTGCAAGGATATGGAAGTCAAAGAATAAAAACACTGGCAGAAAATGTGAGCAAAGAAACGAAGGAATAGACCCAGGTAAAAGTGGAGAGGAGGAGAGCAATCCTGGGCGGGGGGGTGGGGGGGGATGTGAAATAGGAATACTTGTTTCCAATGTCCCAGAACACAGCTCACTGCATAAGACCAGACTCCTTGACATCATGATCTCTCCGTTTTCATATTTATTCCCTCAGAGTCAAATGGACGTAGGCAAGAGTAGGTAGAAGGCAAGAGTCTGAGTCAGCTCCTCACTTCCTGCCGCTTAAAATGCTGTTGGTCTTCACAGCCGAATCTATTTCTCTGACATAAGAAACATGTCATCAGTCATGCGTTAATTAGATGAAAACATAATAATGTCTTGCCTCTTTGCTGTGCTCAGGAATCAAGGGCATAATAAAGCATAGCTGATAGTGCAAAGGAAGATCAAAAACAAAAGGCTCCTTCTCTCTCCTACCTTTCTGTCTTTCTTACACTCATACTCTGACCTCAGTGCCCTTAACTTTAGGGATTATCAGAGGTGCATCTTCACCCCACCCCTTTAAGAATAGTTTCTATAGGGGGCGCCTGGGTGGCTTAGTCGGTTAAGCGTCCGACTTTCGCTTAGGTCATGATCTCGCGGTTCGTGGGTTCGAGCCCCGCGTCGGGCTCTGTGCTGACTGCCAGCTCAGAGCCTGGAGCCTGTTTCAGTCTGTGACTCCCTCTCTCTCTGACCCTCCCCTGCTCACACTGTCTCTCTCTCTCTCTCTCTCCTAGAAATAAATAAAACATTAAAAAAAAAAAAAAAGAATAGTTTCTATAGGGTCCCATTCAGAAGATTCACCTATCTGACCTCCAAAAATAGATGAAAAGTAATTAAACCTTTACTGCAGTCTTTCAAAGATGCCTAAGAGTTATGATATTTATAACATAGGGCAAAACTTAAATTACCCCTCACTCAGTCCTTCTCCAGTGCTTCACATAGCATGAAGAGCCTTTTTCTTCCTACTCCCCCACTTTCCCTACTCACAAATTTCCCAAGATATTTTCCCTCAAAACCAGTCCTTGTTGATTTCTTCTTTTGTCTTCCTTTTCCAGACTAGTCTTTTTTTTTTTTTAATCCTGAAGAAATTTTCTGCTCTATCCATTTTAAATCAGGCAAATCTAGGTCACTTCTATCTGTGACCTAAGACAATTACCTGTTGTCCCAATTCTGCATGAAGGCCGCAGGATGACCTAGCCAAGGCCACATGGCAGAAAGGAAGGGGGAGAATTGGAGGATATTCAGACATCTGTTATATTGTCCATCGGAGTTACCTTATTTTTTCATTTCTAATCCCTGGCCTTATAATTGTAGATGTCTTGGAGCCTGAAAAAGGTTTTTGTTCTCTCCCCTTAAGTGATACAGGCTCAGAGAACAAAGGTCACCACTAGCAAGTTAGCTCAAAAGAAGAAACTTCTTCAAAACCTGGCTTGGGAAATAGAAGATATTGTTTCCACCCCAGCTTCAAATTTATGCACCCCAACAAAAATTATGGCTCGGGCTTTGTGTTTTGTTTATGTGTTTGAGAAATCTTCTTGTGCAAGTAGTCTGTTTGAGACTTCTTCCTAGTGCATTTGTCCTCTCTACAGGGAAAAAGTAGCAGGCTTTGTCTCTCTGGTGTCTTATGTAAGAACAAATAAGTCAGGAAAACGTAACTGCTTGTCAAGTCTTTAACAAGCTTACCAAACAACCAGCTGGCTCAACTAGAAATTTTACCCAACTTTCAGGGGAGACAATCTAGATAAAGCAAAGCAAATAGGTTTTCAAATATGCTGTAAAAGATAAAAATCGTCTCATGTTATTGTTTTTAATTTTTTAATGTTTATGTATATATATATTTATTTATTTTGAGAGAGAGACAGAGCACGAGCAGGGGAGGGGCAGAGAGAGAGGGAGAAACAGAACCTGAAGCTAGCCCCTGGCGCTGAGCTGTCAGCACAGAGCCCAAGGTGGGGCTCAAACCAATGAACCGTGAGATCAGGACCTCAGCTGAAGTCCAACGCCAAATCAGGTGCACCTTCATGCTATTTTTTTTTATTTGAAAATTTGAATCATTTCAATCACTTAAATTCACTAAAATGTCATTTCATTATTTTTATTTTTTCCCTATAAAATTGGAAATTTTCAAATTGTTCTTCTATCCTGTGGACCAAGTTGACTATGGATGAGAAACAAATCCATTACTATATGAGTAATAAGAATGTAGAGTAAAATTAACATATTTTAGGTATCCAGTGAAAAATCCGTATAGTTTTCCACATCCATTCTTTGTAGACAGGGCAAGAAGGAAGCTCATTACAGGCCCATGTGTAGGGACCTCTTTCCTTCCAGTTCATTATATTATATTTTGTTTTCAGAAACTCACAAGATTTGCAGATTCCCACGACACAGGAGAGCAGGCACCATTCCATTCTCATCACGTCCTGCATACTCTTTCTGAGTATTGAAGAGACTGCGTTTCTTCTCGGCTTCCTGGGCTCCCGGGTCGTATTTCCCTGTCACAGAGGCACCGCTGGCAGAAGACAAGATTAGTAGGGAGTCCCGGCCATGTAGGCATTAAAATGTACCTCTAAGCCAAGGTTTTCCTGCTACTGCAGGTGCTAGCAGCCGCCCTAGTGCTCAGCTGCCATGTCCGCACGCTGAACTGGCCCCTGACCTGGGCACACACCCAGTCAGATCTGCCTGCTAGGCTGTGGGATTTGAAGGATGATGTTGCTGTCATGCTTACAACAGCTAAAGTGATTTTTTTCTAGCTTATAATAACAAATCAGGATATCCCGAAAGTCTTCTCAAGAGCTTGTTTTGCCCTTTAAAAAAAGAAGGAAAAATTATAGTTTATTTTTAAAGTTTATCTTATAAATACAAGATACTCGGTTCTTTAAGTTAAAATGTACCAAAATAAGAAAGCAGAGAAAGACATCCATAGTGTTAACAAAAATTATAAAGCATGAGGAAATGTGTGTGATAAAAATTAGGTTAATTGACTAAAACAAGAAATAAAGTCACTGATTCTGTCTTTGCTTGTTTCCTGCATTTCACATTTGAATCAACAGAAATCAGACTGAAGTCACCCTCCAAATACAATTTGTAACATTTTGGTATAATTCTTTCTAGCCATCTCTGTTTTTAAAATCAAAGTGGCAAAGGGGCACCTGGGTGGCTCAGTCAGTTGAGCATCCCACTCTTGGTTTCGGCTCAGGCTGTGATCTCCCAGCTTCACGGGTTCGAGTCCTGTGTCCCCTGCTTGGAATTTTCTCTCATTCCCTCTCTCTCTGCCCCTCTCCAACTGGTGCTATCTCTGTGTCTCCCAACATTAATAAATAAACTTTAAAAAAATTTAATAAAGTAAAATAAAATCAAAGTGGCAACATACCATGCTAACAATCTTGCACTCTTACCATTTTTTAGAAGTCCCTCCACCTTTCTCCTCAGCTATGATTTTCCTTATTTCTTGCTGTTCTTTATAGTTTTGCCCCATGGTAATGTATCACTAAATGTAATATTGCTCAATTTTGCCTCAATTTTGAACTCTATTTAATGAAACCATATTTCATGTATTCCTCTGTGGCTTCTGTTTTCCCACAACCGTTGTGAGATTGACTCATGTTGGTACATGTAACTCTAATTCATTGTCACTGTTGTATAGTATTCCATCACACAAGTAATCCACAATGTATATTATCCATTCTACTATTGATGGAATTGAAGTGGTTCTCTGTTTCTGGCTACTATGAATAATGGTGCTATGAATATTCTCGTACCTGCCCTCTTCTGTCACATAGTCCTTTTTTTTTTTTCTTTTTCCTTCCTCCCCCCCTTTTCTTTACAGCCTTTAAAAATGCAAAAACCATCTTGCAGACTGTGCAAAACTGACCTCAGGCTTGGTTTAGCCCATGTGCCATAGTTTACCAGCCTCAGCTTTACTGGACATGGATATCCAGGCTTTCTATATCCTCTTGAGTCAACTTGATAGGTGTCATTTTTCTAGAAATGTGTTCATTTTTAAAGGTTTTCAATATATTTGAATAAAATTGTTCATAACATCCTCTTATTTGAATTCATGAAGCACTGAAGTTATGTCCCCCTTTCCATCTCTAATATTATTTATTTGCCTTTTTCCCATTTTTTTTTCCTGATCATGGTGCCATAAATCTATCAACTTTATTGATCTAACAAAGATCCAATTTTTGTCTTTGTTGGTCCTTTCTAAGTAATGTTTGTTTAGTACTCACTAATTTCTACTATTATTTTCATTATGCATTTTCTTCTTTCTTGGGGTTTACTTAGCTCTCTCTTTTCATCTTTTTAATGTTTATTTATTGGGAGAGAGAGAGAGAGAGAGAGAGAGAGTGCACTTTTTTAATGTTTATTTATTGAGGGAGAGAGAGAGAGTGTGCACATGTGCACAAGTCGGGGAGGGGCAGAGAGAGAGAGGAAGAGAGAGAATCCCAAGCAAGCTTCATGCTGTTGGCACAGAACCAGACATGGAGTTTGATCTCATGAACAAAGAGATCATGACCAGAGCTGATATCAAGAGTTGGACGCTTAACTCTGACTGAGTCATCCAGGTGCCCCCGGTCTCTCTTTTCTAACTTCGTCTTGATATAAATGCATAACTCAATCACTTCCAGTCTTTCTAATAAAAGTCCTTTAGGCTATATATTTTCCTCTAATAGTGTTTTAGCTACTTCCCATAAGTTTTTACAGACCATGATTTTGTTATCATTCAGTTTTACTATCATTCAGTTTTACAAATATTCTAATTTTCTTTATGATTTCTTCTTTGCCATATGAGTATTTCAAAATAAGTTTCTTGGTGTGCCTGAGTAGCTCAGTAGGTTAAGCGTCTGACTTCAGCTGAGGTCATGATCTGATAGGTTGTGAGTTGGAGCTCCACATCAGCTGTCTAAGCTGACAGCTCAGAACCTGGAGCCTGCTTCGGGTTCTGTGTCTCCCTTTCTCTGCCCATCTCCTGCTCTCTCTCAAAAGTAAATATACATACATACATACAAACAAACATAAAATAGAAATGTTTCTTCATTTCCTATATACAGGATTTTTTTATTTGTCAGATAATCTTTTTATTAGAATTTCCTGGATTAATTTTATTGTGGTCACAGAATATGGTCTGCAAAATGCCAATCTTAAGCAAGTTTCTGAAACTTATTTTAAGGCCTAGTATGTAGTTAGTTTTTTTAATGTTTCATGTGTGTTTAAAAAACAGTTGATTTAGTTGTGAGACACTGATCATTTTATTATAAATCTGTTATTCAACTCTCTATATCTTACTTTTACTGAGTAAAGTAAAAGTACTGAGATAGGTATATTAAAATCTCTGAAGATAGTTGACCTTTTTAATTTATTTTTATGCTTTTTGACTTAAAATCTATTTTGTATGATAAAAATAATAAAGCTACCTCAGGTTTCTTTTGATTAGGTTTTGCCCAAAATATGTTTCTCTTTTTTTACTTTTGAGCTTTTTTTATTATTTTCCTTTCATTGTGTCCCTTGTAAGCAGCCTATATCTCAACTGTACTTCATTTTGTGTATAATCTAGCCTAATAATCTTTTATTTTTTTAACAGGAGCATTTATCTACTGATATACTTGAATTTCTTTCTACCCTCAAATTTTAAAATTTATCCTGTCTTTTCAGTTTTCTTTTCTCTTCTTTTGGGTCTTATTTTAGATTGCAGAATGTTTTATCATACTACTAATTTGAAAGTTACATACACATTTCTTCTTTTGGTGATTACTCTAGAAATTTTAATGTGCATAGTTAAGTTAGCAATGTTTAAAGTTAATCAATCTTTGCTTTCCATTTGAGAAATACAAGGTTCTTAGAGTACTTCAATACCATATAATCCCCTCCTAATTTATATGCTAGTATCAAACATTTTATATCTTTTTTGTGTTTACTCAACAGGGTAGGTTTTTTTTAGTACAATCAAATGTGGCTTTAGAGGCTTAGATTTAGTCTCATATTTACCACCTTGCCTTTGTTTTTTTGTTTTTTTTTTTTTTTCTTGCAGCTCAAATCTTCCTTGTTTGTTTTCTGCCTGGAGTAAAACTTTTCAGATTTCCTTTAGGTAGTAAACTTTTTAAGTCTGTGTTGTCTAAAATGTCCTTATTGCACCTCTACAGAGAGGGTACAGCCTGCATTCTTCCTGCATAATAGGTGATGTGTTCTATATAACCGCACACCGTAGACAGCTCCTAGGCCCTGCTTCCTGGTCCAGGAGCCACTGTCCAACACTACCACCGCGAAATGCAGATTAAAGTCCACAGTCACCAAAGTAAAGATATCCCAGCTTCAATGCTTTGCTTACTTTCCTGGGTTCCTGATATTTTCCTTACTTTCTAGTTTACGGATCTTTTGTAAAGATTTTAAAAAGTATAGATAATCCAGTATTTTTTGAAATGTCAGTCAAGTTATTGAGTGCTAAGTTTTCATTTACTCATATACTTAACCATGACTTGAAGAGCATTTTTCCATGTTATTTCACAGCCTTTGTAAATATTGTTTTTAAAGAATTCAGGTTACACATAACAAATGCATTATAGTTTACATATCATTCTACTGATGGACATTGGTTTCTATTTTCTACTACCATACATAATACAAAAAGGGAAATCTGTCATAGAGCAGAAGCAACAAACAGGATAAAAAGATATGAACATTTTAGGGGCGCCTGGGTGGCTTAGTCGGTTAAGCGTCCGACTTTCGCTTAGGTCATGATCTCGCGGTTCGTGGGTTCGAGCCCCGCGTCGGGCTCTGTGCTGACTGCCAGCTCAGAGCCTGGAGCCTGTTTCAGTCTGTGACTCCCTCTCTCTCTGACCCTCCCCTGCTCACGCTGTCTCTCTCTATCTCCTAGAAATAAATAAAAACATTAAAAATTTAAAAAAAATATATGAACATTTTAAAGACTTTTGATACATATCACGTGATACATTGGCTTTTCTTTGATTATTCAAAAAGGTGACCATTTTTCCATATGTCTCATTTCTTTTTTTCTTTATGGATTTATCTATTAATATCTTTTTTTAAGTTATCAGTGAGAACTGATATTTTAATAATAATTTTAATATTATTTTTTTCTTGTAAACAGATTGGGTAAGAGCAAGCTGAATTAAAATGATTTGTGTGAAACTGTCTATTAAAGTTCAATTTCGGGACGCCTGGGTGGCTCAGTCGGTTAAGTGTCCGACTTCAGCTCAGGTCATGATCTCACGATTCATGGGTTCAAGCCATGCGGCAGAATCTGTGCTGACAGCTAGCTCAGAACCTGGAGCCTGCTTCAGATTCTGTGTCTCCCTCTCCCTCTGACCCTCCCCTTCTCACGCTGTCTCTCTCTCTCTCTCTCTCAGAAATAAATAAAACATTTTTAAAAAGTTCAATTTCTATATCCATCCTACCTCTTTACTCCTAAGCACAGTGCAGTGTGGGTGACAGCATTGTCCTGAAGTATTTGTCACAGCTCTGTGAATGGATGGGTGACATTATCACTTTGTTTCTCCTGGTTGGCTAAAACTAAAGGCTATGCATACAGCAATTATAGAAAACAAAGGAATTGAATGTGCAAACATCTATATTTTTAGACATCCTATTATTATCCTGTGTCAGTTCTTCTGTTCATAACTATATTAATCAAGAAAATCATCATATTGGAAGAATCCTGGAATATATTGTATGAATTGGTATGTATCTACGTAAATAAAACAATTAGAATTAATCAGTAGCTGTCCTAAATCTGTGCATTTCTAACTTTACAACCAGCCTCTCAAAGTTGCAGTCACCTTTGATTATCATCGGAAGGTGCCTGGCTCACTTTGGGAGCCAAGCTAAAGATCACTCCTCTCCAGACAACAGAACTTGGCCTCTTCTCAAAAGCTTGGGCCAGAAGAGATCATTGCAGGCAAAGAGGACACATCTGGGAGTCAAATGCCTTACTTTGCCACCAGTTAGAGTGAAAAGAACTTTAAAGAAGAGTCAGTAGGGGCACATGGGTGGTTCAGTTGGTTAAGTGTTGGAGTTTGGCTCAGGTCATGAACTAGCTTTCGTGAATTCAGCCCTGCATCAGGCTGTGTGCTGACAGCTCAGAGCCTGGAGCCTGTTTTGGATTCTGTGTCTCCCTCTCTCTCTGCCCCTCTCCTGCTTGCACTCTGTCTCTATCTCCCTCAAAAATAAATAAAGTTTTTTTTTAATTTTTTAAAATAAAGAAGAGCTAATATCTGAACACAAAGGAAGAAAATGAGGTGAAATGACCAAATATAGTCACACAACTGGAAAAAAAGCCAGTTTTTCTGAGTGGTAGTCCAGGGCACTGTTCCACGCACTCTGCTACCTTCATAAACTTTAGATAATAAGTATATTCTCTTTGAGCTATGAGATCTATGATAATGCACACATTTATAAAATGAAATCTGTCCTCTTACCTGAGATAAAGTAAGAATCATAAGTTCACAAATCAACTACATTAAAGAGAAGTTAAAGAATGACTTCAACCCACTCAGTCTCAAATTACTTTTATTAAAAACCTAGTAACTTTCAGAAGGTATATTTGAAGGTAGCATAACTCCTAGTGGATCCACAAATTGTATTAAAACGATAAAATTTTTACATATTTGTGAACTGAGAAATGAGCATATGTAAAAGGAAAAAGAGGTCGGTTCTTTTAAAGACATTATGCTAATTTAAAATAGCGCCAGCCTAGGCCAAGTTGAATAGTTTGTTTCAAAACTGGTCCATGAGATAGCACCTTTAAAGATCACAATAATTTAATTTTTAAATAAATACTTCACAGGCTTCACTGTCATGATTTTAAGGTTTTTAAAATGGCTCTGTATTAAAAATGTAAAGGTATATTCAGTAAAATTATAATATGTGATAAGAAAACTTTACTACGATTGATGTTAAATGGTTTAAAACAACAATTTATCATTATCTCTCAGAGTTCCAGGGGTTACCTGGGCCAACTGACTGATTCTTACTTGAAGCATCTTCTGTAATTGCACTCAGTTGGTAACTGGGTCCAGAGGTAACTGAAGGTTCAGCCCAGTTAGACAGCCAGGATGGGTGGATGCCAACCAGTAACTCAGCGGGAGCTGTCAGTGGGAAAGCCATCGTGTGGTCTTCCCTGTGCCTTCAGCCTTTCACAGAATGGCAGCTAATTTCCAAGAAGGTGTCCTAAGAGCAAGCATTGCAAAGACAAAAAATGGAAGCTGCAGATTAATCAAGCATTCTACCCAGAACTGGTGCATCATCTTACTTCCACTTTAACCTGTTGGTCAAGCAGTTACAGGGCCAGTTCAGACTCTAGGGGACAGAGAAATCAACTCCACCTCTTGATGTAGCAATAGAGAAGAGCATGTGAATTAGGAAATATTATTTAAGGCATCTTTGGAAAACACCATCTGTCACAACTCGATACTAAGTCTTGTAAAACAAAGAACATTTGTATCATTTAGTAATAATAACTAGCACTTACTAAATATCGTCAGTTTGTGTTCTAAGTATGGATTAGTATAGACTTAGTATGGAGTATATTTCATTTAATTCTCAAAAATAAGCTTAGGAGGAAATTCAACATTGTCTAAAATCATGTCTATAGTTTATGTATATTGTTAGGACAAGAGGAATATATTACTAAGATAAATATTTAAAATTTTATGTTATTAGATAGGGCACCTGGGTGGCTCAGTTGGTTAAGCATCCAACTTCAGCTCCGGTCATGATCTCATGGTTTGTGAGTTCGAGCCCCACATCAGGCTCTGTGCTGACAGCTCAGAGCCTGGAGCCTGCTTCTGATTTTGTGTCTCTCCCTCTCTCTCTGCCGCTCCCTAGTTTGTGCTCTTTCTCTTTCCCAAAAAAATAAACATTTATATAAAATTTTAATTTATGTTATTGGGTACTGAATTAAATTATGGTATTCATAATTAAAATGTTTTTAGGTAATAATTCATGCAGACTTACCTAAAAAAACAATAGTTACCATAATAGAAAAATTATCAAATTGTTCTGTTGATTTTGTAATTTATCACTATTATAGAAGAAATATTCATTGTAAGCAGTGAAATGATGAAAAAAATTATACTTTTTCGTTCCCATCAACAGCAATGTATGACAGTTGATATGAATCTTTCCTCACTCTTCTTCATGATCACATATGCACTAATTTATTATACATAAGGGTCTGTTGTTTGTTTCTATAGAAAATAGGATTCTATTATATCACCCTCAGATTTTCTTTTTTTGCAACATTACAGCATGGATATTCTTCCAGGTCTATAATTATAGCCCTAATTAAATCTTTTTAAGAGTTGTATGATGTTATATAGAGTAAATGTATCATATTCATTCAAGTGATCTATTAGATTTTTTCAAACCAAAATTGAAAGTGAAATCATCCTCTTCAAATAGGAGAGGCACATGCCACAAAATGGTCATGATAGATATAAAGTCAAACAATAGGACATGCTTTAACATTTCAGTGTAAAAATATTAAAAATATAATTTGCCTACTATTTAACATTCAGGTAGAAGAACTTACTTTACCCAGAAAGAACGAAAGTACATTTATCAGAGCTTTATTAAAATATATATATTTTAGTGGCACCTGGGTGGCTCAGTCTATTGAGCGTTGGACTCAATTTCAGCTCAGGTCAGGATCTCACCGTTTGTGAATTCGAGCCCCGTGTCAGGCTTTGGACTCTGAGATGACAGTGCAGAACCTCCCCGGGATTCTCTGTCTCCCTCTTTCTCTGCCTCTCACTCAAAAATAAATAAACATTAAAAATTTTAATCACAAAATAAAACATTTTAATCCCTAGATTGAAGCACAATTGACATACAATAAACCGAAATAATTAACATAAACAATTTGATAAGTTTTAACACATGTAAGCACTCAGAACATCATCACAATAAAGGTAAGGAACATAACCATTTCACCCAAAAGTTTCTTCATCTCTTTTGTAATTCCTTTATCTTGCCAGATTTATCCCTTAGTAATTCATATTTTTATTCTATTACCATGGTATTATTTAATGTCAATTTCTGATTGTTCTTTCCTAATGTATAGAAATACATTGATTTTTACATCAGTCTCATAGTCTGCAATTTTGCTAAGCTCACTTATTACTCTCAGTATCTTTTTTGTAGATTTCGTAGGATTTTTTTTTACATGATGATCATATTATCTGTGAATAAAGACATTTATTCTTCCTTTCCAATATGGATAACTTTTGTTTTTCTTGCCTTATTGTCTGGTTAGAACCTCTAATAGGATGTTGAATAGAAATTAGTGGTAAAAGCAAAAATTCTTGAGTTGTTGGGAGAATGCAAGCAGTCTTTCACCATTATGTATGATGTTTGCTAAGTATTTCATGAATGCCCTTTATCCCTTCTCTCCTTTCCCAGTTTGCTGAGATTTCTTTTTTTTTAACCAGGAATGGATGTTGAGTTTTGTGAAATACTTTTCTGCACTAGTTAGGATGATCATATAGTTTTTTTCTTTTTCATCTGTGTTATGAATTGCATGTTTGTGTCCCCTCAAAACTTGTATGTTGAAGCCCTTCCCCCCACCACAATGTGACTGTAGTTGAGTTAGAGCCTGTAAGGTGGTCATAAAGGCTAAATGAGGTCATAAGAGTGGGGCCCTAATTTGATAGGACTAGTGCCCTTATAAGAGGAAGAGATACCAGACCTCTCTATTTTTGCCATGTAAGGAAACAAAGAGAAAGCACTATCTCCAAGCCAGGAAGAGTCCTTATCAGAAACCAAATTGACTAGCACCTTGATCTTGAACTTCCTAGCCTCTTGAACTATGAGAAATAAATTTCTATTGTGTAAGCCACACAGTCTATGGTATTTTGTTATAGCAATATAAGCCAACTAAAGTCTATTAATACGTTGAATTGCATTCATTAATTCCAAATGTTAAGAAATGAATACCACGTGGCTATAATGTACTATCATGTTTATATATTGTATGATCAAATTGGCTAATATTTTCATCTATGTTCATGATAGATATTAATCTATAGTTTTCTTGTCCTGTAATATCTTTGCTCTTGGTTTCAGAATAATATTAGCCTCATAGAATGATTTAGGAACTATTCCTTCCCCTCCAGTTTTCTAAAAAAATTTGTGTAGTATTTGTATTATTCCTTCTTCAAATGTATAATTCATCAGTAAAGATATCTGGGCCAGTAATTTTCCTTAAGGGCAATTTTAAACTACAGATTCATTTTGAAAGCCAATTTAGGAATATTGAGGTTATGTATTTTTTCTTGAGTGAACTTTGGTAGTTTGTGTCTTTTGGGTAATTTAAACATTTCATCTAAATGGCCAACTGCATTGTTATAAAGTTCTATATTTAGAATCTTTGGTGATACCAATTCTCACACTCCTGGAGTTCATATATTCTATCATTACCTTAATCAGTCTACCGGGAAGTTTATCAATTTTTTTAGCTAAAAAATTAGCTTTGATACCATTGATTTTCTCTTTCGATTCTCTGTTTTCTAATTCATTGATTTCCACTCTAATCTTTATTATTTTCTTTCTACTAGCTTGTGTTTCATTTACTGTTAGTTGACATCATTGATTTGAGATCTTTCTTTTGTCTAATATAAATGTTTTATACTAGAAATTTCCCTCCAATTACTAGATAAGATACATTCCACGATTTTTTTTCACAAATAGTTTATTGTCAAGTTGGTTTCCATATAATACCCAGTGCTCATCCCCACAAGTGCCCTCCTCCATGCCCATCTCTCCCCTCCACCCCCACACCCATCAGTCCCATTCCACAATTTTTTACTTGATATTTTAATTTTCATTCCATTCAAAATACTTTCTATTTTCTTTTTTGATTTCTTCTTTGATCCATAGTTTATGTAGAAGAGTATTATTTTCTTTCCAAATATTTAGGGATTGTCACAGTATCTTTCTGTTTTTGCTTCTTACTTAATTCTGCTATAGTCAGAAAACATACTTTGTATGATTTTAATTCTTTTAAATTTAGTGAACTCAGTTGTTTCATCCCACAGAATATGACCAATCTTAGTACATATTCTTATTACACTTGAAAAGAATGTATGTGCTGTTGTCTGTTGGAAAGTTATACACATACACATGTCAGTTAAGCAAGTTGATAGTGCTGTTCTGGTCTTCTATGTATTTTCTAATTCTCTATTTCTATTAGCTAATGAAAAAGGAGTTAAAATATCTTTGAATATAATTGTGAATTTGTCTATTTCACATTGTGGTACTGTCAGTTTTTGTTTTATATATTTTGAAGTTTTCTAACTAGATACATAAACATTGAGGATTGTTATGTCCTCTTGATGAATTAACACTTCTTTATTCTTCATAATATTTCTGACTCTGAAATCTACTTGAAATAATATAGTCAGTCTAACTTTCATTTGATTAGTCTTAGCATGATTTATCTTTTTCATCCTTTTTTGTTGAACCTATTTGTGTCTTTATATTTAAGGTGGGGGGGTTTTATAAGCCATGTGCAACTGGGTCTTGCCTTTTTACCTGATAATCTCTGCCTTTACATTGGAATACCTAGACCATTTAAGTTTAATGATTATTGATGTGTTGGTTTTAAATCTGCCATATTTTTACTTGTTTTCTATTCTTCACATTTGCTATTTTCCCTTTCTTTTCTGAATTAATTAGGTTTTTTTGTGGTTCCATTTTATCTCATTTGTTGCTTACTATCCATAACTTTTGTTTTGTTATTTTAGTGGTTGTTTCTGGCTTATGGTATACATTTTTAAATAATCAGTTTACCTTCAATTACCATTTTACCACTTCATATATAATAATCTTATAATAGCATACTTTAATTTTTCCTATCCTTGTTTTTGTACTACTGTTGATGCATATTTTTATTACATATGTGTGTTATAAACTCCAAAAAATGTTATTTTTCTTTAAACAGTATTTTCAAAGTCATAAATGTAAAGAAAATGAAGGTTTTTATATGTGGACAGATAGTTATCATTTCCAATGCTCTTTGTTTCTTTACACAGATCCAAGTTTCTACCTGTTGCAATTTTTCTCCTCCCAGAAGGACTTCTTTTACAAGTGTAAATCTTATCACATCACTCTTTCCGCAAAAACTCTTCAGTAGATTCCAATCACACTTAATATAAAGCCCAAATTTCTAACCTGTGACCTGCTGGATTCTACATCATCTAGTCCCAGACTACCCTTCAGATTTATTTTTTTCTCTCACTCATACCTCAGCTCTTCTTCAATCACACTGGTCCCCTGCCAAGTACATCTTTCTCAAGGCTTTGATAATTGCTCTACACTTTACCTGGGCAGCTCTTTCTGCAGTTTGTCACTTGTCCTGCTCTCTCATTGCATGGAAATCTCTCCTCCAATATCACTTCATCAGAAAGGACTCACACACACACACACACATACACACACACACACACACACACACACACACCACACACACACACACACACATACACACACACATTTCATTTCTTAAGCTTCATAGTGCTTTATTTCTTTTCAGAAAACATACTGATACTTGAAATCATATTATATTTTTGTTGATTATCTCTTCATCTCCATCATTAGAATTAGGCTTCATGAAGATAAGAACTTTGTTCACCCACGTGTCTCTCCTGCCTTGAATGGTGGTGGCTGACACATAGAACTGGCTTAAGAAAAAATTGCCCTTCAGCAACTGCCTGAATTAATTCTGATAACCTATTATCTTATATCAAACAAATTCTGAAAAAGAGAATTTAGAGTAGACTAGATTCTGGAAAGAATTCAAGAATGATACACAAGTTTGGCAGTCTTGAAAGTGCAGTTCCTTTTCTATTAATCTAAATAAGCTACCTTTAATTTCAAAGCTATAATTAAGGTTCCACCTCAGGGCAATAGAGGGTAAAGAACAAAGTTTAAGAGAGCCTTTTTTCTTCTTAATTGCCCCTCATTCTCCCCAACCCCTCCCCGTTTATTGAGTACACAAAGGCATTAGGAAGGAGGGGAGGGAGAGGAGGATGAAGTGCCAAACTTCCTTGGAAGAAGGAAGGAGCTGCCAATCCACTCCTACTCCCACTGTCATAACCCAACAGCTTCAAACATTTGAGTCCAAGAATTTTGGAAGTGGTTAAAGTTTGTGAAGCTACTCCATCTTTGGGAGGCTTGTTCAAGTATTTCATCCACTAAACTATGAATTAAGTGATGACCCAGCCAAAGGATCCAGCACCAACATCCTCTATATGAGACATCTACACCCATCTTTTCTGTGCTCTGAGCCCCCTGCTAAGACAAAGTGATCCTATGTAGAGTTATATTATTAGTCCCTAATATTTATGTTTAATATTTTTGGCATACACCATTCTCTGTCATCATTTACTATGACTTATAGAAATGACTTTATGCTGTGTAAATTCTATCTAATGCAAATATCTTCCTATTTTATGTTTTTGGTTTTTGGGTTTTTTTTTTTTTTTTTTTTTACCAACAAAGATATCCATACTTCTAACCAGAGGAAAGACCATTATACACCTCAATGGTAGTAAATTTGGGGTAGGGCTCCATAAGCAAGAATTATCTCCCAAATTCCTTTTACAACACCATGTTTGCATAATTTATGTATTTCAGAAGTGTTATGCAAAATAACTGCAAGAAATAAAGTTAGCAGTGTTGCATTGGAATCTGGTATTTTCCAATCTTCCAGGAATATTCGTGACTACAATAGGAGTTACATATTTTGACTACCCTAGCCTTTATTAATATGGAAAGTGTCTAAAACTATTCCTAAACAATCGCAGTTTATTCATGAGATTATCTCGAAGATTAAAAAATAATGTATCTAATGAATTTAACATACAATAAACATTAATAAATATTAGGTATTGTTGATTAATAAGCAATGGTATTCCATGTGCATAGATTTATCTTATGCAGAATATTGTAAAATGATTCTCAAGACACTTGTTCCAGTTTTTGCAAACCTAAATTACAAGGAATGGCTAGTCAAAACAATATATAATATACAAAGAAGGACAATAGGATAAAGTAGCTCTTTTAAGTACAATAATAATTATTATATTATATTTATTACATTTATTATATTATATATTATATTATATTATAGCAGTATTATACCAGCACGATAGCAGTATTATTTTATAGTGAGGGAATAATAGAAACATCTTTCATTCACCCAACAAGAACATACTGATCATTTATTATAGACCAGGTACTAGAATATAGACAAAGTTTGGTTAAGAAGCATTTTGTTCACATTGATCAATGGGGATGAGCAGTTCTGCTGATCCTTGATGAAGCAAAAAGTGAGAATTTGAAGGGACATTGCCTGGACTCACTTTAGGTAACTGGGGCCCATCTGTTTTTCCTATTTAACTCACGTGGGGAAGAGTCCTTCTTTACCCTTCCATTTCCTCCTCTTCCCCAAGGTTCCTGAACACACTCTCATCCTGAGACAGCACACAACGCTCCTCAAACAGGCTGGTGTCAAGGTAAAACAGTCTCTGAGCCACCATCAGATCATGCCACTTACGCACTTCTCCCCCACCTAATTCTTTCCAGCCTTGCTTATGCCTCTCTATAAAATAAAACCAATGCTTTTTGCCTCCCTCTTGAGATGCTTGCCTTCCCCATTTCACAATAATCCTTTCAAATAAAGTCCTTACTAATCCAGATTTGCTTTTTATTTGACACTACACACTGGACACCAATACAGTATCTCTCAATAAGAGAAATAATCAGGTTTTACTCCAGCATTTGAAGAGCTTGATGTTTTCTCAGTTGTTCAACAGATCAAATATTTTGTTGGTAATGGGCTATAAAAGATATATGCCTTTAGACAGTACAGTCACCAAGCAAGATGTTGGCATAATAAGAGCTCTGGGTGAAACTGAGTTCGAAGTAACAATATAAGCCTGTCTTCCCTCCCCTGCTTCTGCCAAAATAGGTGCTCACGAAGTGGACGCCTGGTAGAACCCCCCCCCCCAAGATTTTTTCTTCTTGTTCTTTTTTTTCCTTACTCTTTTTTCTCTTCCTTTGGCCTGGATACATATAGTTGAATCCAGATAAGTGAAATGAAAGTGGATATGTCTTTTCTATACTCTAAAACACTATATACAGTAGAAAGAGAGACAAAAGAAAGAAAATGTAATGAAATCTATCAGGACCCCTTAGAGGATGTGTTTCTCTGAAATGCTGAAGATTTGCTCACCCAAATCTCTTTCTAGAAATATTTTTGAAACACATTGCATATCTTATAGCTTTCTTCAACAAAGTACTCTGAATATAACTTTAATTTTTCTGAAATGAGGCTCAATCATCATTATTTTAAAATGAAATTCCACTCTAGCTTAAAGCCATGATAACTGTGTGAGCTGCTGTGGTACACAGGACTGTGTGTTGCTGAGCTTCCTGAGTTTTTTCTCCTTCTCCTTCTCCTTCTCCTCCTCCTCTTCCATCTCCCCTATGGGCTCCTTCCCCTCCCCATCTTCTACTCTTCCTCCTCCTCCTCCCCCTCTCTTCCTCTTTCTTCTTTTATGGCTATTGTCCCCTTTCTATTGTGAAAGGCCCAGGAATTTTTTCACCTCTTGTCATTTTATTTGCCTGTGACAGAAACTCTTCCTCTTTCAAATGCTGCTTTTTATGCTTTAGATTTGGAGAGAGATGAAGAAACAAAAGAAAGTTTCATATTACTAGGACTTGTTCCAGAGTGTTCCAACTCTCAAGGAGGGCTCTCGGAGCTTTTCTAGGTAAGAGACTATTGATCTATGAGTAAGTTGTATAAAGGTTGGCGTTTTGATCTTGTTCCCACCTTGGTTATGCAGATATCTCTTTATTTCCTGATTTTCAGCCATGTTCCAAATGTCAAAAAAACATATAGAAAAGAACATCTTAGAAAAGCATGTTGATCATAGGGTGAAAGCTGGTTTTGTGTTTGTTTGGTTTTTTTTTTGGACAATTTGAAGAATTTGATTGGAAAGACCATCCCCTCTTAGGTAATACAGTTTCCAAATCCACATTTCTAATAGTTAGAAAGATCTGGAAATGTGACTTAACGGAAAAAAGCACTGTACTTGGGGCAAAGAACTAGTACTTACACTAGCTGTATAACCTTAACTGAGTGATTTATCTACACTAACTTCTAGTTTCTCAACTATAAAATGGAAGTAGGAAAATCGTTTTCTGTGACTCCAGCCTAGCATATATTGGAGACAGTTTCCCTAAGTTTCCTGGTGATACAAGGACCTAGAACAGTGCTTCTAAAATATTGATACAAATTTCATTAACATGCATTGTGAAATGCAGATTCAGATTTGGAGGGCTGGGGATCAAATGGAAATTTTCTTAACAAGCTTCCAGATGATGCAAATTCAGCCCACCTGGGTGCAGTTTGCTTCTTTACCTGGTAGTTTGTTAGAACTGCAAAATCCCCAGCCTCGCCCAGACCTGTAGAATCCTATCCTACATTTATCAAGATGACCTGGGATTTGCATGCACCTCAAAGTTTGAGATGGCCTTTCATAGCTTACAGTAGTGATGCTCAAAGTTAGAAATGCAAATTATCAAACCTCGTTCACCCAGACTGCTGAGGTTTGAGAGGGAAATGAGGAATAGGTTACTGGAAACTGAAAGGTGATCCTTATAAAGTGGCAAAGAATTTAGCTGAATTTTGTACTAGTGTTTTGTGAGCAGTAAAACTGGACATCAGTGGAGGACATTTCTGAGCAAAGTATTGAAGGCACAGCTTGGGTCCTCCTTATTGCTTTCGTAAAGTTCAAGAGGAGAGAGATGAATTGAAGAAGGAGTTGTTAGGTATAACAGAACCAGAACTTGGAGATTTGGAATACTGTAAGCCTACTTATATTGAAGAGAAAGAAAGAAGGAAGGAAGGAAGGAAGGAAGGAAGGAAGGAAGGAAGGAAGGAAGGAAGGAAAGGAAGGAAGGAAGGAAGGGAGGAAGGGAGGAAGGGAGGAAGGGAGGAAGGGAGGAGAAGAGAAGAAGAGAAGAGAAGAGAAGAGAAGAGAAAAGGAAAGAAAAATGTTTGTCCTGAAGAGAATGCTAAGGGTATAGGTGAGCAACCACTCGATAAAGAGATCATAGATATGGCTTGTGGATTTCATCAGTCATCTCAGCAGAAACCAGGAATGGAGATGGGATTGTACCAGCAGAGATACTGCCAGTTTGGACCACAGGGGCCAGAGAAAGTGGAACAGATGAAGGAAGGCTGTCATAGAGCTATAGGATGGAACCATAGAGCTATTTGACTGCAAATGCTTTATCCTTGAAGAAAAGGGAAAAATGGTCCTAAAGGTGATTCAGAGATCATCAGGGTCACTCAGTTTCAATGAGTCAGATCGCCTCTGCCTAACATGGGGATGTGACCCCTGATTAGGGTTCAGAAGGCAGGGAATCAAACCAGAAAGGATTCCCCCTTGAGCTTTAAGATCTAATGGAATTTGCTCTATGAGGGTTTGGAATTACTTGGGATTGATCATCCCTCCCTTATTTTTCTCCTTTTGGAATGAGAATATCTATCTTCTGCTTGTCCTGATGATACTTTGGACGGACATAACTTCTCTGGTTTCACAGGTTCACAGTGGGAAAGGAATTCTGCCTCGGGATGAGTCATACCTCGTGTCTCACCCATATATGATTTAGATGATATTTACGTGAGACTTCAGACTTGAGACTTTGGAAATGATGCTGGAATGAGTTAAGATTTTGGGGGCTGTTGGGATGGAACAAATACGTGTTGCAAGCAATAAGGACATGAATTTTGGGGTGCAGCGAGAGAATGCTGTGGACTGAAATGTGTCCCCCAAATTAATTTTTTGAAGTCAGTCAATGTGACTGTATTTGGAGATAGGGTTTTTTAGAGGTACTTAAGATTAAATGAGGTCTTAATAATGGGGCCCTAATCTGATAGGACTTGTGGTCAAAAGAAGCGATCCCCATGTATATGCACCAAGAAAAAAACCACATAAGGACATGATGAAAATTCAGCTGTCTGAAAACTAGGAAGGGGGCCCTCACCAGGAACTGAATCAGTCAACACCTTGATCTTGGACTTTCTAGTTTCCAGAATTGTGAGAGATCAATATCTGTCTCTGTTTAAGCTACCCAGTTTGTGGAATTTTGTCTTAGCAGCCTGAGCAGACTAAGATAGCAATTACAAAGAAAGGAAATGTGACAAGATGTGAAGTATGAGTAGGAGTTAACTATGGGAAGGCAATAAGAGAAGAAGAGAGTTCCAGAGAAAGGGAACAGCATGTGCAGAGACCTAATGGTAAGAAGCAGCAAGGCATATTCCCAGGGGACTAAAAGAAAGGATTTAGCTAGGTAGTGGGGTATTATATAACATGATCAGATTTTACATTTAAAAAAGAATGGGTTGGAAGAGGGGGAAAGTCAGGTAGACCAAAAATGTTGTTATAGTCCTGGTGAGATATAATGGTGGCTTAGGCGAGGGTGCTGATGTTGATGGTGATAAAGTTGGAGAGAAGTGGATGGACTCAAGGGATATTTAGGGAGGAAAAAATCAATACAATTTAGTGGTAGATTAGATGTGGGATAGAGAGAGAGGGATTGCCAAGGACCTATCCTGGATTTAAGGCTTGTTTAACTGGATAAATAATGTCGTTGTTCACTGAGCATTTAAGTACTGTGTCCATTAAGATACAACTAACATGCAAGTTATATGATTGAATTCTGGCTGTCTAAGTGCAAGGAAATGGAGAAGAAATGCATCATGAACTCACCAAATCTAAGGACGCTGGAGCACAGGACCTGGAAACCAGGCAGGAATCCAAGCAAGTCCAGAAGTCCAAGAATCAGCAGTAATAAGAAATGTCTTTTGACAGGAATTGTCTGGACAGGATACTCCAGACACTGTAAGAATCAGGACACTATACACAAACATGAATCCTCATGTTATCTTCATTTATGTGCTCCATTTTCAAATTTATAATCCAAGGTAGCAGTATCTAATTCACTAGGTCATATGCCTAAGCTTTGTCTTCCAAGAGCAGCTAAGAGAGGAGCTGATATCTTCAATGTCGTTAGTGGGAGGTGGGGCACTTACCCTTTCCGAGACTATATTCATCAGAGACTGTCCCAAATAACAATGTGGTAAAACCCTAGAGAGTCAGAAATAAAATTTTAAAATGTACACAATGGTCCACAGCTTTGGAAGCCCAATATTCACTCATATCCTTCTTCCCAAAATTATACTTCCCAAATGACTATTCCTCCTAACATAATGTATATGTTACTTATATCACAAAAACTCATTTCTTTTCCAAATGAAGATACTACCAAATCTTTCATTACTCTACCCAGTTACAAGCCTTTGAACTCCAGGAAATGTCCCTCCCTCTTTTAGTTTCCTTGTGATATATATTCTTTACCCTGAAGGATAAATTTTAGAATTAACCACCACTGATAAGCTATATATATTATACTCTAGTATAGAGTATAGAGGAAAGAACTCTTCACCAGGCCAGTAGTTTTTGGCTGCAGAAAGAAAAAATGTGATCTTATGGGACTATTCTTCTATTTGAACCCAAAGATTTCAAGATCACTTAGTCACTGGCAAAGATCCCTATAGTCACCCCTATTTCATACGCTGCTGCCATTATAGTAACAGGCTCATCATATCTCCAATAGTGAGTGTCCTGTCTGACTTCTACCACCTTATAGACTCTCTGTTCTTACTGATATCAGGAACCCCATTTCTATTTCAGCTTCTCTCACAGCTTCTAAAGAACAATCACTACCCCTCTTTTGTAATATGCCAGAGCTTCAATCACAATGGATGTCTCAGAACTCTAGTAAATGGAAAGGCTTCTAAGACTGCTTGAGAAATGTATTCATTCATTGGATGGGTGAACAGGACCAAGACACCTATGATAAATCAAATCCAGTATTCCAATATTCCAATTTCCCTATTATTTGAGTTATTTCCTCTACATTATTCTAAGACATTTCTGACATCTCAAGTTCATTTGTCAGTCTAGCTTAGTGTGACCCAGCCCAGCTTCTTTCCACCACATGGTGTCAGGAATTAGGAATCTCCAATAAGTGAACTCATATCAATAAGTATGTTCAGCCTAATCTAAAATTGCTTTGGTCATATATGCTAAAATTATATATTCTCCAAATCACTGCTGATATGAATTGGTAAAGTCCTACAATCTTTTGATATCTAAGCCTTCTCTTTCTGTATTTCACTTTTTAAGATTTTTTAATGTTTATTTATTTTTGAGAGAGAGAGCATGAGTGAGGGGAAGGGGCAGAGAGAAAGGGAGAGAGAATTCCAAGTAGGCTCTACAATGTCAGCACAGAGCCCTATGCAGGCCTCGAACTAATGAACCATGAGATTACAGCCTGAGCTGAAACCAAGAGTCAGATGATTAACTAACTGAGCCACCCAGACACTCCCATATTTTACTTTTATAATTGGTGTCCTGGATTTCTTGGTATTCTAACTATGAATACAAGTCTGCAAATACTTCTAGTTCCCTCTAGCAGCATAACCCCCTCTATAAAGGAATAATAGTCCCCTCATATAAGGGAATTGTTTCCATAAATGCTATGTATCTTTCTAATAAATCCTGCCCTTCCTTTTATTGTTGGCTGAAGGAAACCAGTAATGCTTTCTGTTATTTGCATTCAAAAGCATCTTCTAAAATCAAAGAATTTAGAACCAGGAAGTAGGGAGTTACAGAAAATTGTGAAAGCCTCCTTGATGTTATAGGAAGACAATCTAGAAGTTCATAGTATGCAGTAACCAAAAGGTAATTAAATTATCATCTTTGGTCCTCTGTACTCAAGTACTCAATTGGTATAACAACCTGGGGGGACATTGTAACCACCACCAGTGAATGATTCGACCAGCTCAGTGAGTGACTGTGGGAGGAAGTTAGTGTTTTAATAGCATTAGAAATCTTTAAAAAAGAGATCATCAGGGGCACATAGGTGACTCAGTTGGTTAAGCATCCTACTCTTGATCTCAGCTCACGTTTTGATCTCAGGGTCATGAGTTCAACCCCATGTTGGGCTCCAGGCAGGGTGTGGAGACTACTCGAAAAGAAAAGTTAGAGAGATAATTAAATTCAAATACCTAAATGTTTGGCTCACAGTGTGAACTATAACCTGGGAACATCTAGCGACTGTTCTGGAAGTGACTATTCCAGTTCTGACTGAAAGACCCTTTCATCTCTGGCAAAACCTGAGCCCAGATCAGATTTTCATCACCCCTGGCATGGATTTTTTGGGGTTTGTCACAGTTTAATCTCCATTTATCTAGTTCTCACATGAAAATAAGATTGTGAACAAGTGTTACCAAAAGAATTTGGATGAGGGCATAGGGAAAGACCCCCACCCCCTCAATAAGTACCCTTGTCCTCAAAAACAGGGTTGGGAAATCAGCAGGCACTGAGGTCATTCTGGAGGTCCCAGAACCACAGAGCATCCTAAACATCTTCTAGGAGGAATAATCTGGCCAGAACACCAAAACCACTGTAGCAGAATAACATTATTGCCATCTAAGCTTGGAATAAATCCTGAAGACATTTTTGCTGTTCAATCAGTTACTTGAGAGGCAAAGAAGGAATCAGAAAAGACATGATCATGTGCTATGAACTGGCTGCCTTGACATCAGAGAGAATGAGGAACAGGTTCCTCTAGATTCAATAGAAGGTTGACAATTTCGCCTTCTTGGAACTGAGGAGTCACCCCTAAATTGGAAAGGCAATGTTGGGAGGAGGAGAGTCTAAGAAATGAGGCAGATGTCAACCAGGGATATGTTGAGATTGACATGTTTTCAGACATACGACAAACGAAGTAGGTAACTGGATACAACCGATCTAAAACTCTGAGAGTCCTGAACCAGAAGTATTAATTTGAAAATATCCTGCATATGTATGTTAAATGAAGCAATGATCCTGAATGACATTAGTTAGGAAGAGACTGAAGATTAAGATGTGAAATTCCAGAACTGAGCCTTAAGGAAATGCCTACATTTAAAGGTCAAGAAGAGGATGAATAACCAAGAAACACAACAAAAGAATTATCAGAGGTGTTGAAAACCGAGAGATTGTTGTGTTACAGAAATCAGGGGAAGAATGTTTCCAAAAGTAGGGAGTGATAAACATTGTTGAATGCTACTGAGAAGTGAAGTCAAACGAAAATTTAAAATTATCTCAGGAATTTATGATATGGAGGTCATTGGTGACCTTCATTTAGAACTTGTTTTCATGGAGTGACAAGGCTAGAAGCCAGACTGGAGTAGGTTGAGCAATGAGTGGGAGGTGAGGAATTGTAGACAGCTGGTGTCATTAACAACTAGTTGAGGAAATGTGGCTGCAAAGACAGAGAGGGACAGGGTAGTACCTGGTGGCTGGGGAGGGTTTGGGGTTTTGTTTGTTGGTTGGCTGGTTTGGTTTGGTTTGGTTTTTGGTTTTGGATTTTTTGTTTTGTTTTGTTTCTTAGCTTTTTTCTTTTGTTTTTGTGAGGGTTTTTTGTTTTGTTTTTGTTGTTGTTTGGTCTCTTTAGTTGAAGAAACTTTATCAAGTTTAAAATCAAAAGGATGACTATAGAAGGCTAGGTCAAATATACAGAAGAGAAAACAAATAATAAACAGTATAATGTTATAGAGAAAGTTACAGGCTTTAAAGTCCAAAGCACAGGTGGTAGGTTAGTCTCTGGCAGGAGGAGAGAGTCCCTCTGTTGTAATGAGATGAGAGACCCTGTGCAGAAGTGTCTATTTTGTGTTTGAAATAGACAAGATGAGGGGGATCTTAACAGTTGGCTGCTATTTTCTCTGTAAATGAAGACTAGCATCTGCTGAATGCAAAGGTACTAGAGTTGAGTTTTTCAGCCTCAATATTATTGACATTTGGGACCAGACAATTCTGTATTATGTGGGTCTTTCCTGTGCATTATATCATGTTGAGCAGCACTACCTCACCCCTGCTCTTCCAGCTGTGACAATCAAAAGTGTCTTCAGACATTGCCAAATGTCCCCTAAGGACTGGGGTAGGGAGCACAAGGATTGGGAATTGCTGGGCTGGTAGAACTAGAAAAAGATGAGAAGGTCTGAAAGTGTTGTGTAGGGTGGGAAAGTAAATTGACCAAACAGATGAGGGAGGCTCAAAGGGCAGTTGCGAGACCCACTGGAAGTTGGATGTGGATCCTGATGCGGTCAGTCTGCCAGACTGGACGTCCCCCACCAAGGCCTGGCAGCTGAGGCACAGGCACTGAAAAGGCAGGTGTTTGTGTTCCCCAGGGACTGAGGTTTTTGCCAGAGAAATGTTGCAAAAAGAAAGACAAAAGGTTTAGGATATTGGTAGAATATTGAAATTATGAACCACAGAATCTAAGCAGGTTGTGAGGCAGAGGGCAGATGAAAAAGTTCTCTTCTTAAAGAAGAATGTTCTAATATGTTTAGGAGCTAGAAATGAAGTTTTGGCCTAAACATCTTTGAGATGCACACACACACACACACACACACACACACACACACACACACACATTTATTTCAAAAACAGTTTTGCACCATTGCTTCTTCATGTACTAAATAAAGGAAATAAGAATCAATAAAAATAATATGAGTTCTTGGGGTGCCTGGGTGGCTCAGTTAAGCCTCTGACTCTTGGTTTGGGCTCTGGTCATCTCACGGTTTGAGTTCGAGCTCTGAGTGGGGATCTGAGATGACAATGTGGAGCCTGCTTGGGATTCTTCTCTGCCTCCCTCTCTCTGCCCCTCTCCCCTTCAAAATAAATTTAAAAACCTAAATCATCATCATCATCATCATCATCATGTCATGAGATCCATTTACTTTGTGTCCCAATTTCAACACATTGTTTCTCTTTTCTGATTCTCCTGAACTAGATCTGAAAATTGTTGCAATTTTACATTTGCATTTCAAATTTCCAAGTCCCTTATTTTGCTACAGGTAACGTTTAAACAGTGAGGCACTTATAAAATGACTAAGGACTCTGTTTTTACTTAAAGAGTGGTCACCAAAATGGCTTGAAAAGCTGTTGTAGAGCAGTGCCCAGAATTACATCTTTATTTTTTAGAAAGTTTAGTAACACTGAAGGGAGAAATGAACAACAAAACCTATTTTGAGAGGTGGAAAGAACCAATGAGCCACTTTCTTTTAACTGGATCTAGCCTATGAGGGGAAGGCAAAAAAACAAAACAAAACAAAACAAACAAAAAACAGCAACAGCCAAATAACAACAACCTGTTTTGAACTGAACTAAAAACTTCCAAAGAGGAAAGCAAATCATAACCACAACTGAAAAGTAGCTACATCTTTTTAGTCAACCAAACGGGTTTGGATAATTTGAATCTACTAAAAAAAAAAAACAAAAACAAAAACCAGAAGCAGCATGACAGAACAGACCTCAGCTAAGAAAAGTCCTCTTTGATTAGTTCAGATATTTCTCTCTAGATGCCAGATTTCTATAGCTTGAAAAAGAAATTGCACCTGTTTTACATTTATGTGTTTACATTTTTTTAATGTTTATTTATTTTTGAGAGAGAGAGACAGAACGCAAGTGTGGGAGGGGCAGAGAGAGAGGGAGACACGGAATCTGAAACAGGCTCCAGGCTCCTAGCTGTCAGCACAGAGCCTGACACAGGGCTGGAACTAAGAACGGTGAGATCATGACCTGAGCCGCTTAACCAACCCAGCCACCCAGGCACCCCTACATTTACGTGCTTAAAAATGTTTGCCTTTATGTGCATTTTTTTAATGACAAAGATAAAATATATTAAATATGATTGCCTATAAGGAAGGAAGAATGATTTCTTATTTTTCTTAATAGTTTTTTCTTCATGTTTTATTTTCAAATTTTTACAAAAACATGTTCCCGTACCAAAATAAAATAAAAACATTTTAATGATTTGGTATCAAGAGAAAGTAGAGAAATAAGTGGTCAGGAAACTATAGTGATTAGAAAGAGAAAGATCAATGATAAAAACTCTTCCGTTTTTCTTTTGTTTCCATGTTTTTAAATTAGAAAACTTAGAGGTTTAACAAAAGCATTGCACATCTGCCTTCAAGGGCAAGTAGGAAAGGGATATCACTCGCTATAAATAAAGTTTTTAAAGGCAAGACAGAGAAGGGAGGAAAACCAGAAAAAGTTTATTTGAACATAGGAAAGAGAGCAAACAATGCTACTGTATGAGATAGGTATAAACCCACTGTTACTGTAAGAATTTTCAGTTTTCTTCTTTTTGTTGGTCCATATCTTCTATATTTTCTGTGTATGTATTATATTTGTACCAAGAATATAAAATTATAAAAATACAAAAGGCAACAATCAATTTAGGAGAGAAAAATATGTTTAATGGGAGTATGAATACTGTAAGAAAGCAGAAAAGTAGAAAATTTCTTAGGATGTCTTGGTTTTTTATTATTTCTTGAAGGCATTGAGGATAATGGTTTTTATTTTGGTAGGACTAACTGAACTGAAGAGTTATATATGAATTCTGCTATTAATGTGATAATATGTCCTATTAAATATCTATAATTTTCTTTACAAAATAGAATGGTCAGTTCTTCAAAATATTTCAACCTTTTCAGGTTAGGATATTGGAGATGATAGGTAGGTGGATAGATAGAATAGAAAGGTACAAATTACATTTCTTTTGTCTTCCCAGTGATTATTGTATTGGAATTCCGATACCAGGTTCTCCAAGTGCTTAATAATAATACACTAATGTTAATAAATAATATTATATTAATAATTAACCTTATGTAATGAATGCATCTCTTTTATTGAATTTAATTAATGTAATATAATTTTGAATTAATCATAACTAATATTTAAAGAATACAACATAATATTAATATTATTGATTATTAATAGTTGTTATAATACCTTACAGTTGTAGAGCATTCTGTGATATGCATATGATATATAATTTGATCTTCACAACTCTTTCAATTAGGAGTCCCCATGATTTTATAGAAGAAATTGAAGCTAAGTGTTTAAATAACCCACAGAAATCAGAGCTAGTTTTTTTTTTTTTCTTTCCTGAGAGAGAGAGACAGTGTGAGCAGGGGAGGGTCAGAGAGAGAGGGAGACACAGAATCTGAAACAAGCCTCAGGCTCTGTCTGAGCTAGCTGTCAACACAGAGCCCGATGCGGGGCTCGAACCCATGAACTGTGAGATCATGACCTGAGCTGAAGTCAGCTGCCCAACCAACTGAGCCACCCAGGTGCCCCAACCAGAGCTAGTTTTAAAAATAGGTCTTCTGTTTCTTAATCCAAATCCCCTGCCCCTGCATCATTTTGCCTAGTTTAAGCTATCTACCGGGAGCAAGTTAACTTCTCCCAGAAACATTTTGGTCACTACAGTGCTGTGAGGTACATTTAGCTTAATAGTAATTTTCCATATGTCAAAATATGAATAATATTACTTGTCTATGTTTTACTTCATAGGAAAGAGTGTATACAGGTGATTCATAACTTAAAAACATTCCCTTGGTTTGACTACTCAATAAAAGTATGTATTTCTCAAGCTGAGAAATTGTAGCATTTCCTCTGTGGTCTTGAAAAATGTTTCTTGACTTTATATTCTCTACTTAGTACTTTTCAAACTTAAATATTTAATAATACTATTCAGTACCATGTCACTTCATCTTGCTATTTTTATTTTTTGCTTAAGGTAATCCATGGTTATTGGGAAATATTTTTTTTATAAACTTGTTCTGAAAGGAACACACTCTTTTTGTAATAGCTTTATTCAAATATAATTCACATATCCTAAAAATCACCTGTTTGGAGCATAACATTCAATATTTTTTTGAGAGAGAGAGAAAGAGACAGGGAGCATAAGCTGGGGAGGGACAGAAGGAGAGAGAGAGAGAATCCTAAACAGGCTCCGTGGCCAGCATAAAGCTCTCCTTGGGGCCTGATCTCACCACCGAAATCAAGAACTAGACACTTTACCAACTGAACCACCCAGGTACCCAATTCAATATTTTTAACATATTCAGAGTTAAGCAACTGTCATGGCAATTGATTTTAGATCATTTTTATTAACCCCATTCTAATACCCTTTAGTGGTGATTTTCCATTCCCCCAGGACCCCAGTTCAAGGCAATCACCAATTTGCTTTCTGTCCCTATAGATTTATGTTTTCTACACATTTCTATAAGTGCAACCATACCATATGTGGTCTTTTGTAACTGCAATCTTTAACTTGGTATAAAGTTTTCAAGTTTCATCCATGTTGTTGTAGTGTATGTCAGTACTTCAATCCGTTTTATTGCTACATTATATTTCATTGTATAGATACACTGTATTTTATTAATTGATGGACATTTATATTGTTTCTATTTTTGGCTATGATAAATAATGCTGCTGTGTATTATGAATAGTTTGTTATGAACAGTCGTGGACAGATTTTTGTGTACATAGATATTTTCATTTCTATTGGGTATAGACTTTAGTGCTAGAATTGCTGGTTCACTAGATAATTCCATATTTACCCTTTTTAAAAAACTGCCAGACTGTTTTCCAAAGCAGCTGCACCATTTACTTTCCCACCAGCCTGGTATGTGAATTCAAAATACTTTTTTAAGGAGAGGGAATGATGATGCTACATACACTTAATAAAATGCACTTAATGGAACATTATATAGAGCCTATTAGTTAGTTGAAAAGTTTCACAAATTTACCTTTCCTAACTTTTCTCTTTTAGTAATTTATTCTATCCTATGAACCCTCTATGGAATAAAAGAAAGTGTCCCTAAGATTACTTGAGTAAACTGAACTCCTTATAACGACTACTTTTTTTTTTAAGAGAGGGAGAGAGAATATAAGTGGGGGAGGGGCACAGGAAGAGTGGGGATGAAAGAGAGAGAGAGAGAGAGAGTGAGAGAGAGAGAGAGACAGAAAATGAATCCAAGCAGGCTTCATGCTCAGCACAGGGCCAATGTGGGACTCGAACCCACCAACTGTGAGATCATGACCTGAGCTGAAATCAAGAGGTGGACGTTTAAACAACTAAGGCACCCAAGTACCCCGAAATTAATTTCTTGATAGAGGTATATGGGGTTTTCAATATTAAGAACATAAAATGGGTCCTCTGCCACATCTACTCCAAGAATGGAGAACATTCTCAGTAGTCAGACTGTTGATACTCCAGAAAACGTTGCCATCACTCTGAAGAGATGCACTATTATTGTGAAGGGTCCCAGAGAAACTCTGCAAAGGGATGTCAATTACATCAATGTAGAACTCAGTCTCCTTAGAAAGAAAAAGAAGAGGCTCCAAGTTGACAAATGGTGGGGAAACAGAAAAGAAGCGGCTACTTTTTGCACTATCTGTAGTCATGTAGGGAATGTGATCAGGGGTTACCCTGGGCTCCCGCTATATGATGCAGTCTGTGTATGCTCACTTCCCCATCAACGTTGTTATTCAGGAGAATGGTTCTCTTGTTGAAATCCGAAATTTAATACATCAGGAGGGTTTGGATGGGGCCAGGTGTTGCTTATCCAGTTTCTCAAGCCCAGAAAGAGGAGTTAATTCTTGAAGGAAATGACATCAAACTTGTATCAAACTCAGCTGCTTTGATACAGCAAGTCACAACAGTTACAAGCAAGGATACCAGAGAGTTTTCGGATGGTGTCTCTATTTCTGAAAAAGGAACAGTTCAACATGCTGACGAATACGACCTAAGTTGTCCAGATGATTTGTCAGACTTATTTGTGATATTTTAAAGACACAATAAAACCTGCATTAATTTGAGGCTTTTTCTTAAACCCAATACTCTTTCCAACTATTTGGCAAGTAAACTATTAGAAGTAAATTGTAGTGTGCTAAGAAAGTAACAGAAGGAATAGAACAGGAATTTTTTCAAGAAGAACTTCATGGGAGAAGTGGTTTCAATGTGGTTTTTTGAAGGAATATTACAGGTATTTCAGGCAAGAAGAATATGGTACCCATGACAGGCAACACCACATGGCTATTCATCGCTGGATATAGAACTTTTGGGGGAGATCCTGAAGGTATCTAGTTTTGTAGAGACATGAATTTGATTATTTGTGAGATAAGTGTGCTTGAGTCACTTGTCTGCACACCAGAACTTTTTGTGAAAAAGCAGTTTAGAAGTGGAACAAGGTAATAGGCCTTAGTAAGGTTAATTTGTGTTCATGATAAATGTGATTTTTCTGTCCAAAATCCTCTTACTCTTACTCTCTGCCATACATCAGCTATTAATTCCCATATGCTAGTTCTTGATATTTTTAGAAACTGATAACCCTTCTATAGTTTCCTAATTCCATGTGCCACACTTTATATTTTTACTTATGAAAACTTTTTTATGTTTATTTATTTTTGAGAGCGGGGAGGGGGGAGGAGCGTAGAAAGAGGGTAACACAGAATCCAAAGGAGGTTCCAGGCTCTGAACTGTCAGCACAGAGCCAGAAATGGGGCTCAAACTCACAAACTGGGAGATCATGACAGATGCTTAAGCGACTGAGCCACCCTCCCCCACCTCGTGTGCCACAGTTTAAATATGTTATCATAGGGGCTTCTGGGTGGCTTAGTCGGTTAAGCGTCCAACTTCGGCTCAGGTCATGATTTCGCGGTTCCTGGTTTGAGCCCCAAGTTGGGCTCTGTGCTGACAGCTCAGAACCTGGAGCCTGCTTCAGATTTGGTATCTCCCTCTCTCTCTGACCCTCCCCTGCTCACTCTCTCTCTCTCTCTCTCTCTCTCAGAAATAAATAAAACATTAAAAAAAATATGTTATCATACTAGACTATTTTTAACTTAGCAGAGTTGCCCCCACACACAATTCCTACAGACTTCCCATCTCACCTGATGGAAACTCTTTCTGATTTCTCAGGCAAAATACAATAGTCAACCTTGATTTCTTTACACACTACCCATTCAGTCTATCAGATAAGTGTACACTCGGCCTTCAAAATAAGGTATGTTTAAAGACTTAAACAAATTAAGAAAAAGGGGTGAGTGGGTGGTTCAATCAGTTAAGCGTCCCACTTTGGTTTAGGCCACGATCTTCTTTCTGGTTCATGAGTTCCAGCCCTGCTTGAGGCTCTGTGCTGACAGCTTAAAGCCTGGAGCCTGCTTCAGATTCTGTGTCTCCCTCTCTCTCTGCCCCTCCCCTGGTCATTTTCTCTCTCTCTCCTCTCTCTCTCAAAATAAATAAACATTAAAAATTTTTTAAATAAAAAAATAAACATTTAAAAATTAAGAAAAAGAGCAACCACTTGGAATATGTAGATCTTACTGAGATCTTGATTTAAAATGAACCAACTGGATTTTTTATTTTAAGGAATTGATCTTTGATTTGAAGATAATGGTTAAGTTTTTAAGAAATATGAATGAAATGGTCAACTATAGTTTGCTTTGAAATATTTGAAGTGGGGTTGAGGAGGGCATTGGATAGGGTTCTAAATGAAAGATTACATATAAAGTGATATTTGTTGAAACTGGAAAAAGAAAAGAATGGATGGCAAGTTTAGGCACTTGATATTTTAATTTCTTGTTCATTACTGTTCAAACAACGATAGCATCATAATAGTGGAATGCATTATACCCATTTAATATTTGAGAGAAACTGGAAAACCTAACAATCTTAATGGATGTTCATAAACTATTGATAATCTAAGAGCCAGATTAAGTATCTCAAACTCAACAGATTTTAAGTTTATTAATTTGTAGAAACCTTTATCTGCCAGTTCCAGAGCATTAAGTCTAACAGATACATGGGTCACTGATTTGGAATTCTTCCCTTCACTTTTCCTATGTTAATTTCAATATGTCCCTCTCATTCCCACAGGCAAGACCAGTATTAACTGTGCTAAACAAATAGACTACCTGTTGGCTTTCAGTAGATACAATCTGTTCAGATACAATCTGCAACAAAGATCTGCTTTTACCTTAGTCCCTAATGAATCTATTTATTGCAGAAGAATGCTCCAACTGAATGTGAAAAGTAAGTTCAGTGGACAAAGAACTGTAAGTGAATTCCTATCCATTTACAGCAACTCAGGGCTAAGACACAGTTCTGCCTTGAAGGACAATATGAAAGATTGAACACATAGTGCAAACAGTACAATTATTTTGCACTGAAATTGGGAAGCGATGTGCTGTCGTGTCATAGTTGTAGATCATTTCTCCAAAACAGAAACAAGCACATGTAGTTTTGTTTCATTTCATTTCATGAAAAAAAATTTCAATTGGGCAGAATAATATATTATAACTTTTCTAAGTTTATTTGGCTTTTCTGGAAAAGTGTATGATCTTTTATGGGACAGAGAATGAAGAGGAAAAAATTTTTAAGACAAAGCGATTTCTTTTAAAAATGTGTCTAATGAATTCAAAACTCAGGAAGGCTTTTGTATTTTTCTCTAGCCCTAGAAAGAAACTTTTTCCTTTCATTTCGCTCAGTGGAAACAGTATACGCTCCCCAAGTCATAAAATTCACACATTTTATATACAAGGACTTCTAAAGGTCATTGTTGGCATTCTCTGCCTAGCCTTTTTGCCCTGAATCTTTTGTTTCCTGATTCTTTGAGCACTAAGCAGTAATAATCTCCTCACTTGGAGACTTTACCATCGTTCACATTTTCTAAAGGCTTGAAAGAACTATGGGGTCGGCAAACGTTTTGGTCCTATTTATATAGAATGGAGACACATTATAGGACCCTGTGCCTACCAAACCTCAGACTGTTCCCCCAATTCCTCTAATGGACATTATTTAAATAGAAGACAGAAGTTGAAAAGTGACAACCACGTGAAGAACCACATACTCCTAGATTTCTTGCCTGCCACGCATTTCTGGTTTCTTCCTTTTAAGAATCCTCTAGACACTGCTCTTTGACTACCTTGCACATTAAATTAATTGAATTAAATTTCTCAAATACCTAATGTGCCAGGCACATTACTTATATCATTTAATCCAAGAGCCACAGCAATGTTACAGATGAAGAATGAGCGATGTAGGAGATAGGTAACTTATTACCCGTGGTCACAACCAAGGACATGCATGTCCTCTATAATAAATTATTCTCTCATTCAAACTTTGCTGACTTAACTTAGAAAAAATTCTCCCTGTATGCATCTCTTTCAGCCCTTTTGTTAATCAGGTCAAAACAAAAAACAAAAACAAAAACATCATAAAAGTAGTTCTAGTGATGCACTGGAAACTAAATAAAAAAGCTTTATGTATGTAATAGAGGAAAACTATACTTAAGAACTTCCATCAACCTCTTTGACCTTGAAAATAGGCTTAGAATCTTTTCTGAAATAATCATTCTATCTCCTCCCAAATAAATGTTTGTCCTCAGGCTCCAACATTCAAGATAAATAAAACACTTTCTAATTTAATGCTGCTTTGATTACTAGCATTGCCAGAGGATTTTTCCAACATTTTATTCTTCCCTAGGGTCTTAGATCTTTGTAGAGTAGACTAGCAACCCAAAGCACCATTTGCAACTTTGTTTCTATGGAGAGAAGCGCTTTGAAAGTTCCAAAGAGCTAATGCACAAATACTTGGTGGAACACAATGTTTTTAAATTGGGATCTACTAATATTTATGAAATGAGTTCAAAACAAAAACAGATGTTTCAACAGGAACATGCAAGGACAGAGGGGTCTCATTGTTTCAGCCTCTTACTGCCCCCTCCCACACATATACAAAGGTGATTGTAGTCCTATAAAAATAATCTATTATATATATATATATATATATATATATATATATATATATATATATATATAAAATGTATAGTCTATTATTTTATAATAATCTATTATACTCCAAAGTAAATCGAGGAGTGGGAAAAAAGAACCGGGGATATAACTGTAGCCCCTCCTATGACCACAAATATTACTGACACTTTACTTTAAAACTTTGGTTAATTCCTATCTTAATAAACTTCATGTAAAATTCAGAGTTGCCCAATGATGTATTGAAAACTAAAGATTAATGTTCACAATGAACTATTTTTTTAAATATTACATTTTGGTTTTTTAGAAATAAAGACCAAAACCTATTGTGACCTGAAATTTGGAGATAATTAGAAAATCAGCAACAGGAAGATTTTATCAGAAATCTAATATTTTGGACAATTTCAGTAGTTAAATGCTATACATATATACGAAGTGTATTTCTTTTGTTATATTACTTTGTATGTTTAAATCAAAGAAAAATTTTCAAAAGGATTCTTCCATAAACTTCTACCTCGTACCTTCTAGAAACCTCCTACTAAGAAATATTTTTGCACTTCAAGTTTCTGGAACTTACAAATTTAAAAATATTCATTCACCACAGTTTTAATAAAAATGTTATCACTTTTCCCCCATAATCCTGTTTATAATTATCACTACATTTCATTTTAGGCACGTTAATATAAAAGTTAAATGTACCCTTTGTTAAATATTATTTTAAAAACAGACAAATCCAAATAGCCAACTAAATTGGAGATTTCTTTGCACCTTAGGTGGATATCTTTAACCTAACCCAGGTTTTAAAAAAATTACTTGATTCTAAAGATTTTATCTTGAAACACAAAAATTTATATTCTATGAAAAAAAGATACAGAGGTATAAGCATTGAGAAAGGAAAAAGTAAGAATTAGGTTTGCAGGCAAACTTGCAAAAAGAACAAGGGACTCATACTTCAGTACCAGCTGGTCAAGTTAGAAACATGGCAAGAAATTAAACAGAAGAACTATACAGAATCACCAAGGTTGCTAAGTTTACATTAGACTATTCATAGCAAAAAAACAACAACTTTATCACAATCAATATATTCACAAAGATCAGGACATATCTTCAGGTAGATATGGTGGGTGAGTATGGATTTATGAAACACAGTCAAGGTTTTATTATTTGGGGATGAGAACCATCACCTGTATTTTTCTTTTTGCTCTATGTCAACATATAAAAACATTGTTTTTCCACCTGTAGAATGAGAAGTGCTGATGGTATTGAAATCAGAGCAAAGTGTCAGATTTTGCTTCGAGAAAATGCAATTTCTAATTTATTGACCATCCTGCGTTCCTCCTTTACCATGGGTACCCAGGACTTTGTGCGGTTATTTTAAAGGGTTTTACTAGGTTGATTTCTCTTTAAATTATTTAAATACTGTCTCTCTGATTTCTTTTTAATCTCCTGCAGCCCAAATAGGAGCACTCCTACATATTTCTCATCCTACCTAACACAGACTGGCCCCATTTAAAACATATCCTATAATCAACCACTCATGCTATTTTCTTGTTTAACAAATCATCAAAGCCAGGCTTCACTCATAATAAATCTGTTTTATAAGAAATACAGGTATTAATAAAGTAATCTTTATTAATTAATCTAAAATTAACAGAGCAGTCATTTCAAACACACTATAGATAAATCAAATTTAAAGATTTTTGGGAAAAAATAATCTTTAAGACCTTATGCTAAATTTTGAATAGTTTCATAATTTCAATGGGTTAACTGTCCAAATTGGTTTGGTATCAAAATTAAAGAGCACCAAAAGTAGAATTAAGTCTACAACCTCCTTCTAGTACCATTTTAACATGTACTTAAAAGTAGTTTTTATTGCCTTTCTGGAATACTTAGTAATACTAATTTTAAATTAAAGTTTCTACATATTTTTGTGGCTATAAGAAATAATTCCATTCCTAAACATAATAAAGTAGTAAGTCATTCCAGGAAAGATGATCAAAAAAGGATTGGCTTTTAGGGTTTTAACCCTAATTATTATCTGTCCCAAAAAAGGATTGGCTTTTAGGGTATTAACCCTAATTATTATCTGTCCATCCACGAGGCAACTGAACTTTAAAGCTGTTAAAAATAAGCAATATTATTTCACACTGATTCCAAGTCTTCAGTCTATACACAACTAGCAAATGTAGTTTGAAACAAAAATTACTATTCCATCATTTAATTTTTTAAAAAATCATTTTTTTTTCTTTTTCAGTCCTTCTAAACTTTGTTGCCCTGCTTGGATATGCTGCACTCTTCTGGGCATAGAATTTCATAGCAGTTATCAGAATAAATAAGCCAGAGGGTCGGTTTTGTCAAACAACAATTTCCCATTAACAGAAACATTGGGCATATCACCGATTTTACTCAAATCAAATATGCCACAAATAATGATGGTTAAAACGAACAGTTAGATGAAAACTGCAATGAGGCTTTTTATTTGATTTATATTTTCTCATACAGTCTAACACCTGAAACAACTGTAGTGTCGGCATCTTCCTGTAAACTGCCAGCTGTTTCCATTGTTTATAGGCAAGCAGAAACAGAGATAAAATCAGGTTTCCAGAAAAGGGGGAAGCATATGATAAGGCTGCTACAAACTAGCCTTCAGAAATGAGAAGTCAGTAGTCAACGTTTTCCTCTCTGATAACCCTTCGTTTGCAGAGTAACAGGGAAATTACAAACACATTTTGGAAAATAATGCTTTCTTGAAAACAATCTGTATTGGACCACGTCCTTACTTCCCTGGAAATAGTCACAGCCAGGACTTAATTTCAACACACTGTTCAAATTTATTACTTGAAGCTATGGCATAAAACTGTCTTCTTTAAATGGAAAATTTGACTAACTTCTATGAGGTAAATGAATTTTGAAAGTGGGAGGGTGGGGGAGGTACACAACTTTTTTCCTTTAAGTGGGTGGGGGAAGGAGGCGCACGAAGCATC
This sequence comes from Proteles cristata cristata, assembly GCA_017311185.1. NCBI lineage: Eukaryota > Metazoa > Chordata > Mammalia > Carnivora > Hyaenidae > Proteles > Proteles cristata. The sequence continues at coordinate 513,620 of JAESUZ010004037.1, read as the reverse complement.
CTAAGCAACCACAAAACGATGAGTCTCTTAGGACGTTAAAGGATGTTGGACCAGAGAACTCAAATGCTCTCGGATCACAGCTCGTCAACGGGGGACTTTTGGATTCACCGCCACCGGGCACCCGGGGATTCCCCGCCTTGGGTAAAAAGAGGGAACTGGAGAAAAGACACGCTCTGAACAACCCAGCGTCATTCTTGGCGAGACCTGCGCTTCCCGGGACCCTTCTGAGTGGGCCTCGCGTGGCCCGGGGGGCGGGTCCGGGAGCGAGGCAGGAAGGTCTCGCGTCAGTCCGGACACCTCCCCGGACACTCGAGCCCAACGAGCCCCTGCGACCCGGGCCCGAGGACCGCGCGGGATGCCCTCCCTGACCCCGAGCCCCTACCCCTTCCCTTGCGCCCCGGGCCTCCAGCGCGGTTCCGCACGGCCTCCCAGCCGCAGCTCGCGCCAGCCTCGCGCCTCCCAGACCCGCGACCTCCCCGCCCCCGGCCGGGCCCCCGCGAGGCTGGGCTTCCCGTAAACTCCCCGCCTCGGCCCCGCCCCCGCGGGGCCCTGAGCGGTGCATGATTGGCCCGGCCGCGCCATCACTCTCCGGCCGCGTCACCGCCCTCGTTTCCGAAAGCCCGGAGACCGGCAGCGGTGTTAGTGCTCGCGGGGCCGCGGCGGAGGGCGTCGTGCAGCCCTGCTCGCTCCCGCTCGCCCGCAGGTCGGCGCGCCAGCCCTGCGGAGCGGCGGCCGGGGCTGCAGGGCGGCCGGGCTGCGCGCTCAGCCGCCGCCGGGGAAGCAGGCGCCGCTCGTCCCAGCTCCGAGATGCGGAGCTGGCGGAGTTGACGAGCCCCCGGCCCCGCGCTGCGCCCCTCCTGCCCAGAGGCGCGCTGCCCTCCCCAGAAGGTGCCCGCACGCGGCCCTGCTCCAGGTGTGCGCAGGACACCCCGCCCCCCGGGACCCGAAAACTTCACCCCAAGTCCACAGAGGGAGCCCTGAGGGCGGTACCCGCAGCCGGGCTCCCCACTCCGCGCTGGGGTAGCTGTCCCGGCGGCTCGCACAGCCGTCGGAGGGCGGAGACCCGCCGGAAACTTTATCACCGTCGTCGTAATTCCTCCGTTTTACTGTTTCTCTCCCCGCAGGGGCTGCAGCCGGCGGTCTGTCGCGCGTGCTTGTTTGCCAGAGGAGCTGCCCCTGGGAGAGGACCCACGGAGGAGTTGTTTCCCCAGGGCTTACCTGCAGCCCAGCGCAGGGGCTCGGGCGGCCTGGATGCGCAGGACCCAGCCCCGCAGCCGCTGACGCCGGGCGGCGGCGAAGTTTGGCTGCTGAGCGGCGCGGCGCGGGGCCACTGGACAGCGGGCGCCCCGGCGGCCGCGGCGGCTGGAGGGATGCCGGTGGGGGGCCTGCTGCCGCTCTTCAGCAGCCCGGCGGGCGGCGGCCTGGGCGGCGGCCTGGGCGGGGGGCTCGGCGGCGGCGGCGGCGGCGGCAGGAAGGCATCCGGCCCCGCCGCCTTCCGCCTGACGGAGAAGTTCGTGCTGCTGCTGGTGTTCAGCGCCTTCATCACGCTCTGCTTCGGGGCGATCTTCTTCCTGCCCGACTCCTCCAAGCTGCTCAGTGGGGTCCTGTTCCACTCCAGCCCCGCCCTGCAGCCGGCCGCGGACCACAAGTCCGGGCCTGGGGCGCGCGCCGAGGACCCGGCAGACGGGCGAGCCAGGCGCGGCGAGGAGGGCGCGCCCGGGGACCCGGCGGCCGCGCTGGAGGACAACTTGGCCAGGATCCGCGAAAACCACGAGCGGGCTCTCCGGGAAGCCAAGGAGACCCTACAGAAGCTGCCCGAGGAGATCCAGAGAGACATCCTGCTGGAGAAGGAGAAGGTGGCCCAGGACCAGCTGCGTGACAAGGCGGTGCTCAGGAGGCTGCCCCCGGTAGACTTCGTGCCCCCGATCGGCGCGGTTGGCCGGGAGCCCGCCGACGCCGCCATCCGCGAGAAGAGAGCAAAGATCAAAGAGGTGAGTGTACTGTACTGGAAACCCCTCCTGCCCGGTGGCTTTTTTTCTGGGAGGAAAGATAAACCTTTGAAACTCTTAACACTGTAACATTACAGTGTAAGGGGACATAGAGGTTTTTCGCTTCCACCAGGTGCAGTGTCAAAGGCTCTTTCGTTTTCCTTGTTTCACTATCATAGTAGATGTAGCCAGTTACGGTATGAGGTTGAATCCGTTGCTTTTAACTTGCATGCTCTGGTCAGCATAAGCCACGCGAGGTACGTATTAAATGCATGGGCAGGTGGTGTGCAAACCTCCTCTTTCACTGGCCAGCACACGGTTAATCGTCCCTGAGAACACTGACAGCGACGGCCCCAAACAGCCCCAAAATAAGGCTTGGACATGGCTGGGAAAAAAATGCAAAGCATCAATCACGCAGGATAACAGGGTTCTAAGAGCAAGGCAGTACACCCTGGTGTGGCCTTATTCGGCCAGGTGGCATCCTATGTGTACTTACAGACTATAAAGGTGAAACTTGAGAACTTCTTATAATAGGGGACACGCTGTTGTTTACATTTTAAGAAATGAAACATTTAAAAAGCCAGCCTATTGTCTGCTTACATTTCTAGCGTTGCCAGAAAAAGAGTATTTTATGTGATGCAACAGGTTGGCCTCCACAGCAGCACAAGGATGACAGTTAATCCAGGACAAACATGGACTTTGATAAGTCTTTCATAATTTCTTTCTCATGCTTGACTTGTAACATATGGCTCCCTCACTGGCTTAAAAGTCATTTAGGACTGTCAATTTAAAGATGAAAGTTGAGAAGCCCCAAAGCCCCAGAACCAGTTAGTGACCAAGTCAGGACTTGAAGCCCAGTCACCTGTCACCAGTCAGTAGGCTCTTTCTAGCCATGCTTCCTTCCTCTGCTACTCTCTTGTGTGAAACTGCCAGCCTGTATTTTTATAGAATCTGAGAGCTGTAGATACCATATTAAAAGCATTTCATCCCAAATCTTGATTCACATTTCTAAAATGCCTTATGAGGGGAAGTCATATTTTTATCATTTAAAAAATTTCAGAGTCTCTGAAAATAAATTTTGTGTTTTGACATTGGGTAGGTAATCAGGAGAGGAAGCATCCTCATTTCCCTCATTTTCAGAGAATAAACAGTATTTTTGGGTTGGTGAAGAGGTATTTAGCTTGAGTGGCTGCAGAATGGAGGCAGCTTGATTGTTACAGGATTTATGACTTTACTATAAAACCAGGTGAATTTGGCTAAGCTGTAATTGAGCAAGTTAAAGTGGATTTGAGTCCCTTTCAATTTATCCTGGACACGAGGAGGGTGCCTTCATCCTTTAGTGCAAATAGCTTCCTTCCACAGCCCATCGGTCTTTCTACTTTGGGACTTTTCATTAGGCATAGAGCCGCAGACTTGAGGGAATCGATTTTATGCACTGGACAACTTCTGTTGAGAAGATTTCCTTCTTCATGAAATCTTGTCTGGGCTACCAAACCAGGAAAGTGGGAATAAAGCTCTACTTCTCACCAGTCTCTCTCCCCTCTTCATCTCCCGTCTTCCTTAACAGTCTCCAAACAAAACCTGTAAATAAATTAACTCCAAATCTGTTTGTGTAAACTTGCTTTGGTTTAAACCAGTGTAATTCACACGTTTCATGCCTCTACATTCCTATGAGCTGCCAGTTAGTGCAGATCACAGTTGTCCAAATAAATTATTCCAAATACTAAAGATGCATGGATGTTAAAAAGCTATTGGTACTGACCAATAGTGATTAAAAGTGCATTTAGAGCAGAAGCAGTGGGAATTCAGGGCAGCATATTAACAGTATGCATATCTGCCCCTATTAGATCCATATTATCTTGTCTCTCTAAATCAAAAGATCTTAATTAGCCATGTAAAGAAAATTTATGTAGCCTTCTGTGTCTGTGTGGTGCTAACATCTTAGCAGCTAGATGTTTTGAAACTGCCCAGTCTTGCATAAAGTGGTGGAACTAAATATGTTCTTTAAAATTCCATGTTGCCGTGAAAACCCAAAAAAGCTAGCATAATTAGCTTCAGTATTTAGTCAAAAGCTAATGGGAAGAAATGGATTGTGGTTTTTCATCAGATTAGTTTAGGCAGATGTGCTCCTTTGCAAACAAACAAAAAACGTAACTCATGCTATTCTGAAACTGTGCTGAAAATGTGCAGTTTTAGAGAGGAAAGAGTGGTTATCCATTGTGAATAGAGTACCCTGCACTTTAACTTCACACTTTTAGATTCAGTTTCTGACACCACCATGGACATTTGTCATGGACCAGTGGATCTTGGTTTTGATCTTTGTCATTACTGTATTTTCTAGTTTTCTTTATATACTTAGGTTCTCTACCACACCCAAATGTGCTAACAGTTTTATAGTTAAAATCTAGAAGGTATAGGCAAGTCTAATATGTGGAGAGCATAGACTAGAATTTCTGAGCCAAACAATTATTTTGTAAATTTGCTTTAAAGACAGCTAATGCTGTTTTTATACTGCCAACACAATTGTGTTACTGGCACTGTGGTAAGTTTTTTAAAAATTTTTGTCATGAGGAGACAGTCATAATTTCAATAGGATACTGCCTAGCACCCTTCACAAAAAAGCATCATATGCTTTTTAGTACTAATTTGATAGATGGTAAATCTTTGATGTAAAACTTAAAATTGAAACCAAGAAACCACCCAAAGCAACTTTGTAAATCAACTCTGGAATTTCCCTTAATTTTATAATATATAATACATATTTTCATGAGTTTGATCTTTTTAAAATTGTACTCAGGTTGTCTTTAATATAAAAAGCAGTGTTACAATAATGAAGTACAGAAGTTAAAATAGCACCATAGAATTTTTAGAGAAATAGTTTCTTTTCTACCTTGACCACTCCACCCCTCACCCTCACTTTTTTTCTTTTTTGATCAGGAAGCTCCCTTCTTTGCCTGTCATGTTTTGTTTGTTTTGAGCATCTACAAAGTTGAACTATATTTTAGGATTAGAGCCATATTCCTAATTTAGAAGATGAATAATTTTGTTTTTAGTCTACTGGAATTACAGAGTCCTTGAGAAATAGGGGCTGACGACAGTCAGAGGGGATTCCTGGTCTCTCAAACTGTAGTCTCCTGTTGGACTCTCTACCAACCTAACTGGGGGTGGGGTGAAGGGACTGACAGTCAACTTTGGGTCTGTCAGTAAGGCTTTAGGATTCATTAGCTGTGGGGTCACAGTTGTTTCTAGGTTTCTCAAAACAGTCTTTAGTTTTTTATTCCAGACCTATTTATCTGATCATAAGTTTAAAGAAAATGTTTATACTGACAGCTAATGGTTGAAATATATTTTTATGCCTTACACTAGCCCTTCATTGTTCTTGAGTCTATAATTTAAGTCAGCTATTGATGATTAACCCCTTTATTAAAGATCAGATGTAGGAATAGTCTACCTTGACAAACTAATACTTTTATTTTGAAACTCATCTTTATAGTTTATTTGTATGGGTAGTTCTGATGTAGAAAATAATATTTGCATAATAATAAAAACCACAATTTGAAGACCTGACTCCAGAGGAACTTAAATACTCTTGGATGGCCTTGCCTGTTCTGCTCATCCTGGTCTGAAACACACCTAATATTAACAATGGGCAAATGTTACATTCCTCCACTCTTAGGTCTTTCCCCAGAGCATGTAGGTCATAGAGTGTTAGTAAAGTATTTTCTTTCTTTTATAAGTAAATGAATACATTCAGATTTCAGTGGTCTAAGTACTAGAGTAGATGTTGATTGTTGCATATTAATGCATCAGAGCATGAAAAGACTGTTAATGGATAATCATTTATGTTCAGCTTGATTTTCTGTAAGCCGTTGATAATTTGTCTGAGAGGAGTATTCTGTCTTCCTCTTTAAACTAGTTAACTTAAGATTCATAGGCCTTAGAACCTAGTTAAGGGTATGAAAAGAGGCTAAAAAGTGCATTTTCAAGTCAGTGTTTCTGTGTTTCTTGAGTGAGCTGGTAAAATAAACCATCCTGAGGCATATATCTTAGTATTTCACATGTGCAGTAAGTGCCTTTGAATGAAATCTGAATTTTTGGAATTCAGTCGAGAGCTTGCGTATTTGTATTGAATTATTTCATAAGCTATGGTAGTGAACATTCTTCATTAAAGAGAGCCTAAAGCATGTGTCTCAATGGCAGAGAGGAGGAATACTCACAGACCAGTATGAGTGATGTGGGATCAGTATACAAGGGTACCTCAGAACTGCATTGGACCCTGCTTGTACCTTCTGGCCCAGTAGGGAACCTGTGGCCATTTAAGTTCTTTATGGTTCTATAAAACCATAAAGATGTATGTGTTTATCAAAGATGAATTTTGATTGATCAAAATAGGAGCATCCACCCCATGGACTCCAGAAATAGTATGAAATGCTTGACCCTAAGCAGACATATATACATGGTAAAGGAGAAACCAACATTTGGTAGTTTAAGGAAGAGATTCTTTCTTTGGGGAAACTAAGTCATGACTTTTCCCTCAGTTCTTAGCCTAGTGTCTTGGTTAGTGTTAAGTAATTGAACTACCTCTAGCTAACCTCTCACTCCCACCCCTTAACCCTCACTCCCAAACCTGTTTAAATATCCTTTATACACACTATGCAAATTTTTTATGTTACTAATAATATGCCATAAAAATTATAACTCTGATTTTTAAAAGTAAACATATACTCCAAGCCATAAAGTGTTGTATCTGTTGAGTCCTTAAAGATAGCTCAGCTTATTCATTTTACAGTAGATGCAACTGAGATGCAAAGAATCTTCTGGAAATCACATTAGAGTTGAGTTGAGGATGGAAGCCCTAACTTAACATGCTCACTGTCTTACCATGGCTTGCCTCCTAAATAAAAGGCCACTGAAGTGTATAAATGGACTGGCCATATTCATTATTTAGAGACCTTAATGTAGAATGAGTACAAAACACAATTCTGCAGTATTATAAATTTGAGTTTATATTAGTTAAATTGCATTAACTATAGTCATTCTTCTTTAAATCTTATTAGTGGCATGATTTAGAAGACCTCTTCTTTATACAGCCACTCAGGAAAAGTTTGATATGACATTTTTTTTCTCTTTATAAAGAGTTGCGGGAAGCAGAGGCATTTGTAATCATTCAGTTGGGCATTCTTTATAAAGAGAGGTGGGGAGGCAAAAGGGAGGGAAACGAGAAGAGAGGCAGCTTAAAGAAAAGGAGTACGACAGCGACAGCGGTGGAATCACTTTCAAACTATAGATGTGCATACTCTTTTGACTTTTCATAATGTGTAATGGAAGAAATGATAGCTGGCCTGCAGGACTGTATTTTTTAAAAAGTAGATGTGCATTTAAACATTACCCCACTATGGGCTCTATATTGTGAGAGCACAGATCTCTTTACCCAGGTAGGTCCCAGAGAGTCTCCAGATGCCCTTGCCTGTTCCTGCCCCATCCACTTGCAGCGCTGTGGTGGAGAGAAGGGCTGGTCTGGAGGCAGATGACCTGAATCTGAGTCTCTTCCTTTACAAGCTCTTTGACCTTAAAGGAGTTGTAGTTTAACTTTTCTGAGCTTCGCTTCTCTCATTTGTAAAACAAAGGTAATAATGACACCCATTTTGTTAGATCAGAGGTCTTAAACGAGAGCATCCACACCAAACACTTAGAATGGTATAAGGCATGCCGTGAATGTACAATAAATGCCACTTGCTGTTATTACTGTTATTAGTCTCTACCTAAAGCCATCAATCTAAGATTACATTGTTTCATACTGTTTCATAAATCAGGAAGTGGGCAATGACGTTTCAAAAAGTTACCAAAAACAGTTCAAATTAAGTTTAGTGCTTAAAGGGATGTATTTCCAGTTCATCAAGATGATCTTTCCAGACAGCTATGATTTTATTGTGTTACTGTCAGCTCTGATTTTCTCACATTCCTTCTGAATTCCAACAAAATTCAGGTATGTTTAAAATGATAGACTTCCTCAGCTTCTGTACTTCAAGTGTTTGTTGAAGAATTAGTCTCTTTCTCATAGTCAAATATGCTTATTCCTGAAATGCCATCTCAGAGCAATCACAATCCTTGAGTGACCTCTTAAGGTATTGAAACTGTTCCCCGAAATAGAGAAATGGAGTAATGTGCCTTTCAACCAGTTTTACCTTTGGAGGAATGTTTTTGAGAAATGAGAAGAAAACTTAGTTTAGACTCAACAGAAATTCACTTCATCATGATCAATGCTTTAATCAGAGCTTAGTCTATCCCCTAAAAATCAAAATTCACATAAAGTTATACTTTGTAACTCAAAGGTGTTACCCTTCTTTGAGAGCCATGAATTGAGATTTATTAGGGTTTCTGGCCCAGAAAGACCTCTGAGATCCTGAAGCCCAGTACTCATTTTCCATGAGAAACAGGGCCCAGCGAGCTGTGACTTCCTGAAATTCCCCCCAGTGCTCTCTAAAGTCAGAGCTGGGAACTGCCTCTCAGCCTGAAGGCCCCACTCCGCCTGTGATTTCTTGACTCTAATGAGAACATATGTTTTGGAGGTTGGCTGGCCTGGCCCTCCCTCCTCCTCAGCCCTGAATGGCAGGCCAGCAGTGAGAAGCCCCACTGAGACCATCCTAGAGGGAGAGGAACATCTTTGCCTGGTAAGGTATTGCCTGAGAAAGCAATGCTGGCTAATTCCTTTGCTCTGAAGAAGGGGCAGCACTACCCTACCCCCACTGGGTCCCGATAAAGACTTCTGTGATCATTAGGTACTTGAAAGAAAACCAAATGTGATTAAGGCTTAAGAGCATTTAAAAGGCACAGCCCTCCTTTCCATCTTGAATACTCTGGGAGTTGCTTTAGGTACATTAAAGCCCAGGAGTCGCACAGATAATCCAGAACAGAGATAATAAAATTAAAAAGCCCGCTATCCTTTGTATTCACTTGTCTTTTGTAACTAGAATGCCTCCCTCCATCACATTCATTTTTCAGTCTGTCACCCTGGTTCTTAAGCTTCTCAAAGGCCCAGTTCCTGATTTGCCCCACTGCTTTCCCATCTCTCTTGCTCTGTATCTGTTCATTTAGTGACGCTCAGGCCATATTATAGTCACTTTCCTTTGTACTTCTTCATGCTTTTGTATGTGACTCTCCCCATGTCCCCAGTCCTTAGTGTGAGGGCACTCGGTGTGAGAGGAGGCATCGAAGAGAGGGGTGAGGACATGAGGAAGGACACCAGCTTCCATTGGGGTGGTCTAATAACAGCATGCCACCTGCTGACAACATCTTTGCTGCATACCAGGAGCAATAGATACCTGTTTGCTGACGCTGCGAGTTTATGAGGAAGGGTGTGCCCGAGAGGCGTGTACACAGGCTGTGAACTGGTAGAGAGTGAACTTAAGCCATGCAAAGACCATGAGCTATTGCTGGAATCTATCTGCCCAATCCTTTCTCACTGAATGGTCTTTTCAAAGTCCTATGAGAAACACTTGGTTTTTCTAAGGGTCCAGAGGGTCCAGAGATAGGAGGCCAGAGTTCATGATTCATGCTGGAGGTAGCCATGTCCAGATTCCCTGAGCTGATGTTTGGGCATGATTGTCTGACCCTGGTTCCTCTTTCACAACAGTATGTGCTAGAACTGTGTAAAGTGTGTGTTTCTTCACTAAGTCTCTTTCAGGGCATAAGGCTAAAGGACAGCACTGTGGAATGATTAAGGAAGCACAGGGGTGGGTTCCCAGTCTCAAAATCTCATTCCCAGCTGCCTGAAATTTCACCATCAGTGCCTCCCTTTCATAGATGTATTGCTTCCTAAAGGCTGCTGTTAAAAGTATATCACTCAAGTTGCCCAGCAGAAATTATTATACTTTGAGATTTGTCATAGCAAGGCGAGAATAGGTTTGTAGAAGACAGAAATATCTTTCATTGTCTTATTTCATTACAAACTAATGCTGGCCTGGCAGCATGGAGGGGGAAGGGGGGATATTTCGAAGTACACAGGAATAGAAAAAATTTTTTTTTAAAAATCCTTCACATTCCTATCATTTAGTCACAGGTAATATCAACACTACTCCACCCCAACATAGAGGGGTTCCTGCCCACAGTTAAAACTGTGTCATTTTATGATAACATAATACATGAAATAGAAGCATCACAGTTTGTTTAACCATTCCCTTGGATGTGAAATTTTAGATTATTTCCAGTTTTTATTTTCATAAAAATGCTGAGATAAACACCTTTGTCCATTAAGTTTCCATCTCATTTTTTTTATTGCTCTAACCCCCCATAAATAGGATTTCCCTTAGAATTTCTAGAAGAGGAAATGAATGGATCATGGGATCATACTACATTTTGAGAGATTATTTTCCAAAAACAACTTATGCTTCCACTTTTAATGTAGTGACTGTAGTCTACTGAATCTTTGTAAATTTAATAAGTGATGAAGTAGTATCTTGGATATTTAATTTGCTTTCATTTGAGCAACAATTTCTTCTGTGTTGGTTGACGAGTTGCATTTCCTCATTGTGAGTTGGATAGAACAAGGAAGTTATTAAAGGGGCAGGATTTAGGGAAAAGGCAAAGCATGGAAACATAAGGAGTGGGGTGTCCATCATAGAAGGTGGGTCTAACAAGCTGGCTGGTTAGACATGGGCTCCCAAAGGAGGCAAGGTCCTGTGAGATGATAGACAGCACTTTATTAAAAAACAAAACAAAACAAAAAAACCTTACAACAAAATTTGCTTCTTCCCTGAGTTGGACACTTAGAATAAAAAATTACTCTTTATCAATAGGAGTACTTACCAGGCACCTTGGAACAGTCTGCTTTTCCGCAACTAAGACCTAGCCAGCTTCCATTAGCTCATCTTCATTGTTAAATTCTAGTTGGGCTTTTGCATCAGATATTTGAGGAAAGTATTGGCCTCATTGGGGGTCTGGGGAAGGAGGGAAGGATCTTTCTTTTAGAATCATAGGATGTTTTCTTAATATTTTAAGATTATAGTTGAGGATCAAAAATAGTCCAAATAAAAGTTCAGAAGTGATTTTAGTCATACCAGAAAATGGCAAGTCTTACAAAGATGAATTCTTTCAGAAGAAAAATTATGTTATTTATTTTAGAGGTATTTAATGTTTTAAATATGATAAATATGCATTTTGTGTAAGGTATTTTGAGAGTGCAAGAAAAACATGATTTACTTATGAAATTTGGACTTTTTGTCTTTTGCTACTCCTTCAAATAATGTGCTTTTTAGTCATGCATTTTTAAGAAGTGAGGAACTAGCTGCACATTTCAAAATGTGTTTTTACTCTGACCTTGGTTAATTCATAAAAGTCTGCCAAACGCCAGAACTGTTGCAATTCGGCTTTGAGACTGTGTTAACATGGTGAATAATGATTGACATAAATGTACTATATTATTTTTATAAATTGTGGTTTGAGATGATAGTAATTTTAGAATGTTTAGGATGCTGTTCTCTGAGACATGTTATTTTTGTAGTCAACTAGCAGTGTTGAATGTTATAATGTATCTAGTCAACTACAGGTTTTCATGTCATAATTAGAAATATTTCAACAGTCCGTACTGTGTCCTCAGGAATTATTAGCCTGAGTCAGCAAGTTTATAAGGCATTCTTATTAAGTGTAAAAGAAACTTTACTTAGTAATTGGTGTGTATTTAATACATTATGTCCATTTACTCCTATTAAGCATTTTTGTTAGTCTTCATTATTTAATCCTCCTAGAGGTTACTTAATTTCGAATGTGTGATGGAGAATTTAGTAGCTTAAAAACAACAACAAAAAAGAACCTGAGTGGGGTGGGTAATTTGATGAGAATAAAAAATGAAGATGACTTCTTAACTTCTGCTTTAAGCTGTTTTAGCAGTTAGGGTGAATAAAAACTATGATTTAGTAAGTGGTCTATCAATAATAAGATAAAGCCATAGCATAGGTTAGAAGTACTTGTTTTTTTTTTACTCCAAGAGAACCATGATATAGGCTCTCCATTGTCATGAATCGGTTCCAGGACTAACATGTTGAGAGCAGGATAGAGCTTCCCTCTTAAGCACCTAATGGTGCCCAGCTAACTCTGGGCCTTGCCCATAATAGGACTAGGCAAATATTTGTTGAATGAATGTGCTTATTCAAGCAAACATACCGAGAGGAGTTACTCAAGTTAAGTGTGACACACATACCCCCACTTTATATAATCACATAATCCAAAACTGGTGTCCGCTCATGTTTGAAGGCCCCTCTATGTATCCTCATAGGCTTCAAGCCTATTGTCTTTTGAGAGAAACCATGGTACTTTGTAAGTCAGAAGTCATTCAGAATCAGATCTAGTGAACAGAGATTACTCAATGTAGGAAACACTGTTTCCCATGTTAAAGTCTTTTTATAATGATTCATAAAATGAAGACCTATATTCATTATCTTATATGATTCGTAAACTGGCTCCAAATATTTTTCATAAAAAATCTTTTGACCAGGGGCGCCTGGGTGGCTTAGTCGGTTAAGCGTCCGACTTTCGCGTAGGTCATGTCTCGCGATTCGTGGGTTCGAGCCCCGCGTCGGGCTCTGTGCTGACTGCCAGCTCAGAGCCTGGAGCCTGTTTCAGTCTGTGACTCCCTCTCTTTCTGACCCTCCCCTGCTCACGCTGTCTCTCTCTCTCCTAGAAATAAATAAAAACATTAAAAAAATTAAAAAAAAATCTTTTGACCAGATGTAACACTGCTGAAATCAATGTAGATACTTGTGAGATATTTTTGAAAGTCAATAGTTAATTGAATATAAAAGTTTGTTTTGTTTAAAAGTTAGTCTGCTTTATATTTACATTCAATATTTTATTTTTCAGGTATGTGATTTTTAAATTATGTAGGGCCCTTATTCACTTCATTATTATCTACAGTTGTGGACTACATTTCTGAACAGTTGTCATTTTTCTTAGATTTCAATTTATACACGAGACACCTAATTAAAGTTGCTTGGGTCTCCCCCCTCCCTGCTCCCTACAGCAAATATTTTTGAAACAATGATGTTTTTATAAGTAATGTTTACAGTACCACCCTGAAATGAAAAGTAATAGGTTAGGGGTTATTTTCCACTAGAGAATTTGGAATTTAATAAAAATTTCTCTGTAAGAAGGTGTGATATTTTGCAAAAAGAACCTTGGTCTTCTGTTTCCCAATTTAATATTTTGTAGTTCCTGAAAAGGGCTGTCTTGTATGATAATTGCATGGTAGAAGCTCTGTGAATTTTATGAATTTGCAAATAGTCCCTTTTCTAATTCATTCTGCAGATCACTATTACATTAATTTTCTGAAAACATCACTTCTCCAAAGTCACCTATCTCAGAGGTTTTAGTGGGCCTCCATTTCCTATGGAGTAGCAATTCAAACTTTAGCCAGCCTCAGAATCCCTTGGAGGGCAAGTTAACACACAGAGATTGCTGGGCTCTGCCCCCAGAATTTCTGATTCAGTAGATCTGAGTGGGCCCTAGAATTTGCATATTTAGCATGTTCCCGGTTGATGCTGATACCGCTGGTCCAGTGACGAGAGTGTGAAAACCATTGCTCTAGAAGGAAGTCTCCATTCCTTGGGCTGGCATTCATAGTCATCTATAAATCTGCTTCTGTTTCCGTCTTGAATCATACCTCTTAAATTAGGAGAGACTTTAGCTTTAGTTAAACTAAACTGCTTTAGCTAAACTTGCATAGTTACTGTCTCCAAAACACCTGTTTTGCCTTGTTTAGTTAATTCCTCTCCATTGGAAGGTCCTCTTATTTGCTCAGCACCCATGTCTCCCATGAAGCCCTTTCTCACATTCCCAGCCTTTGCAGATATCTCCCTTCTCCAAATTCTCATGGCATCTATTATCTGTCTTTGCCTTATGGGTTCCTAATTTTGTGGGCATATATGTTATCTTCCAACTACATGTTAGACCACCTAAGTGTGGGACACCTTTTTCTGTTCCATAGGTTCATGGCCCGGAATTAACAATGGAGGGCAATTTGTCTTAAATGTAACAGATTGAGAAACAACTTAAGTATATCACCAAAATTCTAGTCAGACTGTGAAGCACTGTGGCATAGCAGAAACCCTTCTGAGCCTCCGTTTCCACACCTGTGAAATGGGGTTAACATTCCTCTTGTGCAGAGTCTTTGTGAGAATTGAAATAGAAAATGTATGTGAGTCTCAGCATAATACCTGGTAAATAGCATTCATTATCCAGTAAATAGTATGTATTTATCAGTAACTAAGGATTAGTTGGAGTAGTAAGCTTGGACTTCTGTTAAGAAGGGGTTGTTGGTCGGGGCGCCTGGGTGGCTTAGTCAGTTAAGCATCCAACTTTCGCTTAGGTTATGATCTTGTGGTTCATGGGTTCGAGCCCCGCGTCGGGCTCTGTGCTGACTGCCAGCTCAGAGCCTGGAGCCTATTTCAGAGTCTGTATCTCCCTCTCTCTCTGACCCTCCCCTGCTCACGCTGTCTCTCTCTCTCTCCTAGAAATAAAATTAAAAATATTAAAAAAAAAAAAGAAAAAAAGAAGGGGTTGTTGGTAAGTAAGTGGATTTGAGAATTCATTTCCAGGAAAGAAGAGGAAGCTTTGGCCAAAATTCCCACTTCCTGTGGCAGGAAAGTAAGCATTGTTTTGCCTTGTTTTAACTGTTGTTACGCAGAAGTGATGCTCATCCTTGGGAAGACCATAGAGGGGGTGACTATTTATCAGTGCGGTTACCTCTAGCTTCCTGGCCTAGTGTGTCACACAATGTTCAAACTTGGGGAGGAGAATGAAATCTGGAGAAATACCTTAAAGGCATGGAAAGAAATTTCTTATGAGTTGAAAGGCTGAAAATGTTTCATTCAGAGATAGCTACATGTATAAATTTAGCTCAGTAATTAGGCATATGGTGCTTTCATTTAGGAAGTATCTACACCCTTTGTGATAAGATCCGTTGATTATTAGAGCTGCTGCAGCTTTAACCATGTCTGTAGCCGAGATTCCTAGTGCATTTAAAACAAGAATTGAAGAGTGAAATGGAAAACGGAACTAATAATTTGTTCTTGGTTGGTTTTAATCTGCTCTTTATTAACTCTGTAGCTTATGCCTGGAGGATTAGATTTAGAGACAGAACATCAACTAATATTCTAAAAGTTTACTTCCTTTTATTGGAACATTATATTCTTAAAGGCTTTCTGAAGAACATTTTAGCTGAATTTAGTCTTAACCTAAGAAACAAGAGTCAAGTTCTTATGATTCAGTCTAAAATAATAGAAGGCTTTTGACTTAATGGTTTTATTTTTAATTTTTAAGTTATGTCATGTTAGATTTCAAAGTAGGATTTATTTAATTAAAACTGATTAGCGTAGAGAGCTAAAGGTATTCTTTGCCGGCCTCGAGTATGTTTCAGTCTCCTTTTTCCCTAGCTGTTTGTTTTAATTCCCCTCCCAATCTATGTATTTCAGGCTTAGAATTTTAAATCTACCTGACATTGGTGGTAAGGAAAATAGGAAAAGCTAAAATCAAAAGACTTGCATTTCCTGTGCCTTGACAATGTTTCCAAAGTTGATTGAAATTGAATAGACAGTAATTTCATAAATAGGAAAGAGTCCTATTCTGAGATATAGCATAGTGTGATGAACTCAAATACAGAGGTTTGAAAAAACTTGCCCTTGGGGGAGATGCTGTGCATCTATTTCTTTCTTGATGCTTCTTTAATGTAGTTCCATTAGAATATGCCTGTAAATCTGGGATTCAGTGTAGTCGCTTCAGTGGTTGTAGTTCTCCACCCACCTGTGGTCTGGAGAATTACACTCTAGGTTTTCATAAAGTAAAGGCACTGGAATTTAGACATTTTGAAGGGACTTCTTTGGGGACCAGAAGTTTTAACAAACTATAATACCAGGTTTGAGTTAACTGACTATGGATTTCTCATTAGGAAAACAAATCTGGATGAATGTGTTCTTGATAAGTAAAAGCTCTGACCTAATTCCTCTAGCTTGTCTTTGATGTGGTAATAGAGATTTAGGATTTTATATCCGAATATGCCATAGATAAAACTGTGAGTTTTAGCTATATTAATTTAGCTTAATTTAGTTACATTTTTCTTTCATACTTTTTAATGTTCCTTTGTTTTTGAGAGAGAGACAGCACAAACAGGGGTAAGACAGAAAGACAGGGAGATACAGAATCCTAAGCAGGCTCCAGGCTCCAAGCTGTCAGCACAGAGCCCAGTGTAGGGCTTGAGCCCATGAACCACGAGATCATGACCTGTGGTGAAGTCATATGTTTGACTGAATGAGCCACCCAGGCACCCCCCCTTTTTTTTTAAAAAAAAACTTTTCACCCATGCTGTTGGTCATCTTTCATCCTTTTGTGTTTTTTCTCACAGAGAGGTGGTGCTCATGACACAAAGGTATAGATAACAGAAGAGTAGCAGAAGTAGGATGTTTAGTCACCTTAATCATCAGGGAAGGGATTATGCTTATCAGCAGGGACTCTTGCTTTCCTGGAAGCTTGTGAGGTGAATTCCAGACATTAGCACTGGTAGATAGACAGATCACCTTTTCCCTGACCTGTGGGGGCACTTGCTGGAAGGTTTTAGAATTCCTTACAGAGAAAGCTGTCTAGTTACACGATTGGTTAGCACATTTGTAGGCCTTTGGCTCTCAATGGAATTGCTGGAAGGCTATCTCAGGAAGGAATGCCTTTGATTGATTCAAAATCTCAGGCATCACCATAGAGTTGTTAGGGCTTTCCAAAGCACTGGGGAATTTTTTCAGACAGCACTTTCAAGAGCTGATCTGAAGGTGGTAAACTAAACTGGCAGGAAGGGAAGGTCCTTCCTCCATCTCTATGTGAGATCACTGCCCTTGTACTTCACTCTGGAGTACCCTGTCTTCACAGACCGCAGGGGCACAGAGCACATTAGTGATCATAAAAGAGAATGTCTGTCTATAATGCATCCTAGACTTTTCCATCATTATATAAGAAGACACCCCCGCCCCATTAGCAATATCTTTTTTAAACAGAATTTTGTCCAAATATTTGAAATAACACATCTATTCCTTAAATGACTCTTAAACTTCAGGTATTAATTTGCAGGTATATTTAATTTATGAACAACAGCAATAACAATACCCATCAATATTCTCTTTCTCTAGGTTTAAAGCAGATGTAGCAGTTAGGGCCACACATTTAATAAAAATATGCCTTCTCAAGTACTCTCTATAACATGTTTCCTTCTTTCTCCTAATAGATTGCATGTTATTCTTTTTGTTCTGAGACTAGTCTCTTTAAGTGATACTCTCTGTAGCTTGATCTATAGGTAATTAAAACATGAATAACTAGATTTTTACGATATCATCTTTGCATGGATTTTGTCTCCTTTATCTGTAATTTTAATTCTAGAAGGTGAAAAATATGAAAGTAATTATAGCATACCATTGTTGAGTGTTTACTTCTTATTAGCCACTGTGGTAACCACTTAACATACATAAACTTGCTTACTTCTCAAAACAGCCCTGTGACTTCAGTCTTATTTTCTCCTTATTTTCTTTACACATAAGAAATTGTGGTCAATAAGGGTCATGAAAATTGCCTGGGGTTATACAGAGCTTCTGGGTGGCTCACCTGGGATTTGACATTGGGTCTCTCTGGCCCCAGGACAAATCTTTCCAAGACTGTATTCATTCCTGGCTAATGCGCAGACCTCCCCTTGCCTTGGTGTCCTTGAGGATCTTACCTGTTCTGACTAAAGAACTGGGGTTCACTGGAGTCACTCCTTTGCCTGAGAAGTAACGGGGAGCATCAGGGTTGATGATAGATATTCCATCTCAGCTTGTGGCAAACAACATGCTGAGTTTTTGTTTTTCTTTGTTTTCATTTTGGTTTTCAGTTTTTGTGTTGTTTTGTTTTTATTCTCAATTCTGAAAGTAAAACCCATGATCAATTTGTTTGGAAAAGCTTCTCTTAATGATATTGTGGCCCACATTAGGCACATGTTTATTAGTGTGTATTAATGCATGTGTATACACCTTAATGATATGTTTATACATAATGTATACATGATTATGTGTATGTATATAATTATCTACAATTATACTTTAAGCATTAATGAAAATAATTGGGAGTCCTGGAAAGTTAAGTCAAAATGGAGATAAAGAGGACAGTCTCTAAAAAAAAAAAAATCTAAATTTGCTTCCTTTTTGGGGCACCCGGGCAGCTCAGTGGGTTAAGCATCAGACTCTTGATTTCAGCTTGGGTCATGATCTCATGGTTCATGAGTTTGAACCCCATGTCAAGCTCTGCACTGTCAGTGTGGAGCCTGCTTGGGATTCTCTCTCTCCCTATCTCTCTGCTCCTCCCCTACTCACTCTCTCCCTCTCTTACTCTCTCTCAAAATAAATAAACTTAAAAAAAATTGCTTCCTTTTCTCCTCTTAGTCTTAAAGCAACTATGACTCCTAAATTTTAGAATGAATAATCTTGCAACTATTTAATTTTTAAGGGAGACATTTCATAAAGTATGACCATAGTAAGTGAAATGTTAATTTTAAAATGCATAGTGAGGTATACTACCAAAAGGATTTGTGAGTCAAAGTAAGTATCATTACTGACTTGACACTCAGATTTTATATAGAAGTAACAACAAAGTATGTTTAATCGGTGTTCAGTGATGATACGTTGGACAGTATAACTCTTTCTAAAGTATATGTAGGTGGGGCAGTACAGTGATTATTCATATACAAATGTTTTTAAAAAACAACCTTAATATTAATTTTCTAAAATAAGCCAAATTAAGAAACATTTCCAACAGTGCTCTTTCTAGAAATACTTAGGAGTACTTCCCGGTACAGAGCACTGAAGAGATAACAGTATGTGACCAGTGCCCATCTGGAATCCAAAAGGTTAGGAAGGAGAAGTGTAATAGGGCTTCTAGTAGGGGAAGTGCGGGGTGCTGTGGGAGAGTGTGGTAGGGACAGTTTGCTCAGATTTAGGAGTTTCAGGAATACTTTCTAAAAGTAGTAGAGTATAAGACAGAGACTGGCCTTGAAGAGCAGGAGGAAGGGTGCACAGAATAGGGAGAGAGACAAGTGTGAAGGCCCTGAGGGTAAGCCAAAATCCTAACCAACCAAATGCATTTGAGAAGCAAGTGCTAAGAAACAAGCCAGAGAAGTAAAGCAGAGAATGGATCTCACAAGGTGTTTGGACTTTGACTTGAGATCACTGGGAGCAATGAAAGAGTTTTAAATTGGGGAAATAATCTCAAATTTGCATTTTTGGATAAGATTGGAGTCGGGCACATGTTGGGCTTTGCAGCAATCCAGATTACCCAGGTTTTGTAGCATAGGGGTAGTGGGGATAGCCAAAGTGGGCAGATTGTTGACATATTTAAAAGATAACATTTAGAGAACTTTGTGAACACTTACATGGAGACAGGAAAAAGAAGTACAGTCAAAGACAGGGCTTGGGTTCCTGGTTTTTGTACAGAGTAATGGTGGGGACCCAGGCAAAGGAGAGGAGTGGAGAGGTGTGGTGGATTTGGTTTGGGTGTTTTGTGTTAAATGAGAAAGATGTTCAAGGGTAGAAGGTCTCTCACAGGCAGTTGGAAATATACAGCAAACACTGCAAAGACAGGATTGATCTAGAGATACCAGTCTTAAGACCATCAAGGTGCAGAAGCAGATAAGCTCCCTCAGGTGTAGAGTGTCCTACTGTAAGAGTCCAGGACCTAAAGCCTGAGGAACATCAACATTTACGGGATGCAAAGGATAAGAGACACCAGGAAGGGAGCCATCAGAAGCACAGAAAGAAAACTAGCAGAGTATGGCACCATGGGGCAGTTTTGGATATTTAACATTTTAAGTAGTGAGTGTCAGCAGTGTCAAACGATGCTGAAAAACAAGATATGGACTAAGAATTGGCATGCAGATTTGGTAACAAGAAAGCAGAAATAGATCCCTACTAGAACATATTCAGTGGTGTATTAGGAGTGGAAACCGTATTGCAGGGGAGGTAAGGAAGTAGAGACCTTTCTTTCAAGAAGGCCAGTGTTTAGAACTGGAGGGATTGGATGGTAACTGCAGGATGACTAGGGGCAATGAAAGCATTAAGTAGAGAAATAGTGTGCTAGGCACTGCCAAGCACACATTTGGGCCTGGCAGCCATGGATTTGTGATGGCCCCATCTGCTCACTTGTTTGATTCTTCTTTAGCAGGATTCAGCCACTCTGACATATTTGAAGAAGGCGGACAAGTAGATTGACCTAGTCTTGGAGTTTTCCCAAGTGTTTGGAATAGAGACAAGACACATGGTCCAAAAGTGTTTTGCTTTGGTTTTTGTTTTGTTGAGAATTTGATGCAAGGATCATTTGTTAGAATATAAATCCACTCAATTTAGGTTAAAAAAGAGGGTAGAGATATTTATTACAAAGATAAGAGAGGGTATGTCATGGATCCAAGTCAAGAAGTGCAGCAAGATGTCACAGAGCCTCGAACTGTCAAGCGACCTGGAACCAAGACTGCTATTCTCCAGTTTCTTATCCTGGGTTACTTGATCTATCGTCTGTAGACATATCTGGTTTTTTCTTTCCTCTAAAATTTTCTTTAGTTTCTGTGGCCAATGAGTCGAGGTACTAGTATTCCAAAAAGTGTCTTCAGAGACTAAATTTTAAATTCCCAGAGTGGAGAATCTGACCCAGATGTAGTTAGGTGTCTAATCCACTATGGCCAAGTGGTGGAGTATTGATTCTTAACACCAATGTAGCCATGGCACAGAGCCTCCTGAATGTTGGAGAAGACAGGGTTACCTGGATACACAGAGGTCTCCTTCCATCTCTGCTGCATCCAGCTGCCTTTGTTTTATTGGAGGCTCCTTTGTCATGGGACTACTTGTTAGAGGCACTTTGTCTGGGGTTCTAGAGCTGTATATATTCACTACAGAAAATTCAGCCTCCTTGAAATGACAATTTACCAGCATTTTCATGTTGTTACACTAACTATGACACAAACATGCCTGCAAAATACTAGTTTGTGAATGAAACATATCTGCCCAGAGATGTTCTCTATTTAACAGCCTCCCGTAGTGCTGCTTTGTAATGGGATAAAGACCAAATACTTTAACCTTAATGGTGACCAATTAAAACACACACACACACACACACACACACACACACACACACACACACACCCAGAATTTGATTCCATGTTTCTAAAAAATAATCAGGTCTTAGCACTCATCTTTGGAAGTTTTACCTGTCCATCCAGACCCAACTTAAATCTTATTAGTTCCACAAATTCTTACCTGTTTCCCTTCAGCACAAGATCATTTGTCTTTCGGTGCTTTTATGGCTTGCTTTGTTTAATCCTTTATATATTTTTTTTAATGTTTTATTTATTTCTAGGAGAGAGAGAGAGAGACAGTGTGAGCAGGGGAGGGTCAGAGAGAGAGGGAGTCACAGACTGAAAAAGGCTCCAGGCTCTGAGCTGGCAGTCAGCACAGAGCCCGACGTGGGGCCGGAACCCATGAACTGGAGATCATGACCTAAGTGAAAGTCGGACGCTTAACCGACTAAGCCACCCAGGCACCCCTAATCCTCTATATTTATTACATATTTACTATTAAAGGCAGCACATGCAAAGGCAAAGAGATAAAAGAGCTCATGGCTTTGTCACTTATTAATAGTCTAACCCTGTGTAAGTACACAATGCCTTTGAGCCTTTCTCATCTGTAAAATGCTTTCATGGCTGTTGTGAGGAGCCACTGAGTAAATGGATGCAAAACCATTTGCTTCCAGGATGATGCAGATATTTACTATTTAAAGAAATAGTTTGGGGGCTGAAAGACTAGGTTTCTAAATGCTCGTCTGCCACCTGGTAATTCACGGTGTGGCGGTGGGTGAGTTATTGTTCTTCCTTGTTCAGGCCGGTCGTTAGTTAGATGCTATGTTAGTTTTCTGTAGTTGCTGTAACAAATTATCACACATGTAGAAGTTTAAAACTATATAAATTAATGTCTCACAGTTCTTTCGGTCAGAGTGAGTGGGCTTCTCTGATGTCTCTGCATTGGGTCTCCTGGGCTCTAACCTGGAGGCTCTGGTTGAGAATCCAGTTAGATGTTCATTCAGCTTGTTGGCAAAATTCACTTCCTTGCAACAGCAGGGTTAAGGTCTCAATTTCCTTACTAGCTGTTAGCTAGGAGCCTCTCAGCTCTTCAAGGCTACCTGTATTCATGTTCATATTGCCCCCCCATTTTCAAGCTGACAACAGCGCACTGAGTGCTGCTCAACTATGTCTCTCACTTTCCCTTCTGCAGCATCTCTTCTGCCTCCAGCTGAAGAACATGCCCTGTTTTCAAGGCTTCAGGTGACTAGATTGGCTCCACCTGGATACTCTAGGCTTCTCTCTGTGTCTTAAGGTTACCTTAATTATCCTTGGATAATTAGATGTAACTTTCATTACATCTGCAAACTGTCTTTTGCCTTGTAAAATCACATTTCACAGGTCCAGAGATTAGGAAATGGACAACTTTGGGGGGGATTTCTACTTACTGCTTCTGGATACTATGTGTGATGCGGAGTGTGAAGCCCAGAGCAGCCCATTTACAAGAGCTACTCAACAGCCACTGGCAAACCGTGTGGCCTGTTGCTGTGGTTTGTGATCCACCAACCAGGCTGTTACCCAGGAGGCACTTTGTGCTATTTACTGGTAGGGGTAACCCAAAGCAGAAGAAGCAAGGTTTTATAGTAATTTCTGTGTATAACCGGTTCTAATTGCTATATGCATGTAACAGAGAAGAGATGCCAAAGATACATCCATATGTAAAGAGTATGAATAAATAAAAATATTATATTCATTATTCTTAGAAGGTTTTTTTTGAGGCTTTACTACTTTTGATAAATTATTTTATTTCATTATTTTTCCTGTTTTAAAAAATCGTTATTCTGAACTCACTAGGGGTAGGTAAGGTGTCCAATATTATAAGACTACTAAAAATCTTGAATGAGAAACAGTTGTAAATTATGTTTGTTCTCCCTTTGTCATCGCAGATATCATGTGGAAGTTAGGAGCACACACTCTGGAACCAGACTCCTTAGGTTTGACTTTCCTCTCTGCCACTTATGTGTTGAGTCACCTTGGGCAGTAACTTTGCCTCTCTATACTTCAGTTTCCTCATCTGCAAAATAAGGGTTAAAATAGACCGTACTTCATAGGAATTGTTATTGAGGATTAAGTTGAATTATGCCTAGTTCATAGCACTAAAAAAATATTAGGATTATTATTCCAACTGAACCATTTAACTACTGTTTCTCAACCAGGGCTATTTTGCCCTCCCCTAACCTTTGCCAGGAGACATTTGGCAATGTCTGGAGAGATTGGCTATTGCATCTGGGGATAAGTGCTATAGAGCATCTAATGGGTCGAGACTAGGGATACTGGTAAATGTCTAGCAGAGCACAAGACAACCCCTACAACAAAGAACTATCCATCCAAAATGTCAACAATGCTGAGATTGAGAAACCGTGTTTTAAACCTGAGGCCTTTTATGACTTTAGTAGCAACTTAATTTGCAAATAAGCTAATCATGTTTAGTAGTGACTTTTAACACTGAAGATACTAATGTCTGACAGCAATGGGGCTCTGAGTTTTATAGTAAAATTTAAAAAAAATTTTTTGGTGTTAAAAAAACAAACCTATGTGTATCAATTTGTCTATTTTTCTATGTAACAGATTCCACAAGGGTGTGCTTAACCCCTACAATACACAATTAGGGGTTACAAATACTCAGTGCCTATGAAGAATTGTGTGAAATTTTTAATTTTCTTCATTTCCTAATTTTCCAGTGAGCTTTCTTCTGGAGATCTTAGGAAAGAAATTACTTGAGTTTGGGGACTTGCTGTTGCAATGTACATTGAAACATAGTAATAGTCAAGATAAGTACCCATTGTAGTTACCTATTTCGAATTTACCTTTATTGTAGTGTATGGTTTGGAAACCCTGAAATGTTTTTGCTAGTGTCATTTTTATTTCCATTATATAAGGTTGTGTATTTGCTGTCTTCACTCCCTCCCATTCCCTTCTTATACATAACTAATGATTTAGAATATTCTCCCAACTACTCTTTTCTCGCTATCATCCCTATCCCGTCACCTCCACCTCAAGTTTAGTTATTTGAGTTGTCTTTCTCACTATCCATTTGTCCCAGAATTTGTCCTTCTGATGTTTGTGTCAGTTAGTCATCAATACCTGCATTGGGTACAGAGTAGTCATCAATAGCTGGGTACAGAGAGCTGATTAGCCTGACATCCTGGGAGGGAAACAAAAGAATCTGGGTGCATTCCTGTACCTTCCACTGTGTTATATACCTGGAGAAACATAACCACAGGACACAAACACAGCAACAGCTTACAGATGTGAATTGTTGTGGGTTAAACAGAAGGAAACTGACCTGCTGAACACCAATTAGGTACTCAAAAATACTTAGTAATTGATTTCATGTTACATGATACAATTGCTAAGTATTGGTAAAATATATGATTGTGATCATGTTATAATGAAAATGTGTTTTTTCTTATAGTTAACAAATTCTTGGTTAATATAAATGTCAGCAAAAGCAAAGTGTTCATTGAAGCGAGGATGACATCCAGTCCATCCGTTTTTGGATCATTATGTTACAATTTTGAATCTACAGGTATAAAGAGAAATACCCAGGCACTTCACTTAAAAGGAGCAAACAAAACATTTTACATACAAACCGTATCGGCCATACTTTGTCATCAGGGTTAGAAACTGGGAGAAACAGATAACAGCAGAATTATAGTTTTTAATGTGGTCTTTTGTTAAACTTCACAGGTTTGTTTTTGTGACACTCTCTAGAAGTGGTAGAACAGTGGGGCGCCTGGGTGTCTTAGTCGGTTAAGCATCCGACTTTCGCTTAGGTCATGATCTCGCGGTTCGTAGGTTCGAGCCCCGCATCGGGCTCTGTGCTGACTGCCAGCTCAGAGCCTGGAGCCTGTTTCAGTCTGTGACTCCCTCTCTCTCTGACCCTTCCCTGCTCACACTGTCTCTCTCTCTCTCTCTCTCCTAGAAATAAATAAAATTAAAAAAAAATAGAAGTGGTAGAACAGTGATAACCACTTCTTCACAGACTTCATGATTAAGAGGAATTTGCTTTAGTATAATTGGCATCTTTCAAGGGTTTGGACAAAGTCCAGCTTGTTGCCTATGATCTCAGGCTGTTAGAATAGAGACCCTTATCTGTCAGCAGCCACCTCACTGCAGACCTGATTACACCCTTGAGCACCGTGTTAAAACTCAAGCTACATAATAGTTGAAAACTAGTTAAAGCCTCCCTTTAATTTTGAAATGACTATTACTCAAATCTTATTTTGCCACTTCATTATATAAAGCCTTGGGCTGAAGACATTTTGGAAAAACTCTTAGCTTTACTAATAAAATGTGGAGGAATGCCTAAGTTTCTCTATCAGGAATGACTTGATTTAGGGGAGGGTAACATGAATTATAATGAATCAGCATTTAAATATGTTACTCTATAGAAAAAGCTTGTAAATTGGATTATCTCAGTAGCAAATGTCACAGCATTGTGCTCTTTGTGGAAGTGTACATGTACAGTGGCATTTTATTTGATGGACCACGGCAATTGCTAATGGGGCCCAAAGACTAGAGACCATGCATGCTAGGAAGGCAGTTTCTTTACAAGGGATGGTTACCAATAATCCTGAGAATAGAATTGAGGTGTGAATCTGGGTTGCAAAGAATACCAGCAAGGTATTTCGTGGTAGTCGTGAATCTAAGCTGAACATAGCCCAGTACCCAAAGATCTAAATCAGAGAAAGGAGAAAAAGCAGAAGTAGAACCAGAAGTGAAGCGTTTAGTAATACCAATAAGACTCATAGACATATAGCTGTATAAAGATTAGCCACTGGTGGACAGGAATTGAATGTAGCTGTAGATGCTCAGATGTTTGTGGAAGGAATGAACAGTTCAGCCAGGCACAGAGCAACAGGTGGGAATGGAGTTGGAGTTGGGATCCATTGAGTCCAGTACTGGAACAGGCAGGCAGTTGTACCCCACTGCTAACGGAATTTGTTCTGGAATTTGCTCTCTCCCTGACTGACCAAAGTTTGGTCTGCTTCCTGTTGTGAGAGTATGTCCTACAGGAGTCAGCCAGTATGATGAAGGGCTGAGGCCACTCTGACACCCTCACCTTTGCCCAGCTTGTTTTCTGGGCAAACAAGGATAAACATTTACAGGCCATGCATTTGATCCATTAGATTTCAGGATCTTGGATCTTTGTCCATAAATTCAAAGGTGAGTAATTAGTTGCTTGAAGGGCATCCTTCTTCTAAGACAGGGCTAAGGAAGCAGGTAGGATGGACAGATTTCCTCATAAATCCTGACAGAGTGTCTTGGGTGAAGGCAAAATATTCTCCCAGTTGTGAGGAACATTTTAAACAAGGATATTTTAAATCAAGTTAGAGTCCTAAGCCAAGGACAGTATTTTATATTCAGTGCTTGGAAGGTATTTTCTGTCAACTGTAGAAGGTCATACTTCTCTATTTGGAAGAACAGTCTCGTTCCCAGAAATGAACGATACGGAATTCTAACATTGTTGAAACAATGAGAATAAAATACATGGTAGAAGAGAGTCAGTTTATATGGAAATCGATAGTTGAAGATCACAAGTATACTGACCTTTTTAAACCAGATTTGGTGTAGTTAGAATAAACATAGAAGTAAAAGTTGCATTGTTGCACATATATATAGGAATGTGTATTATATATATGTATACACACATACTTGAGTAAGAGAAATTTTACATTGAGAAAAAGAAATTGTAACTCAGCTATGTAACTCTAAAACAGTAGATAACAAATATTTCAACTAGTGTCATTACTTTTACTATATTTCAACTAGTGTTATTACTTTTACTATCTAGAAGCATAGTATTAAGTAAAAATACCTTTTTACATATTTTTTTTAACCAGAGGCCTTTTCAGATAGCTTAAGCTGTGTAATATAGTTAGCAAGAATGGGATGTAAGTATTAGAGTAATTCAGTTTTTACCGGCGCTGTGGATAAATTCTGTTATAGAAGATACCTTAACTAATATTTGAGATTTTCATTCAAACATAGTTGTCTTTAATAGCAGTATTTAACTTGAATAATTTACTCCACTTAGAAGAAATATTTTCCTTTTTTCAAGCAAGGTGGAGGAAAAAAACTCACATTCTTCCATGAAGTTACTGTTTTCTAGGTGAAGCCAGAAACCCTGATTACCTACCTATTATTTTTTTAACCACTTATGACTTTCCCCATAATCCCTACAATACATCAGCCATTTAAAGCTTGGACAGAGGACTCAGCTACCATAATTTCTTTGATAAATCATATTATTTATTATTTTGCAACTATTCTGATCAAACCTTTGGAGCTACCAAACAATATTATAAACGTAAATATTGTTAAGAAAAGCTCCCTATTTCCCCTAATTGGGGGTATGGTATAAGTCCAGTTCTGATCCGAACACTCAAAAAAACAACCAAAGGATAGCTAGCTACTCAATGTCAAATTCATTAGTCTTTGAGTTAAGTAGCAATAACCTTAGTTTCAACTTATAACTGAGGACAGGCCATGGTTGTCTGCTCCATGAGCCTCTGCAATGCTCCTAAGTTTCTGCTCTCACGGTAGCAGAATAGCCACTCTTGACAGCTCATCTACCCACATCTTGCCGTCATTCAGGACAGAAAGAAAAGATAAAGCAGAACTATCAGCAGACATTGGCTAATATCTCACTGGTCAGAACTGTTACATAGCCACCTCCAACTGTGGAGAGGCTAGAAAAGCACACATTTAGCTTTCATATCTTATGTTCGAGAAACAAGCAAGATAGAAGGAGACTTTGGTGTGTGTTAAACTAACCTATGTTGTTTGCAGTTGGTAGACAACACTTTTATTACTGTTTTGCATCTTTGTGTCATCTTTTTGAATAGTAAAATAATTTGACTTTGCTAGTATATTTGGCATCTTTTTTTCCTTCTTCCTAAATTTATAAAGGTCTTTGTCTGCTTTTTAAGCTGTAAAACAACTGAAGAAAATTGGAAGTCATTTGTACCCAAAGCTAATACTAAGTAATGCAGTCTACTTTAATAGGCCACTGAATTTGGCATATATTTAATGCTGGGCACTTGCCATCCTGAAACAGAAAGAATGATTATTATCTTTTTCTATCATTTGGGAAAAAAAACCAGGCTTTATCAGATTTTAAAGCTTTCACAGAATGGTATGCATTTTCAAGGCCAGGAAATACTTGCCATCACTTACAAAACATCTCAGATGATCTTCTGTCCATAGAGAATCATAGTTTATATGCTGGTGATGATACAAGCATATTAGATGTTAATGCTTACTTTAAAAATCATATCAGTTACAGTCCAAGGTAATTGTTTTCCATCTTCAGTAAAAACCCTAATAATGTAGTAAAAGTTTAAATGAAACTAGTAGAAAGAGCATTGAAAAATAATCAATATCTTTGTACTTTTTTTTTTTTTAATGAAGGTGTTTAGTGAGGAATCTGATGCTGCCAATTTAGGAGCAATTTATAGAGTGCTACTGACATTTAAATGCATTTTGAGCAAGATGTCTTTTTTCAGTAGCCACAAAACAGAATTATTAGGGTTTTCCATTGGTAACAAAATTTCATCTACTGTGAAACCAAGAACAAAATGAGCTAAGACTGTAGGGTGCCCAAGTAGACACAAACTGGTGTTAAAACTAACATAAATCAAAATTCTTTTCAATGTACATAAGATATCTTTATCCTGCAGGGTGCTAGAAGCAAGAGATAGTCTCATTTTCATTTCAATTCCTTAATCTACCAATATATTTAATGTTTCTCTTCTATATCAGTGAAGTTTTCAAAAAAAGAAAAATTAGAAGATGGTTTTACATAGGGGCGCCTGGGTGGCTTAGTCGGTTAAGCGTCCGACTTTCGCTTAGGTCATGATCTCGCGGTTCGTGGGTTCGAGCCCCGCGTCGGGCTCTGTGCTGACTGCCAGCTCAGAGCCTGGAGCCTATTTCAGAGTCTGTGACTCCCTCTCTCTCTGACCCTCCCCTGCTCACGCTGTCTCTCTCTCTCTGTCCTAGAAATAAATAAAAATATTAAAAAAAAAAAAAAAAGAAGATGGTTTTACATGTCATGTTTCAGAAAGTTTTTATGAAAAAGTTTAATTTCTCTAGAATAATTAAATAGGTCATTGAAAACATACAAAGGTGTTTAACAGTGACACATGAGTTAATAGTTTTTTGGAAGGGGTGCATGGGTGGCTCAGTTGGTTAAGTGTCTGACTTCGGCTCAGGTCATGATCTCACAGTTAGTGGGTTTGAGCCCCATGTTGGGCTCTGTACCAACAGCTAGCTCAGAGGCTGGAGCATGTCTTTGGATTCTGCATCTCCCCCTCTCTCTCTGACTCTCCCCTGCTCATTCTGTCTCTGTCTCTCAAAAATAAATTTAAAAACATAATTTTTTTAAATAAATAAAAATAGTTTTTTGAAAGCTTATTTGGAAGGCAAGTTCCCTAGATTGCATGGGTCATATGTTTACTTCAGGACAGTGTACAAGACAGTATGTCACAGGCTTCACAGTCAGCCTGAATTCAGAGCCAACCTCTACCACTCATCAGAGACCTGACCCTGAAAAAATTACATGACCTATTGATTTCTTCATCTGTGCAATGAGAATCTTAGTAGGGAGACTCTCTTCCTTGCAGAGTTGTTGTGAGGAACTAAGAGAGTATGTAAGTGGTTCACATATTTCCTGACACATAAGTGTTCAGAAATGCTGATTCTATTAGTAAGCATGATAAGAAAGTACCTTATGTGACACACCAATTATGGATAATGCCTTCTAGAATCACTAGTTGATACTCCAAGAGTATATTAGGAACCAGCACTTCTAGTATTTAGTATATATATAAATATTACTTTTCACAAGTAATTTAAAATAGTGCCTTTTAATACAACATTTTTATCATTGCTATGCCCAGATAATAATGTCTAAAACTGTTACCTCCAGAATACAGAAGGATTACTTTCAGAATCGTATAAAGTCATGGATTCTAGAATGGTAATGGGTGCCAACTATTTATTAATAATGGTCAATTTTAAGGATAACCATTTCAGAAGGTTTAAAAATTACTTTCCTATACTATGTGACATTTATAACTAATACATTTTATGAATTCTTCCTTCAGATAATAGTAACCTACAAAATTACAATTTGTAATGCTTTAGCTGGTTTTAATTTGAAAAGAAAACACCTGGGCCCTGCCACTTTCTTTTTGATAGCAACTTTATTCATAATTGCCAAAACTTGGAAGCAATCAAGATATTCTTCAGAAGGTGAATGGATAAATAAACTGTGGTATGTCTAGATGATGGAATATTATTCAGTCTCAAATGAAATGAGCTATGAAGCCATGAAAATTCAGATATGGGGGAACCTAAAATACATATTTACTAAGTGAAAGAGGCCTATCTGAAAAGGCTATATAATTCCAACTATGTGAAATTCTGGACAATGTAAAACTGGGGAGACGATAAAAAGATCAGTGGTTTTCAGGAGTGGGATGGAGGGTGGGAATGAATGGCAGGAGCACAGAGGATTGTTAGGGTACTGAAACTATTCTGTATGACACTACAGTGGTGGATACAAGTCGTTATACATTTGTCAGAACCACAGAATGTACAACAACAATGAACCCTAGTGTAAACTGTGGACTTTGGGTAATTATGATGTGTCATGTAGATTCACTGATATAACAGATGTCCCATGCTGGCACATTATGTTGATGGTGGGAATAGTTGTATAGTGTTCAGGCAAGGAGGGTATATGGAAAAGCTCTATACTTCCTGCTCAGTCTCACTGTGAACCTAAAACTGCTCTAAAAAATAACGTCTATTTAAAGAACATACACAAAAAATAAAAAAATAAAGGGAAGAAACACCTGTCCCTGTAACCATCTTGCTAATGAAGCAGACCATCTAAGGCTGGTTTGTTTACTTAAAAAATAAGAAGAAGAAAATGGTATAATTAAAAAGATAAATATCTGATTTTTGCCCGTTTTATATAAAACTCAAGCTAATTTTTTATTTATTATGTTCTAACTCATAGTATTTGTAAAGTTTAAAAAAGGAATATTAAATAGCAAATAAAAGATTATCTGTCTTTATGAACTCCACAAATCCATAAACAAATCCCTTAACGAGAGCGTATGTCAGTTCTAAAAAATCATTGTGTCACTAGTGCAAAAAGATTAATTCAGTGAAGATTTGAAGCTATAGAATGATATGCATGAGTTAAAAGGATGTTTAGATTTGCTTTTTTATTATATATTAAAACTTTAATTTTTTTGAGATGAGACACTCCATGAGAATAATACTCGTTTTCTATGGAATAATATTTCAGACCACCATCTTAGAATAAAGAGAAATTCATGATATCCCGGCAGGGGATACCAGTTTGTGTTGATGGTTAGCAAAGCTCTATAGCTCCTGATGCTTCCCAGTTTGGAAAAGCTAACCAACTCCTTGCCTGGGGGGAGCAGGCAGGGAAGATCAGCTGGCATCCGGCCAGCGAGTATTCTCTTGCTGGCCTCCCATTGACCACAGAGGTCTTAGCAGGGGTAGTCTAATGAATGCAGTTTTAGGTCAATTAAAAATCAGTCAGACAGACCCAAAACCCTGAGGTTGAACCTTTGAACTTGAGTGACAACTTCTGTATTCAGAGACCATAGACATTAACCACAAGACAGACATTTTTGATGAGGAAATAACTACAAGTGATAGGTCCCGGGCTGATGCAGAGCTTACTGATGTAGAAAACATCCTCAGTAATAGTGCTTCTTTCCAGAAAAGGAATCTACTAGATATTCGCATATCAACAAACCTTTTCTGAACCTCCAACATTTTTTTATACTTTTTTGTAACGCTTATTTGTTTTTGAGAGACAGAGAAAGATGGAATACAAACAGGAAGGGACAGAGAGAGAGAGACACACAGAATCCAAAGCAGGCTCCAGGCTCTGAGCCGTCAGCAGGAGCCCAAGGCACAGCTTGAACCCAGGAACCTTGAGATCATGATCTGAGCTGAGTCAATGCTTAACTGACTGACCCACCCAGGAGCCCCCTAACCTCTAACTTTTGAGATGTTAACGTACTATCCCTTAGAATATTTTAGAGATGTGTATTGAACATTTTAGTCAACTTTATGCATTCTTTTTTTGGTTTGAGGGCTTTTGTTTCTTTGTTTTCCCTGTACCCTCTTCCACTTGATAACAGCACAGACATTTTATAAAATAATATAGAATTTTGGTCACAAAGAAAGAAAACCATTAAATAGTATATGATTGAGTTCTCTGAGCTGGGTCTAGAAAAACTGGCTCTCAGGGAATGAGATACTTAGCAAAAAGGACAGTCTGTCCTCACAAGTAGCGATTAACTAGAATTCTCATTTTTTAAAACTGGCTTTATCAGGCATTCTGACTTTTTCTAAAGAGATTGCTACTGCTAACCACTCTTTAAGTTTACTGGGGAATTAATGCTCAGTGGCCCACTGGGGTTCATACAATAGCATTAAATAATTACTCCTCCTCTGTGTATCTCCTGCTGTCTTAAAAAGAATAAGTATACTAAAATTGACTGTGGGAGAATTCAGGACATCTAACTCTGAAGAAAATATGCACCCATACATATCCACTTAGTGATTAAGAGGCAGCTTCAAGTACCCCATAGCAAACAAATCGCTCACATGGAGACAAGAAAGAAAAAGAGCAGAGGAAAGAAAAAGTAGCCACGGTAGCCCAAGTGGTGGTGATAAAGCTCAGGAACTAGTGGAGTTGAAGTGAGCAGGCATAGGTGCAGCTTGGTGTGAAGGAGAGGGATCCACGGTTCTCCATAAATCCAGTGACTAGCATGGCGCCTGTCTTCTCTGGGAGCCCTAGTGGCAGGAGGTACAGAGCAGGAGGAGCTGGAGGGAGCACTGACATGGAGGGGAAGGAAAGTCATGAAGGGTGCAAGGCAGGCAGGGAGAAGAGGTGCTTCAGGCTTCTTCCCTTGCACTGGTTCATGAGCCCAGTTTGGTTTGATGAATGCCATTTGGTGCCAGGCCTGGCCGTGTCTCCTTGGACCCCAGATAGGGCCACCCTGTGTGTGTGGAGCAGAGGGAACTCTGTCTTAAAGTTAACAAGCAGCAAAACAAAGGAAAAAAAAAAAAAAGTTGAGGCTCTCTTAAATGTTGTAGTGGCGAGAATGAGAAAGGGTGAGCTTGTAGCTTTGCTCATCCTCTGCACTGTGCTTGGCCTTAGCTTTCTCCTCTGTAAATGAAGTAGTCATACCTCGGAGGGATATTGTGAGGAGTAAGTATGTGGTAAATTGTTATCAAGTTCCCCTCACAGTGCCTTGTGGTAGATGATTGACAAAGTTAAGCCACTTTCTCCTTTTCAGCTCCTGCAGTTTCATTTGTAAAACAGGGCATTTAGAATTCTAAATGCTTTCTAAAATGTGAAATCCAGCAGACGAGAATTGCTGAGAAGTGTATGCATTATGCTTTATACATCTCAGGTCTGAAGGACCTCACTAATTCCAGTAATTCTTGGCAAAGAGACGGCACCCAAGGTGGGCTCAGGACAGTCCGAAAGCAGCAGGCAGTGAGGACAGCCTGTGCCGGAGGTGGGCCAAGGCGCTGCCCACTGAGGGCACATGGACAAGTGACATGCCCACAGACCTACACACAGAATGGTCAGATCTAGCCATGTGCCTACAAACCAGGGATTGCATTGAAACTGCTGTTCTATGGGCTCTCTGTGGCTCACAGATATATTTTTTCCCCTTAGCTAGCATACTATATTTTTTTCTAGAGCTCTGGAAACCTGGCTCAAAACCTTAAAACCAAGCTTAGTATTTTTTTAAATATTTTTTATAAATGACTTTAGTCAGAGCGTTCACTCTTATTTTACCACATTCCCTATCATTTCCAGTTGCTCTAGACTTGGCCATTCTGTTTCTGTCTGGCCCTTGAGTTTCCAGACCCCAGGCAAGGCAGGGCACAAGCCAGGGAGCTGGCCCTGGACACAGAAGCAGGCATTGAATGTGTTCTCTCTATATATATCAGAGTTGATGGATGAAATATAGGACTGTGCTAAATCTGCATGTCAGATAAACATAAGTGTATATATTTATGTAAGTATGTTGCATGGAATCTTCTTATTTCCTAAATCTGGCATCGTATTCTGTACTCACTTATAATTCACATCATGCTACCAGTAGGTACTCAATAAGTAGTAATTGTCATTGTAACATTTGGAAAAGGAATTTTGGAAACAGAACACCTTAGCAGCCTTAGAGAAAGGGAGAGAGAACTAATATATTTCAGCATTTGAAAGAGATAAATTGAGCAAGGCTCATGAATGAATGTTTTAATTTGATATGGGGCGAAATTGGAAACTGTCATGCCTAGGAGGGTTTTTCTTCATGCTGGGCAATGACAGATAGAAGGTTACTGGATGCGGGCCTTGCTCAGTGAAGAACTTCGTCAGGAGGAGCATCGTTCCCAGGATTCTCTTCAGTGCATCTTGATGCCTGTTAGTGAGAGGATGCTAAACACTATAATTGTGGTAGACTCCAGGCCTGCGGTCTCTGTGAATGCTGTCATACATACCAAGCTCTGCATTCTGTCACCTCTAGGTGACATTGGCCTCTTTACTTTTCTATCCTGTTAATTCTCTTCTCCCTCAATTGCCTTGCCTACTCTGAGTGTAGCTAAGTGTCCTCTTTTTTCAGGCTGTTCTGTCTTATCTCTGTTTAATTCTTGTGGCCTGGGAGGGCAGTAAGGAGGTAGTGTGGATAGAGGCCAGCAGTATTCATTGGACGTCTTCTACCAGCCAGGTGCATTATCCGATTTGATCTCTGGACCATGCTGTGAGGAAGGTGACATTATTCTTTTCTTAAATATATGCTTTATTTTTTAGAAAAGTGGTTTTTTTTTTTTTGAGCAAAATAGAGTGGAAAGTAGAGAGAGTTCCCATTTATCCCTGCCCCAACATACGATTAACATCTGTTAACATCGTGCACCGTAGTGATACCTTTGTTACAATCGATTAATGTTTTTTAAAGATGAGAAAACAGGGTTTGCGAGATCGGACCCAGGCATCAGGGCTCCGTCTTTCCCAGTGGTAAAGCCTGCCTGCTTTGCTCCCGCTAACAGCTGTCCGCAGCACCAGGTGTCTCTCTGGCCTGGTGCCCCCTGTGGTCCTCTTCATTCTCACAGGGAGATGTAAGCAGTGGGTGTAGCTTTAGATAAGAGGAAGTCATGGCTAGATTGCCGTCTTGTGCTCCCGCATCTACTCCAGTGGATAATTGAGGTTTGGGAGGAGCTGTGACTTTATTCTCTGAAGTTACTTTTTATCTTTTCCTTTCTCCACTTTCCAGTCCATGAAGATTAAAAGAAGGAAGGTTGATAAAGTGATCCTAAAAATGTTTTGTGTTGAGATTTTATCTGAAAGTTCCAGAAGTTACTTTCATGAGACAATCAAGTCATTTCAGGCAAAGTTTGATGGAATCTACTGTCTAGCTTTTAAAACCCATGTTTTTCAAAGCATCAACTGTAAGTATAATCTTAAGAGCTACAGATATCCATTTCCCCTTTAACAATCAGTGAGGTAGATTTACCTCACACCCTAGACCTCACCTGAACCAGACATAGCCCTTCATAATCCTCTAGAACAGGGGAGATATAAGTGTCACTGGATTACATTTCTTCCCTGAAGTGCCAAATGGCAAGCTGTCACATAAATGAGCCAGAGATGGCCTCTGTCTTTTCACCTCTGAGTCGTTCATGTGTCCACTGTAGTCTGAAATATTGTTAGCTCAATAGCCTCCTGACACTAAATTCAGATTTTTATACATGCAATTATTTAAAACAAATAAACAAGCAGAGTTTTAGGCATTTAGAGCCTGCCTGCTTTATATACTCTATAAAACCTCACCCAGCATCTGTTGACCATTGATAAGAGAGGGCCTTGTGGTTTTAATACCCCAGGCTGCCACTGCCTTCTGGAGTTCTCTGACCCAGAGACTTCCTTCCATGCTTCTGAGTGAAGTCACTTAGCATGAAAGCTCCTTTTCTCCTGGGAATTCCCTTACTGTCCTTCCTTTCTGGAGACTGACCTCTTTTCCTTAAGCTTCTGGATAGTCTCTTGTTGTGAGGGACTTCTACCTCTCACGAGCTCAGTAAAGTACCCAGTAAAGTTTGTCGTGGATTACTGTTTCTTGTGGGCATATCTGTGCCCTAGATCAGCCCCCAAATCTCTCAAGCCAGCCCCCTACACACGCAGACTGGGCACAACTAAGATTTCAAGAAATCCAGTATAAGAACCTTCAGAACTAAAGATGACCCATACTGCCTTCCATCTGGAAAAGACCCTTTGTAGAAAAGGTTTTCATTCTATCTTCTTCAACCTTCTGGATACTAAATGTGTGTGTGTGTGTGTGTGTGTGTGTGTGTGTGTGTGTGTGTGTGTGTCTGTGTGTGTATTTTAATTTTTTTAAATGTCTTATTTATTTTTGAGAGAGTGTGAGTGGGGGAGGGTCAGAGAGCGAGAGGGAGACACAGAATCCGAAGCAGGCTCCAGGCTCTGAGCTGACAGCACAGAGCCTGATGCAGGGCTCGAACCCATGAACTGTGAGATCATGACCTCAGCTAAAGTTGGCTGCTTAGCTGACTGAGCCACCTAGGCAGCCCAGTTGTATATATTTTTGTGTGTATATTTATAGTTTGTGTACTAAATGGGTTTGCCCAGCTTTATATTTGCCCCTCCTATTTATACATGTTACTAGGAAAAAGTATGATGTGTTTTCAGATTACAGCGATCAGAGACAGACGTAAGTTTTTAATAAAAATAAGTATAGTGCCTGCAATTTATCATGCACTTACTGTGTGTCAGCCAATATTTTAAGCCCTTTCCATGCATTATTTTACTTAATCATCAGAGTAACCAATGAGGCTAGTACTTTTATTTATTTACATTTTATGGGTGTGGAAAGTGGGTTCAGAGAGATTACTTGCCTCGTTTAGAGTCACATTAATGATGCTGCCATTGGATATGAACCCAGTTTGCTAGATGCCTACACCTGTGGCCTGCTCTCTTACATATGCCTTCAATAAGTGAGAGGATTTTCTATAAGGACACATGGGGAAGTAAGTAAACAGTCTCAGCAGGCAGAGCCACACACTTTGTGTAGTAGAGGAAAATAATTCAAACTGTTTGTAGTTCTGCAGGCCTCTAGGACCTAACCTAATTCGCCTGAGGCACCCTGTCTGTATCCCAGCCTCTTCTTGCTTTTCTCTCATCTTCATCTCCCTCATGGTTTCATCTGCCTCAGAACTCCTTTTTCATGGCTTTTCCTCTTTGTGTCTTTGTGCCTCTCTGTTTCTCCCACACTCTGGCCTCTGGAGTCTCTGTGAATATTTTTCACAGAGGTAGAGTAGATGCTTGGGTTGGTCCATCCATTACAGAGAACTTCACATCTGGGCACTTCACCTCCGGGGCTCACGGCCAGCTCTTAGTTGTCTGCCTTTGGGTCAGGCACCAGGCCCTGGATCAGTCAGCTGGGATCAGGGACTGACTTCGATCACACTGTACAAATGACGGAAAGTTTGTGTAAGACCACACAGGATGGGGCTACAAGTGAGACTTGAGCCTGCAGGCTTTTTAAAGGAGGCAGCGAAAGCCCAAGTCTTCCTAAGATCTGTCTGGCAAAAACAGGGAGATTTTCAATGTATCTATTTTGAATAACCTAAGATCATATGATTAAAGCATCAGCAAATAAAAACATTTTCAAAGGTAGTTCCTAGCAGCAAATATATAAGTCATTAAATATGTATTTACCTTTACCTGGGGAAAATTCAAGCATATTTGTGTTTATTTGCAGCTTGTCATGTCATTGATTAGGTCAGGACATAAAATGGAAAACAAATCAGTAGTTACAATAGTAGAATTATATACAACATTAGTTCTCTTATTTTGTTAACATTTATAAAACATCCATGAGTGTGTACAAATGGATAATGTTGAGCTTCCATACATTATCTATTAGATTATAAGCATGATAGAGTCATGTACACTTCCCTTCTAATCCTTGAGCATCTTATTATTCATAGTGTGGCAGACACTTAATAAATGACATTGCCTAATTAGTTAGCTGTGATGCCAGTTGAAAAGAATATGCTAGTGTAAGAATCCTCAATCAGTGTAAAGGAGAAATAAAGATACTTTTTTGGATATTTTATGTCTTAATTCCAGTTTCTCTGGGTCAAGATAATAAATTGCTGTAATGGAATTCGGTATCATTCTCTTCTGTTTGTTTGCACACCATGTGTTAGCTAACCACCTCATACTAATGCAAATATAAACATTCAGGAAAATATAAATCTTTGGTATGCTTTCATTTTTTTTTAAAACTTTTCATGAGGGTTTCAGTACTGTGTTTAAAAGTCCTAATCAACCTCTAGTTTAGGCCTATTTTAATCATTCTACTTGGGATGTCAAGCTGTAGAACTCTAATTAAATTGATGAAAGACTACAAAACAAAATTAAGGAGCATGTGAAAATGGAGATTAATCCTGTCCATGGACTTCTTTGTTAATAGTTGAATTTTGGAAGTGAGCTTCTGTCCTATCAGCTTACACACTGAGTCTAGAGAGATTAAATGCCTTCATCCCCAAGATCCCTCAGCTGACTAGTGGCTTAATACTATAAAGTTAGAAGCTATAGCATTTTGATGTTTCCAGATATCTGTATAAGTCATAAATCTTCTTTACGCAGTGGACTCTATATATGACTTGTGAGTTCAATCTCACTATTATTCTACACACACACACACACACGCATGATGTCTTCTGTTTGGCTTTAACTTGGTAAGTCATTTCCAGAGGTGATCAACCACGGAATCAGTTAACAATATGGCGTTTCCTCCTCATTTCATAAGTTCCTGGAGAAGCCACTCTTTATGCTCCATTCAAGGCATTTTGACCACAGAGTTTTCTTTTTCCCCCCGTCTCTTTAACTTCTAGAAACCCCATGGGATGAAGAACCCATTTTAAGAAATATGTCACAGCAACTTTTGAAATGTAGGAGGCCAAGCAATTAGTGTCAGATTTTCCCCTGGGGAAAAAAAAAAGATGAGAAAAGTTCATATATATACTACAGAGGTAACTCAAGGAAATTCTCTGCTAGTGGTACATTGTATAAATGATAATTTTTGATAAAGCAACAATCTTCCCTGGGAGAGATTTATGCCATCTTTGAGTCATTAATAGTACATGACACTGGTTTTCCACTCAGAGGTAAAACAAATCATCATAGAGTTTTTTGTTGTTCTTCTATCAGGTATTTGTAAAAAGCTTTTAAATTTATAAAGTGTCTTTGGAAATTTACAGGAATGAGTTTACCAAATGCACATTTAATGGGAAAACCAAATCAAACTCAGATGTAATCTCAAGGTCTTTTTGTGGATTTCATATTCCTAGTCTTTTCAGAGGGACATTGGTTGCTTTTTCTGAGATGTGAATTTAATTGGTTTCAGTATAGGTTTAAATTCAGTAAGCAGGTGGTGATTACCCACCATGTGCGAAGCAGTACATTAGGTATAATCATGAGCTATGCTCATGTAATTCTTACATATACCCTCTGAGGAATTATGACCCCATTACTTCAGACAAAGAAAGTCTTATAAAAACTATGACTCATCCATGATTACGTGACTAATCAGTGGTATTATAGGGATCATAAATCATATTATTTTATACTTAAATCGATTATACTTTCCAGTAAAATTATAAGGAGAAAATCTTGAAAATACTGCCTTGTCCACATTCTATTGATTGTTGCAGGATCAACAATCTGATTCACCAAAGGAAGATTCTGTTGCTGACTCATTAAAGGAAGATGATGTTGGTTAATGCCATGACTTTGGAGTCAGGCCAACAAGGGGATGAACTCTGGCTCCTTAGCTGTGGAGAAATGTCATGACTTTGAATAAAGGTTGTTTGGGATTTAACTTCCAAGCCTCAGTTTCTTTCCCAAACAATAGTATTACAACAACATTTCATAGGGTTGTAATGAGAATCGAGTATAATACTGAACATAGAGCATTTAGCAGAGTACCCAGCAAATTGTACAGATTCTTGGTAGTTATTATTCATAGTAATAGTGATGAGATAAGATAATTTACAAATTGGCTAACAAAAGATGTTTCTTGTATTCAGGGTCATATGAAGACTTTTCTTATTAATAAAATTGTATTGATCTCACTGACGATGTTAGTGACAAACAGCCCACATAAAGTATTTGTCAACTTTAGGTGATGCTTTTTAAGATATTTTAAAATATGGAGCCAGAATAGAACATTTTTAGATTATGTCCATATTTTAGTTACTTTGGTAATGGATTGGGAATAATGGCATGAATAAATTCTGACAGGTGAAGAGTTCCCAGCCCTCTTTAAAAAATGCATACAAAAATAATTATATATGTTCTTTGAGTCATTAAAAAAAATTCTACAGCTGTTATGCAGTGGTTATACAACTATTTTGACAGGCTTTTAGAATTCTCCTTAAAAATCGTTTCTCTCCTTAAAAATCGTTCACTTTCTACTAGAGTTAATGTTTAGCACAATAGGTCACAATATTACTGTAAGCCAGGAGAAATTAATTTGGTTTTCATTATATGTAGGTAAGTTAATTTTGTCAGAATTAATAAATATAAGTTATATAATGCATGACAGAGAGGTTTGGCTTTAAAAATACTCCTGGTACAAGGAGTTTAGATTGGGAATATACAGGATCAGTCTTTATTACACAGGTACACAGACATCTATACAATTCAGGATTGATTATATTAAAACAAGCTGGAGTTTCCCCAGATTTAAATATAACCACAGAGTTTCATTTATTTCCTGTAGACTTCTCCACATAAAGTCAGTCAACATCTATCAAAGTGTTTAAAGAGATAACCTTGGATATTTGTCTATATACTATGAGGTTGACAAAGTACAAAGAACCTTGTGCAGAAATCAGAATCTTTAAATATAGAGTCTACAGATTTAATCTTTCATGAGAATGAAATAGATAAATGTAAGAATGGTTCATCCTATAAGGATAAGATAAATTTCTGTTACTGAGAAATGACTTTTGAAAGTGATATCTATGGATTCAAAAAAAGAAATCTCCATTTGTAAATATAAAGGGGCAATGTGTGTGTGTGTGTGTGTGTGTGTGTGTGCACGCCTTCTAGCTTATTCATATCATTATCACCCTTTTAATTAATAATCATCTTTTAAACTAAGCCATGAGTTTTAAGGCTTTAACCTTTAGGTCCTCAGTGGATGATCTATTTCATAGCAAAAACATCTTAAATTCAAATTATAATCCTTTTTTCATTTCTTTTTTTCAGATGATGAAACATGCTTGGAATAATTATAAACGTTACGCCTGGGGATTAAATGAACTGAAACCTATATCAAAAGAAGGCCATTCGAGCAGTTTGTTTGGTGAGTAGAATGTGTTTTGGTTTCTTAGTAACAATAACTTTTCTCCGATTGACGGAATTTGTGGGTGGTAAATTTTGTGTGCCCCTCCAGGCCATGTTGCTAGGAAACTTGCATACCTGCTGGAATTATCTTCAGGGACTGGGCATAGTATGTCCTTCAGACAGAGCACTCTACATTAGAATCACTTGCATACCTTTAAAAAAAATACTGATGCCTGGGGAACAGTTCCAAAAGTTCCCATTTAATGGATATGGGTGCAGCATCAAGATTTTTAGCTCCTGGGGTGATACCCAGCAGAGGAGCATTTGGTCGACTGCATTAACTGCTTCCTGTCAGGTAAAAGTTGTGTCTTTATTGATACACTGGCTAAGGTGCCTGCCATGGTGATCTTCACTGTATCTTGACGACTCTGAACTTTAGCTCTGGGTTTCTCCTATTTGTGCCATGAAAGAGAAAGTGAGAGTGGATGGCCAGTTATTTGAACTTCCATTTATCTATGTTGTTATGCTTCATTGCATTTGGTCCTCCCAGCATCTCTTTGTGATTGGTACTCTGGATGTTAATGGCAATCCCATTGTGAGGTGAGGGAGCTAGGGAACAGAAGTGTTAGATGGATTCCTTGGGTCACAGAGCTACCCAGTGCCATTCTCGTCACACTTGTTCTTTTATATTGTGCACAATTTTGTCTGTAAATAAAAGGATGAAGGGGGTAGAGTCTCATTCTGACACTTCTTAATTCCTCATAGAAAATGTGACTTTTTATACTTTAACTGAAGGTGTTAAATAGTATCAAATCATATAACAAACAACAGTATCAACTGACATTTATTATGTGCCAAATGCCATTTGTGTGTCATCTCACTTAACCTCATTGTTATACACAGTTTATAGATGAGAAAGATGTAGCTCAGAGAATAGCTTGCCCATATTAGCCACATACTAACTGGCTGAGCTGGGGCCAGAATCCAGGTGTGGCTAAGCTCTGAGCCTGTGGTCCTAATCACCACAGTTTGCTTTTCCATTTATCCAGGATCTTCCGTGTGTTTGGCTCTCCTTCCAGCACTGGTGTTAATCAACACAATACAAGTCTTTGCAGAGTTCATGGCCTAGTGCAGAAGAGCTGTGTGTAGGCACTGAGTTGTCAGAGCACTAGAAGGGTCAATAGATGTTCGTCTGAAGTTCAGATATTCATATGAAGTTGGATCCCAGGTAGGGAGAAGGGAATTGGAAGAACAGCTAAGAATAGTTAGGGAGAGCTGGCAAAGTGGAAGAAAGGCTGGTTGGCCCATCACAGTGACACAGACCTGGAAGAGAGGCCAAACCTGGAGTAGCGACAGTAGAAGTGCTTTTAGATGTTTTTATAAAGTAGTGTTTTCATGACACAGTGACTAGTTAACATGGGTTTTGAGAGTTAGGAATTGAAGACAAATTCAGAAACTTCAAGCAGACTCGGAGTCCTTTATTTTTTCATAGTTTACTAGAGCTTTTTAAAATCTAATTCTGTTTTTTGCTTTTATCCCTACATTTATCATTAATAAATCTATTTTAGGTAAATTTGTTAAAATCTTTATCAAAGAGATTATTTTGTTCTCTGTTAATACGTTGATAATTTTTTAAATGATTCTTAAACATTGAAAATACTAAGTCTCTTAGTATGGAATGTGCAGATGAAGAAGACAAGACTTCTCCATTCTGA
This sequence comes from Proteles cristata cristata, assembly GCA_017311185.1. Taxonomy (NCBI): domain Eukaryota; kingdom Metazoa; phylum Chordata; class Mammalia; order Carnivora; family Hyaenidae; genus Proteles; species Proteles cristata. The sequence continues at coordinate 470,315 of JAESUZ010004037.1, read as the reverse complement.
GGAAGTTTACAGACTAAAAGAGATGTATACAAGTAATTATAATGGAAGGCAGAAACTGATGAGTGCAAGACCAATGTAAAGTCTCACATCAAGGGAGTTCAAAGGAAATGAATCAGAGTCAAGATGGTCTGGGTGGGTGGAAGGGGAGGTTAGGATCAGTCAGGCCTTCAAATTCCATTTTGGAATAATGGCTTCTTAGAGCTATCATAATTTTAAATCTAATTATAGTTAAAAGTTTTGCACAGGTGCACTTTGATGTGATTACATTCAGATTAATATGTATGTTACTCCTTTGTTTCAGATCTATTTTTTTCTTGGTGAAGAATGCAGTTACAAATGAAATTTCTAAGACATTATTTTCTACAAGTTCAGCAGAAACTCTGAAGATTAGTATATCAACTCATAGCCTATAATGATTATTACTTTGGTTTTGATGCAGCATTTAAATTTTCTTTCACTAATCACTTCTCGGCCTTTTGGCTAAGATCAAGTGTAAATTTTCTTTCACTGAAAGAAGTTTAGACTGTGTTAATTATTACTGTTTATTAACAAATTCCATATTATCCTTTTCCAGGTATGGTCAGTTTGCTTGTATGTGTCTGCCAAATATTTTAATCAATAAATATTTTTCTGATATTTTCAGGTAGTATTAAAGGAGCAACAATAGTAGATGCCCTAGATACACTTTTTATAATGGAAATGAAAGATGAATTTGAAGAAGCAAAATCATGGGTTGAAGAAAATCTAGATTTCAATGTGGTGAGTTAAACAAAAATTGCCAATTCAGTTTTTAAATCTCAGTTTAACATGGACAAAATCTGTTGTGGGCCCCCAGTTATTGTGTTACGTACCATAGTGAAAACAAAGAATGCATTTTTAAATAGTACCCTACTATAGTCTTGGCCTCCATTACTACAGAAGTACATGTTTTTGTTCTTTAGCAAATTCGGAGTAAGGAAAAAGAAATAAAAATCTATCAAGACCTACATGTGCCAAGTGTTCATGTTCAAGTCCATAACCATGGTCTGAGATGGCCATTATTTTCACACCTGCACAGGTTACAGATTGGAGCCTCGTAGGCTTATCCAGATCACGGAGCTAGTTGTGTGTCACAGCTGTGAGTCAGCACACATCTGTGTGGCTCCATGCTTATGCTTTTGCATCGTGCCATGGCGCATTGTTTCGATTTTGTTAAATTAACTTTTGTTAATTGGAGCAAAGGGTGCCAGGTAGTGAGCTGCAGCCCAACAAAAGACCACAAGAGAAATTGCAGTAGAGAAGCTTGTTACTCACAGGTTCTGAGGAGGTACACAGCAGGCCTCCAGGGGCCGCAAAGGGAGGTCAGGCAGAGTATAGACAGGACCTGGGACACATGCCTTTAGTAGGGTGGGTGTAGTGCGTTGGGGTCAAATTGGTCAATTCATACCAGAAAGAACTAGGTTTTGGTAAGGTCCACAGGGGTCTTTTCAAAGACAGGCACAAGGGGAAGGTCCTGAGGGGCGAGGGAAACTATTGATCACAAGGGCAACTGGGGGAGTCATACGAGGAACTTGCATTTGCTTATGACTGTGTGGGCTGTTTTATGGGACATGTACTCACACCAGGGGCTAGCTTTGCCTAAGGCTTCCCACAGGCTATGTGGATGCTGAGGCAGCAATACCAAGGGGACGCTCCACTAAACTCTCAACACATCCACTCTCATCCACTTTCACATAAATAAGGCTTCAAACTTTGTTGTATACCCTTGTCTGCATACAATGTTGTCAATATGTATTTGAAGTCTTTTAAAAATCTTTGTATGTGTGCTGTCATTCTTAACAAATACATCAAAACCCATTGTATACCAAGGAAAAGGTTCAGAATTAAAGAGAGTGGACACTTCCAGAACTTCTTGATAATTTTGATTTGGGAGGATGGCATCTTGTCAGAGCTCATCTAATTCCATGGCCAGTGTTTCACCTCATGATGAGATTGACAAAAAACTTGTTTTAAAAAACAAGAGTGTTGGCCCAGCTATGTTTTAGTCACTCACTTACGTTTGCATTATTGGTATTTTTAATTGGAGATTGTTTCACAAAAAAGCTTTATAAGCTGCTTTCTTGTCTGTCTGGTAAGCATTCAATAATGTCTGTAAACCTCCATAACCAGGCACAAGCATGCTGTATGTGAAAACTGGACATAAGGGCTCCCCTGGCAACACTTCCATTTTGTGGAGCTCTTGTTCTCTCATAGACACAGTGAGGACACCTATGCAGAATGTTACAGATCAGTACAACTAAATCCTTTTCCTAAGTCTTTGCATTAAAAACCTATGGAAATTTAAAGTTTGAATATTTTGTTCCAAGGCTCCATGCTGAGCTTAAGATTCTCTCCCTCACTCTGTGCTCTCTTTCTCCTTCTCTCTAAAATAAAAATAAATAAAATATTTTTTAAATGAGTATTTTGTTCCAACCTTCCTATTAATTGCTTATATGACCCATTTTGGAGATCACTGCCTTAAAGGACAATTACATAAGTCTGTGTTTAATCTGCCTTATAATTGAATTTAGAATATAAAGAAGACATATATATTACAACATAAAAGGACCTTGGAGATCAGTGTGTTCAGCTCTTTCATTTTAAAAATGGGAAAACAGACTAAGGGAGCTGGTGATTTGCTCAAGGTTCTATAGCCATTTGATTGGAGTGCCTTGTGGTAGCTCTAATATTTAGAACTGAGTATGAAAAAAATCAAAGCAGTGAAAAAAAATCTGTTTCTTTTTGAGGATTTGTCATCTCTTACTAATATCTCTGTCCCATCATGTTGTCTATAAGTTAAATTCAAATACCTACCTTTAAATAGGACTTGTTGCCTATCTGTGGGAGAGAAATGGGTAGTGGGTTCCCTTCCCCAAACCCTTTCAGGAAAGGTTGAGAGAATAGGATCTGGATTCCTTCAAAATCAAATGATTCTTTTTCCTCCTGTTAACCAGTGTTTTTTGTTTCTTTGTTTCTTTAATTCAAATATAATTAACATAGTGTTATATTTATTTTGGGTGTACAGTATAGTGATTCAGTGATTATATTTCTCAGTGCTCATCAAGATAAATATACTCCTAATTCCCTTTATCTGTTTCACCTCCCTTTCCCCTTTGTTAAGAGGATATTTCTGTTTCCAAGTTTTGGAGGAACCTTCATATTGTTTTCCACAGTGGCTGCACCAATTTGCATTCCCACTGACAGTGCACAAAGGTTTCTTTTTCTCCATATCCTCACCAACACCTGTTATTTCTTGTGTATTGCACCATTCTGACAGGTGTAAAGTGTTATCTCACATGATTTTAATTTGCATTTCCTTGATGATTAGTGATGTTGAGTATCTTTTCATGTATCTGTTGGCCAGTTGTACGTCTTCTTTGGAAAAAATGTCTAATTAGGTCTTCTGTCCATTTTTTAATTAGATTAGGAATTTTTGGCCTTAAATTGTGTAAGTTCTTTGTATATTTTGGATATGAACCCCTTATCAGATACATCATTTGCAAACATCTCCCATTCAGTAGGTTGCCTTTTAGTTCTGTTGATGGTTTCCTTTGCTGTGTAAAAGCTTCTTATTGTGGTGTGGTTCTAATAGTTTAACTTTGCTTTTTTTCTCCCTGTCTACGGGTTTATATATAGAAAAATGTTTCTACAACCAATGTCAAACAAATTACTGCCTATGCTTTCTTCTAGGAATTTTATGGTTTCAGGTCTCACATTTAGGTCTTTAATCCATTTTTAATTTATTTTTGTGTATGGTATAAGAAAGTGGTCCAGCTTCATTCCTTTGCACGTAGCTGTCCAGTTTTCCCAGCACTATTTGTTGAAGAGACTATCTTTTCTCCATTATATATTCTTGACTAGTCATACATTAATTGACCAAATAAGTGTGTGTTTATTTCTGGACTCTCTATTCTGTTCTGTTGATCTCTTATGTCTGTTTTCATGCCAGTACCATACTGTTTTGATTACTACAGCTTTGTAGTATATCTTGAAATATGGGGTTGTGATATCACCAACTTTGTTCTTTTTCAAGATTGCTTTGGCTATTTGGGAACTTTTGTGGTTCCACACATATTTTAGGATTATTTTTGCTAGTTCTGTGAAAATGTTGTTGATATCTTAATAGGGATTGCATTCAATCTGTAGATTGCTTTGGGTAGTATGGAAATTTTAGCAATATTAACTCTTCTAGTCCATGAGCATGGAATATCCTTCCATTTGTGACTTACTCAGTTTCTTTCATCAATGTTTTAGTTTTCAGAGTAATCCTCCTCAGTGAAGTTTATTCATAGATATTTTATTATTTTTGGTATAGTTGTAAATGGGATTGTTCTCTTAATTTCTCTTTCTGCTACTTCATTATTAGTGTATATAAATGGAACAGATTTCTATATTTAATATTGCAGTTTTACTGTATTTATTTATCCAAGATTAAAGGATTGAAGACAGGAAAATAGATGTTAGTGCTGCTAGACCTGAATAGTATCCAGATCCCTTGTCTGATAATTACAGAATTACTTCCCCAAACCACCCCAAATCCTGCAACAATTTTTTGCTTTCATGACCAGCAGTAGTCTGAGATTCCACAGTAGTCTGTGGAATCATTTATCTAAAAGAAGTAAGCACAAAGGCCTCTCAGGCTAACAGACAAGGTAACAAAAGGCGGTTGGCCGACCTCAGACCACTACCAGGTGACATAAATGTGTTCCCTGGACCGTGTGGACCTGTGAGGAATTAGAGGGAATCTAATAGAGGATATCAGACTGTGGAGAAGAGCTAATTTTTTGCTTCCTTACTTGCAAGATAAAGCAATTGGACTATTCTTGAGTGATTGCTAAAATGCTGACATTTAATGTTGTTTATTTAAAGCTATATTTTCGTTTTTTAACAAGATTTTATCCAATTAATTGACAGACTTGTATAAAATACCACTTTAGAACTGCTGTTGATAATGTTGGCCTATATCTTTCAAAATATATTTTAAAAAGCATAGCCACAAATCTCAAATTTCTGTTTCTTATAATACTATTCCTTTTTTTAATTATTTTGATATTTTATTTATTTTTGAGAGAGAGACAGAGAGAGACAGAGAGAGACAGAGTATGAGCAGGGGAGGGGCAGAGAGAAAGAAAGATACAGAATCCGAAGCAGGCTCCAGGCTCCGAGCTGTCAGCACAGAGCCCAACACGGGGTTCAAACTCACGAACCATGAGAACATGACCTGAGCCGAAGTTGGACACTTAACCAACTGAGCCACCCAGGCACCCCCTTATAATGCTATTCCTAGTGTGAGCAGTCTTGAAACATATTTGTTATAGTTCTCTCTGGGTATTGCCATATTTTCCCTTTAAAAAGCATTTGTCATTAACAGCCAAGTGAAGCCAACTACTTCTCATCTTAAAATTAGTAAATTCAGGAAAGCTGTATTGTTTTACTCTCCTAATCATTGTTTTGTAAAATTCTTTAACATACCATTTTCTGGTTGTTGTTTTTTAAATTTTTTTTAATGTTTTATTTATTTGTGTGAGAGAGAGCATGAGCAGGGGAGGGTCAGAGAGAGAGGGAGATATAGAATCTGAAACAGACTCCAGGCTCTGAGCTCTGAGCTAGCTGTCAGCACAGAGCCTGACGCAGGGCTTGCACCCACGAACTATGAGATCATGACCTGAGCCAAAGTCGGATGCTTAACTGACTGAGCCACCCAGACGCCCCTTTGGTTGGTTTTAATATGTCTTATATGAGGCTTTGTTTTATATTTGCTCAATTTACCTAGAGGCTCAGGTGATTATATCAACAATTATGCAGATTTCTCTCTGAAAATGGAAACTTTTCTGAAGGACAGAGAAATTGGAGAAGCTTAAGCAAAGAGAGAAAATTTTTTTATTTTTATGGATAACATGTAATATTATTCCAGATAATATTGGATAAATTATTTCTTGTTTTTAAATGAACTTTTTTCCTAATAAAGTATTATAATTGGCAGTGTGAGGGTATTGCAGATAAGTTAATGCATCCAAATTTATTGCAAGGGAAAAACCAGAAAGAAACTGAAACAAACACTACTGTTGAGAGTTGGTTTATCCTGTGGTATTTCTGAGCATAAACCAATCTTTCAGTTAAGAATAAATGTGTTTGTATGTGAAATATTCAATTTGCATCACTTAAAGATATAAAGTAAATGTTTTCTATTGGTTTATACTGTCATTAACTAAAACTCATTTTCTTTTAATTGAGGCATAGCAAGTTGATTCCAATTCCATACTTGGTAGCACAGAGTTCAAATGGCTTTAATAACTGGCTTAAAATAAATCACTGGGATAATATGTAGGAGCAAGGGCTTCCCAGGTGCAGCTTTGTATTCCATTCAGATATCTGTAGAGGAACATAGGTATGGCACACCACTAAAGGTAGACTCCAGTAGATGAGTTTTCTGGTTTTAATTTAAAGTAATCCTAAAACAAAGAAGCTAAAACACCTTCTTGGTTACTCATTATTCATTATTTCATTTGCATGTTATTTACTAAATACCTTTGGACAGTCAGTTACTTACCCTCATGGAACTTATAGTCTAGCAGGAAAAATTGAGTACTTAATTTGGGGCCAAGTTTTCTTAGGAAAGAGAAAAGACAGAGGAAACCACCATTTGAAGAGTACAGAGATATGCTAAGTATTATGCTAGGTGATTTTTTTTCCATAGGTTTTCTTGTTTAGTGTTTGTGACAACTATACAAGGTAAGTGATATTGTCCCTGTTTTTATAGATGAAGAGGTGATTAACTAATCTGCCCCAAATCACACAAGTAAAAGCTATGGGTGAACAAGATCTGCCTAACTCAGCGACTGTTTTTATTGGAGAGGAAGTGCGGAGAGTTGAGAAATATATATAGGCAGCCAGAGAATTTGAATCCTTCCAGTTTAAGCATGTAATCTTCATATCACAGCACACATTAGAGTGCATTGTTCCATAGGTACTCAATAAACTCTAATTAAATGAATGAGAAGTTCTTGTCCTGCTTCTCAACAGACTATGTTAGACTCAGCTACAGGACAAGATGACAGGGTGCAAGGGTATATGACTGTGTCATATTTTGAAATAGTTAGAAATGATAAGGAGTTCAAATGAAGTTGATTTACTTGTTTTCATCTAGCCAACTTCCAGAACAGATATGCAGTGGCTCCTGCTACTGGGAAATCTTTAACTTAAGAACAAATGATTGAGAGTTTCATATTTAGGCATTTCTGAATTCAGTTCTGAGTGCTTCCTGTTCTTTCCCGTCACCTCAGAGAAGTATTTTTTACCTAGATCTTTGCAGGAGAAATATTAAAAGCTATCTTCAGTATTAATTTTATAGAATATATAGAGATTTTCTCCAGATAGTAATTTTTATATAAAACTTCAGTAAATGCCAAAGTTATATTAACTGTTAAAAGTCATTTTTCTTCATTGAGGTGAGGTGATATCTCTATGAAAGGGCTAGCTTTGAGAATGACAAAGGATAGATGATTAGCCTGTTCCAGACATTTACCTAGCAACACGCTGAGACAGTGGTCTTTGGCAAGCATATGGATTGTACTTTGTTTTTTCTTTAATTTTTTTGATTGCAGTAAAATACACATCATACAATGGTGCCATCATAACCATTTTTAAGGGTAAGATTCAGTTAGTATTAAGTACTATAATATTAATGGAATCATATTTCTGTGCAGCCATCACCCCCATCCATATCCAGTTCTTTTAATCTTGAAAAACTGACACTCAGTTCCCATTAAACAATAACTTCCCAACCTTTATCTCTCCAGCCCCTGACAACCACCATTATATTTTCTGTCTCTATGACTGTGTCTACTCCAGTGCCTCCTAAAAAGTGGATTCATATGGTATTTGTCTTTTTGTGACTGGCTTATTTCACTTAGCATAATGTCTTTAAGATTCATTCATATTAGAGCGTATGTCAAAATTTCCGTCCTTTCTAAGGTTGAATAATATTTCATCATATGTATATTCCATATTTGCTTATCTGTTCATCTGTCATTGAACAATACTTGGATTGCTTCCATGTTTTAGCTATTGTGAATGTTTTGGAACACAGATATACAAATGTCTCTTTGAGATTCTTAGAATTATTTTTTGTATACACCCAGATGTGGGATTGCTAGATTGGCAATTGTTTTTAATTTCTAGAGGAGCCACCTTACTGCTTTCCACAGTGGCTGCATCGTTTTACCTTCCCACCAGTAGTGTGCCAGTGTTCCAGTTTCTCCACATTCTCACCAACACTGTTATGTTCTGATTTTGTTTTTTATAGTAGCCATCAGTAACAGATGTGAAGTGGTATCTCATTGTAGTCTTAGTTTGAATGGATTGTACTTTTGATTGTAATGAATACTGTATGCCTAATATAACAGGCTAACTTAATCTTTTTCCTTTATTGAAAGTACAATGTTGACATGCAGTGTTATTTCAGTTTCAAGTGTGCAATATACTAATTTCACAATTCTCTACATTATGCAATGCTTACAACATTAAGCGTAGTTTAGTTACCCTCTGTCATACAATGTTATTACAGTATTATTGACTGTATTCCCTATGCTGTACTTTTAATTCCTGTGATTTATTTATTTTATAACTGGTAGTTTGCCCTTCTTAATCCCCTCTGCCTGTTTCCCTCATCCCCTCATCTCTGGCAACCACCAGTTTGTTTTCTGTATTTATGAATCTGTTTCTGTTTTTGTCTGTTCATTTGTTTTGTCTTTTAGATTCCACGTATGAATGACATCATATATGGTATTTGTAAAGCTTTATGGTATTCATCTGACTTATTTCACTTAGCATAATACCCTCTAGGTCCATCCATGTTGTCTCAAATGGCTTAACCTTTTTCGTGGCTGAGTAATATTTATGTGTGTGTGCACGGGCATGTATATATCTTTTTGAATTAGTGTTTGCATTTTCTTTCATTAAGTACTCAGAAGTGGAGTTACTGGATCACATGATATTTTATTTTTAATTTTTTGAGGAACCTCCATACTGCTTTCCACAGTGGCTGCACCAGTTATATCCCACCAACAGTTTAATAATCCAGACTGTTCTTTTACCCCACTTATCAAGAAAATAAGCTGTAAGGTTCCCTATAGGAAGGACATAAATGACCCCACAAAGCAATTTTGGATCTTCTCAAATGCGTGAATGCATACTTGACGTAGATCCAGAGTTCTATCCCATAGACCATGAAAGAAGTGACTTCTGCTTTAGTATTTGCCTTAGTCTATTTTAGAACAGCACTATGTCCCTATGAGTGCAAATAAGTTAATTATCCTGTTGAATGGAGTTACTCAGTATTTTTTATCTGAATGCTAATCAGTGCCTGCCAAGGGTGATGATTTGGGTGTTGGCTTTAAAAGGTTACTGAGCTGTTCTCTCTGTCAGTAGTTAGTGATAGATTGGACTACTAGTTGAGAGTCCTTCTGGGTCTGCATAGTAAAACCAACCTATTCACATAGGGAAGATTATCTGTCTTTGTGGCCTAAAGAGCTTGTGCTTTGTTCCTTTTAAGAGGTTTATCATGTTACTTAAATATGAAACTAAAAGCTGCTAGGACATATATAACACTAAGTTACATTGTTAAATATTGCAATTTAATCTGTTTTATACTTTTAATCCTCAAAATATTAATACAAAATAATTCAAAATACTACTTGTAAACAAAGGTGTCTGCTAAGCTTAAACATAGGCAAGGTGTATAGGCTGTTACCACTCTTTAATCAATGTCTTTGAAAAGTCTCATCTTGTTTCCAATATATTTCTCAGTAAGACAAAGCATAGTTATCGTATATGTTTAGAATGGGGCAGTTATTATTAAACATAGTTACTGGATTGGATTGTAGTAGGGCAGTTATTAATGGTTGCTTCTCACTTACAGTTCAATGAGTAGAAAGCTGGCAGGAAGTTTAGAGGAATAGCTAGCAAAGAAGTAGTCTCTGATTTGAAGGCTCAGAGAATTACCCTTAAAATAAGGAGTCTAAGAATTGGGACCAAATACACAGAATATTATTAAAATATTTTTGATAATAAAAATCCTCTTCCCAAGAGATCTTTTTCAATTTAATGGAATCCATCAGATCTGTCATGCCATGTGGAACCATAAGAATTAAGAATTCCTTTAACTTGTATAAGTTTGATTCTAAATAATTATAAGTCTGTGCAAAGAAAGTCAAAATGAAGGAGTTAATACATCTGTTCTTCAGGGGAAGCTTGTACTCTTCAGTAGTTCCTCAATCAAAAGAAAACTATGGCTACATCTGTGCTATAAACTAAATTTGTTATTCTAATGGTCAAGTCCATTATTTCACTCACTGAGATATATTAAAATCTATCATTTTACAGAAATTTTTGGTGAATAAAATACTTATAAAAATACCTAATTAATACCTAATACATTTTCCTGAGTTATTTAAAATGCTGTCATGTCTAGTGGGAAAAAGTTAATCTTTCAGGCATTCATTTTGAAACAAGGATTTTGAAATGTTCACTTTTCCTCTTGCCCAGATAGGATTAGGTTCTTTGTGCTCATAAATCAGATCAAATCTGTTGACTTGCAGGAAGTCAGTAGAAAGATGGAGCATAATATTAAGGACTGGGAGAGGGAGATTACAAAGTGGTTTATTGAATTAAATTCTTTTACCCTTTTTAACAATCTTTATCAGTTTATTTCATAATTCGCATAGATGTATAGTGAACTAGAAGACACGAATATTAACGGATAAGCTTACAGAAATTATAAGTTTAAGACACCCAGTGTAAGAGATTAGTACAGCAGCCTAATTTTTCCATAATTTGTCATACTTACCTCTTCTTGATTCTCAGTGTGACCTTAGTTATACCATAAATTCTATTAAATTTATATATGAATGTGGTTAAGTGTGTCCTTCAATCCAAAGGCTGTTGATAGAGGAAAGTCAGAATGAAGGAGTTATTTCTCCAACCCACAGGTTTTCATGGTTAGACTTTCAGCCAAAAATTTCTACTTCCACTTGTTTATCATTTGTGATGTTAACTAATAGGTGCATGCAAGAAGCTAGAAGACTATATCAACTTCTCAACCTGCAACCACATATGACAGTGCACTAGAAGCCATAGAGTACATGGAGTATATCCCTGCATGTAACCTTACTTAAAGATTTAAGGAAGGTAATTTTATTTTAAAACAAACACGGATTAAGGAGACTGCAAAATTCATACTGTTCAAAAAAATTACACAGGATTTTAGTGTTACAGGCCCTTTAGGACTCCTCTCCTTCACATACTATCTTTTCCATCCCCTAATCCCTCTCTGTCATTAGGATAAGTCAATGGAAAAATTTTAGACCGTCTTAAAAGATACTGCAGGGATACTGATGGGATGAATATATTCACTTAAATTTAATAAGATTATTTTAATGGAAATCATAATCAGAAGTTAATAAAGATAGCCTAAAACCCTGAGTGTAGAAAGTCCCTTTTGAAAATCCAGATACCATATATAAAGTATATCAAACCCAAAAGGAAGTTTGTTCAAAATACTGTATTCCAAATAGGATTTTTTAGACATTGAGAAATAATACTCCCACGAGGGTCAGAGAAAATGTATCAGTTTGCATTCTAGAATTGAAAATACTAGGATTCTGGAGTTTCTGATTTTCCAGTAACCCCTGAGGAAATAAACTAAGACAGGCCTTAGTTTATGTAGGCTGAGTTACTGTGCAGTGGGTAATGGCAGCAGCTCTCTGCTGAGTGTGTTATGCCAGGCGCTATGCACAGTACTTTACAGTCACAGACTCCTAGCCCCTTGTAAGGAATGTGTTTTTCCTTTTTACAAACGAAAAAAGAGAGACTCAAAGAGATTAAGTAACGCCTGAGATCTCACACTTAGCCTTCAATCCTAGGTCTTTCTCACTCTAGGGTAGTGTTTTTATGGTCTGCTGTTTCCAATATAGAAAACCAATTTGCTGTGGAGGGATAATTCTTATTTTCTTCATCCTTTTCACCTAAGAATCCATAAAGAGTGAGCAAAAGCATCTAAATCTTAGTCATCTGATATAATAGCATAATACAGTCCAGAATGTCAAAAGAGCTCTCAGATTAAGGTTTCTAAATAATTTAGATTTGACTTTGATCAAAAGAAGTAGAAAAAATAATTTGGGAATTCTAATGTCAATCCGGTTTTCAAAAAGAGGAAAATATGATGACTCTTGAGTACTCCTAATGGTGATGACATTCCTGAACAAGGCTTTTAACGACAAGGACACAGCAATCACTGGAAAGCTGCATGGGTTCACTAACAAGCCAGACTTACTTCTTGAACAGGCTTAGAGCCATGAAATTCAAAAGGCAAAGCAACTGACCTTGAGCATGGTACTTTGCCAGGTCATTTCTCAATATTTTATAGAGCAAGATAAACAGAATTTAGGTTCTAGAATACATTGCTGGATCAGTATCTAGTTGAACAACTGTACCCAATAGGTGATTGCTGTCTAGCTGAAGATACATTTCTGATGATATTTGACATGGCTCAATCTTCTACCCTGCAGTAATTTTTATCAGATGTCTATGTAAAAGTACTGATAACCAAAATTTTTGCAGGAGGAGGAGAATGCATATCTAATGAACCCATAACCAAAATAAGAATATAAAAATCTGGGGCGCCTGGGTGGCTTAGTCGGTTAAGCGTCCAACTTTTGCTTAGGTCGTGATCTTGCGGTTCGTGGGTTTGAGCCCCGCGTCGGGCTCTGTGCTGACTGCCAGCTCAGAGCCTGGAGCCTGTTTCAGAGTCTGTGTCTCCCCCTCTCTCTAACCCTCCCCTGCTCACGCTGTCTCTCTCTCTCTCCTAAAATAAATAAATAAATAAAAATATTTTTAAAAAAAAGAATACAAAAATCACTTTAACAGATTTTAGTGGGCAGAAATGCGGAGGACTGTTCTCAGCATTAAAAACTGAAAAACACAAGCAAAAATGCAAGAGTTTAAATTCAATAGATTTTACTGTAAGACATTGTTACCTTTAGACATAAGAAAAATAGCTGTGTGAACCAAAGTAAATTAATGAATTCCCTTCCTTTTTCCTTATCAGTAATTTTGTGGAATATAAAAGCTTTTACCAGTATGCATACAATGCTCATTTAGAATGATGCACCTCAGTGATAAATTGCACCTATATAGAGTCAAATTATATCAGGTGCATGCTGCAGATTATGAAATACTATTAAACGAGCTCACCAAAGAGTCTTATATTATGATGCTTTTGTCTAACTCTGGCCCAGTAATTTTCCCAAGTTGTTTTCATCCTTTGTAGGAAATTTTTTGAGAAATTTTTAACTGTAAGCAGTTGCCTAGCTTTCATTGTTAGATCCTTATAACTTTTTAGCAAAAGCATGTGGGAATTAAGTGAAAATCTATGTGTATTTTTCTCCTCTGGAATTGTTTCCTCCCACTAAAGTGTAGATTCCCTGAGTTTGAAGACTTCGTCAGTCTTCATTACTATGGCCCTAGAGCCTCTGACAGTGTGTGGCACATAGTAGGTGCTTGATAAATATTTGTTCAAGGAACTAATATGTTGGATGATTTTAACTAAGCTCATCTGTAAGATACTGACTCCATATAATATAGTTTGCTGTTAGCCCCTATGATTATCAGTGAATGATTTGACCTTATACAAAAGTAGGCCTATGAACATGAAAGGATGCTAACCAAAGATTGAAGAGGATCTTATACCTGTTGTGGATTAGCTGTGTTAAATTTTCTAGTAACAGCATTTAGGACAGTTCTATTTAGTAGTCAAGTCTTCTAAAATAATACAAGTATTGGTAATTGCTAATTACATGCCACAATGATATGACCATTAATAAAAGGACTTGGTGCATTATTATGGAACATGATACAGGAGTCAGGACAGTGCAGAACCATGGGGCAGGAATTGGAGTACTCTAGTCAAATTCTGATTCAACCACTGATTCATTGTCCAACTTTTAAAATGTTTCAGTAACCACTATACATCTCAGTCCCTCCATTTGTCAAATGGATGTAAGACTAGTAATTATTTCACAGGGTTTGGTGTGAGGATTAAAGGACATAGTTCATATAAAGAGATTAGCACAAGATCTGGCACACTTTGGATGCTAAAAGCAAGCTCCTTTATGCAGATGAAATTTCTTCTCAGGAAGATGTGACCATCCTAGGCCACAGGCAGGGACTTGGGAACAAGCACTTGGAACCCAGGTCCCTCCGTCAAATTCTATTTGCATTCTAGCTGTGCTACTTTAACAGGGTGGGAGAAGAATGCTAGAATAATGTTCAACCACCTGCCAGAGTACAAAGAGTCTAAATGGCTTTTCAGAAGGAAAAAGCAAGCAGATGAATAAAATAAATGGAGAACACAACAGAACAGAAAAATAAAATGTCCTGGCCCTGTAGCATCTGCACAGATAGAGAATATCAACTATGTATTGTATCCGTTGCTGAACAGAGAAAGGAAATAATTTTATAAATATTTTATAATTATTTTAAGAGTCAAAATTACTTTATTTACATATATTTGAAATTGTTCAAAGACAAGACTTTTTTCTCTTGTATATAAATTGCCTGGGCAAACATAAGATTGAGTAAAATTTAAATATTTAGCACATCTTATCATGATGGTATTTTTCCTAATTGTGAGCTATCATTTATGTATGAACCTCCTTTGTTTTATTTCCACAGAATGCTGAAGTTTCTGTTTTTGAAGTAAATATACGCTTTGTTGGGGGACTACTCTCAGCCTACTATCTGTCTGGAGAAGAGGTAAGATGAAACCATAAAATCACATTTTTTGAGTAAAATGTGCTTTTTATGGTACCTATGTTCATATTTTGATGGGCCTCAAGCATATACTGATTTTCCATATATAATATATACTGATTAAACCAGCACCCTGGGAAATTTGGGCACAAGTTGTAACAAAATGTTAAGCAATGCCTTTAAAAAAGCCTGGCTCCATTCTATTAGGTGCGGTATAGTTACAACTATAAATCAGATATGCCTGTCAACCAATTAA
This sequence comes from Proteles cristata cristata, assembly GCA_017311185.1. NCBI lineage: Eukaryota > Metazoa > Chordata > Mammalia > Carnivora > Hyaenidae > Proteles > Proteles cristata. The sequence goes on along the minus strand of JAESUZ010004037.1, from coordinate 455,233 downwards.
AGAGGTTTAGTGCAATGGCAGGCCTGTGAATGAGTTTTTTTCCTTAAAAATTATTTTAATGTTAGCATAACATTAGCTTGATAAAAAACCTTTTTGAAGGTGGGAGAAATTTTGACAGGTAAGATATAAAAATTACAGTGTTTAGGAAATTGAGCATTGCAGTGAGAAGCCCTGTAGGCCAGTGTGTCCCTGTGTAAAGTGCTTTGGAGCTCTTCCTAGAGCAGAGCTCAATTAATTATCTGCTTGGAGGAAAGCAGGAATTTTTAATTTAGCTGCCTTTTATGGTTAAATTAAGAAGGGATTTTTGTATCATGCTTATATAGAGCATGGATGCTATTTTCTTGAAAGGTTTTGGACAACTTTATGAATATCTTAAGTTTCCACTAAGTTGTTGGAATGGACTTCACCTTTAATGTTGACAGTATTAAAAGCTGACGTCAAGGCAAAACATAATTCAGTTGCATGTCAATCATATTTCTGTGAGCCTCAGCACTCTGGCTAGGAGCAGAGTGGATCTTACCTAGTATAGTGTTTCAGGTATTTCTATGTTCCTTCAAACAGATTTAAGCAGAGCAATAAATGTTTAATGAGAAAAGCTGCTTTAGTTTGTTCCTGTCTCTCGAGTACTTTCCTAGCCATAACAAAACAGCCTGCAAAATCTTAACATTCCCTCTGTCTTTAGATTTTATTCAAACATAGGTATTTTTAATATATATAAATGGCTTCTACATTCCCCTATATTTTGTCCTGTTTAAGTGTTAAATTCTTTCCTTCGTTATGGATTCTGTCAATTTCTCAGCCAGGGTAAAGAGATTTTCTGGCACATCATGCCTCTTCTTTCCCACATGACTTCGTGTGTTGAGTTTAGTTTAGGATGTTCTAAATGTTAAGCCAGAGAATCCGTATTTTTAAGAAGACATATTGAAAATTAATGTTATTTTAGTTAGCAAGTTTCTGCTTTTAGAATGTTTGTCTTTGAGTGTCCAATGCCTAGTATTCTCGTTGTTAAGCCAGAGAACCCGTATTTTTAAGAAGACATATTGAAAATTAATGTTATTTTAGTTAGCAAGTTTCTGCTTTTAGAATGTTTGTCTTTGAGTGTCCAATGCCTAGTATTCTCGTTGTTTTTGACATAGCATACTTAGGATGAACTTGGTTTTAACTTTCTTCATCATTTATGTGGAGGTGAGACAATTTGGAGCAAATAAGAACTTCATCTTTATATATCTGGGCTCAAATAGGATAATCGAGCATACAAAGAGAAACAAGTAACACTTCTTTTAAATTTGCATCATGTTTAATTGGGATTTTTTTTCACCTATAACAGTGTCTTGTTTATCTACATATATGTTTCGTGTGTGTGTGCTTATTATAGACCTATATTTATATAACTATAATCTCCAAAGATATTTTGCGTATAGCTAAAATCATTTGCCTCAGACCTTGTAAAGGTACTTTTTTATTCCATACTTAGGTAAATTTAGTAAACCAAAGACTACAAAGAACACCTCCATTGAAAATAAGTATTCTTTTAGTGTATTTTCTATGTCCTTATCCCCTTGCAAAACATCATTTTCATTACATCTAGATTGTCTATATTTTAATTTTATAAAAATTACTTAAGGTATTTTATTTCTACATACTCTACTCTTTCTATAGAATATATTTTTAGTACATAAGGATTCATTTTCTCAGCACAGTTTTTGCATAACCAGTCCCTAAATGTTGGATAGTTGGGTTGTTTCTAGTATTCCTGTATATTAGATAATGTAGCTATAATCAGCTGATAAATATTTATTCTCTAAAGTGTGATTACTGGGTGAGAAATGTTAAATAGTAAACTGTTTTAACATCATCTCCTCTTTTTTCCTCTCAGTTGCCTCAGCACTGACAATTTTATTTGACCAATGCACTCAGGGGAGTTGTCCATCAGGAATGTGGTCAAAAAAATTATTTTACTTCAAGTCTGTGCTTGAGCTATTTATCTCCATATCAAAATGAAAAAAATTGAGCATTCATTAATAGAAAGAAAATCAACATGACCAAATTATGAATTAGTTGGTTTCAGATTGTTGATAAAGTTCTATAAATCACGGTATTTACTTACCTTGTCAAGGAATATTCATCTTCCTAAATCATCTCATAAGGGGCAACTAAGTCACAATTATTTAACATTCTCATTTCATTGCTGAGGCTCAGGAATATTTTGAGGACATCTTATAAATTTTCAGTCTATAGAAGAAATGCAAATAATCACAAGAATTACAAACAGGCTAGAGGTAAAATGAATACTAAATAGTAATGATCAGTATTAAATATAAATAACAGAGATAGTATTTCTCTATTATAAGCTCAAGGGAAACTAAAGTCTTCATTTGAGGTAGTAAATAGCAGCATCTAGAATATCATTACTCAATGTGTTCTACAGAGCACTAGTTTCTTTTTTAGATGTCAGCATAAGTCTGTATCTGTATACACCCTAAAAATAAGTTAGGAAAAAGCTACATCTTATATTCTGTCTTAGAAATTCACAATGTACAGAAAAAGAAACTAATTGAATTTATTTATCCCTGTGTTTTCCATGCTTAACTATAACCTCTCTCCTTTTTTCTTAGTGTAACATTTGCTAACTGAGTTACAAATACTGTTTCACAGAACAAATTTTAAGAAACCTCACTATACAGTAAGAGTAACCTAAGCAAAAATGATATTGAAACTTGGCAAGTGCAAAAGAAGACATTACAAGAGAAGATGATACATGTGGGAAGCAGCATGTATAGATATATCACATATTATTTGTTTTACAGGAGCAACCAGTGACTTTCTTGAGCAGAAAGAGAATTTAACAGGATATAGTGATGTCACAGACTCATAGTGAGGGCTGAAAACAAGTTGGAAGTAAGTCTCAAGATGAGATTCTCTGTGGCTTAATAATCACTCTGAGACATCTTAGAATTAATAAACATGCCCTATTTTTTTCTACCTTTGTTAAGAAACAAAGGCCCAGGAGAAAGCCATCAACTGGTAATTTTGTTTACATGTGGCCCCTTAGGGATCTTGGGGAATGAAAGAAAGGATATGACAGAAGAAATCTTCCATAGGGTTTGAATTCAGTATCCCTTGAAGACTGGGTAGATAATTCTTGATAGGAAACAGACCCTGTTTCAAGAGTGAAAAGAGTAGATGTTTAGAAGGACCCCCTCCACCCCTCTGCCAGAAAAAGACAAAATGTCACTATGATGAATAAGGGTGTCAAAGGAAATAGACAAATCATATAGAAACTGATAAATTTAATGATATGCCTGAAAAAAAATTTTCCTGATTTGCAAAACTACTTTATTCTGTAGATTGAGAGAACATTTAGAAATACCAAGATCAGAGAAAACATTTGACTAGTATGTTTTATGTATGTGAACTAGAAAAACAAAACAACTCCTGGATGCTAAAACCATTGAAGAACTAGCTGTCAATGAATAAAGACATGTCAATGACAAAGACATCTGATCTAACACACAGGGGAAACACACATAATAGATCCCTGTATTATTAAACCAGTTTACCAGGACAGCCTTCATTTCAAAGGTGACGAAAGTATTTTCCCTCAAATTCACCAAAATAAATCCACTGCTCCATGTATCACTACAAAAGATTGCTAAGGGATTTCCAGAAAAGAGCAGTAGCTAATGCCACTAAGTTTAGGAATGTCAAAGGGGAAAACATATAGGAATCTGGTAGGATTATGGAGTGGAGAAGAGAAAAATAAGATTGAAAATAAGAGTTTTGTGGTAGAAAGATTTACTCTTTTTTCATAATAGGATTCAGACATTTGGGGTATTAGGTTTATAGCCATTGATTTTATAGAGTTTGTTTTGTGATTAATAATTATAAAAATGTTTAGGAATCCTTAGAAACTCAGGATGCGTTGATCGGATTCCCTATCAGACTCAATATTTGCCACAGTCCATGAGAATAAAGTCATCTTCCAGACCATCCATCCGTCTCCTGCCTTATTCTGCAAAGAAATTAAACTGACATACAGGAAATATTAATAATACATACAGAGCTGTTGAAAACCGAGGATAAAGCCAGAATATTTTTTAAGTTTTTGTTTCAATTCCAGTTAGTTAGCATACAGTGTTATATTAGTTTCAGGTGTACAATGTAGTGTTTCAACACTTCTGTACAACACCCAGTGTTCATCATGACAAGTGTCCTCCTTAATCCCTATCACTTATTTCAGCCATCCCCTACCACTCTCCCTTCTGCTATCACATTGTTCTCTCTAATTAAGTCTGTTTCTTGCTTTGTTTGTGTGTCTCTCTCTTATTTTCTTTGCTTGTTTGTTTCTTAAATTCTACATATGAGTGAAATCATATGGTATTTATCTTTCTCTGACTGATAAAGTCAGAGAATATTAAAGTCACAGGTACCACTAACAAAGAGGCGGTACAGGCAACCGGTCTTTGGGCAGAAATTTGTCTTTGGGTTTCCTAGCAACCAGAGCAAAAAGGAGAAGAGAATTAATAGTAATTTGGTTTTGCTTTTTTATAACACTAAAAATTGGGTAACATAAAATAACCCACATGTCACCTTATACATACTAAATTTTTCATAAAATGTAGAACTATCTGGTATAAACAGGAAAAAAATCCACCAGAAATACATTAATACCCATCTCCCCAAATCCTGCCTAAATTGTAAAAATTGGGTTTAGATTTATCCTCCTCTCTGGGTAGTAGTTTAATTATGGTCACTAATAAAGAAAGTAGAGATATCAATAGAGGACATAATTGCAAACACACACACACACACACACACACACAAAGGATTGAAAAGAATATGATCATAATACTCTAAGATCGAAATATATTAAGGGTATGCAATTAATAAATAACAGATTTGAGCAGTGCAGCTAAAAAGAAGGCTTGAAATAATGGCATAATGAAATAGAAAAATTAGGTAATCGATATCTTGATGAATATTTATTATATCTTACAGACCATAAAATTTTTTTAGTAAAGTATATGTATAATGCCACAGTCAAAATATAACACTGGGGAGCACCCAGGTAGCTCAGTCGGTTAAGCATCCAACTTGGGCTCAGGTCACGAGCGTATGACTTGAGAGTTCAAATCCCCTGCTGACAGCACAGAGCCTGTTTTGAATCCTCTGCCTCCCTCTCTGCCCTTCCCCTGCTGGTTCTCTTTCTCTCTCAAAATAAATAAAACTTTAAAAAACATATAGCATTGAGCATAAATGATACACATATTTAAAATGGTGAAACCACACGAAATCTTTAAAATAATCTTTTAATAACTGGATCAGGGAATAAATTTATAGCATTAAAATAGACTACTCAACAAATCAAGTGTAAGCATATCTTTAAATTCGGTGGAAAGTTAACCAAGGTTGTTGTTAGAAAAATACGTCATTTTAAATGTCTCTATTTTGAAAAAATTATATGATTAAGTCTATATTAATTAGAAGAAAGGGAAATAGTAAAAATAAGAATATTACGTACACCTTAAGATGAGAAAAGGGTTGGAATTCCAAAGCTTTTTCTTTCCCTTTTTTTTAATAGTTTATTGTCAAGATAGTTTCCATATAACACTCAGTGCTCATCCCAAGTGCCGTCCTCCATGCCCATCACCCCCCTTCCCCTCTTCTCCACCCCCATCAGTTCTCAGTTTGTTCTCAGCATTCAAGAGTCTCTCATGGTTTGCCTCCCTCCCTCTCCCCAACTATTTTTCCTCTTCTTCTCCCCCATGGTCCTCCGTTAAGTTCCTCCTAATCCTCCTATACATGCAAACATATGGTATCTGTCCTTCTCTGCCTGACTTATTTCACTCAGCATAACACCCTCAAGTTCCATCCATGTTGCTACACATGGCCAGATTTCATTCTTATTGCCATGTAGTACTCCGTTGTATAGTTAAACCACATCTTCTTGATCCGTTTGTCAGTTGATGGACACTTAGGCTCTTTCCATGATTTGGCTATTGTTGAGAGTGCTGCTATGAACATTGGGGTACATGTGCCCCTATGCGTCAGCACTCCTATATCCCTTGGGTAAATTCCTAGCAGTGCTATTGCTTGGTCATAGGGGAGTTCTATTGTTAATTTTTTGAGGAACCTCCAAACTGTTTTCCAGAGAGGCTGTACCAGTTTACATTCCCATCAACAGTGTAGGAGGGTGCCCATTTCTTCACATCCTCGCCAGCATCTAGAGTCCTCTGATTTGCTCATTTTAGCCACTCTGGCCGGCATGAGGTAGTATGTGGAGACATAAAGAACATAGTAAGGTGACTGAAAATATGCACAATCCCTAATCTTCTGTGTAAGCCCCCACAGCTGCACCCCACCTCCTACCTCAACCCCCTCCCACTAACCCTGACAGAACATCTTTTTTTTTTTCAGTCTATTCTATAAATGCTGGTTCTGTGAAAGAGAAAGTTTTGAAAACCAGTGAGCTAGAGACTACATCAAAATTTATTAATTACTAAATGTTGTTAGTCATTTATGGTAGACCTTTTAAACAGAACAGAAATTAGAACATTTTGTGAAATTGTAAACATAAGAAGAAATTATAAAAGGTAAATGGGAAAGGAATTGTACAATGTATATTTGCTTTAGTTTGAGGAAACTATCCAGCTAAAGCTTTCTTTGCCATTTAATGGTATACTGATGCTACTTTTCTGAAAAAGAACAATTTTAATCATATTTACTAAATGCTATTGATTATTTCTTTATGTTATTTTGTACTGATGTGTTTGACCCTATGATTTCTTAGTTAGATTGATCTTTACATATACTTAAGGTATTTAATTTACTATTTAGCATTTATTATTGAAATCTTATAAAAGAAAGGAATATGATATACTGAACAGCTATTTTCACTTAAAAAAGTTCATAATGATATTAGGGTAGAGTAATTTTGCTTATTTGTTAATTAAATTTCCATGGTTAAGGGGTTAAAATCATCTCTCATTGAATATTATGGTTAGAACTTTAATATGTAATTTAAAAGATCTAGGAGTATATGGAATTGATTGTAAATAATATAAATTTTAGTTAAATGAAGGGACTACACTTTTTTGTCCTAGAGTGAATTACTGAAATCTTATCTACTTCTTAACTCAGGTTTGCTATACATGTTTCTCTCTGTATAAAAAAATCTATCCTGTATTTATAATTGTTTGCAAAAGCACAGAAGTTTTATCAGTAAGAACTTTCTATAATTCATGAAAGCGGTTCTACAGTTTGCTAATAATTACAGCTCTAAAACTTATTCACACTAATGTATGAATGGCAGAAAGAAGCTGGTCTGATTTCTCTCTGATTGTAAACCAAAAAAGAAAGGTTGGTGCCCAAAGGAAAAGGAAAGTCAGAAAATTAACTTGTTTCTTTTTTTTTTTTTTAAGTAAACTCTACCCCCAATGAGGAGCTCAAACTCATGAGCTCAATATCGAGTCACATGCCTACCAGGTGAGCCAGCCAGGCACCCCTAACTTATTTCTTAAGGAAATATCTGTATTCCTTTCAGTTTAGCACAGTACCTTGCACACAGTAAGAAAACTGCAGATTCACATCAGTGAGTTTAGACCTAGGAATGGTATAGTGACAGCCTCAAAATCTCAGTGATTTAAGACAATATGCTCTGAACATCCTATATGTTCTACCCATGCTGTATTCTGTGCCCATGACTCTGCTTCTCATCATCCGCCCTCCAGAGCCCAGACTGATGGAGCAGCTGCATTTCATTTGCCATGATGGGAGTCAGAAGGTTGGAGGTGGCAAAAGAGAATCTAGAAAACGCACACTGGCTTGTAATGCATCTATTGGAAAGACACCTTTTATTTCAGCCCACATCTCATTGGCCAGAGCAAGTCACATGGCCACTGTAACTTAAAAGGTTGGGGGAGGGGATGCATAGTACCACTGTATACCCAGGAGGAAAATTTAGTGAACAGTGTTAATGACTGCCACAGTGGCCACTGACGTGGGTTAAAATGTATAGCCTTCCCAACCACAAGGAGTAGCAGAGGATAGGAATTTATGAGAAGAGAGGAACTTTTCCAAATATCCCCCAAGATCCCCCTGATAGTAAGAAACTTCTCCCTGTGGTATCAAGGTAGTAAGTGGAGTGTTGTGCACCTCTGGGAACTTTTCAAGTAAAAGGCTACCCCTTTAGCATTAGTCTACAAAGATGTGCTTCTGCAAGAAGTATCTTCTATTGTAGATGTCTCCCCTAACTTTCCAAATTTTAAAAGCAAAGTTGACAAACAGACATAAACTACTCTATCAAAAAGGAATGCCTGTCACCACTATTGTTGTCTGATGTGAAAGTTAATCATTGCTTTTTGGCAGCACCCTATTGTGTTGACCAGACATTGAGGACCTGGTGCTTTTCCTTCAACCACTTTCTCTTTTAAGAATTTCCCAGGCCAGTCATATCTGGCTTTACAAAAGTCTAATAAAAGAGATGAGGTAATATATTTATGTTGAATCATTTCATAATTCACAATGTCTGCTAAAACCAGTATTCCGAATCATTTTTACTGCCTGAATCATATCAACCTGGATTTCTAATACTAGGGTTTGTGTGCATATGTGTGCACGTGCGTGAGTATGTGTTTAAACAGAAGTTGTATTTTTCCAGGATATCCTTTGTATTCTTTTTCTTTGAAATTTGGTGTCCTTCAGAAGGGATCCAAGAGGTAGCTGTAGCAAGGAATTTAAAATTTAATAGGGCTAGTAGAAAATTCCTCAGAATTGTGGTAATTTGCCATCTGGTAAGTTCACTTACTTACTGAATCAGCAGATGTGTATGGAATACCTGCTTTGAGGCACTGCACTTAGTACTGCAGAAACAACAAACAAGGGAAAGACAGTCTCTGTTGACAAATATTAATCATTTAGATTTCACAACAACCCTGTAAAATAACAATAGGTATTGTTTTTATCCTCATTTTATGAAGGAAAAAAACAGCACAGATTGTTAAGTAACTTGCTCAAAGGCCTTCAAAGTGGCAGAGCTGGGCTTCTGACTCAGACATTCTGGCTACAAGATACCAAGTAACAGCTAGACATTAGGGATCTCAAACATGCAAGATAGACGTAGTAGGCCATAGCCTGAACGTGTGAGTCATAGACAGCTAAATGACCATTGAAAGAATAGAAGGGAATGGGGCTGCCCAGAGCATATAATAGATTGAGAAAAGGGGACCTTAACATTTAAGCATTAGTGAGAAGAAGGGACCAGAAAAGGAGACTAAGATGTGGTGGGTCCAGAAGTAGGAGGAAAACCAGTAGAATGGAATTAGCCAAGACAAAGTAGTATTTTGGAAAAAATGAGGAAGTATTTAGCTGTGTCAAAGGCTGCTGCTAAGGCAAATTGTTACAAGGATTGAAAAGTATCTTTGTTACATAGCAATACAGAGGTCATAGGTGACTTTACTGAGACAACTTTTGATAGAGTAATAGCACAGAATCGAAATTATTTTTCATTTGAAAGGAGAGAGTCTTTAAGAAAGTAGAGGAAGATAGGAATCAGAGGACCGATGGCCTTAGGGAAGGGGTCCTTCCTCCATTGCAGACTGAGAGTAGAGGAGAAAACATGTCAGTGACTGTAGATTTGGTGGTAGAGATGTGAGACAATTACCATCTGATTGCCCCTGTTAACTATACGAAGAAGTAGAAGACAAGGAGAGACTTGGAAAGAGAACATAGAGAACATTGTTGAGTGTATATAATATAGAATTGTCATGGTAGAGTGTCTGGACAGTGTCTAGGTTGGTGATCGTGAATTCACGGTGGCATCAGACTTCCCAGGTTCCCAGGGGTATATTGCTCAGCAGCTCATATACAAGGAGGAGAAGGTAGGTGGTTGGTTTTAGTTGGGTTTTACTAGGCAGAAGTGACAGAGACAAAGAAATGCATGGGTTTTAAGCTATTGGAAAAAATATTATTGAAATTACAGACTGCACTGTCCAAAATGAGTATAAGACAATATGAGGGAAAAAAAAAGTGAGTGATGATTAGAAACTGGACTGGTTAAATTCCCAAAGTTTAGTTAAAGTAGAACAAAAGTAGCAGTAATTTACAGGTGACTAAAAGGTCTGGAAGTAAAGGGTATATAGTGGGATGGATGAATAAGGGATTTTAAAAATGAAGGGGTTTTGAGTGATGTCAAGATCCAGGATACCATCACAAGACTAAGTGGTTAAGGAGGGATTTGCCAGAGTCTTATCTGCATGGCTGACTATGTAGTACATTTTGACTGAAAAACTACAATGTAAAATTTGGTCTTTTAAAAAAAAACTACCAAGCATCAGTGAACTTATTTTTAAATTTGATAAAGTATAAACACTGTATACATTCTGTTCATAAATGTGTATGAAAATATGTACTGAACAAAGGTCACTGTTTAAACAAAAAAGAGGGAAGTAGTCACACAGTATGAAATTTAAATGTAACGTTGTACAAACATTCATGACTCTAGAGCCTTAAAAAGTTAGTACAGATGATTAGAGTTGGCAGTAGAAATGTAAACAACACGTATTAGCTAATTAGTTGGATTTAATGAATCTGTACACCTATGCAGAGTTGTTTCTTTTAAGCTACAACTAGGTGAAATTTTACCTATGACACATATAGTAAATTTGTGGTGATGTGAACTTGTTTTGGGTTTTCTTTAAAAATTACATCTTACCTAGTATATGAAACTATTTTATTTATAAAAATTCGCTTTGGCAAAAAATTTATGGTTTGGGATTTAGGTATCATCCTAGTCCATTTGGGCTGCTACACCAGAATACCATAGACAGATGGCTTACAAACAGCAAACATTTATCTCTCCAAGTTCTGGAGGCTCAGAAGTCCAAGGTCATGGTCCTGGAAGATTTACTTTCTGGTGAGAACCAATTTTCAGGTTCACAGGGAGCTGTCTTTTCCATGTGTCCTCACATGGCAGAAAGAGTGAAGGAGCTTTTGGGGGTCTTTTTTAGAAGGTCACTAATTCCACTCATGGGGATTCTATCCTCAAGACCTAATCACCTCCGAAGTCCCTACTTCTGAATACCATCACATTGGGTATTAGGACTTCACAAATGAATTTGGGGAGGATACAAACATTCAGTTTGTAGCAAATGCGTTCTAAAGTAATTCCTCTAAAGATTTCATTTATAAAACTTTCTCGTGTTATCTTTTTATAATATAGATTTATAGTTTATGTATTTTTTAAATTTTTTCTTTCAGACATTTTTTAAAATAGTTCATTGACAAATCTTAGGGTTAACCATTATAGTAACTGAATCCATTTCCACTACATTACAAATTTTTTCTCTCTGAGAGAGATCTGCTATATCTGAATATGTTACCATTAAGTGTATGCTTGGAAGCAAATAGTTCATCTTATCACCTCACTGAAAATTCTTTTACATTGATATTAAAATGTAAGTCTCGAGGGTAATGTTTGTTTTTAACTTAATAATTGATCTTTATTTTAATTTGAGTTTTCCAGTTCCTCTAAAGCAGTACAAATAGCAATTGATTCCAGGGTCTTACAAAATGAGGAAGTCCAAGAGCTTTAATGGTATAGGCATAGAATACAAGAATTTTTTTCATAGCTCATTAAACTAAACACTTTTGTTCTGTTTTATTCCTGCCATTAGGTAGAAGGTTAGGGTTAGTACCAGATAAGCAGAATAGATTGTGACATTTAAGTTCCATATGGTTGATGCCATTTACTTGTTTAATCTTACTTTAATAGATTTTTTAAGTTCTTGATATAATAATACACACAATTCTGATTTATAAATCACTGTTAACTTCTGTGTTTCAGTTTTTATGGCTAACATGGTATATAATTATTAAATAGGGCTTCTTACCTTAGTCTTCTCTCACAGACTTCCTCTGGCCAGGTAGAAAGTACACTTACTGCTCAATTTAATTTTTTTTTAATGTTTTATTTATTTCTGAGAAAGACAGCATGAACAGGGGAGGGTCAGAGAGAGAAGGAGACACAGAATCCAAAACAGCCTCCAGGCTCTGAGCTAGCTGTCAGCAGAGAGCCCGACACGGGGCTTGAACCCACGAACCATGAGATCATGACCTAAGCCGAAGTCGGATACTTAACCGACTGAGCCACCCAGGCGCCCTTACTCAATTTAGACTTAACTGCTAATTTTGGAAAACAACTATAGCATTTATGTTGCGCTTCCGCTTTCTAATCTTTATGACTATCTAATGCTTTATGACTGGGCTTAGAATAATACTAACTCAGCATTTAACTCTGAAGATTTAGTTGAAGAGGACCTTAAAGTTCTATCATCTTATCAGGCATGCAACTATAAACATATTTAGTCACTTATGATTCACACCTTTATTCAGCAAATATAATGTGCTTTCTGTGATTATTTTGAGCATCTATGATGTGCCAGGCTATATTCCTGTCTCTGGAGGATTCAGCAATGAGCATATTTGACAAAGTCCCGGTTTCAGGAAATGTACGTGCAATGAGATAGCATGGTAAATAAGTTCACAGGATAATTTCAGATGTCAGTAAGTGCTGTGAAGAAAATACTAGACAATTGTGGAATAAAATGTGATAGAGGGGTAGGAAGATAAGGTCTGCTTTAGGTCGAATTAGAGCCAGGACCAAAATGACACCACTGAGGATTTGGAGAAAGAACATTCCAGAGGAACTTGGGAGTTGAGTTTATGATAGATTTTCCTCTTAATTTTGGGATGAAGAAGAGGAGGAGGATGATAATGGTGGTAATATGGTTTTTTAAGGGTTTCTTGTATGCCAGAGTCAACACTAGAGAAGTTGCTTAATCTCCATGTTGTAGATACACTGACCCTGTGCATCTGATTCCTGATTCACACGGGAGGCGTTAGGACTGCCCGCATAGTATTCCCAAAGCCAGAGCTTTCAGGGTTAGTACCACAATCTCTTTTTCTTATTTGCGTGCTCATCTTTTCAACTTCTCAACTTCATATAATGAGCTAGCAGCAATGTTCTATAACCTGTGAAATCTTTCACTTCCTGAACAGCAAAAAATAATCGAGGTATGAAAACTAAGTTGTGTGATACAGGCACAGCCAGGTTATAACAGGTTATAACAGATATGTACTCACGTTGTATTTGAAATTATTTATTCACTGCATTCAGGTCATTTTCCAAAACAGAGGCAAAGTTCTTGAATTTCTTTTCAGATAATTCTTCAGTTGGATTCTTATTTTCCTTCTCCTTGTTGTTATTCTTCATCCCCCTCCCTTCTTCATGAGTAAACTAAAATGCTTTGCACTGTCCAGTGAATACATGTAGCAAAAACCTTGCAGTGTGTCTAAAACATCTCTGTGATTTTAGCATTAATCTTTCTTTTACTTCTGTATCAGATACAGAAGCAAAACTGTTAATAAAATCTCTATATTTAAGTGTGACACTGTAATGATTAAGGTAATTCAACTTTTTTATAAGTAAGGCACATATTGAAGATGGTAGCAGTTCAGAGCACTGAATGATGTAAGTGTTTATAATTTAGAATAGTATTTTCAATTTTGAGTCATATTTTATGATAAAGAAATATGAAGGAAAAAAGTAATACCTTATCATCTCAAATGAAAGTAAAATATTTTGGCTTTATTAAAGCCAAACATACATTGTAAAGGTTTATCAATACAATTGGAATGCTTTTATATAATTAGAGAATTCCAAAAAGGGTTTAGAAGTAGCTCATAAATCTACCATATGTCGACAGCACTTTAATAAATTCCTCCTGACTATGAATAAAAATTTGGAATCCTGTTGCCTATTTACTTTTTCTATTATATTCACTAAACAAAGAGAAGAAGGAAAACTCAGATTTATTGTCAGATGTCATAAAAGTCACTGAAAAAAATGATTAAAAATCTACTTATCATAATCATTAAAGATTTGTTGTGAGCCAGCATTTAATAGAATGTTTTCCTTTCATTATGCTAACTGTTGTCAAAAGACAAGACTCAAAACTGGGACCCCTAATGTTTAACTAAGATTCCATCCAGTGACCTAGCATTCCACCAGGAGTTTTTCCTAGGGGTCCATACATTGTGGAATTTCAAGGTATAACTCCAAATAAATAGATTAAATTAGTCTGCACACACTTCCAAGTAGTGCCAATCTCATTTCACCAGTGCCTGGTGTTGTGCTTTCTACCAGTTTTACTTCAGTGCTTTTCCTCTGTGTTCAGACAGATGCAGAATAATAATTTACAAATACTCAAAGAGTAAAATACCGACACTTCAACTCCTCTGCTCCCTTCCCTTCTTGCCATCAAACTAGCAAAGACTAAAAACTATGTTAATACCAGTTGGGTGAGAGTAGGGCAAAAATTCACTCAGATTGCTGAAGGGAATGTAATTTGATATAATTGCTCTGAAAAGCTATTAGGTATATGCATATAAGAAGATCCTTAATAAAGATATTTACTTAGCTTCTGTTATTCTACATTGGGGAATCTATCCAAAGAAAATAATCCAAAATGTAATCATATTATGCCTAAAGCAGCTAATGGATATATTTTATGTACTCATTATTAGGAGAAGGTATCTCAAATATCCAACAGTAAGAGAATGATAGAACGGATCATGTAGTTCCCAAACAGGGGTATACTATGCAACCATCAAAATTTGTTCTTGCTCATTTATTTAATGGCATGGCTAATTACTGATATAATAAATAAAACAAGATACATAATTTGAAGTATAATACAATTTCAGCTATGGAAAACAATAATTTACATAAGAAACTACTTAAATATAAAAAATATTTGCCTTTACCTTTTTGTTTTTCTATACTTAACAAATTTTCAATGGTGAACTAGTTAGTAATAATCTTATGATCAGAAAAATATTAAAGGAAAATTACAATAGACTTGGGGGAAAATGGTTACTAAACTTTTGCCCCTAGACTTACTCAAGATTGAGTTGTTCTAACCTCTCCTCAGAGTAAATTTTTTTTTTACTTTTCTTATAAGAATCCAGCCTGTAGAGTTTTGAAAGTCACCTTTTTTCTTTTCTGACATCTGTTTCATAATGAGAATGACTTTACTCAGTGGTAATTGAATCTCTCTCTTTATAGTCAATTTATAGATTTCCATTTCAGATGGTGGTTTATTTAAAACACCATCTATTCAATGTTAATATTATCCTCAGTTCACGTGGAAATAGAGGTGACACAAAGCTTAAGTAAACAGATTGGTCATAAACTCTTGCATCGCCTCTGATCCAGCTCCTTAGTCTAAGTGTTACCAAGAGCAGTTTAAAAAGACAAGGGCTAATTATAGTAATGAGATTTGTTTTTGTTGTTACAGCCACGTACATGCACATATGCAAAACAACTTAATGTGTGATTCAAAAATTATAGAGTATTTTGTATTCTAAAAGCATATATGTAAATGGGAAGTCTCTGTATTTTCCATCATCAATCACTTAAAAGGCGAAAGAGTAAAATTGTTTTTTAAATGTATAGATTCATTAATAAGGCTTATGTTCATTACTAACATAGAAAGAAATCTAGGAACACAGAGACACTGGGCACAATCTGTGACTTTGTTTTTCTCTACAAGATCTAACTGAAAGAAGGTATTAGAGAAGACACAGCAAAGAGCTTTTCTCTGGTTGTTACACCAGTAAATATCCCTTAAGAAACTTCAAAAGCAATGCCAGCTTGTTTGAGGAAGAAGAAAGAGAAAGGCTGTTCAGTAATGAGTCAGGGAAAAAATAAAATCTTGTCTGAGAGAAAAAAGGAGGTGACTGTAAAGAGGGAAGTATATAGTTTACCAGACACTCTGAGGCTTCTCAAATCAAAATCTAGATTCACTTTATGATGCAAACCCCAGGTAATTAGAAACTATATTTTTAAAACTTGTACTATTTTACTTTATCTTTTTTTAATCCAAAACAGTTATAACTATATGACCATTGATAGAGCTTAGTTATGGGTGTACAAGTACTAGAAATTTCTATATTTTTGAAATACAATTTTTTAGAAAATGTTTGGGGGGTATCTACAGATGCAATAAAAAGCCAACAATGTCTTTTTTCACTTCATTCTCTCCTCGCCTGAAAACTCTGCCTTTCCCTCCAGCAATGGGATATTTACTTGGCTGAGATCCTGTAATGGGAATAGATTTTTGTGTAGTGATCCAGAGCCTCTCATGACTTAAAATAATATTTCTGAGAATTGCCAGATTTTAAGCCTATAGATAAAGAATTTGTAAATAGGCTTCTTGACATATTCATTGTATTGGTGTTGTCTACCTAATAAACTTAAGAAGTAGCTCTTACAGAGTGGAAAGAACATTATTTTTAGAATCTGGAATCCTTTTTCAGTGTTGACTTTACCTTGAGCAAGGCCTTTCATCACTTTCAGATTTTTTCATTGATTTAAAATAAATGTGGAATAAATGTCTCCAAAGCATCCTCTAAATCCAGTGTTCTAAAACTATGATACACTGATTTTCAAGTTTATAGAATGTTGTAAATGAGAGGAGGGGTGTGATAGAAGAAGTTTTCTTCCTATAACTCAGATCTTCCTAGCTCATTTTTGGGTGTAAACACAATGACTGCTTCTGGTGTGATGTGGATTTATGCTGCTTCCTGTACAATGCTTAGACAGTGCAGGTATGTAATCCCTGGCAATGAAAAAGAAGTAGGAAAGTTGGACATCTTTATGTCCTGGAAAAATCTTGTGTTCCATGGAAGAGAAATGTTAAAAAGCAGAGAGAAGAACTGCAAAGAAAGCAAATTGCTGTGGACACAGGATGAGAAACGTGTACTGATTCTTTTCTTATGGACTAAGTTACAGTCTTAACTCCTTCCTGACCCACAATTTGAACACAAGTTGTTTTCCATTATAAAGAGATCTCTTTATTTATTTATTTTTTAAATTCACATCCAAGTTAGTTAGCATATAGTGCAACAATGATTTCAGGACTAGATTCCTTAATAACCCTTTCCCATTTAGCCCATCCCCCTTCCCACAACCCCTCCAGTAAGCCTCAGTTTGTTTTCCATAATAAGAGTCTCTTATGTTTTGTCCCCCTCCCGTTTTTATATTATTTTTACTTCCCTTCCCTTAATGTTCATCTGTTCTGTGTCCTAAAGTCCTTGCATGAATGAAGTTGTAGGATATTTGTCTTTCTCTTACTAATTTCGCTTAGCATAATACCCTCCAGTTCCATCCACATAGTTACAAATGGCAAGATTTCATTCTTTTTGATTGCTGAGTAATACTTCTTTATCCATTCATCTATCAGTGAACATTTGGGCTCTTCCCATACTTCAGCTATTGTTGATAGCTCTGCTATAAACATTGGGGTGCATGTGCCCCTTCAAAACAGCATACCTTTATCCCTTGGATAAATACCCAGTAGTGTAATTGCTGGATCTTAAGGTAATTCTATTTTTAATTTTTTGAGAAACCTCCATACTGTTTTCCAGAGTGGCTGCACCAGTGTGCATTCCTACCAACAGTGCAAAAGAGATCCTCTTTCTCCACATCCTTACCAACATCTATTGTTGCCTGAGTGGTTAATGTTAGCCATTCTGACAGGTATGAGGTGGTATCTCATTGTGGTTTTGATTTGTATTTCCCTGATGATGAGTGATATGGAACATTTTTCATGTGTCAGTTGGCCACCTGGATGTCATCTTTGGAGAAGTGTCTATTCATGTCTTTTGCCCATTTCTTCACTGGATTATTTGTTTTTTGGGTGTTGAGTTTGGTAAGTTCTTTTTAGATTTTGGATTCTAACCCTTTATCTGATATGTCGTTTGCAAATATCTTCTCCCGTTCTGTCAGTTGCCTTTTAGTTTTGCTGATTGTTTCCTTTGCTGTGCAGAAGTTTTTTATCTTGATGAGGTTCCAGTAGTTCATTTTTGCTTTTGTTTCCCTTACCTCCAGATAGGTGTTGGAGTAAGAAGTTGCTGCGGCCAAGTTCAAAGAGGTTATTATCTGCTTTGTCTTCAAGGATTTTGATGACTTCCTGGCTTACATTTAGGTCTTATATTCATTTTGAATTTACTTTTGTGTATGGTGTAAGAAAGTGGTCCAGGTTCATTTTTCTGCATGTCACTGTCCAGTTTTCCCAGCACCACTTGCTGAAGAGACGGTCTTTATTCCACTGGATATTTTTTCCTGCTTTGTCAAAGATTAGTTGGCCATACATTTGTGGGTCCATTTCTGGGTTCTCTATTCTGTTCCATTGATCTAAGTGTCTGTTTTTGTGCCAGTACCATACTGTCTTCATGACTACAGCTTTGTAATACAGCTTGAAGTCTGGGATTGTGATGCCTCCTGCTCTGGTTTTCTTTTTCAAGATTGCTTTGGCTTTGGGTATTTTTCTGGTTCCATATGAATTTTAGGATGAATTTTAGGATTGTTTGTTCTAGCTCTGTGAAGAATGCTGATGTTATTTTGATAAGAATTGCATTGAATATGTGGATTGTTTTGGGTAGTATTGACATTTTAACAATGTTTGTTCTTCCTATCCAGGAGCATGGATATTTTTCCACGTTTTTGTGTCTTCTTCAATTTTTCATAGGTTTCTATAGTTTTCAGTGTATACATTTTTCACCTCTTTGGTTATGTTTATTCCTAGGTTTTTGGTGTAATTGTAAATGGGATTGATTCCTTGATTTCTCTTTCTATTGCTTCATTGTTGGTGTATAGGAATGCAACCTATTTCTCTGCATTTATTTTATTTCCTGCAACTTTCCTGAATTCATGGATCAGTTCTAGCAGGTTTTTTTGGTGGAATTTTTGGGTTTTCCATATAGAGTATCATATCATCTGCAAAGAGTGAAAGTTTTCACTCCTGGCTGATTTGGATGCCTTTTATTTTTTTGTGTTGTCTGATTGCTGAGGCTTAGACTTCCAAACCTATGTTGAGTAACAGTAGTGAGTAAACATCCTGTCTTGTTCCTGACCTTAGAGGGAAAACTCTCAGTTTTTCCCCATTGAGGATGATATTAGCATTGGGTCTTTCATATATGGCTTTTATGACCTTGAGGTCTGATGCTTCTATCCCTACTTTTTGAGGGTTTTTATCAAAAAAGGATGATGTATTTTGTCAAATACTTTCTTTGCATCTATTGAAAGGATCATGTGGTTCTTGTCCTTTCTTTTATTGATGTGATGAATCACATTGATTGATTTGTGGATATTGAACCAGTCCTACCTTTCAGGTAAAAATCCTACTTGGTCATGGTGAGTAATATCTTTTTTTTTAGACTTTAAAAAAAATTTTTATGTTTTTCTTTATTTCTGAGAGAGAGAGAAAGAGAAAGAGACAGCATGAACAGGGGAGGGTCAGAGAGTGAGGGAAATACAGAATCTGAAACAGGCTCCAGGATCTGAGCTAGCTGTCAGCACAGAGCCCAATGTGGGGCTTGAATCCACGAACTGTGAGATCATGACCTGAGCTGAAGTCAGACGCTTAACCGACCGAGACACCCACGTTCCCCTGGTGAGTAATATTTTTAATGTAGTGTTGGATCCAGTTGGGTAATACCTTATTGAGGATTTTTGCGTCCATGTTCATCAGGAAATTGGTCAGTAGCTCTCCTTTCTAGCAGGGTCTTTGTCTGGTTTTGCAATCAAGGAAATGCTGGCTTCACAGAAAGAGTTTGGAAGTTTTCCTTCCATTTCTGTTTTTTGGAACAGCTTTGAAAGAATAAGTGTTAAGGCTTCTTTAAATGTTTGGTAGAATTCCCCTGGAAAGCCATCTGACCCTGGACTCTTGTTTTTGGGGGAGATTTTTTGATTACTTATTTGATTTATTTACTGGTTACTGGTCTGTTCAAATTTTCTATTTCCTCCTGTTTCCGTTTTTGTAGTTTATATGTTCTAGGAATTTGTCTATTACTTCCAGATTGCCCATTTTATTGGTGTATAATAGCTCAGAATGTTCTCTTATTATTGTTTGTATTTCTGCTGTGTTGGTTTTGATCTCTCCTCTTTCATTCTTGATCTTATTTATTTGGGTCCTTTCCTTTTTTTGATGAAACTGGCAGGTGGTTTATCAATTTTGTTAATTGTTTCAACAAACCAGCTTCTGGTTATATTGGTCTGTTCTACTGGGGTTTTTTTTGTTTTTGTTTTTTTGGTTTCTATAACATTGATTTCTGCTCTAAACAGATTTCCCATTTTAATGGTAAAATCGGGTGAATTCTGGCAACTGCAGAGGACACAGGCAAATTATTATAACCATGCAGGAAACTAGAGAATATTGTTTCCAAGAGCCCTTCCTGGTAAATCTAACATAGAACAAGCTTGAATCAACCAAAATCCTGCATAGTGTGATTCCATTTTTATGAAATGTCCTAAATAGGCAAATCTTTAAAGATAGAAAGAAGATTGGTTAGAGGTTGCCTAGGCCTGAAGAGATTGGGGGTAAATGGGGAGTGACTACTAATGGAGATGGTGTTTCTTTATTAGGGGTGATAAAAATGTTATAAAATTTATTGTGGTGAATCAGTTTAGTGTGACTATACTAAAACCACTGAAACGTACACTTATATGAGTGAATTGTATGATCAAAGTGTTAAAAGGAAAAACATCGTAGTTCTGAGTTTAAACTGGAAATTTTGGTATGAATTTATGATATATTTTATATTAAAATATTAATATTCATTAATGTGGGTATATGTGTGTTTGTATAACACACACACACACACACGTTTTTAGGCCTGAAGAAGCCTAAAAATAATGATGAGTTCAATGGTCACAAGCATCCCCAGCACCCAGGTTAAGTTTTGAATTCCTGTTTCTTACTAACCAGGGCTTCCTGCAGAAATGGCTGAAATACAAAATGTACAAGACTAGTCTGAAACATCCCATTAAACCAAATAACAAAGGCGACTAATGTAATGTTAGAAGGAATTAAGAGCCAACTTACAAGAGGCTTCCACTGACAAATATGAGAATTTTGTTTTAGTAAAACTAAGAAATATAACAGATTAAAACCCATTAGGTATGATTAAATAGCTGAGTTCATAATGGTATTAAAAAGAATTGATCGCCTTCAGAACAGTGATGGGGCAGTTTATGACCTTGAAAAGTGATAAAGAAAAAGAAAGCATTTATCTTGCCCTTTCTATATGAACTATATCACTGGTAACCAAGTAGTAGGTAAGCAGAGTGTCTCTTAATAAAATTATTTCTGTTAATAAATGAATGTAAAATGATCAAAGTAGAAAATCACCCATTTTTACAAACCCTGAGGAATTAATGAAATCTAGGCCATGATCATCAACAGCTACTAATTTCTCAAAAGGAGAGCAAACCACACATGTGCCTTCTGATAAAAGAACATGTCACCTTGAGTCTTGCCAAAGGGATCAAGTCTCTGGATCCAGCTTCCAATCTGTCAAAAATACAGAGGAAAAAATGTGTTGAGCTACACTACACATGCATGTGTGTGATGTATCAACTATTGTTAAAATAAATGTGCCTAAGTAAATTATAAGGAAAAGAAAGGGGAAAAGAGTCTGTGGTATAAAAGAGGTTAAAAAGTTGTAGTATTTAGTTTTGTTTTTGTTTTTTAATATTTATTTTGTTTTCAAGAGAGAGAGAGACAGTGCGAGCTGGGGAGGAGCAGAGAGAGAGGGAGACAACAGAATCTGAAGCAGGCTGCAGGCTCTGAGCTGTCAGTGCAGAGCCCTACACGGGGCTCTAAACAATGAACTGTGAGATCATGGCCAGAGCCAAAGTTGAAGGCTTAACTGACTGAGTGCCCCAAAAGTTATAGTTTATTTTTAAGTCTAAAGATAAACATCAGTTGATAAATAGAATGGTATAAGTACTGAGGTGTGGCTAGTTTTGGAGGGAATGAAGGAGCGGTTTCTGAGCTGGACACTCAGGGGCTTCTGATGGGGCTGGCAAAATCCAGTTTCTTGACCTGGATGGTAATTAGTAGGATGTGTGTCATACAGTACTACACTAGGCTATATGTGTTGTATGTGTGGGTATTGAAGGGAGGGAGTGTCTATATATATGCATCTTTAGAATTTAAATAAGCTTTTTTTTGTTGTTCTGTGGTGATTTGTTTTTTTTCTTTCAATTTTTTTTTTACAAATAGTTTATTGTCAAATTAGTTTCCACATAACACCCAGTGCTCATCCCCACGAGTGCCCTCCTCCATGCCCATCCCCCCTCCCCCCTACATCCATCAGTTCTCAGTTTTTGTCAGCATTCAAGAGTCTCTCATGGTTTGCCTCTCTCCCTTTCCCCCACCATTTCCCCCTTCTTCTCCCCCTTGTTCCTCCGTTAAGTTCCTCCTAATCCTCCTATACGTGCAAACATATGATATTTGTCCTTCTCTGCCTGACTTATTTCGCTCAGCATAACACCCTCAAGGTCCATCCATGTTGCTACACATGGCCAGATTTCATTGTTTCTCATTGCCATGTAGTATTCCATGGTATAGATAAATCACATCTTCTTGATCCATTCATCTGTTGATGGACACTTAGGCTCTTTCCATGTTTTGGCTATTGTTGAGAGTGCTGCTATGAACATTGGGGTACATGTGCTCCTATGCCTCAGCATTTCTATATCCCTTGGGTAAATTCCTAGCAGTGCTATTGCTGGGTCATAGGGTAGTTCTATTGTTAATGTTTTGAGGAACTTCCACACTGTTTTCCAGAGGGGCTGTACCAGTTTACATTCCCATTAAATAAGCTTTTAAGTAAATTAATTGCAAAAAAATTGCCCAAAATTGTCAAGCTTGGGTGGAATCAATTTTGGATCTTGGGATCTATTTTGGGCCTCTTCTTTCTAAAGGAATGTTTAATGTATTTGAGTTAACTTGATATATATATATATATATATATAAATTATAGATTATATGTCAGGCATAAAGCAAGCTAATTCAAACACACAGTTTATATATAAATAATCTACATATCTTAAAGTGCTGGCTGAAGAGGTATTTTGATAAACAGCACTCATCTTTTTACTTTATAAAAGATCATCCAAATAACTTGAAACAGTTCTTTATTTACCACCTAGGCATGGTAGTAAATCCTCAAGTTATAAACAGCTGTATACTTAATAGCATATACGGTAACTAACATATATTATTTGAAAACAATTAGCAATCCTTTCATTAATTCAGTCTCATAATACATGTTAAGTTTTGTTCAGAGTTACTCTGAAACTTGATTTCAGTAGCACAGAGTAATGGTCAATACTAGACTCTAGCATCACACTTGACATTCAAATCACAGATCCACCTTTTCATAGCTTTGCGTGAACATAATGAGGGATGTTAACCTTTCCCACCCTCAAAAGCTTCTTTAAAGGATTAAGTGACTTAGATGTAGACACGCAGAAGAGTCACTGGAATATATTGAATGCTGTATAAGCATCAGCTATTATTACTTGGCCAAAATCATTATGTAGTTCAGTCTTTGGGAAGTTATATGGCTGAAAGCCTACTTAAACATCCTCATTCCTGGCGTCACTAAACTTGGGCGTTCTCACTAAGTGACTGTGTTTTCACAGAAGTTGTCATCCTAGTGTGGACACTAATAAAGGATGTTGTTCAGATTTTATGGTTTATATATGAATATTCACTTTTTAATATAGTTAGCATGTTAGAGATAACTTGGAGTGAAATCTCTTTATATTCTTTATATCTTGAAATATTGTCAGTTCACGGTATAAGTGTGTATTACTGCAAGACCTATAAAAAAGGAAGATGTTTAGGAAGGAAAGAAGGAAACCCATGGGGAGAAGAGGATTTGCCCCAAAATATTTGATTCATTACTTAAATGCATGTGGTCTGTCATTATAATTAGTTGTGTGATTACTTTATTTAAATATATTCACATTCCTTAGTTGAAAGTCTTTATTAAGATTTTTTAAATGTAGATATTTATTCAACCAGCACAAAACCAGTATGTTGATTCCTGCCCTTCTGCCTCACCCCCACCCCGAGTTTTGGATTCTAATCAGTCATTGATAAATGAAGTTTAGCCTATAATAAAGAATTTGGAAAGGCCTCAGGAAAGTTTTTTAAATGTTTATGTATTTAAATTTTCCAAAGTTTCTGAGGGATCTAGACCTCAAGAAATAGTTACACATATTTGCTAGTTTCCATTTCTTTCCTGCTGATTTCCTTGTTAAGAACTTTAATGAAAAGAAGCCCAAAATATCTCTCAAGAAAGTTGTACTTAAAGATCATCTTCCTTTTTTTTTTTTTTACAAAGTTTATTGTCAAGTTGGTTTCCATATAACACCCAGTGCTCATCCCCATTAGTGTCCTCCTCCATGCCCATCTACCCCCTCTACTCCCACACCCATCAGTCCTCAGTTTGTTCTCAGCATTCAAGAGTCTCTCATGGTTTGCCTCTCTCCGTCTCCCCGACTGTTTCCCCCCTTCTTCTCCCCCATGGTCCTCCGTTAGGTCCCTCCTAATCCTCCTATACGTGCAAACATATGATATTTGTCCTTCTCTGCCTGACTTATTTCGCTCAGCATAACACCCTCAAGGTCCATCCATGTTGCTACACATGGCCAGATTTCATTCTTATTGCCATGTAGTATTCCATCATATAGATAAACCACATCTTGATCCATTCATCTGTTGATGGACACTTAGAACTTCCTCAACCTGGAGCGGGAAGTAGAAGTTGAAATTCAAGAGGCACAGAGAACTCCCCTCAGACATAACTTGAATCGATCATCTGCATGACATATCATAAAGATCTTCTTCCTACTATTAATATAAGATGTGCCTAATTTTACAAATATTTATCAATTACATTATTCCTGGTCTATAATATTGGCATATCTCTCACTGTTGAAAATCGTTGTTGTTGTTGTTGTTGTTGTTTTTAACTTTGTATGATTAATCCTAAGCTAAAACAGGATTATTTTACCTGTCAACTACCACAAATAGATACAAGAGCTACTTTACATACAAATGTCCCTTCAAAACTAAATACTATTGTGTGCTGATTTGCAACGGTCTGTGTGAAGGGAGAAAAAAACTAATAAATGCTGTGTTGCGAACCAGTAATTAGATTCTCAGTGTGGTATAAAGTACTCACGGGAGGTTTGTTCTCAGCCTCATAAATTTGACCGTATCTTTCCATTCTAATGCTATTAAGTGACTTAGAGACATGACTAACAGTAAAATAAGCCTCTAAACCACAGTGGCAAGCACGTAAGACTGAAATTATGCAGTGATGACTGCCATTCATTTAGGAATTGGTGGTCCCATTTGCTCTTAAATATCAGGCGAACAGCAAATGGAAAGTTGACTATTAAATGCTGAATTCAGAGCCACATGGCTTAATATCTCTTGTGCAATTTGCTAAACTTAAAGATTTTTTACTTGGTTCATTGCAGAAACCGTGTAATACCTGTGATGTTATATAAATATTTGTATGAAAGTATTGTTTCCAATCAATTTACTTCTCATTCTTATTGAATTACCTGAGACACACACATTCAGTGCTTCTCAAACTAGTGTAGACCCAAAGCCCTGCGAAGGCTTATTAAACACAAATTTATGCCCCCCTCTCCACTCAGAGTTTCTGATTCTGTGTATCTGGATAGGAGTCTGATAGGAGTCTGATAATTTGCACTTCTTGCAAGTCCTTACATGATCCTGATGCCACTAGCCTGAAATCCAGCCACACTTTGAGAACCACTGACCTAATGCCATGAACTCTCCTCTTGCAACCAACAGGATTCCTTGAAAAAAAAAAAATCTAGATTTAGCTGTCACCATTGTTTAGGAAACCCTGTCCTAATTTACTACATCAGATATATTGAGGGAAACATTTCCTCTATTGGGAATCATGGTGAAGGTCCTTTCCTAAAACCTAACAATCATTGTATCAATTGGAACATAAGTTATTTGGGTTTCATTTATATGAAGGGAAATTCTAGTTAAATAAAGTAAATAGAAGAGTCCTCTCATTATCCCAGAAGAATATATGACACAGATTTCTGTCTTTACCCAAATCTTTAATGGAGATTTTAAAAGTGTTTTTGTAATCTTATTTCCTCCATAGTACAAGATCCATGCTGGAATTTGCCAGAATTGTTGCTTTTATTTTTTATCACAATGCCTAAAAAAAAGACTGTTAATGTTTCCCATAATTCTCAGTCAGTTATCTTCAAAAGTACTGCCTTGTAGTGACTAAAATTTGGGCCAAAATTATAGTATTCCACTATTACTTTGTTTTTTAAAAGGTGACATTTTTAGCATTCATATCGTTTCACTTCTTTTTTAAATTTTTAATGTTTATTTTTGAGAGACACAGAGACAGATCATGAGGAGGGGAGGTGCAGAGAGAGAGGGAAACACAGAATCTGAAGCAGACTGAGATGTCAGCACAGAGCCTGACACAAGGCTCGAACCCATGAACCATGAGATCATGACCTGAGCCGAAGTCAGATGCTTAACAACTGAGTCACCCAGGTGCCCCATATCAAGTTTTTATCATGTGTTTTGCTCCTTGTTTTATCTTAGAAGAATTTGACTCTGTTTCTATGTCATCTTGACCTATGGGTCTGCTTTCTGGCCCTTAGACTGGCCTTAGAACTGCAAGGCATCTTCTATCACTTCTCTTTTACTCGTCTTTTATCCTTAAATGCTATGTTTTCTCCACCACGCATTATCTTAGAACTTTGAGTCATACTCCACACACATACCACACCCCCTCCCCTGCAAGCTTCATTGAGATATAATTGACTTATAGCATTGTGTAAGTAAAATTTACAACATGATTTGATGCCCTTTTATACTGTGATATGATTACCACAATAGCATTAGTTAATACCT
Source organism: Proteles cristata cristata (assembly GCA_017311185.1). Taxonomy (NCBI): domain Eukaryota; kingdom Metazoa; phylum Chordata; class Mammalia; order Carnivora; family Hyaenidae; genus Proteles; species Proteles cristata. The sequence goes on along the minus strand of JAESUZ010004037.1, from coordinate 428,384 downwards.
CCATCACCTCACATAATTACCATTTCTTTTTTGGAGAGAACATCTGAGATAATATTCTTTTAGCAGCTTTTAAGTATATAATACACTATTGTCAAATGCAATCACCATGCTGTACATTAGATAGCAGAACTTCTTCATCTTATAACTGGAAGTATGTATGTCCCCTTTGACCAGCATCTCCATATTTTCCCAGCCCCTTTTCCCCCTTAACCCCTGGGCAACCACCATTCTGCTCTCTGTTTCTATGAGTTCAGCCTTTATTGATTCTACATATAATGATTTCATAATAGTATTTTTCTTTGTGACTTTTAGTTCTTTAAACACACAGTGCTACTATCCCAGTCTTTCTATTAGAGCTAGTTCTTCTGAACAGATCTAATCAGTTTTTTAGCTACTAAGGGTGATTCCCATCTAAATGATAACCTTCAAGATGTTGACCAGTCACTGAAGAAAAGATGTATATATGGTGTACATAGATCATACTGAGGGAAGTCTGTTTTGTCTAAAACTGCATTTAAGATCTTTAAAAACATCTAAATGATAACTTTCTCTATAGTTTTATACAGTTGTTTTTCTCTATATCTCTGATACTTTTACTGATTATACATGGTCTGGCTGATGGCAAAGATTTATCTAATACTTTGTGCAGTACTCACAATATAATTTTCTTCTTCATTTTCTTTTTGGAGAAGAAATGGAAGTTATTACTTGATCCTTTCCTGTCTATCATCAAATACTACTTATTCTGTGGACATTTTTCCAGAGTTACACTTCAAAAAACAAGTGTTATTATGAGTCATTGACCACAGCTGTCTTATTTACTTATGTATTCCAAGTGCCTTTTGCAACTTGGCATGTAGCACATAGGCACTCAATAAATATTTGTTGAATAAATGAATTGACATTTTTAAAGGTCAGAATTATAGAAGAAGTTTCTTTTTGAAAGTTTATAGTTTAGAAAGTTTCAGCTGTGTTGTGTGTGTGTGTATGCGCGCACGCGTGTATCTATGTAATAACTTTAAAAAGCATTCAGATAGTACAAGAGTGGCCACAATGGACAAGATAAATTATGTTTTCTGTTAGTTATTGTATGTTTGTATTGTAAAAAGGAAATGCCTCCCAGATTCATTCTTTTTTTTCAAAGTGTAAGTCTAAATTTTTTTTGAAGTTTATTTATTTTGAGAAAGACAGCATGAGCATGAGAGGGACAGAGAGAGAGGGAGAGAGAGAGACTCTCAAGCAGGCTCCACATGTTAGCATAGAGCCCAATGCAAGGCTCCAACTCATGACCCATGAGACCATGACCTGAGCCAGAAACTTGGAAGCTTTACCAAGTGAGCCACCCAGGCACCACCAGATTGTTTCAGTCTGGTATTTTTGAAGCTCTACTAATAGAAAAGTATTGAGTTATGTAACATTTTGATATTCTGATGATGATGATGATTAATATAAGGAATTGAATTAGTTATGGTAGTGTGAGAATATAACACTTGTCTATTAAAAACATGTACCGTTGTCATGAGATAGGATATATGAAAAACAGTTTTAAAACCTCTTACTATATTTAAGGTGCTCTCAGTAAAGTTAACATAATACAGGGGTGGCAGACTACAGACACGCCCATTCATTTACATTTTGTCTATGGCTGCTCTGATCCTACATCTCTAGTTAGTGAGTGAATGGATGAGTAAATGTCCTATGACCAGAAATTCTGCTTTCAACCATTTACCTTGAAGAAATAGTCATATATACAAATAAATATGTATAGCAGTGTTCATTCCACTGCTCTTTACAGTATCAAGACAATGGAAACCTAAGTGTCAAGTAATAGGAGTCTGGTTAAGTTCTAGCATATCTATACACTGGTATATTATATAGCTTTTTTAAAACAGATATTACAGAAATGCATGCATTAATGTAAAGTGGGTCAGCAAACTACAGCAGTCTGGCCAAATTTGTCCTGAAACGTGTTTTTTACTACCAGAGGTAAGAATGGCTTTTACATGTTTAAGGATTATAAAAGAAAAAATTCAAAACCCACAAGAAATAGAAAGTGTGTAGCTGGTACTTACTATCTGACCCTTTACAGAAAGTGTTTGTTGACCTTTGGTATGGAATGTTGTGTTTGATGTAGATTAAGTTGCTGGAGATGGATTTAAAACATTACAAAACATTACATATGGAAGATTGCCATTTTTCAAAAAAATGCAATCAATACCATTTAGAAGAATAAAGACACTTAAGATGTTAACAATAGTTGTATCTAGGTGGGTAGGATTAATGGGACCCTATTTTTTTGTCTGTATAAATTTTATGATTTTTCAGTGAGAATATATTTATTGTATGATAGGAAAAATTAAAAATTTAATTTTGGTGTTAGGTAAAAAGAATGGGAGATGGGAAGGGATTTCTGAGTTGTCAGGTGCAAAGGTATAGTTATCCATTTTTTTTAATGTTTTATTTATTTTTGAGAGTCATAACAGAGGGCAAGTCAGGGAGGGGCAGAGAGAGAGGGACGCAGAATCTGAAGTAGGCTCCAGGCTCTGAGCTGTCAGCACAGAGCCCAATGTGGGGATCGAACTCACAAACTGTGAGATCATGACCTAAACTGAAGTCGGACACTTAACCCACTGAGCCACTCAGGTGCCCCTATAAGTTGTCCATTTTGTAGATGAGGCAGCTGAGGCTAAGTGAGGTTAATCAACTTGCTGAGGGAGGCATAAACATAAAAGAAAAATAGCACTGTTGTCAAGTTTTTTGTCCAGCAACATCACCATCTGATAACTTAAATTGTTCATCCGTCAGTTGATGTAGTTTATTATGAACTCTATGCCCAAAGGCAATTTAGAGGTGTCCTTTATCTGATAAAAGAAGGTTCTGAAGAAATCAAAACCACCAAATTAATGGGATTAGATGTAGAATCAGATGAGTTTACATTTGCTTAGAAAGAAAAAGGAGTAGCTTACATTTTGCATTTTTGTAAAAAAGCAAACAGAACCTATATAGATGTGGGTATTTAGTTGACTTTGCATTTGCAAGCTACTACTGCTAAGTAACCTACTAATCCACTGCTTTTTCATCCATGTAGAGTTAATAGTTCAAATTTAGTCACCTAACACAAAATTAGGGCACATTTCCCTCTGCCCTTCAACAGAAGACAAACACAGAAGAGACATTTGACCTATACTCAGGCTCTGGTATAGACAAGTGTTTACAAAATTAGTCAGCAATTTAGAAGGAGAGCAAATATACAACAATGAGAAATCTTCACTATAATGAACTGAGCAAATAACCAAAGGAAATATTACAACTACAATAAAACAGACATAAAAGCTCAGCATTTTTTGGACCATTTAGCGTATGGACAAAAAGCCTAATATCCTTCAATTATTCCTGAGGGAACCACTCTCTTATAGCAAAGAACAATATTGGTGGTAACTATTATTGCTCTTTACAAACCATGTGTGCATTTAATAACATTTAATCATCTTTGACTTGGGAAAATGATTCCCTGTTCCCATATTTAAAAACTGAGGCACAGAGAGAGTTAAGTGAGTGCTCAAGATCTTACAGCTCCATTAGCAGATGGCAGTGAGCTAGATGTCTTAGTTCCAGCACAGCGTCTGCATATGATACAGATGCTGAGTTAGCAGGACAGCATAGCTGTACATTTCACTAAATCAAAAGAACAGATAAACATGTTTCTAAAACCAACATAAATAGCAAGGTTAAACTACAGATATTTTGATGTGCTTGAGAGATGAGGTTCGGTATCTGGAAAAATCCCTATTGTAGAATGTCTTAAAACTCAAAAATGCCAAGAAATCAAAATATACTTGGAGAGATGAGGCTGTCATTTTCTTCTTATCTTTCAATTGGACAAAGGTTTCCAAGCCTGGATTCTGTGTGTTTCCAATGATTTGTGATATTTACCTGCAAATGTAATAATAAACAGAACAGTCCCTATTTTAACACTGTGATAGCACATATTAACAACCTTTATGTTGTGGATTCCACAGATTCTATTAGAAATCATTGATAGATAGGATACATATTTTCATAATTTCCTGTCTCTTTAGCAGGGACTATGTTTTCTTTAAAACGATGTTTTCTTGGGGTGCCTGGGTGGCTCAGTTGGTTGAGCATCTGACTTCGGCTCAGGTCATGATCGCACAGTTCGTGGATTCCAGCCCCACGTCGGTCTCTGTGCTGACAGCTCAGAGCCTGGAGCCTGTTTCACATTCTGTGTCTCCCTTTCTGTCTGACCCTCCCCTGCTTATGCTGTATCTCTCTCTCAGAAATAAATAAAAAACATTAAAAAAATGTTAAAATAAAAAAAGAAAATTTCTTTTTGATGTGAAATGTGTGTTCAGACACTGGCATATTAACTAATATTAACTATTATTAGCAGTATACTGTGTATTTTTCAAAACCTCATGTTGGTGAATTGACCATTTTTTAAGACCAAAATTGAGACAGAATGAGCAGCTCAACAGCCCATCTCTGAGCACTGTATTATGTCTTGGACTGTTATGCTGTTTATTGTTCTTCGGCCAGTGTTTTTCAGAACATCTAAGGTAACACATCGTATGGTACACCTAAAGATAAGTCTCACGTGCAGAAGCTATATATATTCATTGGTTCTGCTCTTCTTTTCTGCGCATTTTGAATGTATGTTAGAACCCCCATATTAAATGTATGTTAGAAAAGGGACACATAACTTTCTGTCACCATACTACTTACTTTCTCCAAACCCCACACTGCTCTGTTAATTTCTACAATAAACATATACTTTCTTCTTGAGAAAGTTTTTTAAAGGACTGTAATTATTTCTCAGGATCTTTCCTCTGTCATAAAACAATTGTAATATTTCTTGACATTGTCATTTATGTACCTTACAACTAAGTAAGGTTGCATAACCAATGAGAAGTACTGCCTTTCTCCCTGCCCTGTCCCTCAGGACACTGATTCAGAAATTCCTACACTTACTGTGAATGGGAAGCACTAAGGTGGTAAGTGTTGGGACTTGCTTGACCCATGATATGCTCTTTTAATCAATCCTTTAACTTCTCTTCCTGATATTTAAGCTTAATGAACTTATCTTATTTCATCTAGGCCCTATAAATCTACCTCTCTAGCCTGCTCTCTGTCCAGCTCCTTCCTCTCCCCTTCTGTTTGATCTGTTCTCCACCACATTAATGCAGAGTGTGCACAAACAGGTACATACCTATGCCCAAATAAACACCCACCTGTACCCACGTAAGTGCCACCTCTCCAATGTTCCCTCACCCCTGGGACCTAACTCAATCTCTTTCTTTGTTTTATTCCCATAGTTATAGCCTGTATCACGCAAGTTAGTCTCTACTTATGTGTTGGTTACTATTGTTTTATGGTTCATATTTTATATTTATATAGTTTTATACACCTGACTCGCCTTCCTGGTTGTAAGCTCCTTGAGATCAGGAATCTTTGTTTTCTCATGGATCTCTCTTATAGCCCTTATCATATTGAGAAACATGTAGTAAGTGCTTCCTAAGTCTTAAAACTAGATCGTATAGGGCAGAAAAGTACCTCAGAAAGTATCTTGTTTAGTGCTCTTTATAAAGGCACTAGATGAAGATGAAGGCCATCTTCATTGTGACAGAAATGAAAAGTAGCGGACCCTGAACTAGAACCTGTGCATATTACCATATCATATTATAATATGATAATAATAATTACCAGTCGTATTATCATAATAAGAGTCTGACTTATTTATGCTCAGGGAAATCATAGGACCATTTCCAGGAGGTGGTGGCAGTGGCTCCTGCCCACATGAATACTGGTGATGTTGACCTTAAAACATCCTGAAATTCTTTCTAGTATTTTTCCCCATTTTTAATCCTGCTCGCTTAACTTTATAATATTTTCCCTGTTCAGGAGTTAGGGAATGAAATTAGGGCCCTCAGGAAAAAACCAAAAAGCTAGGGAATAAAATTGGAACCCTCAAGAAAAAATTAGTACTAAGATGCAATTTTATTAATTCATTTATCAACATTTATTCATTTTGACTAGGGAACAGTATAAAAGCAAACTTTAAAAAAATTTCACTGTTAATTTTTTCATGAGAAATAAATAATTCTAAAAAGCTAACTAAGTCAAAAATGCCTATTTACTAGGGCATTCTATATCCAGATCTAAAAATTATACTTATCGGAAGTTTTTTCCTTTCACTAAAATTTTGTGGCTTTCATACATTAAAAAATCCAGTCTAAGGCACAGTTACATTGACTCTTCCTTGTTATGACTCATGGTTACTGGCAGATTAGCATGCATATTCTTTTTATTTTTGAATAATCAAGTCAGGGAGATCTTAGTGCTTTGCTTTTGAGGAAAAGGAAGAACACTCACTTCATCTAATTGCCTGAAGACTAAAAATTGAATTATACTGAATCATAGAGAAGAAAAACAAAACAATTGACAAAAGTATTCATCTAATTAAATTTATAAATTAATAAAAAATTATGTTCATAATGCAACTTGACAAATACAACAACTCTTATTTAGAAAAATATCAGGCTTTGGTTTTAATTATTTACAGGGAGTACAAAATTTGAAAAAGGCAGTGTAGATATGTGCACACATACATACATAGAACAGGGGAGTTTCCCTGGGTCAGAAGAATTACTTCTGGGGTGCCTGGGTGGCTCAGTCAAATGGCTGACTTTGGCTCAGGTCATGATTTCATGGTTCGTGAGTTCGAGCCCCACATTGGGGTCTGTGCTGACAGCTCAGAGCCTAGAGCCTGCTTCATATTCTGTGTTTCTGTCTCTCTCTGTCCCTACCCTGCTCATGCTCTGTCTTTCTTTCAAAAGTAAATTTAAAAACATTTAAAAATTTTTTAAAAAAGAAGAATTACTGGTATCTGGGGTGGAATGAAGCAGGCATTCACTTGACCACAGCTATTGTCCCACAACTGTCCCACATCAGAGCATTTATTTAGGGGAATAGGGCCTTTCTCTGAGCATCAGCTTCATCCGTACACCAAGATTATGGAACTAGATGACCTCTGATGTCCCCTCTAGCCCTAAATTTTTTCTGGATTAACTATTTTTATATATCTTTATCAAATATTTAAGCCTTTATCAATTCACTCTAAAAAGCCACAGTAGCTCAATAAGTACTTACTGGTTGAATGATTAAATTTGACCCATGTTAATGTGTGTTATTCAACTCAGCTAACAATATATAGGTTATTTCAGTTGTTTTCAGTCAAAGATATGTATCATATGTATGGCATCTTTGTGCGGAAAACTTTATGTAGCTAAATGAGTAATAGGTAAAGCCTGCTTATACTAATGGGGAATTAGTGTTTGATCTTTTAACAGTGAAGTTTTCAGTGTAAGCATTTGAAGAAAGGCTTTGGTATTGATTGTGCACTTCAAACTGAAGCATGTCTGAACTGAAACTGGTTCTTTCCAGTGCCACAGCCGTCTGTTCTTATTCATTTCCTCTTTCCTTACTCTTTGCTCTGGTGTGTAAATATTCCTGTACTGTTCTTCAGGGATCTGCAAACTAGAAAGGCAAAAAAAACCCCCATATATCTTGCTTATAGCCTTGTCTAATCCTATCTGTAAGGGTAAAGTAAAAAGATAAATGTTTTTATTTGATAGATTCTAAAATCTGAAGTTTAAAACACTGATCAAAAACAGCAGTAAGACTGTGGTGATGTTCCTTAAATGTAATGAAAGGATACAGTTTTGGTGCAGTTATTTTGAGGTTCTTAACTTGAGACCATAAAAGCTTTTATTTAAACCTATTTGTTAGTTACATGCTTTAGAGATTATTTTAGAAGCTATTTCATCATATTTTACCACCTTCTTTCAGCAAATTACATGAGTTTTGATTTTTCTTTGCTATAGATATCATCAGAATCTCCATGATGCAGGATCTTTTTGAAGATTCCTTATGGTCATAAGTGTCTGCCCATCTCAAATTGATTGGCACATGTTATATAAAAACTATTTGATTTTAATGGTCATTTTTTTTAAAAAGAAAATATCTTCTATTTTCAGCATAGATTGCATTTTATTAACTCTCATTTTTCTTTTTGCTCTCTTTATAAATCCTCCCCACCAAACACAAGTACCAGTAAATCCTGAAAACCAAGGTTGACTAAGAATTTGATGGCAAATTAACACTTCCTATCATTATAAAAATGATAATAGCTTTGCTTTTTTGCCAGTCCCATTTTAGAACTAGCTTTATGACTTCTGAGTACTAGCTTTTCTATAAGCCCATTTAACTGGGGAAACCGAGAACCAGAAAAGTTAAGTGATGCACCCAGGCCCCTTTTGAAGCCACAGTAGTCCCAGGATGCAAATGCTGGTTGGCCCAGTGCAACCTCCACCCTGCCTGCCCCATTTGAAAGAGCACTGAAGCACCATTTACGTGTGTTTTTTGCAATCATTTGCCTTTCAGCACATTGTCCAGCATGTGCCAGTAAAAACTTAATTGTTCTTTAGAATGATTTGTGACATTTTTCCTTCTATCTTTTAACAGCATTAACTTTACAAGCTAGCTTTGAATTTTATTACATACTACCATCTTAGGGAGAAAGACTTTCTCTTTGAGAACCTGGATTCTTCCTCCAAGTAACCTCTCTTAATATCTCAGGAGGAGATAACAAATCAAACATTAAGAATTGGAATTGACTCAGGCTCACGTATGACTTTATTTAAAACATCAGTATGTTAATTAATGTTTTCACCCAAAACTATTTTGTAATTATGTCCAAGGGTTGAGACTTGAAAATATTTGACATAATTCATTATTTGCCAACAATAGAAACTAGCAGAATAGGATGGAGCACTTCATAAACATTAGAGTATCAAAGTATCATAGTGCCTTATGTATATTTATTAATATTGGATTAATTCATTTATTAAATAAACATTTACTGAGTACCCGCTACTTTACTGTAAACTAGATATATGTATACAGCAACAAAGAAGACAATCCATGCCCTCATGAAACTTAAGTCTGCTGGGATTGTCAAACAATAAACAACATGTTAATTAGGGATGTGATAAATGGTGGGACAGAAATAAACAAAGTGGTATGATGAACAGTAAATGGGATGGCTAACTTTACATAGCGTTGTTAAGCAAGACCTCCAAAATGGTTATGAAAGCGGATTTCTGAAGTTAAGCATAAACTAGGCATGCAGAGAACTAGGGAGTCAGCAAAGGTGGACTAGGGGACCTCAAGACACAAGGGTTATGGTTTTCTCTCTGATAACTGAAAATACAAATATTGTCCCAACTACTCTCATAGGAATATTGTGCTGATATCAGTAAATGTAAACACAGAATGACCTGGGGCATCTGGGTGGCTTAGTTGGTTAAGCATTGGACTTCAGCTCATTCAAGTCATGATCTCCAGGTTCGTGGGTTCAAGTTCCACACTGGGCTCTGTGCTGGCAGCTCAGACACTGGATTCTGTGTCTTCTGTCTGTCTGTGTGTCGCGCGCTCTCTCGCTCTCTCTCTCTCTCTTTCTCCCTCTCTCTCCCTCTCTCCCCCTGTCTCCCCTTCTCCCCCTTCCCCTCCTCTAGTCACTCTGTCTCCATCTCTCTAAATTAAACATTTAAAATATTTAAAAAGAGATAAACACAAAATGACTTAATATGGGTTGGATATGTATAATAGGCAGTGAAGGAGAAATGGAGGTCTTTTTCTCTACTTGTAGAAAAAAAGAAAATTACTTGGGGGTACAAGAGAGTCACACAAGAAAGCATTTAGACATCTGTATCTTAATTTCCGTAATCAAATGCTACATTATGTGATGCCAGTTGTCAGTGTAGATGGTCACAGAAGGCAAAGATCTTGGCCTAGAGTTGGGATTTAGACTGGGCCTTGAGGAATAGGTGAATTTGGATTGGTCACCAGGAGGGAGAAGAGGCTGTTTCAAGGTGAGAAAGCACTCTACACATAAGTATACCAAGGTTGCAACACACACACACACACACACACACACACACACACACACACACACACAAAGTAATTATGCAAAGATAGAGATGTTAACTAAGCTTATTGTAGTAATCACTTCGCAGTGTATGCATGAATCAGATCATCACGGTATACACAATTTTACATGCCAATTGTATCTCAGTAAAGCTGGGATGGAAATCATTTAAGGAAAAAAAAAGAAACTAAAGTGGACTGACCTTGAATGAGTGCTCAAGATCATGAAGACTCAAGTTGGAGCCAGAGTGATCTTAGATCATAAACTGGTCTTATTCATAGAGGTCATTGGAAGATCAGCAGATCAGTTTTAACCTGATGTTTTAGACAAGAGGGAATCATTATTTTTTCTGTAAGAAGAAAGTTGTAAAAAAGATTTGTGTAATACAGATACAGACTAATGGAAACAGGAGGGGAAATCCTGGAGAATGGAAGACTTATTTTTTTCTTAATGTGCATTTATTTTTGAGAGAGAGAAAGAGAGAGAGAGAAGCAGAGTGAGAGGGAGACACAGAATCCGAAGCAGATTCTAGGCTCTGATCTGTCAACACATAGCCGGACACAGGGCTCAAACTTATGAACCACAAGATCATGACCTGAGCCAGATTCGGACACTTAACTGACTGAGCCACCCAGGTGCCCCAAAAGGACCTTCTTTTTTTATCATACCATTTCATTGTACCCAGTTTTGAAAATAAGGACTATGCTCATGTCACAGAAAGGGAATGAGTTGGATATAAGACATTTAGGGGGAAATGAACATTGACATTTGATGACTAAAGAGTGATAAATCAATAGTCAAAATGCCTCCTCTCTTGGGCCCCACGGACTGGTTGAACAGTGTCAGTGATGGAACTGGGTAAGGTTGGCTGGAATATTAAGTGATTATTTCATCTTGGATGTATTTCAGAAGACAAGAAGGCACCCAATTTGTGATGTGAGCATACAAGTAGAAGTTCAGCACTAGAGCTGGCCTGGAAACTTGAATTAGGAAATGCAAACAGGTGATGAGAACTGAGGGCTTAGCTCTTGAGAATGAATGCTGATGATAGGAGTATATGTAATGGGGACACAGTACACACACACACACATACACACACACACTCACACCACACCCTGAGTAGAAGGTACCAAAAGAGTGGTGGGATAAAAGACAAGACAAGAAAGAATTTCAAGCAGTGCTTTCTAAGGAAAGTTCTTAGGGAAATACCATTATTATTATCACCATAATGATACAACTAACCTTGTAATGTGATTGCTACGTGTCCTAAGGTCCTGCAGTATAAAAACACATTCATTTCTTTCCACAACCTTCAAAATAGTAAAAAAGCAAATGTGATTGAGTGCTTTCCTTTTCTTTCTTTCTTTCTTTCTTTCTTTCTTTCTTTCTTTCTTTCTTTCTTTCTTTCTTTCTTTTTTTTTTGAGAGGCGGGTGAGGCCGAGAAGAGGGAGAGAAAGAATCCTAAGGAGGCTCCATGCTCAGTACATAGCCCAAAGTGGGGCTTCGTCTCAGGACAGTGAGATCATGACCTGAGATGAAAGCAAGAGTTGGATGCTTAACTGACTGAGTCACCCAGGCACTCCAGTAAATGCTATTGTTATCCCCCTTTATAGATGAAGAGGCTTAGCACAGAGGGATTAAGCAATTTGTCCAAGAATACTCAATTTGAAGAAGTTGGAACTAATATTCAAATATAGGCATTGTGTTTTCAAAGCCTGCATCCTTAACCTCCCACGCCATATGGTTATAATATCCACGATTGTGTTTTAATTGCATCGTTTGACTTCCATCTTATGTAAGTTTCTTGAAAAAGGAGTTAATTAACAGTTTAAAAAGTGGAAACTAGGAAGTCAACAGATGGCTGGGTGGTGATTGGATAATCGCTTTCAGCAGAAAAGAACTTGGAATTCTGTAGAGTAAGGCAGAGAAAGGAAAGAATATACTTTTGGTCTGTTTTTTTTTCCCCTCCTCTCCTTCTATATACTGTTAGTTGTTGAAATGGGAAATCATCCACTTTAAAGAGAGTTGTGGTAATTTGTGTAAAAAAACAATACTGCTGTTTTCTAGTGCTTTCTATATACTATAAATATCTGTGTCCTCATTTGTATACTAGAGGAATGTGAGTTTATTTAAACTGATTGTCAGCCAAAACTTTACAGTACAACTCATTACTTTCTTAATTTTCATTACTAAATGAGAGATTGGAAAATAGTAGGGCTTTCAAAATAGCATCAACATTGGTGTTACTGGAGTATATTCAGTCTGAGAGCCCAAGTGTGTGCCTGGATTTCTCTGTGGGGAGGCTCAGGACTTAGAGCAAGAATTATGGACGGGAACTCTTCCCTCTGGAGATGCTACACAAGACCTCTTTGACAGCGAGTTTAAAGAACACTTTTCCATTGGCTGGGAAAGGACTTTGTTTCCATTTTTTCCCTACTTTTCAGGGTTTCCCCAGCGGTTCTCACATGTGCTCACATTGTTTGAGCAAGAGACAAAAGGAAATAGTTAAGTTCCCATCCCACCATGCTCAGTCCCATACAGTATAGGAAGGAGGAGGCGCCAAGCACCGGCTTGCTTCCTCAGCTGTCAGAGAAAACGGTAGCAGGTCTTCCTTCAGTGAGGCTGTGAATGGATGTCATCTCATACCCTTCCTAAGGCACAATGTGCTCAAGTGAACTGGCTGCTTAAAAACTTTCAATATTTTCCCATTTTAACAGAATAAAAGTCTTAGACTTACATTTATGACTCTCCATGATTTGGGCCCATGTTGTATATGCCTGACCTTGTTTACCAATATTCCCTCTTTTTTGGTTAGGCAAGCTGACCTATTCCATTTCTGCTACAGGTCCCCACTTGCCTGTGTCTATGCTTATTACACTGACGGCCCCCAGAAATGCTGCCCACCTCAATCTCTAGTATTACTAGCCCCGTTACACGCTGAGTACAGCCCTCATCTAAATGCTGTCTTCACCATATACACTTACAGAGTGCATCTGAACTTCCAGATGATTTTATCTCCAGTTCTCATTTTATCTGTGTTCTAGATATTTATGTGCATATATCATCTTCCTTATAAATTCTGGGCATAACTTTTACCTAATTTAACTTTGTGTCTTCCATTTCACCTACACTTAACATCAGAGGAAGTTTTAAGACTGCAAATAACTGAGAGGACATATAGGGTTATTGTAATATGTCTTTTTAAAACTTCTCCGTTCTGTGTGCTATACCAAATCAGTGAAGATGGAACAGGACCAGATCTCCCGACTTTCAGTCCAGGACTTACCCTCCAGTAACAGTGATTCTCCTTCTGGTTTGCATGTTGGAATCACCTGACATCACCTGTGGTGCTTTAAAAAAAATTATGATCCAGGAGCCTCAAACCATAGAATTTAGAATCTTGGGAGTGTGACCCAGACATCAGTATTATTCAGGTCTCCCAACAGGATTCTAATGTGCAGCCAAGATTAGTAATAAATGTCCCACAGCACAGTGATTCCTGGACCATTCTCTTATTTAAATTTTTTTTAAATGTTTATTTATTTTTGAGAGAGAGAAAGAGACAGCACGAGTCGGGGAGGGAAAGATAGGAAGGAAAACACAGAATTTGAAGCAGGCTCCAGGCTCTGAGCTGCCAGCACAGTGCCCAATGCAGAGCTCGAACCCCCAAACCATGAAATCATGACCTGAGCCAAAGTCGGCTGCTTAACCGGCTCAACCACCCAGGTGCCCCTGGACCATTCCTACTTTACTAGATAATTCCATTAATTTGAGAAACTTATTTTTTCATATAAAGAAAATTTTAAAGTAGAACAGTGCTAATGTGAGATGATAGTAGAACACTTTTTTGTTTTGCTTACAATAGTAGCTTATGTAACTATTTAACTTTGCAGGTATTTCGAAAGAAAGCAGTGGAACTTGGGGTAAAATTGCTACCTGCGTTTCATACTCCCTCTGGAATACCTTGGGCATTGCTGAATATAAAAAGGTAAAATTCTTCATTTTAACAACATATTTTAAGTTGGAATATTCAATATTGAAATTTAACTGGATGGATAATTTCTTGTATGATGTCAGTGACTGATTCCACTGGGAGTCTTGGCATCTGTCATTGTGTTGGAAGCTGGTAGTTTTCCAGGTTTCTTGGCCTTAGATGGGTCCCTTTCATGGGATGGTGTGACCCCAACAGAGTCATCAAAGCCAAATATGATTTGAGGTTTTCACTATTTCCTGGTGATATTGAATATAGTCTCCCTTTGGAAACCAAGAACATCCCATTATCTTTTTTTTTAATTTTTAATGTTTATATATATTTTTAAGAGAGAGAGAGAGACATAGAGCATGAGTGAGAGAAGGGCAGAAAGAGACACACACACACAGAACCGAAAGCAGGCCGCAGGCTCTGAGCTGTCAGCACAGAACCCCACAAGGGGCTTGAACTCACAAAGTACGAGATCATGACCTGAGCCAAAGCTAGACTCTTAACCGACTGAGACACCTAGGTGCCCCAGAACATCTCATGATCTTTAAAATCATCGTCAAAACATTTCCCTTCCAAATAATCCAAGTCCTAAGAGCACTTACTTCAGTTAGTCTGCCTGCAGAGATACAGCAGAGCCAGAACCTTGGACTATGTAGAACTCTTGTCTACGAAGCTGGTGTGACAGATGGGGAGCACTGGGCTGGTCTGCCCACAGCTGTAAGGGGGGAAGGGAACTGCTCCAGGGACCCAGGTCAGCCCAGCCTTCTCATCCCATTTGGGTGGAGAATCCTGTTATGCTAAGTCCATGGGAATTTGGCTGCAAGAAAACCTGGGCTAAACAGACTTTCTGGTATTTTCCCAGGGAGTAGTTTGAATTTTCATGATAGTTGAATAGTTTGTCAATAAACGGGTTTATCTTAAGCTCCCTTATTAACCTCTTATTCCCCGTAAGTAATTAGTCACATATGCCTCGTTGTGGTGGTGGTGCTGCTACTGCTGCTGCTGCTGCTGCTGATAGCTATTTTATTATTATAAAATATCAAGCTTTGTTCCAGGCTCTCTGCATGTATTACCACATTCAATCCCACAATGACCCAAAAAGGTCAATACTGTTCTTATCTCCATTTTAGTAGCGGGAACTATAAGGAACTTGCATCACAGAGAAATTAAGTAATTTGCCTAACAGCCTATTGTGTGTAAATGGCAGAGATAGAATATGTACTTAGACATTTATACACACATCAATACATGTTAAACAATTTTCTTGTTTTTAGAAATGCCAAGAGGATATACGGGGTGATTTGGCAGGATTAATGCACATTTATTCTTAATTACTTATTTTAGAGACTTTCTTTCCTAAAATTAATCTTAAATAATCAGTGAAATTAATTAGATGGTTAATAAATCAATTGTCATGCTTTGTTTTCGTTTGTATGTTATATTATTGATACCTTGACATCACACTGTACCTGTTTATAACTGTGTGTGTGTGTGTGTGTGTGTGTGTGTGTGTGTGTGTGTGTGTGTGTGTGTGTTTGGAGGTTTGTGAGTTTTTTATTTGGCTCATGTAGATCACCCATTAGAGCCATATCTCTGGACTTTGTATTTATAGATAATATTCTGACCTAGAAACAACTCTGCTACCTGAAATAAGACCTGGTTATGAAAACACTTTGCACATTTAACACTTTTTTTTCCTACTTACCCTCTGAGTAAAAATGATATGAACTTAATAATACGATGAGTTAAGTCGTTACCAAGAGACCTGGTTCTAGGTATTTTACAGCTACTCTGAGTATCTTTAAAGCAGTCATTTCATCTCTCCAGGACTATTTGTAAACTGGAAGTTAGGCCACTTCAGTAGTTGTTTCATGTACCTTTTCAGATTTAAAAGCCATTTGAAAATTGTGATGAAGTATGGCCCTCTCCTCATAAAATGCACATTCCTGACTACACATATTTTTACAGTTTCCAAAAGCTAACAGTACTGTCGGAGCCCACGTAGAACCTAAGAACCCCAAGTTTAAAATACTGGAGTGAATGATCACTCTAACCTTCTACTCTGAAATTTCTGTGGAACTAATTCGCATTACTTCCTGGAAGGTAATTAGATAAGGCCTTGCTAAAACTAGCAGAGAAGGTGTGCACCTCCATCATTGCTGAAGTCAATGATTGTAAGGTGCTTATATCATTCAGTTAGTTCTAGCCTCTCTCAAAATAAGCATAAGAAATTAGATTATTTTCAAGCATATTTAATTTTACTTAGTGTTTGCTTCCAACAGCCAAGAGGATTTTTTCTTAGTTAAAAGTATCTTTACTGTACAGTGGAGATAGTTTTCAGTACATAAAGGAATACTTCTGAAAACTTAAATACTGAATCCTCTATTATCTTTTGTATCTATACCTCTTGAAATTTCTTTCAAGAGGGTATGGGGTATAAAGTTTTTTTACAAAAGCTTATTTTGAATGTATAGTATTTTACTTTGAATTTTTTAATTTCAGAGGTTACAGGAAAATTATATATGTTAAAAACTAATGTGTCATATTATGTATTCTCTAATGCTTTCCTGTCAAACTAGAGGAAATTAGGTGACCATTTGACAGCTGGTGGGAACACTTTGAATTTCTTCCAGGGCAATTCATATAAAATTTTTTATTATATCTTTTTTTCCATTCTCAATCCCATTTACTAAATAGCACTGACTTGTCCAGATTCACAAAATAAGCTATGGCAGAATTAATAGTGATATCAATCCCCTGAAATTCCTCATATCATTTTGCATAATCAAGTATACTCATCAAATTCATTCTCCTTCCAGCTGTGAGGCTTATTTATCATCTTAAAGAATATCCTCTAGGAAAAGAAGCCAGAGTTTCATATTTATCTGTAATAACTGCATTTCAGGATGTGTTGTTCATGTCAACCTGGGCATATATGCTGTTTCCTCTGAGCATCTGTATTTTTACAGTATAGGCCAGAGGACAGCTGGAATGGAGCTTCTTTTCTAGTTTTTTGACAACTGTCACCAGTAAAAGTTTCAAACGAAAGGGGAAAAATATGTCTGGCAAAAACATACTTTCTTAATTATCTTCTCAGGATAAGGGAGTGTCTGTGGAATGATGCCCACAAGAAAAAAAGTGCTTGAGGATGCTTTCTAGAATAGAATAGCTACATACTCACTGTTGACTGGCTTTGAAAATTTTGGCAACAATTATGAGAGAGGTATAGAATATGTTGCCTGTATTATCATAGTTCCTCTCCTTCTCAATTTTAAAAATATGAATGCTGCTTTTTGCCAAAATTTAAATGTTAACAAAAAAGGTGACCTTATTGGTATTATCTATTCACATCCCTCTAGTATTCAGATTATTGCCTGAAGATAATTGGTTTCTTTACCTTTCTGTTGTAAGGAAAAAACATTTATTTTAGGCCCTGCTGTGATGAAGTTTCTATGCTAGGTCCTGGGAAGATTTTCTGTTTCTCTTCACTTTATTTAAAAAGATAACCAACATGATCTTTCCCTCAGGGTATTCACGTCCTGGCTGGTAAAGCAGAATACATATTTTATATGTTACTGTATTATATACTCGCTCATGTAATTGAAGAATGTAAGCTAGTCTGTGCCAAGGAAAGATAATAAAGACTCACTGAGTTGATTTTAAAGCAAGCAGTAGTTTGAATTGAGGAGGTTTATGTATTTGGAGCCTAAACACCAATAAGCCAAATTGGATTTCAGCATTTGTGCAAACTGAGAATAGCAGAGAATCTAAATAATTTACTCATATTCCACATTAGGAATTCTGTCCCAAAATCTGTTCAGAAAAAATATATATGTAATTATCTCTTTTGCTACAGATATAATAATTCTTAATTTAAGAGCTGCTATATTATATTGTAAATTAATGAGAATTGTGATTTAATAGCACATAGTAATTTGAACAGATACTTAGGTGTCATGCACAGGACCTGATTTGACTAACATACTAGCTTCACCAATACAATAGTAGAATGAAGATGTGTGTATTATATAACACCTCTGCTAAAAGGAAAGCATGGCCTTTTTAGTAGATTAGATTTTTGGTAGAACTCAATTTCTCTAATGTGAAAATGTCAAAATTTGATGTCTGATCTTATTATTACTGTGAACAGGAGGCCCTCTGCATTCTTTTCCTCCACCCTCCAGAAGAAAAATCACGTCTGTGGTTTGTAAAATCAAGCATTTCACTATTTCTGTATTTCTAGGTGTAATTCAAGCCTAGGTAAACTTATTAGATTTGGGGTTTTCTCCAGTGTGTTCTTAATTTAAAATAATATAGTTAATGTTCCCATTACTCATTTCTATCACAGGGCATACAGTCTGGGCATTCCTAATAATTATTCTGTCTTTCTTGATAAATGAGTTAGTTTTAGCTATATACTAGTTTATCACTTGTTTCTCTTTGTGGATTTTTCTAAACTGACACTTGCCTGGTGGTTATATTAGGTTAGTGGAACTGTCTATAGCATGTGCTTTTGTGGTGCACATCAAGGAATGTGCTGGGAAGTGACTGATCTCCATTCTAGCTCTCATTAGTCAGCAAGGTGAGGAATGAGCACAGCTCCTTCACCTGTTTGTATTTCCTGCTTTGTAAAGCCTTATTTACTGACTGCTCTAATTATGCAACACAAATGCATACTGTATCATTAGTTACATTGCAGTTTGTATTATTATTATAATTAAATTGCAAATTGCTTTACTTTAACTGAAATGGGGCCTTAATTAAGAATACTATATAGCTTAATGTTTTCTAATAGTGAAAGATTATCCTGTGTGAAGCATGAACCATAGTAACAAAAGTCAGTAGCCCCCTTATTGGGTTTTATTTTGGGGTGTAAGATGCAATTAATTATAGTTGGTTTCAATAGACACAAACCAGGGAAAACAGTCTAATCAAGCTAAATATTTTAAAAAATATTTCCATTTATCTCCCTCTGTTTTGACAGTTGAAAGTAAATGTTCACATCATTAAATTTGTTACATTTTAAGATGAAGCAAATATAAAGTCATACTTTTAAGTCACAAAAATAACATTTTAAAAATCAAGACATTTTTTGAACATGAACAGATCAAACTTATTTAATGATTTGCTAATATTCTGATGCAAAATGCTAAAAAAGGTTCAGTAGCAGTAATACAGCCTGCGTGTAAAATCAGAGTTGGTCCTACCTTTGTCTTTTTTTAATATGTTTTATGGATCTGCTAAGAATTCAAAGTTCAAGCAACCCTAGAAAAGAGGAAGTTCCACTTTTTCCAAGCATCTTAAGCTAACCTACTCTGTGTTTATTTTTTCTGATTGAATGTTTTACTAAATTGGGTTTCACTCTTTTATCTATTTTCATTTTTTTTGGCCACTTATACTTTTCTAGAAATAATAATAACCATATTTTAAGGTTTTGATACTGACAGTCACACAGTTATTAATATTAGACGTTAGAATATTAGTAGCATAGTTAATGCTGCTGTTCACGAACATTGTCAATATAGCTATTGGCCTTGGATAAGCCACTAAACTGAGTTGTCTTCTCATAAATTAAACTACAATAATAGCAATAATTGTACGTATCCTGATGACCTCATAAACCTTTGTGGAAATCTAATGGATTCATTGTAAAAGGAGATAATCATTTCAAAGTGGTATGAAATAAATATATATTGAAATTATTACTAATTTTTGGTTTTCTCAGTTTTCATTATAAAATTATGTGGTGTGCATAGTATTTTATATTATATAAAATAGTACATAGCTAAAACTAATTTAGTTTTGATACTTCTTTTATGGCAGTTTTTAAGTTTTTAAGCCACTCAGTGCTTCTAACCCATTCTCCCGTCTCATTGTCCATGTCAAGAAGAACCAGCTGGAAATGTAGACAGACTGTCTCCATGTAGTACATGGAGGATTGTGGTGACTCCGTAGTCAAACATTGTTATTTTTTAGAATATTTTGGAATCAGCCTATAGGGTCCAATCTCAGTTTCCTCTCTAAAATTATATTTACTGGTGAATTTTCACCTCTAGAAATAAGAACTGCTCCATCCATAAGATTTAAGAAGTATGTGAGGCAATAAAATGCAATGATCTTCCCCCAAGTCCCACATATTAGCTAGTTTTTAATTACTATGGCATAAACGTGGTCTATAAGAAGGTATGTGCATTCTTGCTATAAACATCTACATAGCCCTCTTTCCTAGTTCTTAGGCTGTCTCACTTCTATTGAGGGTCTGACTTCTGAGGTTACTTTCTATCAGTGACCCTCAACCTTTCCAGTGTGTTAGAATAACTAAGGCATTTAAAAATGTAGATTTTGTTGCTGCCTTCCTGTCCCCAGCTCTGTTTCATTTGGCTTAGAATACAGTCTTGGCATTTTTCAAACCTCCTCAGCCATTCCAATATTCAGCTGGGGTTGAGAATCACTGCATTAAGTCTAGGGTTTATATGCTGAGGATAGCTTCATTTCTCTTCTCAGTTATCTTTGAAAACAGTTTCCTGCCTATTGATGGTCAATTTAACTTTTGAATTAAAGAAATATTAGAAACTTGGTGTGAAAATACCTAGCTTTGATAGAACAGTAGTTCTCAAATTTTAGAATATATAAAGAATTGCCTTAACAACAAGTACCCACAGAGTTTCTGACCAGACAGGTTTTTGGTAAGTCTAAATAATTTGCATATCTACCCAGATCCCAGCTGACACAGAAGCTGGTGCTGCCAGCTGGTTGCTGGTGCTCCAGGACCAAACTTTGAGAACCATTGTAATATAAGAAATGAGCCATAAGAGCTAGTTAGATTCTTAAATCTCAGAGCTACTCAGTGAAGCCCCCAACTCCAAACATCCTTGAGGGGTGAAGAGTGGCAGGGGAGGGCGGGGTTCTGTTCCTATGACTAATTTACTTTTATTAATAATTACCCAATATTTTCAGTGAATTCCAAGCCGTTTATTGCCTCTTCTAGAAAGCACTGATTCCATACATTAATCACCGAAAAGAAGTTTACATGTTTTTTCCTTCCACTATTATTATTTTTTTAATCCAGTAAGACTAGAAAGCAAATGTTGGTCCATTTTACCAGAGAGGGAAGAAAAAAAGGCATTTTTTTTTAAAGGCATTTTCAATGAAGGGCTTTGGGTAACATAGAAAGGAGAGCCATTTGTGTAAAACCCATTCCTGTGGCTCAGGCAAAGCAACTTTATTTTAAGCAGCTAGCGACCTGGTCCTATACCTGAGGGCATTCCAGAGCCCAAGAAGATGTGATCATCCTCCCATCAAAAGAGGAGGGAACCTCGGCTTCTTCTGGATCATTTAATTGTCTTACCAAGCTTCAGATCACTATATCTGTGCTAAGCACCCCATAGCTTGACTAAAGACATTTATTTATTGCAAGTGGACAACAAGGATAGCAACACTTAATTTAAAGGTATTTTCTGTATATCCTGCTTTATTGGGACCTAAGGAACAAGAAATTCTGAATAAGGGATGCTTTGCTATTTCTTAGTCATGCATTGCGAGGCGGTAAGAATTTGAAGAACCTAGTGGTACCTGAACTGTTTGATTTCTTCCCACTCCTCTGGCCATAATTGAAGTTAATACCCAGGTAAATGAGGTTTTCAGTGTCTTTTATTCCCTAGAGGAAGGACCAGACCATATCTGTCTTTGAACGCAGCCTCTAACAGTCCTCATTACTTCTCTACACCCCCCTACCCTCTTGCTTCATGAATTCCCATCTGCCACGGACCTCTTCTGCTCACTTCCAGTAGTGCATTGGCAGAAAGTTGACATGTGAATGGAGTAAACTGGCTGATGTTTTATTCAACCATGGATTAGATGCTGAAAAAATGTGGGTTTTTTTCCTTGTATTTCCTGAAGTACCCACACTTAAAGCTAAATTACAGCATATGAGTAATTAAAGTGCAGAAATTTATCAAGGGTGATGTGTAGGCAGTTGAGAGACAATCTACCCCAAGAGGGCTGCTTAAATCCCTTAAAAAATGACTTGTGGTATGTGGGAAGGCTGGTAAGAGGCCTTCCTCACTATTCACTTTCTGGCAGATAGACCCTTGGTACAAAACGCATGGAACTGGATTGTTAAATATGACCACTACTTTACCCCACAGCATCCCCACTGTTGAAGCAGTTAACTCCCCAGGACAATTTTAAGGACAATTATAGTTATTTGAATGCAACAAACTCAAAGTGGCTTTCGTCTCAAGTTTTTCAAATGAGCAGAACTAGTATTTTACGGATTCAGCTTTGTTCACTGTATTCACACAATTGGTGGCAAATCGGACTTGGCAATTGGAAATGTATTCTGTATACAGGACTTAAATTAGGAACAAGTCAGAACACATAATTCATACAATGCCTTTACAGGTCAGCAGTGGAATACTCTTTTCAAGGAGCCTGCTATCCCAGGTTTTTAATGAAGCAGCAATCAATTTTCCTGTGATTAATCTCAAGACCGGGCTCATGTTTTTAGTTTGGGGCAAACCTTTCAAATATCTAATTAATAACGTTTAACTTAAAAGTTTATGGAATCGTTTGATTAGATGTTTGGAAATCAGCCTAGATATCAAAGCAATTTCTCAGCCTTTATTATTGTTAATCATTGTAAATTTCAACTAACTACATTGAATCTTTGGGAATTGCGTGATCAATATAAAATATTTATACTACAGCCAATAATTTTTAAAAGCCTTACAATCTCAGTGGGTACATTAACTACTCCATGTTTTCTGTTCATGCAGTAGTAGTTGTAGTTGATCTATTCGAAAAAATGGGATGAACAGTAATTGACTGCAGTCTTTTATTAACTAGAAAAAGAAAAGTGATGGAGCAATAATAAGAATTAATTGTAATTTACTAATCTGGAAATTAATGTGCAGCTGGGCATGAGTACAGGCAATGCAATTTGGTGATTTAGCAATCATGACAAATTATCTTCATCTGTAAGGTAGAGCATTGCTAGCCTTTCATTATTTGATTTTTAGTAACAGACCTAGTTTTAGGAAGACTTTATATGAATGCTCATGTTGCCCTTTTTTCCTGGAAATGTCAATTGGAGCTTAGCATTATTAATTAGGTCTCACTTTCCCTCTTTGTCATGTCATGCTATAGTTTTTATGGAACATTTGTACAAAACAGTGATTACTGGTAATTGACCTGCATATGTTGAATAATCTTAAGATGCTACTGAGGGTTTAATGTACCTTGTAAATTGAGAGGCTTCCAATTAAGTTGAGTTCTTAAGATAATCACTTTCAAAACTAATCAAGTAATAGGACATTAGTAAAGCTCTTATTGACTTAATTGTGACAAATTAATAAACAGACCCAGTGCAATTACTATAATGGTTCTATCAGTGAGCAGTTTTCTAAAACTTAAGCGTAAATCTATTCTACCCCCTGGAAGTACAATAAAGTTACATAAACCATTTTAAGGTGGATATCATTTCTAATAGCTGTTTGTGAGTACAGTGTACAAATACCTTAGATTTGTTGTGTTACTTTCTTTTTAAATATGACTGCATTTATTGCAGATGTCAGTGAATCTACTTGCTAAACCCTTAATGCATATGATTTTATAAGATATATTCTATATGCCTTCAACAAAATGATTACACGTCCTTGGGTTCTCTCATCTCTATTTTTCTATGCCTGTGCCCTTGCAGTTGGTACCCTCTCTCCTTGGAGAGCCATAGAATGTCCTGTCCTAATCTTAGTCCCCAAGAGCTGCCAGCATAGTGCCTTTTTATAACTAGTTGGCACTCCGCAAATGGACTTTGGGAAATAAATGAATTATGAATTACAGATTTGCCATAATTTTTTAATATCTGACAGTGCCAATTTCTACAACTTTGCTGATTGTGTTTAAGAAAATGACATCAGAAAGAATAGGAATAGAAGTCCTGCTTACACTACTTTTAAGACTAGTATGACAAATATAAATACTCCAAGCTCACCAAAACTATGTGTTTAAGATGCTGCGTTTTACTGAATATGACTCTATTAAAAAATAATGTGATCACATATCTTCTTCCTCCAAGCTTTGATTTTTCTCATTTTTTAAAGTGGAATTAATAAATCATATCAGTTTTCCTGGGTTAATGTTTATGACAGAACGCAGAAATTCAAGAAGTCAGGCATCTTGTAGCTCCTAAAGTATGGATCACTGTGGAATTTCAGGATCCTGAAATCAACATGATAGCCATCCATACAGCCCATCCATACTACCCATGTTTAAATTAAACCTTCGCACAGAAGAATGGACTTTCCATGTATACACACATCTTTAATTCTAACGTTCCTCTCGTGTGTTCAGTTTGTAATTCATGGTCTTACTCAAACAAGGGAAGCATTGTAGAGACTTCTTCATAGTTCTTGTCATTGTGTAGATCAACAAAGGGAAGTCAAGTACACAATTTAACTACACGGCTGAAGGATTATTTTTAAATTACTGGAATAACCTAAAATAAGAACTGCATAAGGACTAAAATTATGGTGATTTCATTCATTGTGAGGCATTAAAATAGTGTTTCCTGAACTTAATAGGAAAAAAATTCATGTTACCATCATATAAATGCAGCACTTTTAGCCATGCATTTACATGCAATTACTGTAGCTAATCGCATGATGGAATTTGCAGCCCACTATTATATTAGGGCCATAATATAATGGTTTTTAAGCTTTTTTGCCCTCTTATCAGTGAAACATTTTAAGCACTCACCCCAGAACATATACTCTTTTTTGTAAACTGTGTATATGTGTACCACTGTATTAATATGTCCTATACATTTACAAACACTCAAAAAGTAAAATTGTAAAGGATAAGAAATAGATGAGGAAATAAAGTGTTTTATTAAGAATAAATGAATGTTGGGGTGCTGGGTGGCTCAGTCGATTAAGCATCTGACTCTTGATGCTTCAGCTCAGGTCATGATCTCACAGATTCATGAGTTTGAGCCTCACCATACCACCGCTGTTAGGCTGTATACTGACAGCTTGAGGCCTGCTTGGAATTCTCTGTCTCCCTCTGTCTATCCCTCCCCTGCTCACACTCACTGGCACACTCACATGTGCATACCTAGCTTCAAATATAAATAAATAAACACTTTTTTTAAAAAAAAAAAGAGTACATGAGTAAATTTAGTCAGAGCAGTGTAATTTTTTTTTTCATTTCAGTTTAAGCTTATGATACAATGAGTGTTTCAAAAGTCTTGTTCTGTTTTCCTTATTTCAAAATTTGGTTTTAACTCTATCCAGATGGAAAAGGTGACAAAGTTATATTGATGAAAGAAGTGTGGCACTGGCTGACTTTACTAAAACATGATGCTTGCATTAAGTCCCATCCTTCAGTTATGCAAAGAATATTCTTGTAATTCTGCCAGAAAAAGTCAGTCTTTCCTGACATCATCCTTTGTTCTTGCAAAGTAAAAGAAACAAATACCTCTGGAACTTTTAGAAGATTTTAAAGCAGGATAGAAATTTCCATTATCAAGTTTGATACAAATATGAGTTGTGAGGTGAGCCACTTTCATAAATATTTTCAGAAACATCCAGTTTCAAAATGATCTTCCCTTAGAGTTCTTTTCAAATTCTGAGTAGATCCATATTGAGTTGTTACTTTTATTTTCAGGTTGTAAAATAAGCATGTTGTTTTCTTTCTATTTCTTCTTCTTTTTCTTGTTGTCCTCTTCCTCCTCTTCTTCCTCCTTGGCTGCTTTAAATCATCTCATAGGTAGCATACTACCGACAACCACTTGTCCCAGTAAACATCAGCAAATAAGGACAATTTTCTTTTTCTGAAATGTCAACTCTTGATTAAGTTCTTTGCCTCAAGATAATCAGAACATCTCTGTTGCAAAATATTTTCATGGTCACTCCCATCTCTTTACGAAGTACTGTAATATCATAATTACTCTTCTGTGTAAGGTCTTGGATTTTAAAATAAACTGCATCAGTGACATTCGATAGCTCATAAACCATAATACGTCAAAAGTCACTGACTGCTATAAAACAAGTGAGGGACCCTGCTGACCTCTTCCCACTGTGTTGTCCCTGCGGAATCATCATGGGGCTATCTTGTATGGAGCCTTTTTCAATAAGCACGAAGGGAAGGGAGCAATGGATATCTGAATATTTAATTTGATAAAGCTTTCTTTTTCCTTTCAGATAAAAAATTTAGAAATAGCAGCTTTGATAGTTTGTTCCTGCACACTAATTAAGAGTCTTGCATTCTACTTCAAAGGCTGCTGCCATAAACAATAAATATCTAAATGTCATTTACCTTTGTCAAGCCCAGACCAATGTCTTATCATTTGGCAGTTTATATTGGGCATATTGTCTCATTATATTAAGTGGACTTTGATCCTGTTTTGATTACTCTTGAGAATATTTTTTAAATTGGTTTCAAGGTACATTCTAAATTACTTTTAACCAGCTCTAAATATTATAAGACTAAATAATCTTGTGGCACATTCTCCTTTATTTGTATTAATTTTTTCCACTATAAAGTGGGTCAGCTGTGGAAGTGTGCCTGAAAAGATTGTTAATTAGATCAAGAACTTTTCTAAGGTGAGTTATTGGTTTTAATATGAAATAGGTCAGAAAACGCTGGAAGACATTAATATTTAATATTGATTGAGTAAGCAGTAAAATGGCTGAGGGTATCAGTCTGTACTAGAAGAGTCATATTTTAAAATGGATGACATATTTGGTGTTAATATCCAAAATTTTTGCTAGATTCAAAAGATTTCAAATTACAGAATTTGCTAATTTGAGTTTCTGAGACCCATGACCAAGAGAGTAATGATGTCATGTTTATACATGGAAAAGAAGTTTTAAAAACTGGGATTTGTAGGGTAAGTATAAGCTCTATATAGAATAATCTATAAAAATGATAAGTTTGTTTTTTGAGTTTTTCTAAAGATAGTAAAACCTAGGTTTCTTTTCAAACAAAAGGTGCTACAAAATATATTTATTACTATGTTTATCATAAGGAAAAGAGTGAAAGGGGAGGAGATAGGAAGCAAGAAGAATTATGAGTGTATAAGCTATAGGCAACCAGACAAGCAAATATTAATGCCTTATGCTTCTGCCATTCTCTGTAGTCTACAGGGGAATTTCAAATATATGTGTATTTTAAAGTTTCATTAATTTGATTTAATCTAGTCTGGCACAGACCTAAATATCCAATTCTGTAGTTTGAATTTCCTTCTGAAATCTTTTGGAACTATGTGAACTAAAAAAAACTTTTATGATTTTAAATAAAAACATCTCGGTATTCTGTTACTAAGTCCTAAATTCTTATCTGAATCACTTGAACCCTATTCTTTCCCCTTTCCTCAAAAAGAGTCTTTAGGGGCACCTGGGTGGCTCAGTCAGTTAAGCGTTCAACTTTCACTTAGGTCACGATCTCACAGCTTGTGAGTTTGAGCCCCACATCAAGCTCTGTGCTGGAGCCAGCTTCGCATTCTCGGTCTCCCTCTCTCTCTGCTCTTCCCCTGCTCATGCTCTGTCTGTCTCTCAAAAATAAATAAACATTAAAAAAATTTTTTTTGAAGGGTCATATCAATGGTAGCACTTGTGTTCTTGAATGTACCCCCTTGTCATTCTTCCAGGACCTTATTTCCTGGGCCCCTTCTTCCTTCTGTCCCCTCCATCCTTTTTCTTTTTTTTCTGATTCTTCATCCATAATGTTTCCCTTCTTTTTCTCCTGATTGCTGGTTCTTCTCCTCCTCTATTCCACTCGGGCCCTCATCATCATTTATTTCAACCATTGCAATAACTTTTAACAGATTGTCTTGTCACCAGTTTCCCAAGACATCTTCCAAAGTTCCACGCTGTTGAAATGTTTTTAAAATGGAAATTTTATCATGTCACTTCCTTATGTCTTCTCCTTTAGTGGTTATTCATTACCTTAAGTATAAAATCAAAATTAGCCAAAAAGATGCTCTATAATCTATATTCTTGTTGTACAAGCTGTAGAATTTCTCAACTGTGTCACGGCTACTCTTTACTCTGTGTATTTACATTATCATGTGGAACAAGTTTCCCTTTCTCTCTTCCCGTTTAAGACATGGCAGGGACAGCACCATTTCCAGGAAGCTTTCCTCATTTCTCCCTGCACCTGCAGGACTGCCCTAGTGTTGTCTGGCACCCCACACAGCCTTAATAGAATAGCCTAACTTGTCTCTGTTATCCCAGGCTGGGAATGCTCTTGCAGGGACAGGTGAGTGGCAAGTGTCCAGGTCCTTCCTCAGGCCACAGATGAAGAGGCCCAGATGGTGCTGGGAAACATAGTTGCCTTTAGGAAAGCAGTAAAGAGTGTGTCTATAAGCAAGGCAAGTGTGTTAGAGACACAGTTTGGTATGAGCCTGACTGCATGACACAGACAGTTCACATGGGGAGTAGTTGTTTCATCTCTGCCTTCTAGTGTTCACTGTCTGCACGAAGGTAGGTATAGGTGATGAGTAGGTCAACAGTTGAGGCTAACTCCATTGCCTTTTTCAAACCTTTTATATGAAGGCACATCCAGAGTCCCCCTAGATTTTAAAAGGCAGTAGCCACCCCTTCATCCAGATCTGTAGCCCAGCCCTCACTACAAATTTTAATCCCTACATCCTGCTGAGTGCCAGATAGGTCCTTAATCTGTCAAAATTCATCTGCATTATTTTAATCCCCAAAGGAGTTTCCCTTCCAGACTTCTTGTAATACCAACCTCATTTCAAACATCCTGAGGTCTTTAAATACTTCTCCCTGACAGCTAGTCTGTCCTCATATCCTATTTACTTCATTTCCATAGTATTTTTGACACCTCTCACAGCCAAGCTTCTTTCCCATTCTCATTTATCACCCAGTTCTAGGCCCCCATCAGTTCCATTCTGAGCTAGAGCAGTAGCTTTGGAAAAAGCCTCCCTGTGGGCAATTTCTCCTCCCTCCAGTTTGACTGTATTCATATTATATAGATCGATATGTGAGATATATGTGAGATACATGATATGTATGTGTGATACATGTGATATAGATGATATATATGTGTATGTATGTATGTATATCACAAATAGGTGATATATATATATATATATATATAACAACTAGATATATATTATATATATAAAACAACTAGAGTCATCTCCTCAAAATATATTATCCTTCTGCTCTCCACACATTCTCCCTTAGTCTAGAATCTTTAATAGCCTCCCCAAAGCTATAGCACTTTTCTTCAAATAGGCACTGTGCTCTCAAACCCCTGCATTCATGCGTACCTAACCCCTTGTCCTAAGCAGACCCTTTAACCACCAAAAAATTCTGCTATCTTCAAAGGTCCAATTATGTCACCTGCTTTCAAAGATTTCTTCAATTTCTTTCTCTCTACCTTGTCCCTTTCCCACCCGGGACAAGTTTAATCATCTTCCTTTCCTTGTTCTCCTAACACTGTGTTTCTTACTGCAGACAAAAGCTATTTCATTTAGTTGTGGGATTTCAAGAAGTTCTGCATAACTGTGTGTTGAATGCATGGAGATGAAAGCTTCTGGGTGAATTTAGAAAAATAATATCAATTATTTTTCCCCTACAACAAAAAACAATGCATTCAGGTACAAGTGGAAATAGTATCTTTTTGGTAAATCTCAATTCTGTAAGGCATTAATTATTTAGTGAAAATAACGTAGATGTCCTTTTACAATTGGTATTTCACCATTTGCAATTTTTCTGTTTTACATACCTAGATCAGAGATTAAGGCTTTCCCATTATCTAAACCTTAAAAACCGCTGTACCAAGCTCCATTATTTATCTTAAAAATACTGTTTATATTCTCTTCTTCTGGCATGATAAGAAAACAAGACTTCCAAACACATAAATCAAAAGAAACACTTAAATTAGGGACACCTGGGTGGCTCAGTTGGTTAAGAGTCAGACTTTGGCTCAGGTCATCATGTCATGGTTTCTGAGTTCGAGCCCTGCATCAGGCTCCATGCTGATGGTGCAGAATCTGCTTGGGATTCTCTCTCCCTCCTCTCACTGCCCAATCCATGCTCACTCTCCCTCAAAATAAGTTAATTTAAAAAAAGATTTAAATTATATATGGATCCTCTAAGGAATGGAAGAAGAACGGACTGGAAGAAGATGTTTTGTTCAGGTAGGCTTATTTTCAAAGTGGAGACACTACTTTGGGAAAACATCCTTCATAATTTTCTAGTATGAAAGCATTGTAATTAGAGGATGAGGTGGGAAGTCAGTCCTATTAAGAGTGTGTACACGAGATCTTTAGTCCAGTGAGTCTGGAATGATGAAAGTGGAATATCATAGCACAGTGCGGCCAGTATTCCCCGTTAGTCACTGGCCTGCTGCCCAGACAGTGATCCAGAAGTTCAGTTCTCTTGTCTTTACCTTCTAAGCTCTAGGTAGATCCCTCTGTGTGAAAATCTTTCTAGACTCAGGAATATAGGTTTTTTTTTAATGTTTTATTTATTTTAGAGAGAGAGATAGAGACAGTGTGAGCAGAGGAGGCTCAAAGAGAGAGAGGGTGACACAGAATCTGAAGCAGGCTCCAGGCTCTGAGCTGTCAGCACAGAGGCCGACGTGGGGCTCAAACCCACGAACAGTGAAATCATGACCTGAGCTGATGTCGGTCGGATGCTTAACCGACTGAGCCACCCAGGCGCCCCTCAGGAATATAGTTCTAACCCTCAGGGAACTTTACCGAATCAGAGTCTACTTCTCCTTAACAGTTTGAAAAGTGGATTCAAGAGCTAATGACAGGGTAAAATAAGTTTCAGTAAATGCTTTGGCAAGACAAAGAAAGCGTCATGCTCATGTATAGAACAACATAGAATGGTATAATCAACAGAAAGACTATGTGGTCCAAGATACATTCTTGTGATTATTACCTGAGGTCCAGTTGTACATTTTATGTATGACTGTAGTTGTTCCAGTTATTTTAAACTGGGGTGAGCACTGGCACAGAGATCCTGCTCGGGGAAAGTAATCGGGTGAATTAGGCCAGTGCTCTGATTGCAGTGGCTAAAAAGGAAACCTGCTCATTTATTAAAGGAACCTGTTCATTTATTCAGCAGATGTCAGATAAACACCCCCCTCCTATACACCCTCCCTGTGCCAGGAGCAGGGGATAAATTGGTAAAAACAAACAAACCAACAAACATTTTGCTCTCATTGAATTTAGTCTATGGGAGCAGACATTAATTAATCACAAACATATCAAATTGCAGGGAGGTCAGAGACAGCTCTCCTGAAGAAGTGATTTCAGACTGAGGCCAAGCAGATGTGTAGATGAGATCTAGGTGAAGGGAAGAGAGTGGACCATCCAGGCAATGGGGCACAGGTCAGGGAATCTCTGTGTGGGAAAGGAGCAGAGTAGGGCAAAGATGCATGTTTGAATGCAAGTCTAGATGGTTGAGAGTCTCAGTAAAAAAAAATTGTTCAAGGAATCATGACAACATGTTTAAGAATTATTAATATATAGCTGACCCTTGAACAAAACTGGTTTGAACTGTAAAGACCACTTAAATGCGGGTTTCTTTTGATAAATACTGTACCGTAAGTATATTTTCTCTTCCTCATGATTTTCTTAATAACATTTTCTCTAGCATGCTTTATTGTGAGAATACAGTATTAGTACATTTAACATACAAAGTATGTGTTAACCAATTGCTTATGTTATCAGTAAGGCTTCCAGTCAACAATTGGTTAAGTTTTTGAATCCAAAGTTATATGAGGATTTTCAACTGTGCTGGGGGGAAGTCAGCGCTCTTAACCCTCACGTTGTTCAAGGGTAGGCTGTATATTAAAGAAAACCCTAAGTCAGTATCACAATATCATGATATTATTAGAGTGTTGTGAGTTTTTTTGACCAAAGCTTTGGATTCATTGTAAACACTTGAAACACCTGTAGGGTTAGAATGAAGTTAATCAGATTCTTTGCTCTTGAACTAAAGGGAAAACTTTCTTTGATTAAGTTATCAAGGAATAAGTATGCTGGTGAAGAATCAATAAATAATTACCACAAAAAGCTGCATGACAGACATCTCTCCAAACCAGGTCACTTTCACAAGTCTGATAAGTTTAATATTCCAACATTGTTCAACTTTTCGTTGAATATGTTAAACTAAAGCCAGAAAATCGAGCATGTTTTTCTAGTGTCCTTTTTCACTCCAATAGTTATTTTTACATATCTAGAAAAACTTTGGTTTTCTAAGCATTTAGAAGTGTAGAGCGATGAATCCTATTCGTGTAAATCCAATAATGATGTTTTCTTATAATTCTAATAAATAAATTAAGCTTTTGCAAATACCTTTAATAAATGCTAGTTTTTTTCTGATTGTAGAATTTTAATCCAGTATAAACAATTCTCATTTTTAAACAGACAATGAAATAAATTTTTGTGCCTTTTTTCTTTCATTGAATTTATTGAGGCATAATTTATATGCAAAAATGCATCAGTTTTAAAGGTAAATTTCAGTAAATTTTGACAAACACCCATGTATCCACCACTACAATCAAGGTATGTAACATGTCATCACCCACAAAACTTTCCATGTGACCCTTGCAATCACTCACTTGCCCCTTATCTGACCCCCAGGCAATCAATCACTGACATGTTACTGTCACTATAAATAGGTTTGGCCCTTGCTAGAATTTTATACAAAGGGAATCATATAGTATGTGCTTTTTTCTGCCTAGTTTCTTTCATACCGTTGAGTAGTATTTTGTTGTATGGATGTACCATAGTTTTTCCATTCTCCTATTTATGGGCATTTGTGTTCTTTCCAATTTTTGATGATCATAAACAAAGCTGCTTTTGAAAGTTCATGAGCAA
Source organism: Proteles cristata cristata (assembly GCA_017311185.1). NCBI lineage: Eukaryota > Metazoa > Chordata > Mammalia > Carnivora > Hyaenidae > Proteles > Proteles cristata. Next base: position 395,531 of record JAESUZ010004037.1, on the reverse strand, counting down.
GTCTTTATGTAAATATTTTATATATTAATTTCTCTTAGGTAAATACGTAAAAGTGGAATTGTTTACTCTCATCAACTTTTTTCCAGTCTTTTTGAGGTTGTTTTATACAGCCTCAGAAGATAAAGGATTTAACATGTCTTCTAGGGAAGTGGACAGTTTTGGTTTGTCTTGTTTTGTTTCATAGCCATCCAAGTTACTAAAGATAATATTCCATTCTGGATCAAAAGTTAGACAAGTTTGTCAGCAGTTCCTTTAAAAGATTAAGGTGTCCGAGACTGTAATGCAAACCAACTGCATGTACAGCGTCCACCCAGGCCACCGTTCCTCACCCCTGTGTGAAAGGGGACAAGGAGAACTGATGCAAATATGGAATTCATGCTGCCCGCTGTTCCTCTTCTTCTCCTTTTCTGTATTATTATACACATTTTTAAATTTTCTTTTTAATTTCAGTCTAGTTAACACACAGTATTATATTAGTTTCAGATGTACAATATAGTGTTACATATATGTGTATGTATGTATATATGTACACACATGCGGATATATACATGCATATATATATAATTTATTTAGGTATGTATATAGATATATAGACTCGCTCTAGGGATTATAATCTGTTTAGAATTTATATTGCATTTCAGGCAAAATACAGGAACTTTTCAACAATATCATTCTTTTAATCTCCCTATCCTTTAGAAAAGAAGAAATGCAGATAGATAGAGTGAGACATAGGTAGGTAGGTAAATAGACAGACAGACAGGCTGACCTTGCATTTACCTCCATAATTTGCCATTTCCAATGCCCTTAATTCCTTCCTCTAGATCTGAGTTTCCATCCACAATCATTTCCTTCAGCCTGAGTAGATTCTTTTTAGTATTTCTTTTACTGCAGGTTGGCTAGCAGCAAATGAACTTAGCCTTTTGCTTGTCTGAAAATCCCTATTTCCCTTTCCTCTTTGGAATAAGGTTTCATCAGATATGGAATTTTTAGTTTTCAGATTTTTTATCAACATTTTGAATATGTAATTCTTGCAATTATGGCCTAGCTTGTCTCTGTAAAAAGTCATTGTGTTATCACTGTTTCCGTGCATATAATTTGCTGTTTATTTTCTGCCTGCTTTCAAAATGTTCTCATTATCTTTGGTCACCAGAAGTTTGACTCTGATGTACCTAACAAGGAATAGTTTTCTTTGTGTTTATCCTTCTGGACTTTACTGTGTTTTTAAAATAAATACCTTCCTGCTTTTCACAAAATTTGGGAAGTTTTCAGCTGTTACTTCTTCAGATATTTTTACTCTCTTCTTTCTCTCTTTCTAGGGCTACAGTTACATTCTGTTTGATTTCTAAATGTTAGTCTACAGGACTCCAAAACTCTCTCCATTTGTATTTAGCCTATTTTTGCTCTTTACTTCAGATGTGATCATTTTATTTATATCTTTAAGTTTGCTGTTCCTTCTGCCTATCCTTTTGGCAAGTTGCCCTTTAATTTTTTAAAGTTAAGTTTTGTTTTTGTTTTGTTTTTTGTTTTTTTTTTAATGTAGGTTAGTTAATATATAGTATAAAAATGATTTCCAGAATAGAAGTGATTCATCACTTATATATAACACCCAATGCTCATCCCAACAAGTGCCCTCCTTAATGCCCATCACCCATTTAGTGCATCCCTCCACTCACCTCCCCTCTATCAAGCCCCCAGTCTGTTCTCTGTATTTAAGAGTCTCTTGTGGTTTACTTTCCTCTGTGTTTTGATCTTATTACCCTTCCCCTTTGTTCATCTGTTTTGTTTCTTAAATTCCACATGAGTGAAATCATATGATATTTGTCTTTTACTGACTTATTTCACTTAGCATAATACACTCTAGTTCCATCCATGTTGTTGCAAATGGCAAGATTTCATTCTTTTTTTAATGTTTATTTTTGAGAGAGAGAGAGAAAGAGACAGAGCATAAGTAGGGGAGGGGCAAAGAGAGAGAGAGAGGCATAGAATCTGAAGCAGACTGCAGCCTCTGAGCTGTCAGCACAGACCCCACGCAGGGCTTGAACCCACCAGCCGTGAGATCATGACCCAAGCCAAAGTCGATCAGACACTTAACTGATTGAGCCACACTGGTGCCCCAAGATTTCATTCTTTTTGATCACTGAGTAATATTTCATTGTCTATATGTACCACATCTTCTTTATCCTTTCATCAGTCAATGGACATTTGGGCCCTTTCCATACTTTGGCTGTTGTTGATCGTGCTGCTGTAAACAGGTTGCATGTGCCCCTTTGAATCAGTCTTTTTCTATGGGTAAATACCTAGTAGTGCAATTGCTGGGTTCTGGGTAATTCTATTTTTAATTTTTTGAGGAACTTCCATACTGGTTTCCAGAGTGGCTGCACCAGTTTGGATTCCCACCAGCAGTAAAAAAAAAAGTGTTCCCCTTCCTCTGCATCCTCTCCAACATTTGTTGTTTCCTGAGTTGTTAGTTTTAGTCATTCTGACTGGTGTGAAGTGGTATCTCATTGTGGTTTTGATTTGTATTTCCCTGATGATAAGTTATGTTGACCATCTTTTCATGTGTTTGTTAGCCATCGGATATCTTCTTTGGAAAAGTATTTATTCATGTCTTTTGCCTATTTCTTTACTGGATTATTTGTTTTTGGGTGTGGAGTTTGAGAAGTTCTTTGTAAAAGATTTTCGATACTAACCCTTTATCTGATATAAAGGGTCATTTGCAGATACCTTCTCCCAGTCCATCAGTTGCCTTTTAGTTTTCCTTCACCGTGCAGAAGCTTTTTATCTTGATGAGGTCCCAATAGTTCATTTTTGCTTTTGTTTCCCTTGCCTCCAGACACATGGCAAGTAAGAAGTAGCTGCAGCCAAGGTCAGAAAGGTGGTTGCCTGGTCTCTCCTCTAGGATCTTGATGGTTTCCTGTCTTATGTTTAGGTCTTTCATCCATTTTGAGTTTATTTTTGTGTATGGTGTAAGAAAGTGGTCCAGGTTCATTTTTCTGCATGTCGCTGTTCAGTTTTCCCAGCACCATTTGCTGAAGAGACTGTCTTTATTCCATTGAATATTCTTTCTTCCTTTGTCAAAGATTAGTTGGCCCACATTTGTGAGTCTATTTTTGGGTTCTCTATTCTATTCCATAGATTATGTGACTATTTTTGTGCCAGTACTGTACTGTCTTGATGATTACAGCTTTGGAATATAGCTTGAAATCCAGAATTGTGATGCCTTCAGCTTTGATTTTCTTTTTCAACATTACTTTAGCTATTTGGGGTCTTTTTTGGTTCCATATGAATTTTAGGATTATTTGTTCTAGCTGTGAAGAATGCTAGTGTTGTTTTGATTGGGATTGCCTTTTAATTCTTTGAATATATTTAAATAGTTGTTGAAGTCATAAAAAATCCAGCATCTAGACCCAATTAGAGTCTGTTTCTGTTAACTGCTCTTCTTGCAGAGTATAGGTCATATTTTCGTGTTTCTTTGTGTATCTAGTAATTTTTGGCTAAATACTAGGTATTGTGGATATGTTTAGCAAAACTGGATGTGTTATGTTCTTCTGAAAATTATTTTGTTGTTGTTGCTTAGCAAGCTGCTAACTCTCTTAGACTCAAACCATAAACTCTGTCTCCCCTGCAGTGTGCAACAGTTGAAATTTCTGTTCAGTTTTTCAGTTTCCAGCTGTTGCTGTTTTGTTTTTTTTGTTTTTTTTTTTTTAAATCTGGCCTCCTGGGGATCTTCTCTGAACCTCTGCAATTTAGCATTTGATCAAGGATTTGGGCAAAGTTTGTGGTAAGTCATCACCAAGCTCTGTCCTCTGATACATGACATCATTAAGCCTTTTGCTTTTTGCTTCCTAGTTAGGCATGGATACAGGAGTACCTGAGTCAGAAAAAGCGGTAAACTCACAACGTTATTCTGGTTTCTTCCAGCTGTTTTCCTGGTGACCCACTGGTATCTTTTTAATGGTCCTCCAGGGATTTACACAGAGATTATATATATATGTGTACATATATATACACATACACACACAAAGACGGAGGGAACAGCTAGATTATATATTGTAACTTACTGGAGTATTTGCCAACCAATACCCTTCATCATTACTGGAAGCCAGAAGTCCCTCCCCTATTATAATAATGTTATAAAGAATTCTCCGTATTATTAAGCACTGTCTTACAACATGATCTTTAATGGCTGCATACTATTGGATCTTTTAAATGTCTGTAAGTTTTCAACCCTTCTCTTGTTAGATAGCCAAGTTTGTTTCAGTCTTACACTAGTATAAACAGTATTTGAATGTACAAGCCATGGATTTACTTGGAGGTATAAATATTTATACTTTGGAACAAATTATAATTATGTCTTTAGGGTAGATTTTTAGATTTGGAATTTTTAAATTAGTGCATGTGAATATTATTAATACTTTTGATGCATTTTTCCAAACTTCCCTACAGAATGCTTGTGCCAGTTGTCAGTACCACCTATGGAACAAGATCATTTATTTCCTTTCAAGTCCCATAACTTTAAATATACTATTAGATTTTCTTTTTGCTAAGAGAGTTAGTTCTGAGTTCTTAAAAAAAAAAAAAACTGTCTCTACATGCTATGCTTATGTTAGCAAAAGTCAGAGTTGTAATATGGTCACATAATCAAAATAGTAGAATGAGTAGGAGCTTTATTTAGTTTAATTATTAGGCTTTTATTTTAATAATAAGAATACTTGAAAACGTTTTAAATTCTACTTTAGGGAACTAACTTTATTCAGATACTGCTTAAGAATGAGTTTTTACTTATTTCCTCCCTTTTCTTTTTTTAAACCTGCTTTATTGAGATATAACTCACATACCATATAATTCACCCACTTAAAGTGTACAGTTCAGTGGTTTTAGTGTATTCACAGGGATGTGCAACCATGATTTCCTTTCCTTTTGAATAATAAGATGAAAATAGAATCCTGGCAATTTTGTATGTGTAAAAGCATGAAAGACTAGTCATGATGAAGGAAGTTTCCTAGGCTAATGTAAAAATGGAGTCTAGATGGTTGGTGTCTTTTTTGTCGTTGTTTTTATTCTTAGGTGAAAGGAACTAATAAAACTAAAAGGACAGCAACCATCAAAATTTAAAAATAAACTTTTTTAAAAACTACAAACTTTTTTTTAAAAAAAACTACAAACTTTTCATATTATATAAAGGCTATATTTCTCTTATGCTAGCAAAATATTACAGCCAAAAGAGCTCTATAAAAAGTAATGATTCTTCATATTTTGAGGTTAGTTAATGAAACTTGAGTAAAGAGTAGGCATTAGATGATTTGAAGAAATTAATGTTCTTTGGTACTATATAATATGATCATATGGGAAGACTTTTCTACTTTTTGGAGAGGAATGCTGAAATATTTAATAGCTTGATTTCTGTGATTTCTTTAAAATAATCCCTCCCCGGGGCACCTGGGTGGCTCAGTTGGTTAAGCGTCCGACTTCAGCCCAGGTCATGATCTCATGGTTCATGGGTTCGAATGCTGACAGCTAGCTCAGAGCCTGGAGCATGCTTCAGATTCTGTGTCTCCCTCTCTCTGACCCTCCCCTGCTCATGCTGTCTCTCTCTCAGAAATAAATAAAACATTTAAAAAATAAAATAAAATAAAATAAAATAAAATAATCCCTCCCCAAATACTAATATGCTCACAAATAGGGAGATAGGTGAAGCAAATATGGCAATGTAAATATTAATAATGGTTAAATTTAGGTGGCAAGTGTATGAGTAAATCTAGATGCTTCTTGAACTTTTGCTTAACTTATATGTTTGAATTTTTCTATTAAAAACAAAGTTTTAAGAGATGAGCCTATGAGCATTCTAGATATGAAACAAGAATTGGTTTTTAACAGTCTATTATTTATGTAAAAAGACTGAATATGATATTTATTCATATTGGTTACTATACACAAAAATATTCTTTGGAATGAGAGTCAAGAAACAGATGATAATGATTATCTGTGAAGAAAAAAAAATATGTAAAGAGCGAATGGGACAGGAATTGGAAGCAAAATTTTACTTTTTTATGCATTTTTACATGAAATACTTTATATCAAATAAAAATATATATTAAGAGAGTATTATTTTTAAGAATTGGATCCTTAAAAAATAGAAAAATAATTTTTCATCTTCAAAAGACTTTCATATTTTGATAAAGTATTGGGCTTGTAGACCTAGTAACCTTTGTTGACCTACGCATTTAGAGTTCATCATTAGCATTAAAAACCAGAACTTGTTTTAATTAGTAGCAACTTGGAATTATTTTAATTTTTATCTCTTTATAGCACATTTGCACTGGGGAGTTTCATCATAAAGAAAAAAATATATTAAATGTCTATTCTGTGTATATTATTCTTTTCTTAAGATATTGTATTGCTTCAAATAAATACTGATTTGTAATATCTCATTTTCACTGCTAATAAATTCCCTTTGCTCTCCTAGTCTCCAGAAATTAGCTAATTAACCCCTAACATATACAGGAGCATGAAAAATAACATGATGTAGTAAATGAAAAGTGTGACCCAAACATAATAAAAATAACCAACCTAATATGGAACCCCTTCCTGTCCCTGTCAATTAACCAAAAACTAGATGAGTCACTTAACCTTGCTGAGTCTGTTTCTTTTGATAAACAGTAAGAAAATAATACTACCTACATGGTTATTGAAAAGACATTAATTGAATTATATAAACAATCTCCTTACCTTCATGCCCTCATTTAAAAGAGGTACCTAATGGCTATGTTTAAAGTATGGATTACTAGTTAAGTCTGTGAGGAACTGTTATTTTTGATATCGGTTACATTGGTTCATTTATTTACAGGTAATTCTAACAAGAACGAAATGTAAACAATTTTACCTACAAACAAGACATTATATGAAAGTAATTTTAATTAAATATAAAGTTTAGATTAATTTATAAAAAATTATTTTGTATGTCTTTTCAAACTTGCCAAGTAAAATGAGTCCCTGAGTTATCAAATCTTTACCCTTTCTTTAAACTTCCAGTTGTGTTTAACTCACTGATGCACAGTTGATTGGATCAGCAGCTATAGAAATCATAGTGTCTTTTGTGAGCATTACATATTATCTATAGTAAAGTAGTTGGCATAATGAGCAAGTCTGGGCAAGAAAGATTTGTTTGGTAGGCTTTTAAAAATCATTCTAAAGTGAATTTTATGGCAAAAGCCCTCTTTTGGCAGGAGATAATTTGAAAGAATAATCTTTGCTAATTTTCTATGCATATGAATATTCATAAGTAGGTGAATTCTTTTTAAATGATGATTCATTAGGGACTCATAATTAATTATCTAGCTACCTTACAGAAAGGATATGCTGTACCTGTCCAAAACAGATTAAGATTTTGTACCTTTGGGCAGGAAAAAAGTCACTGGACAGGAATTTTGTGCTCTTCCTAATTAATGTTGATAAAATGTCATTGGTCTGTGCAGCTGCCTCTTACTACTAGAAATATTTTTTAAATTACTTTTTTCTAGAAGACTTGTAAGACACGTTAGAGGTTTCTTGAAGTGCTACATATTTGGTAGTTGAACAGCAATTAAATTGCTGTAAGAAAGTTGGCTGTTAACAGTAGCAATTTGTTACATTTTTAACTCCTGGGAATGCCTTTCGTTGTTTCATTATTACTTGTGTTATAATTTCTATCTCCAAGTGAACATTTGGCGAATTTATTTTTATTGAGTAGACATCTCTAAAATTGAAGAGAAAAACCCAAAACCAGATTTCTTTCGGTTAGCTAAATGTCAGTTGCTTAATGCAAAAGATAAAAATACTTTTCTGGGCTAAACTCTCTGTAGTTTCAAAGCATATCCATGTGTATTATTCCATTTGATTCTGTGCAAATCCTACAAGGTGGGTTGCACAGGTATTACTTGTTTTAAATGTCAGGAGATTGCTGCCTCACAAAGCTTAAGGGACTTGCCCAAGGTCACGCCTGAAAATTCTCTAAATGCATAAATAATGTTTAAAGATGATCTGGCCCATTCTCTCATTTACCTATAGCCTCTCTGTTGTCTGATTTCTTCTGGATAAAATGCTCTCCATTTTTAATTAAATACAACCTTTTTTCTCCTCCCTTAATTAGGAAATACCGATGCAACCACTGAATCTCTATAAGGAAGAACTAAATCAGTTAACTTTTGCTGTAATTTCAAAAAAAGAGAAAAATATTTAGAGAACTTAACTTTAGACTACTTAAATATTCATTCATTAGCTGTAATGAGCCAAGCTACTGAATAGGAGAGCCTAATACAATTTTTTAAAAAGTGATAAATGATGTAAGAAACAAAAATATTTATAGTTTAAAAATATAATGTACTTACCTTAATAATACTGTGATTTTCACTGATAATGTAAAGAAGATATTGCTCAGATTTTCATGATTTTTAAAACATAATCTTAGATAAGGAGGGGGAGACTTTTTAAACAGAGCACAGAACCCAGAACATGTATGGGGGGAAATGTAAAATGTTTACCAAATAAATACTAGTATAGGGGAAAAAATGACTAAATCAAAAAAAACAGCACCTTGGGGGAAAAAATTGTAGAACACATGATGAATAAAAGGCAAATTTTCTTAATATGTAAAAATCTCATTCTAAGAGCTTTACTATAACTGAGAACGGTTAATGTGGCATGATTATAGTATTTAAAAATTAGAGAAGTCTACCTGTTTGTCAATAGAGGATTGGTTTAATTAAATGTGATTATCCATTTTATGAAATATTTTTAAGCAGCTATTAAAAATTATTATCCTAGAAAGGTATCTGTGATGAGCTACTAATTGAAGCAAGTACCTTGCAAAGTAAAATATATATTGTAATCCCATTTTATTGAGAAGAACAAATCCTCGATACATGTACATACCCATATGTTTGTATGCATATAGATGAGAACATTGGCTAACAAGTATTGGCAGGCAGGAGACATCCTAGGAGGGTAGGAATACAATATTAGCTTTTTCTCAATTCATCTTTGCATTGTTTTACTCATAATAGTACACATTTCTTAAAATTCATTTTGAAATTTATATAATTTTAATTGTATTTTTTTAATTACAATTATAAAAGTAACCAAAGTGGGAGAGACAGTGACACCAATACATAAATGAGACAAGTTCATAAACATACACTTCTTAGAAAAAGATTGTGCACTGGCTGTTGAACATCAGAAGTTCAAAAAGAGAGATGCAAATTAAAACAGCATTAAGGTATTATTTTTTTTACTTAGCAGATTGATCAAATTCTTAAAGATTGTCTTCTTCATGTGTCATATTTTTATTGAAGTATAATTAACATAGAATGTTATATTGGTTTCAGGTGTTAATGTAATGATTGAACATTTCTATACATTTCTCAGTGCTCATCCTCATCTGTCACCAAACAACATGTTCACAATCTTATTAACTTCCCTGGACTTTACTTGTCTCCCCCATGACTTACTTATTTTGTAAGGGAAGTTTGTGTCTCTTAATCCTCTTTACCTATTACGCTCATCCCCTCACCCCTAAGATTTAAAAAATTGATAAATGCCCAGAGTTAGCAGCTAGAATATTCTCATGCGTACTCAGGGGGAATGTGTATGGGGGCAAACCCTTTAGAATATAATTGGGAAGTGTTTATTAAACTTAAATACATACTTTATCGCCTGGTAATTCCATTTGTAGGATTTTATTCTGGGGACCTATTCATGAATGTACACCATTGTTTATAAATAGTGAAACTTGAGACCCAAAAAAAGATTAAATAAATCACTGTACACCCACGCACTGGAGTACCGTCCAAATGGAATGAGGCAGAACAACTAAATACTTTTTTTTTTGGCACACTTTGCAACATCCTGCCTATTAGGGTACTCTCAAAAGACACAGGTTTTTGCTGATACATTCATTTTTTTTAATTTTTAAAAAAAACTTTTAGTGTTTTTATTTATTTCTGAGAGAGAGAGAGAGAGCGTGAGCAGGGGAGGGTCAGAGAGAGAGAGAGAGGGAGACACAGAATCGTAAGCAGGCTCCAGGCTCTGAGCTAGCTGTCGGCGCAGAGCTCAATGTGGGGCTCGAACCCATGAACCCTGAGATCATGACCTGAGCCAAAGTCGAACACTTAATCGACTGAGCCACCCAGGCGCCCCTAATACGTTCATTTTTATCTCACTAGTCTCAGCTTGAAAATCTTCCCTCCAACATGGTCTTTCCAATAAGCCCATCAGAAGAAACTCTGTGTCAGACTCTGTCACATCGTACTATTTTATTTTCTTCTTAGCGCTTAACATTACAGGATAATCATGCCATTTTTCACACTGGCATCCTACTATTAAATGAAGTAAGTATTCTTAAATTCCAAGAATGTGCATTTTCCCCATGGGATACAAGAGAACATTTTCATTTTGAATGGAAGGGTGGGGATAGCCCATAAACATTGTTATTGTTCTTAAATTGGCATTCAAGGAACAAGAAGGCACTCATGAAAGCTATAAAATTTATTTTATAGTGAGAGTAGCCTCAAATCCATAAAACCTTGGAATCCTTTTTCTGGGTCATTGTATTATCTCATAGCAGTTCATTTCAGACCAGATCTATCTGGAAAGTCTGGTCTTAGTCTTACTTAGTCCTAGACTAATTTGTCCTAATTGAGGCCTCTCCCCATCTAATCCAGATTCCTCTATTTCTCAGAGATTCTTTTAATGACATCACCAGACCCCATCCATCCTCAGTGAGTTAAGGACACTAGTGTTTAGGGCCTAATTACTACACAGAATTTTCTGTGCCAGCACTGTACCTTTACTGCAATGTAAAGCTCAGAGTCTATTAGCCAGAAGGTAAAAAAGGAAGGTATTTTTTCCTCTCTAATTTTTTCTTATAGGTGAAAGGAATGATTATCATTTCTAATTTCAAAACACTGTTTTGATGTTTTCGTTTTAGCATTTTATAATATTCTCTAAGAAAGTTACCAAAAGCTACAGTTTTTTGAGTTAGCACTCATTTATTTCCTTAAAGGTAAAATAAGAGTGATGGTATGGCCTCAAAATACTGTTTTCATTTTTGCATTTTACATAGGTAACACACATTAAATATTATTTAATGTTTATTTGAGAGAGAGAGAGAGACAGAGCATGAGCAGAGAAGGGGCAGAGAGAGAGGGAGACACAGAATCTGAAGCAGGCTCCAGGCTCTGAGTTGTCAGCACAGAGCCCAATGCAGGGCTCAAACCCACAGACCCTGAGATCATGACCTGAGCCAAAATCAGACACTTAACCCACTGAGCCACCCAGGTGCCCCTAAGTAAAGATTTTTTAAAGCTACAGGTCTGTCAACACTCATATATGTTCAGTATTTCTTCTAGATAATAGGTAGTTTTACTATCAAAGCCCCTCCAACCATTTATTTACTCTTTTGAAACATTTTTAAATTTCAGCATTAGCATTAAAAGGCTGCCAAAAGTTCAGACTATGTAAACAACGCATTTTGATTATTCTCACTTTGTAAAAGTTAGTGTTACTATATTTTTCAGCATCTTTTTCCTATAACATAAAGAATCTTAATTGCTTGAATATATATATATACGTAAGTTAAAGTGAAGCATGAAAGTGTCAATACATATAAAGTATTTTAATTATGAATAATAAACCTTGCTTAAAGTAATTCCTGAATTTTATAGGAAACACATTAATTACAGTAATGTTAGAAATGGATTGGGGTGCCTGGTTGGCTCAGTCGGTTAAGCGTCTGACTTTGGCTCAGGTCATAATCCCACAGTTCGTGAGTTCGAGCCCCGCATCGAGCTCTGTGCTGACAGCTAGCTCAGAGCCTGGAGCCTGCTTACGATTCTGTGTCTCATTCTCTCTCTGGCCCTCCCCTGCTCACACTCTCTCTCTCTCAGAAATAAGTAAAAAAAAAAAAAAAAGCATTAAAACTTTTTTTCAAAAAAAGAAATGGATTTGTTGTTGAAAAATATAAATGCAGTTATCAAATTACTGTACCTGTGTGACTAGCTGTGAGGGTGGGGAGGGGGAAGGAGGTAAAAAAAATAGAATTGTATCTCTGCCTTTAGATCTTACTCTCTAGCTAGGGAGATAAACAAAGCATGTAAAAATGTAAGTAACAGAGAAGATGTCGCAAGGCACCAGATAGCTAATTATACACAGGTGATTCTTTAGCACTGACTACATTTATATAAGGATGACATTGAGGGCCAAACAGAACAAATGCTGATTTCAACCCAGTGGCTCCTATTCTGTTGAGGATACCTGCCTTTATTGTTGAGTCTTCCTCAACCATGTACTCTACCTCTTGATTCTTATTGACCTCTTCATTCTCTTGTCATGATTTTTTCCTAATCTTTGTGTTCTTAAAACTTTAGTTGCCAAACTGTTTCATAACACAGTATTCCACAGCCTCTAAGCCATAAGTTGTAGGCAGAAGGCAGGAAAATGAGAATGAAGTAGTTTGATAGCTTTATTCTCCAGCATCTGTTCAGAGTAATCTCTGAATCTATTTGTTCTTACCACAAGCTATGCACACAATTTTGTTTGTGATACTTCTTACATAAAAATTCAAAACCCAAAAAAACTACTATTTTTTAAATTATAAGGTGGTTTAATTAACTACCTAGGTTTTTTTTGGTTGTTTAGAGTTCTATTAGATGTTAAAAGAAACAATCTGAATTTACATGATGAGCCTTAAAAGAACCCATTAATTATTGGTCCTGATCACCTAGACTCCTCTATTTTCTTGAACTTTCTCCCTGTTAACTCATCACTTGGGTATTTGATTAGTATTTGTGGCATTTAGCTACATTTTCCCACTACAGCTTCCTTAATATAACATTTATCTTATTTATCTTGCTTTAAAAAGAATCTACTGCCCACTCTAAAGTATAGTGATAACTGATTTATTAAGCATTAGGGAATGAATGTTTCCCATTTACTCCCAAGTAGTTTAATATCAGAAAAAACCTACAGCGAGGATCTGTTGAACTTGGTAATGAAATATCAATGTGGCTTATATGCCATACTAGTCAGAGGAAGCTGACTTTCTTTCATAAAAATTTAATAGACCCATTTGATTTCTTTCTGAAGACCTCTGAAGAACGCCCAAAGGAAAAACAGAAATGGTTCTCCAAAAACCTTTTTGCTTCTACTCAGGTGCCTGAACAAAAATCTAACTGAATTGCAGCTGATAACCCAGCCCTCCAAAATTTCAGAGCAAACCATCTTGACCATTAAGATGCTAGAAGGATAGGTAAATTGAAGCAATCTCCAGGTAAAGCCATACCCCCCCGCCCCCGCCTCCTGAGAAACCCCATTAGTTCTTTTCAACTCCAGGGGTGCCTGGGTGGCTCAGTCAGTTGAGCGTCCATCTCTTGATTTTGGCTCAGGTCATGATCCTAGGGTTGTGGGACCAAGCCCCAAGTCAGGCTCCATGTGCTTGAGGCTTGAGATTATGTCTCTCCCTCCCTCTGTCTCTCTCCCCATCTTACACTCTCTTGCTCCATCTAAAAAGAAGAAGAAAAAAAAGTATTTCAACTCTAAAGTCAGGAGATTCTTTAGTAAATTGAGGATTTTTGTTTCATTGATCCTTTTCTACACCTGTATTCCACATGAAATCATTATCACTCCCAAAACTCTTGCTTATAAATACTGTGCTTACAGAGAAAAGTTATCTGAAATTTAAAAATAAGGCAAAAAGGTGGATGTACTATCATGTCATGTTAGGGTAAAAGATTATCTAGAGAATTGTATTGAATTCAGAGCACTGTATACTGTTGATAATGTTCTAGAGTTAATGAGGCTACATGTTCAATTGTAGAATTTTGATGAAATGTAGATCTTGAAGATATGCAAATATTTTGTCTGGTGAAAAGATAATCTAAGAGTTACCATTTATGGCACCGTTGGACATGGCTTAGCATTGTAGATAGGCTAGAGGTGTTCTCCTAGCATTGCCTAAAAACAACCAGTTTCTCAAATGCTCCTTGATTGCTTTATTATCTTACTGGTTCCTTTATTAATCGAGTTCAATAAAATATTTGACATCTAAAAAAAAAACAAAACCTTAGCGTGTTTCCTGTTGTGTTTGATGTTTACATTGCACAGTGGCACATAGGAAGCTCTCAATAAATTATGATTGACTGACTGGCTCATTCTTACTTGACTTTGGCAAGATGTAGCCCCAAAGTACTTATGTTTTAACTTGTTGAGAAAAATCATTTAATCTTATACTCTTATACTTCAGAATTTCTGCCAAAAACTAACATTAGTTTTGGCATAATTGGTAGTGAACTGTTCTTTCCAATAGTAATTGTTCCATAGCCTGAGCTGTGTCTTAAGATCAGTGGTGCCAGACTTTTAGCTTTCATGGACCACATAAAGTTTCCCTAATAATTGAGAGGCTAGCTTTAGGTTGCCAGTGTTTTTTTATTTCATAAAAAAACAAATACCAAAACAGAACCCTACTTAGTACCATCATTATCTTATTTAAAAAAAGGAAAAGCTTAACATCGCAACAGTAAGAAGGACATAAAGTAGAATAAAAGACAATCATATAAATGGAATAAAATTATGTTATGTAATAATTTATCACCTTGTACTTATTTTTCTCAGTTCCTCATTTCTCAACTCTTAGAAATCATAACTTCAGATTACTTCAAGTTTGTGGTAGAAAACTCGTAATCAGACTAGAAGGGATATTTTTCTTTAATTGTATATAGAAGGGCTTGTGTATGGTAACTCTAGATATCAGGTTTTATTATTTAGCTATAAGTTAGGGGTAGGAGCCAAAGACATAGACCTTTCACTATTTTTAAAATTTTATTAAATGAAGCATATATTTTTTTTTTGAATGAAGCATATATTAAATAATTTTGTTTCTTGGCACTGACCTAGACTTTGGAATTTAGACTTTGGGTGCTATGCATAAGGCATCTTAGAATCCAGAAGGGAACAATCCTGGCTATCCTGCTTACAGAAAGAGAGTGAAGAACAGAATTTAAAGAACTGGAATCTGTACTGATTTCATTTATCTTGACCCATAGATGACCCATAGACCCATAGAATGAAAGGCAAAGAAATCAACATAGCCAAGTTTCACTGTAGTCTAGGATCTTAGGTGATGTCTTAGAATGATGATATGTGTTAAACTCTTATAGTGATGAGACAATTGTTCCTAAAATGTCTGGCAAATTAATATTAGTTGCCATTTCTGAAGATGGAATAGTGTATCTCCGGTTCTGTCCTGAGGTTTATTAGAAAAGTGTCTGGCTATAAATGTTTATTTGGGGTTCCTCCCTCCCCAGTTGTAAAGGGCTTGATATAATGATTTACAGCAGATAAATTTAAAATATCCTAAGAGTTCTAGAGTCTACCAAATGTGGCAAGATATAATAGAAATAACTCTTGTAAGAAATAAGTCTGTAAACAGTAGACATTTATACCTCCAATACACATTCCCAAATCCATCTTATCAGTTTCAACAATTAAATTAACATCTTCTAGCTGGAATCTACGTAGACATTTTTGCATGAAAACTAGTTAGCTTTAAAAAAGAACTAGACCTACCACCAAATTATTTACATATTCTTTGGAGATTTAACCCACATGCTGCTGTTCAGAAGCAGTAAAGCATGAATAGTGAATTAATTCAATCAAATGGCTGCCCTTTATTAGGCATCATTTCCCTGTGGATAGCCCTCAGGGAAGTATTCCTTTCCAGTTGAATTTTGTATGGATGAGCTACAATAGAACCTGGCCTATTCCTAGAATGCCAGTCCCCTGGAATTATTAGTCCAACTCTCAGTGAAGTCTTAGACTACAAACTTGAAAGATCAGCACTGTGTGAATCTGTTCAGGAAGGAGGCATTTGTAATAAGTGTAGCTGAAATTACTTAATCTCAAAATCAATTAGCTTTGGGAATACAGTTAAATGAAACAATCATTCATGAACTTTTCTAATTATTCTTTCCTAATTTGTGCTAAAATCCAAAAGGAATAATACTGGATTATCTGCTCTTCTGAATTAAATATCCCTGTGTGCCCCTCTATTTGCATGCATAAGTAAGGCTTTACCATAATGTACAGAATGTGGGGATTTTTTTCTTCCAGAACTTGTTAACTCCATAGCCCAAAGGAATAACCTGTATTCTGGACTTTGAACTTGAAGGGCGTTTGTTTACTGATCAGCTAATCAGAAATTATTCAGGCAAGAATGCTCAAGACAATTGTTTATTGGCCCATTTCCCATTGTGCATAGAACAGCAAGCATCAAAGAAGAGTAGACTGAAAGTCATAGCTAATCAAGACTGCATAACTGTTTAATACTTTGTTTATATATTCATCTGGCAATTTTTTAGAATCATTTGTAAATGCTTTATTTGTTGCATTCGATTATAGTAAATAGCCAAATGTATTTCTTAAATACCTACACTATATCTGGGCAAACATATCACTTTGGGTACCTCAATTTAAGATTATTTTGAAGAGATATACGCCATCAATCCAGAACAACCCTCCAGCTACTGGATTCATTACAAGCTCTAGGAGGAGTTAGCATCTCTCCCATAGGATTTAAACATGAAGAGAATAGCAATATTAGAATGGTAATTCCTTTCTCCAGATATTAACCATTCCCAGGAGAGAGGGGGAAAAAAAGCATTATGCCCACTGCTTATCAGAGCTATGAGGTCAGTAAATAATTATACCTTCATGTTTAGTGCAATAGGATGTGGAAGTATATTACCACTGCTAATAAACTGCATTCAAGGTGTACTCTCTAAAGCAACAGAATAGCATTTCACATTTTTAAAAGAATCATAGTGACTCAGTTTTTAAAGACATGTTTCTAGCTGCAATTGCCAAAATCAGTTATTTTTGTTGTGATGTTTTATCTTTAAGGAATTATTACCTTTATAGAATACTGAGAATTTTAATTAAAAAGAATATTTTTCAATATATTGAAAGAGATGTATTAAATAATGCTCCAATTTAAAATGGAAGAACTGGGGTGCCTGGGTGGCTTAGTCGGTTAAGCGTCCAACTTTCGCTTAGGTCATGGTCTCACGGTTCATGGATTCGAGCCCCGCGTCGGGCTCTGTGCTGACTGCCAGCTCAGAGCCTGGAGCCTGTTTCAGAGTCTGTGACTCCCTCTCTGTCTGACCCTCCCCTGGTCACGCTGTCTCTCTCTCTCTCTCCTAGAAATAAATAAAACATTAAAAAAAAATAAAAAATAAAATAAATAAAATAAAATAAAATGGAAGAACTGGGGTCTGGAGGAAACAGAAGTAAGTGAAATTAAATAATACAAAAGTTTGAAGTTCTGTTCCAGGATTCTTTGAGCTGCACACTTGGCAGCTTCCCAAATCACGTTAATTGCCTTTTTGTGTATACATTTCCATATGCTGACTCATCGTTTTGGCTTAAAATGCAATCATTATAACAAGATTGGGAATATTTAAGTACTCTTCCCTTTTATGCCTACCTGATGGAACTAATAATTTCTGAACACAAACTGTTATTTTGTTTTTAAATATTTTTCTGAAGTATTATTAGTGTTTATAAAATAGATAAAGATAAAATAAAGAACACCATGACTGCCATTAAAATACTGTGATAATGGAACTGAAATTAAAGACATTTTAAATCTCCTGCTCTCTCAAATGAGATTGATCTTGACCCAGAGGTCTAGAAAGCGTTAGTGTTTGGAATCAAAGGATGCCCAGAGTATCCTGACCCTTAGATCAAACGAGTAGAACTCTTTCTGCACTCATTTCCCTTTGTCATAAACCTAGCATTTTGATGTCAAATGCTCAATGTTTGTATATATCAGTTAAGAAATTAGAGTCATCTAAATATATTGATTCCTCAATAGACATAGAATTTAGACATGAAGACCTTAGAAATCATTCTATAAGTGTCCAAAACTGGTTCTGATTCAGTACAAATTTGCTCTGCAAACAGGGAGCTATTTCCCCCAGTACACACCTATTGTAGCTGTAATGGCCTATGGTGTGTTACCCATACTCTTCCCTAGACCAGTCTCTTGTCATTCATTGCAGCTTTGCCTAAGAAAAGGCAAGTGACCTTATTAAATATCTAGATATAACAATGCTCTCTCTGAGTTCTTAAAATCCTTTTCTCACTTACACTTAACAGCTAGCACAAATATTGATCTTACAATTTTACTGAAATACATTAATTCTATAGGCGGAAAGAATAGTAACGAAAGCCATTCTTTCATATAAACATACCGTGTATTCTAAACCCAGCTTTCTTCCTATTGGCGTGACATATCCTTTGAACTGTTCTTGCTCCCCATGTAATTAAACAGTGATAGAGAAGTGTGCTGATTTCCTTCTGATATGAATGTGCAAAAAGGAGAAAGAGGGAATATATATAACCCTTTTTAAATCTTAACTTCTTTTGGGGCGCCTGGGTGGCTTAGTCGGTTGAGCGTCCGACTTTCGCTTAGGTCATGATCTCGCGGTTTGTGGGTTCAGGCCCCACGTAGGGCTCTGTGCTGACTGCCAGCTCGGAGCCTGGAGCCTGTTTCAGTCTGTGACTCCCTCTCTCTCTGACCCTCCCCTGCTCACGCTGTCTCTCTCTCTCCTGGAAATAAATAAAACATTAAAAAATTAAAAAATAAAAAATAAAAAATAAATCTTAACTTCTTTAACATATTGAAATTTTTTCAGTGTATCTCTTAACCACATTAATAGGGAACAAATGCATGAACACAAAAGTAATTTGAATTTTAGATTAGTACATATATACTATTTGAGTTTGCCAGGTGAGACTGCCACCACACCCTCAAACCCTGAACTGGAAAGAACCAGTCTTTGAAGTCTTGGAAACTGGGCTGTGTTCCTAGCACATTGTCTTTTTCCCTCTCCAGGACAAAGTCCTCATACCCCCCTTACTTTGATATTGTGTGGCTTTGATTTTAATAGTTTCTTTAGAACATAGAAATTTATAGTTTTGCTTCATTAGGCTTATTGACTTTGGTCGGTGATAGAATGGTTGGAATTAAAAAATATATGAAAACAAACTAATGACCAATTGCTATGTGTACTTGCCATATGTTAATAAAATTTGAAAGTAGTTGTTCATTCTATTTGGATGATTGGCTATTCCTTTCATCTTAGCCAACCATGAAAATAGAAACTGATTTACATTCCCAGAACTTAATAAATGCAAGGCATTTTTAAATAAATAAATCTGTGATTTTCAGACCTCTTTTATTTCTGTTTACTTTTTTATTATGTTTACTATAAATCTGTGTTAGAAGATAAAATCTAAGTTTTGCTCTAAAAAGAAACAGAGGAAGAGTGAAGCCAGCCTAGAATTTTAGAGACCAGTTGTCCTTACTGTTTTCCTTTTCTTCAACATTACCGAGCAGCCCTCCAACAAAGGTTAAGACAGCTGGAAGCATTTACCCAGGATTGCAAATGATCTAAAGCAAAAAACAAACAAGGGAGGAAATCTAGGGGACACCAAGAACAGTATTCAAATGAAGCCAACTGGGAAAGGGAGGAAAGTGAGAAATCTACAAGTCTCCAAGACCTGGCCTCAACTGAACTTCATTGCCTTCTCTTCCCTCTACTCACCAGTATCAGAAACTTCTTCCAGTTCCTGGCTAGCCCTTCTGTGTGCTCTCAACATGCAGCTGCTCCCTCTTACCATTCTTCCCTCACTAATTCTTATTCATTCCTCAAGGATCACTCAGGAGTCTGCTCCTTAAGACATCTTCTGTGCCCACCTGCCATGTAGGATTATATGTGCTGGCTCTAGGTTCTCAGAGAATTTTTCACACATTTATCCTGGCACTTACTATATTTAATTGGAATTATCTATGCTTACATCATTCTCTCATATTATACTATACAGTCTTTAAGGAAAGACTGATTATACTCATCCTTTAACCCAATGCCATACATAGTCTCTGGCAAATGGTAGGCATTCAGTAAATCTACATTTGAACTAAAACCAAAATGTGGGTTTTCAGCTTTCTGCAAGGGGATTTATTGGTCAAATCCTTGACTTGATTCTTTATTTTAAATATCACATAAGTCTTGATGTTGTAAGTGGTGGTCCAAAAATACACTGTACCCATGAGTATGGCCATGTCTCCAAAGCTATTTTGTCTGTATTGTGTGTTGTGTATATTTAGGACTAACTCTTTTTTAAAAACCATTTTTCCAAGATGAGCCATAGGCAATAATTTTTGAAGCTCATGCCTTTTGGCCTCTTTCAGATTTGAATTACACAATTGTGTTGAACATAGATTGAATGGGTCAGAGAATAAGTGAATGCTCTGGAAAATATATTTAGAAAATAGGTAAAATAGTGGAAGGAAATACAAAAGAAAGTAGTAAGTGGAGGGAGGGTTTGGGGAGAGATACAGTGAGTTTATGACCAATAAGTCAATGAAATTTATATCAAAGAAAAACTTAAAATATAATTTGAATGTCTGTAATAGTCCATGGCATCTCAGACTGAAATTAATTAAAATGTTGGAAGGCTGTATGTAGGATTTGGGACATGTTGGGGGTGTTTTATATTCAACTTGGAATGGGTATGTAGCCCTCTACGGCACCTGTACCTTCCAAAATATTTGTCTATTCATCAACAGCAAGCACATAGCAACTTTTTTCTGACTTAATGTCAGTCTTCAATTTGTATATGAGTCAATGCCTGAAACCAACAGCCAAAGCCAACAATGCCGGATACTTTTAAATATCCAGAGTGGACTAGTAGCCAAGATGCCATTATTCAAAAACTGTCTCTTTCACTTCTGTTATTTAGAGCTGCAAAAACTGGCATTAGTCTGACCCACAACTCTTCAATCTCTTCTCTTTTTTAGTGGGATTGGAAGGAACTGGCCCTGGGCCTCAGGAGGCAGCAGTATTTTGGCAGAATTTGGAACTCTGCATTTGGAGTTTCTACACTTGAGCCACTTATCAGGAAACCCCATCTTTGCTGAAAAGGTGAGATTCTCCAATACATCTTGCATTGCAAAGCTGCACTTGTGAGAAACAATATCCTCTCCTGGAAGATTTAGTAATATTGGATGTGGAAAAGAACAACCAAGTTTAATATAGTTCTTTATGATGTTTTGTTACATGCAGCATTTCATTTTACCAAACAGTAATCACACAGCCTTTTTATGGTACCTTCTAACTCTGTGTGAGGCAGCCTGGGATACACATCTGCTTCTCTACACCTCAAGCCAGTCTCTTCACTTCCCTGAATTTTTTCCTTATTTAAAGATAAATAATGTTGTATGGACTATATGAACCACGTATGTGAAAGACTTTTTAAATGCAAAGTATGATTTAAATTTGAGGTAGCGATTGAATCTATCTCTAATTTTCAAGATACAAACCCACAGATATTTGGGTAAATTTATATTCACTCCACCACTTCTGCCCTAAGCTTTCACCCCAGCTCTCAGCTCCCCTTTACAGCAAAATTCCTTGGGAGGGGTGTCTCTGTCAACCCCTCTTCTTGTGTCCCACTCTCTTGAACACTTTCCAGTCAGCTTTTGTCCCTGCCACACCCATGTCAATGACCCATGAGCTCCACATTACCAGGTCTGGTGATATTCTCACCTCCTGTCTCCATTACCCTCTTGGCATCTGACACACTCGGTCACTTCTTCTCCATGAGATACTGTAGGCTTATGGTGCTACCTGGTTTGCCTCCTTCCTCAATGGAATCCTCCTTCTCAGCCTCCTTTGTTGGATCTTCCTCAGCACCCCAACCTCTAAATATCAGAAAATTCCAGGACTCAAACCTGGGCCTCCTTTTTATATTCATTCTCTATAATATTTCATCCAGTCTCATGGATCTACATACTGTCTCTGTGCTCTTGACTCCAGATTTGTAATTCCATTCCCAATGTGTCCCGGACTCTCTCTCCAACATTTCCACTAAGAGATCTAAAAGAGAACTACTACTTTAAAAATGCCTCGGACTCAGCCCCCAGACCTGTTTCTGCCTCAGTCTTCGCTATCTGGATGAATGAACGTCAGTTTACCGAGTGGCTCAGACCACGAATCTGAGGTCATCCAGGCTCCTCTCTCTTTGGTCAAATCCATCAGGAAATGCTTTGGCTCTGTCCTGTGACTCTGCTGCCACCCTGTTTGAGGGATCTATCTTTTCTCACTTGGACTCTGCAATAGCACCAGTACGCCCATCCTGCAAGAGCACCAGACTTCAGTGGCTTCCCAACACACTCAAAATAAAATAAGCCCTCGTTTTGGCCCACAAGGCTTGCATGATACGGCCCTGGTTACCTTTCTCCTCCACTCTCCGACATTCTCCCCTTTGCTTCCTCACCTCCAGCTTTAGTGGTCTCGCCAAACCCACTCTCTCCTCAGGGCATTTGTACTTGCACCTCCCTCTGCCTGGGTTACTCTTCCTCCAACTTTACACATGGTTGTTCCTTTCCTTCTTCAAGTTCCTGCTCAAATCCCCTCACGTTAGCCTCCCCAGCCGTCCCTAACTAAGCGTGCAGCCTCACCACCTCACACCACTCTGTCTCATTGCTCATTGCTCTCTATAATTTTTTCACAGTATTTATCACCACCTGACATATTTATGTTTATTATTTGTCTCCTCCCACAAGAAGGCAAATTCCAAGAGGGTAATGACTTTTGTTATCCACTGATATATCCCTAGTTCCTTCTCTGGTAATTGGCAGATCAGTGTGACTGTATTCCCTTACCGAGATTATTTTTGTAAGCCAGTGGTGACTATCTGTGTTCTGATTCTATATTCTTTCCTAACGTGGAAAAAATGGAACGAGAGAGAAAATGGCACCAAAATTGTTTTTTAGGTTTTCATAGTAACATTTCATTTTCTGTTGTAGGTAATGAATATTCGAACAGTGCTGAACAACCTGGAAAAACCACAAGGCCTTTATCCTAACTATCTGAATCCCAGTAGTGGACAGTGGGGTCAATGTAAGTCAAAAGATTAGAATCGTTTAAGCTCTTTATGGTATCCAGCACTGTTCTAGGAACAGAGAAGGAGCACAGAAGAGCACAAATCTTATTGAGGAATATTTCAGAAAGGAGAAAGCAGACATGGTTCCTTTCATACGTCTGTGGTAAGACAGATTGTAAGTGTTACTGGGGAACTAGATGGCTTATGTTTCCTGGGTAACTGTGAGCATGATGACATTGTAAGCATACTTAAATTATTAATCAGGAAGGGAAGATCTGATCAGGTTGTGTGGGGATGTTAACCTATAACAAGCTGGTCACATGGAGAGAAGAAAAAAATTGTTCCTTTGTGCTATTAACTATCAGCTTTTTGCACAAGAATAGGTAGATCATTTGTAGCATTTTCTTTTTTTTCTTTCTGGCTACAAGATGAGAGAGGAACCTGAATCTTTAAGGGTTAGGAAATTGAAAGAGCAAACAGGGTGTTTTCTCTACTTAATTTTAACCCAGCAGATAAAGGTTCCTTCCCAGTAGAATCATCTTCAGATTAGGAGAAAGTATTATGAATGAAGCCCTCACTTCAGATCCCTTAGGGGGATCTGATCAGTGGTATGAAGATTCAGAGTAGTTGAAAGAAATGTTCTTAAGTTGATTTGGAAGAAAAAAAGGTAGATTAACGTGGCAACTAAGAGCAAGCACAGAATACTAAGTGAGGTGCCTAACTGCGCTGGGGATGTTAGCAGTGCCTTACAATTTTATCCTAACTTGAGTATTTTCTTTATATGTAAAATTATATTCTTAGATGATTATGCCTCACTGTCACTTTAGAAGTACTTTTCTCAAAGAATAATTTAGTGGGGAAAAAATGTCCTAAAATCTGTGTTTGTAATACTTGTGGAAGACAGGCATCTCCATGCTGTTGAGCCCACAAGACCATAATCAAGGTCTTACCCTAAGTGTGGTCTACATATACTGGATGTCCCTGAGACCTTTCAGGAGGTCCATAAGGTCAGAGCTATTTTTATAATAATACTAAGTCTTTCTGCCTCCTTTACTGGCATTTGCACTTCTATTGCAAAAGCAACAGTGGGTAAAACTACTGAGGCCACAGAGAGAACCATGGTAGAGGAGCCAGAGAGTACTGATCATCATATTCTTCATTGACAATAAGAAATAAAAATATGCCAGAGTCACTTATGAATGTTTTTAATGAAAAAAATTATTTGTTAAATTTATTTATGTACTTTGAAAGAGATGGAGACAGCACAAGTGAAGGAGGGGCAGAGAGAGTAGGAGACAGAGAATCCCAAGCAGGCTCCTCACTGGCAGCACAGAGCACATGAGGAACTCGAACTCACAAACCGTGAGATCATGACCTGAGCCAAAATTGCCAGTTGGAGGCTAAACCAACTAAGCCACCAAGACCTCCCTAATGAAAAAAATTATTTAGTCTGGTAAATCTCAGCCATTGAGTACGCTTCTTTGCTGCATAATGGAAAATAGTGTTTGCCACATAGAAAAGCACTTGTGTGATTGTTTTGTTCAAGGTGCAGGCTGAACCAGCCATCAGTTGCTTCATGCATTACCATTTTTCCTTGAAAGAACAACTGAAGACACACTTTGGTTATCTGAAGTTGGGTGATTGGTAGACATGTTCTCAAAAATGAGCCTGTCACTTCAAAGAAAACTGATGGTGTCTGTGCCATGACAGAATTTGAGTTTCTAAAAGAAAATTAGAATTTCAGGAAATGTGTATATATGCCACCATGACCTTGATGCCTTTAACCAATACTTAAAGAATGAGATTGTTGTTCATATTAACAAATCCGGTTTTTGATACTGTATGATGAACTGTGTCAGCATTTGGAAGATGTGCATAATTCAGTGAACCAGTGTTTTCCAAATGACTTAAAATATGCTATTACAAAATCATGTGAGAAAGAAGATCCATTCAAAGTGCAAGATAGACCAATGGATTTTAATGTAACAGTACAAAAATTCATTGATGTGATTTCTAATTCCACCTAACAACCAACCTGTAAAAATTTTATAAACTTTGGGGGTGCCTGGGTGGCTCAGTTGGTCGAGCGTTTGGTTTCAGCTTGGGTCACGATTTGTGGGTTCGAGCCCCGCATCGGGCTCTGTGCTGACAGCTCAGAGCCTGGAGTCTGTCTTCAGATTCTGTGTCTCCCTCTCTCTCTGACCCTCCCCTGCTTATGCTATCTCTCTCTCTCTCTCTCAAAAATAAATAAAAAACATCTAAAATTTTTTTTAACTTTAAAAAACCATTTGGCAAGTTATTAATATCAAAGAAAAATATCCACACTTATCTGAAAAGATTCTTAAAATACCCTTACCTTTTTCCAGCTGTGTGAGGTTGAATTTTCTTGGTGTATTTCCACCAGAATGACATATAGTAGTGGATTGAATATACAGAAGATACAAAAATCCAGGTGTCTTCTAGGACAGCAAAAATTGAAAAGATTTGCAAAAAATGTAAATCAGTGCCAGTCTTTTCACTCTTTTTTTCTTTTGTAACATATAACATGTTTATGAAAAAACTTTGTTAATATAATGGCTGTATTATTATTTTAAATGAATAAAATATTTTTAATTTAAATATTTTAAATCTAGTTTCCAATATGGTAGGTATTTATAGAAATTACATAAACAAGTTATTTGGAGTATTTCTTAATTTTTAGTAGTGTAAAAGGGTGCTGAGACTAAAAGTTTGAGGACCATTAGAGTATTTGAAATAAAATAGAATTTGAGTGGCTTTCTGAGTACAAGGGCCAGAAAAGATTCTCTAAAAGGACAGTTTTAGCATATCCTTCTCATGAATGATTTTAAAAATTGAAAAGAAAAATTATCTTTGATTGTTTTCTTTTCTGTGATTTAGAAGTCACCGTGAAGAGGGACAAAAAGTATTCACTTGTACTGGAATAGTCTGGCTTCACCTTCTACGTTACCAATATATTGTGTGTTTGGCCATGTTTCCTGGTACAGAAAGGCCCTTTATATTTGGATTGCTCATGGGGCAATTTCCTGATGACAGACAAATAGGGATAATGAGTCTCATGTCCGTTCCGCCTCCTCTACCTCCATCCTGTGTTCCAGCCACAGGGAGACTCATTTGTTTTTTTCATTCTTTTTTTTTTTTCTTCAAGATTTTATTTCCTTTGAAGATATATCCAGAAGTGGGATTGGTGGATTATATAATACACTGTCTTCCATATGGCTGTACCAATTTACTTTTCTACTAACAGTACATAAAGGTTCCTTTTTCTTCATATTCTAACCGACACATACCCTGGACTTTTTTTTTTCCTTCATTCTTTAATCAAGGCTCACTTGGCCATATCCAGGTCTTGGTTTGTGCTGTTTCCTCAGCCCTTTTACTTCTCTTCTGACTTTACCAAGATCCAGCTCAATTGCCTTTTCTTCTGGGGGACCTTCTTCTTCAAGACCCTGGTTGGAATCTGTTAGCACTCACTTGCCTCCTCCTCACACCCTTCTTCTCCTTCCCCAACACTTTGGGTGTTTTCCTATCATTGTCTTTTTCAAAATGATTTGTATACATCCTCATCTTCCTAGGAACCAGAACTTTTGAGGCCAGTGATTTTGCCTTAGTGATATGTGTTACCCCAACACACTATATCTTGCACCTAGTAGGTGTTTGCTTACTTGAATTTTGTGAATCCTCATGTACTGTGTATCCAGTCTCAATTTCTTTCTGTCTCTGCTTTTAATAATGGTTCTATTTATTCTCCTTTAACAGTTGCCTCTGCTCCTCAGTTGTGGCTTAGACAGCATCAGATCCTGGTCACTGAAATATAAAGAGATCATGCAACTATTGAGGCATTTGTGGGACTCTGTATCTGTAGACAGAACAATTGTCATTCGTCTTTCATTAATATACATATAATGTCACTTGTATCATTGGGGGAATGCTTTGAGAAGTTCATATTCAGATGAACTATACAAATTATTAAAAATTAAAGATACTGAGTATTTAATCCTTTTGGACTTGATTCTTTTGCAACTTGTTTTGTTTTATATCGTTAAATATTAGGAATCCTTTTATAGGGACTATTCCTCTTGGGAAGGAAAGAATAAACTGCTTGCTATAGAGAAAAGCATAATATTTGAGCGACCGTAGTACGCATTGGCTTTAGAACATTTGGGAATAAAAATACCATATATGCTCTTTCTAGAAGTGGGCGGTCCCTTCCTGCTGATAAAATCAGGCATGTTCTGTCCCACACCCACTAAATATTTACAAAGAATTCTGTTGCCAACACAAACAGTCCTCCAGACCAGGAAAAGCTTAGTAAGTGATATGCTAAGTTATCAAAAAAGCTTTCTCTTGTTTTTCCTCTATGTTCCTTTATTTTGATTCTTTCCAAATACAAAAAATCTCATATTTTAAGCAGGAAATAAAAATGTAGAAAATTTTCTGGTATTTACTTAAACTAATTAAAGCAAATACATTATTATGTAAACTTTTTTCCTTTTTTAAAAATCATCAATTGCCCAAACTTGCTTCTTCTGTCCATTATAGAAGCATAGCCTGAAGGGGAAGAAAATGAAGCTGCTTCTGGCTGTTAGCTTTCAACTCTCAGTGCCTGAACTCTGAAGGGCATGTCTGGATCACGGCCATCATTTCCTATTACTTCATCTAGACCTTGTTATTTTGACAGTAACCAGACAGTGATTTGCTTTACCATGCATCACTTGCATTTGTCTCCTGCAATCATGTTTACAACTACAGGGCTTGTTATTGATGAGATAGTACTTAGTGTATTTAGTTTGTAAATGTCAGAGGTTTCTGTGGTAATTTATTTAGGAAATTGCAAAGGTCGCTTCAAACAGTGCTGTTTTAAGACTCAGGCTTACAATTGTAAAACACTAATTTTACATCAAAATTAAAAGTGTGGATCTAGACATTCTGCAATAAAAACCACATATTTCACCCCTTAAAAATATAACCCTTCTAGCTTGAATGGATATAGTCCTTACTAAAATTGACTTACAAGAATTTTGCTTTGTTCATCAATTGTTTACTGAGTACCTACTATACGCAAGCTACTTTCAGGGGTTGATATAGACCAGGCAACATTGTAGATCTTGTCCCTGTCCTTCTGGATCACGATCTTGTAGAGAAGACAGAAAAAATTCCACCATTTTATTAAATTTCCAAGTAGT
The DNA here is from genome assembly GCA_017311185.1 of Proteles cristata cristata. Taxonomy (NCBI): domain Eukaryota; kingdom Metazoa; phylum Chordata; class Mammalia; order Carnivora; family Hyaenidae; genus Proteles; species Proteles cristata. Next base: position 367,347 of record JAESUZ010004037.1, on the reverse strand, counting down.
AAACATGTGTTATCAAAAAGTGTATGGTGAGGAAACCCAGTGGGTGAGGGTCAGGAAAAGAAAGCATCTTTGAGGAAACAACATTTGATCCGAAATACGAAGTATAAATAAGAATTACTACTGGGGTGCCTGGGTGGCTTAGTCGGTTAAGCATCCGACTTTCGCTTAGGTCATGATCTCGCGGTATGTGGGTTCAAGCCCCGCGTCGGGCTCTGTGCTGACTGCCAGCTCAGAGCCTGGAGCCTGTTTCACAGTCTGTGTGTGTCTCTCTCTCTCTGACCCTCCCCTGTTCATGCTGTCTCTCTCTCCTAGAAATAAATAAAAAAAAAAAAAAAAAAGAATTACTACTGAAAGGGAAAGGAGTCAGAGAATGGACATGAGGCAGAGAGAAGCATGCCTTTAGAATTCCTGCAGTAGAGCCTGCTGGTTTTGAGGGAACAAAAGAAGAGCCTTACAGTGAGAAGATAGAAAGCAATCAGAGCAGAACTGATGGTGATATGGGGAAGACGGAGACCATGCAGGGCCTCCCAGTCTCCTAAGACCCAGGATTCAAGTCTTGGCCATTGAAGACTTACATTTAGGGATGATCCAGTTCACGTGTCAGAAGAGTTATTCTGGTATTAATGGGGGAATAGACTGAAGCAGAACTGCCATTAGAACTTAGTGTGATGATAGAAATGTTCTGTATCTTTCCTGTGCAGTACAGTACCCAAGGACCACATGTAGCTGTTGAGCACTAGTGTGGCTGAGGAACTGAATTGTTTTCTTTTCTTTTAATTAATTTAAATGTAAACAGCTGCATGCTATCGGAGTACAAAAGGCTAAATAATTGGCCACATCGTTAAAAAAAGGGGTGGGGGGCACCTGGGTGGCTCAGTCGGTTAAGCATTTGACTTAAGCTCAGGTCATGCTCTCACAGTTTGTGGGTTCGAGCTCCGCATTGGTCACTGTGCTGACAGCTCAGAGCCTGGAGCCTATTTCAGAATCTGTATCTCCCTCTCTTCTCTGACCACCCTCTACCCATGCTGTCTTCATTTCTCTCTCTCCTCTCTCTCTCTCTGCCCCCCCATAAATAAATAAATAAAACTTTAAAAAATAAATACATACATACATATATACATAAATAAAATAATTGGCCACAGAAGACTCGGAAGCAGGGGTATTGGTAGCTGAGGCCAGGATCATATTTGTGAAGACAAGGAGTGGATGGATTCAAGAGATGTACAGGTGGTGAAATTAGTCAAGTTCAGTAGCTCACTGGATATAAGGAAGAGAGAGAAGAGAAGTGAAGAGTGACTCTCTGGTGTCTAACATGCCTAATTGGGAGGATGATGGTGCCGCTTTAGTGAGACAGGGACCAATGGCAGAAGGTAAGGTTGAGAAAGACAAGAGAATAAATTCAGTTTTAACTTGTTTAATCATGTCCCACATAAGCTCCAAGTGGAGTTGTTGGGTAGGTGTCAGGAAAAAATTGTCTCGATAGCTGTGTAAAATCGGATTCACTTTTACATGGCAAAGATAACAAAGGCCTTACTCTAAAAACTAGTTATGTTGGGGCACCTGGGTGGCTCAGTCAATTAAGTCTGACTTAGGCTTAAGTCAAGATCTCAAGGTTTGTGAGTTTGAGCCCCATGTTAGACTCTGTGCTGACAGTTCAGAACCTGGAGCCTGCTTCAGATTCTGAATCTCCCTCTCTCTTTGACCCTCCCCTGCTCTCGTGCTCTCTCTCTCTCTCTCTTTTGCTCTCTCTCTCAAAAATAAACATTTTAGAAAATTTTAAAAAATAGTTATGTAAAATTAGGTTTGAGTTATGAAACTTAAAATGCATATTTCCAAAATAAGGCTGTTTAATTAGTGCTCAAATTCTCTATGAATTCTAGGAATTATATTTCAAATAGATTATATCTCTGTTTTTATAGGTAGATATACTTGAAAAATTAAAGTATTTAAGCAGTAGGCAAAAGAATACATTCAGAGTCACAAGGTAGAAAGCAAGAAGTTCCAAGTACAAAGCCATGTGTAGGCTGTGGAGTCAGGTGGCACTTACCAGTGTTGCAATCTCATTTAGCCTTGCTAAGCTTTAATTTATTTTCACTTTTAATGAGGATACTTAACCTATAAGTTACCCTATAAGAATTGTGGTACTATATGTAGTAGATCTTGCATAATAAGTGGCGGGCAGGGGGGCGGGGAGGAGTGTAGGGACAGTGTTAGGAAGAACGTCTCCTGCCTGGTCTTCTTTGTTACCGGCCACCCTCAAAGGATTTTGACCTTACAGATTGATAACACTAGAAATTTTACCTAATAATAATAATAATCAAAGAGACTGAGGAGCTTCATTTTATCATATGCCAGATCTTTTCAAGATTTGTTAATACTCATAGTATTTGACATACTTTATGTTAGTGAGAGCTAAAGCAATTAGAAATTTATTTGAATAGACACTGTGAAACATTTTAATTTGGTAGTTTTAACTAGAGAAACAGATTTTGGGAATTGGGGTTGATTATGTATATTCTGTCTTCGTGTTTACAAAACTACCCTGGTAATTATTTAGAGTATATCACATTAGTTAACAGCACATCTGCTTGGTTCAGAATATCTTTCTGAAAACAAGAGATTTGTTGGAATTTAAATGTCACATTGAGTTGCAGTTGACGTAGGCTTTTGCATCCTAGTTACTAATATGATTTTGCTGCATTATCTGAATTAAAGCCTGAATCACTCTAAAATTCATTTTCCTCTCTTTGCAGATCATGTATCAGTTGGCGGACTTGGAGACAGCTTTTATGAATATTTGCTAAAGGCGTGGTTAATGTCTGACAAGACAGATCTAGAAGCTAAGAAGATGTATTTTGATGCTGTTCAGGTAAACCCAATATTTAAATCATCTTTGCCACTAAAATAACTTACAGTTTGAATATTAATCACCATTTAATGGGAAATGGAATACCACACAAGTGGATTACAAAATATTTCCAGTTAGGCTGAGTTTAGTGTCTGCTAATATAACAATAGTAATCATACTTGTTGTGTTTCATTCTAACAGGGCAGTTGAAAGTGTTTTATTTTAACATGAATCACGAAACCATGGGAAGGGATAAATCCGAAATTTGTATTCTGAAAATTGACAAAGTTAAAATTGCCCAAGGAGTGCCTGGGTGGCTAGTCGGTTAAGTGTCCAACTCTTGATTTGGGCTCAGATGATAATCTCACAGTTTGTGAGATCAAGTCCCGCATCAGGCTCCACACTGGCAGTACAGAGCCTGCTTGAGATCCCCTCTCTCTCTCTTTATCAAATTAAATAAATACACATCAAGAAAGAAAGAAAGAAGAAAAAATAAAATTTCCCATGATTACAGACATCCGTAACGGCTACCTCTATTTCAAATAAACATATCTCCAGAGATAAATAGACAGCAATCTCAAATAAAAATCTGAACTTTTTCAGATTGATAGTTTCCTACGTTCCTTTATAATGGAGGAGCAATGAGAGGGAACAAATATTTGTTGAGTTGCCTACTGTGTGCTAAGTAGTATGTTAGGCAGATACTTTAAATGAAGTGTTTGTTTCCTCACAGTAGTTTAAATATTATTTACATAGTTTTACAGATCAGAGAACTAAACCTCGGAAAAGGTTGATTGTGGAACCAAAAGTCAAACTAAAATTTGTGACAATGCTTGTCTCTTTTTACCTCACTACTATGGATTTATTTGTGAATAAGAATTTCCATAGTACATTTAAGTATTCTTTTCATGCAGTAAGTTAGTAAAGTAAGTTAGAAACTGTTTGGCAGGGCCACGTGGGTGGCACAGTCGGTTAAGCCTCTGACTTCGGCTCAGGTCATGATCTCACGTTTGTGAGTTCGAGCCCCGCATCGGGCTCTGTGCTGACAACTCAGTGCCTGGAGCCTGCTTCATTCTGTATCTCCCTCTCTCTCTGCCCCTCCCCTTTCATTCTCTGTCTCTCTCTGTCTCAAAAATAAATAAGACATTTTTTAAAAATTGAAAAAAAAAAGAAACTGCTTAGCAAAGTCTGTAGGAGGTCAGTGTAAGAGTGAATGAAACCTCAAGCAAATGTAAGCTTCAATCAAAACTGAAAATAAAATTTGAAAGTATAAAAAGCTTTCAAAGAAGAATATTATTTTATATAAAATACTTGAACTCATACCCAACTTTTCAGGAAAAAAGTTTTTTAGCAGAACTGAGTAACTTTGTAATTGATAAGTATTTTATATGGTAACCCATTTTCTTAATATTAATTATTATCAAGGCATCTCAAATAATGTTATAAATTTATGGCTAAATCCTCAGAAATATGACTTTTTTATTGACTACTTAGAAGCTTTTTTATAATCAATAATATTAATTCATAGGGGAGAAAAGTGGAAGTTTATAATTCCAGTAATGTAGCCACTGTTCTAAATTGAGTCTCCCTGAGAAGGAGGTTTGGGTAATTTAGACATAGTTCAGTTTATTCATTGAAATACAAATGCAACTTACTTTGCTCTGGTTGTCCAGATTGAATATTAACTGTGCTTCCCTCCCAAGGTCAGTAAGAAGCATCACTAAGTACAGTCGATATGACTCTTTACTACTTGACATACAGGAATGAGAATGCCTTAGTAGATTGGCTTTGGTTTTGTGCTCCTTCAGTTAAGGTGCATGACAAACATAAAAAGTTAAGTAAGATAGGGTTCACATGGCCTGTTCCAGGTTTGTTTTCTGTCATTCCTATGGGTTTCAGGTTTTAAGTATTCAAGTATTCTCCATACTCTATGGTTTCCAGTGTGTCATTTTTTTCATCGCTATCCTGGCAGATATTTTAATTATTCTGGTCTTAAAAAGGCCCCGTAAGATCTTGAAAGGTAACTTTAAAATGTGCTTTGAAATATTTCCCAAGTTTCTAGACTATACCCACACTTTGTATTTAGATAAATCATAGACAGGAAAATCCATTAAGAGCAAACAAAGTAAAATCTTCCCTGTTTCTCTTAATAGTAAAAAAAATATTTCCCGTCCATTGTATTTTCAACTTAGAAAGCAAAGTGAGAAAAATTACATTTCGGGTTTTGAGAAGTAGTTATGTCTTATATAGCAAAGTTTCTTTCTGCTAAGCTGTAGTTTAAAAAAGCATTATTATTAAGGAGAGAGAGGATCCTTTACGTTATTGTTTTGGACAGTTGAGTTACTGGGGATATAGTTCTTCGGTTTTAGTCTCCAGTGGATTTTGGAAAGCATTGAATTCCAGCATGGTCTGTTTCCTTTGGTTGTTTGAATAACAAAATACTTTGCACTTTCAGCTGGCTGTTAGGTTCTTTTCTGGAGAACACACTAAGAATGAACAGTGGTAGGTGTTCATTCTACCATAGGGCCACTGAAGTGAATGGTAGCTGGGCCCATCATGCGTTAGACATTTAAGTTTCTAAAGGTTTCATCAAACTAATTCTCTTCAAATATGGAAGGCGGAAATCACAACATACGTAATATTCTTTTTTCCTGTGTAGATTTGACATGGTTTTTTCTTTAGAGCCACTAAAGACAATTTTTTGCTCTTTTATATTTATTTACATTTTCCCACTGTCACACAAGCATTGCTTTCAAAGTCTTGGAACTTCATTGTAGTTTATTTTAAGAGGTAACAGCTTGGTCAGAACCATGACAAAAAAAGAATCTAGTACTTTATTCAGGATCTGTAACAGGGTTATAATGTTTCACTAATCCATGCTCGAAAGCTATGACTTTTGCCATGTAGAAAGAATAATTTCTTAGGTGATGAACAAGGATCTGTTTGAAGAACTTTACTGCAGTTTGTGCTATGAGAAGTGTAAATAGTTAAAGATGTTCAGTTGCGTGAATAAGAGTGAAATGTTAATATAACTAGACCATTAATAAAACTAGCTAACCACAGTTAATGAGCACAGTAGTATGTTCATTTATTTCTTACCATTTTGGTTTCATGTATTTATTTCCAGTAAAGGTAGGAAAGGTTTTATCTGTCTGTATATTTACTTCCATTCATTCTTCTCAATCAAAAGTTTCATCTGTGTGTATTATTCCCACATGTGCTTCCTAAAACACTCTTTTTAAAAATAATAGTGTAACAGGTATAAATATACTTCTTAGCTCCTTTTCTTCTATGAAGTAATTGGGAGGGGAAAAAAATTCCTTTTACAGTACTTGGAGGTTAATGATTCCAAAAGTTATATTTCACTTTTGCTTTTTAAAATATAAGGCTTATTTTATGTTTTCTTTCTATTTGAATAAAATAGCAACAATCCTGTGGCAGAAATAAAAAATATTTTATAGATCATTTTTATAAACATCATTTCCCCCCAATTTACAGATCTTTATTCCTTTTTTTTTCAGTTTTTATTTTAATTTGTTAGTCTGTACATTGTGTTATATTTGTTTCAGCTGCATAACTATTCAACACTCCCATATATCACCTTGTACTCATCACAGGTGCCCTCCATCCCGATCACCTATTTCACCTATCCCCCCCTCCACCTCCCCTCTGATCACCATCAGTTTGTTCTCTATAATTAAGAGTTTGTTTCATGATTTGTCTATTTTTTCCCGTACTTGTTTGTTTTGTTTTTTAAATTCCGTATATGAGTGATATCATCTGGTATTTGTCTTTCTCTGACGGACTTATTTCGCTTAGCATTATACTCTCTAGCTCCATCTATGTCATTGCAAATGGCAAGATTTCATTTGTTTTTATGGCTAAGTACTATTCTGTTATTGCCACATCTTCTTTATCCATTCATCAATCAATGGACCTTGAGCTGCTTCCATTATCTTGGCTATTGTAAATAATGCTTCTGTAAATATAGGAGTGCATGTATCCCTTTGAATCAATGTTCTTGTATTCTTTGGAAAAATCCCTACTAGTGTGATTGCTGGATTGTATGGTAGTTCCGTTATTACCTGAGAAACCTCATACTGTTTTCCATCACAGCTGCACCAGTTTGCATTCCCACCAACAATGTGTGAGCATTCCTTTTTCTCCACATCCTCACCAATACCTGTTGTTTCTTGTGTTGCTAATCTTAGCCATTCCGGCAGGTATGAGGTGGTATCTCATCATGGTTATGACTGGCATTTCCTTGATGATAAGTGATGATGAGCATCTTTTCATGTGTCTTTTTTTTTCATTGTACACTAACGTGCTTTTTAATAGAATTATTAGGGAGGAATTTAATTCAAATGTTACCGCAATGGAAATGTGAATGAGGATGATAAATGAACTTTATCAAGTGCTAGGGACAGTACTGACTGCTTCATAAACTAAATGCTGGTGACTTTTCTCAGTAGATACTACTGTTCTCATTTTATGGATAAGGATACTGAGATTTGGGGATACAGTAAGCAAATTACCCACCAAATTCACAGATAGTAAACGTCAGAGCTGAAATTTGAGGCCAAGCAAACTGATTGAAAAACAGCACATCTTTCCCACTCAGTTTTGCCACCTTCTGAGCCTAAGAGCAAAAGAAAAGGTAATACAACCAGCCTGATTTTATACGCAAATACACTGTGTTCTCCATCCGCACTAGGCCCTGTGCTTTGTGCTGTTTCTCCATTGTGAAAGTGGAAATGCATTAAGCGTGACATCTACGCCAGTGGCCTATCTTAGAAGAGCAGACAGCTTTTGTTGTATGAGGACTACAAGTGTTTGGTCATGGACTCAGGCAAAGCCAACTGGGCTGGCCCAACAGTGATAATTCTAACTAGCCAAACTAAAAAGGCACACACTAGGGGAAGATACAGAAAGAAATAGCATAAAATTTCAGGTTGAATCAGATTTATAGCACCAAAGTCAAACCATGAGTGAAGTTATGTCCTTTTTCTCTCTTAGTGTTGAGAGTGTTTTAGTATAAATTTGAGGGGAGATTTTAAAATGTTGAAAGTAATTCTTATTTTCAGGCAATTGAGACTCACTTGATCCGCAAGTCTAGTAGGGGGCTGACTTACATCGCAGAGTGGAAAGGAGGCCTCCTGGAACACAAGATGGGCCACCTGACCTGCTTTGCTGGAGGCATGTTTGCACTTGGCGCAGATGATGCTCCCACAGGCCTGAACCAACACTACCTTCAACTTGGGGCTGAAATTGCCCGAACCTGTTACGAATCTTACAATCGCACATGTGAGTACATGTTATTCTTCGTTTTCCCTCTATCCCACATGCTTTCATTTCATTCGTCAGGAACATTGTCATTGTGCTGCCATCAAAAGAATGTCCACTGTGCCTCATGAAACTAGAGGCTCATGATTAATATTTTAAAGGAATTTATATTTTTTTACATCAAAGGAGTACCGCTCTTCTACATAAAAATATCTACTCTCAGTTTACCAAGGAACAAAATTTGAGTCCATAAAGGTTAAGCCAGTCTAATTTATTGACCCTGCTTTAGGTAAATGATTTGGGTAAGATTCTCCCAGCTGCAAAAGAAACTTAGTATTTTATAAACTATTATTAATCTTCTCAGTATCTCCATGAAATAGAGTCTGGACCCCTTCTTACAAAATAGGATTCTAAAGCAGAAAGATTAAATGACGTAATTTATGACATAATGACTTAGAATTAGTTTTCCAGCTAACTAATAAGGATTACAATAACTATTGTAGTGCCTTGTATTTACCTGGAGGCATTCAGTAAATGGTTAAATGAAAGAAAATAAAAGATCATTGCCATTTTCTAAAAAGGACTCTTAGATGATTATATTCTAAAAGCATGTTGAACATGGTTTATTATGTGATGTTTATAACCATTTCTTAAAATTATTGTTTTGGCATCTCTCTTGAATGTCTGTAATGTACTTTCTAGTTTCATTTAAGTTATAGAACTAAGCAGTGTCCAAGGCAATAACCCTTGTCACTGTGCATGCTCTTTAGTTATGAAGCTGGGACCAGAAGCTTTCAGATTCGATGGCGGTGTTGAAGCCATTGCTACAAGGCAAAATGAAAAATACTACATCCTGCGGCCAGAGGTTGTTGAGACTTACATGTACATGTGGCGACTGACTCATGATCCAAAGTACAGAAAGTGGGCCTGGGAAGCCGTAGAGGTGATATTTTAATCTGCTTACATTTCTTATTCATAAATGTCCCAGTAAAAAAATGTTCAATGATTTCTATCAATCTAGCATGTTAACATTTCTATGGTTTTTAAAGCTTTAATCAGACTTTCTCCCAATTTAAGAATGAGTGTTGTCAGTTGTCATCCTATATCCCTGGCTTCAGCTTTGCTCCAGGTGACAGCGATATTAACATCCATTTTGTGATATTAGAGGAGATATGTAGAAAGGCATATTATGAAATGAAGTTCCCACAGGCATAGAAATGATGATTGTTTAATTCCACAAAGACTTATAAACAACTTGGGGACAATCACCCCTGCCTGTTGTCTGTTTCAAGAAGCTGCTCTTTGGGTTTTGTTGTTGTTGTTGTTGTTGTTGTTGTTGTTAGTCTTTGGGCATTGAAATGAAAATATATGCTTGTACTTAGAGTTTCACCCTAAATAAAGCAGTAAATTGAGGCAAACTCAAAATTATATTTAAAAAAAAGTTTATTTGGGAATAGCAGAGGAATTGCAATTTGGGACACACAAAATGTAGCAAGCTACAGGTAAGTCAGTTGAAGGTTTGAGGTAGGCTGTATTTATGGACAGAGAATGTAAAGAAGAGAGAATTCAGTTAGAGTCTATTAAAATAAAAAACAAATGGAGACCAGCTTTGAAAATTTCCTGTGCAGACAAAACCAGTCCAGTCCTACAAAGAGAGTTCAATTTAGCTGTCTGTGAGACCAGCCTGGCCTGGCTCATTTCTTGCTTATTCCTCTGAAAATCGTAAGTAAAACTTCCCAAAGTTGATATAAGGCACTCCCTGATCAACTCCCTATCATTCCAGTATTATCAGTTTTCTGTAAATTCAGCATTTATAGGAAGTCAGTCTCTCCATCCTCAAGTTTTGTTTTCCTGAGGGCACATGCATTAAGATTGTCCACTTTTTATCTTCCAATTCCATTTTAGATTGAAATTCTTTCACAGAATAAATTAGCTACTTAGTTCTAACTTTTAGAAAGAACCTCTAAAACTACTTTCTGTGACAATATTTGTTCACCGATCTCAGGTTTCTCTGAATATCTGTAAACTTTCCATCTGTCCCATACACTGTTTTAATTGTCTTTGTCACCCGTTGGGTCTCTCCTGCTGAATATGGCTTATGACCTTCCTAAACTAAGCTAGTGAACACTGTGTGCTGGTGCCCGCGGACGTGCCCTCCAGAACATGCATCAAACAGTGTCTAATTTTAAGAGCTATTATTCTGGAAGGAGTTGTGGTGGGACACCCAAGTGATAAGAACAAACCAAAGCTTGAATTACACTCTCTTACTCTTTAACACTGTGTTACAAAATTAGCTGTCTTTAAAAACTAACCGTTAGAAATCACTTCTGTCATGGCACCTGGGTGGCTCAGCCGGGTAAGTGCCCAGCTCTTGATTTTGGCTCAGGTGATGATTTCAACATTCATGAGATTGAGCCCCCTGTTGGACTCTGTGCTGACTGCAGGGAGCCTGCTTGGGACTCTCTCTCTCCCTCTTCTCTCTCTCTGTCTCTCCCCCATTCTCTCTCTCTATATATATACAAACAAACAGACTTTAAAAAAATAAAAGAACTTCTCTCAGGAAATTTAAAATGAATATATTGCCTTGTATAAATTGTTAACTAATATCTTAGCAAGCGATTGATGAATCTTGCTTATTACCCACTTCATGTAGAGTGTGTCTTATCACTGGTCATTAATCATTTTAAGTAATAACAATTCTTTAAGCCCCTTTTTTTCGTTTTTTTTCTTGCAAAGTTTTCTAAGTATGTTTACTCAGTGGTAATTCTACCTTATTTAAATGTGTGTTGTTTTCCTCTGAAAAACTGTATTGAAGTAGAGGTTCATCTAAGCTTGGCTGATAAATTATTTTGGTTATCAACAGTCCAGCAAAAGAATTAAGGCTAATAGTCACCTTGCAAATACCAGTTTTAATTGAAAATAATCAGGAATAATGTGTCGCATTAAATGTAAAACACCCTAACTGATAAGGGTGTTTGATAACAGCATTATTTTATGTACCACTAAGAGAGTACAACACTCCCGATTAAATTATGACATGCCAATTTTAGAGATGGTAAAGTGTGAAAAGCATGTGGCTGGGAACTGATACAAAAACGGAAATAAGTGAAGTGCTGTTGCCATGTGGATGAGGCGATTTGGTTTGCTTGGTTCTTCAGGGGTGTGTGTGTTTGGGGGGTAATAAATTGGTTTCAGATGTTATGATTTTTATATGGGTGGCTCAGTTGATTAAGTGTCCAACTTCAGCTCAGGTCATGTTCTCATGGTTTGTGGGCTTGAGCCCCGCTCGAGGCTCTGTGCTGACAGCTCAGAGCCTGGAGCCCACTTCGGATTTTGTGTCTCCTCTCTCTGCCCTTCCCCCACTTCCTCTCTCTCTCTCTCTCTCTCTCTCTCTCTCTCTCTCAAAAACAAGCATTAAAAAAATATTTTAATAAAAAAAATAAAGATTGTTTCCCTGTGCCGCAACACAGGTGTACTCCCAAGCCCGCCCTTGTTTTTTGCCACTAGTGCTGCTGCTTGAACTTGAGGCGTAGTGGGGACAGAGGAGCAGTGGCGCACTTGCCTTTTTTCAAGTGCAAAAGCACAGACTTAGATGGTGTGGTGGCACTTTTTCCCTTGTGTCACAGCCCCCATCCCTCCTTTGTTTCAGCTGCAGCTACAGCGGGCAGCATCACTGGGGGATGCCTGGTGTGTCTCAGCTGCTCTGACACGGGCAGCTGGCTGTGGTCTGCGAAGCGGGAGAGTTTAAGTCCCCGCTGGCAACTCTGAAGCAGTGAGGCTCAGAGTTGATGGACAGCTATGTCAGTCTTCCCTCTTTGAAGAATAACTCAGATGTATTCTGCATGGTTCCTCAGATGGTTTCCAGTAAGAGGGAGCCCTCATGGCCCCCAGCTGTAACCCACTCACCATATTTCACTGACACATTTCACTGCCTCTTCTCCCTTGCCCTGTTCACTTTCCCCGCTCATCCCCTGAAAACTTCTTGCATCCAACCCTTGTCTCATGCTCTGGTTTTAGGGGAAGCCAAACTAAACTATAGGAGTATATCTTCAAAAGCACCTAGTCTAGCCTTCCACTCAAAGAAAAGACCTGTCTTCATCTTTGCCAAATGGCTTCCTCATCAAGGACTTTGTAGCAAAAGGAATATGTTATTAATCTAGTAATTCATTCCATTGTTTAATGTCTGAAAGTGTTAGAAAATGACTCCTTCTGAAATCAGAATTTACAGTGTTTTGTGTTCTGGGAGTCCTGAGGAAAAATCCTTTCTCTCTTCTACATTTCAGCTCCTCAGTTATCTGAAGACAGCATGTTCTGCCAACTCTTCCATCCTCAGTCATCATTTCCCTCCATCCGCCTCCTCATAACGTGTGCGGTCTCTCAGGGCTGAGCTCTGTGACTCAGTAACCTCTCTTCTGAGGATCACTTCCCACAGCCTATATGGTCCAACTAGTTCTTTTAGTAGACTGTGAAATCCGTGGCTTACACTGAAATTGTGGTCAAATGGTATTAGCTACTGCATAGCTACTGTTGTGAAATCTCTTTTGTTCCCTACCTGTTTTCACCCATACTTGCTTTTTGTAAAGTTTTTGTCAGCCCTCCGATCTTCAAACAAAATTCTCCCTTTCTAGCCTTCTTTCACTGATGCACTCAGTAAGCCTGCTTTCCATGTCTTAACCAAATTCCTGAGTGGTAAACTCAAACACAATAATAATGTCGAACAAGATATGAGATTATATAATCTAGCGTACAGCACTAGAAACTTCTCTATAAATTGCCAACAATCCAGTAATCACAGATGTTCATGCATTTGTGGATCTACGTAGCAGAAATAACATTTACCTGAGAGTTCTTTTGCTTTTGCTCGATAGGTCATGAAAACTTTATTAAATTCCTCCCAATTAAGTATGTATAATATTCTGATAAAGCTCTACTATAAATTATACGTATACATTCATATGTGTGTTGGTAAATATAGATTTGACATTGTCTATAAATATATGTATAGATTATATGAAGCCTCCTCTGGTCCACAGTAGCAGATACACCTTATATAGGGATTTTACATTTCTTCTTTTTTTGCACAGACATTTTTTTCTGGTCTCCTAAATCTGACCTTTTCCATTGTCTTCCCAGTCCTTTCTTCTCCCTTTGCAGGTTTGATCCCTGTTTCCAGACTCTTTGATATGTCTGTTTTGCTGGGTTCTACCATTGAGCTCAGACCAAACTCAACTCTTCAGCTTTATTATTAGCATTGTTTCCTGGGATCCACTCTAAGAAATCTCCATGGATCGGCTATTTATCTAACCTGTTTAACCTTAAGATAAGAGAATGCTTTTCTTTATCTTTCTGACTTATAATTTTAACTCATGCTGCTCCCTATCCTCTTACCTTACTCCCCACTAAAAAGGTACAGTCACTTGGTGTCGGGGTTGTCCTTCATCCTTTGTTTAGACTTCCAGTAACTCTATACACGTTCCTGTGTTTCTTTCCTCTGCTATTAGCACATCCCAGCCACATATGGTCACTAATAATATAAACGTCTACGTAAAATCAAGGTGATCCCTGTGTCTAGAGTCTGAGAGTCCCAAAAACAGATTGCAGTAAAATGATGTTCTAATCAGACTGTGCAGCATAAGTACGTGACCGCTTCCACTGTTGAGATACTGTAAAACTAGGACCTGTTGCGGGTGCCCAGGAGGGCTGCTTATCCCCACCTTCATATTCCGAAAGTTTCAAAGTTTAGACTTGACATGAAGGTTTTTCATATTTTGAAAATTAAAAAAAAAAAAAAAGCCTCTGGCAGTTGCCTTTTTTTGTCTTTAATTTGCTAAAAGGCTCTGATAGGTCCCTGTCACTATGCTAAGTGTGTCTTCATCTTGTTTTATTCTCACAACAACCCCCTGCTGAGCAAAGGAACACTGTCTGAGTCCAGAAACATCTAAAGTCACAGGGAGTCTAGGGCTGGGATTTGGCCCCCTCTTCTAAGATTTTAGAATGTTCTCTGGACCATTATGGCATACCACATTAGGACTGAGTAAGAAGAATGAGGGTGAACTGAAAAGAAGAAAAAAGATTGGGCATTGTCTACCCCACAGAATAACTCTTTCCCTATAATGAAAGAAGGAACTTCCAGAAATTTCTATGGGAGAGAGGAGTAGCAGTTTCTCATGCCTGCTCCTCTCATTAGCTTCACCAAAGAACTTAGGTGGGGAGGAGGTTTCATTGTTAAAATCTTTTTTAGGAAATGTCTGAAAGTAGATTTAAATGTGTTCCGTAAAAACCAGCTTGTCCATTTCTTCCAAATCGTGTTTTGTTTTGTTTTTTCTTACAAATAATCTCTGGTTTACTCCGATGTATCTGGTATTTGACTTTTTTTTTTTAATGTTCCTTTTTTTTTTTTACAAATAGTTTATTGTCAAATTAGTTTCCGCATAACACTCAGTGCTCATCCCCACAAGTGTCCTCCTCCATGCCCACCCCTCCTCCCCCACATCCATCAGTCCTCAGTTTTTGTCAGCATTCAAGAGTCTCTCATGGTTTGCCTCTCTCCCTTTCCCCCACCATTTCCGCCCTTCTTCTCCCCCTTGGTCCTCTGTTAAGTTCCTCCTAATCCTCCTATATGTGCACACATATGATATTTGTCCTTCTCTGCCTGACTTATTAATCAAAAAGAACTTCTGTGAAAAAAGGAAGAAAGGAAAAAAAATAATAGGACCTGAAAGTTCCTTTCCACAGGCTTTCTCTGCTTGGCCTGTTTGTCTGCAACAGAGAATATAATCAAAGCCTTTTTTAAAGTTGATCTTAGTTTCCCAGTGGCTTTTAAAAAGTACCAAATCATGAGATATTTTCTTTATTCATGTAGCCTGTAAATTGTGTTAGATTGTTACCTAAATTTTCATTCCCACATTGCCCAGCCCATCTCTTTTCCCAATACTTGTTATAGTCAGAGAACTCCAGAAATGTAGCATCATTTCTCTCCAGACAGTTAAGAAATGGATTCATTCTATTTTCTTCCATCACAGGCCAAAAAAAAATTTTTTTTTAGAAAATAGATATCAGCCACATTTTTTCAGTGCTTTGCATTTCCTTCTTTTATATCTGTACCAATGTTATGAATTAGTACTCCACAATCAGTTTTTATAAAATAAGATGTTATGAGTGTAGTAGCAGCTGTTTTTGGTCCAGTATACTTTCTAAGTTATTGGGTTTATAATCTCAATTGACATTAACAGTCTCTCTAGATCAGTGGTCAGCAAACTTTCTGTAAGATCCAGAGAGTATTAGGCTTAGGGAACAAGTACAACTGTAAGCATGCCGCATTTTATTGTGCATTGCTTTATTGTGCTATGCAGATATTGTTTTGTTTTGTTTTTTGGGTTTTTTTGGTGTTTTTTTTTTTTTTTACAAATTGAAGGTTTGTGGCTACCCTGTGTCAAGCAATCGGTGAATTTTTTCCAACAGCATTTGCTGTTTGCTTCATGTCTCTGTGTCACATTAATTCTCACAGTATTTAAAACTTTTTCATTGTGATTATATTTGTTATGGTGACCGTATAATCAGTGATCTTTGATATTATTGTTGTAATTGTTTTGGCATGCTACAGACTGTGCCCTTATAAGACAGAGCTTTATCGACAAATGTGTGTTCTGATTGCACCACCAACTAGCCATCCCCCCACCCTCCCCCTCCTCAGGCCTCCCTATTTCCTGAGATAATGACAGTACTGGAATTAGGCCAATTAATAGCCCTATGATGACTTCTAGGTGTTCAGATGAAAAGAAGAGTCACACATCTTTCCATTTAAATCAAAAGCTAGACATGATTAGGGTTAGTGAGGAAGGCCTCTCGTGCCAAACAGCCACATTGTGAGTGCAAAAGAAAAGTTCTTGAAAGATTAAAAGTGCTACTTCAGTGAACACATGGATGATAAGAAAGTGAAATGTTGATGGGAGTAAGTTTAGTGGTCTGGATAGAAGATCAAACAAGCCACAACATTCTTAAGCCAAAGCCTAATCCAGAGCAAAGTCCTAACTCTCCTCAATTATGTGAAGGCTGAGAGAGGTGTGGAATCTGCAGAAGAAGAGATGGGAGCTGGCAGAGATTGGTTCGTGATGTTTAAGGAAAGAAGCTGTCTCCATACCATCAAAGGGCAAGGTAAAGGAGCAAGTGCTGATGTAGAAGCTGTAGCAAGTTCTCCAGAAGATCCAGCCCAGATCATTAATGAAGGTGACTACATTACACAACAGATTTTCAATGTAGATAGAATAGCCTTCTATTGGAAGAAGATGCCTACTAAGACTTTCATAGCTGGAGAGGAGAAGCAGCCTGGCTTAAAACTTCAAAGGACAACCTGACTCTTTTGTTAGAGGCTAATGCAACTGGTAACTTGAAACTGAAACCAGTGCTCACTTATCATTTCAAAAATCCTAGGGCCCTTAAGAATTAGGCTACATCTACTCTGCCGCTCTAAAATGGAACAACAAAGCCTGGATAATACCTCATCTGTTTACAGGATGGTTCACTAAATATTTTAAGCCCAATGTTGAGACCAACTGCTCAGAAAAAAGAGATTCCTTTCAAAATATTACTGCTTATTGACAATGTACCTGGTAGCCCAAGAGCTGTGATAAAGACATACAATATGATTAATGTTTTCGTGCCTGCTAACACAGCATCCATTCTGTGGCCCATGGATCAAGGATCATTTGACTTTAAGAATTTAACAAATACATTTAATAAGGCTAAAGCTGCCATAGATAGTGATTCCTCTGGATCTGGGCAAAGTAAGTTGAAAGTCTTCTGGAAAAGATTCACCATTCTAGAGGCCATTAAGAACATTCGTCATTTATGGAAGAGGTCAAAATATCAACATTAATAGGAATTTGAAAGAAGTTGGTTCCAACCCTCATGGATGACTTTGAGGAGTTAAAGACTTCAGTGGAAGAAGTAACTGCACTTCTGATAGAAATATCTGGAGAGGGGTGCCTGGGTGGCTCAGTCAGTTAAGCAGCCGACTTCGGCTCAGGTCATGATCTCATGGTTAGTGGGTTCAACCCCCACATTGGGCTCTGTGCTGACAGCTAGCTCAGAGCCAGGAGCCTGCTTCTGATTCTGCTTCTCTCTCTCTCTCTCTCTCTGACCCTCCCCTGCTCACACTGCCTCTCTCTCTCTCAGAAATAAATAAAACATTAAAAAAAGAGAAATATCTGGAGAACTAGAATTAGAAGCAGAGCCCGAAGATATCACCCAATTGCCAAATCTCATGATAAAACTTGAACGGATGAGGAGTTGCTCTTTACAGATGAGCAAAGAAAGTACTTTCTTGAGATGGAATCTGTCCTGGTGACTATTATTGAAATGACCACAGAGGATCTAGAATATTACATAAGCTTAGTTGATAGAGCAGCAGCAGAATTTGAGAGAACTGACTCCAATTTTGAAAGAAGTTCTGCTGTGGGTAAATGTTATCAAACAGCATTGCGTGCTGCAGAGGAATCATTTATGAAAGAAACTGTCAACTGATGAGGCAGACTTCATTATTGTCTTATTTTAAGCATTTGCCACAGCCACCCCAGACTTCAACTGCCACCAGCCTGATCAAGTCAGCAGCCATCAACATGAAGGCAAGACCCTCCACCAGCAAAAACTTTACAGCTCACTGAACACTCAGATGATGTTTAGCATTTTTAGCAACAGAGTATTTATTTAATTAAGGTATGTACACTGTTTTTAGACATAATGCTACTGCACACTTAACAGACTATAGTATAAACATAACTTTATATGCACTGGGAAACCAAGAAATTCACTTGATTCACTTAATCGCAATATTCACTCATTGTAGTGGTCTGGAACCAAACCATAAATCACTGAAAAATTATCTCAAAATTAAATGTAGAAGTGTTTCAAATTAAGTGAGATATATTGTCTGTGTGCCCTATAACTTTTCATACTTTATATACATTTACATTTTGTGGCTTTTTAAATTGTCACCTAAAACTCTTCCAATGCATCATTCAATTTGAATCCTTATTTTATTTGAATTTGGCAATTTTATAATAAAAACTGGTTGTAATTTATTGAAATGTGACCATTTTTTTCCCCTCTTCCTTGTAATATAGGCCCTGGAAAATCACTGCAGAGTAAATGGAGGCTATTCAGGCCTAAGAGATGTTTACCTCAGGCATGAGAGTTACGATGATGTGCAGCAGAGTTTCTTCCTGGCGGAGACACTAAAGTAAGTAAAATGTATTCTAAAAGTATGTGGCAGAGGTAGCTGGTCAGATCTTTGTTGATGTCTTCATCACAAACACATTCAAATAGTACCAAGTCCGACTGCTGCCAAATGCCATCCTGCATACCCGGCAATAATTACAGATATGTCTCCAGTTGTTACAGGAGTTCAATGACTTGGGGCTGCTTGTGGGTTTTCACACACTAATACCCAAAAACAAAGCAGCTCTCTATTCCACATTAGTGACTATATTGCCTCAGGGTTTTGCATTACTTGACGGTTGTCCGTGATTCTCCATAAGATGATGAGGACATTGATGTGGTTTTTGCTGTGTGTTTATTCTTTCAGTGCCTGACACAGTCTCTCGAGTCTCATACACTCACATTTCTCTCTCCAGGTATTTGTACCTAATTTTTTCTGATGACGACCTACTTCCACTGGAACATTGGATCTTCAATACCGAGGCACATCTTCTCCCTGTACTCTCTACGAATAAAAAGGAAGTTGAAGTCAATGAAAAATAAAAAGACATTTTCTATTTTACACTGCTCCATTCCCTTCACTGCATACCTTAATAATTCTTTTTCTGGTATTCAGGCACCTGATGAATTTTTATCAATAGGTCTGTGATGATTATTCTAAGTTCTGAAATTGTTTTGCAGTCTTTTATGTTTATTATCATAGTCATAGATGGACCTAAATTCCTTATCCTGTCCTTTATTATTCAGTCAATGGATCATAGGTTTTTACATTTTTTTTAAGTCATCTCTGGAGTTCATGAAGGTGTATCATTTTTATTAAACTGAATAAAATGGTATACCAGTGACCTCTTAATTATAATTTTGATTTGACTGCAAAACTTTTTCCTCCTCTATGAGGAGATGATGTCTGCTTTAAGCTGTAATGTTTTGCCATGTTGCAAAAAGCCATAATAATAAATTAAATATTAAAAAAGCTTTTTCCTTTTCAATTTTATGTTAATCTGGTTTGTCTATCCACCAGAGACAGATCTTATAACTGTGACGGACAGCTTCTTTATGCGGGTCTATCATTATTTGATAGAATGTCTTCTAAAATACTTCACTCACATTGTAATTCAAATTAGAATGTCATCCCAAAAGGATCATCTCATGTTGACCTCATTTCACTGAAACCACGGTATATTTTTGTTAGTTAATTATATTAGTGTTTCCTAATTTGTGAATTAGCTCTCAAACTTTACTTTAAATGCCCCGTGTCATTTCTGGATCATGTCCTGGTTAATTTCTTCAATTCCCTACCACACAATGAGTTGAGCGTTCAACTTTTGCAGGGCTCTGTTATTACTGAATTTTATTTTTTGAAAGGAAACAGCATAACTTTTAGTGTATTAGTTTTTGCTTTTAACTGAGTCTCTCTAAAAAAGGGTGAGTATTTCACGTGGTGTTTAGTTTGTATTTATTTCATCTTTAAGATTTTTTTCCCTTGTTATAAAAAAAAAGGATTACATTTGGTTCAAATTTTTCAGATTTGAAAAAGGCCCTTTCTCAAATGTAGTAAGTTATCATTTCAGTTTACGAAAGCAGGGTTTAACTCTGAAAGAAGCTTTACTAATGTGTCTATTCTTGGTCAATTGAAGAAAATCTAATAAACTTTTAGGCCAAATAAGAATATAGTACCTTTTGTCTGGTCAAATTCAACATAGAGATCCCAGCTTAAAAACAATATGTAGGAATGGACATCCCTTATTCCCCATAGTCCTATAGCAGATCAAAATAATCATATGAATCTTCATTAAGAATAAGCATTCCTTTGAGATACGAGTGGCTTTCCCAAGGGTAAATTTAGTGGCACCCTTTGTCATATTTCCCATGAAAGGGTTAATATGATGTTGCATATACTGAAGAACAGAGACTTTGAGCACCTTCACTTCCACCTGGAGTGGTCAGATAGGTCAGTACAACCTCATGAATTAGGCTGAACCATATGAAATTGGTGCACTTGTAGTTTAAAAACTGACCTATAGCCATAATTTCTTATGGTTCAGCATAATGCTTTTTAATTATTTTCTTAGATCTCAGTAGACTCCGTTGTTTTAGCTGTTTCAGCCTTTGAAAGTGTTTCAAGATTTCCTTTGTCTGAAAGGACCACCTGTGTGACCTGCTCTTTTTTCAGTACTGTACATTGGTTTATGTCAAAGAATAAATGAATAAAGTTAGTAAATGAAAAAGATCCTTTAGTGCATCATTATTGCCATGTTAATGAGTTCCTGTGACCCAGAATAATTCTTTCCACTCATATCTTCAGCTCACCTTATGAAATGAATGGATAGTTGAGAATCCTTTTTTTCCCAGGACTTCAAAGCAAAGTGTGAAGGATTATTGCAAAAATTGGGCCATACATATTTAGATGATAATGTTCACATGAATGGCCTTGGACTTGCAACTTAAATTCATTTATTTTCTTTGATTTTCAATTTGATTTGAAAGAGCACAAAGCTGATATCCATTTCTGCAGCAGAGAGGATATTAAAATCAGGTCATGTGTACACACTGCACTATAAGGTACCTTTTGTAACCTGATATAAATAGGCAAGATGATTGTACTACATTTTGCTCTGCCATTGGCAAGAACAAAGTTTTTCAATTCTAGAAGTTGGATTTTTTAACCTAAGTCCCCAAAACACCAAAAATGTAAACAAGATAAGAGGTTATTATTATGGTGATGTAATTTAATTAAAGTTGTTTTTTGTGTTAATTATTTTAAGCAACTGAAGTCCTTAGGTAGACACTGTCATCTTCAGCAAAACTGTGCAGTTAAGTTTACATATGTATTCATATCCCGAAAGGTGAATAATTAAAATAGCACTTAATTTTCTGTTTCTGCATATAAGTTGTATGGAAATTTACAAAACTCAATGATGTTTGTCATGACTCCATCGTATGTAGCACCCATTCTTTCCATTGATTGTTTTAAATTTGTACATAAGTCTATTCTGCCATTTCCAACTTTATATAAATCTCTAATGTTATGGGAAACATAGATTGACACATAATTTTTAAAAACTATATTTGTAAAATTTCTCTATTGTGAATAAAGCCTTTTAATATATCTCCTCATTTGTTGTTTTTCTCCTTTTAAGTAAGCTTTTATATACGTAGGGGTGAGTGCGTACAATTGCAAATTGAAATAATAGTGATTATTATTAATCCTGAGAGTGATTCCATATCATACCCAGAGAATCTAGACAAGGAAACCTTTTTCATTAAAGACTTAAAATTGCAAACAATTTTGCATATACGTTTTTGATTAACCAAATATATCAAGACTCCAAAATATGTTCAACGCCAGGGCGTATAGAGTAGAGATGGGGAGTTAGTGGAGGAAATCGCATGAAGTATGATGCTTATTCTTAAGTTTACAGTCCAGTCGAGGAAATGTGACTCGCCCCACCACCAAAACAAAACAGTATTTAGTTGCCAGTTAAATTCTGCTATAGAAGTCCAGGGAAGCAGGAGGTCACTAGGATTTGAGTAGTCAAAGAAGCTTAGTAGAAAAGAGAGAACTTCAGTTATAGGAGAGCCTCCAATATTTATGAAAAAGCCCAGGCTTTTCAAATTTACGTAGGACTTTTTAGAATGTTTCAGACATTCCGGTGGTTCTCTCTGCCTAGAAATCTTTCCCCAATGTCCATCTGTTTGTTGTTTTTAATTTTTTTAATTGAAGTATAGTTAACACAGTCTTACATTAGTTTCAGGTGTGCAACATAGTGACTGGACAAGTCTACACATTGTGCTATGCTCTCCACAACGGTAGCCACCATCTGTCACCATACAACGCTATTGCAGTACCACTGACTGACTTTATTCCCTGTTCTGTACCTGTCATTCCTGTGACTTATTCCAAAACTAGAAGCCTGTAGCTCCCACTCCCTTTCACCCATCTACCCCCTGCCCTCTAGCAACCAAAGGTTGTTCTCTGTGTTCATAGGTCTGTTCCTGCTTTGTTTTATTTTTTTTAGATTCCACACATAAATGAAATCTTACAATATTTGTCTTTCTCTGATTGATGTATTTCACTTAGCAAAATACCCCTAGGTCCTTCTCTCTCCCCAGTGTTTTTCTGGCAAATTTCTCACCTCACTCAGGTCTCTGCTTAGTTGTCACCTGATCGGAGTAGCTTCCTTGACAAATTCATATAAAATTCCCCATCACTTTTCGTTCCTTGCTGTATTTTCTTTCCTCCTTAACGTTCAAGGGCTCACCCTTGAACACTGGTCTAAGGCTCTCTCTCAAGGTGCAGGTTACATATTTATTTCCTTATTTGCTTATTGTCTCTCTAAGCCCTTAAAATTTAATCCCCATGAAAGCTGAAAGTTACTTTGTTTGGCTTTCCTCCACCCCATGTGACCCATCTCAAGTAGCATTTAGCACTTGGTGGTACATGGTGAATGTCTGGTGAACGGGTGACCGAATGCATGAACCTTATATTCCTAACTTTTGCTATGGCTACTTTCAAATGGTTTTTAATAAGCAGAAATTTTTTTTAATTTTTTACAGGGAAAGCATGAGTCAGGGAGAGGGACAGAGGGAGAGGAGTAGAGTGGGGAGAGAGAATAGCATAGGCTCCATGCTCGGCACAGCTTGATCCCATGACCCCAGGATCATGACCTGAGCCGCAGTCAAGAGTTAGGCGCTCGACTAACTGAGCCATTCAGGTGCCCCAATAAGCAGCAAATTCTTTTTGAATATTAGGTATCAGTATTATATAACATGCTGTTGTTTAAATAATCATAAGGATGGCTATGTTTTATTGCTACCTTTAGTTGTTTTAAGGAGTTGTGGAGTAAATATGTGTTTGTGGCTAGAAGCAGCTCTCAACTAACCAAATTTTTAAAAACTTATGGTGGCCCTCTGTAAAATACACATCAGAAAAATGTAAGTAATGATTTTTCTAATATAAAGTTTTTTCAGCAGTATTATTTGAAGAGCCTCCTATTCCTATGATTTAATCTCATAATCCCTGTCTCATAAGAAAGCTATTTCTGCAGCATCAAGCAAAGGGATTGGTTTTTCACTTAACATATAGCTACTCAAATGGGAACCTTCTGAGTTATTTGTAACACATATAATGCCTTCTGTGTCTACTCATTGCTGACAGAATTATTAAGTGATATTCTAAACATGATTTTTATTATACTAACCATCAACCATCCACAAATATGGAAGCTTGGCACTCAATACATCTAATTTCTGATAATTATGTGTGTATATATATATATATATATAACACACACATATACATATATATATATATGTATATATATATATATAGACAGTTGCTAAACATTTTAAGAAAGCTAGATAAGTCTTTTCTCATTTGAGCATATGCTTTATATATCTAATTGCCATTCCAGCTCCCTCAGATAGTCTGAAGTGTGGGAGGGAGAAGAGGAGGGGAAGGGTATCTATTTAATCTTTTTAACTGATTTAATGGCCCAAAGACTGATTTCTGTTTTTTCCTGGCTCATTCCATCCACACCAGCCAGCACATGAGTCATGATCTTCAAAAAATATTTGCCAGGCATCAGATATGCAAGTAAAGTATCAGAACTACATAGGAGTCTAGACAGCATTTAGTCTCTTACTTTAAATCTGAGAAAACTGGGGGATTTTCCCAAGGACATGAACTGTTTTTCTGTCCTGTGCTTCCAGACATAAGGATTTGGTAAGATTTATGCTAATAAAAAATGAACAGTATATGAAAGCATATGTTATATCCATCTAGCAACTCAAAATAAAGGTGTAAATTCAGAGCTCACCCTTAAATTGGTCTAAGGCTCTTTCTCAAGATATAACTATCCACCTATATTAGAGTTTCTTACAAGTGCCATTTGAAATGCAGGTTTTACAGCTTTACCCTAAATTTAGCAGATCAAAGTTGTGGTGGGGTCCTGGAATATCAATATCCATGTTGAACTAGCTTTTTTGTTCTGACCAAGCATGCTAAAGTTGGAAACCACAATTGTAAGCTATACAATTGTATGAATTAAGAATTGTAAGCTATAGGCTTGAGGAAGTCCCAAACCTTCCAGAAGAAATAATGAATAAATTAGCAAGTCATGGCAAGCATATTTTGTTTCTACTTCAAAATTTAAGCACAACAACTTGAAACATATTTTAGATCACTTTGGAAACATAGATTTGTCCTTTTACAAAAGCATTTCTGAGCAAGAAGCCATGCACCTAAATGTTTTAGAAACAGACTCACACTGGATTTTCAAGCATAATTCTTCTTATTGAGGGAATCTCAAACGTATTAGCTTCAATCACTGCTCTTTTTATTCAGTGACTGCTTTCTTTCCTAGTAGCTGCTTCTAAAGTCAGTTCTCAAATCTTATCTTCTGATCTTGTTGAGTTTTAACTTGACTAACACTTGCACCAACTACACAGGATTCCTAGTTTTGCCATGTGCCATGTAAATATATAAGATGTTCTTGGAAACGACCTCCAAAGAGCACCTTTATTTCTATCCCCTGTGCCTTGTGTTTTTGCATGCATTGCAGTGCTAATCGTCAGATTTGTTGGCTCACCATTATGATGATCACTTTGAACTCCCTTAAAACATGCCATTACTTACTGAATAAATTAATTCAAATTTGTGTCACAGATTCATTTAATTCCCCAGTGAATGCAAATTACCATGAAACTTAGAAAACAGTAATAGATGTATAGCTTTAAAAAAATTTGTTTTAAAAACCCCACATACTGGGGTATTTTGGCCTCAGGCTATGAACACATATTAATTCATAATTCTGCAAATAGAGCCATAAATGTACTGCTTTTAGACAACATTTTCCAAAACTACTGGCACCTGAGAGTTTTGTTTTGTTTTCTTCTGCTTTTTAACTCTCTCAGGAGAAACAAGCGAATGATCCTCCTTCATAGAATCACTGGGATCTTTGTTCCTGACTTTGCAACTCTTCTGGAGTTCTTTGTAGAAAGTAGAAGAACGTGGCTTCAAAGCAGGATGGGAGACCACCATATCAACTTAAGGCAGGCACAGTGTTATTGGTCCCATTTCATGGACAGGATTTTGGCTCTTTGTAACCCAAGGCCTCTATTTAGTGACAGAAAAACAAACACTCTTTCTTCTCAGTGCAAAATCTCATCACAATACCCACTTTAACCTCACTGAGTATATAACCCTAAGTACATTTTACTGCTACTCACATTCCTCTTCTGTCTTGCTATTGCCAAACTGATAACTTTGTGTCTTACATAATCTTAACCAGAGCACCCAAATTATATACATTTTGAGTTCTGCCATATAACAAATTAAGTCCCTCTAGTCTCTCTTCTTTATATGATACGGTATAGAAGGGGTCGTAGAAAGTAGATGCAGGTAGGCCAATGGGAAGTTGACTTCCCTAGGAATTGAGACCACTGAATTCCAAATTTAGCTTTGTTATCAACTTCCTGTGTGATTTGGAACAAGCACCAACATCTTCACATCTCAGTTTCCTCATCTGTAAATTGAGAGGAGCGATTAGCCTATGTGCAGCAATTAGGTTATGCCTTGAATGATGTCTGTCGTGAATGCTGGGACAGGAAATAGCAGGAACTTTCTGTGTATGGACTAGAGCCCTCTACAGCCAGATTGCAAGCATCAAAACCTTAGTTTCCTCGTCTATAAAATAGGAGTAACAGTACCTACTTCCTGAGAATTAAAATAACTAATATATGTACAAGTTCTTGGCTCAATGCTTGGTTGGAATATGCCTCCAATCCATGAGTTCCAGCCCCTGTTTTCAGCTCTTACATCCAACGAAAGATCATTGCTACCTTGCAAAGCCTCCTGCTTGTTTTGTTATGGCAACACATTTGCTATTATTTTGCTTGCTGTTTCCAGCAACCCTAGGCTTTTTGGATGCCATTCTTCAATCAGACTGTGTCAAACACATGTTATGGCTCATCTTCCAAGGTCAGAATTTAGCATTTATTTTCTGACATGAGAAGACAAATATCTAGCTCTTTCTTCACCTTTATCATGCACTAATGGAAGACTTTTCAAAGTATTTTCTTTATTTAAGAACAAGCAGTGTTCTTTTAGCATTTGTAGAAGAAAAGAAACAGAGATGACCCTGCATGATTATTGCACTGGTAAGAACATCATACCAATTGTGTCACTGATGTACTCAACTAATCCCTTGAAAATGTAACAGTGGCTACAATTTACATAGTACTTTTAAACTGAACTGTTAGTTTTGTTTTCATCCCAGAGAAGCTTTGAAAATCAACAAACTCAATTTTATGAATAACTCTTCTGAAAGAACAGTATTGCTCCCAAAATCAGCTTATATATTTGAAAATCACTTATAGTCACGTAAAACTAATAACATCCAAAGAAAAATGCATAGTTATTTCAACTGAGAATTGATTTGTCCGCTCAGCCCACCTAAAAGGAGGAGAAGGAGGAGGAGGAAAAGGAGGAGGAGAAGAAGAGGGAAGGGCAGGGGAAAGGAAGGGAAGGAAGGAGAGATGGGGAGAGAGAGAGGGAGGAGGAAGGAAGGAAGGAAGGAAGGAAGGAAGGAAGGAAGGAAGGAAGGAAGGAAGGAGAGGAAGGAAGGAAGGAAGGAAGGAAAGGAAGGAAGGAAGAAAAAGAAAGAAAGAAAGAAAGAAAGAAAGAAAGAAAGAAAGAAAGAAAGAAAGAAAGAAAGAAAGAAAAGAAAGGAAGGAAGGAAAGGAAGGAAGGAAGGAAGGAAGGGAGGAGGAGGAAAAGGAGAGAGAGAGGAAGGAAGAAGAAGAAGGAAGGAAGGAAGAAGGAAGGAAGGAAGGAAGGAAGGAAGGAAAGAAAAGAAGAAAGAAGGAAGAAGGAAGAAGAAGGAAGGAAGGAAGGAAGGAAAGAAGGAAGGAAGAAAGAAAGAAAGAAAAGCAGAAAGAAAGAAAGAAAGCTTAGCTAGTGTCAGCATGCAGAACACGAATTATGTGAGCGTAACCTCCCTCTTCTTCCAGGACTCCCACCACAAGAACATAAGAGTGTTAGCTCCTAAGGGGCTCATGCTTCTGCTTCCAGATTGTGCTTAAGATAGTGCTCAAAGTTCCCCTTGCCTCTCCCAACACTCTCACGGCACCTCTATTCACATGCATCATACTATGGTGTCATTATTTATCCTTCCTTCCTTCCTTCCTTCTTTCTTTCTTTCTTTCTTTCTTTCTTTCTTTCTTTCTTTCTTTCTTTCTTTCTTTTCTTTCCACAAATAGTAAGCACCAAGAATGTTCCAGACACTGTTTGAGATCCTAGGAAATCAGCAGGGAGCAGCAAGTTAGACTTGCTTCTTGTTTTCATAGAGCTAAAGACTAGGAAAAAGGCAAATATGCACAAAAAATTAATAAAACTTAAAAAGGAAGATGCTAGGGCTTGTCCATTAATATAAACACAGGACTTAATATGGCACCTAGCACATACCTGTTTCTAACCCAATTGCGCCCTTCCATCCTGCACATAGGAGACACTAAGAGATCATTTGGTAAAGCGTGAAAAAAAATATGTTAAGAAATGGATTAAAAGTCTCAAACTTTTGTTCAAAATACATAAACATAATTTTCATCTTAAGTTTGCCTGCAACAGAACACAGCTCCTGCTGGGCTCTACTAACTCAAAGTTGAATGTAGCTTCTATTTTTAGTGGATAACCTAGTGTTTACCTTAACTGTGAGACACCTAATTATAAGCTGTCATTAGAAAATTTGCATCATTGTACTTGCAAAAGCAAACTCACCAAAAATAGGACAGTTTTCTCATCATTTAGTGTGTTCAAATTGTATCAATTGTCTCAGGGAAAACCCAGAGGAACCCAAGCTGTGTTCCTCCATTTTAATTGCTTCTGGAATACTCACTGTCATTAAGATGAACAGACCCATCACATAGTTTCAACTCCATTAGCGTTTGGCTTGTTTAGTGTATTTTATTTGGGGGGTGAGGGGTTGTTATTTAAGTCATCATGGATAAAGGCTTCGCAACAGCATGCCCACACATCTGGGGCTGACTTCCTCAGGTCAGTGAAACGCTCAAGGGACACTACCGTGATGTAAATGATGAAGAACTCCTTCTCTAGTGTCTGCAGCCTTTTTGTAGTCCTCTCCAATAATAAGACAAAGGATTCTAGGTCTGAAGTAAATCTGTTAGTAATTATATGATCATATAATTTTTTTAAATAAGTTCAGCTTCTTTCTCCCAAGCTGGTCTTTCTTTAACCATTCTAACAGGTGACTAACTGATTAGAATTTTCTCCCTCATGGACCTTATCTTGTCTCTCACTTCCAGGGGTGGTATTAATATAAATGAACAAATAACAGAGAAGGAGAAAAACAAAGGATCTTAGAGAGATTAATCTATCTCTGAAAATCTGAAAGTGACTTTTGTCACTATTATAAATCAACCTCAGGATTTCTTTAATCACTGGATAAAAACCATATGTCAAAACCATGATTAAAAGGTAAACAAATATAATGAATTTTAATAAGAACTTGTATTTATTTTGCCACTTTAAAATGTATAGGATAGATTGTTTTTTCTTTGGTCTCCTTCATACAATGATGACTGCATTAAGGAGAAGTTTCAAAATTTCTGCATTGTATATCAGGGCTTTTAACCTCTCACAAAGATCAGATAAAGACTGCCAAACCAAAAAGCATTCTTGGCTCCTGCACACAGCTCAATCTTTAAATAGGAGTTTCAGCACATCTAGGCAGGAGCAAAGACTTTTCCAGAGTCTTTATCTATTGATTAACTGTACAGGATATTCTGTTTAAAATGAATCTTGATACTCTCTAAAATAAATGTTTTATTCTCTTTTGGAGTAAAAGGTGTAAAGGTAAAAAATGAGACATAAGTACCCCTTCCCACCCTGCAAATATGTTACATTACGTTTTTGCCCATGATATTTCAATAAAAAGCTAGAAGCAGAGGGAAAAATCCATTTGAAAATAGGAAAAATACAAGATCAAGTGCCAATTACTGCTCCACTGGGCAGAAGTCACTTGGTGAGTGGCTCCCCACTACATGTTAGGAACTGCCCTAACACCTTTGGTTAAACTAGTGATGTACCCCACACCTCAACAGGAGTCAGGGAGACCTTCCCTTTCCTGTGATTTTGTTGGTTAAACTACCAAAATTCCTAGATAGAAGCCTCAGGAGTAGACATCGCATTGTCAAGAGATCAGTTTAAAGTGAGAATTCCTCCAGTGTTCTTTTGTGGTGATTATCCTTGTAATTATTACAAGTAGTATATCATCCAGGAAACAGAAACCATTCTGTCTCAAGAAAGAAGTTTAACACATGGAATTTGTTTCATAGGTGATAGGAGAGCTGAGAAGCCAAATGGGATGGTGAATTCTGGTGTCAATTCAGGGATTAGCAATGGCAGGATGCCACTGTCTTTGGCAGGAAATGGAAAGACACAAGGTGGAATTGATGTCATCAAAGATGAGAAATAGTCAAAGCATGAGCTAGATCCACAACAGAGGACTTTCTGGCAGGAACTGAAACTACCCGTTTCAAAAGCTACTGTCTCAAGAGGAGAATCATGAAGGTGATTTAGCAGAGACACCCCTAAAAACACAATGAATGGAAGAAACACCCTTGCTTCTCCCTGTCTCCTACCTTCCAGCCCTTACCAATGCCCTCCATTGGTCAAGACTATCAGGAAAACAGGGTAAAAGAATCTGGGAAATGTAGTCCACTGAAATGCAGAGCCAAGCTGAGGATGTTCAGGAAATAGATATGAAAGAAAACAGGTAAATGTCTGGCAAAATGGACTATAAGTGGACTCACCATTTGGGATCTCTGCTTAGTTTGAGGGGTCTTCATATGAAAAAACAAGCCCTGAGACTGCCAGCTGCTAGAAATTGATAGTTTGAGAGCTTTGGTTACTTGCTAGTGAGAAGCCACATCTGCCCATCTATGAAAGTTCAAAAAAGTTTAACAAGTACTTTCAATCAAATAATAGACTCAGGGGAAGAAATCTGTGAATCCATGAGGCACTCGTTCTCAGAGAATAAAAGGGCAGATTGGCTTAGAATAAAACCTGCAGAAAGCATGGCCATCAAACTGAATGTCTAAGAAGTCAGTGATTAAACTGGTCACCCAGTGATTAAAGTCACCCTGCTTTGGATCACAATTGATCTTAAGTCCAAATTTTCATATGACTGATAGCACTTTTTGTAAGCCTTTATCTGCCAATCCAAATACATCATGCTAGTTTTATATCCTACTTAGTGGAGCATAAAAATGATGAAAGCTAAATGATCATGCAAGAGAGAGAACTTAGATTTTTTTTTTAAGACACTGACTCTATTAGTTTAATAGTCCTCACTATCATAGAATCCTGTGATTTAAAAAAAAATTACTTAAAGAAAAGACATTTTGGAGCATTTTGTTCTGCATTCCTCACTTGGTTTGGATGGCAATGCTTTCTCTTCCAAGCCCAGTTCAAAGATTACCTCTAACCTGTCTCTGTCTTGCTTTTTTTTGTAGCACCTTGTACAAACCAGATGAGTGAACTTACTACACTATGTTGAAAGTATTTGTTCTCAGTATAACTCCCTCCCTAGTAGTGCTTTAGATCAAAACAACCTGTTGAAAGCAATTTAACTTTACAAGTTGGACAGATATAAGTCCAGTTTGCACCACAATTTGGTCAAAAATTAATGCACCCAGTCCCCATTGCCAAGTTTGACCATTTGAGTGCAGAATGGGGTTGTTTTACAATGCTTTGTGAGTCCTAAATTTAAGAATTTTTTGTCTTTTTTTTTTCCAGAATTGGGACTAGAGCTTTTTCTTATTTTTGCTAATGTATTTTCAGCGAGTTATTGCTACTCTCTGTTATTTGTAAAAAGTTGAGACAACCAAAATATCCAATTTGGGAGATTGGTTGAAACAAATGTGAAGTATTAGGAGGCAAATTGGTACAACTTCAAAGTCCAAAATTGATTGGCTGGAAGACAATATGTAAGTAATGTTTTCCTTTTTATAGAAAAATATTATAATGGTGCCTATTTATCCTTATGCAAGCTCACAGTATATAATGCATATCTAATAAATGAGTGTGTGCTGTAGACTAAATGTGTTCCTCTGAGAGTCACATGCTGAAACCTAATTGTTGGTGTGATGGTATTTGGAGGTGTAGCATTGGGGAGGTGATAGGTCAAGAGAGGGAAGCCCTCATGAATGGGACTGGTGCCCTTATTGAAGAGAACCCAGAGGGCCCCCACCCCCACCCCTTCTACCACATGAGGACACGGCAAAAACACTCTGAATCAGGAATTAGGCCCTCACACGACACCAAATGTGCTGACCCCCTGGTCTCGGACTTCCCAGTCTCCAGAACTGTGAGAAATAAATGTTTCTAAGCCACCCAATCTATGGTACTTTGTTATAGCATCCTGAATGTACTGAAACAGTATGAATATAATTTTTGTTCTTTTTTCTTCTGAATTCAAGACATATGGATAGGTGGCATTCATCCTTTCAGTATACTGAAAGGCATGCATGCTCAAAGGTCTATCTTTATCGAAGATTTTGCATGAATGCACTAGTTCAAATGTGATTCTACTGAGTTAAAAAAAAAATAGGGAATAAACGTTGTTTTTCTCCCTACTCTTCCCTCAGACAGTCTGTTTCTCCAATTCCCAGCTTCTCCATTCCCTACCCCTCCTCCCTGAATGTTAAGCAAAAACCTCACTATCCATAAACCATATGCTGGGACAAAGTTATTCCTTTCATAAGTTATTTTCCGCCCAACTCTAAGAATTTCATTTAGACAACACTCCTGAGGGCTCACCATACCAGAGTTGTATATTACCACCAAAGGCACAGGGCGGGGGGGGAAGAATTAGCAAGCTCATAAACTGTTCTTGAGTGGTTATCTGCTTCCAAAGGATGAATGAGAGGGTGATTGCAACAGACCTCCTTTATAACCAATCCTAGCAAAATATTGACTGGTTTTATTTCCGGTATATGGTACAGGAGATGTGAAATCTAATGTGGTATATTAATAAATGGTAATGGTATGTAATCATTTCATAGCAAGAAATCGGTTAAGCAAACAAGTAATTAGCTTGCTTAAAACGTAATTAATAAAATTACTAATTCAGGTCAGGACTTAATTGCTTTTGGCAAGACCTTTGTTGGACTTACAGTAAGTTGCAAGCCCATCAGAGGACTGCAGAGGAGTGGTCTTTTTGCAGAACACAAATGACCCTACATATGGTAAGCACCCAAATGTACCCATCCCATAAATGGCGAAGGGTAGGAATACTGTGGGTTATTTCTTAAATGAATCACTAGAAGGAAACAAGAATAAAGAGGCATTTGGATTATGAGAATGGAAAGGTCATATTTTAGAGCAGTTTCCACAAAATAAAGTATTTGCTGCAATGTCAACAAACAGCTTTAGTACTGACGTTTTTAGATGCCCAATGCAAATAATATTATCAACATTCTCATATTTGGCTTTTTATAGCATATCATCACATACACTATTCATTTAATCATTCTAATGGAGAAAATGCCATTCATATATGTCTGCAGTATATGTACATGTTTCAATGTAAACAATGCATTTGGGCACATTTCAAGAGTGCACAACAAGGAGCATAAACACAAGAAATTCCTGGGGTGGTGTCAGGTGACCCGTTGTTGACATAGGGATCCATGGATGGGGCCCATGAGTGTGTGCACATTTTTCAGAGATGAGGATCTCAAATTTTAATCAGACTCTCAAAGGGGAAAGAAGATAAAAAATGTTGGAAGCCAAAAAATATTGGATGTTACAGTCACCAAGTAAATATAGGTGATCAAGTTAACCCAGGAGCTCCCCAAATGTAAATTCCTTGCACTGTTTGTATCCAGAGAATATTGCTAAAGTTGCTTGTTTTTCTTCCATGATCCCAGTTGATGTAGGATGAAGAATGTGAGCCTCTTTTTTATCCATTTGGGAGCTTTTGTAAGAATACCAAGGGAGAGATACACGTGTGAAAAAGGAAGTTGTTACTGTGTGTGACACCCTATGTATTTTCTATTAGACCAGGTAAACTCGGCCAGGGGCTAAGTACAACCTGATAAACTATACACTCTGGAAAGCCAAGTATAGTCTCTCAAGTCACCAAGTTGCTGCTTAAAAGATGTGTTTTATTCATTTGTTAGGTGATCAAAAAGAGATCATATGAATTCTGAGACATCCTTTCAAAAAAGTCTGTTACAAAATCTTTCATAAGGAGAAAATATATATCCATTGGGAGCAAAACTGAACCAGCCAGAATCATCTGGAATTAATTAAAACAATGCCATGGCCATTCCAGATACTGAGATATCTATAGATGTCAACTTCTTCAATGGGAAATTATATAGAAGTGATTTATTTTCATTAAGTCCATTTTCTAAGTGCTGTTCCTGAGAACATGCATTGGTTTCCTGTACGTCATAAGCCAAGGCCTGATTTGTGCTTGTGTTCCAATTTTCCTCATCATAATATTTCCCCAAATACTCCATTTTATGGTTATATGTGCAATCGATCTCTATATAGAGATTTATGTTTAAATGGATGCTACAAGCTAGGAAATGCTAAATTAATCCCATTACTCTCTTTTGTGGGAAAGAAATGCTTGTCGTTGACCAAATAGCAAACTAACTGGCTGTTCTCTGACTGGATTAATATGTTCCAGAATGGTTTTCCTGAGCAGTAAAGGTATTCATTAAAACATTAATTCCCGAGATATCCTAGAAACACTAACACTGAGCCACTAAATATGAGAATAAATATAAATGTTTCCTTTCACTCAGAATCCATACAATGTCTAAATTTCTATTACCAAGCTATTGAGATTATGATGAAAATTGTCCTTAATGCCAACATAACAATAACAGGAACAAAACCAAAAAAAACCAAAATGGAAACCAAAACCACCAGCATAACAATAGTGAAGGATCAGGTGAATGGGAGTTCAGGGAAGATCTGTTCTGAGGAAACTGATGAAGGCTTGGTCCAGTTCTCCTTCACATTACAGTTTCTTCATGGTAAAGCACCTCTATCCTAGACCCTAATTAAAAGCAAAAAAGAGAAAACCACCACAGTAACCCAACACTCAGGGGCTCAGCTGCATTTCTGCCCAGGGAACAGCCACCCAGACAATGCCTGGTACCCCTGCTCCCCTGGCTCCTTCTCATGCCCTCTCAGGCTCTGTCCTGCCCTGATACCTCCAGCTCATGCCTTACAAGCCCAGCTGTTTCCCTCCCTCATTTCCTAGAGAGCAAATCCTTCAAGCAAGGCCAGGAGCCAATTCTGGATTTGACAGGTATCTGACTTGGAGAGATCTCAAGCATGTTTCTTGAGCACTCAGCGTGGGCCCAGCACCTTGTATTGTTTCCAGAAAGCCCATTCAGGACACTGCCAAGGACCAGAGAGCTTGGTGCCCTGTGACCAGAAGCATGCCACCTCATCAGGATGTGCAGGATGCCAGTAAACCTGTCACCTGGGAAATACAAAGCAAAGCCCTGTGTTCATGGATATGTCTGGTCTCCCTGCATGAGGGAACAGTCTGATGGAAAAAAACTAATTAATAGGCATCTCTTGAGTGGCCAAAAATGTGCTCTCCACCAGAACAGGCTATGGTTTCTGACATTAGCTTGTATGTCACAAGGCTTTTTGTGAGGTCTGGTGAGGATGTAGTAGTAAGCATAAAGTTCCGCATAGCACAAAGTGGGGTCTCCACAAACATCAGAAGTTCTCCTTTCCACCTCTTCTACCTCAGATGGCACAGCTTGTATAAATGAGCCCTAACTTAGGTCTGGAAAATAGGACCTATGACCCACATCAAAGTAGCAGAATACAAGTATTTTTAAAGTATTCAAAGGGGGGAGGGCTTCCTAACAGATTTGAACCTTGCCACCATCCCCAACCAGCAATCCAAGCTTGCAGCCACCGCAGTCCCCTGGCAGCAGGTGAACATTGGGCCACCCTAGAGACCCAAGGTCAAGGGGGAAGTCTTGCTCCCAAGGGGTTTCCATTTCCCTCCCTATCTCCCCTCCCTGTTCTCACACTCATACTTGATCAGGCTCTAAACTGGAGGGGCGGGGTCTTATCTGGATGCACAGTATCATGTGGGTCCCCTGGTTGTATGCCACTGGGTACAACTAAGAGCTCCCCACTTACTTCTTTGGAGAGTGATGTGCGTATGGACCAGAAGGTTCTTGGATAGGAAGGGAACACACTGGAGAAGGGACAGAGGGCAGGAGGGGGCCTTCCCAGGAGAGGAATGCTCAGCACCAAGGAATCTGGAGTGCTGCCCCTCTCTGGGATTCCTTGGGGTAAGGGGAAGCTAGTTGCAACCGCTCGGGCTGGGGCTTCTCCCACCTCTCTTATGGCCAGAGTTAGGAAGTAAAATGCTGACATTAAAAGGGAGAAGACTCCCCTTCCTACTTCAGAGATGCAGATGCTTATATGGGCATCTACTGCAGCTAGATTTCCAAAAGCAAGATCTCATTCCTTCACAGCGATGTCCCCAAGCAGGGAGGAGCCCAGCACACTGAGGCGGTGTGGATTCCTTCCCCACTGACCATATCCTGTGGTTTCTGTCCAGCCCTCCCCTACAGCCTAGAGAGAGAGGAGAAGATGAGTAATGACAAGAAGGGGCAGGAGCCCAAGTAGCCATCCCAGGACCTGTTCCATTTGCATGTAAATGAGTTCCAGGAATTATTCATCTAGGTTGTCACCCAGTGGCTCCCCATTCCTCTTGCCCTTCCAGAACCTAGTCTGGTCCCTCCCTGTTCCCCAGCAGGTCAGAGCTAAAAGTATTGAGTCCCAGGGAGGAGACCAATTCTTGAACCCCAGGGAAAGTGCCACCCTTGCCTGTATTTATGAAGAGAGGGCTTCAGGGGAGAGTTAGGCAGTGACTCTGACTTTAGTTCATTTTTAAATGAGTCAGGGGAGACAAAACTGGCATAAGAGACCCGGGGAAACTTCGAGAGAGAGGGACAGAGAGACACACAGAGAGAGAGAATTAATGTGTGATAAGCGCCACCAGTGATTAGAGAAGAAGAGAGCCAGGGGACCCGAAAGATTCTATGGAAAATGAGAAATTTATGAATAAGGCCAACAGGGCAACCAGACTCAAGAGGAGATGTTGAAAAGCAAGTGAAAAACAAGTTGCATAAGCAGGGTGGGGCCAGACCAAGTAGTGTGTTGAAAGCAAGGGGAAAAGCTTCAAATTCTCCAGAAAGAAATACAGGGTCACTGAAGGTCTCCCTTGTTGCGCTGCTGTTGATGATGGAAGAGCAGCTGCACGGCCCCTCTCAGCTCACATCATGCATGTGCCTCCTCCAGACGGCGAGTCACACACTCAATTCATCACCAGAAGCAAGTGCTGCGCAGGTCCCAGGGAGTGGGCAGCCATGGAGGATGTTCTTCTTGAATGGATCTGATCTCTGGGGAAGCTTCTCGACCCTGATACTCTATTTCTAGCAGCCAAAGAAGCCTGCCAGGATATGGGAAGCTCTGCATATGAAAATAATGTCAGCCGCCTCTGGAGAGGAGGTTGGAAGCAAAATCACTCTAAAAACTCGCAGATGGCAAGCACAGACTGCACTGTTTTGGCACCGTCCATTTTTGTTCTTTTATTTTGCATTTCCAGGTTCCAACCACAGTGGCCTGGGAAATGTTTCATGACAGAGAGCTGGGGTGGGTGAGGAGAGAGGGACAGTGAGAAGGGGCTTCCAGGTCCACGATGATGTGACAGAATCTACCCCTCCGCCTGGTGCTGACACCTTACCTAGCCACAGCAGATGGTCACCAGGACAGTCACTGCTGACCCCTGGCTTTCCACTTCATGTCCCCTCCCATTTTTATATCCACCTATGAAGAAAGGAGCAATCACCTCTCCTTTTTCCATCTGGCAAGGACTTCCCTTAGGTCAAGTCCTCTTCCTTCCTTACTCAGTCATCATGACTTAGTCTTAATGTCAGAAAAACAACAGGGGAGGAAAGGAAAAGGCAAATGTATCCCCATTACGTATTCTGGATCATCCTTCCGTCAGAGGGTGGAGGCTGGGCTGGGGAGAGTGGTGGCTGCCTGGAAAAGGACTAGTAATCTACATTGTCTAGTATAAAAATATTCTCTCTTTCTGTCTCTCGGGGTTTCCCATGACAGAAATCCTTAGTTTCTTCATTCAGTCAACAGTTGGGGCACACTTACCCACGTTCCGCGGCAAGTGTCACATGCTTACGTGGATGGTCTGCGCAGCTGCTGTTCCCCAGTAACTCTCAGTGCCTCCACTCAGCTGCGCATGCACCTCTTCACTTGCACTGTGGGAGATCATGTGCTATGTGAGGCAAGAGCCAGCTGTGTGGAGAAGCTCTGGAAAAAGCCAGATGTAAGTAACCCGTCTGCCCACACGGCAGCCTCTCAGCTCTAATCTGGTTTGGTTACCAGCCAAATCTTAGCCAAAGACCAGGACCTCTGCGTCGCCTAGTGCTGAAGTGCAGACTGAACCACAGCTGACTAATCATGCAATTTGGCTAAAAGTCAGGGAATTAAGAGGAGCCTCAGTGAGGCAGGAAGGAAGCCACACTGGGAGGGCTGGGAAGCAGTGCTCCTCCGGAAGGGGACAGGGGGCACATCTGTCAATTAAGACAGGTAGCAGCCTGGCCTGGCACAGATGCAGGAAGCGTCTGGTGGATGCTGGGCCTGTTTTAAAGTTGAGGATCTCACGGAGACCTGCTCCAGGCTTCTGAAAGCTGAGCTCCAGCCAGTGTTGAGATTGGCTCTTGGAAAAGATCACTAGCACTTCACGGGGCAGCATATACTCAGGCAAAGGTGAGACCAGGAGAAGTTCCCAGCTCTAGTTATGAGATATAGTCTTGGGGTTTTGAAGACAAACCCAGGTCTGGGTTTTCCTGCCTCCAAATGAGATGTCTCACTCAGCAGAACTCTATGCCCACAGCCATCAGTACAGAGGAGAGACCCTCGGCACTAAGAGGCTGGCTCCCACTGATGCATTCTGGCTCTCGCTGACACGTTCGTGAACTATATGGATTGTTCCCCTGGCATCTCCAGTCTTTCACAAAAAACATGGTGTTGTGCCTGTACCACAATATTCCAGGGTAATTTGGCTCAACATTGCAGAGTGTTGGCAGTATTTAACAGCCTTGTAAAAATATATTGGCAAGGGTTGTTGGCCATGTGATATTCTTTTAAACCGCAGTGTTTGGGCTACAGTTAAGTGTGCGTATCATTTATTTAGAGTTCATGCTATTAATTAATAAATGTCTACTTTATCCCTGCCTGTCATTTACCTCCAGAAAAAGTGGGAGGAGGGTTGTTTGTTTTCAAACAAAAATTCTCAGAGGAGCAGAATGAACTACTGGTTGCCTATGAACTTGGACATATTAGCAGTGACCTACACCCTCCATCTGCCACTATTCTTACCCTGTCCTCTGTGCTCAACTCATACCTCGGATATGCAACCTCCCTACACATGACTCCAATTCTTCTGACTTCCCAAAGATTTTCTTTCTTCTGGACCAGTCAACCTCTCAGAGAACTGTAACCCATAAAATTTCTAAAAACAGAGGTAGGGTCTTGGCATTCTGTCCCCTCGACCCTCTTCTGATCCACATGACCATGCTGAGTGCCATCCTGAGCCATTAGCTATGGTTTATTATGCAGACCACACAGCCTCTATCCCAGTGCAGTTGGAGATCATAGGGCAGCAGCAGAAGGATTTACACAGGAGCCTCCCTAATGCAGAGCTCATAACCAGGACCAGGTCTGTGTCTTTAGCCTCACAATTTCTATTCAGTCTAGTTTAAAATCTACTATAGCCACCTAGGTCCTGGCCATGAAAACAACTGCCTCTGGACAGTCAAGATAAGCTATTCTTCCTCCTATGGAAGCTGGCATTCATTAGGTAATGTACTGGCCTAAAGTACACCCATATCCTCCTCTAATGAGATGTTTTAGGTAGAAAGAGGAAAGGATGATGTACTGCCACATGCTGTGTTTATAGACTCAGCATGTCCTTGAGTTTGTGTGAGTCCAGAGTACTCTTCAGAGGGTTACAAGGGGCATAAACTCAGGGGGTTGGTTAGGTCGATAGGTGTTCAAGATGACTGAAAGCTATCATAAAAATGCACTTACCTTTTATTCTTTCCACCTAAAGAGCACACTCCTGAATGGGCCCCATCAATCTCCCTTCTCAAAACCCTTCTTTGGATGTCAAAGAAATGTCTAGAACACCCAGACTATCCTGGAGAGGGGGGAAGACATTGCAAGACTGGCTGAGATAACAGCGCAATACATGAGGTCACAGGCTAGAATAGTAGAAATTATTGGGTCACTATCTTGAAAAAAGGACAATTGGCAAGCTAATACCTGGTAACAATGTTTACCATTACCAGGGTCACTAATGGAAGGCAGAATGTGCCAGTACTCTGCCCTGGACAACTTGGGAGAAAAAGAAGATTTTTAGAAATCTATTCTAAGTGCACAGAAACACAGGTGGAAATTTATATTCAGTTTTCACTGTAATATTATTTACAACAGTGAAAACTCAAAACCAGCCTACATTAAAAGTAATAAGAAAAATACCAAATAAAATTAAGGCACATCAATAAGTCAGAATATTGGATTGCCATTAAAAAGGATGTTAACCAAAAAGATTTAATGATGTGGGAAAATATTCATGATCAAGTAAAAAGCACATAAAAAACTGCATGTGCAGTATGAGTGGGGTAATATTAACAGTTCACAATTTCATTTTTATTTTCTGCTGTGTTTTCCAGATTTTCTTCAAGGAACCTGCATCACTTGTATAATCAGAAAAGCCTAAATACAAAGGTAAAGATTTTAAGTGATAAGATAGTCACTTTACAGAGTACATATTAAATGTTTCTCAAGATAGTTAACTCCCCAATTGCATAAAAATAAGATTTAATTTCCACATACAATTCATTAATTGAAAAAACACTTATTCAGTGCCTACAATCTGCTGGCTAATTTATTTATTCCTGCAACAAATATTTATTAGAGATTGAGCATGAGATAGCAAAATGGATTTTCCTACCCTTTTGGAACTAAGAATCTGCTAGGAATTAGTGATACTGAGATAAAAGACAAGAATCCCTTCCCTCGAACAACTGTAGAACCCAGAAAGAGAGACAGACAAGCTAATAAAAGATGATGATGCCTAGCACGAGGGTTAATACTCTGCTAAGGATCTGTGGGGTGCAGTCTGAGGAGGTCTGCAAAGGAAGGAGGGAAGAAATGAGGACAGGCTATTGGTATTGGTCAGCAGCCTAGTCCTCAGCCCAAATGCAGGTGAACTCGTGATTTCCAAACTCCCTAACTTGGCATTATCCTTCCCACCCAAGGAACTTCATCTGTGTTCAAAATAGGCAACTTAAAAAGGAGTCCAATTTTAATTGAAAAAAAAAAAAATCTGACTTCTCCATGTCCATACCCACCCCAATGCTTAGAAGAGGAGTCTGCCACTGCTATAAACTGAATGTGTCCCCAGATTTATGTGTTGAAATCTGTGTGATGGTATTCAGAGGAGGGGCCTTTGGAAGGTGCTTAGGTCATGAGGGTAGAGACTTCATGAATGCGATTAGTGCCCTTATTTTTTTTTTAATTTTTTAAATGTTTTATTTATTTCTGAGAGAGAGAGAGAGACAGTGTGAGCAGGGGACGGTCAGAGAGAGAGGGAGATACAGAATCTGAAGCAGGCTCCATGCTCGGAGCTGTCAGCACAGAGCCCAACACGGGCTCAAACCTACAAACCGTGAGATCATGACCTGAGCCGAAGTCGGACACTTAACCGACTGAGCCACCCAGGCACCCCAGTGATTAGTGCCCTTATAAAAGACTCCAGAGAGCTCCCTCATTCCTTCTGCCATGTGAAGGACACAGCAAGATGGCTGTCTATGAACCAGGAAGTGGGTTCTCACCAGATACCAGATCTGCCAGCACCTGGAGCTTGGACTTCCCAGCCTCCGTAACTGTGAGAAATAAATGTTTGTCATTTACAGGCCACCCAATCTATGGTATTCTGCTAAGCAGCCTAAGTAGATTAAGATAGCCACCTTTATTTGTTAAGAACACTGAGGAAACCTTGGTTTCACAATGACAAAAAAGCCTAGAGCCAAGGCACATCTGGGGAAGGGGCTGCATTTGTCTTTAGTCCTTTCTATTTCCACCTTTTAAATGGCTTCTACATATATTAGTGACACACGAATGTAATCTTACACTTTCCATAGGAGAACCTA
This sequence comes from Proteles cristata cristata, assembly GCA_017311185.1. Classification (NCBI taxonomy): domain Eukaryota; kingdom Metazoa; phylum Chordata; class Mammalia; order Carnivora; family Hyaenidae; genus Proteles; species Proteles cristata. Next base: position 325,685 of record JAESUZ010004037.1, on the reverse strand, counting down.
AATGAGATCCCAAACCTCATCTCATCTAATTAGCAAGAGATAGGTGCCTGTCTGTTTGCACAAATGGATGTCCACAGGCAGTCATTCTTGTCTGGTGGCTGCTGTTGTCACTGTTTGTGAGGGTGACTAAAGGAAATATGAAGATATAGGGAAGTGGAGGAGAGGAGTAAGTGAAAGATAAGGTGCTAAGACTCACAAGTGAAGGCCAGAAGTTAGAGGAAAGTATATTATTAATGAAAATGGCGTTCACTATGCTCACAAGCTGACAAGGTTAAGGGTATTCAAGTTCCATACGTCATCATTTAAAGGACTTATTCTTTTCTCTGATGGTGAAAAACCAACTGGTTTGGCCTTTGACCTTTCAAGGATCTCAGAGTCATATTCAAAGCTTAATTACAGAAACTATTTGTCTACCCCACCCCCATTACCTGCACATGTTTTTCCTAACTTAGTCTACTTTCTGTTATTGTCTATAATCTTCTTGTTCCTGATTCCCTAGTTTTATTTTACCATTATTTTCTTATATCTGCCATTAGCAGATAAAAATCTTGCCTGGTGGGAAGCTGACTATTAATAAATACATGAAAATTTGATTCCCAACAATAGCCGTGTGCAATAGTTAGCCCCGTGCTGTGTCTCAGTTTTCCAGATAAGGAACTGACGTGAACAGGTACAGTCCTGTGTATTGCGTACCTTGAGTGTTTGCCTGTGGAAAGAAGATGGTACTTTCAGAAAGATGTGACTCACAGGGTAGAATTTCTAACATCAGTGGAGGAGAGTTATCATTTTCATATATCAATAAGAGTAGTCCTGTCAACTGATGTCAGACTCTTCTTACTGAAACATTACCTGTCTACCTAGGTTAAATATATACATATATATACACACACACATACATATTTGTATGATAATAAATATTGGGAAAAAATATATAATGGAAATATATATGTGTATATATATATATACATATATATATACATATATATCTACATATATATATATAATGAGAATACCTATATATGGAAAATAATTCTCAGATGGTGCAGAAAATAGTATTTGGTCTCCAAAGGAAGTCCCAGGGACACAGACAGGAGAATCATCTGCCAGGAAAAAAAAAAAAAAAAAGAGGAGGGGCTGAGAGAAAGCCAAGCCACTTGAAATGAAAAATTAAATTAATCTTAAAATCTACTTTAAAGCAAAATAGAGCAGCAGATGTGGAGGGAGTTGAAACTCCTCCTTGGATTGTATCCCCTAAACTTTCCTGTTCTTTCATTCAGCCTGAACATCATCCTATTTATACCAAGTAGCAAAACTGGATTAATTAAGAAATAAAATACTCCAGACAGTTCATTTCTAGGGATTGTTTGTACACAGCATGTGTGAGAGGAAGGGAATGCTTGTAATTTTAATATCTCCAGAAAAGAAGACCACCAATGCTTCCTACCTCAAACTTTTAAAGCATATTTTCCTGTCGGACAGTCCTACTGATCTTTAAGGCCCAGAATCAAGAATGAGTAAAATACATATTACTTTTTGCCACTCCTGCAGTCTTACTAACACACCTATTATTGAATGCCTTCTGGGAGTCAGAAGCTTTGTGAATTTCTCTGATGTGTAGGTAGTTTTAGAGCCAGTCCGGATGCCAAGTTCCAAAATCAAGGTACAGGCCAGATCAGTCAAGATTTCTGCCTCATTGTCACCAGCGAGATAGGTTATATCAAGAAATGAGAGAATAAAACTGCTTCCTTTGTGCTGTCACAGGACAAGTGTAAAATAAAGCAGCCACCAAGGAGTCCTGTGAGGAATTTGTGCTTTTCATGAGATGAAGCTCCACTCCCTGGAGATATGGGAATAGCAAATCAGGATGGCACTTCCCTCCCTCGGCACTGCTAGCTCTCTCCTGCTAGCCACGGTCAGGACACCTGCCAGAACACCCCGCAATTTAATTACACAAGTTGTTTCATTTCACCCTTACATTGCATCAAATCATTCTTTATATACCAGGCTTTCTGTTTGGTGATGCTCTGCTCAAAGTGTTTATATTTTTTAAAAATCTAAACAACAGCTTGATTAAAATCTGCTCTTGTAGATTCCTTTCTGCATGTATATAAGCATCACAATAAAATGTAGGTTCTAGTAACCAAGCAAGAGAAAGCAGCTGGAATATTCCTGTGCAAAGGAACTAATGTTAGAAAAGGTGAGAGATCTTACTGGCCACCAGCAACAGCAATAATCTCTAACAGGTATAGAATGCTTACCAGGTGCCAAGCCCTGGGTTAGTGCATCCATGTATTCATTTCCTGGGGCTGCCCTAATGAAGTGCCACAAATTTGATGACTTAACAGAAATGTGTTGTCTCACAGTTTGGGAAGCTAGAAGTCTGAGATCAAGGTGTCTGCAGGGTTTGTAGCTTGTGAGACCTGTGAGGAAGAATCTGTTTCATAGGTCCTGGTGGTTTGGTGGCAATCTTTGGTATTCTTTGTCTTGTAAATGCATCAACCCGATCTCTGCCTCCATCTTCACATGGTGCACTCCCCATATGAGTGTCTCTCTGTGTCCAAATTTCCTCTGTTGAAGGACACTAGTTGCATTGGGTTAGGGTCCACCCCAATGACCTCATGGTAAGTTGACCATCTGCAAAGGCCCTATTACTAAATAAGGACCCCTTCATTGGCCGCTGGTGATCAGGACTTCAACATCTTTTTGAGGGGGAACAAAAATTCTACCCCTAACACCTGCATTTTCTTAATGTTGAGGCGAGGGATGTGGTTATCACCATGACAAACTCGGATACCGAGGCTTGAAAAGCTTATCTTCCCTTTTCTGAATTCACCTGCTGCAAAAATGGGAAAACAAGGGTCTGAATCCAGTTTGACTCAAAAGACCACACTCCTAATTGCCACATGGTGTCTCCAAAGGAGCACCAGGAACTTTGCTGATCTTTCAGTTGTTTGACCATAGGTTATGCTCTATGATCATCTCATCTACACAGAGCACCAGTGATTGAGCCTCTACTATGCAGACTTGTATCTTATTTAATCCCCCCAGACAACTTTAGAAGTCAAAAACTCTTTACTTCAGTTCACAGATAAGCATATTAAAGGCCAAAGAAGTTGAGAACATTTGGCCAAGGTCACAAATAAAGTAAGAGTTGAACCAGGATTCAGGCCACCTTCTTCCCTCCACCTTGATCCTAAAGATGTATTTCTTCCCACAGTGCTTTGCTGTCCTTCATACAGAGCTCAGAGAATATCAGGCTATCATTCGTCACATTAAAAAATAAGAAGTCCAAGAAAATCTCACCAGTGCTGTTTTTAAAAACGTGCACAAAACAAACCTCAATTCCTAAGAATCTGAATCAGCCAGTGAAGGTGTAGGGAGATATCAAGTGTTTGTATGATTACCTGGGCAACCTCGCCTGTGCTATGTAAATATGTAATGACTAATCAGCCAGAGCAGCTGAAGGATTTTTCTAAATGTGGGCAGTTTTCATTCATGCATGTGATTTCCCCAGCTATGTATATGGAAAGGGAAAAGGCTTCTATTTATTTAGCATAACGTTAGACCAAAACAAAAGGAGAAATCATTTCACTCATGCTTAGGTAAGACATTTTAATCTTTCTTAAATCTCTCTGTGTGTTTTTTTGGGTTCACAGCAACTGGCAGACTATTTAGGACGGAAAGTGCATGTGTTGGTGCAAGGAGAAGAGGGCCTCGGGCGGTGGGGATGTGTGCAGAGGAAGGATAGTTGATTGATGTCTGGCCAATGTCAAACACCAATGGCCATTGATTAGGAAGAGTTCTTGGCAAAATAATATTAAGATTTTCTGGAGGTTGTTGACTATTATCATTTTTCAGTTTTCTGACATTCACAAAAACAGAGAAATACAGATCTGGACTCCCTAGAGACTTTGTAGTTTGCCAACTCTCTAAGAGCATCAGCAGCTGTCTAGTGCCATCATGTGGTCACTTCTCAATCTGTTCAAAAATTCGGCTAGAGCCAAGCCTGGCAGGGAGACTCGGAATGATTCAGATAGGATTGTGCTGGGTGGCTTGTGAGAACAGAGCTGGCTAGTCCGCTGTGATACATGTGGAGTGGTGTGTGTGCTGGCAGAGGGTGAAAGAAAGGGCTTTGAGGACCCCTGGAGGCAGAGCAGGGATGGGTCGAGGAGAAGCCAAGCAGCTGGACTTGGCCCAAACGACAGACAGGGGGCAGAGAGGAAATTTGTCCACTGTGGATTAGGGCCACTCTAGTTGGTTTGCCTTCATAAAACAGACTTTGATCCTAGAGAAGTAGAAATTGGCAAGAGTAAGGCTAGATCCCAACCCTCACAGGGTAGGCAGAATTGGGAAATAAAGAACCAGAGCTAAACCCCAGTTACAGTCTTGCCTGGTCACTGGCTCGCAAAAGAAGCAAGGCAACCCTTGTATGTTGCTCAGGAGTCCAGCCGAGCCCTGCCTGGGTTCTCCCCAGAAAAGCGCTAATACTGAGGTGCCTGGGGGGCTCAGTTGGTTGAACATCTGGCTCTTTGTTTCAGCTCCGGTCATGACCTCACAGGTTGTCAGTTCGAGTCCATGTCAGGCTCTGTGCCAAGCCTGCTTGGAATTCTTGCACTCTCTCTCTCTCTCTCTCTCTCTCTCTCTCTCTGCTCCTCCCCTTCTCTGTCCTTCTCTCTCAAACTAAATAAATAAACTTTAAAAAAAGAAAGAAAGAAAGAAGAGTGTTAATGCTGACAAACTCTGTTGGCCATACTCTTCTCCCCAGAAGATGATGGGAATCTTGTCCACAGAGGAGACTCTCTAGAGTCTGGAGACTAATCATCAGGCAGGGCGCTAGAGGCTAAGCATGGATTGTGCTCTGTGGAAATAAAGACCAACCAGATGAGAGAAGCAAATGCTATTTATTCTGAACGGCCTACTAACAAGGGAGTCAGCCACCATCACCCTTCTTTTGGCAGAGACTCCAGACAGAGGGTGGGAGGCTTTAGGGTGGAAAAAAATAAGACTTCAGGGCATGCCTTTATTGGAGGCTATTGGTCTGCGGAAACTGTAGGCAGGTTAACTAGAAGTGGGGCTTCATATATGACTGGCTAGGGATACATATTTTGCTTTTTGTGGTTGGTCCCAAGTTAAAAACAAGGGCAAAAATTAAGGAAGCTGTCAGTTATTAATCAGGTCCTGGTCATCTGGGGCCACTTGTACAAAAGGTATTGTTCAGCTTCTGGACTGTCACTGGAGATAGCAATCTGGCTTTCTTGAAGTCTGACTTAGAGCAGGCTGGCTTCCTGCATTCTTTATTGTAGAGGAGGCTTTCTGAGCAGGTTGCTGCAGATTTTTCTATATGGTCTGGCCTGTTGCTATATTCAGTCTCTCAGCTCTGTGGGGCTATGCCCCAGGGATCAGCCTAGGAGTAAACAACCCATGCTGAAGGCCTCCTCTTGAGCCAGACAAAGAGGACTTGGGATTAGAAGAAAAAACCAAAACCCCGCCCTACCCCCAGTCAGAATCAAGTCTTCCAGGGGATAGAAGCAGTTGGAAGGCCAGTGGTCAGTACTGGGGTATGTAAGGGCTCAGACCAACAGCACAGATGCGCTCATGCTGAACACCCTCCTTCCTGCCACCCTCTGTAGCCACTAATATGTGGCCTGGTTATTTGCTGCCTGAATCAGGGTTAGAGGAGGAACTTGGGAGAGACTTGAGCTTCAGGAGGGGGAAGTGGTGTTGGTGGTGGTGATGGCGGTGGTAATGGTGGCAGTGGTAATGGTGGTGGTAGCAGTGGTGGTAATGGCGGCAGCAGTGGTGGTGGTTGCAGGAAGGTGGCACATTTTGTGGGCAGCTGGGGGAGGTACGAAACATAAATCAGAGCCTGGCATTTTCTTAGGAGGCATCTTAATGCCCCTAATTAGGGCTTGGGGACCTTGCCCTATCCAGGCAAGAAATGGTATTTTATTTCCTAGAAATGCAGTGACCCTGATTTGGAGAGGGCAGGGGGTCTGCAAATACAAGGCTGGGAGCCCCTACTTTAATTCAAGTAGAGCAAAAAAGGACCTGAATCTATGCAACAGGAAAGCTGACTTTTTTTTTTTTTTAATTTTTTTATTTATTTCTAGGAGAGAGAGGACAGCATGAGCAGGGGAGGGTCAGAGAGAGAGGGAGTCACAGACTGAAACAGGCTCCAGGCTCTGAGCGGGCAGTCAGCACAGAGCCCGACGCGGGGTATGAATCCACGAACCGCGAGATCATGACCTAAGCGAAAGTCGGACACTTAACCGACTAAGCCACCCAGGCGCCCCGAAAGCTGACTTTTAGGGTCCTTTTAGTGACTATACCCATACTCACACTTGTTCATCACCCCTCAGCTAGGAAGTCACATGTGAACTGCCGTGTTAAACTGCCGTGTTAAACTAACATTCTCTTCATTGTCAACTCCACACGAGCCAATTGGTGGCACAGACACATTAGCTGTGGCAAAACTGTAACCAAACAGTCTCCGGTAATAAGCAAAATATAGGTGTGTTAATCAGAAAAGGCATCTGGGAGCAGATGGATGTTTACTTTCTTACTTTCTAGCAGAGTCTTGTTCTATGTCGACACTTGGAGCTCAGTGAGGGCCCATGTGGAGTGATACAGTGTCCCCAAGTTTCAGTCATCATTTTGGTCATATCCATACTCAACCAACATAATTCTTTAATATTTTTCTTTAAATTTATGTAGTGTTTCCCTTTACATTAGTTGGAGTGGTAAACTAATTCAATATTGAAAGTGGGAAACCAGTATCTCTTGTCATAAATGAAAGTAATCCTAAACATAAGCATATAACTACTCAAATCAAACTCTTTAAAATTTTTTAATGTTTGGGGCGCCTGGGTGGCTTAGTCGGTTAAGCATCCGACTTTCGCTTAGGTCATGATCTCGCGGTTCGCGGGTTTCAGCCCCGCCCTGGGCTCTGTGCTGACTGCCGGTTCAGAGCCTGGAGCCTGTTTCAGAGTCTGTGACTCCCTCTCTCTCTCTGACCCTCCCCTGCTCACGCTGTCTCTCTCTCTCCTAGAAATAAATAAAACATTAAAAATTTTTTTAATTTTTTAATGTTTATTTATTTTTGAAAGAGACAGAGACAGAGAGTGAGAGGGAAAGGGGCAGAGAGAGACAGAGACACAGAAACTGAAACAGGCCCCAGGCTCTCAGCTGTCAGCACACAGCCTGACACAGGGCTCGAACTCACGGACGGAAAGATCATGACCTGAGCTGAAGTCAGACGCTTAACTGACTGAGCCACCCAGGCGCCCTTCAAATCAAACTCTTCACTCACACACTGCCCCCAAATTGTCTCCTACACCAGCAGGGGTACACGGGCCATGTTTGGGGAAAATCGGGCAGTCAGTAACCACCTGGCTTTTGTATCAGGCTACCAGGGTTTGAAATCTAACTGTAAAATCCAAAGCAAATGTCTCTAAATTTTGTTTCCTCATCTGTAAATGAAAGTGTTTGCTTCACAGGGCTGTTGTGGGGATTCAATGAAATGCCACATAAAAGACTGAGCACAATTTGCAGCATATGATAATCAATAAATGTCTGTCTGTCTCTCTCTCTCTTTTTTTTTTTTTTACAAATAGTTTATTGTCAAGTTGGTTTCCATATAACACTCAGTGCTCATCCCCACAAGTGCCCTCCTCCATGCACATCTCCCCCCTCCTCCCTATACCCATCAGTCCTCAGTTTGTTCTCATCATTCATGAGTCTCTCATGGTTTGCCTCCCTCCCTCTCCCCCACTATTTCCCCCCTTCTTCTCCCCTTTGGTCCTCCATTAAGTTCCTCCTAATCCTCCTATACGTTCAAACATATGGTATTTGTCCTTCTCTGCCTGACTTATTTCGCTCAGCATAACACCCTCAAGGTCCATCCATGTTGCTACACATGGCCAGATTCCATTGTTTCTCATTGCCATGTAGTATTCCATTGTATAGGTAAACCACATCTTCTTGATCCATTCGTCTGTTGATGGACACTTGGGCTCTTTCCATGTTTTGGCTATTGTTGAGAGTGCTGCTATGAACATTGGGGTACATGTGCTCCTATGCCTCAGCATTTCTGTATCCCTTGGGTAAATTCCTAGCAGTGCTATTGCTGGGTCCTAGGGGAGTTCTATTGTTAAATTTTTGAGGAACTTCCACACTGTTTTCCAGAGTGGCTGCACCAGTTTACATTCCCACCAACAGTGTAGGAGGGTTTGGCTGACTCTCTTAAACCCACTATTATTGTTATTAATATTATCGTTTTGGACCAGGTTGCCAGTTTGTTACTCCTCCTCATAGCTGGTCCTCAAAACACTCACATTTATCTGTGGAAAGGAATCATGGCCAGAATATATAGAAAGTGGAAGTCTTGAAAGATTTTAAGGCTACCAAAAATAAAAAGCCACAGAATCAACATTAGAACTGTTGGGCCTTCCATGTTAAAAATTCCAGTCAGTGGGTCTGGGAACCTCAGTATGTCAATCAATTTTTGATTTGTATTTTTTTATATTACCTATCCTTTCCCAGCTCCTTGGTTCTATGTGCTAATATTTTTTTTCTCCTGGCACTCACTATATATCAGTCAGTGTCTCAGCAGAATTCAGATGGTACTCAAAGGTGTAATTGAAGGGTTTAGTAATAGAGCTATTTATAGAGGTGTGGGAATTAAAGAGCCAGCAAAAGATAGTGAAACACCCAAGGCCTAGCACCAACAGTAAGCTGTTACACGCCAAAGCCTAAAGGACAAAAGGAGTGTTCTAGGCCTAAGGTGAAGCTGCTTCTGCCCAGGGCGCTATGTCAGCAAACAAAACTTTAGTGTTGTTGTAAATGTTCCACTTAACAAACCACTATATCCAGTCAGCCAATCCCCAAACTCTAAGTAAACTCTGAGCTCTACTTATTTCTTCATTCCTTGATCTTTCTCAGTAAAGTCAGATATGCAGCCCCGGCCAATCCTGCCCTGTTTCCATGTTGCCACGTCTAACACTCTATAAAACTCACCCTGGCCCAGACTCCTTTGGAAAAGTGCTCCACTGTCTGTGAGGCACTGTGCTCCCCCAATCCATGGATTGTTTGCCCTTGAATAAAAGACATCAAACTCATTACTACTAAATTGTTTTCATTTTGTCACTTGACAGGAGGAAGCTACTGCTAGAAACCTGGGAAAGCGAATGCCATAAGAGGTCACCCCACTCTACACCCACAGAGGCTGTGGTCTCACCAGAGGAAAGCAGCCACAGGCCAGCGGGGAGGGAGCCGAGGGAGTACCTACCATGAATGCCTGCTCTCCCCACCCCCCAGGGTCTCCCAGGGGCCGAACCCAATTGGAAGCCAGAGAGAAAGGGGAGCACTGGACATGTCATTTTTAGAGGTCAGCAGAGAAGGGCAGAGAGTGGACCTAAAGGACCAGATTGATAACCAACACATTCATATAACACTATGATATTTATATATCTGTGGCGCTCCTTTGCACCCCTTAACCTCTCAGTAGAGTGAGTTGTAAATCAGACTATGAATATGTGTCAGCAGCAAAAGACAAGTGAAGGTGTGAACAAAACGGAGGCATGTACCACCCACGTACAGGGCTGACACAGTGCCCAGCAGGCCAGGGGCCACTGCCTGGGAGCTCACAGCAGCTCAGCGCTCAGGTCCCATCCGGGAAGTAGAGGGCTGAAGCCATCTCTTAGCTGGCGAGCCAGAGCTTTGCTACCAAAAAGCATGGGATCGGAGGTGAAGGGCCTACTCCATGGAAGGGACCCTCATGACTCTCCTCTTCACCACAAGGTAGCAAAATCAGGACGTAGTGCAATTAAAACCACTCTTCTACTAACAAAGAAATGAGTGTTCCTCAAGTCTTTTGAGAGAAGAACATGGCTAAGTCTCAAGGGCAGATGCTAAACACCTGAGCCGAGCTGCCTCTGATAGCATTTGGAGTAACAGCGGCAGTGTGTATCCTGGTGTGAAGGGCAAAGCTGGCAGCTCTCAGCGTGTGGCCTCCCAGGCTTCCTGCAGAAAGGCAGGTGACCTCCCTTCTTTGAAAGCTTCCATCGGATGCAAGTCGCAGGCAGGCAGCACACTATTTTCTGGTGTGAGGAAACCAGCCTGTGCTATCTGGCTGCCTTCTCACAGCTAGGCTCAGCTAACCCTCCTGTTATCAGAATAAGCCTCATCCCCATCTCTCCCTTTTTTTTTTTTAATGTTTTATTTATTTCTAGGAGAGAGAGAGAGAGCGTGAGCAGGGGAGGGTCAGAGAGAGAGGGAGTCACAGACTGAAACAGGCTCCAGGCTCTGAGCTGGCAGTCAGGACAGAGCCCGACGCGGGGCTCGAACCCATGAACCGCGAGATCATGACCTAAGCGAAAGTCGGACGCTTAACCGACTAAGCCACCCAGGTGCCCCAACCCATCTCTCCTTTTTAAAACTGTGCCAAAACAGACATAACATTTACCATTTTTAATGATACAGTTTAGTAGTACTAAGTACATTTATATTGTTGAAGAGTTCTGGAAATTGGGTACATCTTATAAAACTGAACTCTACCTCCATTAAACAGCCCCCCATTGCCCCCCTTCCCCAGTCCCTGGCAACCACCCCTTCTACTTTCTATCTCTACAGATTTGACTACTCTAGATACCTCATGCAAGTGAGATCATACCGTATTTGTCTTTGTGTAACTGGCTTATTTCAGTTACCAAATTGCACTCCAGGTTTTCATTCCACGTTGTAGCATGTGTCATATATCCTTTCTTTTAAAGGCTGTATGTATGCCATTGCATGTACATTCCACATTTTTCGTCATCCATTCATCCATCCTTGGGCATTGGGATGCTTCCATCTTTTGGCCATTGCGAATAATGGTTCTATAAATATGGGTATACGAATATCTCTGGTGTCATTTCTTTTGAGTATATACTCAGAATGAGATTGCTACACATCTCTGTTTTATTCACCTCTGTGTCATCTACTTAGAGGTCGTGTCGGGAGAAGGGCCTGGGATTTGAAGACATAGCCCTAGGCTTTTTTTTTTTAAGTCTCCACATTAAGCTTCTATTGACTACATAATCTTGGGTAACTTCCTTAACATCTCTGAAACCTGTGTTCTTCTTCTATAAAATAAAACTATAATGCCCACACTATTAGTTTCTTGGGGATGCTGTAACAAAATACTGCAAAACTAGGATGACTTAAAACAAAAGAAATGTATTCTGTAACAATTCTGAAGGCTAAAAGTCCCAAATCAAAATGTCAGCAGGATTGGTTACTTCTTGGCAGCTCTGAAGGAGAATCTGTTCCATGCTTCTCTCAGCTTCTGGTGGTTTCTGGCAATCCTTGGCATCTTTGTCTTATAGCATCATAACTCCAATGTCTTCCTCCATTGTTCCATGGCTGTCTTCCTTGGTGTATCTGTATCTTCACATGGCATTCTTCTCTCTGTGTGAGTCTAAATTTTCTTCATTTTATAAGGACACCACTCATTGGATTAGAGCCCATCCTAATTTCAGTATCATCTCATCTTACCTTGATTACGTATGCAAAGACTCTACTTTCAAATGAGATCATGTTCACAGGCAGCAGGTTAGGACTTCAACATTATTTACAGAGAGACATACTTCGACCTCTAACACTCACCCTGCTCTGTGAGCAGCAGATGTATTTTGTAAATCCTGAAGCGTCACCCTGGAAGGGAGTAATGATTATGGCTGGGCTGACAGTTTGTGTGTCTTGTACCTGCAACCAACTCCTCCTCTCTGCGCCGCTTGCTCTAGAGTGTTCAGTCCACTCTTCTGAGTGGCCCTCTGGTTCCTGCAAGGACTGCATTCGCTGTGTGTTGTTAAATGTTCAGTGTCGTTTCCTTCCCTGAGAGGAGGAAGAACATTAAGTGTGGGCTTCAGGAGATAAAGTCGGCTCCTTACCCTTTCTATTTTTTGTTGCCTTTGGCCTCTAAAGAACACGTCCTCTGCTGCTTTTCATTACCCTCTTTTCCCGGAGGACAGGCAGAAACGATGTGCCTGGGACACTCTCAGGAAGTGAAACCGTCAGGCCTGCAAGGTCACTGCATCCTTCCCCAGCCCATTCAATAGCCCCCACATCCACAGATACCGCACCCCAGGGAGGCCCGGCCTGCCTCACTGATATATTGTCTTCAGATGTTCCTCCGTGTCCTCCATAACGTTCCAAGCTGGGACACACAAAACAGATTTCCTGGGAGTAGGAAGCGAAATGATTAACTCTCCACACTTTAACTATATTGCTGCTAAATGGCTCACTCACCCATGTGCCCTGTTCCTCTGGAGGAATAATCATTTTCCAACATATGAAAATCAGCACTTCTAGGAGAGAGAAAATTAGAGGATGATTGTATTTAAAAAGGATTCATGAACGTGGGTCTTTAAAGGAGACAGCCGTAATAACAATAATAGGAGATTTTACTTAAAATTTTTCTGAGCTCCTCGATTGGAAAATGTCACCTGATCATTGATCACATGGCCTCTTCCCAGGACATGCGACTCTGGGGCCCTAAGGTGGACTTTATTTAAAGGAGTCCAGCTGATCTTCCGCATTCAACGGCTCAGCAGCTCAGCATCCAGACTGCTAAGATTTGCGCCAGCCCTGCACCCAACTGTCAAAACTGCAGGCAGCCAGAGGGAGAAGTGACAGACCGGTAACACAGACCGCTCAGAGACTTGGACGGGGCCACCTGGTGATTTATTGGCAGAGGCAGCTTTGCTTTAAGATCAACACCAGGGCAATTTGATAGGCGGGCCACTGAACCCTAAGGCAAAGTCAGAGTTTAAAAGTGCTGTTATTCTTTGTACCCTGTGTCTAGTTAGTTTTAATGAGCTATGGCTTTCTAATGAATGCATTACAGATTGATTCATCCTAGGAACAAACCTAAGTAAGGGTCTGAAGATGCAAAAGTCCACATTCTCCTCCATGCCTGCCACCTATTTGCAGCCACGTAAGGTAGCCCTGGGTTTCACACATTCAGACATCCATGCAACTTCGAGAGAGCTTATCTCCACTTGTAAAAGCCTGCTTAATGCTACTAATAGCATAAGTAATTTTGCCGGAAAGCCTGGGGAGGATTCTTCAATTTATTACCTAGTGAATCAATTCTAGCTTTAATAGAAAGACATCGGCCCTAGACTGCAATGCACAATGAAGTACCCTACACAAATCCCAGCAGGGTGTGGATGCCAGAATTCTGAAAGGGAAAGACCCTCCCCCACCCTCCCTTTCTCGAATGTTCCTGCTTGGAGTGTGGGAAAGGAGACTCAACTTCTGGCAGAAGGAGCCTCTCTGTTCTTCTGCTGGTGCCCTTGAGACTTGAGACTGCCGCACAGACAACCGAGAGGAGGGAACCAGGTTGCAGGCATTGTGTTGCAAGCGGACGAAAGGTGCGGATGAGATGGTGCTGATTACAGCACTGATGGAAAGCAGAGAGCGCAGTCTGAAAATGGCTGAGAAAGGAAGAAAGAGATACCCTGCGAGTCCGGGGAAAACGGATATTGTGTATTGGGTGCCCCTGGTGCATTTGTCCTTCAAATATGAGGCCCATCCAGCCTGAAGTTCATCGGCTGCTTCCCCCAGAGGCCTTCTCACCAGGCCCGTGGCGGGGAGGGGGGTGCAGGGGAAGGAGAACCATTTTCCCTGAAGAAGCAAATCTGACCAGACGACCCATTAGCGTGGCATATGGCAAACAATAAAGACACTTGGCCAGAAAGATAATTCTCCTGGCCCTTGTCAGCATACTTTTTTATTATCAGCTCCTATCCCTGTCACACGGGAGCCAGCTCACCGAGAGCAGACTGCACCATTTTCCTTTCAGATGTGGCCTTGTTTTCTTGAACATTCCAGTATCCACCCTCCTCCTCCCCAAGTCCGTTTTTACCACACAGCGTAAAGCACCCCCACCACCAGTGCTTAATCTCTGCCATCGCTGGGACTTGAGACCCAAACAAACCTGGAAGCCCCAGCAAAGTGCAGCTACTGCAGACACGCGTGTCTCCCACAACCGTGCATCTGAAGGGAGTAAGTTTTCACTTACTACAACTAAGTGGTCACTTTCTCACCTGGAATCAGGAAACCCTAGTCGTTTGCTTGAAGGAAAAAAGAGAACTTGAACACAACACTTTATTCCCTTTTCAGAACTCCTTCAGAGCTGCCACTGGAAAGACTTCCAGAACTATATCCTGCCAATTAATTTAGTTTTAAGTGGGTCACTAACAATCCCCAGTGGTGTTTTTTTCATAGCAGTATGGGAAAATATAATACTTTAAGGAATTGCTCAGTATCTTTTCCCCCATAAAGATATGAGCTCCATATCTTCTCTTATTCACCCGAATCTTTTCCTACCTTTGTGCTCTGAAAGGTATCAGGGGATATTCTTTAAAGTGGTTCCCCCACCCACCCACCCACCACGAGTAACCCTGTAGGGAGGAAATCTTGCTCAACTGAGCACTCATAGTTAAAGATTTCCAGATACTGGCTGGAATATTCTGAGAACAGTGATTCAGCTGTGAGAGCCAGAAACAACCTGCTGAGCTCTTCTCCATAGCAGCATTGAGAGAGGGCTGTGGTTTTGACACTTGACCCTCTCATAAAGAGGAATCTCTCTGGGATTCTCTTGAAATCTATCAGATACAAGGAAAAAAAAATGATCCAACTTTGGATGTCCTGTGTGTTTCACTTTACTGTTCAGTAACACACTGAGAACAAAACCGAAAAGAAAGAAGAGAAAACAATTCCATTCATGATTTGGACATGGTAAAGCTACACCAGGGAGTGGTAGGCAAAATAATGCTCCCCCACCCTAGATGTCCATGTCCTAACCCCCAGAACCTGTGGGTGTGTTGCTTTTCATGGCAAAAAGGACTTTGCAGCTGTGATTAAGTGAAAGATCTGATGGGAAGAGTTTCCTGGATTACCCAGGTGGGCCCAATGTGATCACAAGAATCCTCATAAGTGAAAGAGAGAGGAAGGGGAGTGAGTGTCAGAATGTGACAGGATATGAGGAAGGTTTGACTGGAAGTTTCTGGCTTTGGAGACAGAAGGGACATGAGCCAAGAAGGTGGCCTCTGGAAGCTGGAGAATGCAAGGAAACATTCTCCCCAAGATCCTCCAGAAGGAACGGACCCCTGCCTACACTTTGATTTTAGCTGGTTGAGACTTGTTTTTGGACTTCTGACCTCCTGAACGGAAGGTAATACATTGTGGTATTTTAAGTTCATGGTAATTTGTTATAGCAGCCATATAAAAACTAACATAGAAAGGAAGTGGAAAATCCATATTTTCTAGAAATCAGTGAACTAGAGATCCCAAGTAACCATACACACGTGGGTAGCTCATTTATCTCATTTGACCCTTTACCAACCCCAATAGAATGTAAATCATATTACTAGAAAATAAGCTTGGTGAGGGCCGAGGCTGCATTTTCTTCACTGCTGTATCCGCAGCACCTAGAAAAGTGCCTGGTTCAGTAAATGTTGAATGCATCACTCTGAGCCAATCAGGTAGATAATACAATATGTGGGCCTAGTAATCTTGGTTAGAAATGACTAACACATTTATCTCTCTCTCCTCTCCCCATCCTTATCCCAAACCACTGACCTAGCCATAGTCACCCCCACCCGTCTCCAATACTCCATAGTCTAGTCCAAGAGATTTTTTGAAAACACATATTGGAGCATGCCTCTCCCCTACTCCCACCTTAGGTCCTGGGACAGAGAACAAAATCTTTTTTTTTTTTTAAGTTTATTTATTTACTTTGAGAGTGAGAGAGCATGAACAAGGGAGGGGCACAGAAAGAGAGGGAGAGAGAGAATCCCAGGCAGGCCCCATGCTATTAGGGCAGAGCCCAACTCAAGGCTCAATCTCACAAACTGTGAGACCATGACCTGAGCTGAAATACTGAACCACCCAGGCACCCCGGAGAACAAAATCTTTGACAGGGCTAATGGCTGCATGCTTTTACGTCTGCCTTCCTGCCCACCTTTGCCTTACAAGCACGACTCTTGCCACACCTCTTTGATCCAGGCGAAGCTCAGTGTGCCAGGTCCCTCCCACTTCAGGGCCTGGACACCTGCTGCTTCCTCTGCCTTGTGTGTTCCTCCATCCCCATTCCATGCTGCCCCCTCCCTTGCTCCCAGACAACTCCTGCTTCTCCTTCGTTTTTCTTATCCAAGGCCATTTCCTCTGAAAGGCTTCAGTGACCTACACGATCAGATTAGTTGGTAGCTGCCCACCCTCCACACATGTTCTATAACATCCTACACTTTTCCTTCATAGCACAGATCACTGACTTCTCAACACCTAGCCCTGAATTTGTAAGTAAAAGCAACACACTTTTGTGGCATACGTGAGCTTACTGAAGTTAAGTGATTTCCTTAAAGTCACACAGCTTGTAAATGCTAGAGCTGGGAATAGAACACAGGTGCTCTGACTTCCACATCTTTCCACAATTCCACATGGCCTCTCTTAGTAATTTATGGTGGGGTGTAAGAAGAACAGAAGAGAAGACACTACCAAGACTGAGGCAGTGATACTGTAGAGTTGAACGGTAGAAAAGTAGTGGAGACAGTCGAACCATCAAAGACAGAGCCTCTAACTTTGGGGGCAGGGCCTCTTGGTCCAGGAGAACAGGAAGGGCTCTCCTCAGAGCCTGACGAACCCCAACAGATTGCTCAGGAAATGACACTCACTCACCAGACATTGCAGCAAAATTTGTGCATGAGGACAAAAGACTATCAAAGTGACTTATTTAGCAAATTGTGAGCCCCATAGTAGGTACCTGCCAAGGACTGAATTGTGTCCCCACAGAATACATATATAACTCCCTAAATGACTGTATCTGAAGATGGGAATTTTAAGACATAATTAAGGTTAAATGAAGTCATAAGGGTGAGGTCCTAATCCTATAGGATTGGTGGCCTTATATGAGGAAGAGAGAGACAGGAGATCCCAAAGAGAAGGTGCCCATCTATAAGCAGGAAGAGGGCTCCCACCAGGACTCAACCATGCTGATGCCCTGATCTCAGATTTCCAGGCTCCAAAGCTGTGAGGAAATAAACTTCTCATGTGCAAGCCCCCCAGTTTTTGGTATTTTGTTAAAGCAGACTAAGGCCCAAATGTTTATACATTCGTTTAAATTGTACAGTGGTTCCAGGCAAGAATGCAGCAAAATTAATTTCTGATGAAAGACCTGTAGTGGATAGCTGCTTTTTTGCCAGCCCAACATCAATGCCTACATTCTCTAGGAACAACCCCTGATTTTTCTTTAGAAAACACAGGATGTCTTCTCCCATCCCAAACCTATCACAGTAGCAATCTTTGTCAAATTGTCCATCATGGCATAGCTTCCTCTGGCCAAGATTCCTATGACCCAAACCAGGCCAGACTGTAGCAGGAATTTGAAAGTTAAGCACAGTGACACAAGAACTGAGACATACTGAGGTGAAATTATTTTGATGATAGTACCTAGGGAAAAAATACCGTCTAGGTCCCACTATCTGGATTCCTGGATCCACCCTAATTCCTGTCCTTTCCAAAGTCTGATGGGTCAATTGTTTCTTCACTTCAATTAGGTACCCCAAACCCTCCCAGTAAATTCTTTTATAGTTTTAATCAGTCAGATTTGATTTTGGTAGCTTACAATCACTGTCACCTATCCACTGGCTCACCTCCTGGGTGTAAACAACAGCCAGGCCTGCCACCAGGGATCCCTCAGCCTCTCAGACTCCTGGGCCAGGTGTGTACATTTAGCTCCATGATGAAGGGCCCTTGCTTTTCAAAATACCCGTATTGACAAGTGCCCAAGGCCAACCTTAGACGTGTTATGGCTATCACATTACTGTGTGGTCATATGTAGCACTTACTGCCTGAATCAAAGGAGGTAAAAGATAGCTTTCAACACGTGGGTTTTCTATAGTCCTGGTTTCCTCACCACCACTCTGGAAGGTGTTAAATGGAAGAGCCAAGGGCTAAACATGAGTTCCTGTATGCCTGTCCAGGGACACTGCCACCACAAATGGAGCGGGAAACAGAAGCTTGTTTGAAGCCACCCCTGGCTGGTGATCTGTAGCTCTACTCTGAATGTCATTACCAATGGACAAATCAAGTAAAATATGAACTGTCCAATGTAAAAAAAGAAAAAAGAAAAAAGAAAGAACCCAAAAAAACCCTGTTGATAGTCTGGTCTATCAAATCTATGCTGATTTTATTTTATTTTTTTAATTTTTTAAAAAATTTACTTCTGAGAGAGAGAGAGGCAGCGTGAGCAGGGGAGGGTCAGAGAGAGAGGGAGACAAAGAATCCAAAGCAGGCTCCAGGCTCTGAGCTAGCTGTCAGCACAGAGCCCAACGCAGGGCTCAAACCCACAAGCTGTGAGATCATGACCTGAGCCGAAGTCGGATACTTAACCAACCAAGCCACACAGGCACCCCATGCTGATTTTTTTAATGCCAATGAATTGTTTTGATATAATTATGGAGCTAAAATTTATATACATTATTGAAAGCTATCTACAACTTGGAAAGACTTTCATTTAAAAAGGTTTTCATGATTAATATACACATTAGAAAAATTGTACTGTATTTCTGAAAATATTTTTCTGTTGATTCTTTTATCAACAGGAGAACCCTAATATTTAGGGCCATCTGGGTAACTCACCTTGAGTTGATAGGATTTCTATGCTGAAACATTTGTAGAACATTAAGAAGAATAAAGAGAGTAATATATATTTTAATATTAAAATGTCATGGATGCCACAGACCTGAAAAGAAGTAGGATTCACCTAGTGAATCAATTCCAATGAAATTCTAATCTTTCTTCTGCATGAGGTTTAGTCTTGGGCTTATTATTCTCAGTCTATTTTAGCTATTCTCCTGAAAATACACATCAAAGATCTGGAGCCAGACAATGAATCAAAAGAAGCTCTGAGGGCAAATTACTGACTTTTGTGGTAACATTTGTGAATTGAGGAAACTCTACTCCCCTTTTCAGGCTTGATATATTTATACTATTCTGTTTTGATGAAGGAGAATGGAGGATGGAGAGATACTTGAGGTGTAATGATGAATATTTTAGAACGATTTGCTCACTGAAATAATTTAAAATGCCAGAGCTATGTCTCTTTTTAAAAACACTTTAATTTGCATTTTTTTTGTTGTAAAGCATATCGTCTTTACAAAAAAGACTGTATAAACTGTGTCTATAGAGTTTAAAGAATCACAATTAACTTGCATGGCATTGAGAAACAAAACAGTATCAGTGCCCCTCTCTTACTTCGAAGTATCCCTCTCCCACAGAAGTAGTTACCATCTGATATTTTGTATTGATCATTCTTTTTTTTTTTTTTTTACAAATTGTTTATTGTCAAGTTGGTTTCCATGTAACATCCAGTGCTCATTCCCACAAGTGCCCTCCTCCATGCCTTCCTCCATGACCCCCTTCCCGCTCCCCCCACCGCATCTGCTCTCAGTTTGTTCTCAGCGTCCAAGAGTCTCTCATGGTTTGCCTCTCTCCCTCTCCCCCACTCTATCCCCCCTTCTTCTCCCTCTTGGTCCTCCGTTAAGTTCCTCCTAATCCTCCTATACGTATGTAGTGATCATTCTTGTCTTTATAGTTTTATCTCCTATATATAGATCTCTAAAGAATAAATTGTGAATTTTCCTTTTTAACTTTCATGTTTTGTTCAACATTGTCTTTGAGATTACCTAAAATGATGCATATACTTAGTCCATTCATTTTGCATTACAGCATAATATTCCACTTGAGGAAATATACCATAATTAGTTTATTTGTTAATGGATTATTTATGAATTTTTGCTATTTAGAGTAAGGCTTTTGTGAATATCTTTTCTAGAGCACATGTGTAAAACTATCTTTAACATATATACCAGGAGTGAGGTTGCTCGATCACAGGTTGTATACAAGTTCAAATCACCTAGGAAAAGCAAATATTTCTTAACATGGTTGTGCCAATTTATATTTGCACATGCGGATGACAGAGTTTCTATTACTCTAGTCCCTTGCATTAAGGAGAGACAACATAGCTTAATGGTTCTTGTTCCTCTCTCTTGCCAAGAAAAGATACTGGCACTGACCTACACAAAGAAAAGGGACCCGTACAACACAGTAACTCTCCTGTCTTGAGTTTTTCCCATGTGGTCCTAGTGAGTATAATTTTGTTCCTTTCATGACAGGGAGTGGTGGACTTTTAAGTTCTTGCTTTCTGTTACATGTGCAATTATGCCTGAGGTAGCTAGCACCTAAGATGGTTCTCAATGAATCTTGCCTCTTATTATTCCTTTCCTACCAGATTGTGCTTCCACAATAAGTACAGCTGATCTACATAAACAATAAGATGTAGAAATGAAAGACTATGATTTCTGAGGTGAGCTCTTAAAGGACATCATAGCTTTTGCCAGACTTTCTTTTAGATCACTTGCTCTGGGAGAAGCCAGCTGCCATGTTATAAGGACACTAAGCTATTTCTCCATAAGGGTCACTTACATGGCTAGCAAGTTGATGTTGGTTCCTGCTGTCTTTGAAGCAGATCATCCAATCCCAGTGAAGCTTTTAGAAGGCTACAGCCCAACTAGCTTCTTGACTGCAATCACATAAGATACCCCCAGGCAAGAACTACCCTGCTAAACCACTCACAAATTCTGGACCCAGAGAAACTATGTGAGATGATTAATGCCTATTGTAGTTTTAAGCTTTTAAGTTTTGGAGCAAAAGATGATTGACAACTGATACTACTCACTTTTAGTTTAGTTTGCATTTCCCTGATTACTCGTGAGGCTGACATCTTTTCCTCTGATTATAGACTGTGTTCCTTTCTTGTAAATATCTAGTTTATATGTTTTCTCCATTTTTACTTTGGTTTCTTTGCCTTACCTATACTGTTCTAAGTTTTTATGTTCTAGATATTAATCTTTTGTTGATAATAGGAGTTGCAAATAATTTCTCCCAATTTTTGAGTTGTTTTTTTACTCTCCTGTCTTTTATCACCTGAATGCCTAATTTTAATATAGTTGAATGTGTTAATATTTTCCTGTATAATTCACATTTCTGTGTCTTCTTTAAGAAATTGTTCCTTATTCAAGAATTAGAAGATATTCCCTATATGCTATTCTAAAAGTACATGGTTGTGCCTTTCACATTAAGTCTTTAACCACCTAGATTGATTTTTGTTTATGATATAAAGATCTATCTTCAGATTTTTTAAAAAATATATGGATACCATATTACTCCTTAAGCCATTTATGAAATAATCTGCTCTTTCCCACTGATCTACACAAATCAAGTTTCTATATATATACAGATTTCGTTCTGGACTCTATTTCCTGCTCTGTTCCATTTGTATGTCTCATCCTGTAGCAACATTATATTCTTAATTATGTAGTCTGATAATGTCATTATATCCAGTAACGCAAGTTTTCCCATATTTATTCTTCCTCGTTAGTATTATATTCTTCATATACATTTTCAAATCAACTTGTCAAATTTCACAAAAAACCACAGTGGTATTTTTGTTTTATTGGAATTTCATCAAATCTATAACTCAATTTAGAGAGAATTAATATATTTACTTAAAAGTCTTCTAGAGGTGCCTGGATGGCTCAGTTGGTTACACATTTGATTTTTGATTTTGGCTTAGGTCATAATTTCACAGTTCCTGGGATCAAGTCCCACATCCGGCTCTGTGTTGACAGCTCTGGACCTGCTTGGAATTCTCTCTCCCTCTCTCTCTTTGCCCCTCCCCTGCTTGTTCTCTCTCTCTCTCTCTCTCTCTCTCTCTCTGTCTCTGTCTCTCAAAATAAATAAAAATTTTTAAAGAGAAGTCTTAAATCCATAAATATTCTCTATCTTTCTATTTATCTAGATATTTTCTAACCTCTGTTGATAAAGTTTTATCATTTTCTCCATGAAGGTATTACATATTTTTTGATAGATTTATTTCCAGTTATATTTTATGCCATTGTAAATAGTATTTTAAAATAAGGTTTTCTAAATTATTGCTTGAATATAGATATGCAATCGACACACATATATACACATACCTATATATATTTACTTTGCATCCAAGAAATCTGAGGAACTCTTTATTATAATTATTTGTAAATTGTGATGAAAATAAACATCACCCGCAATTCACATTCATTTTGTTTACCTTTTAATCCTTAAACCTTTTCTTTTTTCATGTCTCCCTGAACAATGCTGAATAGAAATGGTGATAATGAACCTCCTTGTCTTGATTTTCTAATCTTAAAGGGAATCTCTCAACATTTTACCGTTAAATACGACCTCCGTTTTATACTTTTTGTA
Organism: Proteles cristata cristata; assembly: GCA_017311185.1. Taxonomy (NCBI): domain Eukaryota; kingdom Metazoa; phylum Chordata; class Mammalia; order Carnivora; family Hyaenidae; genus Proteles; species Proteles cristata. Next base: position 303,341 of record JAESUZ010004037.1, on the reverse strand, counting down.
TGTGCTTATAAAGGACACTGTGCTGTGCTTCTGAGGTCCCCCTTCTGAGTTGAAGTAATTCTCCCAGCAGGTAGGAATCCTGCTAGCAGACAGTCCTCAACTGTCTGCCTTCTTCAGCTGAGAAGAGTCCCCTTGCCTCTGTCACACCTACTTTTCAGAGCAGCCCACCTCAGGTGATTGGCTAACATGAGGTAAGGCCCAATTTACTCATTCCAAATCAGGACGATTGCAAAGGGCCAGCCTCATCTCAGAGCTCTCTTTAAGATTGGCTGAGGCTTTCCTAGAGGCTACACTACAACCCAGCTTCTCCCTCTGTGTACCTCTACTTCCTTTCTTTTCTCTCCAGAGGTACTGACACCAAGAACAATCCCTAGTAAACCTCCTGTATGTTAATCTCCCTCTCAGACTCTTCTTACTGAGGAACCCAAGCTGTGATAACTGTTACTGGTTTGCCAAGAGTTTTTTTTAAATCTGAATAACTGTTGAGGTTTTTCTAGTGTATTTTTTTTCTGCATGTGTTGAAATCATCACGATTTCTCTCTCAGTTTATGAGGTGGTAAACAAATTAAAAGTGAACCAATATTACACTCTTGGGATAAATGTAATTAACCATAATATACTTTTTTTATGCCTTTTTGGATTCAGTTTGCTAATATGAATTTTTTAAGGATTTGTATCTATGGTCATGATTGAGAGTGATTTTGTTTATTTGGATTGGAATGTCCTTGTCTAGATCTGGCATCAAGGTAGTGCTGACTGCATAAAGTAAGTTGGGGAATATTCCCTCAGTTTCTATTCTCTGAGTGTGTAAGATTAGAACTATCTGAAGAACAAAGCTTCTTTGTGCAAAGAAATTTAGTTAATTTTATGTCTTTTTTTTAATATTTTTATTTATTTCTAGGAGAGAGAGAGAGAGAGGCAGCGTGAGCAGGGGAGGGTCACAGAGAGAGGGGGATACAGAATCTGAAACAGGCTCCAGGCTCTGAGCTTGCTGTCAGCACAGAGCCCGACGCGGGGCTCGAACCCATGAACCACGAGATTATGACCTAAGCGAAAGTCGGACGCTTAATGGACTAAGCCACCCAGGCGCCCCAGTTAATTTTATGTCTTTAATGGTTATAGGACTGTTCAGATTCTATTTATTTCTAGGATAGAGTTAGCAAGTTGTATTTTTATATGAATGCATTCATTCCATTGAGATATACAATTTATTGACTTTTTTTCATAATGACTTTTTGATATCTTCAGTTTTGCCCTTCTTTTCATTCATGATATACTTTGAGAATATTCTCCCTTTTTTCCTTCGTTTTTCCAGAGGTTTGCTCTGTTTGTAGTCTTTTCAATGAATCAAATTGAAATATGTTGATCCTCTCTATTGTGTGTTTCTATTCCATTATTTCTACTCTGCATTTGCATGTTTTCTTCCTTTTCCTTTTTTGTGTTTATTCCATTTTTCTAATTTCTTACATTAGACATTTAACTGGTTAATTTTGAGTCTTTCTTCTTTTTTTAATATAAATTTTCTGTATTTGAATCCACTTTATTTGAATCCCCAAAGATTTGATGAGTAATACTTTTATTTGTTCAGATCTCAATAGTTTCCAATTTTCATGATTTTTTGAACATTATCTACATGTTTTTCTAATATGTAAATGTATAGGATTTTCTTACTTATGTTTAATGATTTCTAGGTTTGTTGCATTGTGTTAGAGAAGTGATCTATGTGATACCATTCCTTTTACTTGAGGCTTTATATACAGTGGGAGAGGAGGCTCTGGTTATGACCTAGCACTATTTTCAAAATGTTTCATGTATGCTTTCAAAAAAAAAAGTATATACTCCAAATTGAGGAATTAAGTTTCTTGATTTCATTCTTTAAATATTTTATATCCATACAGATATTTTGTCTGCTATCATTTACTCTGAGAGATACTTAATATCTCCCATGATGCTTATAGATTTATTTATCTTTGTATAGTTCTGCCCATTTTTGCTTTCTATATTTTGAGACTTCATTAAGTACATACAAGTTTTGATTGTTTATATCGTACTGATGAATTTAACTTTTTCCATCATGAAGAGACCTCATATTTAATCTTAAATTATATTTTGTCTAATAGTAATTTAGGCATACCAGTTTTCATTTAGATGTTTCCCATAAGTCTTTTCAACCCTTTGACTTATATTTTTTTGTGTATTTTTATGCTATGTATATCTCTTACAAAGAGCATACTGCAGAATTTTATTTGATAAAATGGATAAAGTTTGCCTTTAGCTAGAGAGTTATTATGATTATATACTTGGATTTATCTCTAGATCTGTATCATGTGATTTCTATTTTACTATCTCTTTTTTCTTTTAGGTTTCTTGCCTTTTATTAATTTTTCTATTGAAGTATAGTTGACACACTGTTGCATTAGTTACAGGCATGCAACATAGTGATTTAGCAAGGTTATATGTAATGCTGAGCTCACCACAAGGGTAGCTACCATCTGTCACCATTCAACGCTATTACAGTACCATCGACTATATCCCCTATGCTGTATCTTCCATTCCTGTGACTTATTGATTCCATAACTGGAAGCTTGTATCTCCCACTCTTCTTTATTCATTTTGCCCATCCCCCTACCTCTCCCACCTCTGGCTATCATCTATTTGTTCTCTGTATTAATGGGTCTGTATCTGCTTTTTATTTGTTAATTTGTTTTGTGTTTTAGATTCTACATATAAGTGAAATCATATAGTATTTGTCTTTCTCTATCTGACTTATTTCACTTAGCATAATACTTTCTAGGTTATCCATGTTACCACAAATAGCAAGATCTCATTTTTAAAAGTTTTTTAAGTTTATTCATTTTTGAAACACAGAGACAGAATGTGAATGGGGGAGTGACAGAGAGAGAGGGAGATGCAGAATCTGAAGCAGACTCCCGGCTCTGAGATGTCAGCCTAGAGCCCAATGTTGGCCTCAACTCACCAACCGTGAGATTATGACCTAAGCTGAAGTCAGACACTTAACCAACTGAACCACCCAAGTATCCCAAGATCTGATTCTTTTTTATGACTGTGTAGTATTCCTTTTGTGTGTATGTATCTATCTGTTTTGGTGTCTGTGTATGTCCATCACCATATCTTCTTTATCCATTCCTCTATGGATGGACACTGGGGTCGCCCCCATATGTTGGGATATTGTAAATAACACTGCAACAAACATAGGGATGCATATGTTTTTAAATTAGTGTTTTCTCTTTCTTTGGATAAATATTCAGTAATGGAATTACTACATCATGTGATATTTCTGTTTTTAATTTTTTGAGGAATCTCCGTCCTGTTTTTCACAGTGGCTGCACCAGCTAGCATTTCCACCAAGACTGTGTGAGAGTTCCTTTTTCTCCACATTTTCGCAAACACTTGTTATTTCTTGTCTGTTTGATTCTAGCCATTCTGGCAGATGTAAAGTGATAGCTCATTGTGGTTTTGACTTTCATTTCCCTGATGATTAGTGATGATAAGCATATTTTCATTTGACTGTTGGCCAGCTGTATGTCTTATTTCGAAAAATGTCTATTCAGGTCCATTGTCCATTTTTAATCAGATTATTTGAGTTTTTTGGAGCTAATTTGTGTAAGTTCTCTACATAGTTTAGATATTAAGTCCTTAGTAGAGTTATCATTGGCAAATATCTCCTCCTAGTCAGTAGGTGGCCTTTTCACTTTATTAATGGTTTCCTTTGCTGTGCAAAACTTTTTATTTTGATACAGTCCCAGTAGTTTATTTTTTCATTTTCCTTGCCTATGGAAGCATATCTGGAAAAATGTTGCTAAGGCTGATGTCAAAGAAATTACTGTCTAATGTTTTATTCTAGGAGTTTTATGGTTTCTGGTCTCACATTTAAATATTTAAATCATTTTGAGTTTATTTTCATGTATGGTATAAGAAAGTGGTCCAGTTTCATTCTTTTGTATGTATGTAGCTGTCCAGTTTTCCCAGCACCATTTATTGAAGAGACTCTTTTCCTCATTGTGTATTCTTGCCTCCATTGTTGTAGATTAACTGACCACATAAGCATGGGCTTATCCCTAAGCTCTCTCTTGTGCTTAGTCCATACTGTTGTGCTAGTACCATACTGTTTTGATACTGTTTTGATTACTACAGGTTTGTAGTTTATCTTGAAATCTAGGATGTGATGCCTCCAGCTTTGTTTTTCTTTCTCAAGATTCCTTTGGCTGTTTGGGATCTTTTAGAGTTCTGTAAAAATTCTAGTTCTTTGGAAAATGCTATTAGTATTTTGGCCAGAATTGCATTGAATTTATAGATTGCTTTGGGTAGTGTGGAAATTTTAACAATATTGATTCTTCAAAAACCTAGAATTTCCTCCCATTTGTTTGTGTCACCTTTAATTTCTTTCACCAATGTTTTATAGTTTTAAAAGTCTTTTACTTTCTTGGTTAAGTTTATTCCTAGGTATTTTACTTTTCTGAGAGCAATTGTAATGGAATTGCTTTCTTTCTTTCTTTCTTTTTTTTTTTTTTTTTTGCCTTGTTTAGCTTTCTTTTCTTTTTTCTTTTTTCTTTCTTTTTTTTTTACAAATAGTTTATTGTCAAGTTGGTTTCCATATAATACCCAGTGCTCATCCCCACAAGTGACCCCCTCCATGCCCATCACCCTCTCCCCACCACATCCATCAGTCAGAATTGTTTTCTTAATTTCTGTTTCTGCTACTTCATTATCAGTATATATAAAAGCAACCAATTTCTATGTATTAATTTTGTATCCTGCAACTGTAATGAATTAATTTACTCTAAGAGTTTTTTGGTGGAGTCTTCAGGGTTTTAGAAATATAGTATCATGTCTTCTGCAAATAGTGATAATTTGACTTCTTTCTCACCAATATGGATGCCTCTTTTTGCTGCCTTTTAGATTGACTATGTTTTTCTCATTCAACTTTTCCTCCTCTATTTATTTGGAAGTTATATTATTTCTAGCTTTTTAATGGCAACCTAACCTTTTTTTTTTTAAGATTCATCAATGGCTTTTATTTGCTAATATAAAATTCTTTTTTTTTTTTTTTTTTACAAATAGTTTATTGTCAATTAGTTTCCACATAACACCAGTGCTCATCCCCACAAGTGCCCTCCTCCATGCCCATCCCTCCTCCCGCCCACATCCATCAGTCCTCAGTTTTTGTCAGCATTCAAGAGTCTCTCATGGTTTGCCTCTCTCCCTTTCCCCCACCATTTCCGCCCTTCTTCTCCCCCTTGGTCCTCTGTTAAGTTCCTCCTAATCAACCTAACCTATTTTAATATATATATTTAAAACTACAGTTAATACCTTCCCTTCCATAATTCCTGCTTTCAGTTCCATTTCAGGCTTTGTAGTGCATGAAGGAAGAAATGAAGGAAGGCTTTTAAAAATGTATTTATCTAAGATCTGCACTTCAACTAGGAATCTCATTCCTGATAACTAGTCTACCACACTACCAGAAATGAAACTATAAATTAGATTTCCAGCATTTTGTAATCAAGATATTTCAGGATACTTTAGTAAAACAATCCAGGATAAATTAAAACCCACATGAAAAAGCCTGTATAGAAACTGAGCTGCTGATTGACAATAAACTATTTGTAAGAAAAAATAAATAAATAAACATAAAACAAAAAAAAAGAAAAGAAAAGAAAAACTGAGCTCCTGAATTCAGTTGGCAACAACCGATTAGTAGTGTTTTCTTATTGCCAAACACTTTGCCAAGATTTCTCCTTTGAATACATGCTTCCTGCTGAGAATTTACTAATCCTCAAACATCTGATGAGATGATCATTCTTTGGTCACAGAAAAATATCCACAATTGATTATAAACAAGCACAGTCAAACAAGATTTGCTACAACTCAGTTTTTCAACTCACTGACAAGTCTCAGACTAGTAATATTTATGAACAAAGCCTGTCTTTATTGCCTGGTTTGGCTCTATGTCTCCTAATATTTTCAACTCTAAGGGCTGATTAAAATGAAGGGAGCATCATGTGAACATCTGGGTCCCAGTTTGACCCATCCTCTAAGGTCCTTACTACCAAGGGTAAAGTTAATTGAAATCTAATGTATCTGAAAGGTAGACTTAAAGCCAGGACAGTAAATAGATGTCACCTCACGTGACCACTTCCAACAATTGGTAGGAGCTGTTCGGATCAGTGTGCTGTGAAGTATGAGAGGGCTGTATCCCATCCGAACGAAAAGCAAGCTATAATCCATCAGAGAGATCTCTCACCAGTGGGATAAAGAGAGTAGAAAAATGGGGAGTGGTGAACATGTGAAAAAAATAACCCTAACCCTAACCCTTGCTGCAAGTGAACAAGAAGTGACATTTACAGTTGGAATTACCTTTTTCTGCAAAAATGTAGATTTGGAGTGCACACGAGTTATTGAAACTGGGATTCAGGCAGCTGTGGTAGCACCAGCTGACAATTTTAATGGTCTCCTGGGGTTGGAGCTGTATTAGAACCTCAAACAAGAACTCTCACCCTCTAGCCAAGCCAGCCGAGTAGGAGTTACCAGTGTTTGCAGCCAACTAACTTACTGCAAATTGTACTGCATTTGCAACCATAGGCTGCCAGGAGGAAAAATATTTAGCAGATAGGGACAGGAAAAGAACTGAAATTGATCCTGCAGTTATAGGGACTGGCTAACAGTGTAAATTCATTCTTTATTATGAGAAAAATATTCTATATTCTGATACTTAATATCATTAAAATCTACAAGGAACTTGGCATTTATTTCAAAACAGAAAAAAATGGAATGTTTTAATGAGGGGAAAAAAACCTTAAAATTTTGTTCTCACAATGGGACATGATTATATAGGAAAGGATAGATAATCAAGATAGCAGAAATGGATTTTTATTCATTTTATTCATTATGCTTTACTTGGAAGAGTTAAGTGTAAATTACCATATTGTTCTCCTTTACATGATTTCCCTTCCAAATGCTAGTTGGAGAATAAATTAATAAAGAATAGATTTACCCCTACAATGCCCCTACACACACACACACACACACACACACACACACACACACATCTCCCAATACTCTGATGTTTTTCTGTATTGAAATATATCTATAACATAAAACATACAGGACTGTATTTTATGATTGAGTAGTTAGGTTACAGAAGTATAAAGGGCCCTTCATACATAGTAAACAAACCTGTGAAGAAAGAATAAAAAAGAACTCTAAAACTGCTGCCCATCTGCCCAGATTCCTCAGGCAAACACTTAAAGTGAGGAATCAGCGTCTGTGGGCCTTTGGGGCCAGGCAACTTTTAAAAATTGTCATTTTATTTAATTGATCCAGAAAAAAATTTAAGGAGAAATATTTCAGGGTTGTACTCAGAATTTTTATGTCTTTAGATGAAGCAATAAATCAAGAGGTGTTCCCTTTTATGTTTGGCATACGAAATAACGTTGGCCATCAATAAATACAATTCTGATCATGACATTGTAGCAAATTCTCAGTCAGGGTGGACCTGGGCAGAGGGCAGTGTGTAAGAGCATTATTGTGAGTTTCAATTTTTTTTTTAATTGTTTAATGTTTTATTTCTGAGAGAGAGAGAGAGAGAGGCAGTGTGAGCAGGGGAGGGTCAGAGAGAGAGGGAGACACAGAATTGGAAGCAGCCTCCAGGCTCTGAGCTAGCTGTCAGCACAAAGCCCGATGCGGGGCTCGAACCCACAAGCTGTGAGATCATGACCTGAGCCGAAGTCAGAGGCTTAACTGACTGAGCCACTCAGGCGCCCCTGTGATTTTCTATTTGATATTCAAGCGAGGTAGGTTTCAGAGACCTTTTATTAAAAGACCAGCTCTTCCTAAGTGTCCATCAACAGATGAATGGATCAAGAAGATGTGGTTTATCTATACCATGGAATACTACATGGCAATGAGAAACAATGAAATCTGGCCATGTGTAGCAACATGGATGGACCTTGAGGGTGTTATGCTGAGCGAAATAAGTCAGGCAGAGAAGGACAAATATCATATGTGTGCACGTATAGGAGGATTAGGAGGAACTTAACAGAGGACCAAGGGGGAGAAGAAGGGTGGAAATGGTGGGGGAAAGGGAGAGAGGCAAACCATGAGAGACTCTTGAATGCTGACAAAAACTGAGGACTGATGGATGTGGGGGGAGGAGGGATGGGCATGGAGGAGGACACTTGGGATGAGCACTGGGTGTTATGTGGAAACTAATTTGACAATAAACTATTTGTAAAAAAAAAAAAAAAAAAAAAAAAGACCAGCTCTTATCACAGGATTCTGGGTGTTTGACACTGATTTAAACAAATTTGTAAATTTTCCACAAGGCTGTCAGCACCCATAGGAACAGACAGTCCAGTGTTCCTTAAACTAGATTGCTGATTTTCTTCATATCATCTGGGGTTTGTAACACATTTTCTTATAAATCAGTAAGACTACATTCATTTTATTTTAAGCTGTTTTTTATGGTGAAAAAAATTAAATCTTCTCCTCTGATGATCCATGTGCCCTCTTTTCTTCCTGTAATTTTTTAAGCAGTTTGTGTCTTTCGGCCAGTTTGCCAGAATGTATTTGATACTATGGGAACATCTGTTTCTGGTGGCAATCGGATCTTGAGTATTTAGTTCTGTTTCCTGGATAAGATCCACAGGAATCTGGCGGTCTTTCGTGAAATGCCTATTTCAGAAATAACGTTTCGTGCTTTGGGGCTCCCTAAAATCTTATTTCTGGAGCTAGAAGCCTTGCTGTAATCGTGGTTTTCAGATTTTTCCTCTGGCTCTAAATAAATCACATGAATTCTATTTAACAATTGAAATTATTTGGAAAAATATGACTCATATTCTAAATGGTAACAATCTCCAACTGTTTAACCTCTATCTTTTCTTTTTAATCCTTGTGAGCCTCTCTCTTGCCATATGCTACATAATGTTCAGTGTGTTCTTGCCCCATTCTTGGTTTAAGGCAAATGTTCCAATAACTCTTTCAAGAGAGATTCCCAGACCTCACCCCCAAAGCTTCTGAATTCATAGATCTAGAGCAGGGCATAGAAACATACATATTTTTTTAAACTCCTGTTCCGCTCAGTTTTGCTGTGAACCTAAAAGTGCTCTTTGAAAATAAAACCTTTTTTTTTAAATGCAGATGAGTTAAAAAGAAAAAAAAAACAACAACAACAATCCCCAGTGATTCTGACAGTAAGTCTGATTTCAGAACCCTGGAAATTTCTCTAATACTGACCCTGGAAACTTAGAGTCTTGTTGGCTCTAATGTCTAAATCCCTCTGGTTCCCTCTAGTGGACTAAGATAACATGCACTTTATACAAATCATCTCAGCAGTTATGGGAATGAAATTAGATTAAAATGTACCTAAAGAGAAATTTGAGATATAGTCAGAAAAAGGCAATATGCACCCAATTAAATGGGTCTGGGCCCTAACAGAGTGGAAATGTCCCACAATATCTACTACATGGCTGGTTTTGCCTTGGGTGGGGGGAGCCCAGGTCGGCACCAGTAGGTAAGCCACAGGGAGAGCTTTCTCGTAGCCAACCCCTGCAAACTGCTTTTAGGTGTCTGCCCAGACACACAGTTCCACTGCTGATGAGAATTTCTGATTACAGAGCAAAATGAAGTTTTCGAACTCCATGCTTTTTATGTTGAAGTTATGTCATTCATTGTACTCAACGCATCTTCTTACAGTGAGAGGAGAGAAATTAAAGGGAAACTGAATCTGGTCGAATACTCTGTGTGCCTAAGGTAGATAACCTACCATGTGACACATTGGGCAAATTCCTGAGATACCAGGCTATAAAGCCAAATTTATAAGCATGGCTATCTCTGGCCGTGCTTTGCAATACTGCTGGGTCAAGAGCACTACAAACATTCTTCCTGTGGGGTAGCCCTTGATCCAACGTGTACTACATTCAAGGTTCTGTTAATTCTTCTGTTACTGCAGCCAGCAACTCAGGCGAGCCTGGGAAGAAACTGGAGTCCATCCAGTGTCTCCAAGCAGATTTATGGGTTCACAAGGGTTAGCCCTAGAATTAGTCTTTGAGGCTTTCAATTCAACCCCTTCACAGAGCAGATAAAGAAATCAGGCACCGGAACCCAAATCTTCTGTATCCTGCTTAAACACTTATTGGCTGTAGGATATTCCAAACCAATGGAATCTTATTGGCTCTAATGTCTAAATTAGAATAAACAGTTCAAAGGACACGGAAGATCTTCTATCTTATTGTAACTAAACATCTCTTGAATAGAGAAGACAGCTTGAGTAGTATAAAGCGGCAATTATGAATTAAAATACACACAACCATATTTAATCCAGTAGCTCCTATAACTGGAGATAAACAGATCACTTCTTGAATCTACAACTCTGCAACCATCTATACTCTGCCTCACTTTCAGATCTGCCTTCTCTTTAACCCCACTGACACCATCCTGGCCCTACCCACTTGCAGTGGTATTCCTGACTCTGCTACAGCCACCCTCTTCACTATATTTTTTCCAATTGTAGCCAGGATGATACTTTTGAAGCACTAATATCTAAGTCACTCTTGCTTAAACCCCTTTGATGTTTTCCCATTGTGCTTAGGATAAGAATCCAAATTCATGAACATGATTTATAAGGCCAATTATGGCCTATACCAACTCAGGTCATAGTGGGCTAATTATAATGCCTTAAATGTGCCTTAGCCATTTACGCTTCCTCTCCTTCATAAATACATTTTTCCTGGGGCACCTGGGTGGCTGAGTTGGTTAAGTGTCAGACTTCGGCTCAGGTTATCATCTTACGATTTGTTGGTTTGAGCCCCACATCGGGCTCTGTACTGACAGCTCAGAGCCAGGAGCCTGATTCACATTCTGTGTCTCCCTCTCTCTCTGCTCCTCCTCCAATCAGTCTCTCTCTCTCTCTCTCTCTCTCTCTCTCTCTCTCTCTCTCTCTCTCTCTCTCTCCCCCCTCTCCAAAATAAACTTTTCTTAAAAATTTTCTGAGAGAGAGAAAGTGTGTGAGCATGGGAGGGTCAGAGACAGAGGGAGATACAGAATCTGAAGAAGGCTCCAGGCTCTGAGCTAGCCATCAGCACAGAGCCAACACGGGGCTCGAACCCACAAACCGTGTGATCATGATCAGAGCCGAAGTTGGACACTTAACCAACTGAGTCACCCAGGTGCCCCCAAAATAAAAATTTTTTTTAAGTCTTTTAAATAAATGTTTTTCCTTTCCTGAATGTCTCTACTTTCCTCATTCTTTTGCTAAAAAATCTTTTAAATAAATGCTTTTTCCTTTGCTGAATGTCTCTACCTTCCTCATTCCATTGCATTTCCAACTTCTCCTCACAGCTAATGCCTATTCCTTAAGCATCCTCAAGAAGGACCTTTGCTGGGGCGCCTGGGTGGCTTAGTCGGTTAAGCGTCCAACTTTCGCTTAGGTCATGATCTGGCGGTTCATGGGTTCGGGCCCCGCGTCGGGCTCTGTGCTGACTGCCAGCTCAGAGCCTGGAGCCTCTTTCAGAGTCTGTGACTCCCTCTCTCTCTGACCCTCCCCTGCTCACGCTCTCTCGCTCTCTCTCTCCTAGAAATAAATAAACATTAAAAAATAATTTAAAGAAGGACCTCTGCTTTCAACCCCCTAGGGTCCCCACTCAGCAACATTCACCTTCTTGTACTTACTTGCCTCTATCTCCTTGGCTAGATGGTGTCCTTTTTTCTAACTTCCCGAGAGCCTAGCACAGTGTGTAGCACAAAGTAGGTGGTCTTGAATGGATATTTGTGGAATGAACCAATGAGTGAGTGAATGACCTGAGGAACAATTCCATACTTCATATGCTCATCCCCCTTCTTTGTCAGCCTTTCTCTCCCACCTCCCAGCACTGTTACAGCTTGGGAAAGAAGGGGAAATGCTTGGTTTTAAAAAGCACCCCAGGTGATTACAGGGTAGTTGTCTTATTCCTGCTTCCCCACCTGGTTGGGAATTCCTGATCTATTCAATCCTTTCAGCCCCAGACCCAGAGAAGTTAAAAGATCTGACTAAGATCACATGGCTACTTAGTGGCAAGGGCAGGTCTCCTAACTGCTAGGCTAAGTCCCTTTCTGTTGAGGTTCAGTGACATTACCAGATACCCAGAATATGTCCTCCCATAGCCTGCATGTGTTATTTTTTTCTGAAGAGTGGGGAACAGTCTTAGCTACCTGTTTCCCTGTGAGACCCAAGATCTTGTCCTCTCACTGCTACCCCATGGTAGAGGATTTGAGACTCCCCATTGTCACCAGTGTGCATGCATCTTTCCCCAGTTATTCAATGGAGCCCTAACCTAGACGATGCAGTAAATGGATTTTTCAGGTCCTAAATCAGTTGATTTTCAGATAGGGAGATTATCCTTGGTGAGCCTGACCTAATCAGATGAGCCATTAAAGAAACTGGGCTCTCCCTGGAAAGAAATTCAAAGCATGAGGGAGATTTGATACAACGGCACTTCTCCATTGCTGATTTTGACAATGGAGTTTCAGGCTTCCAAGGACAGCAAACTGTGGAAACGTAAATATATGGGAGAGAATTAATGGAGTAAGGTTTGTCTGAAGATTCTTCTGGTGACTTCTTGGGGCTGATAAGAATTAGGAAGTGGAGAATTTATATTTTGCCTGTCGGCAGAAAAAGAAGGGCTTTTTCTGTGTTTGCTGTTCCTTAATTGCCTTCAGTTCAAAATAATTCTGAAGTCAAAGAAGCATATTTGGGGGGTGACATATTCTGATTTCTTTCAGTGGTTACTGTAAATATTTGTATCATTTTTTTCCTTTCTTTCAACAAAAATGTACTTATCATGTACTATGTTCTGTGCATTGCACTAAGTGCTAACAGATATAGAAAAGATAGGAATGGAAAAGCAGAGTCCTTGCTTTGGGCTGGTAGGGGAAATAGTCAGACACACAAATGTGTGTCTCCCCTCCCCACACTGTACACGTCTATAACAGAGCGGTATGTACAGTGTAGAAAGGTTTTCATAAGAGTAAGATTCCCTTACATCTGGGGAAAGGGATTGAGAATACACTGGAGCAATACTTAATGGACTCTTTATAAATACACAAGGGTTTTGAAATTAGAAGCTGTATAAAAGCTCAAAAAGGAGCAACTAGTCTCTATTATAGTGTCAATTACATGCAGTTTGCTAGTCTATGACTTTTACAATAAAACCTAAACCATCATTCTTAAATTAAACTCCTCTGCCTCCCCATGAGGACACTGGTGAGTCCCACAGCAGATAGTATGCAAAATAACTCTCAGGTCCAAGATCACTGAGCCACCTCCTCCTTTGGTATGCAAACTATATGTTCTCCACTGATATACTTCTTTACTCTATACTGATCCATACCTTTTAATACTTGATTGTCACATCCTTGTATCAAATTTGGCCAATTTTTCTCTGCCCTAAATATACTGATTTTTGTCAACTGTGTTTCTAATGCCCTGTTTCTGTTATTATTTGTTATTTCACAAATCTGTAACATTTGAAATCTCCAGGAAGTGGAACATTCTTTCAAAATGAAAATGTTCTATTAATGACTACAACTAAATGTGTCAACAAAACGCCTGTGAACACTAACCTTAAAAATGCCATCAATACAAAAAATAAATATTGTGTGATTCCACTTAGATATCTAGAGTAACCAAATTCATAGAGACAGAAAGTAGAATGGTGGTTGCCAGAAGCAATGGTGGGGGGTGAGAATGAGGGATTGTTTAATGATATAAGGTTTTAGTTTTGCAAGATGAAAAGAGTTCTGGAGATTGGTTGTACAACAATGTGAATATACTCAACACTACTGAACTGTATGTACACTTAGTAATGATTAAGGTGATACATTTTATAAGATGTATATTATAGGGGTTCAGAATATGTCATCCCAAAAGATACCACTTTGGCTTATTGATTATTTTGAATTAAGAGTACTTGAGAAAGAACCAGTACACAAGGTATACTCTGAGCCTCCTTTGTCTCCCTGAATACAAAAGATAAATCTCCCATGTGAAGGGTAACTTCCCTGTAACAGGAGGGTAGAAGGCATCCTTATCACCAAAGACGGACTTGAGGATTGAGAAAGCTGTATAAGCAAACCTTGTTACCTCTTCACCAATTTACTACCCCAAAGCCAAATCCCTTTGTCTTGTCAATTTTTCACAGATTATTCTTTGTCTAAAAGGTTAAAAAGCTTCCTATTTTGGTTACTTCTTTGCGCTTCATATTTTTATGAAGCTCTTCTATGTATAAAATTATGTTTTTTTCCTGTTGATATATCTTATGTCAGCTTAATTATTATACCAGCTAAAGAATCTAGAAATTAAGAAGGGACAATTTTTCCACCTTATGGTGTTTTACTACAATTTTTAAAAATGCCACCATGAGGGAGGGATTTCGAACATCTAACTTCTGGGTTGAGAGTTGTCAGGAAGAACCCTCTCTACCTGTTATGTGTTAGTATGTGCTGCCACAGGAGGCTGACTCATATGCACTCTTATTGGATTCTTGCCAAAAGAGAGCCCACCAAGAGATCAGAGGTAGGAAGAAAGGGACAGAGGTATTTACCCCCTTGGCTCCCTTCTAGGGAGGTCACCCTGGGCTGACCATATTCCTGAACAGAAAGTGACCTGCTCTCTACCATTCTTCTGGTAACCTCTAGCTTCTGGTAACTTCTCTCTGTCTTGGCCCATCAGACCCCACCAGATTCCTGTGCTACTGTAATAATTTCCCTGCCTCACCCCTATTTTTGAAATTATCTCTTTACAGAGGGACCTCTCTTAAATCATCCTAATTTGATTGTGCCATCTGTTTTCTATTGGAACCCTGACTGAGGCATCCACTGTTGAGAAGCTCTTCCTTCAAGGTAACATCCTTAACACTGTCAAACATCCCCTGCTTGGTGTGCTACTGGGAAAATCCCCCGCTTGCTGGCTTGCTAGTTGCTCCTAACGACTTCCCTGAGTGCACACAATGAGCAAGACTCTAAAAACTTTTCCTCACAGAATGTTGACCTAGGGACCCACTGTGGACCTAGACCAGCTCTTTTGGGAATTCAAAGTAGTTTGCCAGCGGTGTGTGCAAAGTTGTGAATGCGGAACTTCTATGTCAGAAAATACAAACTCTTCAACACTGTCAGCAAATTGGTGCAGCCATCTAGGTTTATAACTAGCTCTTCAATGAATGTAAGGAAATAAACCTGAAGTAAAAAGCAGTATTTCATGATTGGACTTGCTTAAAGATGGCCACATTAGTAATTGTTAACATACATTGATTGATGATGATTGATTGATTGATTAATAAAACCAGCTGAGACCAGACTTATATATACATTTTCTGAAACCTTATCCTCAGAAAACTATTAATAAATACTATGGCCTGGAAATGAATCAAAATTATCAAGCCACAACAATGTTTATAAAGAATAATTTATAAATAACACCTTCCAAAGCACTTTCAAAGCATTAGTAAAATGAGCTTATTTGCAATTAATATTTTCCGAGAGTAACCGAACAGAAATTCTAACACTCTATGGATCCCAGAATTTTTATGAATAATTAAGTATACACATATGTATTTTCCTAGGCCAAAGGGATCATTGCTTTTATCAGACACATAACTCCAAGAAAACTAAAAATAACTGCTATACTATAAAGGGTTTGAAGGTTGTATCTATTTGGAATATACAGGTTAGTAGTAACTGTTACCAAAATCTTTACTTTAAAGATGCAAAATAAAATAAACCACTGGGGCAGGGTTTATTTGATCTTCTAATTAGGCTATTAGTTTGTTCATGACTAACATCTTTTCAAGTATTCTAGATTTGCCAGATGGGAAAGAAAAAAAAAAAGACCTTTACTACTAGGGTATAACTTACTTTTTGTAGCCATTATCATTTAGATGAACCCCTCGTAAGCAATGATTTCAGCATGACTCATTTTAATAGTGTATAAAACTATCATCTTTTTAATAGAGTATGAGAAGGCTTTTACACCGCCAGGTAAAATTTTTATAAACAGATGTAGATTTTTTAAATTGTAATTATAATTGCTGGCATAAAGTTAAAGTTAATGGGCTAGTTATAATTATAATTATTGCCTTGATTTAAAAATTGAAGAGTTGCTAGCATAAGTTTCAACATAATTTATTCTAAAAAAATTACATAAAATATTGCCAGTCAATAAGTTGTTAAACTTGTAAGATGAGCTTTGATACTACATAGCTCTTTGCATTGTTAACACATATAAGAAGTCATCAATGCTGTAGATAAGAACCAGAGTAACTCTGACAGAATTCAAGTCATTTATAGACCAGGTAGTTAAATCAAATGAAATGAAAAGATAAAAATCCTTTGAACTGAAAAATTTCTTTGATGATAACCTATAACTCCATAAACACTGATTAGCTAAGACTATGAATAGCTGAGAACACTTTAAATTTTACAAAAGAAATAAAATGAGAATTTTCAAGGCCAATTTTACTTATTATCAGTAACACAGAGTTCCATAAATAGTAATTGATAGTGAATATGATTTTGGGGTGTACTTTGAAAATGTTTGTGTCTGAGGCTTATTTAAACCTACATTTGACAACTATACTCTAATTCCACAATCAGCAAAGGGATAATTTAGACAGAATTCAAAATAGAGTAGGGAAGAAACCAATGTCTCCTGCTATATTTCTCTACAGTTTAAAAAAATTACTGCCTGTATTTATTTCCTAAATATCTATCTGTCTCACCAAAGATTGTGTGACCAGAACATCTATACATACTATGACTAGTATAAACAGCAATGAACTTGTCATCATAAACAGCAGATGTTTAAGAAAGGAGCTTGATCTTGTTAGCCTAGCAATACCTGAATTCTTATAGAACCCCTCTCTATGTAAGATAAGCCCTTCAGAGTCCTTTTCCCGCTTCACTCTGGTAACAAGCTGGAAGGTCAGGGGGCTGACAATCTGGTGCTTCTACATTCACAACCCTTCACAGAAAGAGCACTAGTCTTCCCAGGGGATAGATCAATTAATTCACCCTCAAAGAAAAAAGTGACAAATAGTCTCCTTAGAGAGGATAATAAATAGAGCCAAATTCTGTTAGGTACTGCATCACTTTCTTGGCAAAGTAGAGTACCACATTGTTTTGTTGACAGTTCAGATCTTCATGCCTTTTTGAGAAATCATGTTGCCTTATTCTCGCTCAAATTAGCCTTCTAAACTAGTTAGCATGAAACCAAGTGAAAGTGATATCATCACATAATCACTTAGCTGAAAGCAAATATCTTAGATGTCTGCACTAGAATGTTGGTGCTGCTAAAATATTAATAAGTATAAATGCCACTCCAGATTTTCTAACATCACTGAGTTTTGTAAATTCTGGATCAGGCAATTCCAGAAACTATTTAAAATAAATAGAAATGGCACTCAAATTGAAACTCCTATACTTTTCATCTATCTAAAGTTCTCTTTTTAAAAAATACTTTTCTATTAAAAATGTAATATATTTCTCCACTCAAATACCAACAACTCTACAATGAGATACTACTTCATACCTACCGAGATGGCCACGAGCAAAAAGCTAGACCAGAATATGAAGAAATTTGAATCCTCATAGGTAAAATGTAAAATAGTGAGACCACTTTAGAAAACACTTTGGAAGTTCCTAAAAATGTTAGACATGGAGTTACCATGTAACTCCATATGACATGGCAATTCCACTCCTAGGTATACACCCAAAAATTGAAAACACACTTGAACATGAATGTGCATAGCAGTATAATACTCCCAAAACAGAAGAAACCCAAATGTCCATCAAATGATGAATGAATAACCACAATGTAGTATATTCATACACTGGAATATTATTTGATCATAAAAAGGAATGAAGTATTAAAACATGCATGAACCTTGAAAACACTATGTTAAGCCAAAGGAACCAGACACAGAAAGCTACATATTATGATTCTATGTCTAAAGTAAACCCATACATATTCAGCCAACTAAGTTTCAACAAGGAAGTCAAGAATATACAATGGAAAAAGGATAATCTCTTCAATAAAGGGTGTTGGGAGGGGTGCCTAGATGGCTCAGTTGGTTGAGCATCCAATTTTGGCTCAGGTCATGATCGCACAATTCATGGGTTTGAGCCCAACTGCTGTCAGCACAGAGCCCATTCAGATCCTCTGTCCTTCACGCCTCTCGGCACCTCCCCTGCTCATGCTCTCTCTCTCTCAAAAATAAGCATCTTTTTAAAATGGTGCTGAGGAAACTGGATATCCCCATGCAAAAAAATGAAACTGGACCCCTTCTGTACAGCATACACAAAATAACTCAAAATTGATTAAAGACTTGAACATAAGACCTGAAACAAGAAAACTAGAAGAAAACATAGGGGATAAGCTACTTGACAATGGTCTTAGCAAAGATTTTTTTTTTATTTGACACCAAAAGCAAATGCAACAAATTCAAAAATAAACAAGTGGCACTACATGGAACTAAAAAACTGCTGCACGTCAAAGGAAACCATCAACAAAATTAAAAGGCAATCTACCAAGTGGGAGAAAATATTTGCAAACCACATGTATGATAAGGGATTAATATCCAAAATATACAAGGAACTCCTACAACTCAAAAGCAGAGAAGGAAGGAAGGAAGGAAGGAAGGAAGGAAGGAAGGAAGAAATATGTCATTGCATATTACAATTTATTTTCCAAGTGTAACTCAAGAAAGCTGGAAAAGAAAACCACAGGATAGACTTCTGAATCAAAACAGAATCTTTAAACTTAAAAGAAAATGAAAACCTGATGACATGTTGAAGTTTCCTCTGGTCTCTTATCTTTTATAGTTGTGATTATACTGTGTTCACTGATAATTTTAAAATTGTGCCTTCTTACAAACTCATCAGAAACAGTTTTAATGGCTGCACAATCTTATACGAATATCATTTACCACAATATTAAGAAAACTATTATTAAATGTTTAATGTGCACTAAGCATTATTCTAAACCATTTGTATACTTCATCTACTTTAATACTGACAAGAACTTTATGAAATAGATTTAATTCTCACATAGAAATTCTATTTTATATAGGAAGAAATCAAGGTTTAATTAATTTTATGGCTAGTGAGTAGTAGAGCCAGCATTCAAATAGAAGCAGCTGAACTCCAGGGCCCCAAAGCTTGGCTAACAAAGTGACCACTGCCCCTTCCTCATTGTTTCCTTTACTATTTTTTATATTGTTTTACATTTAAGTTCCTTTTAATTTTTCACTATTATAAGCAATAAGAATTGTTCTTGAATGCTGCAGATCATACTTCCTGTGTCTCTCTGGATGGGTCCTAGAGGTCTCCTAGTAAACTGTCTTTCAGCAGCTCAACTAATGATATAAATTTATGATTTAAATTTAAATTAAATTTAATTTAATTTACATATGATTTATGATTTAAATTTAAACTAATTATATAACTTTAGATTTTAGAAAAATTCTCAGCCCTATGAAAACAAGTGAAGCTCAGTCCCTTTGCCAACAGATTATTCTGCTCTTGAGCAGCAGGAGACATCAACCACACCCCCCTCAGAGAAGCTGTAGGAGAAAACTGCTACATAATGAGCTCATTGCAGGGAGGAGCCATATATTTTCTTATTTGTATTCCTAGCATCTGGCAGATCTTCTAGTATGAAGTGTATATTGGATAAACAATGAAAAACTAAACTACTTTGAAGGAAACGGGAATTCACGAACAGAAGAATTTCAGAGTTCTCAGAAGACAGCACTGATCATGGAATCAGAACTCTAGAGAGGTCGCTGGGCACTTGCTCTACCTTTTTTAGAAATGAAAATGGCTCTTTTCTTTTGTAAGAACATTTCCCCAGCTCCTTGCCTCAGTATAATTAATATATAATTAATATAGAGAACTTTATCTCTCTTTTTTTTTAATTTTAGAAAGACAGAGCAAGCAGAGGAGAGGGACAGAGGGAGAGAAAGAGAATCCCAAGTAAGGTCCACACCCAGTGCACAGCCCCATCCCACGACCCTGGAATCATGACTGAGCTGAAACCAACAGTCACATGCTCAACCGACTGAGCCACCTACGTGCCCCAATATAGAGATCTTTTAAACTCAAGTTCATGCATGATTCTATTCTGACTCTCCAAATAACCTGAGGCTATACCTATAAAAACACTGACAAATGTAGGTGCAAATTCAGAGACATTCTTAGCAAAACTAATTTAGCATCGTGTTGAAAACGAACAAACTGCTGTGAGAATGTACTATAAAAGGAGCTTCCATTAACCGAAGTCCAGACATAGGATTCTTTAACATGTGATTCTTTAAGCTGAACATAAAGTACAACAGAAGACATTATTCATAATGCTGCTCATGTACATATGGGCTCCTTCTAGGGATTTGAGGGCTCTTCAATGTAAGAATACAGTAGTATGAAAGACAGTAAAAAAAATACCATTTCTGTATGTACAACTCCAGTATAACTTTTTTCCTTTAAATCCTTATTCATATTAATACTTGTATGTTACACATTGCAATATATATTTAATTTTATACTCTTTATAAATACATTATATTAATCATATATTCTATTTTCACATATCAGAACATAAGTATCAGTCCATTTTTATATATAATCCACACATTGATAATTTTAAAGAATCTACAATATTCCATTATGTTCATGTATCTTTGTTTTCTAATATTAGACAATTATGGAAAGCGGGATAGAAAATTATTTCTGTGTTTTATTTTGTTTTCACTTTCAATTCTGTTGCATTATTCCCATGAGTGAGACATCTCAACCCAGAGATGTATATCAGCAAAATGGAAAATTTTGCCTTCTTCCTCTTAGCCTCTAATTATGTGTATTTGAACCAAGAGCCACCTTACTAATACTCTGAGGGCCAATTCAAAACAAGTGTCACATCTGTAGTTTACTGTGGCCACCACCAAACCCTCCATAAGCCGATGGGAAGAAGGGAAACACAGAGGCAATGATCAAATGTTGCTCTCTAGTCCGACAGGCTTTTCTAGCCAACAACAAAAGGAATCAACAAACCCGTTCAAGGATGCCCCATTTCCTAGTCTGGTTTGCCACTCCTTCCTCCCAAAGGTGACAGATTTTAATAAATACTCTACAGAACTTATTAGCTGAGGATAAGATGAATAGTTAATTGCTTTATCCCTCTGTGGAAAGAGCCTTCTTCCTCTGGGTTCTTGTTAGCCTGGCTGAGTTCCATTTATTCAATAATTACTTACTCAGCACTTACTATACCAGACATTATACTAGTCAGTGGGGATGCAACAGGGAACATAAGAGACATAGCCAAGTGTCCTCATGGATCTTTAATTTGAATAAACATTTAAACATAATGCATAAAAGAATAGCTGGTTTAATGAATGTTATAATGGGAGTTAAAAAATACCATGATCAAGAATAGCAGGAGGTGTCTACACTTGGCCTCATTGAGGAAGTTATATTTTAGGTAAATGCTGAGGAAAGAGAAGAGCCACCCATGCAAACAGCTGACAGGAGAATATTTCAGGCAGAGGAAACTGTGAGTACAAAGGTCCTGAGGCTGCAAAGACCTCAATTCTGGGAAATACCAGACAGGCAAGATGGCTACAGCACAGTGTTGAAGAGGAAGTTGATACAGGATTAGGTAAATGAGGTGGGCGGAACCCAACGTTACACCTGCATTAGGCCTCCCCTCTCCAGTGGGGTGCAGTGAGGTCTGTACACTAAGACCAAGACCCTGCTTCCCCAGACTGTTCTATTCCTCAGCATTTACAGCCTCACCGCCATCATTATAGCTTTTATCTCCATTTATGTCTGTCACTAACAGGAAGCCCACACCCCCCTTATATGCTGTCCTGCACTTCCCATAGGCCCCCTGGGTCCCTCTTGTGCCCCCTTTTCCCACATCTCCCCAGTTCCTGAAATCCTCCTACTATGCCTTCTGGGATTCACAGTCCTTCAGCAGCAGCAAAATCCTCTGCATACTCACGCTGTTCTCTGAATATTTCTCTTCCTTTTCTGGCTGTAATGGAAATTTGGCTCTCGTTTGAAGACCCTACATTCCTGGAGTGCTTTTCTGCCACATCCCACAGACCACAGGACCTGGAGCTGGGACAGGAGTTCTTAATGTTGCCTTCAGACTGATTTTCCCTTCCGCTGCCTCCTCTT
Source organism: Proteles cristata cristata (assembly GCA_017311185.1). NCBI lineage: Eukaryota > Metazoa > Chordata > Mammalia > Carnivora > Hyaenidae > Proteles > Proteles cristata. Next base: position 281,120 of record JAESUZ010004037.1, on the reverse strand, counting down.
CCCCCCAATTTCAATCTTATGCCATCAGATCACATCTTCCCGTCATTGTAGCTGTCGTCCTCCTATTTTTCAGTGATTTTTCTTCGTCCCTTTCTCACTGTCATTCACTTTTCTTCCCCGAACCTAGTCCACCTGCATCCTTGCCCATCTCAGTGATGGCAACTTAAACCTTCCAGCTGAAATCCTTGATGTCATGATTCACCCCTCTCTGTCTCTCAGGCCAATCCGCTAAGAAATGTTGTTCCCTCTGCTGGAAGCTGACACATGCCCACTGCCAGCCTCTCTTACCTGGATCACTTCAACAGCCTCCCGACAGATGTCTTTGCTTTTACCCTTCCTAGAATTATGCTTTCAAAATGTAACTTAGATAATACTCATCTGCTCACATCACTGTCATGCCTTTCCATTTCCTCAGAGAAAAGCCCAAGGCCATGTATTGGCCTACGTAGCTATAGATGACCTGGCACCCAGTTACTCACCAGCCTCACTCACTAGGCTCCACCTGTACTTGACCTCCTTGCTGGGTCTTAAAAACAGACACATTCTGCCTTAGGACATTTGACCTTCCCAGGTGTTCTCCCTCCTTCCCAGATTTCTGTACACTGTCTCACCTCCTCCAACTCACTAATCAAGCATCACCTTCTTCCAAACCAAATGACCAAATTTAAAATCACCATTTACCTCCCCAACACTCTCAAACCCCTCAACCCTGGTCTACTTTTTATTGGTAGCATTGCGCTTATTTGAATCTATTAAATGCATTGCTTATTAATGTTCTCCTGTTGTCAGAATATAAATTCCATGAGGCAGGGATTATCATTTTCTGTTTTGTTTGCCTTTGTACCCCCAAGTGTTTATAAACCATATCTACCACATAATATAGGCTCAGTAAACATTTTAGAATCGTAGCACATGTGAAGTATTTGGATTATATTATAAGTGAAACTAAAACCATTGAGAGTTTCAAGTAGGTAATTGATGTGATCTGATTTATATTTTAAAAGACAACTTCCATTGCTATATGGTGAATGGGTTATAAAATGAAAAAACAAAAGAACAAAAGACAAACTAAGAGATTATATCTGGAGTACAAGTGCTGTGCTGACAATGGAGACAGAAAATTGATTCAGTATATCTTTTGAAGGTAGAACTCATAGTACTTGCAACTTTATTGAAGGAACCTAATGAAAGAGAAAACTGACAAGGAGTCTAAGGTTTCTGGCTGGAAAAAAATGTGTTGGAGGAGGTATGGATCTTCTGATAAAAGGAAATTGAGAGAATATATTGGACTGCTATGTACTGAATGTCATTGTCCCCAAAATTCATATGTTGAAGCCAAACCCAATGTGATGATATGAGAAGGTGGGACCTTTGGGGGGTAATTAGGTCATAAGGGTAAAATCCTCATGGGTGGGATTAGTCCCCTTTCAAGAATACATGTGAGAGAGATCGCTCTTTCTCTCTGTTCTCCACCATGAGGATATGAGAAGACAGTTGTCTGCAAACCAGGAAGAGTGCTCTTCCCAATAACCAGATCTGCTGGCCCCTCGATCCTGAAATTCCCAGCCTTCAAGACTGTGAGAAAAACATGGCTGTCTAAGTTACCCAGTCTGTGGTCTTCCATTACAGTAGCCTGAGCTGACTAAGACATAGACATCTCATATGCCTCCTTTTATCTCCTCAGCCTTACCTGTCTCCTAGACCTTCTGGTATTGTGTCCTGCCGCAGATAGCACTGTGGGCAGACACTGCCCCTGAGACTGACCAACCAACCATCCCCCACCCAGGGTCTCTGGCTGCTCCTGTTACCTTGAAAATAGGAGACAAAAAAGGAAGAGGAATTGTGCAGACAGATTACCCTCCTCCTGAAATTGTCCTGTTCTCCATCTGGCCTGTCCAAAAGAACACACATGTTCAAGTCTACGGTGGCCAGGGCAGCAGCATGTCACCTTGCATGGCTTTCAATGCTTCCCTGCCTTGCTTTCCTTTGTGATCACCTCATAGCATTAGCATTAAACCTTGCCACAGGCTCCATTTTCTTGTGAGCTCCAACTGATATGGGGAGAAACAGATTTGTGGACAGAACTCAAGAATCATTTTGGAGTGACTGTAGACAACTATTTTGAGAAGTTTGGAGCACTGATGAGAGAGAAGCTACACTCCAGAATGTAGGAAAGTCCTGAATGGGCATAAATGCTAGAATTCAACGCATGTTGAATATGCGTTCTATGATCATGTGGTCCTCATCAACCTGATTTTCTGATTTTTCTTGAGCAAAATTCAGCTGCTGGGGTGCAAGCACAAAGAGTAGAGTTGGGTACAACCTGGTTAAGTTAGGAATACGAGTGATAAAAGGAGAAAAGCAGGAACTCTAAGCTGGACAAAGGAGAAAGTAAAGTCAGGAGAGTTATTGAGTTGAGAAAAAAAGTGAAATCAATGAATTGGAGGCCTTAATAAGTTAAAAAATTGAAATGGAGAAGGTTCTAGAACAGGGTCAGCAAACTTTTTTAATGGAGTACTAGATAGTAAATATTTTTGGCGTTGTGATCTGCATATAATCTCTATCGCATATTATTCAGTTTTTACTTTTAGTTTTCTTTTAAAATGTAAAAATTGTTCTTACCTTTCAACCTCCACAAAAAACTGTCCTAAGGCCACATATGGCCTGTGGGCCTTAGTGTGTCAACCCCTGTTCTAGAGCATGTAAGGTAGAAGACTAGAAGACAGAAGGCAGAAATCACATGTTTTAAACTGAGATGTAGAGGAGGTAATGTTTCTGTGTGACTGTAGACATGGTGCTAAAGCATGAGATTAGGAGGTGAGTAACCGAGAGGCCAGTGACCCACACAGACACTGAACCACTGAAACTGATAAGGAGAGTAAGGGAGGAGTGAGGGTTGCCTTATAAAAACATATGTGTTGTTTGAAAATCAAATTTAACTGGGCATCCTGTATTTTTATTGCTTAATCTAACAACCGTAGGTGGACAGAGATACTGAACTGGAAACTTAAGTCTTCCATGAATAAGATATAATAGCAACAAGGTATAACTGTATGGCATGAACTTCAAAGGACCATGATGGGGGTGGAGGAAAGAAAGTAAAAAAAAAAAAGGGGGAACCTGGGTGGCACAGTCGGTTAAGCATCTGACTTTGCCTCAGGTCATGATCTCACAGTTCATGGGTTTGAGACCCACATGGGGCTCTGTGCTGACAGCTCAGAACCTGGAGGCTGCTTCAGATTCTGTGTCTCCCTCTCTCCCTGCCCCTCCTTTACACACTCTCTCTCTCTCTCTCTGTCTATATCTCCCCGTTCCTCCCTCCCTCTCAAAAGTAAATGAATATTTAAAGAAGAAAAGAAAGGAAGAAAAATGGCTTTGGGAGTGTGAGTGGAAGGTGAGGAGGACTCTTACTCCACATTTTGGCACTGAGGCATCACAGGCATTTGAGAAGGCTGCTGGAGAACCAGTGCCTTCAGGACACTGCCAGGCCTCGTAATGGTAGTGAAGGGGAAAGGTTTTGAGAGTCCAGAGAGATCTGGGGGCACGTATAGCAGGCTGAACATGTGCAAGAGTTTGTTGATCACACAGTTCTAGAATTTCAAGGGATGTAGTGAGTGTGTTTAAGAAGGAAGAGCTGAGGGGCACCTGAGGGGCTCAGTAGGTTAAGCATTGGGCTCTTCATTTGGGCTCAGGTCATGATCTCATGGTTTGTGGGATTGAGTCCCGCATCAGGCTGTGTGCTGTCTCTCTCCTCTTTCTGCCCCTCCCCTGCTCTCATACATGCATGCACATGTGCACATGCTCTCTCTCTCTCAAAATAAGTAAATAAACTTAAAAAAAAAAAAAAAAGGAAGAATTGAGGGAAGTAAGCTGAAAGTGAGTGTTTTGGGACTAGGGCTTTGAGGCGGCCTGAGGAGAGTATGAAAGCACAGGCTGTTGACTGGGTCTGTTCTCTCAGAGGAAGGACAGACTCCAGCATGATTGTCCTGAATACTTAGCTTGGTAAATTGGTGTCTTTATGTAAACTGGGACTTCTGAGAGGTTGACACCAGATGCTTTAGACAAGCAACAGCTTTATCAGGGGAAGTGACTATAAAGGATAGTGGGAGAAGTCAACAATGGAAGGAAGAGGCTTCCCATGGTGAGGCAGGCCCCACACCTGTGGAAAGACAAGGGGAAAGAGCTGGAATCGTATAGGAGTCTCAGATGCAGCACAGTCGTATGAAATTCCCCAAGCAGCCCAGCCAAAGTTGCCCCAGAGAGCAGTAGCTCCTCCCACAGGGAATGTACTTCTGCCTCACAAAGTCAATGGCTGGAGCCAACCTGGGGAGAGTGGGTCACGAGGGGCTGCAGGGGACTGTCAGTCAACTGCATGTCCCTCTGTTGCAATAGACAAGTCCCAAAATGTCCCCCTGTCTTTTCTCAAATAGCTGCACAGAGAATTTTGAATAAGGAAATGTGTCTTTCAAATAGCCTGACAGTTAGTAATGCCTTTGCTGTTCTTTGCAGAAGTCATTCTTCTTCAACCCCACACGTAAATCATCCATGGATGTCCTGGGCTCTGCACCTGTCCTTTTTCATCTTTTCTGATATTTCAAATACCTTTCTCAATTCAGTGTCTAGCTTCTCTACACGTTTCCTTTAAAAATAGCATGAACATCTCAAGTCATGAAGAAGGACTTCAGTCAATTTCCCTACTTTATTCCTGAAAGAATAAAATTCAGCTTTTTTTTAGAGTGAGGCCTGTCAAGTGGATCACTCTTCAAGCAGGGGAGGTAGCGGCTCCCCTGAACTGCTGGTGCTGGAAGAGAAGCCGATAAAACTGAGAGAGGAAAAGGAATAAGGACCCTGCTTTATATAAAATCCAGTAAACTCCCAATAAAATATTTTTTAATGATTTCATAGACATAGGAAGTCCTCACCTGCTTTCTTTCCAGAATAAATAAAACTCGGGAATTATATAGTTTTTAACTATTAAAACAATACATACGTACACATGGTCTTAAATTATGCTATGTTATTTTGCTATATTCTAAAATTGCTAAAAGACAATAGAAATAATTTCTCTAGGACTGTTAAACAGTCCAAAAACTATTTCTTGTAATGAAAATATTCAGCTCCGTATACCAAGAAATTGCTTTTTCAGAGAAATATGAATTGCCCAAATTACCCTTATTTGCCTTATTACCTGAAGCTGAATCAGCTACATGCTTTTCTTTGTATTACGTTAAACTTATGCATCCCTGATACTACCAAACAGTTTGCACAGAGATTAGAACATGACAAGCTCTTCATCAGCTGGAAGGGACCTACTTTGTCAGGAGCAGAGAAACCCAGAAGACTTAGTGCCAATGTGTTACCACATGGTAATATAAATTAGAGTATGCCTGGTTTCTGTATTCTACAGACTTAGTCTACTAACTTTCCTAGAAATTCAATACTTTTAAAAAACTTATGGTAAAATAGACATAACATAAAATGTACCGTTTTAACCAATTTATATGTACAGTCCTGGAACAATAAGTACATTTGGTAGTTGTGCGACCATCACCGCCGCCCACCTCCAGAGCTTTCTGATCTTCCTCTCAACTGAAGTTTGCATACATTAAACATTCATTCCCCATTCTGCCTTCCCCCATTGCCTGGCAAAAATCCTTCTACTTTCTATCTCTAAGAGGTTGCCTGCTCTAGGAGCTTCATGTAAAGTGGACTCACACAGTATTTGTCTTCTTGTCACTGGCTTATTTCACTTGGCAAAATGTCTTCAAAGATACTCATCCATGTTATAGCATGTGTCAAAATGTCCTTTCTTAAGCCTGTGTAATATTCTCCTGTGTGTATATACACCACATTGTGTTAATCCATTCATCTGTCAATGGACACGTCGGTTGCTTCTAGCTTTTGGCTATTATACATAATGCTGCTTATGAACATGGGTACACAAATAGGAAATTCAATTTTAAATAAGCATACAGCTACAGCAATGGCAAAGATACTCTTACTGCAATTTTCTTCCTTTCTACTCCCTGGATCACTATGTTCCCATTACAGGGAGAGGACAACCAGAGTGAATATCAAGTTTAAACTGCAGGTGGCAGCAAATATCCGTAAACTTGGCATAATGCTGAGCAAAAGCACACATGTTAAATTTTGTACTGTGTTAAATTTTGTCCCTTTAAACAAAGTGGAATCAACATTTTTCTCTAGGTCTCCTATATTCATTGTAAGGAACGCTTGAAGTATTTATCTGAGCTTAACTAATAAAGAATACTTTGTTATGAATGTGAAAGTCTAATTAATCAGTGGAAGCAATAGCTGAGTGCTTGAAATTCTGCTCAGAGCTTTCAACAGTGTGGTCTAAGCCAACCACACATATATTAATAATCTTTTTGCCACATCTTGGAACTTTGAAAGTAGGTTTTAATTGTGAGTAACTTGCCTCTGGCTTTTCTGTGATAAACACTGCTAGTTGCTTACCCAATATCCTTCTCTCTAATATCTTCTTCTCTGATAATAAAAACTCCAATTTTTATTAGGCCCATAGTGCACATCTACAACACCAAAAAAGATATTTCCTCACCTCTGTTGCACCCAGAGATGACCACGTGACACAGCTCTGCCCTTGAAATGCAAGCTCAAGTCCTCTACAGATCTGATAGTTTTACTTTCCTGGGGTAGGCTCTTCCTCCTCCTTCTTGTTTTTGTTGTTGTTTTCCTTTTGTATGTTTGATTTGTATGTTTCCTATCTAAAAGTTGAACAGGAAATAAGATGTGGGGCAGCTATATTGTAACCTTTAGATCCAGGAAAAGAAAAGCCACATGTTCAACATTGCAAAGTAAAAAGCAGCCTGGGAAGGATGACCTTGGTGAGGTGCTAACCATCCCTGGGTGACCTACCTCTAGTCAGACTACTTACTTTCTAAGAGGACTTCCTACTTCCTGTTTTATAAGAAAAATGTCCCCCATTTGGCTAAATCATCAGAGTCAGGTTTATGTCAGGTGAAGCAGAGCCCAATCCGTAAGTGAGATGGATGGACATTCTCTGACAGGGCAAGATGAGTTAAAAGTGTGTTTAAAAACAGAAATAATAAAAAATATAGTTGTTTTCTCATTGAGAAATGTGCCTAAAATATAGTGAAGAATTACATTTAAATCAAATGTGCACCTGAAAATAATTAACTAAGGCTGCTATAGTGTAACATTTAAAATAATGAATTAATAGCAGCACTCTCCACAATAGCTAAAACATGGAAAGAGCCTAAGTGTCCATCAACAGACGAATGGATCAAGAAGATGTGGTTTATCTATACCATGGAATACTACATGGCAATGAGGAACAATAAAATCTGGCCATGTATAGCAACATGGATGGACCTTGAGGGTGTTATGCTGAGCAAAATAAGTCAGGCAGAGAAGGACAAGTATCATATGTTTGCACGTATAGGAATATTAGGAGGAACTTGGCGGAGGAACAAGGGGGAGAAGAAAGGGGGAAATGGTGGGGGAAAGGGAGAGAGGCAAACCATGAGTGACTCTTGAATGCTGACAAAAACTGAGGACTGATGGATGTGGGGGGGAGGGGGTATTGGCATGGAGGAGGACACTTGTGGGGATGAGCACTGGGTGTTATGTAGAAACTAATTTGACAATAAACTATTTGTAAAAAAAAAAAGTAAAAATAAAAATAAAATAATGAATTAATCGGCTTTTAGATAAACAAAGGAATGGCATTTAGGAGTGGAAATCGTAGAAACAAATAACTTTTTTAGGTTTATTTATATATTTTTGAGAGAGAGAGAGTGCACAAACCAAGCAGTGGAGGAGCAGAGAGAGAGAGAAATAGAATCCCAAGCAGGGTCCTCACTGTCAATGCAGTGTCCCATGAGGGACTTGAACTCAGCAACCGTGAGATCATGACCTGAGGTGAAATCAGGAGTAAGAAGCTTAACCAACTGAGCTACTCTGGCACCCCAGGAATGACTTTTTAAATAATAAAAATATAGCTGAGTTTCCTAAAATTTCTCATAAAAATCCTCAGGAATGTGGGAATCCCTATTCACTGAAAGTTCAATTTGTCTAAAATCATGTGTAAAATGCCACAAGATCAAGATAATTCTGTTTCCATCCATATCCTATCTTATTTTATGAGGGCATGTGATGGTCTGTGTACATAGTTAATATATTCATCCTGTGAAATGACCATTTATCAACAATCAATAGAGAGAAAGAGAAGGGTTCATTTAAAAAAAATAAAATGAGAGGGTTTAAGGAAAATATTCCAGAATCAGAGCACACAATGGAATGGAACTAAATAGGAAGAGGGAGTGGGGAAGGGGTGGGGCTTAAGTGCTAAAACCAGTTCTAAATCTGTAACCTTAATTTCTTCTGTACACTAAGAGCAGGTTTTTGCATTTGTAAAGTAAGAGATGTGAAATGTCTTCATGATACTTATAATTTAGTTGGATAATAAAAAACTAAGGCACATTAACACTAGAGCAAATAATATGGCACAGTATGTAATTAATGGCTAAATTATGTGGTTCAGAGGATAAGTGCTACAGAAATTGAGAATATAGACAAAGAATAGCAGAGAAAGGTTTTGTGGAGGAGATGGAAATAGGGAGAATTTATGAACGGAGAAGGTTAAAAAAAGAAAAAGAACATGCCAAGTAGAGAGGAAGGAAAGACTAGGAGGTAAAAACACAATCGGCTTCTTTGTGGGATGGGGAGGAAAACCTGTTTTGGAAAATAGTGGGGAACAGATTTAGATTTGTAGTGTTGAGTCAACTCATGGGTTCCCTCAAACACTAGGAAGAAAAACTTTTAAAGTTTACTAGGAAAGGTCAATCCCATTTTCTGGAGAATAGGGATGATTGGTTCCAGCATTCCGAACTCCAGTCAGACCCTTGATGATTAGAAAGCTTAGCAGCATCCCAGGATGCCAAGCTAGTACGAAGTCTCAGCTCACGGACCAGGAGCTCTCTTCACTCTCCACCAAACAATCCATCAAGGCCTGCGTCACTCCTTCCAAAGAAGCCAACCCAACCCCTGGAGGTACTGTCACTTTCAATCCATGGAGAGGGCCTTGGATACCAGCTGATTTCTGACATTTGAAGTATACAATTTGAAAAGGTACAGAACCAAAACAAAAACAAGTCAAGAAATTGTTCTCAAGAGTAACGGACCCAGAACACCCCTATGGAACACTGCCAGAGGCAAAAAGGATTTGCCTCATTATAGAGCCACTGATTAGAGAAAGCATGCTGAGGTCCAGAGGAGTGCAATATAGCCAGGATGGGGTATAGGGTATTTAATGGTGTTTCAAAAGAGAAAAGGGATCCTACGTCACTGGAGATGGTTTTATTCTGTTCTAAGCAAGGCCTCCAGTTCTTCCCATGTCACCATTGTCATTCAACAAAAAATGTAACTATATGGTAGGGTATCAAGGGCAATTCACCCACCCTACATCAAGGCATCAAAGGTCTGGATGAGCTACCTATATTAATCATAAATAAGAAGAAAAGAAATGGCATGGCGGTCATGCAGGAAATTCACACCAAAAAATTGTCATCATCATTAGTACTCTTCACACTTTTAAGTACATAAGAATTATTAGGGGAGTTCATTAAAACATAAATTCTGGACCTTATTCCCAGAAATCCTGATTCTGATCTCTGGAGGACCTGGCCTGACTGACTTTTTATTCCAATTCAGTTATTTGTAAAGAATGTTGCTACCTAATGAATATGTCTTAAATCTCCTCAGCCTACTAATAGCAGGGGGAAAAAATCTATGCCCTTTTTATTTATATCACGAACTCAGAAGAAGAAAGTTTGGAGATTCTCCATTCCATCATCCTTCCTGATATAGAAATTCCAACTATGATACCCTTTTAAAGATATGGCCTTCAAATTGATCCTTGTAGCCTGCAGTGATGGAGTGCTTACCATTTCACATTTTAGCCCAACACTTTCGGACCAGCCATAAAATTGCTGTAAAACCCTTTTTGGAGATACTGGTCTTATCTTCTCCTGGAGAGATTTATTTATATTTCAAAGGGTAAGAATGAGAACCTAGGATTCTTCTTAAGGAACAAAGGTTTTTGTCCCCACCTTCAGGAGGGGAGGGGAGACAGCTGTTTCTTCTTATACAAACACCCAGATTTATATTTTCTAGATTCTTCTCTTACATTACAAACTCTGGTGTGTGTAATTTGATCTGCCTCTTATTGTGTTGCCATAGGGACAATTGGAGCAAAGGGAAACCAACACAGTTATTTTCCATAAACAAATAATAATCTACTCTGCCTCAGAAACCTCGAGTTCACATTCAGGGTAATATTAATAAATACGAGTTTTTAAAAACCTTACAATCTCCTGGCAATGTAGGAAAACAGTATGAACATAAATATCTGTGAGAGGTTATCGGCTCTGGCAAACTAAGGTCGTGCAGAAATTATTTTCCATGTGCAATTTTTACATGTAGTGTTTACTGTGTGTTAAGTGGTATTTTTCTAGTAATTTAACTTTTATCACAACTTAAGGATAATAGATTTACAACCCAAGTTTTGAGAGTCCTTTGAGAGCTACGAATGAGAGATATATGGCCTACATAAATATTACACAAATTAAGTAACCTGGATAAATGGGTGTAACAAGTGAATATGCGGTTTTTCCTCATTTCTGGAACACATTACTCTCATTACTAATCTCTATTCTTACAAAAACTTCCCCATTCACCATTACTACTCAGAGCTTTTCTTTCAGTGAATGTTTGTATTTACAAAGAACATTTAGTATTCTGAAATATACCTTACCTATCAAGGACTTTTCATGCCTTATTACTTTACTTGTCACCATTACAACAAATCTGTGTCATATGCAATAATTACTATTTGTCATTTTTAGAGATAAGGAAACTGAGGCACAAAAATTTAAGTAATTTACCAAAGCCTATCCAGTTAATTAGTTTCAAAACTGAGGCAAGAGCTAAGCAATTAAATAGATATACTGAGTTTGCTCCGAATAATTCATATGACCTCTAATTATACCAGTTAAATTAGCAAAAGAACCTAACAGAATAGTCAGTACTTGGCTTACTTTTTTTCAAAGTCATAAGACTGCAAAAATAGATGAGAAGACAAAAGGTCCCACTCTGAGTAATAGCTATACAAATTACCCTTTGATATGTTCCCTTTTGAAATAAATCAGTGTGATCTCTAATAGCATTTCTCTTCCTGGTGATATCCAATTCAAAAATGACAGTTTATAAAAAGCATGCCAAAAATCTAAGACAATTCTCTGACCTTGGATAGTGATGCAATTTGTTTAAGTATAGAATTGGTAACTTACTGACACTCGGCTGTTCATGACTGATGTCTTTAAGTTAATTACACATAGTTAATGAATTAAAATTAATGTTTGCCAACTACTAATGTATGCCAACTTATTTTGTGTCTTGGCAATAAGTGTACTTGACATTTGCTATCAAAGTATATATTATAATGAGTCTGTGATGTGAATATGCTATTATGTATATTTGTATTATCAAAAGGGTAAAAATAGATGTATTAGATGAAAATTATCAGAAAAACAGGAAACATAGCTAGAAAGTTAATACTTTTTGTCTTAAGTATTTGTAGCCCATATGTTTTTTAAAATAAATTTTATTTTTTGAACAATTTTAGATTTACATGAAAATGAAGATAGTACAGAATTCTAATATCCCACATCCAGTTTCCCTTATTATTAACATTTTGTATTAATTATGATAGATTATTATCAATTAAAGCCCATACTTATTCAGTTTTCCTTAGTTTTTACTTAATGTCCTTATTCTGTTCCAAGACCCAATCCAGGATACAACAGTACATTTAATAGCCAAGTCCTCTTAGGTTCCTCTTGGCTCTGACAATTTCTTAGACTTTCCTTGTTTTTGGTGGCCTTGACAGTTTTGCAGAGTACTGATCAGTATTTTGTAAAGCATCTCAACTGAGATTTGCCTTATGTTTTTCTCATAATTAAACAAGGCTTATGGGTTTGGGGGAGGAAGACCCCAGAGCTAAAGTACAACTATCATACCATATCAAAGGTACATGCTATGAAAATAACTTATCACAATTAATCTTGATAACCTGACTTAGGCATTGTTTATCAGTTTCTTTTCTTTCTTTTATTAATAAATCTATTAGTCTAGCTTGCAATATTTTTAAATGTTTATTTGCTTTTGAGAGAGAGAGAGAAACAGAGCATGAGTAGGGGAGAGACAGGGAGAGAAGGGAGACACAGAAACCAAAGCAGGCTCCAGGCTTTGAGTGATCAGCACAGAACTTGATGGGACTCAGATCCATGAACCGGGAGATCATGACCTGAACCAAAGTGAGTCACTTAAACAATGGAGCCACCCAGGAGTCCTTGTTTGTCAGTTTCTCACTCTAAAGTTATTCTTTTCCCTTCTTTCCAGTACTCTTTGGAAAGAAGTATGGAGTGGACACTTAAGGAATAAACAGCTATGTGCTTTTTACATTTAAATAAAATAAAATTTATAACTTTGAAAGCACACACCATTATTTTTAAAAAAGAAAAAAATGAAAGTTGTGAGTTTTGGTGTCTTGAAACTGCGCAGTTAAGATTTCATTCTTGTAGGGGCGCCTGGGTGGCTTAGTCGGTTAAGCGTCCGACTTTCGCTTAGGTCATGATCTCGCGGTTCGTGGGTTCGAGCCCCGCGTCGGGCTCTGTGCTGACTGCCAGCTCAGAGCCTGGAGCCTGTTTCGTCTGTGACTCCCTCTCTCTCTGACCCTCCCCTGCTCACGCTGTCTCTCTCTCTCTCTCTCTTAGAAATAAATAAAAAACATTAAAAATTTTTAAAAAAAGATTTCATTCTTGAAATCTTTGTGGGGATACTCTCTGTGAGATACCATTTGAATCTTCTCTGTATGTTATCAAATTTTCCTGGTTTTTCAGATTACTCAGTTTATAAACCTTTATTTATCAAGCACTGTGCTGGACTCTGGCATTACATCATCCTGTCCCTCAAGAGGTTTAAGTTCCCATTCTAAAGATTCCATACCCTGAAAGCAAATACTTTTCTCATTTCTCTTGCTGTAGTATCTGGAATATTTATAAATTCAAATATTTTTAAAAACTAATTATTTTCAAGCCTCCAACTAGCATCATACTCAATTGGGAAAGGCTGAAAACTTTTCCTCTAAGATTAGGAACAAGAAAAGAGTATCCACTCTCAACATCATACTGGAAGTCCTACCCAGAGTGATCACGTTAAAAAAAAAAGAAAGAAAGAAAAGGATCTGAATTGGAAATGAAGATGTCAACTTGTTTCTGTTTGCAGATGACATAATCTTATATATAGAAAATCTAGGGTGTAAATTTTCTGACTCTGACAGTACAGAGCTTACCTGGGATTTTCTCTCTCCCTCTCTCTCTGCCCCTCCCCCACTTACTCATGCTTTCTCTCTCTCTCTCTCTCTCTCAAAATAAATAAATAAATAACTTAAAAAAAAAATAAAAAAGAAATATCAGTTGTGTTTCTATGCCCTAACAACAAATTATCCAAAAGGGAAATAAAAAAAACAATCCATTTATAATAGTATCAAAAACAATAAAACACCTAGAAATAAATTTAACCATGGGTGTAAAAGATCTGTACAACAAAAACTATAATACCTTGATGAAAGAAATTTAAAAAGACAGAAGTAAATGGAAAGATATCCCATATTTATGATTTGGAAAAACTAATATTGTTAAAATGTGCATATTATACTAAGGAATCTATGTATTCCATGTAATCCCTACCAAGATTCCAGTAATATTTTTTTACAGAAATAGAAAAAAAACCTTAAATTCATATGGAGTCACAAAAAAACAAATACCCAGTCAACGGAATCCTGAGAAAGAAGTACAATGCTAGAGGCATCACACTTGCTGATTTCAAAGTATCTTACAAAGCTATAGTAATTAAAACAATATGGTATTGGTATAAAAACAGACACATAGACCAATGAAACAGAACTGAAGGTCCAGAAATGAACCCATGCATATATTGTTAACTAATATTTGACAAGGGAGCCAAGAATACTCAATGGAGAAGATGACCTCTTCAATAAATGGTGCTAGGAAGACTGGATATTCACATGCAAAAGAATAAGACTAAATTCCTACCTTATGCCGTTCACAAAAATTAACTCAAAATGGGTTAAAAACTTAAATATAAGACTTGAAACCATAGACTTCCTAGAAGCAAACACAGGGGAAAAGCTCCTTGACATTGGTGTTCGTTGTGGATATGGATATGACACAAGCAACAAAAGCAAAAATAAACAAGTGTTTTGACCTCAAACTGGAAAAGTTTCTATTAAGCTAAAGAAACTATCAACAAAATGAAAAGGTAACCTATGGGATGAGAAAAAGTATTTAAAAACCAAGCTGATAACGATTACTATTCAAAGTATGCAAGGAACTCATGTAACTCAATAGCAAAAAAGCAAGTAATCCAATTAAAAATGGGCAAAGACCTGAAGTGGTCAACATCACTAGTCATTAAGGAAATATAAATCAAAACCATAATGAGATATCACCTCATAGCTGTTAGACTGGCTGTTACAAAAAGACAAGAGAGAACAAATGCTGGTGAAGATGTGGAGAAAGTGAACCCTCATGCACTATTGGTGGGAATGTAAATTGGTGCAGCCACTGTGGAAAATACTATGGAGTTTCCTCAGAAAAATTAAAAATAGAGCTACCATATGATCCAGTAATCCCACTTCTGGGTATATATCCCAAGGACATGAAATCACTATCTTAAAGAGATAGATGTATCTCCATGTTCGCTGCAGCATTGTTTACAATACTTAAGAATCAGAAACAACCTTGGTGTCCATCAATGGATGAATGGATAAAGAAAACATATATATATATTTATATATAATGGAATATTATTCAGCCATAAGAACTAAGGAAATCCTGCCATTTGTGACAACATAGATGAAACTTGAGGACATTTTGCAAAGTGGAAAAAGTCAAACAGAGAAAGGCAAAAACTGAATAACTTTACTTATATGTAGACTCTAAAAAAAAAAACCAATCTCACAGAAAAAGAGCAGATTGATGGTTACCAGGGGAAGGAGGTAGGAGTTGGGGAAAGGGTAAAGATGATCAAAGGACACAAACTTCCAATTATAAGATAAGTAAGTCCTGGAGATGTAGTGTGTAGCATGGTGACTATAGTTAACAATACTGTATTGTATATTGGAAAATTGCTAAAAGAATAGATTTTTAAAGTTCTGGCCATACACAAAACTATGTAACTATGTAGTGATGACTGTGTTAACTAACCCTTTTGTGATAATCACTTAACCATATATACATATATAAAATCACTATGTTATGTACCTTAAACTTATGCCATGTTTTATATCAATTATATACCAAGAAATCTGATGAGAAAAAAATCCTCACTTTCAAATATGTGGCACAGTGCATTCTTACTGTGGGAAAGAATTAACTTTTCTCCCTCGTTTTTAATTATTTTTTCTCCATTTCTTTTAAAAAATATGTTTTTTCCTGCTTCAGGAAATCATGGATATGATTCCTTGGAAGCAGAATTTCCCCAAATCTTTTCTAACAAACGAAGTGGAAATATAATACTTGCACTGCCTCCTCGTTTTGTCCTGCTCCTCTTCTATAATTGAAAGAGCAAAGTCTACATGTTGGGATGGAAGCTATATACCACCACTGCTCTCACTTTTACATCAGATAAGGTGTTTTTGGTTGTAAGTTATAAAAATCCCAAATTGATTTAAATAATAGAAACTCATCAATTCATTTATCAGAAAGTCCTGAAACAGGAAACAGGTTTCAGGAGATCAATGCAGCTACTCACCAGTGTCAACAACGACCCAGCTTCTTTCCATCTCTCCACTTTACAATGTATGATCTGTGTCTTGGCCTCATGCTCAGACTGGTAACTAGGTGGGTGTAGCAGTTTCAGCATCACATACCGACACAGCAAGGTCCAGAGGCAGAAAGAGGGCCGTGTTTTAGCACAGGCCTCACACAGAAGCCTTCACTCATCCTCTTCATGAGTAAGAATCAAGTCCCTGGACCACATACTCATACACCAGTTCCTGGCAAGAAAATAGGGATATCATAATGGACTCAAACCAATTAGCACTGATTCCTGTGCTAAGGATTACTCCAGAGTCACATGTGGGATAGATGAAATCTAAACAAAACTGGGATCCTCTTAAGAGAGAATAGGGGAATGGGTCTTTTATAGCAACCCAAGTTCTGCTATACCCTCTTCCCAATATTTCCTGAGCCTGCTTTTAGAGCTCATATTGTTTTTCTCTGACTTTGCTAAATCATGTTTTTCTTCAGGGTAGCAGCTCTCTGCTTGCCTGTTACATACTGGAGTTCTATTTTGCTATAGTTCCTTTTACTTTTTAATCCTGATTCCAAATAGAGATTATTTTAGGCATAGGCTTTCTTTCTTATGCCTTCTTAGTCTCTAATAATTTCTTGGGTAATTTTTTCCCTTCATTTTAGCTCAAAAAAAGTATCTACCCTATGAATCCATCTCTCTTTAGCTTCTCACAGATGAAGCCCACCCTGCTCTTTGTTCTATCTTCCACAAAGTCCACTACTATGATCAGAATTGATAGATGCATTGGGCATTTCCAGTCTGAGATGAGAGAGGTGTTTTGGATGTTCAGCAGTGAAACATAAAACTCTTTACTGTTACATACTTTCAGAGACCACTCTATATACCTTCTTAAATTTATATACTTTCTTAACATTGCCTTAGGCATTCACTGTAGGCAAGCCACAGTCATCTTGAGAAGAGAAATGTCACTGTTGCCTATTAAGTCTCCTCATCCTCAACAATTCTTACCCCAGATATTCTCTCCCCACCTTTTCATTAATACTTGGGGGAATTAAGATTTCCACTAACTGTTGGTCTACAGAAAATCCTAAGTGACCAATACCTTATATTTATAATCACCTTCTCTCTTTTTGTGACATTACACGCCTGATCTTCTGATGTGGGAAGGACAATGATGTTCAGCTTCCTTCCTGTGCCCTGACATCCAATCCATGTTGGAATCTTGTTCAGTTTCTTACTAGTATTGCTCTATTTATAATGGATTTATAACATTTATTCTTTTCTTAGTTTGCATTTATTTTTTATTTTAATTCCAGTATAATTATCATACAATGTTATGCTAGTCTTAGCCTAATCACAACATAGTGATTCAACAATTCCATATATTACTCAGTGCTCATCAACATAAGTGTACTCTTAATCCCCTTCACCTATTTCCCTCAGCATCCCCCACCCCTACCTTCCCTCTGGCAAACACCAGTCAGTTCTTTATAGTTAAAAGTATTTTTTATGTTTTCTCTTTTTCCTTTGCTCATTTGTTTTGTTTATAAATACCACATATGCATGAAATCATATGGTATTTTTCTTTCTCTGACTGACATATCATTTAACATTTAACATTATACCCTCTAGATCCATCCAGGTCATTGCAAATGGTAAGATTTCATTCTTTCTTATGTTTGAGTAATATTCTATCGTGTGTGTGTATGTGTGTGTGTACGCACCACATCTTCTTTAACCATTCATCTGCCTTTAGGCACTTGTGTTACTTCCATTCATACCCTTTATTCTTTAAATTCATTTGTATCTTTATGGTGATTCCTTGTCTTCTATTATGTATTCTGTGTGCGCCAGCTAGGGATATGAGTAAGAGAGACTCACACAAAGAATGTTAACATGATTTTTACTTAATATTTAAACATTATTAGTATAGTGCATTCTATGCTTATGTTCCAGAAATTCTGTGCTATTATAGGAAATGAGTATCATGGAAAAAGCAGTAAGGTTAGAATCAAAAGAGCCAGGCTTGAGTATCAGCAACTTACTTTATGGCCTTATGGAGGAATATTTAACTTACCTTAGCTACAGTTCTTTTATAGTAAAGTGAAGCTAATAATATTCATTTCAAGAGCTATTTTTATATTTAAAAAATCATTGGAAGTATATTATGAAAAACATGAGACATTATAGAATATTACTATTATGATGGAGCCTACAAAAACATGATAAGAATATAGAAAAGTACTTTCAATGTTTTCAGAAAACTTAAACAATCTGTCAATACAGAGAGAAGAAAGCTAAATTAGCAGATGGCTTTTCAGACAAAAATATGCAACTCTGACACCAATGCTCTGCTCATATACCCTCAGCTCATTCTGGAGGGCAGCTTCATTTGGGTAGAAAATTTACTTCCCTCCAATGACTATCTTACTTTAAGGATTTCTCTGCTTGAAGGCTCCTGGGGAAGAAATACCTTGGGAGCTAACTTCACCTGATGCAGTAGTGCCCTTTACCCAAAGTTTAACTTTCAATGGTTTCGGTTACCTGCAGTCAACTTCAGTAAAACAGACGATTCATTATCACATGAAGAAGGGTCAGTACAGTACAATGAGATATTTTGAGAGGGAGAAAGACCACATTCACATTCTTTTATTACCGCATATTGCTAGAATTATTCTACTTTATTATTATTTATTGTTGTTAATCTCTTACTGTGCTTAACTTATACATTGAACTTTATCACAGGTAAACATATAGGAAAAAATATAGTGTGTCTAGGGTTTGGTGCTTTCCTTGATTTCAGGAATTCACTGGTGGTCTTGGAATGTGTCCTCTACAGGTAAGATGGAAGCTACTGTAAGGGGTGAATATCAATGGGTAAATATTCCTGCTTCTTTGTCCTTCGTTGGGACCATTGCAGATGTGTCTTTTTTTTCTTCCAAATTTTTATTTAAATTCTAGTTAGGTAACATATAGTGGAACATTGGTTTCAGGAGTAGAATTTAGCAATTCATCACTTACATATAACACACAGTGCTCATCATAACAAATGCTCTCCTTAACACCCATTATCTATTTAATCCATCTACCACCTACCTCCCTTCATCAACCCTCAGCTTGTTCTCTATATAAGAGTCTTCTTTGGTTTGCATCCCTCTCTCTTCTTTTCTTCCCCTTCCCCTATGTTCATCTGTTTTGTTTCTGAAATTCCACATATGAGCAAAATCATATAGCACTTGTCCTTCTCTGACTTATTTCATTTAGCATAATACACTCTAGCTCCATCTATGTTGTTGCAAATGGCAAGATTTCATTCTTTTTGATGGCTGAGTAATATTCCACTGTATGTGTGTGTGTGTGTGTGCACGCGCATGCACACGCATATACCACCTCTTTTTTTAATGTTCATTTATGTTTGGTGGGGGAGGAAGAGGCAGAGATAGATGGAGACACAGACTCTACAGCAGGCTCCAGGCTCTAAGCTGTCAGCACAGAGCCCGGTGCAGAGCTTGAACTCATGAGCTGTGAAATCATGACCTGAGCCAAAATCAGATGCTTAACTGCCTGAGCCACCCAAGTGCTCCCTCCACTTCTTCTTTATCCATCAATCAGATGTGTTATACACAATCTATCAAAGGGTATACAGTGGTAGTGACCTAGTTGCTCATGGCAATAACCTGCCTAGTAATAATGTGCCATCTTTTTTCCATATCTCCTTCAATTCCTGTCCTGCTTTCCCTCCTCCACTGTGGTTCTTGTGACCATTTACCAGATAAACTACTTGTACACAAATCCTTGTGGTAGAATTCACTCTGGGGTGAAACCTAAAGGAAGACATCTCAGTTATTCATTTTCTTAGTTCAGTTATGTAGATATGTAAAACTTGTTTTATAGGTATATGTTCATGATGGCTCATATTTTGTTTCAGTTTTTGCATTTCACTGTTCTTTTTATAAGTGTAGTGTGAGAAATTAAATAATAAGACAGGAAGAAAAAAGTAGGAAAAGAGGCGGAGAATTGAAAGCTAAGCTCATTTACTTAAGTGAATAAACATTTTTGAAAAAGGAAGTAGCACTTTTCAAGTTGTGAATAAAACCAATCATGAGGCAGAGGTGAGAGAAAACAGCATCAACCACTAGATGGAAAGGATAGAAAATAATGTTGTCATTGTTCTGACCTCAATATCCCTTTAGACATAACTTTTCTAAATCTGGACTCTTCTCATTATTGCTTTATCTGGCCTCCACTCTTTATTTGCCCCGAATTCTTCCTTCTGAACCCCATTTCTCATCCTCCAGAGTGAAACAATAAAATTTTCAAATGAGAAAAGAGAGGGCGCTTCAAGCATGATGATGTCAAAATGCACAGATTTGCTTCTAAGTTCTGGACTTGGATGGGTTGTCTAGAGGCCAGCCCATATTAACCAATGTCAACAACACACTAGAACCCGAGAAAAGCAAGTTGGAGAGGAATGAGGGGACTGAAGGAGGAAGGGGAGAGATAGACATGTACCTAAATATTTACTCAAAGTGCTATCACTTCCACACTGAATTTCAGCCTAGGAAAGAATATCAATACTAATAATACTCTTAAACATTACCCTTTTCTTTCTTCCCAGTCTTCCCGTTATCTATAAGGATGGACCAGAAGTTCACAAAAGAGTAGAATAATGTATATTATTACTCCTCTAGATGTTTTAATATCTTCTCTTAGAGAGACCCTCCCAGAGAATGCCATGAAAAGTAAGGCAAAGTTCTATCTCCTGGGCACTAGACTTTGGAGCCAGGAGTAAGGAATTGAACAACTGATAATTTGCTGAGATCTCTTCCCTCAATAACTAGACACAGATAAAACACACACATATACCTGACAGGAAATCACAATCATACACCTCTTGTTGCTAGGATCATTCCTAACTTTAGCACTAACTTAATCATGTAGATTGTTTCTTCTCTCACTCACTGTCGGTGAGGAGATAAATGTTATTCTGGTAAGAATGGATATGGTCTATAATTTAGGGTTCTTAACAAGGAAGAGATAGGAACATTTAATTAAAGGACACTATAAAACCATTTACTGGTATATGGGATTGGCTTTGGTGATAAATCAGATGCCCTTGTTAACCTGCACTGTATCGACTTAGCCTACCTTTGCTTTCTGCTACAGCTATAGTGTGCTTTCCAATGCATGTTGATAGAATCCCATCATCTCATCTCTCTGACTTTCTTCCCCAAGTCTTTCTCTTAAGCAGTTGGAGCTTATGTAGCTGTGTTCAGGGCAAGCCCAAAGTGTAGGGAAGAAACACCTCCAGGCAGGCCTCAAACAATGGAGCATGGAACACAGGGGATTAATTTTGTGCCTTCCATTCTTTAGAGGGACAATTCTGAGGCATATACTACATAGTTCCTCAGAGGATCCTCAGAAGACTTGAGTGCCATTGCTCTCTGTGGTAGTTAGCTCAGTAACATACGCTTTGCTGACTTTTCCATCTTCCTTCTATTGATAAGCTCACTTCCTCTCTCCAATCTTCTGGATTAATCTCTGAAATAAATTACCTAAACTCATGTCTTTATTTCAGGTTCTGCTCTTGAAGGCACTCAAATTAAGACAGTGATAATAGGTACAACCCTAAAAAGTGAACCCCCAAGATAGTATACTAGAAATGGTTTGTTCTCCATTTCAGATGGAGACAAAAGCCCCTTTGCTGGTGTTAATTGTGATGCCTATACCTCTGGCATAAATATCAAACTTTCAACTTTGGTGGATAGGATGTGATAGATGGGAACACTGCTTATCCAGCATCTATAATACCGGGATGAAAAAAGTCTATGATCATTATACAAGCAGTAATATTGGCTAGTGTTTGTAAGCTGCCTTAGAAGCCTTAAAAAATGCCTTAAAGAAAGAGAGACAAATTTAGTTCAGCCAATTATTAACTCAAGGAATTCTGTGAAAGCCAGATGCCATCCATGACAGAAAGTAAAGAGACCCTATAGCAAAAGAGCAGACTGTGCTAACAATCAGGTTCAGAATGTAATCTTAAAAGTAGCAGAATGGCAAATGAAATTGAACATGTAGGTCTAAGATCTATGCTCACATCATGGCTTTGACAGAGAAAGACAGGGACCCTAAGACTTGGGATGAAGCCATCTGTGAGGATAGGTGAAGATCTTAAACCCTGGATGCTCTTGAATAATGGAGGCTATGGAAGCCAGTCTCTCCCCACTAGAAAACAGCAGTCTTCCCTTGCCTTGAGAGGATGGCACCGCCCCAAACTGAATGCCTGGCAACATGTTGCTTATCCCTCTTGGAATCTTCTCCATTGACCCCTCTGATTGCTCTGCAGATTAATAAGGAGAGTCAGGTCCTAGAGTACTATATGAGGGAAGGTAGAGTCTGCTATGGGAAGAAATGACTTACTGAAAGAATTAGAGAATCTGGCTAACCTGTACTGACAGGAATAAGGGAAAGATCTAGAGGAATAGATGTGAAGGTGTTATAGAACATAGAATGAGTGGGATATAAAGCAGAATAGGGGAGAGCTTGTTGGAACATATAACATGACTCAGGGGTTAATATCCTGTCAGGGACACCTGGATTGTCCCAACACACTGCTGAGATGGTGCCTTGAAGTTGGAACATGACAACAATGTAGAGATGCCAGAACTGTCTATTACAGTATTAGGGAACAGATCAGAAGACTCAAAAGGCAGATATATTAGAATTGGGTTTTTATGTGAGATCCCCCTGCCTGACTACATTTTCTAGGCTATTCTCTTTACTAGGGCAATAAGAAATGTGATAGCACTTTTTAAAAGCTCAGTGGCAGTGTACCCTATGAACCAGGGCTCACAGAAGAAAATGCTACTGTAGAATTTGATTCTTAGGGTCAATGGGAATGAAAGGATTCCATGATATTAGAGGCCAGGCAGCTGCACTTAAACATCAAAGGCATAATTACTGTAATAGGCATCAAAACTAGAGTAATTCCAGGGTTCCTTGACCCTAGAGATTTGGGGTAATGGCTAACAGACCTTTATATTCCTAGAGATAAGATAGATAGGCAGCCTTTGAAAGTATACTTGACTTTCATAAATATTAAAAATCAGAAGCAGGTGGGCAGCAGGCTGGGGTCAGCATCCTAATCATAGAAAATCATAATTGTTCACTGAGTTTCCAGATCTGAGGTAGTTCCCAGCCCAAGAGCCCAATGACTGAAAAAGAAGACTAATCCTCTCAAGGAAAAACCATGCAGTCCCACCATAAGTATATACATTAACTTTTCTGACAAGGGAACCTATAGCTATCTACCCAGACTTTTCAAGAACTATTAGATACAGAATCTAAGATGCCAGTCATACAAGGATGTGGAGAAATGGGAATCCTCTTGCACTGTTGGTGGGAATGTAAACTGGTATAGCTGCTCTGGAAAACAGTGTGGAGGTTCCTCAAAAAATTAAAAATAGAATGACACTACAACCCAGCAATAGCACTACTAGGAATTTATCCAAAGGATACAAAAGTGCTGATTCACAGGGGCACATGTACCCCAGTGTTTATAGCAGCACTTTCAACAATAGCCAAATTATGAAAAATGCCTAAATGTCCATCAACTGATGAATAGATAAAAGATGTGGTTTATATATACAGTGAAATACTACTTGGCAATGAGAAAGAATGAAATCATGCCATTTGTAGCAACATGGATAGAACTGGAGGGTATTATGCTAAGTGAAATAAGTCAGTCATAGAAAGACATCATGTTTTCACTCATATGTGGAACTTGAGAGACTTAACAGAAGACCATGGGGGAAGGGAATGGGAAAAAATAGTTACAAACAGAGAGGGAGGGAGGCAAACTGTAAAAGACTCTTAAATACAGAGAACAAAAGGAGGGTTGATGGAGGTGAGGAAGAGGGGAAAATGGATGATGGGCATTGAGGAGGGCACTTGTTGGAATGAGCACTGGGTGTTATATGTAAGCAATGAACCATGGGAATCTATCCCCAAAGTCAAGAGCACACTGTATGTTAGCCAATTTGACAATAAATTATATTTTAAAAAATAAGATGCCAATGATAACAGGGGACCCAAATGCCATCATCCTCTCCTCAATAAAGTGGAGGCTTAAAGAAGCCAGGGGATAAATGGAGTACCAGGGTACATGGCATCTCTAGTGTTTTTGCAGGCCATCCTGTGGTACTCTCCCAAGCCCCCAAATACAAAACTGGGATGGTTATATTTAGTTCTTAAATTTTGCTTTCCTAACACTTGGCAAGGAATATAGCATAAGTTTGGTCTCTTCATTTTAGAGGCAACAGATACTTCCCCAAACCATTTATTGAGTGGTGCAGAAATTTTCCACTTTCAAGTGAGACTCAAAGATGATAAGACTCTGCAGCAGTTCAGGTAATGGTACAAGTTCTCCTGTTGCTAGGACTATATGACCCAACAGATTCAGTGGTGCTAGAAGTATCCAACAGAGAGTGACAATTCAGAGTTCTATAATTGTAACCAAGGCATGCCTCCTGCTACAAAGAACACCCACCATTTGAAAAGCAATTTCTTTATACTACAGAGTCCTAGTATAGACCGAGTACCTGACTATGAGACATCATGTGACTCCAAATGGAAGTATATTGTCAAATTATCTAAGTTAAAGTGAGCTTGCACAGCAGTAATCCATCATATGATAGAAATGATACAGAAAAGATCAGGTCTGAGAAAGTCCAGAGGGCACAGGTAATTTCATAAACAGGTGACCAACCTCCCACATCACCACCTTCCATTGCATCAGTGATTCTCTGTCAGTCCACCCCTATGGCCTCATGCAATGTTCCCTGTGACCAACTAACAGAATGGAAAAAATCTAATCTGATTTTAAAGATGGCTTGGCTCTATATGTTGGTACAAGTGAAAATGGTCTGCTACTGTACTACAGCCCATCCATAGGATTACTACCACTAAAAGATGGTGCTAAAAAGAAAATATTTCAGTGGGAAGAGACTGGAGCAGGCACTTGGTGTATGAAAGAAGAACTAGCCTGATATAAGGATATATATACTTTCCTGTGTAGTGGTGAATTACTTGGCTGATTAATCAGGGGCTTAGGATAAGATTATACTATCAAGTATAAAGCTTAGGAGAGAGACATATGAAATGTAGGAGTAGAAATGAACATGTACATCCTTGTGCCCTATACTGTCTCCCAGAGAGCATCCATGACACCTAGCAACCAGGTAGACAAGATTCTATTCGTGTAAATCTCAACCAGCCTCTGTTCTTAATACCCCAATGCTAGTACAATGGCCCCATGCTTGGCCCCATATAGTATTGGCTACTTCTTACTAAACTGAAATAGCTACTGCTTCTGCAGAAGTTCTGACTAGTCAGCAGCAAAGACCAATACTGAGCATTCAATAAAGTACCAATCCTCAATGGCATCAACCATGCACTTAGTGGCAAGTTGATTACATCAGATCCCTCACCCCACTCTGGGGGAAGAAGTGATTCATCCTTACAGGAAGCATCTCCTATTCTGGATATGTTCTTGGCTTCCTTGCCCATAGCATCTCTTTCAGGATTATTATCTGAGAGCTTGTAGGATGATTTATTTACTGACATGGTATCCTTAATAACATCACTTTGGACTAAAAGACCCATAGTAAAGGAGATACAGGACAACAATGGACATGGACCATAGGATCCACTGTTCTTACCATACACCACATTATCTAGAAGTTGATCTGATAGAGTGTTAAAATTGACTAGTAAGTGTTCAGTTAGTTTGGGGACAATACCCGGTATGCTTGCAAGTTGTCCTACATGATGAGGTATATGCACTGAGCCAAATGCAAATATATGGTGCTGTGTACTCAATAGTTAGAATACATGAACCAGGAGCAAAATAAGTCAGGCAGAGAAGTACAGCTACCATATGTTTGCATGTGTAGGGGGATTAGGAGGAACTTAACAGAGGACCATGGGGGAGAAGAAGAGGGGAAAAGGGGGAGGGAGGGAGGCAAACCATGAGAGACTCTTAAGTGTTGAGAACAAACTGAGGACTGATGGGTATGGGGGGGAGGGGAAGGAGGGTGATGGACATGGAGGAGGGCGCTTGTGGGGATGAGCACTGGGTGTTATATGGAAACCAACTTGACAATAAACTATATATATATGAATATATATATGAATATATATATATATAAATACATGAGCCAGGAAACTTAATTGGGGAAGTAGGAATGACTCCTCTCACCATCATACCCAGTAAACCTCTTATAGAATTTGTACTTCCTTTTCTCACATCCTAAGGCTCTGTTAAATTATAGATCTTGGTTATTGTTGCTGGGAAGGAGAAAATCTCTACTACCCGGGAGTACAAGAGTCTCACAAAATCTATAGTTGTGACTACCACCTGTTCAGTTTGGCTCTTTATACCAGAGTAAATGCAGATAAAGAAAGACATTTTTTATAATGGTGGGTTAATTGATATGTTGTCATCAGCTCTTGGTATTGTTGCTAAATAATGAGGACAAGGAGGTGTATTCCTAGATCTCAAAAGATTCAGTGGGATTCCTCTTGTTCTTTCATGCCTGGTGATATAGCACTGAATGAAAACTTGTAGCAACCTCCACCTGACCCGAGCAAGGGCATACCTCCTCAAGGCTGAAACCTGGGTCTCTCCATCTAACAAATAATTCAGACCAGCTAATGTGCTTGTCAAGGATAAGGAAAATCTATAATGAGTGGTAGAGAAGGGACCTAATGAATATAAATTGTGCTCTTTGGACCATTTGCAGCATGGGACATCTGTTTGCTATACTAACTCTCTTGCTTTAAGTCCTTTTGAGAAGCTGGCCATGACCTTAAAGAATTGATGACTGAATGGATTTTATATAGGGCAAAAATAGATCTGAAAAGTTTCAGTGATAGATTGTAGCAGATACTTTTGGTGTCCTGTGGCACTTCATTTGATTTCAGCTGCAGAGGTGTTGGACAGTTCCCATGCATGCCACAGTTCCTACTAGAGTGTGCCTGCTGCATCTTTCTGCCTTCTTGACTGACATCTCTTTACAAAGCCACAGGAGCTCACTAACCCTACCCTGAATGACCAGACGTATGAGAGCATTAATTCCCCTGGAAGCTGCCCTCAATTAATAAGTTAAATGTTAGTTGATAAATGCATCAGCCTTTTGTCCTTGGGCGGGAAAATTGAGATGCCTTCTATATGGTTTCTTGGAGTGTCCTTAGTAAAAAAAACTGAGTCCCAACTGATCAACATGGTGGCCAGTGCAAAAGAATGTATTCTCAAATGCCTTTTTCTTCTTATCTCTCTCAGATTCTCTGCTTCCCAAGATTACCTATTAAGTAAACTACCTGATTCAGTCTATTTTCTGAGAAATCCACACACAAAGTGGATGGCTAAACCAGTTAGCTGCTGGTTGATTATGTTTATAGAAAGGGTTGGCTTTGTTCAGAAAGTAAAAGCTAATTATAGTTTTGGAGAGGCGCCTGGATGGCTCAGTCGGTTGAGTGTCTGACTTTGGCTCAGATCATGATCTCACAGTTCCTGTGCTGACAACTCAGAGCCTGGAGCTTGTCTCGGATTCTGTGTCTCGCTCTCTCTCTGACCCTCCCTTGCTCACGTTGTCTCTCTCTCTCTCTAAAACACAACTAAAAACACTAAAAATTTTTTAATTATAGTTTTGGTGGAGAAAGTGAAATTAACAAAAATTTGGAAACATTTAGTGGGCATTTTTTGTGCATCAAACATTTTAGAAATATTATACCACTTTCAATTGATTGATGTGACAGCAATGAGTTTTCTAAATCCATGGGGAAGGAACAGGAAAGAGAGAGAGAGAGAAAAAGAAGGGAACACAGCCCCAGATATCAACAAATAACAGTCAACAGGAGTCATACTCCTTTATAGTAATGTCTACCAGCTTGCAGCCATTTGGATTACCACTTATTTAGATGGATCTACATACTTATTTGGGATTATACTGTGTACCATGTTTTGGATGTGTTAGGAGGTAAACAGTCATTATTACATGACTGATTGTAATATATCCAAATAAATGTAATCAAATTATGTGTTCTAAAAATATGAAATAATTCAACATGGAATATATGGGAAATATAGGAAATCCTCAAATCATTTAGTTCAATGTCCTAACTTTACAGATGAAGCAAAAGAGGTGGCTCAGTGGCACAGTCCCAGAATATAAGGACTCTGATACTCTTTCCATTATCCTTAGAGACTGGTACTAAAGGAATGGGTGTCATTTGGAAAATGTTAAAAAAAAAAGTTATTTTTTTTAATGTTGGTTTATTTATTTATTTATTTATTTATTTTAATGTTTTATTTATTTTTAGGAGAGAGAGAGAGACAGCGTGAGCAGGGGAGGGTCAGAGAGAGAGGGAGTCACAGACTGAAACAGGCTCCAAGCTCTGAGCTGACAGTCACCACAGAGCCCGATGCGGGGCCCGAACCCACGAACCGCGAGATCATGACCCAAGCGAAAGTCGGACGCTTAACCGACTAAGCCACCCAGGCGCCCCGGTTTATTTATTTTTGAGAGACAGAGAGATAGAGTGTGAGCAGGGGAGGTGCAGAGAGAGAAGGAGACACACAGTCAGAAGCAAGCTCCAGGCCCTGAGCTGTCAGCACAGAGCCCGATGCGGGGCTTGACCTCACGAACTGTGAGATCATGACCTGAGCCGAAGTCAGCCGCTTAACCAACTGAGCCACCCAGCCACCCCACACAAAAAAAGTTCTTTACATGTGTGAAGTTTTACAGAGATATGGTGTGTTTGTTGATTCCACTGGAGTTCAGTTGCTTGTACATAATCTCTATTAATTCTGAGTCCCTTTTTATGCTATTAAGTCTTGTTGTATGACCTTAAATTAAGTTTCATTCAAGTACTGAATGTTCCTAAGAGGCTTAACAATGTGATGCAGAAGGTTCCCTGGAGATCACTTGCCCAACCAGACATTTTTGTAGATATTTAGTTCCATTAGTTCCATTTTCACTTGACTCACTGATTTGAATTCTATGACTCCTCCGGTCCAAATGGGAGGGATGGGAAAGGAAAAATTTAGAAAGAAGAACATTTCCCTACCTCTTTCTTCTTTCAAACTTCATCTCTAGATGTCCTCTATAGCTAACCATGACCTGGGATGGGAAATTACTATTCTGCTACCTAAAGGAAGTATTTAATAGCTACTTCTTGGTTGATGGAACAGTTATTTTCTGTTTATCTGTTCTCTGGAACGGATTTCCCAAAGGTAGTGAGGATGTATTTCATTGAAGAAATCAGTGTCAATATTCTTATTGTGTTAAAATACACGTTAACAAAATCTTACCATTTTAACAACTTTTAAGAGTACCATTCAGTGCATTAGGTATACTTATATTGCTGTGCAACCATCACCACCATCCACTTCCAGAACTTTTTTTACTTTCCAAAACTGAAACTCTGTGTCCACTAAATAATAACTTCCCATTTCCATCTCCCTCCAGCCCCTGGCAACCACCCTTCTATTTTCTGTATCTCTGAATTTGACTGTTCGAGGCACTTCATATAAGTGGAATCATGCAGTATTTGTTTTTTGTGACTGGTTTATTTCATTTAGATAAGGTCTTCAAGGTTCATTCATATAGTAGCATGTGTCAGAATTTACTTCCTTTTTAAGGCTGAATAATATGCCATTGTATGTATACTCTATTTTGTTTATCCATCCATTTGTTGATGGCCACCTTGGCTTCCACATTTTGGCCATGTTAATAATACTCCTAAGAACGTTGGTATACAAATATCTCTTTGAGTCTTTGCTTTTTATTCTTTTGGGTACATACCCAGAAGGAGAATTACTAGATCATATGATGTACTATGTTTAATTTTTTGAGGAACTGCCATACTATTTTACACAGTGGCTGTACCATTTTTCATTCCTACCAGCAATGTACAAGTGTCCCAACTTCTCCAAATAACACTTGTTATTTTCTGTTTTGTTTCTATAATCACCATTCTAATGGACATGAAGCAGTATTTAATTGTGGTTTTGATTTTCATTTCCCTAATTATTAGTGATCTTGAGCATCTTAGCATCTTTTCATGTGCTTATTGGTCATTTGTATATGTCCTTTGGAGAAATGTGTACTTAAGTCCTTTGCCCGTTGTTTTAAACTAGTCTTTATGCCAACATGGGGCTCGAACTCATGACCCCATATCAAGAGTGGCATGGTCCACTAACTGAGTCAGCCAGGTGCCTGCGCCTATTTTTTTAACCTGATTTTGTTGTTGTTGTTATTGAGTTATAGGAGTTTTTAAATAAATTCTCAATATTATTCCCTTAGATATATAATTTGCAAATATTTTCTCCCATTCTGTGGGATGCTTTTTTATTCTGTTGATAATGTCCTTTAATGCACACAAGTTTTTAACTTTAATGAAGTACAGTGCAGCTATTTTTTTCTTTTGTTGCCTGTGCTTTTGGTCTACTAACTTATAAGCTCACATTTCAATCCTAATATTCATTCTTTTTTTTAATGTTTTTTTTAATTTAAATGTTTATTTATATTTGAGAGAGACAGAGACAGAGACAGAGTGCAAGTAGGGGACAGGTAGAGAGAGAGGGAGACAGATTGGAGGCTCCAGACTCTGAGCTGTCAGCACAGAGCCCAATATGGGGCTCAGATTCACAAACTGTGAGATCATGACCTGAACCAAAGTCAGATGCTTAACTGACTGAGCGAACCAGGTTCCTCAAATGTTTACTTATTTTTGAGAGGGGAGAAGGGGCAGAGAGAGAGAAAATCCCAAGCAGGCTCCATGCTGTCAGTATAGAGCCCTACACCAGGCTCGATCTCACAAAATGTGAGATCATGACTTGAGCCAAAATCAAGAATTAGACACTTAACTGACTGAGACACACAGGCACCCCAATCCTAATATTAATTCTTAACTTTAGATACTGATGGTTGTGTTAATCTAGGTTTTCTGGAGTCTGAAGTATATACAATTTGGGATTCTTGAGAGAAAAAAAGTTATTTTCATAAATTTTTACTAAATTTTGTAACCATGTTATTACTAGTTAGGAGCACTCCTGGAAGAAGTCATGGATGCTTCACTAATCAGCCCTTACAGCCACCACTACCACTTTCTTCTTCCCTCCCCCACCATCTCTAACAATCCAGAAAGTGTGTTAGGGAATCTGAGAGTGTGAGAGACATCATTCCAAGTACAATATAATTGAAATATCAGTGCTTAGAGGTTTTAGAATAACATTTCTAGTCAAAGAACATCAGAACAGAGATTCTCCTATAAATAGCCTTAAACTATTGTCTAGTAAACCAGAAAGAACTGGGGTATAAAATATCTAGGTCTTAATTCTAGCTCTATTACTAATTGGTTTTGAAAATCTGTGCAACTCAACACAGATTTCTTTTTTTTAATGTTTCGTTTAAAAATTTCTAAGTTCGTTTATTTTGAGAGAAAGAGGGTGTGGATGCACAAGCAGGGAAGGAGCAGAGAGAGTGGGAGAGAGAATTCCCAAGCAGCCTCTGCACTGTCAGCACAGAATCCAATGCAGGGCTTGAACTCATGAACTGTGAGATTATGACCTGAGCCGATATCAAGAGTTGAATGCTTAACTGACTGAGCCACCCAAGCACCCCACAACTCTACTTTTCTGATCTTCAATATGTATACAATAACAGGTTTGGACTTGAAGTTCTGTTCCAGCTTTAGTGGGCAATTATTCTTCTTACTTCCAGCTTATTTCTCTACCTGCTTTCAGTGACTGTTCCCCTGCACCAGCCTCTACCCCTGCTTTACTATGAGCCCATGTCTCCAGCATTATTTCCTTTGGTCTGATGCTTCCATCCATGGGTTATGACTCCTCTTCAAAGAGAAGCTAGAGGATATCATAGATGACAACCTGCCTAGAAAGATGCTTCTTTTCATATACTAAT
Organism: Proteles cristata cristata; assembly: GCA_017311185.1. NCBI lineage: Eukaryota > Metazoa > Chordata > Mammalia > Carnivora > Hyaenidae > Proteles > Proteles cristata. The sequence goes on along the minus strand of JAESUZ010004037.1, from coordinate 249,237 downwards.
AGCTTCTGGTTTTCTCTTGTAAGCAAACTTCTCTTGTTGTATTCAAATTTGATTACCATATTACCTCTCCTATTCTTTGTTGGATTGTAACTGAACATCTCCATTTGAATGGCCCACAGGTACCTAAAAAGTAACATGTTCTACAATGAACTTATCACTTTCCCCCCACCTGTCCCTCCTCCTCTAGTCCATCTCAAGTGGAACCCTTGACTGCTCTGTCTTCCTCAGCCTCAGTGTCCTGTCTGTTGTACCTTATGGATGTTTCACATACATCCATATCTTTCTATTTTCACTGTCATAATTTAGGTCAATGTCCCATCTTCTCTCACTTGAATAAGTACCAGGGCCTCATAACTGGTTTCCTTGCCTATAAAGTTGCCTTTGAGTACATTTTCCACAGTCATAAGAAATATGTTACTAAATTGCAAATCTGATTATTTCATTCTCTGTGTAAAGCCCTTAAGTAGTTCATTATTGCTTTCAGAATAAAGTCCCAACCGTTTATCAAGGCAAATAGGCACCACCCCCATGAATAATCTTGATATATGCTCTCTCTCATATTTTAACATCCCATCAAACTAACTCTGCTCCAGCCATATCATACCATCTTCTGCTCCCTAAGTGAATTATGTTCTCTCTCGCCTTTCAGGCTTTGCCCTTTCTATCTTCAGAGTTGTTGACCTTCCTACCCTTTTTGTCTGAAAAATTCATCCTTCAGAAGTCTGTTCCATTATTGCCTTTCTGTGTGTGGGAAGTCTTCTCTGACACCTCAAGTGAGGTTAAGTGCCCCTCTTATTAGTTCCTTTAACACCACATTGCATTGCACCTTATTGTGTTTCCCACTAGGCTGCTAACTTTTTGAGGACACAGACTGATTCTTAGTCATTACTGCATCCTCGGGACCTAACAGCACCTGGCATGCAATAGGTATTCAATAAATATTTCTGCATAAACCATCTCATAAGAAAAACACATACTAAGTAATGATTTCTTGCCTAACTAGCTTTTCCTGTTTCTCTCCTATTGCACACCTCCTTTACTGGATTTTAAAAAATTAGATTTTAGGTAATAGGATTATGGGTGTATTATATTATTCTTTATGTTTATATTATTTTATGTTTATAGAATTAATTGAATAGAATTCTATACCAAATGGCGTGTGTTATCCCATTGCAGTAGGGCAAAAATACTGAACTCATGGAATGATACTGGATGTCTTGTGGGTATAGTATTTAGCATAAGGCTCCTCTTGGGCTATGCTGTACAGTGATGGCAGAACCTCATGTGATAGGGTTCAGTGTAAACCAGGATCACAACCTCTAACTGACAAGTTAGAACGGGATATTGTCTCTTTTCAGAGGAGGCATTTGAGGAGCAAACAGGTTCAGCCAAGGCTATACACCGGTCTCTTTATTTCCAGTATTATACACTTTCCACTATACTATAGAGACAAAACCAAAAACGCCTTCTTTTCCCTAGCAAGACTTAGTTATAAAAATTTAAGGAAATGGGGAGTCTTTTGAGCATACACTTCTGCTTAGAATGTAAAGGATGCAGGAGTTCAAAAATGATTTTTAATCTTCTATGCCTAGAGTTTGATGAAATAACACTAGCTCCTAATTCTAATTTCATTGAATTATTAGAGTTTAAAAGCAAAGAAAAACTCTAATTTTTTAAAATTTAAATTTTAAAAACTCTAAGAAACAAACTCTTTGCATGTTTGTTTCTGGCCATCTGCTCCATTCAGAACCTTAGAACTAGACAATTTATTTTGAGGGGCTGGGGTGGAGGTGGGCTGAGTACCTAGCACCTGGGAAAAGACATAGCCAATTTCAGTCTTCCTTTCTGGAATTCCAACAGTTCTGGGAGTATTTCAGGATGCTCTTCAATCTTCACCTTGTTGATTTAGATTTTGTCACAGTCAGATACTTTATGACAATTTTCCCCAATCGGATTTGTTAATAATCTCAAGTTTATACAATGCTTAGTTGCATGCTAAGGAGAAATCACATATCATAATGTGGGGAAATTCAGTTCTGCAAAACTGCCTGGAGAACAGAGTTTTTAAAATAGGCACAATTCTACATTTTTAAAGTTTCTGTTAAGATTGCACTAAAACGATTTATTTACTTCAACACAGGATACACTTAAAAATTAAAAAAAATCACTTGACCTACAGGAGTAGAGATGTTAGGAGAAAAACAGTAGGAAATAACACATTTAGAGAGGTGAAAATGCACAAGTAATGACACATTTTGGCGCAGCCCCAAATCCTTAAGGAGCTAGCATCTTGTTCCAGCTTTTGTTTTTCGCCTTTACTTGCAGACTAGATTTCATATATAATAGTCTCGGTCTCCATTAAGACTAAAAAAAGTAGGGGTGCAGTGCTATGCTATTGATTGATGAGGTGTGATCTCTCCACACACACACATACTTGACGTTGAATGAAGTACAATGCTTGGCACTTAGTAGGTCGGCCTACTACACTGTAACCATCATATGTGTTTGAGTTTGAAAGGGTCAAGGCAGGGATTATTCCATTCTCGGCTACCTCGTTACCCATGTCTGCGGTGCTGAGGCCAGCTCTGGGAGGGAACTGGACGTGAGCTTGACGCCCGTCTTTGGCAAAAGCTACTTAGCCCTGGCGCACGCGATGTTGCACGTGGAAAATCGTCAGTAAATCGGCACGTGTTCTGCAAGTCGAAAGGACCACAGCTTCATCTTCTCTCGCAGACATTTTTACGTAGAGCTCCACGCAGGGCACACGGGGCTCGCCGCCCTGGTGGGGGCTCGGGAATCCCCACCGAGGGGTGAGGCACCTGGCGGCGGGTCTCGGCGGGCGCTCCCGAGAGGCCTTTCACCAGCTGCGAGGCTGCGAGGCTGCGGGGCCGGCGGCGGCGGCGGCGGCGGCGCGGGGCGGGGCTTGGCTGCGGAGAAATGACGTCGTCGTCCCCGCGCGCTCCGCGGGCTGCGCGCCCTGGTAACGGCTGCTCCGCGGCTCCCGCGTCCTCCTCCATGTCCCCGCCTCCCCCCGCGCCAGCCCGCCCCGTCTCCTCCTCCCTCTGCAGCCCCGGCGGCGGCCGTCTTGCTGGGTCCCTTGTTCCGGGTGGGAGCGGGACTTGCGGGGCCACGTTGCCCACGACACCCCCTCCAGGCGTCGGCTGAAGAGCCGGCCAGAGCGGGCCGGGCCCGGGCCCGCCGCCGCCGGAGCCCGGGCGTCTGCCTCGCGCCAGTGTCGCCCGTGGCCTCGAGCCGGCCGGGCTGCCCCGTCCCTGGACGGGAGTGACGGGGGGTTGGGGGGTGGTCGTGGGCCGGAGAGCGCCTGAGGCCGCAGCTGTCAAACGCCAGGGGTCGGGTCCGCAAGCGACCGTCCGGGCGCCTGCCTCCCAGACGCTGTTGCTCCGTGGCCCGCCCCCGGAGCGCTAGGACGGGTGCCCCGGCCGGGGTCTATCGGGAAGATGGCGACCCCGGGCATGAGCTGGCAGCAGCACCATTACGGCGGCTCGGCGGCCGGGGCGGCCAAATTCGCGCCCTCTCCGGCCGCCGCGCAGCAGGCGGGGCACAGCATGGACTATAACCAGGACCTACACCTGAAAATGAGCAAGAAAATCGCCCAGCTCACCAAGGTAAGAGCGCGGTGGCGGGGTCAGCACCGCGGGGACCCAATGTGGGTCGCGACGAGCTCAGCTGCCAGGCAGGGAGGCTGCGAGCCCGGCGCCCGGGGCGAGTTCAAGGGGGCTCCTTTCAGGAAGCAACAGCCAGAGACTAAGCTCCAAGAACCGTTCAAACTTCGGTGGAACGCCCGGGGACGTTCATTTAAACTAGGTAACTCAACCGCACGGCTGGGTGTATGGGACTCGCACCCCGCTGCCCTTTGGGGATAAGCCGGCACAGAACAATTAGGATCTACTTCCATTATTGCACAATAATAAATCACTTTAGTTTTGCTCTTATGCATCTGCCCAGACTTCACGAGACTCTATACTACTGTATGAAGTACAGTACCGTATTTACCCAACAAGATCCGGAATCTTCCCAATTAATCAGTATCTTCTATTGGATACATGCTTGGATACATTCTTAGGAGAATAAACCTGAGCAATGTAGGAGGGTAAAACACACCTTGCGTGCCATTTTGGGGATTTAATGAGTCATGCCTTATCCTGACAAAATGTCAAACAAGGCTTGTTAGATGAATCATGTGTCTGTACTTAGTTAAATGTTTCAGTCTATCAAAAGACAATTTTCAAAGTGCATAAGCCTGCAAATTTGGCCGACTGTAGTTTAGGAAGGTGAGCTTTTTTCTAGTTAATGTTAATAATGAGGAGTTGATACCTGTGAAGCAAGAGCAATTCAGATAGATTCTATTGCTCAGTTTAGATATCATGAGCAATCTTTCAATACCCATTAATGAGAACAAGTGATTCGTGGTTTCAGAAAGTTAGTAGAAGTGATCTTAAGATGTTTAAGCTGAGTTGGCTAACCAATTGTTAGTAGTGTGGGTATGATGAAGAGAGATGGGTGTCATGGGTGTTTGCTGATAGGTAAGTCTGACTCTTTCAACTCCCAACTTCCCATCATATAATTCCAGTCCTAGTTGGCACCCTGGAGAGGCTGGAGTAAGAGAGCTGGAAGAAAGGAAATGGAAGTGAAATGGGAATGAAAAGAGGGTAAAAAGATTTTGGTGAAGAAATATGACTGAGGGTAGAAAGAAAACTAATACGGTAGGGCTGAAGAAGGAAGGCTCCCATGAAGAGCAAAGGAAAAAGGAGCAAGAAATGATGGTAAAACTCAGCCACGCAAATCAAGGCAACACTGGGGAAAATTTTGGTTTTTGGTTTTTGTGTTAGGTCCACTCTGTCTCAGAGCTTGCTGTGTACCCAGTTTTTAGTCTTAATCTTGTGACAGATGATCCTCATATTCAGAAGAAGATGGCCCAGGAAGAAATAATAGTATACATTCAGGGCATTTATACATTTGGAAGCTCCAAGCCGGGTTTCCTGAAATCATGTTTGGTCTTCAGAATACTGATGTTCAAAATGAAGCATATGGATATTTATTTATTCTGGATTTTCTTATGGTGTGTCCACAACACCCATTGTTCTTAATTGAGATTGTAATCCTCTAGGTTCCTGATGTACGTAATAGAAACAAGTTGGTAGTGGAACTGTGTGCAGTTTTAGAAGTTTCTCATCTCTCCAGTAAACTACTTTTCTATTTACTTATGCTTTTTCAATTTTCTGTTCTTTTATCAGAAAAAAAATAGCACAACTGTTAAAGTTGAGAGTATTGATAGAAGCTGCTATCACCTTCTCTGATTACTCCCATACCAGTGCTCCTCAAGGCTCGAGTGCTATTAATCTTTACTGAGTGTTACTTGGACTCTGATTTAGTGTTTATGGTTACAGTCTCTAAACACTCACACCACCTCCTCTGTTAAGTGCCTCGGACATTTAATCCCTTATACTAGAGTTTCTCAGCCTTGGCATTGTTGACATTTTGGATTGGCTAACTCTTTGGTAGGGACAATCAGGGCTGTTCTGTGTATTATAGGATGTTTAACAGCATTCCTGGTGCTACCTAGTAGACTCCAGGAGCACACCCAACCTGCACACACTATCACGACAATGACCATGTCTTTAGACATTGCCAAATGTCCCCGGCAAGTGGGGGGACTCTCCTCATGTTGAGAAGTACTGACTTATTCTGGCATATCTGTCCCAGCCCTGTCTCTTGCTTTTGTTATTAAAATAAGATGTGACAATGAAATAATCAGAAAATGGGATTCTGTTGGAGCCAACACCCTTTAGGTCCTGAAACATACAATAAGACATGGATCCCTATGTACCATTTTGGAAACTGTCAAATTTTACAGTCACAAATACTTCCTGTAAATATTATACTATCAGAATGATATCATGATTAAAATATATATTGTTAGAAACTTTACTGGTATCTGCTGCATAGAATTTTCACTCAGGAAGAGTTTATTAATTCACACTAGTAGAGGTAGCTTGGAAGCTTAGCATATATTTCAGAGTTAGACATTATAATCATTAAAATCGGATTTTATGTCTTTTGGAAAGAGTCAGTAGTACTCAGCTCTTCAGCATTATAGTTAGTGTGGCTTGGAAATCTGACTTTCTTGAATTAAAACTCCAGCTATACTGATTACTAGTAATATGACCTTGGGCAAGTCATTAAATTCTGAGCCTCAGTTTCCTAATCTTTAAAAGAGGGATGATGATACTATAACTCTCTAAGATAGTAGGTTCTTAATTCAGGTTGTCACTGAAAAGAGAGAATCTATGCCAACGGAGTATTAATAAAATACTGGCTAATATATTTTTAAAATACCCTTCTCTTTTTAAAATAAACTATTTTGCAGTTAATAGCTATATTGTATTTCTTTAGAGAGTTTTCTGCTAAATATTTTAAAAATATATATATTAATTCTATTTGAATAGCCGAGTTTAAATTTTCACAAGTATTCTGTATTGTTGTAGTACAGTATTGAAAATACATGCATTTTCCAAATACTTGACTAGTTATGAAAGGATAAGTATGAAAGTAATCTGTATTATAATTTTGTACTTAGTAAGACTCAATATATTTTTAACTAAAAAGCCAGCTCAGCTGCAGACATATTCAGATTCTATTTCCCTAGAACCTAACATAGCAGCCATCTCCTAGAAAGAACAGTAGTTTTTTAAGCACCTTTTATGTAAAGGGCACTTTGCTAAGCATTAGAGATATAGCACAGAGCAAGACACAGTCTCTGCCTTTTAAAGTGAATCTGTTATATTCAGGCTACTCCAGCAAATTTTAAGAATCACTTTTAGATTTTTGAGCCTGTTATGGCAGGTTTCTGGGACTGCTAATGGCTGAACCATCTTAGGATAGGCAGAGAAGCTGGGTGGGTAGAGTTATGTTTAATAAGATAACATTTGTGTGCTTCCCTACTCTCCACTGTGTTGCTGCTTTATTGTATTAGGGCAAAAAGCAATATATGTAATGTAATTATCAAACAGCTTTATTATGTGTTACTCACTGTCCCATTCAGTTTATGAGGCTGGCTCATCTTCTGCCTGTAGATAATAAACTTGACTTTTCTAGTTGCTTTTAGATAATACAAGCTGTCCTTCAGTAACTAATTGCAGAGGTCTCAATTTGATTATTAAAATGTTCACTACCAACAAACCAAACCTAAAATAAGGACTGTGCTTCTCCCCCATGCCTATTCCCAGCTCTGCCTACTGCAAGGGGGAAGCCAATAATTGGAAAGTGGGGCATCATGACTTTTTTCTTCTGCCTGGGCTTTTCTACTCTTGCTTTGTCTTGCTGTTGCTGATTTAACACCCCCTCCACCTTCCCACCACCATTGGAAAAGGAAGAAGGGAAGAGAGGAAAGACTAGTAGTAAACTTCACTTGAATTGTGCTTGCTGATCTAGCTTCAGTGCTGTTGTAGATTTGGCACACATTTAAAGCTCATTCTTTTTTTCTTTTTTTTTTGTTTTTGTTTTTTTTGTTTTTTTTACAAATAGTTTATTGTCAAATTAGTTTCCACATAACACTCAGTGCTCATCCCCATAAGTGTCCTCCTCTATTCTTCACTCCTGCATCTTCTACCTCCTACCTCCATTGCTCAGGATTCCTCACCTCAGATTGCTTGACAGTGAGAATGCATCTGTATTCTGGCTGGTTACTTACTCCTTCCTCAGCCTCTTGGATGTTGCAGGGCCTTCATGTTTATTTTGCTGAGGTCTGTTCAAGCTTCAGGTAACCCTCTTGGATACACTTAGGTGACCCCACCCCAGCTTACTCCATAAGGAGTGCTGTAGAGAGTGTTCATTCTTTGTCCAGACAGACTGATGGTGGTCCCAATTCAGCCATCTCTCATTTACTCTCACATGCCTCTTCATCCAGTTTCTCATCATTTACATTTTCTAAGGATGAATCAGATGCCCCTTCAGTATATTATTCTGAGTGCCTGAGACATATTAAGGTCTTCAAGTGGTCCCATTAAAACCCTTTCCCCTAGGCTTTAGATAAGTGGCAATCATCTGTCCACTATCTTGAAGTCAAGGACACTTGTTTCTGTAGCTCTCCCCAAGGAAACCTCCTCCAAAATCCTGTTCTCTGACCTCTTTGAGACTTCTGTCACGTTGGGTATAGGAGATAGCACATCTCAACACTTCTCTCTTTAGACTGTCCCCTCTCACTTTTTTTTTTTCTTCAAGTTTGAGACTATTCTGACACCTCCTTTGGAATGTTGATTGTCTTTGCTTCTCAATAGAAACTTTCCTTTTAATATGTTATGTTAGCTGCTCATCCAGTGCCTCTTTAGTTGATTATGTTTTGATACAGTTCAGTCTAATTATCACTTACTGACATAACTAGAATAACCTATGGTATAAGTTTCCAAAGAGCAGGAATAGTTTGTGTTTTCTGTGCTTAGTCAAATCTTTTTTTTTTTTATTTTTTTAATGTTTTATTTATTTTTGAGAGAGAGAGAGAGACAGCATGAGCCAGGGAGGGTCAGAGAAAGAGGGAGACACAGAATCCGAAGCAGGCTCCAGGCTCTGAGCTGTCAGCAAAGAGCCTGATGCGGGGCTCTAACCCAGGAACCATGAGATCATGACCTGAGCCGAAGTTGGATGCTTACCCAACTGAACCACCCAGGCGCCCCAGTCAAGTCCTTCTTAAAAGTCTTCTTTTAGTACCTAGCTTACATCCCGTCCCTCTCTGCCCCCACTGCCCTGACCAACCTAGGTTTGTTAGTCTTGCCTTACTCTGAATTACTATAACATTTATTCTCTGTACTTCCTGTTCATACTTAATAAAACAGATTCGTGAAATAACGTTTAGTGTGCTTATAAATTTGCCTTGTTCAGGGGCACCTGAATGGTTCAGTCAATTAAGCACAGACTTTGGCTCAGGTCATGATCTCACGGTTCGTGGGTTTGAGCCTGGCATCAGGCTCTGTGCTGAATGCTTGCTCAGAGTCTGGAGCCTGCTTCAGATTCTGTGTCTCCTTCTCTCTCTACCCCTCCCCTGCTCACGCTATGTCTTACTCTGTCTCTCAAAAATAAATAAATGTAAAAAAATTTTTTTTTAAATAAATGTTCTTGTTTCTTTAATTTGACTGTAATTTCCTCAGCTGTAGAGACTATTTTTTTCAAGCAACCTTAATATGAATACTTTGCACATAGTATAAAAGCTTAATAAATATTTATTGAAGATGATGGTTGTGAGGGTGATGATGCTGTAGCAAGTAATTTTGTTATACTCTACTGTAAACATTTTTGAGGACTGTATCTGCTGTTCTAGGCTAATGCTAGATCATTTCAGTAGACTTACAGTACTTTTAAATATTTGCTTGTTTATTGGATTCCCCTTAAACTGCTTCAAATGCTATATTATTTCATAATATAGTCATATTTTTGATGCAAAAGTAAAAATGTAAAGCATCTTCTTTAAAATATAAATATTATTTGTCATTTCAAAATTGTCTGGTAGATCATTGATAGGATTCTTAGAGAATAAAAAAAACAGTCTCATCAATCATTTAATACTAAGTACTTTTACTGTATCCAAAACCAGAATATGCCAACACAGTAGTGAAATTTTCAGACAATCCTATTTTCTGTACGTTAAATACAACCCATGTTTCACTAGTTTGTTTGAATTACCTAGATACTGTTTCATGATAATATACAGTTTGGGTTATGATTTGGGTTGTTTTAGTTTAGCACATACCAAATGCAGGATATTTTTTCCCCTCTCTTGCTTCATTGCATCTTTGCCATTCTATTATGTGGTAGCTTGGGCATAATCTTTTAGCCATAATTGAGTGATTTGAATTGTCTTCTTGTATTTTCCTAATGGGCACAAAAACTTGATATACTATTTATCAGTTGTCCAAACCTTGATAAAGGGACTGCCTTCAGAGTTAAAAAGTTTAGAGCTGGAAGAAACCACAGATTTTGACCATTTCATAGGTGTGGAATTTGAGGGCCAAAGTCATTTGAAGATTGTACAGAGTGCCCCTGGCGGAACCTGAACACGAACCATAGAGAAGGGTAGCTGTGCTAGCAGGTCTCTTTTCCTTGCATCCTCATTCTTTCTAATACTCCTCATTTATTTCCTAAGAAGCTTGGGAGGTTTTGTTTTGGTGGTGGTTTTCTCATGTTGGAACCATGTTGTGTTTACCATCTCAATCACAGATTTCTTTTTTTTAAATTTTTTTTAATGTTTTATTTATTTCTGAGAGAGAGAGACAGAGACAGAGAGACAGAATCCGAAACAGGCTCCCGGCTCTGAGCTAGCTGTCAGCACAGAGCCTGACGCAGGGCTTGAACCCACGAACTGTGAGATCATGACCTGAGCCAAAGTCGGACACTTATCCAACTGAGCCACCCAGGCGCCCCTTAATCACAGATTTCTGGGGACAGTGAGCCCATGTGATGTGCCATCTCTCTGGATTTACAGATTGTACAGTGTGTAACTGTGGCTTTGAGAAATTTGTAACAGAGCTGTTTTATGTATTCTCAGATAAATGTCATAATATTTGTATGTTTTTATTAACAGCTTTAGTCATTCCAGTTTTAAAAAATGTTTTAATTACTTGGATTTGGAGACTGTCATACTTGGTGTCAAAGTTACTACTAGGGGGTTATTTTAAATTTTTTTCTTAGGCTGGTTGCTTTCTTAATTGAATTGTTGCTTAGGTCTCATTCCTGAAGGCAGGAAGTTGGAGGTTTACCAGTTTTTCTTCTTAATCCCTCTTTCTGTGTTATTTATTTGTTTATGAAACTTATCTGCAGTCTTTTAATTGCCAACCTCTTAAGTGGTTCAACAAAATGTTAGTGAAGCAGTCTGGTCATTTTAATTGAATTAGTAAGTAAATCCCTATACTTTAATTTTCAAAATTATTAGTATTTCTGAAAATGTTGTGTGTCATAAATTTCAAGTGAGAATGCAGAAAAAGTTGGGTCTGTACAGCCATTTAGCTTCTGAATGACAATAGGAGGTAATTGGAGTGGGGACAGGAATAAAAAAAAAAAACTAACGTTCTGTCCTTTCAGTTTATCTTGGGAGATCTAAAAAGTTTCTAATCTTTGAGCATTCAGATAAACTTGAATGTTATGCCATGAGATGGGATTGATGTGAATAATGGAAGTTTGTAATGCCATACTTGTTTTCTCAGCACTGGAAGTTTCTATTTTGTAGACCACTTATGAGTGAGAAGGACATTAAGTAATTCCATCAGAATTGGTATCCCCCTCAGTCCATTCTGGAGATAAACACCTGAGGAAAGATGGGAGATAATTGCTAACTTAAATCAGGACTTTTTTTTCTTTTGGTAAATAAAAACAATGTTAAAAATGGTAGTTTGGTGTGAGGAAATATTACTGTCAAAGTTATATTTTATATCCCAACTGTGATCCGAGCCACAGAGGCTTTTTAAGATAGAACTGTGAACTTACCACTTCTTTGAAATACTGAAAATCGTTTCTGAGTGCCAATCAATTAATATATAAAAATGAATTTTGGAAACACCAGTCTTTGCAGTTTGGGGATTGCTAATTATATCAGTATGTTGGTATACTTAACATTTGAGACCAAAGCAAATATTTTAGAAAATAAACTTGTTATTCTTAACTTTCTGTTAAACTACAACAGTGAGCACTGTCATTTGTAGGTTTCAAACTTATTTCATTATTGATTAAATCTTTCCTACTAAACCTTAAGGAGAATGTACAAAATTAGTGAAGTTGAATATGTAAATTTTTGTCCTACATCGTTTACTTTCATGTTGAGATATAAAGGGAGGTTGAAACTACCAAGGACCCATTGTAGATGGAAAAACAAAAGACGTGATTGACCAGAATACTTGGAATTTGGACAATTTAGACTCAAGTCTTAATGTGCCACCTAATTTATTATAAAGGATATAGTATTTTTTTAATGTTTATTTTTGAGAGAGAGAACACAAGCAGAGGAGGCGCAAAGAGAGAAAGGGAGACAAAAGATTCAAAGTGGGCTTTCTGCGCTGACAGCAGCCCAGTGTGGGACTCAAACTCATGAACCATGAGACCATGATCTGAGCCGAAGCTGGACACCTAACCAACTGAGCCACCCAGGTGCCCCAAGAAGATAGTATTTTTGATGACTTCTAAAAATTATGAATCTGTATTTCCTTATTTATATGTACCATCTCTATTTTAAGATTTAAAACTGAAAATTTGGATTACAAAGTATACTGCCAATATTTAAATTATCTCTCAAATTCACAATTTTAGTAAAATATTAAGATAAACCCCTATTCAAAATTATTGGAGAAGGAGTTATTTTAGCTAACTAGAAGTTGCCATAGGGATTAATAAATTTCTATCTTCCAAAATAATATATTTACGTTTAAACTGTACCCTTCATAAGTTCCACAGAGTCCTTTATTACCTCTCAATCAGTGTTACAATCATCAGTATATGCATAGAAGATTCAGCTAAACCTATACTAATCTTATGGCAAATAATGAAATTTTATTTCTTTATTTAAAAAAAAATTTTATTCTTGAGAGAGAGAGAACGGGGAGAGGGACAGAGGGAAGAGAGAGAATCTTAAGCAGACTCCGTGCTCAGCATGGAGGCTGACTTGGGGCTCCATCTCATCACCATGACAGCATGACCTGAGCCAAAATCAAGAGTCAGATGCTTAACCCATTGACCCACCCAGGTGCCCCTGAAATTTTATTTCTGAATAAATTCTGTTACTTCTTTTTTTATTTGCCCTGTTTCTCTCATAAAGTGAAGTGCAAAGTTTTGAGTATACACAAATTCTAGACATTGACTTTCTGGTTAAGAAGATTTAGTTTATTTTGCTGAATGCGTGTCTGTGTGCTCACAGGTATTTGCATTTTTCATCGTGTTCCTCCTTAAGCACCGTAGTAACAGAATTTCATCTCTTTCAGAAAACGTTTCATAACTGAAACACTAAATAGTATCTTATCCTTATTCTTAGGTGTTTTGCCTAGTGAAACACTTTAAAAACAAAGTGTATGCAATTGTGAGGGGAAGCAGTGTGTGTGTGTGTGTGTGTGTATATATGTTTATATGTATGTTTGATATAATGGTCTACCCAAAGTAACACAGGGAGATCCATATAAATCTTTTTTTTTTTAAGTTTATTTATTCATCTTAAGAGAGAGAGGGAGAGCAAGAATCCCATGCAGGCTCCATGCTATCAGCTCAGAGCCTGACATGGAGCTCAAACTCACAAACTGTGAGATGATGACCTGAGCTGAAATGGAGTCATCAGTTAACTGACTGAGCCATCCAGGCACCCCCAAAGATTTACTTAAATATGACTAAAATAGAGCATATAGATCCATATGGTTGGTAAACTTTTGTTGAACAACTAGTCCATGAAAGATGCTATGCTAGGCACTATTGATTATTTAATACTATTCACTTATCATTCCCCTTTAGGACTATATATGTTTTTTAATTTTTTCCAACAGATCTGTGAGAAAATATGACCAGAATGAAGTAGGTGAACATTTTAATCACCAGATTAATTTAACCTGACAATTTTAAATGCTTAATTGTGGGCAACTTTTTGGTTTGTTTTGGGTAGAATTTATATATATTATTTTCTTAGATAAACTAACCTAGTGCCTTTCAATGTTGTCTTTAATAAGGTTTTTAATAATAATATGAAGAATAACAGCAACACATTCTCTGATTACCAATATATAACATATTTGTCCAGGAGGTAAGGGACTTGTAAGGGGAATTTCAGTTTTCTGAAATCCAGGAGTTAATGGGACTGTATTAGGCCAGAGAGCCATAGTCCCATAGCCATATGGCTCAGTGAGGTAGCAGTGCCCATCATTATAGGTCAAAGGTGTGATTCAGTGGGTTTGACAGACCCCAGTTTGAATTTCAGGTTCACCATGTATTAGTGTTTGACCTTTAATAAGTTTTAACCTGTTAGACCCTCAGTCTCCTCAACTGTAAAATGAGAATAACAAAGCCTATCTCACAGAACTATTGTAAAGATTAAATGGGATAATTTTTGAAGGAGAGGAGGTCCGTAAGTTTCAATTTCTACCCATTTTCCAGGCCCCCACCCCTTGGTTAAGCATTTGCTGACAAGTTTTAATAAGTATGTTTTTGTATATATTTTCTCTTTTGATGGAGATATATTCTACGTTATTAAGGACCACCACTATCAAAAGTAAAGGTTTAGCAGCAAATAAAATAGAGTTGTTAGTCATTATTTTGAGATGGTTATTTTCTTTCAAGTTACGTTCTAGGGGGAATACAGGGTTATGTTCCTAACACCCTCTGGTCACATTTTCATCAACCAATCAACACATAGCCTTGTTTTATGTGTGTTTCTGTTTAATGGCACCCTATTGGGTCACCTGGGTGGCTCAGTTGGTTAAGCATCCAACTTCAGCTCAGGTTACGATTTTGTGGTTCATGAGTTTGAGCCCCTGCTTACAGCTCAGAGCCTGGAGCCTGCTTCAGATTCTGTGTCTTCCTCTCTCTCTGCCCAGCCCCCCACCCACCATGCTCTGTCTGGCGCGCGCACTCTCTCTCTCTCAGAAATAAACATTAAAAACAATTTTTAAAAATACATCTAATTGATTCATTAACAGTGAATTCATAGGGCAACAGTGCTATAACTCAAGTGTGAATGAAGATTATGCAACAAACTGTGAGTGTTAGATTGTGAGGTTACATATAAATTTTAGCAAGTCAACAAACTTGGAAATATGGAATCCACAAATGATGAGCATCTACTGTATCTAAGAATGGATACAGAACTGCATCTGCTGTTTACTTAGCCCCTGCCCTGGATTTTCCACTGCTCTTATGGGCCTGTGTGACTGTGACTCTTATTAACACCCTGAACACCCTCACATGAGTGTGACTTTGACTTTTTTTATCTCTCTAAGCACCCATTATGAAAGGATATTGGGAGCAGGAATACTCATGTTTTGTGTGAGTTGCCAGTCACCTAGTAGCCACCCTATAATCATAAACGTGGGACAAAATTGCACCCAGATATTCTCCTTGTATATAAACTGTGATCTTCAAAATCTGACTTGAATCTACCACATTTACTCTAGGTCAGAAAAAGGAATAAGATATAAAAAATATTCCATGGCAGGGAGTAAAACATTTGAAAATATAATGTTGACTTATTTTAATTAAAGTCTTTTTTTATATTCGTTGTTTGTTTAAAATATGTTTGCAGTTACTTCCTTCTCAGCATAAACTGTCAGTGTGGGAGTTGTTTTTGTTAAAAGCCTTCGTCTAAGTATCTAAAGATAACTACAAATCTTATACTCTGTGGGATTCAGCACATTTGGTTGGAAGTTTCTGAATTAACTTTATACACTGTACAGAAAACTTAAACTATTCAAATATAAAATATTTTGGCAGATAATTAGACTTATTGTTTTTTCTTAATCATGACCTATACCTTTCTTAAATGACCTAGAATATGTGTATTTTCAATGTTGTTAATAGTAGAGTATGTTCATATTTATCTGTACTTTCTTGTCCCAATCTCCTGGTGATTATCAGAAAATACTGGTAAAAAGGAGCCCAGATAAGAGTACTCTGTGGTTTTGAAAGAGTTAAGTTAACTGGTCTAGAAAAAGTAAGACTTTGAACTGAAGCCAAGTCTGTCATTTTAATATTGTCCCCTTGATCCTGCATATCTTTCATTCCAATCCCGAATCACCTTTGCTCTTTGTTTTCTCTGTTTCTGGATTGTGGAGCATTGCCAGAGAAATTCTGGAACTGAACTGTGGCAGACTAATGCCACCCTTCTCTTCCTTACCCCCAAAAGTGTCTACAGCCCAGTCTCTGGTATCTTTGAGTATGCTACTTTATATTTGCAGATGTGACTAAATGAAGGATCTTGACATGGAGAGATTATCCTTTACTTGAATGGGGCCAGTATAGTCAGAAGAATCCTTCTGAGTGAAAGAGGGATGTAGGTGAGTCAGTGCCAGAGTGATGGGATGTGAGAATGACTTGGCCAGCCCATTGCTGACTTTGAAGATGGAAGGTTGCCATGAGCCAAAGAATACAGGTGGCCTCTAGGAGCTGTAAAAGGCAAGGAAATGAATTATCCCCAAGAGCCTCCAGATTTTAGCCCAGTGAAACTCTTTTGAGACCTCCAGAATTATAAGATTAATAAACGTATGTTGCTTTAAGCCACTAGCTTTGTGACAAATTGGTACAGCAGCTAGGTGAAACTAAGGCTTGGACATTGGTAGCTCTGTGCAGTGTCTTGTGATTGTGATCTAGTTCTACCTGATCACACGGTGTTGGTGCACTGTTTTAGGTTACTATCTCCCTGAATTGCCCACCATTGCTTCTTCTCTTAATCTATACACATCATGTAGATAAGCTGCTTTCTTTCTGTTTTACTAAAATGGTCAAGACTATCAAATTTACTTGTCTGTAAAGATACTGGGGTCATTCATTCCTTGAGAGAACATTCTCCTGGTCCTGCCAACTTAACTCTTATGTATATGCTGTTTCTCTGCATCTTAAATAGCTCACTATTGACAGGGACAGATGGGGGAAAAAAAACCTAATTGGGAGAGTATTGGAATGTAGTATTGATGAGAGATTATGAAGGTCTGAGTTAGGACTGTGGTAGTAGAAAGAGCAAAGAGATTTGGAAAATCTTCAGGGTCAGATTTAAGAAACAGGAAGTAAACTTGTCAGGACTTTATGATGATCTGGTGTAGTGGAAGATTAAGGATAATAGGTCTCTCATCACATGAATAAATGTTAATGATTGAGTGACTAGATAGATATTAATGTCAAGTGAGATAGGAATATGGGAAGAACATCTATTTCTGTGTAACAAGTTACCCTCAAATTTAGCAGGTTAAAACAATAAACATTTATATCTCGCAGTTTCTGAGGTACAGGAATGTAGGTGTCAGTTAGCTGGGTGGTTCTGGCTCTCATGAGACTATAGTCAAACTGAAAAGTTGACTGGGGCTGGAGGTTTCATATTTTAGTTCACTCCTATGGATGTTAGCAGGAGACTTTAGTCCTTCACCACATGGGCCTCTCCACAGCAAGTGATCCATTGGGATTGGAGAAAGAGGCCAAGATGGAAGCTATAGTCTTTGCATAATATAATCATAGAGTGACATATCACTTTTGCCATATTTTATTTGGTTACACCAACCAGCCATCTACGCAAAGATTTGAATATTGGGAGACAAAGATTAGTGAGAGTCATTTTAGAGGCTGGTTACCCCAAGAGAGAAACAATTGATGGGAGAGAGATAATGAGTTCACAGTTTAAGATAGCCATGTATATTCAAGTAGAAGTAGTTAACAAACATTTGGATATTTATTTTAAGCCAAAAGGAGAGATCAATACTAGAAATAAAATTTAAAAGTCATTAGCATACAGGTGGTAATTAAAATCATGAGTGATTGGGACCTTAAGCAGAATAGAAAATATTTAGTATAGTTGCTTGGGGAAGGAGGAGAAAATCATTGACCAGAGACAAGTGAAAGGATCCAGTAAGATGTGTTGTCTCTGGAGGAAATTAGATGCGGTATTTGGTCTCAATTTAAATGTGCCACAGTTTTCTGTAAGTCCTATGGAGTCCAGTGGAGAGAACCATTGTTCACCAAATGTAGAAGAGAAGAAGAAGGCAGTTCTCAAATGATTAATCCAGAATCTTTGTTTTGACTGATGGGTATAACAGAAGGACTGTGGTTAAAAGAGTTAAAGAACTTTAATAGAGGTGCCTGGGTGGCTCAGTCAGTTAAGAGTTAAGCATCCAACTTTGGCTAAGGTCATGATCTCATGGTTCACGAGTTCAAGCCCCACATCAGGCTCTGTGGTGACAGCTCAGAATCCGGAGCCTGCTTCAGATTCTGTGTCTTCCTCTCTCTCTGCCCCTATTCCACTCATACTCTGTGTGTGTCTCTCTCTCAAAAATAAATAAAAACATTAAAAAATATTTTTAATGAAAAAAAAAGAAAGAACTTTAGTAGATAGTAGTTTGGTTAATCTACTGTTAGGCTGCATGCTCCATGGAGAAGGAAGTGGGGTTAGGATGGAGCTGATAGATTATGGAAATTTTAGGAATTGAGAGAACCATTGGTGTGACTATAGATAATGCCCAGAAGTCGAGGGAGTTATAACATGAGAGGGGGCTATTTTTGAGGTGGAATGCTATTTTTGAGGTGGAACAAATTAAAATGAGATTCAGTCTTGAGAATGTTTATAGGTGAGTGACAGTTGTTAGAGTTAGGAATCTCAAAGAACTGTAAGTATGGTCTTTTAGATTCTACATGAATTTAAAAATTTTTTAAAAATGTTTGTTTTTGAAAGAGGGAGAGACAGCATGAGTGGGTGAGGGGCAGACACACACACACACACGCACGCACACACACACATGGGACTCTGAAGCAGGCTCCAGGCTCTGAGCTATCAGCACAGAGTCTGATGCAGAGCTTGAACCCACGAACCATGAGATCATGACCTGAGCTGAAGCTGTATGCTTAACTGACTGAACCCCCCAGGCATCCTGATTCTACATCATTTTTGAAATCTCCAAGTGTAATAACATTTGGGATAGGAGGGAAATTTATGAGTCCCATGCCTAAATATATACTAAATGTGGGCAGTGACTTGGAGGCTGGTTTATTAGTGTCCTGAGGCAGGTACAGTGATAAAGATAAATAATGGAATAGTTGTCTGTGCCATGTTACCCTTTTTAGAAGGCAGCATTGAGTAGCTAGGTGAATGCCCAAATCTCTTCCATATCCCATAATGAGTTAGGTACATCCTGGGATATGGCTTCTGTTGGAAGAGAATCTGTGTCTGTGGCTGAGAGTGACAGATACGGGGTTCTGAGGATGTTAAGAATTAGTTTTATTTGTGTGGGTGGGTGGTAGGTGTTTGATCTGATATTTAATTATTGACTCTGGAATTGCAAAGAGTATAATAATATGGGCAGTGGCGGAGGAACCAGGGAGTGAAGATGGATACTGGAATTTAGCTTGCAGCTGTTCTGTAGTCATATGGCTAAATAAGGTGGAATATATTGTCTTAGAATGCAGAATCTTATTTTGCTTAAGTTTTCTTATTAGCAACTAGAAACTCATAGGTCTTCAATAAATATTAAACAAGAAACTAGAATTTTTAAGAGAAATGTGATATTTGTGAATTATTTGATCAAACTGTCTTTTCTAACTTGATTATTAATTTGTTTATATGAAATTTCTGCATAGCTTGTCATTCTTAAAATAATAACATGAATAAAAATACCAGTATTTTATTTACTAGGTATATGGCTGTATTTTCAGGTTTTTACCTTTTTGTTGAACAAAACATTTAAAGGTTAAACCTGAAAACCACATTTTATAAAATCTGAACATCTTTTAGAAAACTAGCATAGAAGTTATTTGATAAAAGAAGAGATATTGTGCCAAATATAACCTCTGGAATTCCATGTCTGAGATATGGAACTTTGCCTGTTTTACTATATTCCTATGCGGGTCGTCATACAGTAGCATTTTGAGTGTCTAATAAATGCTAGACACTGTGGAGGACACAAATGGGTCAAGGATCTTCTCCTTCAGGAGCTTGCAATCTAACAGTTGTACAAGGACATACCTGAAACAAAGCAGTATTTGGCAACCCTCTTCATGTTTCATGTTACCTGAGTGAAACTCTGGCCAGATCATTAAGAGCCTTCCAATCCTTTCATTTCCTCTACTGAGCACAACTGTTTTTACCACAAGATGGGAGACAGCGGATCTAAGCAGGCTTATCCCATGCACACCTGGTTACCAGTTCTTGGAAGGACCATATCAATAAGCAAACAATTAAATTGAAAAATGTGTTCTACAATACTGTGTGTCAGGCACTGTGTTAAGCATTTTAGATACATTATTCTGTTTCATCATTTTAACTTCATCAACTGGATATTATTCTCTTCACTTTACAGGGGAAAAAAGCCTAAGGCTTAGGAGATGTTTAAGGTAACTTTCTCAAAAGTTAGACATTTGTAAGTAAGGCTAACCCTGGTTACCTGTCTCTAACACACTGGGAATCCTATGTAAAATCTATCGTCTGTTGGGTTCAGACTGATAAGATCAGAGCACATATGGAAGCTTCAAGCCGAATCATTCTATCTTACCTCATATCTCTGTCCCTGGGCCCTGGCTCCAAACGTAGTTCCCTGGGTCACCTAGCTTATCCTCAGGCAATTGTGTGCTTGCTTTTCCTGGATGCTTGTTGGGTTTTTATACTTGCTCTCTAGTACTCTTGCTCCTTGTTGAACAGACTTCTCTGCAGCCGTATCTCATCATCAAATACTCTTGTCTGCTTGCTTTACTTGAAAATCTGGCTCTCTCCAGAGGATACTGCTTTTCTCGCTGCCTTTGTAGGTGACCACTACTCATTTTCACACATTTCATCAACCGAACATGTGGAGACATCTTTCTTCTAGCTCTCATTTCAACCTGTCAACCATTACTCCTAGACTCTTCTGTAAATACAGTTCTTGAGGTGTAGGCCAACTGTCTCTTCTTCCTGCACCTCTCTCTTTGTTGCTTCCTGTGCTAGCAGAGAGTCACTCTCCATGGGTGACCCATTTAACAACTGTCTCACAGTTCTTGACCTTTGCAGATCCTGTGATCTTTACCTTTACTCAAGCTACTTGACACATTTTTCTCTCAGTCTTAAACTCCAGAAAAACCAAATAATGGTACTCTAAAAACTTTGTTGATTACATCAATGGACTTAGCCTTTCAGCTCTCCCTTCCTTTTTCACATTTTACCCTTCTCCAGCCCCTATGGTTCTTTTGTCTCTTCATTTTCTTTCTATTCATCAGCCCTTTCTTGCTTCACTTTGTTCTTTATCTGTTGCAGACTAGCTTGCACTATTACTGCCATCATTGTCTTGCCCAGTGTTTTTCCATTACACTTTCCAGACCAGCAAGAGGATAATACTGGGCAGATGTGCCACTTGTTCACCCTATATATGTCAATAAGAAAGCAGAATGTCCATATAAGCGCCCCTAGAAGGGCCCAGCTGAGTGGGTTGAAAACGGAAGGAACACTAGATGAGAATGGTTGGACAACGCAAGCGAGGTCCAGGGGACAGAGCTTCCAATTGTAACTGGGATGATAATATCTGGTTTTAACTGAATATCTTCTGCAAAGTCTAAACTTGAATTAGAAGTGACTAAACACTTAGAAACAACAGGACTAAGTTGTTCTCTGCCAAGTAGTTGACAATTTATAAAGAAAATCAAGTTATGTATTTGGGACCTTTCTTTTTTTTTCTTTTTTTTTTTAAATGTTTTATTTATTTCTAGGAGAGAGAGAGACAGCGTGAGCAGGGGAGGGTCAGAGAGGGAGTCACAGACTGAAACAGGCTCCAGGCTCTGAGCTGGCAGTCAGCACAGAGCCTGACGCGGGGCTCAAACCCACAAACCGCGAGATCATGACCTAAGCGAAAGTCGGACGTTTAACCGACTAAGCCACCCAGGTGCCCCATTTGGGACCTTTCTTCTTGAGAAAAGCCTCCATTGGAATATACTTACCTCTTAGGACTGCCTTTGCTGCATGCCACACATTTTGGACTGCTGTGTGTTCATTTTCATTTGCTTCCATGCATTTAAAAAAAAAAAATTCTTCTTTAACTCCCTAGTTAACCCATCCATTCTTTAGTAGGATGTTCTTTAACCTTAATGTATTTGAGGGCTTTTCAATTTTTTTCTTGTGGTTGACTTCACATTTCATAGCATTGTGATCTGAAAATATGCATGTTATGATCTTGATCTTTTTGTACTTATTGAGGGCCGATTCGTGACCCAGTATGTGACCTATTCTGGAGAATGTTCCATGTGCACTAGAAAAGAATGTATATTCTGCTACTTTAGGATGAAATATTCTGAATATATCTGTTAAGCCCACCTGGTCCAGTGTGTCATTCAAAGCTATTGTATCCTTGTTCATTTTCTGCTTAGGTGATTTGTCCATTGCTGTAAGTGGGGTGCTAAGGTCCCCTACTGTTACTGTATTATTATCATCAATGAGTTTCTTTATGTTTGTGATTAATTTATTTATATATTTGGGTTCTTCCACGTTGGGGTCATAAATATTTATAATTATTGGATCTTCTTGGTGGATAGACCCCTTAATTATGATATAATGCCCTTCTTCATCTCTTGTTACAGTCTTTGTTTTAAAACCTAGTTTGTCTGATATAGGTATTGCTACCTTGGCTTTCTTTTGACATCCATTAGTATGATACATGGTTCTCCATCCCCTCACTTCCAATCTGCCTGTGTCTTTAGGTCTGAAATGAGTCTCTTGTGGGGAACATATAGAGGTAGGTGGGTAGGAGATGGGCTAGATGAGTGATAGGTACTAAGAAGGGCACCTGTGATGAGCACTGGGTGTTGTATGCAAGTGATAAATCACTAAATTCTACTCCTGAAACCAATATTGCACTGTATGTTAACTAACTAAAATTTAAATTAAAAAAGGGGGGAGGGGAATTTAAAAAGAAAAAAGAGCTTGATTTTTTTATGCTACAGTTTGTGAGTGACCAGTTTATACTTATTAAATATAATAACAAGTTATGAAATAGACTATATTTATAAAAATTCAATGTTTTGAATAGTTCATATTAATATTATATATTAAACAAGGATAGTCTTTTTGTTAAACAGTAAAACAAGCTTTTACTGGCAAAATAAGACTTGCGGATGAGAGTAGGTATATAGAATTCAGTATAGTTAACTCATTAACAAAGTATTTATAATGGTAAAACCTGAAGTACTGGATAGTTCTTTGTTTACGATAAGTGCTGAATAATTCTTATGCTTGACAGAATGTGTATTTATTATGGTTATAGTTGGATGCACAAAACCTTGCTTCAGCTAATTATGTCTTTAGACATGACCTAATTCAAACATAAATTGCAATAAAGGGGTGAAAAAGACTAAGTCTAGTACATGGAGAGAATGTTAGAAATAAGACTTTAAAACCAATAAGCTGGAAATCAAGCAGTAGGAATTCATTTTATTGGGTATGATGGTTTCTAATGTTGAACTTCAAAGTAAATGGAGAAATTAACAAAATTGACAAAAAAAAATTTGAGGATGAAAGTTTCAGTAACATGAAGGGGAAGGAAGATGTAGAATATGGTCACTAAAGTGAGGGGATGGCCACATTAACCAGCATCCATATTCCAGTTACTTGCTGCTGCTCTCGTTATCCATTGATGCTTTTCACACCACCCAAAAATTTTGCATAAAACAACCACCATTTTATTCTCACAAATTCTTAGGTTAAGATTTCAGAGAAGAGACAGAAGGGCAGGTCTTTCTGGTCCTTAATGTCTAAACCAGATGGGAAAACTAGAATGGATGAGTGTGATTTGCTCAGCTGGGAGTCGAAACAGCTGGCGTTGGAGGATCTACTTGCAAGATGACTTCTTTTTTCCACCTTGTGCCTGGACTGGGGTGACTTGAAGGCTGGGCTCAGCTGGGACAGTTGAGTAAAGGACCTACATGCCCTCTCCATGTAGAGTTAGCTTTTCATAGCATGGCAGCCTGAGTCTTCCAGAGACTGAGGAAGAAGCTGCAAGGCTTCTACAGATCTAGGCTCTGAAGTCATTCATTATCACTTTTGCCACATTCTGTTGGTTACAAGTGAATCATTAAAACCAGCCTAGATTTGAGAGAATTGGACTCCTTGGTGAGGGACTGGCAAGATCATATTGCAGAAGAGCATGTGAGATGGGAAATTGTGACCATTTGGGGAAAACACAGTCTGCTAAAATGTATACTTTCTGGGAATAGGGGAAAAATTAATCTGCATTTATAGCTTTTTCAGTAATTAGCCACAGACTTTTAAGGGTGTAGAAAAGTAAGAAAGATGGTAACCTAATATAAATTATTAGAAAAGAGCTCTTCCTGCCATTTGAACACAAATCGAGAATCCTCAGATTAGCAGAAACACTTTCCCACAGCATTTAAAAAAGGCATTATTAGATTTATGGTAATATATGGTAATAAGAAAATCTTTTTTATTATAAGCATAGCAGAAAGTTAGAGCTTACACTGTGTAATGGTGTGCACTTTGGATATTGTCACTGCTTAACCACTTGTCATCTTCTGCCTATTGGGACAGTAAGTAGGAGGACCATAATTTCAAGGCTTTTTGAGATGTTGGATTTGAGGTCTTTGAGATTTTGGATCTTTGCTTCAGTGGTAATAGGGTATGTGTATGTATCGGGGCAACAGCCTTTACTGGTTTCAAGTTATGCTACATTAATTTTTAACCATATTGTGGAATTAAGTTTTCCCTCTGACTAAGCTCTTATTTCTGTCCTCTTAGCCCCTTTAACAGAGGGGCATATCGTGACAGATGTAGTGGCTGTGTTAGGAAGAAACCCAAGTCTTTAGCAGACTGGTGAGTGAGTGCCCTCCAGACCAGACTTACATAGGATGTAGTCCTACTTCTAGGAGGATTTAAGGGGGTTAGTGATCTCATGGCTTGAATCCTGAGTATTTATGATACTTTTTGTCTGTTGGCTTCCTTTTATCACAGTATAAATAATCAGCATGTGTGATTGCCCAAATTTACATCACTTTGGAGAGGAAGGAAGTTCTTAGTAGATTATATGAATAACATTAGTTTGGGAGATATTTGAAGATTTTGGTGGTAGAGCTGAAACTAACTGCATGATAGAACTGTGGTTCAATAGCCAGTTACTTTCGTGCTCAATGCCAAGTGATGTCCTTGAATAAGACAAGGGATATATTTGGTGAGCATAAAATGTTGCTGTGGGATGGTAGAAGCCTAAATTAATTTTAGGAAGCTTCTGTCCATTTCATCTTTTAAGATTGTCATCTGTACCTGGATGTCTGCCATCATCTCAAATGCCACATGTCCAAAATTGAATTAATCATCTTCTCCATCAGACCTCTCATGCATGCCGAAGAATAAAGAAATAAACCAAAAACCTAGTTTCCTTTATTAATTATAGTGTTTCTGTCTGACCCTATTCTACTTTTAGAGTGGGACGCTGGAATTAAATTTTCTATTTCTTTTTCTTTTATTTTTTTTCTTTGATATTTCCTTTAAATTTTCCATTTCATTTGCATTTCCTCAGGCAGGAATCCATGCAGACCTTATTTTTGTAGTCTCTTGCCTTTTATACGCTCCCTATTTCTATTTGTCTTGTTTAGTGCTATTGTACCATCAATAAGTGTAACTCCTACACGAATAGTCATTTTCTCTTTTTTCACTGGACCCAAACTAAATTCCTCTGCATGAATTTTGCTTATTTTCCTATTTGTGAGTTAAGGGGTTTCTATGGCTTGAGCACCTATATTAGATTCTCCAGAGAAATAGAGCCAACAGAACGTGTGTGTATGTGTGTGCGCGCGCGCACGCGCGCACGTATATGTATACACTCTATATAAGCAAACCAAAATCTAAGCTTGTAAATGTCTCAAGGTTATGAAATCTAAACCAATCACAAAGAGCCAACTAGAGTCTAAGCTGTAGCCAATCAGATCATTTCCTTGCTTTGCTTCCACTTGTTCACTATAAAAGTCTCCACTAGCTCCTGTCAGTGGAATGCTCTGTTAACCACATTTGGTTTGGCACTGCCCAATTTTTTTTTTTAAATATTTTTTTTTTATTTATTTCTAGGAGAGAGAGAGAGACAGTGTGAGCAGGGGAGGGTCAGAGAGAGAGGGAGTCACAGACTGAAACAGGCTCCAGGCTCTGAGCTGGCAGTCAGCACAGAGCCCGACGCGGGGCTTGAACCCACGAACTGCGAGATCATGACCTAAGCGAAAGTCGGACGCTAACCGACTAAGCCACCCAGGTGCCCCTGGCACTGCCCAATTTGAATTAAGTTTTGCTGAAACAAACTCTTAAAAATTTAAATATGCCATAGCAATATGTGTTAGGAAATATGATTTGTTATGAAGTATTGGCTCACATGGTAATGGAGGCTGGGAAGGCCCAAGATCTGTTGTGGGCCAGTGGGAGGCCCAGGGGAGCTGATGATGTAGTTCTAGTCCCAGGGCAGGACTAGACCAGTATTCCAATGGAAATGACAAATAAGTTCCCTCTTACTCAGCCTTTTTTGTTCTCTTTGGGTCTTCACTTTGATTGATAAGGCAATTTGCTTTACTCAGCCCACAAATTCATATGTTAAAGTCATGGTGAAACCCCCTCACCGACACCCAGAATAATGTCTGACCATATACCTGGGAAACCCAGTATATGTGTTCTAGTCAAGCTGACACATAAAATTCATGATCACAGCTCTTCAGCTGAAAAGGTTTGCTTCTGTCACTGCTTTTACTCACAAATCAAACAGCAAACTGCAGACTACAGTGAGAAACTGAGGATTAGTGAAAGAGAATGGGATAACATTTAATAGTGCCAGGACAAAGCATAGGTGAAGAAGTAGGTCTGGAGGGCTTGTAGCCTAGGCATGTTAGGAAGGAGGAACATGGAGAGGACGGGAGGGCCAGAGAGGAGACTGGAGTCAAAGGGAGAGGTGGTTTTAGAATGTGGAAAAATTAGGAAGGACTTTGGAAGTGTGGAATGTGAGACTGGGAAACAGAAGAGGGAATTGAGAGAGAGGGAAAGGCTGAAGTTTACAGAGGTAGGGCTGATGGAGGCTGCTAGGATGAGGGCAAGGCTGTGTGAAGGAAAGCTGAGTATGTTTGTCCAGGTGGGAGCAGGAACCTGAGAAGGACCAGGCCTTGGAGATGAAGTGGAGAGTATAGGCTTTGTAGGAGAAAGAAGATAACAGGCTAATAGACAAAGAGCATAGCTTTTGGGGAGGTTAACCAAGATAGGAGCTAAAATGGAAGAAGGGGCTCATAATAAGCACACCCACTCCAGACAGTAGCAGAGGATAAAAAAGCATGTCATGGGGCGCCTGGGTGGCTCAGTCAATTAAGCATCCGACTTCGGCTCAGGTCATGATCTCACAGTTTGTGAGTTTGAGCCCCACAGTGGGCTTTGTGCTGACAGCTCAGAGCCTGGAACCTGCTTCAGATTCTGTGTCTCCCTCCCTCCCTCTCTTTCTCTCCCCCTCCCCCATTCATGCTCTATCTCTCATTCTCTCTCAGTAATAAATAAACATTGAAGAAATTTAAAAATAAAGCACGTCAGGGGCGCCTGGGTGGCTTAGTCGGTTAAGCATCCGACTTTCGCTTAGGTCATGATCTTGCGGTTCGTGGGCTCGAGCCCCGCGTCGGGCTCTGTGCTGACTGCCAGCTCAGAGCCTGGAGCCTGTTTCAGTCTGTGACTCCCTCTCTCTCTGACCCTCCCCTGCTCACGCTGTCTCTCTCTCTCTCCTAGAAATAAATAAAACATTAAAAAAATAAATAAAAAATAAAGCACGTCATAATGCCCCAAAAAATGTAGTATGTGATTTGACACTAGACATATGTGTTATCTGTACCATGCATTTTAACAAACGAATTAGTTGCCATCACTAGTCATTAGGGAAATGCAAATCAAAACTACAATTAGATCACACACTAAGACAGGTATAATAATTTACAAAAATAGTAAAGTGTTGACAAAGATGTGGAGAAATCAGAGCCTTATATATTGCTTAATGGGATTATAAAATGATGCAACCACTTTGGAAAATAGTTTTTCAGTTTCTCAGTAGGCTATTGTAGAGCTACCATGTGACCCATTGATTCTATTCTTAGGTATATACCCAAGAAAATTGAAAATATGTCCACACAAAAACTCATACATAGATATTCGTAGCAACATTACTTATTTTCACTAAAAAGTAGAAACAACCCAAATGTCCATCGATTGGTATGGGCGAACAAAATGTAGCAGGTCCATATGAGGGACTGTTATTTGGCCATAAAAAGAAGTGAAGTACTGATACATGCTAACACAGATGAAACTTGAAAACAAGTGAAAGAAACCCAACACAAAAGGACACATACTGTATGATTTAATTTCTCTGAAGTGTCCAGAATGGGCAAATCCATAGAGACATAAAGTAGATTAGCTGTTGCCAGGGGCCAGCAGGGAGTGGGAATAACTACTAATGGTTATGGGTTTTTTTAGAGTGATGAAGATGTTCTGGAAGTAGATGGTGGTAATGGTTGTATAACCTTGTGCAATTGAATTGTATACTTTAAAAGGGTAAATTTTATGGTATGTGGATTATACCTCAAAGCAGTTTAAAAAAAAGTCACAATGTTTAGTTACTCAGGGCTCAACAAGACCATTTTTTAACATAAGGCCTATAAGAAGTCGGTGTGAATTCCTCCTGTTTTAATCTTGCCTTAAACAATGATATATGACTTCACAGTTTTGATGAGTTACTTGTGTCATATTAGTGACCATTAAAGTAAATGTATTGATTCTTTAAAATGATCTTCTATGCCACACTTTGGGAAAATCTGGATTATTGCATGCAGTTGTCAAGCTAGCATGCCTTATTTTGTTGTAATTTACTCATTTAGCCTAGTTTCCCTTCCAGAGTTACATACAGTATTTTCTTTTAAAAAATATGTTGGGGCATCTGGGTGGCTCAGTTGGTCGAGCATTTTTAACTCTTGATTTCAGCTCAGGTCATGATCTCACTTTCCTAAGATCAAGCCCTGTGTCCGGCTCCACAATGGGCATGGAGTCTGCTTGAGATTCTCTCTCTCTCTCTCTCTCTCTCTCTCTCTGTCAAAAATAAACAAGTAAAAAGTAAAATAAGAGGTTCCTGGGTGGCTCTGTCAGTTGAGCATCAGACTTCAACTCAGGTCATGATCTTGCAGTTTGTGAGTTCAAACCCCATGAAGGGCTTCTAGCTGGCAGCCTATAGCCTGCTTCAGATTCTGTGTCTCCCTCTCTCTGTGTCCCTACCACACTCCTGCTCTGTCTCTGTCTCAAAAATAAACATTTTTTAAAAAAGTAAAATAAATTATATTAGAAAAGTAGAGATACATGGGTTAGTAAAGGAACAGGCATTTTTTGTTTGTTTTCGGTCACTGAATTAAATACTAATTTTTTTCTCTAAGGAATTTGAGTGTTGACAACACTAAAACTCTTTCCTAAAACTTCATTACCTTTCTTAACTTCAGATCCTTTCAGAATTGCATAGAGATTTTCTCAGTAGGGAGACCATCATAATATTCATCTCATTAAACTATGTGTAGTTCCTGCTGAGAAGTAGATTGAGACCTGAAAATGTTTATCACCATAGGAAACAACAGAAAAGATATTTCAAAAACCACAGAGTAACTTCTCTTAGAATTCAATTTGGGACACTACTTTTAAATATCCAAATTCTTATTCTTATAAAAGAGGTTAGGAAAGCAGTAGTAGGTGGTTTTAATCTTGTTCCCACTCAATCCCTCCCCTTGGTGAGTGCATTGGTAG
Source organism: Proteles cristata cristata (assembly GCA_017311185.1). Classification (NCBI taxonomy): domain Eukaryota; kingdom Metazoa; phylum Chordata; class Mammalia; order Carnivora; family Hyaenidae; genus Proteles; species Proteles cristata. The sequence goes on along the minus strand of JAESUZ010004037.1, from coordinate 219,764 downwards.
CCATCAGAAAGGGGGGGAATGAGGGTGTAGTTTTAAAAGGCCACTTGGCTATTCTTATAATGCATCCTATCCATAGATCAAAATAAGAATGTCTACTATAGTGATCAATGTCTGGGTGGCATTGTCAGTTGAGCATCCAGCTTCGGCTCAGGTCATGATCTCACAGTTCATGGGTGTTGTGCTGACAGCCCGGAGCCTGCTTCAGATTCTCTGTCTTCCTCTCTCTGCCCCCCTCCTACTTGTCTGTGCACATGCTCTCTCTGTTAAAAAAAAAAAAAAAAAGTTGGGGGTGGGGCGCCTGTGTGCGCCTGTGTGGCTCAGTCAGTTAAGCGTCGGACTTCAACTCGGGTAATGATTTCGCAGTTCATGAGTTTGAGCCCCGTATTGGGCTCTGTGCTGACAGATCGGAGCCTGGAGCCTGTCTCGGATTCTGTGTCTCCTTCTCTCTCTCTCTGCCCCTCCCCTGCTCATACTCTGTCTCTCTGTCTCTCTCTCAAAAATCAAAGCATTAAAAAATTTTATTTTAAAAAGTTGGGATGCCTGGGTGGTTCAGTCAGTTGAGCATGCAACTCTTATTTTGGCTCAGGTCATGATCCCAGGGTCATGGGATTGAGCCCTACATGGAGCCTGCTTAAGATTTTCTCTCTCTCTCTCTCTCTCTCTCTTTCACTCTCTCTCTGTCTCTCTGCCCCACTCCCCTGCTTGTGGGTGCTCTCTCTCTCTCTCTCTCAAAAATTAAAATACATTTAAAAAATGTTACTAGTGGGAGCACAATATCCTCTTGGTTATTGGGCAGAAAAATGATTAAACACAAATAGCCTTAGAGAAGGCTACAGAAATTTGGGATGATTTTTAGAAGTGCTTGCTCTGCTGGGAAGATAGAAGCAAAGAAAAGAACTCAGAGTTCTATCTCCTTCCCACTAGGGTCTATTTGAAACAGCAGGTCACTGTCTGGGGGTAAGGGTGGGTGGCAGAGGGGTGGGATGTGTGAGTAATCTCAGTAGGCGCACCATACAAGTGCCCTATAACTCATCAGGTATAAGCCCTGGTTGAAGACAGAATGAAATTTGTAGAGGTACCCAGCCTCCCTGACGACTGAATAACTGGGAGAGGGTGTCTCTCCTCCCACCTTGAATCAGCCACCAGATTCCCTTGCTGCTTATGATTTGCTGAATATCAGTCAGGTCTCATCTCTCCCTGCCAAAGTTTATATTAGGAACATCAGGTTATTTTAACACATTTTGGTTGTTTTTAGTCTTACCCCATCTAATGTATCTTCCACAGTGCAGTCAGAATTTTACTTTCTAAAATGAAAGATCAAGTTATTTTTCTGCTTAAAACCTTCACTGGTTCTCCCATTACCTACAAAGAAAGGCATATTTATTGAATTCCTTAAAAGGTACTGATACCTTGGCTTTTGATTGATTCATTATGTTGTGCTACTTTCTTTAAGAAAACTCACATAGCAATTCAGATTTCCCGTGAGTTTTGCACCCAGTACCTCTCAGCACAGCCTGTGTAGTACTGGTCTGTCTCAGCTAGGGCTGCTTCCTATCTTGTCTCTGGTGGTGTATTAGTTGATTCATTTGGGAACAATGGTTTTAGGCTTTGGTTAGGAGTAGGGACCAGATCAGATGCAACTTGAAGTCACAAAAAGGATTTTTTTTTCTGCATTCATGTGATGAAAACTATTAGAGTGTAGTTAGAGTGACCTCAACTTGTGATTTTATAGATGTTTGGTATTCTTTTTTGCTGTAGAACACTTCTGCTTCTGTCTTTCTGCATCCTAAGTGGACAGTGGAAGTCCATCAGATGATTTTTTTCTTTGATTGAACACCCAAATGTCAGTATGATTTGTCTTTTCTTTGAGTAGTTTGTGTTCTCCAGAGGACTTTTCTTTCTTTTTTAATTTTTTTCAATGTTTATTTATTTATTTTGTAAGAGAGACAGAGAGCAGGGGAGAGAGTGAGTAAGAAGGAGAGAGAGAATCCTAAGCAGGCTCCATGCTCAGCGAGGAGCCCAACCTGGGACTTAACCTCATAACCATGAGATCACTACCAGAGCCGAAACCGAGTCAGACACTTAACCAACTGAGCCACCCAGGTGCCTCTCCAGAGGATTCTGTTGCCAGGGACCTATAAATCTGACATTTGGGATCTGGGCACGACAGGGAAACTAGACTCGTTGTTCAGGATGCAGATTTTGTTTTTAATAGATTTTATATTTTAGAGCAGTTTTATGTTCTCAGAAAAATTGAGCGGAAAGTACAGAATTCCCATATGCCCCATTACTCTAAAAGACACAGCACCCCCCCACTATAAACATCCTACACTAGGGTGGTGCATTTGCTGTACTGATGAACCGACACTGACACATCATAATTATTTAAAAGTTCAGAGTTCACATTAGGGTTCATTCTTGGTGTTGTGCGTTCTATAGATTTTGACAAATGTTTAGTGACATATATCTATCATTACTATATTGTACAGAATCCTTTCACTGACTTAAAAATCCCCTGTGCTTTGTGTATTCATCTGCCACTTCTCCCTGGCAACCACTGACCTTTTGACTGTCTCCATAGTTTTGCCTTTTCCAGAAGGTCCTATGTACCCTTTTCAGACTGGCTTCTGTTACTTAGTTATATGCATTTAAAATTCTTCCTGCCTTTTCATGGTTTGGTAGCTTATTTCCTTTTAACACAGAGTAATATTCCCTGTCTGGGTATACAACAGTTTATCCATTCACCTACGGAAGTATAATTTGGTTGCTTCCAAATCTTGGCAGTTATGAATAAAGCTGCTATACACATAACATGTGTAAGTTTTTGTGTGGACATATCTTCAACTCATTTGGGTAAATACTGAAGAGCAAAGTTGCTGGATCATGTTAAAAGCATGTTTGGTTTTGTAAGAAACTGCTAAACTATTTTTTTTAATATAATTGACACACAGTGTTATATTAGTTTCAGGTGTACAACATAGTGATTCTACAAGTCTGTACTAAACTTTAGTTATCCTAAGTTTATACTGTGTGATATTGAGTTTATATGAAGTCTATACTGTCTTTTAAAGTGGCTATACCTTTATATATTGCATTCCTGCGAGCAATCAATGAGATTTCCGATTGATCCACATTCTTACCAGCATTTGGTGTTACTAGTTTTCTGGATTTTTGGCCATTTTAACAGGTTTGCAATGGTATCTCATTTAATTTGCAATTGCCAAATGCCATGTGATGTTGAACATCTTTTCATAATCTTATTTACTTCCTGCATATCTTTGGTGAGGTGTCTGGGTTTTTTTAAGTTTATTTATTTGTTTTGAGAGAGAGAGAGAGAGAGAAAGAGGGAGGTAGAGTCAGAGAAAGAGGAAGAGAGAGGATCCCAAGCAGCCTCGTGCTGTCATTGCAGAGCCTGACTTAGGGTTCGACTTCATGGTTTGTGAGATTATGATCTGAGACAAAATCAAGAGTCAGATGCTTAACAGACCGAGCCACCCAGGCACCCCTTACCCATTTTTAAATCAGGTTATTCCTTTTCTTATGTTTTGTTATGAGTTCTTGGTATATTTTGGATAATCATTCTTTCTTTATTAGGTATGTCTCTTGTAAATATTGCCTTCCAGTCAATGAATTGTTAGATTTTTTATGTCTCACCTCTGCCCTCTTTTGTGCCCAATGTTCTGCATTCTGGTGCTGTTCTAGTTCACTTTTCCCAATTCATTTCTCTTCTATTTTGTACCAGTATAGAAATGACTTAACTGTTGGGTTAATACAAATGATGATTTCGGGGCTTAACTGCTCTTGGCAAACTTGGAAACAACCTCCCTATCATCAAAGAGTGATTTTACCCCATCCTTTCCAGAGCTCTGTTCTGGAAAAGTTTTCAACTTCTATTCTGAAAAATAATTCATCATTTCTACATTTGCTTTCTATCCTCTGGTCTCTCTGTTTTGAACTCTTCACTTTCTGTAAGGACTCAAGTTTAGATATGTTCCTACCCTTCCTGCTATAGATCATTTGGTCATTTCCATTTCTTGTGAGCAAGAAGTTCAGGCAGTTTTTTGTAGAATTGTAAATTGATTCTACTTTATGTTCTACTTTAAACCTAAAACACTTTTCCCCCCTTCCTATCTATTCTTCCTAATGGCTTAATAGTGATCTCAGCTCATAGTAATGGTTGATTTTTAAGATGCATCATTGTTTTATGTTCACTATGAAGTGGGGGAGTACTGTCCAACTACGATGCAAATTGATTGCAAGATTCATCCCAAGTTAAGAGAGGTTTAGGTGTGTGTGGGGAAAAGTATGTCTTGGAACCATTGTCCAGCACTATAGTGAGCATACAAACAGAAAAATATGTATAGATTCTAAATCTAAATTTACTAGAGATACCTGTTTCCCAATTAAATTTCAGGGACTGAATGAATCACCAGGAACTTTTTATTTTTTACTTTAACTGGCTTTCCCTACCACTCACCATTCTCTCTTTTCAGAATCTGACCATACCAACCACCAGAATCATTCCTGTCTTGTGCTTTAACTTGGGCTGCTTTCTTCCCATTTACCGCAGTCTTCATGTAGTGAAACTCCTCCAGCAAAAACTTCTCATGCTGTACTGGTATTCTGTACACTATAGCTTGACACTGAATATGTATTATCTAAAATTGTCTGCCATTATTTTATGTTTGTTTTATTTTAAGTAGTTCTATTTAAGATTAAGAAGGAACATGCATACTTTTCTTTGCCAGAATGCATATAAAACTGTGCTGAACACATAGGAAGGTATTCAGTAAAAGTCTGTTGATTTTTAATTTGATTTTTAATTTGTTGTTCAGTAGCACAGATCCCATTGCACAAACTCTAAATAATAAACCTTACAGTGGGACTTCTATTTGCTATTTCAGAAGTCAGGTTACATTTTCTGGGAAAACAGATATATTCTACATTACTATAGAGAAAAATATGTCCACCATTTCTAGACTTTATAAATATTTTTTAAAAGACTTTTCCAACAATAATTATAGCTATCATAGAGAACAAACATATCTCTAAAAGTAATTCTTTCTCAAAGCACTTGAGTTCTAAAGCTCTTTTTAAATTAGGGTTTTATAGTGCCCTTGGCTTAAATAAATCCAAATGAGCTTTTTTTGTTAACTGCCTTGTAAATGTTTCATTTGGACATAAGTCTATTGCTGGAATTAATTTGATTACATAATGTGTGAAGAATAGCCTTTGTTTTTTTTCTTTCTAACTTAAAAGAACCTGGACCAAACAAAGGAAAGAAATGGAAGTAACTGATTGCCAGAACTAAGCTACTCAATGGGCAGTTAGCATCTGTTCCCTTTCCACCTACCTTGAACTCCAGTACTTCAGTGTATTTCCTGAGTTCTACAGTCATTAGTGGCAAGTGCTATGTGGCAGAATATTTTGTGAGAAGATGGGTTAGGAATGTTTGCATCTCAGGATGCCTGGGCAGCTCAGTGGGTTAATCATCTGACTCTTGGTTTCAGCTCAGGTCATGTATCTCACAGTTTTGTGAATTTGAGCCCCATGTCATGCTCTGTGCTGACAGTGCTGAGCCTGCTTGGTATTCTCGGTATTCTCCTCTCTTTCTCTCTACCCCTCCCCCACTTGTTCTGTCTTTGTCTCTTTCAAAATAAATAAACTTTAAAAAAAATAAGAGGGTTTGCTTCTCATTATATATTGCATCTCAATATATATATATTGCATATCATATCATATAACATCTCATGTTATGATTCTCTCTAAATACCCAGCCTACTTGGGTATTACCCACTCTCACAGACTCTTAGAAAAATCCCCTCCATTGTTTTGAATAGTTGGAGCCTGGCCTTTGACTTACAAACTCTACTCAGGAAAAGAAAGGGCAGGGAGTCCACAGAAATAATTGTTACTCACACAAGCCCCTTTGAAGGGCTTGCCACATATAGATAAGATGCTTTTTCTTAAGGACTAAACCTTTTACAAACAAAATTAAATTTGTTTTGTAATTTTTTTCACTTCTAAATGGCCTTTAAACTGTGAGTAGAATATCATCAAAGAGGAAGATTGGGTTGGAAGAGGGTGCAGGAAAGAGTTATATTAGAAAAGCAGACTGATAAATGTACCCTCATATTGTGGCATTAGTTACCCTAAAATCTAATAGGATGGGTTGAGAAAACACAACATAAAATTTCCATAAAGAGGAACTCGATATAATTCTATAAAAGTCTTTATCATATGTTTATTTGTTTTTGAGAGAGAGAGAAAAGTAGAGAGCAAGCAGGGGAGGGATGGAGAGAAAGAGGGAGACAAAATCCCAGGCGGGCTCTGTGCTGTCAGCACAGAGCTGAATGCAGGGCTTGAACTCCCAAATGGTGAGATCATGACCTGAACCAAAACCAAGAGTCAAGGGTTAACTGAATGAGCCACTCAGGTGCCCCCAAAAGTTTCTTGTACTTATTCCACAAGACAACCTTGCCTGGTCTGTTAAAAAAGTCAGTGTTATGGAGGGACAAAGGCTTAGTTTTGTTTTTTGTCTTCTCTATATTTTGACTTCTGTATATTAAAGTAGTAAGCTCAGTATAATGTGGGATCTTTGATTGAATCTGCATCTGTAGAGAAAGGCTGCTGTAAATTTCACTATTGGAATAATTTGGTAAACTTGAATATGGACCGTGTATTCCATTAGGTTAAATTTCTTGGATGTGATAATGCTATTGTCTTTGATTTTGGGAAATACATACTAAAGTATTTGAGGGTGATTAGTCCTGATATCCGCAACTTATTTTGAGATGGTTCACGGAAAGAAAATGAATGGGGTGTGTGTGTGTACGCACGCACACACTGTGTATGCACACACATATGCAAGTGCACATGCTTAGTACTAAAAGAGATAGGGGTTTTGTCTTCATACATTTGTTTTACACTAAGTGATGTTCTGTGGGTTTTGCTTCTTGCTTTCTTTTCTTTAGGATGCATGCTCATTTGTGACTTCTTAATTGTTCTTTTTTCCTTGTGTCCATTATGCTTGTATGGAGCTACTTGGGACCAATTCTTGAATTGAGTTCTATAAACCTATAATTTATTTTTAAACTGTTTATTTTCTTATATTGCTATGATTAGTCCTGTAATCTAGGTTGCAAAAATACATGCTATTATTGATTACCAATAGAATAGGTAAGAAAATATGGAAGGATTTGTGCAATTTCATCACCTCTAAAAGAAAACTTTTTTTTTAATTGAAGTATAATTAACATATGATTATTAGTTTCAGGTGTACAACATACTGATTGTACAATTCAACAATTCTATACATTATTCAGTGTCCAACACAAGTGTAGTTAACCGTCTGTTACCATACAATATTATTATAATATTACTGACTGTATTCCCTGTGCTGTTCTTTACATCTCTGTGATTTATTTATTTTATGCCTGTTTCTCTTAATCTCTTTTATCTATTTCGTCCATCCACCTAATTCTCTACCCTTTTGCAACCACCAGTTTAGTTGTTCTCTGTATTGAGTCTGTTTTTTTGTTTGTTCATTCATTTTGTTTTTTGTTTTTTTATTAAGATTTTATTTCTTTAAGTAATCTTTACACCCAACGTGGGGCTCAACCCACAACCCCAAGATCAAGAGTTGTATGTTCCTCCAACTGAACCACCCAGGTGCCCTCATTTGTTTGTTAGGGTGCACATTTAAGTGAAATCATATAGTATTTGTCTTTTTCTGTCAGACTTAACTTCATTTAACATAATACCCACTAGGTCCATTCATGTTACAGATGGCAAGATCACATTCATTTTTATCACTGAGTAATATTCCATTGTGCGTATATAACACATCTTATTTATCCATTCATATATCAGTGGATACTTATATTGCTTCTGTACATTGACTATTGTAAATAATGCTGCAATAAACATAGGGGTATATGTATCTTTTCTAATTAGTGTTTTTGTTTTCTTCAGGTAAATACCCAGTAGTGGAATTAAACAATCATATGCTATTTCTATTTTTAACTTGGTGAGGAACCTCCATACTGTTTTCCACAGTGGCTGCATTAATTTACATTCCCACCAACAGTATACAAAGATTCCCTTTTCTCCACATCCTCACCAACACTTATTTTTTGTCTCTTTAATACTAGCCATTCTGACCGGCATAAGGTGATATCTCATTGTGGTTTTGTTTGCATTTCCCTGAGGATTAATGATGTTGAACATATTTTTTATGAGTCTGTTGGCCATCAGTATGTCTTATTTGAAGAAATGTCTATTCAGGTCCTCTGCTTATTTTTTAATTGGATTGTTTTGTTTTTCGTGATGAATTGTTTAAGTTCTTTATGTATTTTGGTTATGAACCCCTTTCAGATGTGTCATTTGCAAATATCTTCTCCTGTTCTGTAGATTATGTTTTTGTTTTGCTGATGGTTTCCTTTTATGTGCAAAAGTTGTTAATTTTGGTATAATGCCAATAGTTTATTTTTGCTGTGGTTTCCTTTCCTAAGGAGATATAATATTTATAAATATGTTGCTAAGGTTGATGTTCAAGATATTACTGCATGTTTTCTTTTAGGAATTTTATGGTTTCAGTTTTACATGTAAGTCTTCAATCTATTTTGAGTTTATTTTTGTACATGCTATAAGAAAGTGATCTAGTTTCATTGTTTTACATGTAACTATCCAGTTTTCCTTGCACCATTTATTGAAGAGACTGTCTTTCCCCCATTTTATATTCTTACCTCCTTTGTCCTATACTAATTGACCATGTAAGTATGGGTTTATTTCTGGAATCTCTATCCTGTTCCATTAGTCTAGAGTCTGTTTTGTGCCAGAACCATACTTGTTTGATTACTGCAATTTTGGGCATATCATAAAATCTGGGGTGGTGATACCTCCAACTTTGTTCTTCATTCTCAAATTTGCCCTGGTTATTTGGGAACTCTTGTTTGTTGTATACAGATTTTATTATTATTTGTTTTGGTTTTATGAAAAATACTTATTGGTATTTTGATAGGTATTGCATTGAATCTGTAACTTGCTTTCGGTACTATGGACATTTTAATGATATTCTTCTAATCCATCACCATAGTATACTTTCCCATTTGTTTGTGTCATCTTCAGTTTCAGTTGGCAGTGTCTTACAATTCTCAGAGTATAGGTCTTTTACCTTCTTGGTTAAATTTACTCCTAGGTATTTTATTCTTTTTGGCACAATGGTAATTAGGATTGTTTTTTAAATTTCTGTTTCAAGTACTTTGTGATTAGTACGTAGAAATGCAACAGATTTCTGTGTATTAATTTTGTATTCTGCAACTTTACTGAATGCATATTTTAGTTCTAGTAGATTTTTGGTCTTATCTCTATGGATACTATCTTGTCATCTACAGATAGTGACAATTTTATTTCTTCCTTATTAATCTGGATGCCTTTTATTTTCTTTTTCTCATCTCATTGCTATGACTAGGACTTCTATTCTGTTGAATAAATCAGTCTTGTTACTGATTTTAAAGGAAAAGTTCTCAGTTTTTCACCATTGAGTATGATGTTAGCTGTGGAACTGTCATATATATATAATATATATATACATATATATATAATATAACATCATATATACACATCATATATTATATATACATAATTGTCATATGTATGATATAATGATATATATGCCATATATATATAATAGAGAGGCTTTATTCTGTTAAGGTATATTCCTTCTAAACCTGCTTTGTTGAGAGTTTTTAAAATATTTGTTTTTTGGAGAGCACAAGCATGGGAGGGGCAGAGAGAGCGGGGACAGAGGATCAGAAGCCGTCTCTGTACTGACAAGATGACAGCAGTGAGCCCGATGTGGGGCTTGAATGCATGAACTGCAAGATTATGACCTAAGCCAAGTCAGGCACTCAACTGACTGAGCCACCCAGGTGCCCCGAGAGTTTTTTTTTTTTTTAATCATAATGGGTATTAAATTTTGTCAAATGTTTTATTTGCATTTATTGAAATGATCATATGGTTTCTATCCTTCCTCTTGTTAATGTGATATATCACATTGATTGATTTTGCCAATGTTGAACCACTTTTATGTCCTGGAATAAATCTCACTTGACCATGGTGTATGATTTTTTTAGTGTATTGCTGAATTTTGTTTGCTAATATTTTCTTGAGGATATTTGCATCTATGTTCAGCAAAGCTATTGGCCTGTAGTTTTCTTCCTTTGTATTGTCTTTGGTGTTGCTATCAGAGTAATGCTGTCTTCTTAGAATAAATTTGGAACTTTTTCTTCCTTTTCTATTTTTTTGGCATAGTTTGAGAAGAATAGGTATTAACTCTCTTGTAAATATTTGGTAGAATTTACCTGTGAAGCCATCTGGTCCTGGACTTTTGTTTCTTGGGAAATTTTTAGTTAACAATTCAATTTTGTTACTAGTAATTGGTCAGTTCAGATTTTCTGGTTTTTTCCTGATTCAGTTTTGGAAGATTGTATGTTTCTAGGAATGTATCCATTTCTTCTAGATTGCCCAATTTGTTGGGATATACTTTTTATAACATTCTTTTACAGTCCTTTGGATTTCTGTGGTGTTGGTTGTTACCTCTCTTCTTTTGTATTGATTTATTTGTTTTATCTACTTATCTTTTTTTCTTGATGAGCTTGGCTACATGTTTGTCAATTTTGCTGATCTTTTCAAAGAACTGCCTCTTGGTTTCATTGATCTTTTATATTGTTTTCCTTAGTTTCTATTTAATTTATTTCTGCTCTAATCTTTATTATTTCCTTCCTTCTCCTAGCTTTGGCCTTTGTGTTTCTTCTTTTTTTAGCTTCTGTAGGTATAAGGTTAGGTTATTTACTTGAATTTGTTTCTTTTTTTTCTTTTTTGATGTTTTTTATTTATTTTTTGCAAGACAGAGACAGCATGAGCAGGGGAGGGTCAGAGAGAGAGGGAAATACAGAATCCAAAGACAGGCTCCAGGCTCTGAGCTAGCTGTCAGCACAGAGCCCGACTCAGGGCTCGAACCCAGAAACCGTGAGATCATGACCTGAGCCGAAGTCAGATGCTTAACCGACTGAGCCACCCAGGCGCCCCTGAATTTGTTTCTTAAAGTAGGTCTGTAATGTTATAGACTTCCCTCTTATGGGACACCTGAGTGGCTCAGTTGGTTAAGCATCTGACTCTTGATTTTGGCTCAAGTCATGATTTCACAGTTGGTGACATCAAGCCCTGCAGTGGGGTCCTCATTGAGAGGACAGAGCCTGCCTGAGATTCTCTCCTTCTCTCTCTCTGCCCCATCCCCTGCTCATGCTCTCTCTTACTCTCAAAACAAATAAATAAACTTAAAAAAACCCTTCCCTCTTACAACTGCATTTGCTGCATCCAAAAGATTTTGTACCATTGAATTTTCATTTTCATGTGCTTCCAGGTTTTTGGGTTTTGTTTTTTTTTTTTTTTTTTTTTGGTCTCCTCTTTGAGTTGTTGGTTGACTCGTTGGTTGTTAAGTAGCATGTTGTTTAGCTTTCATGTGTTTGTGTTCTTCCCAGTTTTTTTTCCTTGTAATTGATTTATAATTTCATACCTTTGTGATTGGAAAAGATGCTTGATAGGATTTCACTTTTCTTAAATTTATTGAAGCTTGTTTTATTGCCAAACATGTGATCTATCCTGAAGAATGCTCCAGGTGCACTTGAAAAGAATGTGTATTCTGCCGTTTAGGGTGGAATGTTCTCTATATACATGTCTGTTAGGTCCATTTGGTATAATATGTCATTCAAAGACACTGTTTCCCACAGAACCTGGGTGGCTCAGTTGGTTGTGTCCAACTCTTGATCTTTGCTCAGGTTTTGATCTCAGGGTTGTGAGTTCAAGCCTCTCATTGGGCTCCACATTGGGTGGGAGGCCTACTTAAGAAATAAAAAAAAATTAAAAAGAAAAAAAAACAAATGTACTGTTTCCTTATTGATCTTTTGTCTAGATGATTTATCCATTGATGTAAATATACCATCCCCTACTATTATTTATTACTGTCGATCTCTACCTTTATATCTGTTAATAATTGCTTTATGTATTCAGATGCTCCTATCTCTGGTTTGTAGCCATTTACAGTCGTCATATCCTCTTGTTGAATTGATCCCTTTATCATTATGTAATACCCGTCTTTGTCTCTTGCTACAGTCTTTGTTTTAAAGTCTATTTTGCTGGAAATAAGTATTTCCACCTTTTTTTCCCTTCCATTTATATGATATATATTTTTTGCTATCCCTTCACTTTTTTTTTTTTTTTTTTTTACAAATAGTTTATTGTCAAATTAGTTTCCACATAACACCCAGTGCTCATCCCCACCAGTGCCCTCCTCCATGCCCCCCTCCTCCCCCCCACATCCACCAGTCCTCAGTTTTTGTCAGCATTCAAGAGTCTCTCATGGTTTGCCTCTCTCCCTTTCCCCCACCATTTTCCGCCCTTCTTCTCCCCCTTGGTCCTCTGTTAAGTTCCTCCTAATCCTCCTATACGTGCACACATATGATATTTGTCCTTCTCTGCCTGACTTATTTCGCTCAGCATAACACCCTCAAGGTCCATCCATGTTGCTACACATGGCCAGATTTCATTGTTTCTCATTGCCATGTAGTATTCCATGGTATAGATAAACCACATCTTCTTGATCCATTCATCTGTTGATGGACACTTAGGCTCTTTCCAGGTTTTAGCTATTGTGGAGAGTGCTGCTATGAACATTGGGGTACATGTGCTCCTATGCATCAACATTTCTGTATCCCTTGGGTAAATTCCTAGCAGTGCTATTGCTGGGTCATAGGGGAGTTCTATTGTTAGTTTCCTGAGGAACCTCCACACTGTTTTCCAGAGGGGCTGTACCAGTTTACATTCCCACCAACAGTGTAGGAGGGTGCCCGTTTCTCCACATCCTCGCCAGCATCTAGAGTTCTCTGATTTGCTCATTTTAGCCACTCTGACTGGCGTGAGGTGGTATCTCAGTGTGGTTTTGATTTGTATTTCCCTGATGAGAAGCGATGCTGAGCATCGTTTCATGTGCTATCCCTTCACTTTTAGTCTGTATGTCTCTTTAGATCTGAAATGAGTCTCTTGTTAGCAACCATATAGATGGGTCTTTTTTTTTTTTTTTAAATTCAGTCCCCCTATGTCTTTTGATTGGAGTATTTTACCTGTTTATATTTAAAGTGATTATTAATAGGTATGTACTTACTGCCATCTTGTTGTTTTCTGGTTTTTTGGTTTTTGTTTTTTTTTAACTTGAGAGACAGAGCATGTGCATGGCATACACATGCTTGCAAATGGTGGAGAGGCAGAGAGAGAGGGAAAGAGAGAAGCAGGCTCCATGCTCAGTGTGGCCCCCCAATCTGGGCTTGATCCCATGACCCTGGGGTCATGACCTGAGCCGAAGTCAAGAATTGGATGCTTAACCAACTGAGCCATCCAGATGCACAGACTGGTTGCTTTTATAGTTCGTCTCTATTCCTTTCTTATCTTGCTCTGTTATCTCATAGTTTGTTAGCTTTCTTTAGTGATACACTTGGATTCTTTTCTCTTTGTTTTTTGCATGTCTACTACTAGATTTTGGTTTGTGGTTACCATTAGGTTTATATATAACATGTTATGCATATCGCAGTGTGTTAAGTTGATGGTCTCTTAAGTTTGAACACATTCTAATAGCACTAAATTTTTACTCCCCACTGTTCCCATTATATATATGATATCATATTTCCCATTTTCTACTTTTTGTATCCCTTGACTAACTTTTATAGATATAACTGATTTTTACAACTTTTGTGTTTTAATCTCCATACTGGCTTTATCAGTGATTCATCTACTACCTTTCCTGTGCATTCGCTTTTACCTGTGAAAATTTTCCCTTTTATAATTTTCTTCTAGTTATGGCCCATTCTTTCCAGTCAAATAATTCCCTGTAACATTTGTCGTAAGGCTGCCTTAGTGGTGATGGTCTCCTTTAACTTTTGTTTGGGAAATTCTTGATCTCTCCTTCTATTCTGAATGATAACCTTGCTGGGTAGAGTATTCTTGGTTGCAGGTTTTTTCCTTTCAGTACTTTGAATTTGCTACTCCCATCTGGCCTGCAAAGTTTCTGCTAAAAAATCAACTGATAGCCTTTGGGATTTCTCTTATATGTAACTGTTTTCTTTTGTTGCTTTAAAATTCTCTATCATTACCTTTTGCCATTTTAATTTTTATGTGTCTTTGAGTGGAACTCCTTGGGTTCCTCTTGTTAGGGGTTCTCTTTACTTCCTGGACCTAAATGTTTCCTTCCCCAGATTAGGGAAATTTTTAGCTATTGTTTCTTCAAATAGGATTCTTGCTCCCCTCTTTCTCTCTTCTCCTTTTGGAATCCCTGTAAATTGAATGTTAGTATGCTTGATGTTGTCACTGAGTTCCATTAGCCTGTTTTCATATTTTTAATACTCTTTTTTTGTTTCCGCTGTTCAGCTTGGTTGTTCCCATACCCTGTCTTCCAGACCCTGGATCCGTTCTTGTGCCTCCTCCAGTCTGTTGCTTTTTACCCTCTGGTGCATTTTTTCAGTTACCAAATTCTTTCTCTCTGGTTATTTTGTATGTTTTCTCTTGAAGTTCTCACTGAGATTCTCCACTCTTTTCTCAAGTCCTGAATATCTTTATGGTAATTATTTTGAATTCTTTATCAGGCATATTATTTATCTCCATTTTACTTAGCTCTCATACTGTGATTTTGTCTTGTTCTTTTATTTGGAAAGTATTCCTTTGTCTCCTCATTTTGTCTAACTCTCTGTGTTTCTGTGTATTAGAGAGGTCAGCTATACCTCCTCGTCTTGAAAGTAGTGGCTTTATGTCAAAGAGGTCCCTTGTCCTCTAATGCATTACCCCGTGCTGACCAGAGCCAGGACTCCACTGGGTATCTCCTATATGAGCTATGTGCCCCCTGCTGCTGTGACTAAGCCATATTTGCCTGCAGTCGAGCTAGCTGCACTGACCTGCTTTTCCTACTGTGGGCATACTGGGCAGTTTGCCTAGGACTCATTGGTGGGCAAGATTGGGGTCAGGCTATTTATCTGCAGGTAGCCTCTCTACCATAACTACAGGTGCATAGAATAACAGGGCTTGTTCTCTGTGCAGCCAGCTAAAAGGCTCAACTGCTGGATCTATGGACATGGTGGTGTGTTGGGTTATCTCACCGTCTCCTCTGGGCAAGAGTCAGTTTGGAGTGGCAAATGTCCCTGCTCGGGCTGCTTGTGGGGAGTAGAAGTTGCTTTGGAGGATGCCTGCTAAGGTGGGTTCAGAGGAGAATGTAGTGCTAGCAGCATAGATGGAGAGTGTTAGCTCTGGCTCCAGCAAGTGTCCAGCTATCTAGGGTGGGTGAGGGGAAGAGAAATGGTGCCTGTCAGCAGTATTATTCCTGGAGCTGTCTGAATATTCCTGCCACTCCAATGCACATTCTGAGATTAGTAAGTAAATCTTTACATATACCTTAGGTCCTATGTCTCTGGTTGAGTTAGTTATGCTGGGTCCTTAAGAGCAGGGACTAAGTTTCCTATTACTTTTCAGCTTTCCTGGAGTTAAGCCCACTGATTTTTAAAGCTCTCAGAGTTAAGGCTTATTGATTTTCAAAGCCAGATGTCACAGAGACTTGTATTCCTAGTGCAGGTCCCTAATGCCTAGACTTCCTGGTGTGGGGTCTGTCCTCCTACTTCTTTGTGCTTATGGTGTCCCTCCTGCTTGTGGTTAGTTTCACAGTGGGGTTGGTTCCCAGCCATGTCTATGCCCCTCCTACTCTTTTCAATGTGGCTTCCTCTTTATGATTAGCTGTGGAAGGTTTGTTCCGCCAGTCTTCAGGTCATTTTCAGAGTTAGTTGCATATATGTAGCTGCTATCTCAAGAGTGTCTGGGAGGGTAAGGTCAAGATTCTAAGAAAAAGTTTTAAACACCTTTTATTAACATGCCCCTATATAGCCAGTGTGCTAATACTATACTGGCTCCAAAAAGGTGAATCATTTCATATAAACATTAGATTCCCTAGGTAAGCCACCTAGAGCTCATCAGTATTATTTGATAATATGTGAAAATTTTACTTATAAGGCAGGTCTGAGAGTACTATTAAATATAAATTATGGTGTAAAGCAATCATCTGTGTTATTGCTCTAGAACAGATAGAATAGAACCTACATGGCAGAGGTCAGTAACCCACTATTTTTGATAAGTTTGAGTGTCTCTTTTCAATATTCTTTAACTTTGGTGCCTTAAGGCCCAAAGTAACGTTTTGGTGAGTAGCTCAATTAGAAGAACTGAGTGTTTAATACTAAAAATATATGTTATTCTTCCTTTGTTTACAGTGTACAAGATCTTTTAAAAAAAAAAAATGATTAAGGGACGCCTGCGTGGCTCAGTCAGTTAAGCTTCTGACTTCAGCTCAGGTCATGATCTCACAGTTCGTGGGTTCACGAACCACGTTGGGGTCTATGCTGACAGCTTGGAGCCTGGAGGCTGCCTCAGATTCTGTGTCTCCCTCTCTCTCTACCCCTCCCCCTCTCATGCTCTGTCTCCGTCTCTCAAAAGTAAATAAACATTAAAACATTTTTTTAAATGATTGAATCTGAGAGTGCTCCTTTATTACTTTGTAAGTTCCCTTGTGCCTCATATAGTACTTACGTACTTGAGGGTAAATCCTGCCTTCCTCCCTCCTCACTCTCTCCCTCTCTGCTGTTGGTCCATCTGTCTCTGACATTGATAAGAAAGGGAAAGTGAACAAGTTTCCAGAATTTTCAAAGAAGCAAAAACTAAAGGTTGAGACTGGCAGGGAAACATCTGGAGGAGCAGTGATGAGAAGGGTCTGCTCATGGTTGCCGTGTGTCGGAGGCTGTCTTCAGTGAAACACTCTGGGAAGGCTGGGGCTCGCCCCACCGGCTAACATTAGCAGCATGGTTTCTGTCCAGTGGAGAGCAGCACCGTCTGCGCTCTACGAGGATAATTTCATCTCCCTATTAAGGAGGACTATGAAACAGTCAGAGAGGAGTTGTCCATCTTTTCTCTTTACCTAAAAATCTCAGTCTTCAGCCTTGCTCTCTTGGGAGGTCTTGTTCCTACTCTCAGCCAGCACCAGTCTCTCCACCTGTGTGAGTCAAGCAAGCCCAGCGTCAGACTTTCTTCTTCATGACTTCGGTTCTACACTTGGCCCTTCCTGGGTCACATTTTCAATTCCTCTTTAAAAAGTGCCCTCCCTTGACTTTGCTGGCTCCTAAGCCATTATCCTAGTTGTCCCTTGTTGTTTCCTTTCTTTTACCACCATTTCTTGAAGCTTTTCTCTACCAATGAACTGCTTCCATTTGCATACCACTCACCCACTTTTGCCACTTTTCCTCCAGCTCTGCCCTCACCACTCTACCAAACGTGCTCTCAAAGACCTACTTCTGAGATTTAGATTCTGAATATAGGGTCTTTGAGTCTTCATTTTTCTTGAGTTCTGTTCAGCCTTTGACAATATGTACTGTCCATCTTAGACCTTAATGCTCTGCCTCTATTCCACTCTTACTCATCTGTCCAGCATGTTGCCTCTGTCTGTGGGTCCTCATCCTCCCTGCTGCCCCTGAACCCTGCCCAAGGCCGGTCTTCAGTCTCTTTCACTCTTGTTCAGTAGTTTCTCCCTTCTGGATCCTATCCAGAGCAATGGGATACTACAGTGCAAGTACCTCTCCGGTGTGGAGCATGTCTGCTTTTCTAGCTCCGGGACCCATTTACCCCTCATAGAGGGGAAATGTGCTTTTCCATTTCTGTGCCTTCTACTTTTTATGAGCCTTCAGCTCATGATTCTCTTTCTGTACTTTCTCCTTAACATTTTGACTAAATGAGGAGATTCTGGCTGAGATAAAGTAAGTATTTCATTGAGAATAAGGGGAAACTCCTACATTACCACTGTCACTCCCATTCCTTGTGGAAACTCATTTTGTCCTTATTCTCCTTTGCATAACTTATCAAAATTTTACTTTGACTAATGGAGTAATATTTCTTTAAGGTTGGTCTCCACCAAGCTGCATGAGAATAGATACCATGTAAATGCATCCAGCTCACAGTTGTGTTTACTATGCCAGTTACAGGCCTTGGCACATAGCAGGTGTGCAATATAGTTTTGCTGAAGGGAAGAATAAATGAAGTAGGAATTGACCATTAAAGATTTGCCAGTAAGTTATCAAACTTTAACTAGGTAACTAGATTTTTAAACTTTTTCTCAAAATATATGATCTTTTTCATAAGTAAAATTATTTCATAAGTAAAATTCCTTAAAATGTTTAAGTACAATTTTCTAAATGCTTTAGTGAGTGATTTTAAAGGTAACTTTCAGGGTGTCTGTTGGTAATCAATGAATGTTCCTTTAATTTTCTTTTTGCATTTTGATACTTTTTTCTAAAATGAAGGCATTTTGAGTATTCTTTTTAAAAGTTTATTAATGTTAATCTTTTAAAAGGATTTAATATTTTCTGACTGTAATAGTAACATACATTCATTATAAAAGGTTTAGAAATACTGAATATGCCCAGTTAAAATTTGGTTTATTTCTTCACATACCTTCAATATGTATCATACACACATGTACACTAACATTTGTCTCTCTGAAAGATTGGATCTTGTTGATATAGCATTGTGTGTTTACCTTCTCTTTCAACATTTTTCTTATATTATGAAATATTCTCCTAAAAGAGATGTGCTTTTTAATGGTTTCATGATATTACATTGTATGAATTTACCATCATTTTTTCAGTGATTCCCTTTAACATTGCTAAAACTGGTGGTATAATATGCAGCAATTTAGCTTAACATATTTTAAGCTAATACACACATACTTTTCAACTAGTACTTTATTGCTAATGAGCTAGGTTTTAGTGGGAATGTATTTTTATACTGCCAGTGCATTAGTTCAGTCTGCCATAAGAAAGTACCATAGATGTTCCCACTGTATCTTCCCATAGCTAAAAGAGAGCTAGGAAGCAAGCTCTCTGGTGTCTCTTATATAGACATTGATCCCATCATGAGGGCACCACCCTCATGATCATGTCTAAACTTAATTATCTCCCAGAGGCCCCATCTTCAAATACCATCCCATCATGAGGGCACCACCCTCATGATCATGTCTAAACTTAATTATCTCCCAGAGGCCCCATCTTCAAATACCAATATTGGCAGTTAGGGCTTCAGTTAGATAAATTTTGTTGGAGGAATAAGAGGGACACAATATAGTCCATAGCAGCCAACAGTGAGAATGATTTAAGAAACTACTTGTTGTTACCTAAGTAGCATTTTAAAAACTAGGATCTAGACTTGTTCTCATTTTATCAGTGGATAAGATTATTTGAAAGTCTTCATAGAAAAAGTACTATTCCTTTTTCATCCTGGAATATGTAGTTAAATCATGCATTGTTGGCATAAGCTGGAGCTGTAAAATTACATGAAATTGCTGTAATGATTGTGCTATCCCATTCTCTGAGTGCTCATAGTCCCAGAAAAACTGCAAATGGCTCTTAATGTCTTTGAAAATACTTTATGAAAAGAGATATTAGAGAATTTCCTTTTCCCATGTGGAAAATAATAGCTAATTTTATAAGTGATTATGATCACTTACCAAAGTTTCTTTTAAAGTTATTCTCATTCTTGGGGTGACTGGGTGGCTCAGTCAGTTTAAGTGTCTGACTTCAGCTCAGGTTATGATCTCACAGTACCTGAGCTTGGGCCCTGCATAGGGCTCTGTGCTGACAGCTCAGAGCCTGGAGCCTGCTTTTGATTCTGTGTCTCCCTCTCTCTCTCCACCCCACTCCCACTTGTGCTCTCTCTGTCTCTCAAAAAACAACAACAAAAGAATGAATGTTCAAAACAAGTTTTCAAAGTTATTCTCATTTTCTCCATAAATAAATGATACAATGAATGAAAAAGCCTTACCATCTTATAGTGCTTTATATTTTTTGAAAAATATTTATAAATATTTTAAATGTCAATGTTAGGTTGATCTTATAACAGTGATATCATTAGGGTAGAATAAATATGATCTCTATTTAATATTGAGAAACTTGAGGCTTGGAGAAATTAAGTTATTTTATCTACAATGAGAAATCCAGTTTGGGTCAATTCTGTTACTTCAAGTCATATTTTCTGTGTGTTCAAAGGACATAGAACATTTATATTTCTTTGGTCTGTTAAATAGTAGTTAATCAGAGAAAAATACTTTAAAATGGTTACCTTTGTAATTATGTAGAAAAGTGAACAGTTAAGAGGATACTACATCTTAATGTGAAGTTGAAAATTCACATATAGCATTCTCATTTATAGTGGTGTATTTTAAATGGTTATTTAAAAGCACTCTTAATTTGTTAATGCTGTTTTTTTTTTTAAGTTTTTAGACACTTTAACATTGCTGTCCTGGAAGATACTGTTATATGGCCAGTATAATATTGTATTTCATATATATACTTTTAGAATCAAGTAATTGGTTCTCTTAATGTTTTTTAAATTTTTTTAATGTTTCATTTATTTCTGAGAGAGAGAGGGAGAGACAGCGTGAGCAGGGGAGTATCAGAAAGAGGGGGAGACACAGAATCTGAAAGAGGCTCCAGGCTCTGAGCTAGCTGTCAGCACCCAGCGTAATGCAGGGCTCAAACACACGAACCGTGAGATCATGACCTGAGCTAAAGTCAGATGCTTAACCCGCTGAGCCACCCAGGCGCCCCTGGTTCTCTTAATGTTTTAAGAAGTTGTAGTGGTGAGAACCCTGGGTTATTTATTAGAAGGTAAACAAAGCTAATGCAAATTCAGATATTTTTTATTTTGGGCTGCCAACTTTGGCCGATAAGATAGCTTGTCAAGTGTACATCACAACAGGAGTCACTAGTAAGGTCTCTCCCACAGCTACTCAACTTTGTTGTTGTAGTGGGAAAGCAGCTGTACACTATACCTACACAAAGGGGCATAGCAGTGGTCCAGTAAAACTATTTACAAAGACTAGCCGCAGCCATATTGGGCCTATAGGCCATAGTTTACCAACCTCTGGAATGGAATATCAAGTGAAATAGAGCTCCTCACCATATTTATCTATTATTTGTCAAATGTTTTATGTATTTAAATTCTGTTCTTTTTAACTTAATGCTTTAATCTCTACCTCTGCCCCCTTTAATTTCACCTTTTAATCCAGATTTTTGTATGCTACTCTTCTTTTATATCTTCAGCTACTTTTCGAGACTCTCTAACGTCCTCACCCAGCTTGCCAAAGTTGTTGTCAAGACCCTCAAATTTAATCCATTGAACATATACTGAGTTACAGGAATGAATAGTGGTAAGGAAATGAAGGTACTGGATGTAAAGAACAGATAGACTCCCATAGATTTGGGTGGTCCTGGAAGACTTATTAAAGGATACAGGTCTTGAGCTGACGCTGTAGAGACTACAGGAAGATGAAGTATTAGAAAAAAGAGAAGAGTATTTCAATGAATTGTTGACAAAGGGAAGCTCACATCTTCCATATTGTTTCATCCCTGATTATATGGAATCCCACCATGAAGTGGTCCTTTTCAAGATCATTTCCTTGGATAAAATGATGAAAAGTGTGTTACTTATTTTTCTCTAGAGATTCCATCTCTTTGTATTATCTCTTTTCCTTCCATGTGTTAGTAAGATAGTTAGAGGATCTATACAGACTGCCTGGGAAGGTCTGAGACCTGTGGCCCACACCAGCTCTACTCTGAACACTCTAGCAAATGGACTTCTCTCCAGCTAGTTGGCATTTTTTTTCCTCTTAGTGCCTCTTCTAGTCTTTTCTGGGCATCAACATGATGGGTAGTTAAGATCCTGGGGGAAGGTTGTAGGAGTCCACCAACTTTCTTGGATTATAGGAAACCTTTAAGCTTAAATGTGTAAATGAAAGGAGTCCTCTATGCAGATCTTGTCTAGCTCATTAGGGACATAACCTGGGATTTGGAATTAGGGTTATTTGAAAAAAGAGAAACTGGAAATAAGCATTTATTTCCCTTCTCTGCACATGTTTTCCTTTGGAGGTAGTTAGCAGGTGAAGTAGCTGGCAAAACAAATGGGGTTCTGCCATCTCTCAGTCGTTTTTCCTTTACTATGATTACATCTCTAAATAGAGCAGACCAAGTGAGAATATGAATAGGGGACTGATTCTGGAAGACAAAGCCCTGTGTGGAGAGAGTGAAGCCCCTGCCCCTGCAGTGGAGTAAGCTTCCAGTGTGTCTTCTCCTTCCACAAGTACAGCTGCAGGCCTAGCAGGTGATCACCTAGATTTAGCAATAGGATCTGGCATCACCAGGATCTGTGAAGAACCAGGTAGTTTGTCTCTGTTGCCTTAGGCTGCATAAACCAGTTCTCCACAAAAATTGCAACACTTTTGCATCTTAATTGCAGTTTCTGGCTTTTGGGGCTAGAATCCATTTGTAAAGCCAGAATAAGATCACATTAAAATGAGCAAAGCTCCAGGACACTGGATTGGGTTTTTTGTCGTTGTTTTGTTTTGTTTTTTAGCTTCTAGATTGTTGGATTATATAGTGTTCACTTATTTTTACTTTAGAAGAAAGTGGGTGCATCTGTAAGCCTAAAGTAATAGTCATGAATATTGTACTGTTTGGTCACAGTGGTATTTTGGAGGGTATCAAAGGACATACAAGAATAGGAGCATCAATATAAAGGGAGTATGTTGTCATTTGTAATTAAAGTTTGGGAAATCTCAATGGAATCATTAAAATCCAAGGACTAAAATGAAAGTAAAGACCTGTGGCCAGGATACTCTGCCTCTGGAAACCTGGCTTGCCTGGATGCAGAGGGAAAATTAGGCAATGAATAAAACTATAGTGTTTGATATGTGAGCAGAAAAGTACTAACTGGATTTTGTAAGGAGACCACAGGAACTTGGAGAGAAGAGGATCAGCTTTAAAAACCAACCATAGGAGAATTAGAAAAGGAAACTTCTAAACTTAGAACATACCAGATATTAGTCAGATGAGAGAGCCTTTAAGAAGACTTAGGGCCTAGAACTTCCACTCCTGCAGAGCACTAGAGCAGGGCAGATACACTGAGGCTTTCCTGCTGATCCTCACCCCAGACTAGACTGGGCCTATGGAAAACTCCTTCCTTCTAGGCCTCCTTTGTCTCTCTTCTCCTCACTGTTTCATTTGTAGGAGAGCCTGCAGGTGCAACTTTTAAGTTGTGCTAAGGTAAAACTTGGCTAAGTAAATCAGTCTATGAATCGAAAACAATGCATGAATGAAGCTTCAGTACTTAGTATTTACCATACCCAATCCAAATGACCAAGCACTTCCAGTACTTACTTACTTCCAGTAAGAAAAGAACATGGTTTGCTGAATTCTTTCCCTTTTTTAAAACTATGCAGGTAATATATGCTTTGAATACTAAAAATGATGAGCATGAATCTGCAATTCAGGCCCTGAAAGATGCTCATGAAGAAGAAATCCAACAGATTCTTGCAGAAACAAGAGAAAAAATATTGCAGTATAAAAGCAAAGTAACAGAGGAGGTAGACCTGAGGAGGAAGATTCAGGTTTTAGAAGCATCATTAGAAGACCACATAAAAATGAAGCAGCAGGCTTTGACAGAATTTGAAGCGTATAAGCACAGAGTCGAAGACATGCAACTTTGTGCAGAAGCCCAGCATGTCCAACGCATAGTAACCATGTCTAGAGAAGTTGAAGAGATCAGAAGGAAATTTGAGGAAAGATTACGGAGTTTTGGGCAACTCCAAGTACAGTTTGAAAAAGACAAACGGTTGGCATTGGAAGATTTGCGAACCGCTCATCGACGGGAGATCCAAGAGCTGCTGAAGTCACAGCAAGATCACAGTGCCTCAGTGAGTAAAGGACAGGAGAAGGCAGAAGAACTGCACAGGGTGGAGGTGGAGACTTTAAACAAAACGCTGGAAGAGCTAAGACTTGAACGGAAAAAGCTAATTGAGGATTATGAAGGCAAGTTGAATAAAGCTCAGTCCTTTTATGAGCATGAGCTTGATACTTTGAAAAGGTCACAGCTTTTTACAGCGGAAAGCCTCCAGGCTAGCAAAGAAAAGGAAGCTGATCTTAGGAAAGAATTTCAGGGACAAGAAGCAATTTTAAGAAAAACCATAGGAAAATTAAAGACAGAGTTACAGATGGTACAGGATGAAGCTGGAAGTCTTCGGGACAAATGCCAAAAGCTTCAGATAGCACTTGTTACAGCAGAGAACAATGTTCAGGTAAGTAAGGACTCTCTCTTCAACATATGGATACCCCTGCCCCCCTACCCCCCCAGTTTTGCCATTTTCTTTTCTATTAGATGACTTTAACTTTTTTTTCCCATTTTGCTTTCTTCTTTTCCTTTGTGAGAAAAATCAATAAGGGAGTAATTTTTACTACTCTGTAGTTATTATTTACTACTAGAAATTCAGATATTAAAGGCCCATAAAGATAACTTAAAACCTTACTCATAATGAAAGGATTCGATTGAAATAACGTGTTAATATTTTTCACAAGCAATTTGGGAGAGTTAAATTATTGGGCTTTAGTTTTAATTATCTTTTCTCCTTTACCTTCATTAATAATGGTCTGCACAATGATCAAAAAATTGTTTTATAAACCTGAATTAAATAGAGATATGGCACATGTTTGAAAAAAAGCCAAGAAGTCCCTACAAATTTTGTTTTATTGGTATAGAACATTTCATAGCTGTTTTTAATATCTGTGCAGCATTTGAGTGGATTAAAAAAGGCTGAGCGGCCTTTTGTGATTGGGTCATATGCTTTATGAAGATAAGTTGTAAGTGTTAATCAAAACATTTAAAACTAGGTATTATTAACTGTGACTTTTGAATAAGAGAAAGTTGCTGCTTCTAATTTAAGTGAATTAGCATCATTAGCTTAGCTAATTAGCTCAGCATCATCCTTGCATATTCATAATGGCTATTTGATCATTCTTAGGTTCTTCAAAAACAGCTTGATGATGCCAAGGAGGGAGAGATGGACTTACTAAGCAAGCACAAAGAAGTGGAAAGTGAGCTAGCAGCAGCCAGAGAACGTTTACAACAACAAGCTTCAGACCTTGTCCTCAAAGCTAGTATGTGTGACCACAGTTCTTGGTATATTCCTTAGCTAAAACCAACACTAAAATATTAATTCAAGACAAAATTTGCCTTCTTTTCTCATGCTTTAACATTATATAGATTCTAAATATTTTAAAGGACTCTAATTTCTTCTTAATCATAAGATAAGCACATAATAACTTATTTTTAAGAATATATTTTATTCAAAAATTAAGAGTTAACAGGTGTTTTAGCACCAATAAATCATTCACTAAAAGCAATGAAGCATTCTAAGAAGCTTTTTGTTCTTAAAAATATGTTTTAAAGTATTTAAATTAGTGGAACTATATATGAATTATAGTGCCTCAGTTCATTTGGCTTATTAATTAGGATCATTTTACGTACTAAAGCTGAGTTGCCCATTCTAATGTGGCTAATGTTCTCATTTCATAACCCATACTAGAGAAGGTGGGTGATTCATGTCAGTTCTGAAGTAACATTTTGCCCAAGTGCCTAGTGTGCCAGGTGAAGCCATTTGAAGTAGTTCTTTGAGAATGCCATTTGATTTGATTGGCTCATCTGTGAATTCCCAGATGATCTTTCCAAAAAGTAGTAGTTTTTCAACTTTAGCATGTATGAAAATCACCCAGAGGGCTTGTGCAGTCACAGATGCGGGGCTCCAGCCTCAGAGCTTCTGATTCAGCCGGTCTGGGATGACCTTCGCTGCCGGCTAGAGTTCCCAGGTCTGCTGGGAACCACTTTGAGAACCACTGCCCTAACGTGTGCTTTCTGAGACCTTTTCCTCATGCTTGTTTTTCATCTCTCTGTCTCTCTTATTGCCCCTCCCCCCTTTTTGGTGGTGTCATTTATTTATTCTTTAATAACCTTGCTGTCCTTATCTATCACTTAATCCATCTTAGTTCTTTATCAGGTTTCTTGTCTAAAACAAATTCAGTTTCAACCAAACCACTGCCTACCATATTTATTCCCTGTATACAAATTTCTTTCTCATGATGTGAGAATTTGAATAAAGAAGAGATTAGCAAAGAACAGATTACTAATTTTGGCACTGTCGTATTAGTCAGCGCATCGTCTTTGTTTGACTCTCAAGGCTTTTACATATCTCCCTGAGTTGCTTCTGCTTCAACTTGTTTAGTTTGCAGTCTTAAAAAAAAAAACAAAAAAAAACAGAGAGCAACATCAGTGATGCAGTGATGTAAAAATAGACTTTTTCCTAGTTTAAATTATTCTACTTGCATAAGAAGCATTCTCATGGTAAATATTTCCATTTTATACAGTGAAGAAACCAAAGTACTATTTGTACATGCAGACTATTTATTTCACTCAGGTATTAAGTACACTTGTGTCATTAAATACAAACTTTTACACCACAGTGCAACAAGTTTTAAATTGCACAGCTTTTCTTTTTGGGGTGTAGGTCATATTGGAATGCTTCAAGCGACTCAAATGACCCAGGAGGTTACAATTAAAGATCTAGAATCAGAAAAATCAAGGGCCAATGAGAGATTGTCTCAGCTTGAAGAAGAGCGAGCTTTTTTGCAAAGCAAAACTCAGAGTCTGGATGAAGAACAGAAGCAGCAGATTTTGGAACTGGAGAAGGTAAAAAGCAGTAGAGTTAACCACTCTCCCCCCCCTCCCCCGACACACCCACACACACACACACAGAGCCAAAAAAAGGAAAAGAAAAAAAGTTCAGTTTTCCTCTTTTTCAGATTTGATTTCAAGTGTTTACTTCTGCTTCACAGTAAGTCCATTTCTTTTTTTTTTTTTTTAATGTTTATTTATTTTGAGAGACAGAGTGGGGCAGGTGGGTAGAGAGAGGAAGAGAGAGAATCCCAAGCAGCTGACATGGGGCTGAAACTCACAAAACTGCGATCATGACCTGAGCTAAAATCAAGAGTTGGACGCTTAACCAACTAAGCCACCCAGGCACTCCAATAATAGTCCATTTCTTAATTCTAGTAAGTTTTTGTTTTTATTTTGAGGAAAAAAGGTATTAAGCTGGACTATCCTCTACTGTGTATGTATTCAAAATATTGTTAACAATTTATAACGTAAAAACTTAAGACATTTCAATGTATTTCAACCAGAATCTGAATAAACTCTTATTTCAGCGGAATATACATTCGTGGTTGATCATATGACTTTGTACTGATGAGCTGTATTATTGCATATACACGTAGGAAATTTCTTTTGGCAAGTATTGAGCTCTGAAAATTCATATACCAGCATATTAAATTTCTAGATTAAAAAAATAAGACCTACCATTTGCAGAGTAATTACTGAATGTTTATTGCAGTTTTTCATATATTTACAATATCAAGTGGGAGTTTTGGACACTTTCTTTCTCTCAGCAACCAGCCATGTTAAAAATAGTTCTGTTCTCCTTGCCCGTTGCTCACCTCCCATTCACTCCTTGCCTGAGTGCCATGTGGTTTCTCTTACCACCACTCCACAGAATGAGTGTTTGCCCCAGCCTCTGGTGACATCCTGGTTGCCGGACTTGGTGAATTTCATCTATCAGTGCTACTTATTTCTCTCTGATTTACATTTTTCTTTTGGTATTTCATGTTCTCCCATGTTTTCCTCCTGCCTCCTTGGCCTTGTGGTCTTGTTTGTGAGCTTTCCTTCCCTGTCTGTTCCCTTACCATTGATGTCCCCCAGCATTTTCAACTCATTCTGTACACTTACCATTCTGGTAACATCAGCCGTCACTTGTTAAGTGATCCCTCCCAAATCTGTTGGTCTAGGCCCCACCTTTTCCCTAAACTTGTGTCCTGTGTGTCTGACTCCCACAAGATATGTTGGTTTCTCACAAACATGTCAAATCAGTATGCCTAGAACTTTCTCCCCTCCAAAATACTTTTTCTTTTTTTCACTCCTTTTTTCAACCAATAGCACTGCTGTCTGTCTAGCTTGGTAAATCAGTCATTATTGATTACCTGCTTACTTGTTCCTGAGTGCTATTGGCTTTCTGTTCCCTTAATGTATCTTTATTCCATCATCTCCCTTTATACTGTTTAGGGATTCTAGGTTTAGATTTAGATCATTGTTGCCTGGATTTCACTCACAGCTTTCGAAGTGCTCTCTCTGCCTCGGTTAACTTACTAGCCTACTGCTAACATAACTGTTGTTAAAAATATGTTAGTTACATAAATTGCAGAATTCCTGTCAGAATAAAACTGAGTCCTTAGCATAAAAGACCCTTTTTCATCATTTGATTCATGCTCCCTTTTGAGCCTCATTCCTTACCACTCTGCCTGCCTCGTATCTGTTGTTCCATCCACACCTCTCAGCTATATGGTCTTCCTATCTTACTCTAACTTCATCACCTGGCTGACTACCACTCAGTTTTCAAAATGCTGGAAATGGTTTTGAATGCAAGTTTTTGACATCATATCTAGGTTTGAAATTTTCTCCTCTTTCATTTCCTGATGGGCTTGTGAGAATTAAATGAGAGAATGTGTCATCAGCAGCTCAGATGTTTTCTCTTCTGGAAAGCCTTCCCTGATGTATGTATGTATGTATGTATGTATGTATGTATGTCTCTCTCTCTCTCTCTCTCTCTCTCTCTCTCTCTCACACACACACACACACACACACCTTTCCCACTCCATCCAGGTTAGGCTCCTTTCCTGTATATGCTTACAATGTGTGATGTACACTCCTTTCACAGAATGTATAGAATTATATCGCCATTGTCTTTTGCCTTTTTTCCAGACTGTGATTGCTTAAAAGGCATGTAATTGTTACTCAGTGAAATTGTATGAATAATATCATCTGAGTGGGTAAATTGGTTAGCCAGTTTGTGTATAGCTTTGACATACAGGAAGTCCTTCTCTCTTAAGCTCACGGATGTGCTAACTCATACTTCATTCTAACCTAATAATAGCCTGTTTTATTACTTATGTTAAAGTTATTTGTTTTGTCTGTACTACCCTGTCATTTTCTGAAAACACCAATGATGTAATCTTATGTCCAAAGTCTAAATCCCATAGTACTCAGTTCATTCAAATTTATGTATTTATTGAGTATTCAGAATACTGATAGCAGTAATGAAAAAAGCAGATGTAATTATTGATCTTTATTTGCCTTAATTTTAGAAAGTAAATGAAGCAAAGAAAACTCAGCAAGAATATTATGAGATGGAGCTAAAAAACCTGCAAAATAGATTGGAAGGGGAGGTGGCCCAATTAAATGAGGCTCATTCTAAGACTTTGGAAGAATTAGCTTGGAAGCACCACATGGCAATTGAGGCTGTCCACAGTAATGCAATTAGAGATAAGAAAAAACTTCAAGTGGTGAGTAAAAAATCAACCTAGCATTGCATCATGAACTGGAGGGGTTTCTGTCATGATCCAGCATGACCCATATTGTAGAGTAATGAGTTGCTTCTTCTGATGGCTGCTGTCTTATAATCTACTCTGCAAATCATGATTCAGAGAGTAATATACTTAAAAATTCTTGACATCTCCTGTGTATAAATTGATAGGAGGCATTCCTACTTTGTATGAGCCACGGTAGAAGGACTCTCTTCATCTTGAACTGTCTCTTCTTGAGATATAGTAGAAAAAACAAGGTGTCTGGCAGACCTGGGCCTTCACTGAGCTCCTTGCTTACTATCTGCCAAATCTTGGGCCTCAAAAGCTATGCCTATCCTCATGTGACAGATGAAGAAAAGATCCATCTTGTAATGTTCCTTTGAGGGCTAAGTGAGGTAAAATGTTAAGAATTCAAACATGGCCCAGCATACAGTCATAAAAAAATGTTAGTGTTTAGTATTTCTTGCAGTGTGTCAGGTGCTGCAGTAGTGTTTTCCATCTGTTTTTTTACTTAATCCCTGCTACACTCATAGGTTTAATTTCTGTACCCACTTTACAGAAGAGGAGATGGAGGACAGAGAAGTTAAACACTTCTTCAAACACATGCAGCTAGTAAGAATCAGTCAGATCTTGAACTCAGGTTTCAGATGTCAAACTCTAAGGCATTTAACCACCACATAAAGGCATATATCAATGATGGTTGTTGTATGTTTTACATAATAGCATTTTACAGTTTACTAAGAGCTTTCTTGTATATTCTTGATCACTTAAGACTTGGATCAATGTCATTTTTATTATACAGATGGTGAAATAGGTTAAATAAACCTAAATGACTTTTTTGGTGCCACCAACCTAGTATATAGAAGAAGTGGGATATGAATTGAGGACTTTGCCTCTATGTCTCTTCCTTTTGTGACACAACTAGTTGGAAAAAATATTCAATACTTGAACTTGATTAAAAATTCAAATAAAACTTCCTGTTAGAATGTTATTTCTGTCTAAACTTACTACTATGTGTTTATGTAGCTGGAGACCAACTTAATGACACATTATTTCTCAAAATTGTGGTTGTCATTTTCTCTGTGCCAGCTCACTATTCCAGAAGGAATTTGTACAGCTTTAGTTATGTGGTACATATGCTTGCTTACTGACTCAATATGTGTGTGTCAGTTGTTCAGGGGTTTACAGTGAAGTATTCAGTGGTAAGTGCTGCTTCTGTAAGTTTTTCCATAGCTATTTTTTGTTGCTGCTCTTTCCTTTCTACATCCCTTATTCACCTTAGCCTTCTCCTCTGTTATTGTGATATTTAACTTGCAGGTGTTCTGCTTTTTGCCTCTCTTTATTCCTCTATATTTCTAAGTGCTAGAATCTAGGCATCTTTCATCAATATCATTTTTGCCTCATTACTTTCTCTCCTAATTATACCCTTGCCCATTGAATTTCAATTTCTGAGCCATCTAAAAATCTGCTTTAAGCTACTTACATTTCTTGCAGTCTTTTTTTAAAATGTGGTTGCTATAAAACACAAGACATGAATTTCCTTATGTGAATGTAGTTAAAACTCATGATAGCTTTATCTATACCCTTCTCTTTTCTCAAAATAACTTATCACTTGCTGTTTCATTCCTCTCTTGCCTAGCTAGCTCATGTCTGAGCCTAACCTCAAACCAGCCTCCTTTTAGAATAGTCCTGCTCCAGTGTCACATTATTTTTTACTATTATCTTTTAAATGTTTATTTTTGAGAAACAGAGAGTGTGAGCAGGGGAGGGAAGATAGAGACAGAGATACAGAATCTGAAGCAGGCTTCAGGCTGTGAGCTGTCAGCACAGAGTCTGATCAGGGCTTGAACTCATGAGCTGTGAGGTCATGACCTGAGCTGAAGTCGGCTGTTTACTTGACTTAGCCACCTAGGTGCCTCATGTCACATTATCTTTTAAAGAACATTTACCTAAAGGTGACCTCTCCATTCTTTATAACTTAGTTACCAAAAAGGATTATATTTTCTTTCATAACTTGAGTTTACACACGCCATTTGAAAGTGAATATATGGAGAATCCATGCAGAAAAGAGTTACCATTGCAGGCCTAAAGCTGCCTTCCTTAGAAAGGCATGGTGCAAGGTTGGCCCATGCTAGTATCTGGGAATTTGAATTTCGGGAAGGTTTCCACCATTCCCTGATAACAGTAGCTCATGAGCTTAGGGTGTTTATGTAAACAATATGGTTTATGCTGAACATTTACTTTCATTCATGAAGTCTGGATGTTTGGCACATGCTAGTCAAGGGGTGCCTACGTGATTAGCCCCCAGTAAAAATCCTGGGCACTGTGTCTCTCATGAACTTTCCCAGAAGACAGCATTTCACATTATTGACAAGTTGCTGGAGAGTCCTGTGTGAGAGGATTCTTGGAAGCTTGTACCTGGCTTCCTATAGACTTTGTATCCTATATGCCTTTTTCCTTTGCTGATTGTGCTTAGTATCCTTTTGCTGTATAATAAATTATAGCTGTGAGGACAACAATATTCTGAGTCCTGTGGGTCATCCCAGCAAATCAACAAACTGGAAGTTTATCTTGGGAGTGCCACAGAACCAACCCCATTTATTACTCTTACCACCTTCCACTATAGAAATATTGAACTGCTTGTAACATACCAGGCTTTTTTGTACCTTCATGGTTTTTTGCATGGGTTTCTTTTGCCCAACATGTCATATTTCCTCTTTCTTCACCACCTTTCCTTACTGGTGTATTCCTTCAAACTCTACTTGGGAATTGCATTCTCTGCGAAGGTTTCCTCCCTAAGCTAGAACTTACCAGTTCTCCATCCATGTACCCCTGTAGTCCCTATGGACATTTAATTTTAATCACATATTCTTTAATTGCTTGTTACCTTGAGCTTATTAAGGGCAGGCCTCCATGTGTTAATAACTGTGTTTCCCAAGTATACATCCCAAGTGGTATGCCAGATAGTAGTGTTCTTCAATAAGTATCAGTTTTACTGGCATTGTTTCTTTAGATGCCTTAATTTTGTACTTGGTAATTCTTGATTATGTTGCCATGTTCCAGAAATATTACTGGGTTTTGTTTTTTTTATATAAATATAAAAGAATTCTGTATTCAAGAAAGAGAATTTTTCTTTATCTCCCCAAATTATCACTTGTTTCCACATTTCTGTTATTGACTCAGCTTAATCTAGACCAGTCAAATATTCTTGTTATTTTTAAAAAATAATTATTTAACCACATCATAAATGATTCAGAATGATAGAATCTAAGCCCTTACAATTAATTAGGTTGACTAATAACTCCAATATTATTAATTAACAATAAGGCTAATTTGAAGAGCAAAGTATCAAAATATAAAACAGAATAGTAGTCTTTTTCTTGAAGCCTATGAAGTATACAATATTTGCAATTTTGTTAATTGTTAACAATGTATTTTCCTAAGGAATTGGAGGAACAATATAAAAAGGAGAAACTAAACCTGGAAGAGGATAAAAATCAACTTCAACAAATGCTGGAAAACCTGAAGGAGGAGCTGGAAGACAAGCTGAATACAGCCAATCAAGAGGCAAGAATTCTTTAGGCTTATCACCTGTGCTATGTCTTATCTGTAACATCCTTATTTGGTAACATGTACCAGAGATGATAAAATATCTAGAGTAAAAATAATCACTTTGCTTGATGCTGAATTTTTCATAATATATTGGTTATATCTTACCAGATAAAAATGTACTACCCAAAAAGTCAGACCAAGGTGCTTTTGTAGGGAAAAGGAAAACAAAGGGTAACGTCACCATAAGAAAGAAAATTGAAGACGTGTATCCACCCTTTTGTAAAACACTGATTTAGTATTCTCTACTCTGTATCTCCATTTTAAAAAGAGATTTTATAGGATCTAGAGAGTGATTTTTAAATGCTATAAGAAGAGTATTGTTTAGCTTAGAAAAGACTAAGAGTCTAAAATGAATGTCATAAATTCTGTGAATTCAAAAATTCTGTTGTGAATAAAATAAATGTAAAGACAATTTAAAAATTCTACTAATGTTTGTTCTTTTCCTTTCTCTCTGTAGCCCAGGTTCACCTATGCCCTAGAATATCCACCCTGTTCTTTTTTTCTTTTCACTCCAGTTCATCCTTCATGTGGATAGTCTTGTCTTGTAGAGTGTTTTTCCTAAGACAAGTTCTTGTCTTGACATTTCTCTTCTTGTCAGCTGTTCCTGCCTCACTAGCATCATCTCTCCCAAGAGTCTCTAAGTCCTGCTTTCTCATCACTCAGCTGCTGTTCACAGAAACCACGCCAAAATAGGTGTGCCCCTGGGCATGCTGATCATTTGTACTCAGTCTTCTTTAATTATCTTTAAATATTTATCCAGAGAAGGCACCATCACTGTGTTTGGGAATGATAGAATTAAGATTGTTGCAGTTTTTCCCTGCTTATCTATAGGTAGAGTGTCCTGGGAAACCTTTTGTAAGCTGAAATGGTGTAAAGCCAATAAGCAGTTATGATTAATTTATATGGAAAAAATTTTAAGCATTTTAAGACTCCAAAACTAACCTCTTTCATGCTTTTCTGATACCTGAGGATGCATCTTGCTAACAGATGCACAAAAAATATCCAGAAACTGCACAGATGCTCACAGACACAGTTCAAAGCTGTGATAGTATGATACTGGGATGCTGAGTGTGGTTCCCAGGGAAGGAGCTAGGGGGGGCCCTCTCACTTCCTAGGGTGCATGCTGTCTCTATGAGGGTTCACTGTAAAAGAGATGCTGAATGCTATTTTACTTTTTGCCTTTTTTTTTTTTTGTAAAAGTGAAATCTCTCCAGATTATTAGCAAAAACATGTGTTAGCAAATATGTTAGCAAATATGTTAGCAAAAACAGGTACTACTGTAGGTATTTTGTGAAAGTGAAGTGGCATAAAATGAACTTTTAAAAAGCAGATATGACCGCTAATTTGTATTAGGTCAGCCTTTCTTCTCTTGTTGAAGATAATTTACTGCTGCTCCCTATTTGCATACTTTTCTTGGCAGGATATGATCCTTATAGTTATAGTATCCCACTCTCATTAGGAGGCAGTTTTGTGACCATCTGTGTTTCTCATGAAGCTCCCCCAGGGTCTACTATCAATTGCAAATGGTTTAAGCATTCGTCCAATCTACACACTGTAATCTCACTGAGAAGAGCTATAATAAACATGTAATTGATTTTTCTTTTAGACACTTTCTCAATTATGCTTTAATACCCTGGTAATGTTTTGCTGCCATATTAGAATCACGCCCCAAGAGGAAAGAATCGAAAATAGTGGAGCAGCATGGAGACCCTTGGTTTCTCACATCTCTGAAACACAGGTAGAT
This sequence comes from Proteles cristata cristata, assembly GCA_017311185.1. Lineage (NCBI taxonomy): Eukaryota > Metazoa > Chordata > Mammalia > Carnivora > Hyaenidae > Proteles > Proteles cristata. Next base: position 184,988 of record JAESUZ010004037.1, on the reverse strand, counting down.
CAGCACCAAACCATGTTGCACACCTAGGAAACTGGGGATTAACACAACGATCTGCATAACTTGAGCCACAGAACTCAGCAGGAGTTCACCCCAAAAGAAAAACCAGGAGGAATAACAGTCAGGGGCTTAATCAACACAGATCTAAGCAAATGTCTGAACTAGAATTTAGAACCACCATGGTAAAAATACTTATCTGGGGTTGGAAAAAGCATATAATTCCCTTCTGTGGAAATAAAAAAAGTAAAATCTAGTCAGGACGAAATTAAAAAGTGCCATAACTGAGATGCAATCTCAAATGGATGCCATGACAAGGATGGATGAAACAGAGCAGCAAATCAACGATATAGAAGACACAATTAAGGAGAATAATGAAGCGAAAAAAAAGAGGAAAACAAAGGGAAAAGAGCATGATACAAGACTTAGAGAACTCAAGGTCTTATTAAAAGGAATAATATCTGAATCATAGGAGCCCCAGAAGATGAAGAGACAGAAAAGCGGGCAGAAGGTTTATGTGAGCAAATTATAAAAGAAAACTTTCCTACTCTGGGGAAGGACACAGACATTAAAATCCAAGAAGGACAGAGAACTCGCATTAGATTCAACAACACCCGACCATCACCAAGGCATATCATAGTCAAATTCACAAAATATACAGACAAGGAAAGAATTCTGAAAGCAGCAAGGGCAAAAAAAGTCTTTAACCTTTAAGGGAAAACAGATCAGGTTTGCATCAGACCTATCCACAGTATCTTGGCAGGCCAGAAAGGAGTGGCAGGATAAATTCATGTGCTGAATTGGAAAAATATGCAACTAAAAATTCTTTATCCAGCAAGACTGTCATTTGAAATAGAAGGAGAAATAAAGAGTTTCCCAGACAAACAAAAAGGAGTTCACAACCATTAAACCAGCCCTGCAAGAAATTTTAAGAGGGAATCTATGCGTGGAGAAAAGATGAAACAAAACCAAAAAGACCAAAAGCAACAAAGACTAGAAAGGCCCAAAGAACATCGCCAGAAACACCAAATCTACAGGCACCACAGTGGCACTAAATTCATATCTTTCAGTACTTACTCTAAATGTCAATGGACTAAATGCTCCAATCAAAAGACATAGGGTATTAGGATGGATAAGAAAACAAAAACCATCTATATCTGCTTACAAGAGACTCATTTTAGAGCTAAAACACCTGCAGATTGAAAGTAAAGGGATGGAGAACCATCTATCATGCCAATGGTCATCAAAAGAAAGCTGGAGTAGCTATACTTATGTCAGACAAACTAGATCGTAAAATAAAGACTGTAACAAGAGATGAAAAAGGGCGTTATATTATAATTTAGGGGTATATCCACCAAAAAGATCTAATAATTATAAATATTTATGACCCCAATGTGGCAGAACCCATTTATATAAAGAAGTTAATCACAAACATAAAGAAACTCATTGATAGTAATACAGTAACCGTAGGGGACCTTAACACCCCACTTACAGCAATGGACAGATCACCTAAGCAGAAAATGAACAGGAAGACAATAGCTTTGAATGACACACTGGACCAGATGGACTTAACAGATATATTCAGAATATTTCATCCTAAAGCAGCAGAATATACATTCTTTTCTAGTGCACATGGAACATTCTCCAGAATAGATCACATACAGGGACACAAATCAGGCCTCAAAAACACTATGAAACTTGAAATCAATGACAAGGAAAAATTTGGAAAGGCCATGAATACTTGGAGATTAAAGAACATCCTACCAAAGAATAAATGGCTTAACTAAGAAGTTAAAGAGTAAATCAAAAAGTACAGGGAAGCCAGTGAAAATTACAACACACCAGCCCCAAACCTCTGGGAGGCAGCAAAGGCAGTCATAAGAGGGAAGTATATAGCAATCCAGGCCTTCCTTAAGAAGGAAGAAAGTTGTCAAATACACAACCTAAACATTTACCTAAAAGAGCTAGAAAAAGAATAGCAAATAAAGCCCAAAAACAGCAGCAAAAGGGAAATAAGATTAGAGCAGAAATCAATGATATTGAAATCAAGAAAACAGTATAAGAGATCAATGAAACCAGGAGCTAATTCTTTGAAAGAATTAACAAAATTGATAAACCCCTAGCCAGACTGATCAAAAAGAAAAAGGAAAGTACCCAAATAAATAAAATCACAAATGAAAGAGGAGAGATCAGAAACAACACTGCAGAAATACAAACAATAATAAGAGAATATTATGAGCAATCATATGCCAACAAATTGGGCAATCTGGAAGAAATGCACAATTTCCTAGAAACATATAAACTACCAAAACTGAAACAAGAACAGAGAAGGACAGATACATACGGTTGCACGTATAGGTGGATTAGGAGGAATTTAACAGAGGACCATGTGGGAGAAGAAGGGGAAAATAGTTGGGGAGAGGGAGGGAGGCAAATTATGAGAGACTCTTGAATTCCGAGAACAAGTTGAGGGCTGATGGGGGTGAGGAAGAGGGGAAGGGGGGTGATGGGCATCCCCACTTGTGGGGATGAGCACTGGGTGTTATATGGAAACCAACTTGACAATAAAGTATTAAAAAAAAAAAAAAGCCCTGAAACAAGAAGAAATAGAAAACTTGAACAGATCCATAACCAGTGAAGAAATTGAGTCAGTACTCAAAAGTCTCCCAACAGCAAGAGTCCAGGGTCAGATGGCTTTCCAGGAGAATTCTACCAGCAACTTTTTACCCAACATGTCTCTGGAGGCAAGGGAAACAAAACAGTAGGTATCTCATTGAGATAAAAATCTTCTGCACAGTGAAGGAAACACCAAGCAAAACTAAAAGGCAACCAATGTAATGGAAGGAGATGTTTGCAAATGACATATCAGATAAAGGGTTAGCATCCAAAATCTATAAAAACTTATCAAACTAAACACCAAAAAATAAATAATCCAGTGAAGAAATGGGCAAAGGACATGAATAGACACTTTTCCAAAGAAGACATCCAGATGGCTAACAGACAAATGAAAAAATGCTCAGCATCACTCATCATCAGGGAAATACCAATCAAAACCACAGTGAGCTTCTACCTCACACCTGTCGGAATGGCTAAAATTAACAACTCAGGCAACAACAGATGTTGGTGAGGATGCAGAGAAAGAGGAATCCTTTTGCACTGCCAGTGGGAATGCAAACTGGTGCAGCCACTCTGGAAAACAGTATGGAGGTTCCTCAAAAAATTCAAAATAGAACTATCCCACAACCCAGCAGTTGCACTAGGTATTTATCCAAATGATACAAAAAGGCTGATTGAAGGGGCACATGCTCTCCAGTGTTTATAGCAGCACTATCAATAATAGCCAGAGTATGGAAATAGCCCAAATATCCATCAACTGATGAATGGACGAAGATGTGGTATATATATTCAATAGAATATTACTCAGTAATCTAAAAGAATGAAATCTTAACATTTATAACAATGTGGATAGAACTAGAGTGTATTATGCTTAGCGAAATAAGTTAGAGAATGACAAATATCGTATGACTAGATTCATATGTGGAGTTTAATATACAAAACATGCATATAAGGGAAGGGAAGCAAAAATAATATAAAAATAGAGAGGCAGACAAATCACAGGCGACTCTAAAATATAAGAAATATAAACTGAGAGTTTCTGGAAGGGTGTCGGATGGAAGAAGGGCTAAATGGGCAAGGGGCATTAAGGAGGCCATTTGTTGGGATGAGCACTGGGTGTTACATGTAAGTCATGCATGTTACATGATAAATCACTGAATTCTATTCCTGAAATCATTATTACACTCCATGTTAACTAACTTAGATTTAAGTTAAAAAATTTTAAAGAAGAATCACTCCCCAAGAATCTGCCTGGCTTATCCCTCTGTATGCATCTGCCCTTTCCTTCAGCCTGGACTTCATCTTCCTGGATGAAGATGACTACTACTACTACTACTACTACTACTACTACTACTACTACTTCTTATCCTCCTCCTCCTCCTTCCTCCTCCTCCTCCTCCTCCTCCTCCTCCTTCTTCTTCTTCTTCTTCCCTTCTCCTTGTTATTCTTCTTCTTCTTGGACGAAGACAACGACGACGACGACTTCTTCTTCTTCCTCCTCCTCCTCCTCCCTTCTTCCTCCTCCCCTACTTTGCTGGATAAGATCCCTAGAGATAATAAGCTTTCTTGTTTTGTTTCCTGCTCTTAAAGTGAGGAATGTCAACTTTTTTCAGTTAATGATCATGCTACTCTAAAATTTTATTTTGTAAATGCTCTTTATCAGGTTTAGGAAATTCTCCTATAATTCTAGTTTCCTAACTTAAAAAAATCACAAGTTGTTTTTTATTTTTCTGCATCTGTTGAGATCATACTTTTTTCTTTCATTTGTTAATGTGGTACCTTGTATTATTTTTCTAATATTAAATTAACTTTGGGTTTCTAAAGTAAGCCCAAGTTAGTAATAATAGATTATATATATATATTATATATACAATATAATATATATATGTATTTGTATAATAATTAGATTCCATTTGGGGCGCCTGGGTGGCTCAGTCAGTTAGGCGTCCGACTTCAGCTCAGGTCATGATCTCATGGTTCGTGGGTTCGAGCCCCTCATGGGGCTCTGTGCTGACAGCTAGCTCAGAGCCTGAAGCCTCTTTCAGATTCTGTGTCTCCCTCTCTCTCTCTGACACTCCCCTGCTCACGCTGTCTCTCCCGCTCTCTCTCAGAAATAAATAAAACCTTAAAAAAATGTTTTTAAAGTAATAGATTCAGTTTACTAATATTCATTTTGGGAGTTTTTTAAAAATAGTTTATTGTCAAGTTGGTTTCCATATAACACCCAGTGCTCATCCCAACAAGTGCCCTCCTCCATGCCCATCACCTATTTTCCCCTCTCCCGCACCCCATTTTGGGAGTTTTTTAAGCCTAGGTTCAAGTTATATTGCTTTATACTTTTACCTTTTTATACCATCCTTTCCTAGTTTTGAAATCAAGGTCCTCTTAGCATCGTAAAATGACTTATTTCCTTTTCTGTTCTCTGGGAGATTTGTGTGAGGTTGACATGCTTTTGTAACTTTAATTGAATCATAGTTAAAAATTGTATGAAAGCATTTTTTGAAACTTGTTAAGTGTACTGTTATACATGAAAGAAATGTAATATTCTGGATGTGTCCAATTTTTCAACGCAGTCTTGTATGCCAGTTCATTAAGCAAGATTTTAAGTTATTTTCTTCATATATTCTGTGTTCCAAATATTCTGTGTTCTTTTTGACTTTTATTTTTTTTATCTATCATTTACTAAAAACTGATACTTTGATGGTGGATTTGTTTACTTCTTATACTCTGTTAAGTTTTGCTTTAAATATTTAGAAGTTTTGTTATGTGCATACAAATATAAAATTATTTTAGCTACTTAATGAATCATAATTTTTGGTTTAGTCTGTGTTATTTGATATTGTATAACCAGCTTTATTTTGGTTTGATATGATTGATGTATCTTTTTCCATCTACTGTCTTTGTTTTTCTACATCCTCATGGTTACATGTGCCTCTTGCCAACCACATATAGTTGCATTTTATGTAGTCTGAAGTTCATTTTATTTTATTTTATTATTTTACTTTATTTTAAAGTTTATTTATTTATTTTGAGTCAGAGAGAGTGCACATAGGAGAGCAAAAGAAAGAGGGAGATAGAAATTTCCATTCTGGCCCTGCTCAGCACAGAGCCCAACATAGGGATTGATCCCACAACAGCAAGATCATTAACTGAACCTGGATCAAGAGTCAGATGCCTAACTGACTGAGCCACTTAGGCACACCTGAAGTTTGTACCTTTTAAATAGAGAGTTTATTCCATTTACATTTATTTGCTGGAAAGTAGATGTATCTATGGAAATATGGGGGAAAGAACTAGGGGGTACTTAATAAAGACTGAGAGTGATTGTTTTAGAAAAAAATAATGTATTATCTTCATTAGATCTTTATACTCTTAGAATTAATAAAACCGTAAAACATAAGTAGGTCAACTATGGATTTCAGTGATAAATTCATGAATGCCAAAATTGTTATTAAGATATTAAGGGATGCTAGTGAGTCTAAAATCTCAGGTGGAGGATAATCCTGTTATCCTATCAAATGTTATTTGGGATCACCTTTGAAGACAAAATACGAGACTGGTCACTAAAATCTGTTACAGACTTTTTAAATATTCTGATGTAAGTTGTAGATTTCTTCTTCTGTATATGCTTTTAAGCATATACATAGTTCAGTGTTTTGTTAAAATAAAAAACATTGGGATTTATTTATTATAAAATGTTGTAGCACAGTTGATATACTGCCTGACACATAGGAATCAGTATTTGTAAATGAAATATTTGTTGAATGAATAAAACTCATCATTGAAAACTAAGTCAACTTAATTTAATAAAAATAAATAAGAATATTAGTTTTCTATTGCTGTGTAACAGATTATTAAAATCTTAGTGGCTTCACACACAGCACACGTTTATTACCTCATGGTGTTGTGGGTCAGGAGTCCGTGTATGGTTCAGGATCTCAGATGGCTGAAATCAAGGTGATAGCCATACTTCAGTCCCATATGAGGCACAGGATACTTTTTTAAGCTTACTGATTGTTGTCAGAATTCATTACTTTGTGGCTATATAAGTGAGGTCCATGTTTTCTTGCTAGCTGTTAGCTGGAAATTGCTCTCTACTTCTAAAACCCCCTTAAGCCCTTGCTGCATGGCTGCCTCCTCTCATAACATAGCACTTAACTTGTTCAAGGCTATCAAGAAAACCTCTGTGGCTTTGAATTTCTCTGGTTTCTCCTAAGGGCTCACCGATTATGTCAGACCCACCTAGAGTAGTCTTTTTGGATAAACTTAAAGTCAACTACAGTTAAGGATCTTAATTACATCTATAAGATCCCATTTGCTAAATAACATAACGCAGTTATGGAAGCAATATCCCATTATATGCCTAGATTCTAGGAAAAGTGAGGGGCAGTGAGGGGTCATATTAGAATTCAGCCTACTGCAACACACAAATAACTCATTTTTCTGGCTCCTGTAGTGGGTACAGTAGCATTTAGGTAATAGAAAACAAACAGGATATTCATTGCCATGATTTAGAGAACAAGGATTGAGTTTCTGAACTCTGTTATGGAATATCTATAATATATTCCTGTCAAAGGCCCTGATTGATAGGTGCTAAAGTTTTGAGTATTGCTCTTTATGAACTTAAGCAGTTTTACCCCCCCAAAAAAAGGTAAGAACATGAGAAATGTTTCCAGAATTCCAGATTTTCTAATGGTATCTACTATGTACATATGCATTTTAGTATGGTTGCAGTCTATATTCAAAATACTTTGTGTACTTGATTTATAGAACTTTATTCCATATAAATATTTACATTTAATTTTGTCTACATGTTAGTCCTTTAAAATATTCATATAATGTTCCATTATATATCTTTATCATAGTTGCTTAAGCATTTTCTTTGTTGAGCATTTAATATTTTAAATATTTTATTATAAATAGTAATAATTTTAAGGACTTGCCACCTTTTACTTGAGGGGAAAGGATTGTCATGCAAAGTCCATGGCCAGAATAGCAGGATTGCCGTTTCCTAAGTCCAGCTCAACCAAGGCACATTTCAGCCATGAGCCCTGAAACCCTGAGGAGCCTGGGGTATTAGAGAAGACTTTTCTGAACCTCGTTTATCAGGGTCTTATTTTTACTGGTAATTGGGTAAACTATCGGTTCTATTAATACTTTTGTTCACTTTTAAAAATTATTTCCTTTTTGTGTAGCTCTTGCCCTCAATGAAATTACTGGGTCAAAGAGTAAGAATAATGTTGTAAGTCTTATTTATTACTAAATTGGTCTCCAGAAAAGTTGGAATTACAGTCCCATGATGTCAGTAATATTTGCCTATATTTTATGATTTGGGAAACATTTATTGACTGCATGATATCTTCTAGTTGGTAGGGATACTTTGACAAAATGTTAAGGAACTCACAGTTTTAAGTGGCTATTATGATTTGATGATAAATACAATGTATTTTTAAAGTTCAGAGAAGGGAGTAATTCTCTGCCGTAAGTGTTCATAGAAACTCTAGAGAATGTGATATTGGAGAATTTTTAAATGTGGTATGAGAGGTCATCTTTGAAAGGTGGGTGTAAATTTGCCAGATGTAAGAATGATGTAAGAAAGATGAAAGGCAGTATGGGTATGAAGATTAGTGTAAGTAGGGTCATACTGGTTTGTAAGCTATAATGCCTTGGTGAGCCATAGAAAGTTATTATTTATTTCTAATGTTTAGTTTTGCAGCATTTTAAGATTTTTGTCTATGTAAGTATGTTAATTCTAATTACATACTTATTTTCGTGAACAGATCTCTATTCTTTATGGTAATAACTACAATACTATTATAAGTATTTTCTTTTTTTGTAATTTATTTTTGAGAGAGAGCATTAGAGCAGGGGAGGGACAGAGAGAGAGGGGAAGAGAGAATCTGAAGCAGGCTCTGCACTGTCAGCACAGAGTTCACTGTGGGGCTCGATCTCACAAACTGTGAGATCATGACCTGAGCTGAAACCAAGAGTCAGATGCTTAACTGTCTGAGCCATCCAGACACCCATTTGGATTTTTTCATGTATTCCACTTGTACATATAACTCTTACTCATTTGAAAATTATCTGGATTATGAAACAAAAAATTTTTGGCAGCCAGATCAACACAAAATGTAGAGAAGATACAAATACGCTACATTGACTAGAGAAAGGGGGCATAAATTCAGTGATAGAGAAAATGTTAAAACATGAAATGAATATCATATGCAAATATTCTATTAAATTTTTTAAACTAGGAAAAAAGATATCTTTGTATAAAATTTTAAATTTCTGAAATGATTCAGAGTAGTTTATTAACCTGGCCAAACTAATTATAACCATGAAATAAAGACTCTCAACATGTATCTAGAGAGGCACTAGCCCCAGAGGATTTTAATGGATGAATTTCATTAAAATTTTTAAGAAACAGAGAGGCTCCTGGGTGGTTGGCTCAGTTGGTTAAAGGACCAAGTCTTTTTTGTTGTTGTTGTTAATATTTATTCATTTTTGAAAGACAGAGCAAGCAGGGGAGGGGCATAGAGAGAGGGAGACACAGAATCTGAAGTAGGCTCCAGGCTTTGAGCTGTCAGCACAGAGCCTGACGCAGGTCTCAAATCCATGAACTGCAAGATCATGACCTGAGCTGAAGTCAGACGCTTAACCGACAGCCATCCAGGCACTCCTCAAATTGTTTTTGAAGATGTAGAATAAGCCATTCTTTACCAAAGGAAAGACTTTATATATGACAGCTGTTAAATTTGACTTAATAGAGGGTGAAAGGGCAAGATATGCATTAACTGTTAGAAAACTTTTGTTTTCTTGAGGCTGAGACGTCATCCTGGCACCTGAGATCTGAAAGCAGGGCTCTGATGAGCAAGTTAAGGCCCTTCCACTTGCACTTACTGATTTCCTCCTCCATCTCAAATTCTTCCCCACTCTCGTGTACTCCTTCTCCATTCTGGATTTGAAAAGACCTGAGCCAAAGTCGGAGGCTTAACAGACTGAGCCACCCAGTGCCCCAAGGGTCTGAGGCTTGATTTTGACTCAGGTTGTGATCTCATGATTTGTGGGATCAAGTCTCTCACCTGGGTCATGCTGCAGTGTGGAGCCTACTTCCCATTCTCTTTCCCACCCTCTCTGATCCTCCCCACCTTAAAGTAAATAAACAAACTTAAAAAATTTTTTAAACAAATAAATCCTAACTGTGAAAATATTTCAGAGTACAGAAAAAATGGAAGCTTCCCAGCTCATTTTATGAAGTTGGTATCCTTTTAAAGATACTAACAAGGTAAAATGTTACCATCCCCAGAATTGTTCAATATATAAACATCTGCATGGAAAAGGGGACAGTAAAAGGGTTCCTGAATTGAAAGGAGGTTGAAGGAGGATGTTGAGAATTTTCTTTATGATGTCTGTATTTACAATGAGAAATGTTCAGGTGTTGTTTTAATATTAGCAGTTTTCATTTCTATAGGGTTTTGATTAGCTTGGCTGTTTTATAAAAATGATATTTTTACTTCATAATGATTTCCTAGATAATTTAAGGTATTTCATTTATTGATTTTAGTTCTCATAACTCAAGGATATGGATCTTCCTAATACACAAATAGCCTCATTAGCTTCTAATTTCAAGAGTATATAAATTCAACTCAACGATTTCATGAGACAGATTTTGTATGTAAACAAAGAAATCACAACTTATTCTAATTCACATTTACCAGCTTGTCAATATTGACCTAAATCAGTCACTTTATAAATAGTAGGAGAACTGGGTTCAAATGAGTATAAGTGATTGAATTTTAAAGAGCAATATTAAAAGTACTTTTTCATCTAAAAAAAATACCTTTTTTTCCTCTGTCTTTGAAATAATCATCTTGTTTCAGTTCCTTTGATAGAATGAGGAATTCTCTTTGTTAAAACAAGGGCTTGAATTATCCACCCATTTACATGTTGTGAAGAAGAAAGGAAATCATAAACATGGAGGTCTTTGCAAGAAACCACAGATAAAGCTGTCATGATTATTAAGTGCTGCTTCTTCCACATTCATCAAAACAGACCCTTTCAGTAAAACTAACACTTAAGAAAAGACCCAGAAAACAAACATGGCTATTTTACTAGTCGATAACAGTGAGGTAGATTAAAAGTACTGTATTTACTTGCAGATTGGCCGCCTCCAAGATCTGGTAAGGAAAAGTGAACAAGGTCTTGGCTCTGCAGAAGGACTCATTGCTAGTCTCCAGGACTCCCAGGAAAGGCTTCAAAATGAGCTCGATTTGACTAAAGGCAGGCTGAAGGAGACCAAGGATGCTTTATTAAATGTTGAGGTAATTTTATACTCCTATACTTTAAACATCAGCAAGGTAAAAATATAATTTAATCACTTTGTCTCTTGTAAACAGACCTTGTATATAGTGTGTTAGTTTTGTAGGGCTTTCCTAGCAAAATACTAAGACTAAGTGGCTTAAAACAGCAGGAATTTATCCTCTCACAGTCTGGAGGCTGAAAGTCCAAAATCAAGGTGTTCTCAGGGCCATTCTTCCTTTTCATCCTAGAAGGGCAGGTCCTTCCTCACCTTTTCCAGCTCCCAGTAGCCCCCAGCCTTCCTTAGCTTGTGTCACATTTCAGTTTCCTCCTCTGTGTTCAATGGCATTCTTCCTGTGTCCTCACATCTTTTTTTTTTTTTTTTTTAAATTTTTAGAGAAAGGGCTCAAGCAGGGGAAGGAGCAGGGTGGGGGGAGAGAGAGAGAGGGAGGGAATCTTAAGCAGGCTCCACACAAGGCATGGAGCCTTATCCAGGGCTCAATCCCACAATCCTGGGATCATGACCTGAGCCAAAATCTAGAGTCAGACATTCAACCAGCTGAGCCACCCGGGCTACCCCTTTTTGTCCCCACATCTTCTTATGAGGCTCTGCATTACATAGGACTAGGGGCTCACCCTACTCCAATATGACCTCCTCTTAATGAATTACATCTTCACTGACACTATTTCCAAATAAGGTCACATTTTGAGGTACAGGGGTTAGGATTTCCACATATCTCTTCAGGATCACAATTCAACCCATGACAATCAAGATGCACAGTTCTTTTCTTAGTAAGCATTCAAACTCTCATGTGTAGCAACTAAATAATGCTCTGTCACCTACAAATTCCGAAAGGCTGTGTGCTCTTCCATTCTCATGGAGCAAAGCATATATTTAGATTATCTCAGAAAGTAGAGAAAAGACCCCATAACAACAAAGGGTATATATAGTATCCAGAGAGTTCTTACTTTTCCTGCAGAGAGGTGATTTAGAGTGTGGGCTCTGAAGTCAGATTGGCTGGGTGTGATTTCTTGATCTATCACTTAGTGTGTCACTTTGGGCAAGTTACTTGTTCTAAGCCCCAATTCACTCATCTGCACATTGCAGGAGTGGTGAGGGGTAATAATACGCTTCACACCACTACCGTAATAATTAAATGAGGTAAACCATTTATAGCACAGTGCATAGTAAAATAGTAAGCACTCAGGAAACATTGCCTTTTATTAATATTATTTCAAATTTAATGTTTTTAGCTTAGTATTGGAATCAGTTTCATTTCTCTAAGGTCCTTGCTCATACTTATATTACTCTTCTATCAAGTAGTGGAATATACTAAATATTGTAAGCAAAACCTTAGCAAATATCCATTTATTTGTTCTACTGAACAATTTTAATTGAGAAAATACCGATGCTGCATCACAGCCTACTGCAATGTTAGGTAAGCTCCTTAATGGCAGGTGTTTTCTCTGGATGTGAGTTTTTTCCCCTCCTCCCTGCTGAGTTTCTATTGTGTATTATATAAATGAACCCATCATAAAATGGATATTGGTCCCTGAGTATATGTCAAGTTGTTGGCTGATACCTGTCGGGGATCCAGGCATGGATACGGCCTGACTCTCTTCACTTAAGACCTCTTAGGCCATGGTTGGGAAATAAGGAGTGAAAGGCTAATGACAATGATGATAGTATTAGTTTAATATTTGTAAACTACAGGTTTACAAATATTATAAGTTTCTGCCATTACTCCATCTTGCTGAGCCTGTTTCCTCGCCTGTAGCCTCCCCCATGTTGTTATGACGATCCCATGGACTGATGGATGTGAAAACACTTGGAAAAAAAAAAAAAAAGAGCAAGTATTTTCTTTCTTTCCCCACTAGTGTCTGATAAAGTACTTTGCATTCAGTAAAAGAAATATTTCCTAAGTAATTCTACCCCATCTAATGCTGCCTGTGGTGGGAAAAGTAGTAGCTCCTAGAGGAGAATAGTTAGTGAAAAGGATAGTTGGCTAAGGTGGCCGAGTCCAGTTTTCAGAACTCCCTGCTATGAGCCGGGTCACCCATGCAGAATGGCGGTTTCAACATTGACGTGCTTCTCTCCCATTACTCTGGATATGCCCGTCAGCAGTGTCACCACACATGCTATGAGTAGTGGGTGATCCAGAAAGGGTCATTGCTGGAACAGAAGGAAGCACCGTCATCTGTTGTAGCCAGAGAGCAGCTCCACTGCTGGTCAGGACTGGTGGTGGCCAGTGTCATCCACACAGGTCATGTCTAGCTCTAGGCTCGAGAGAGCCACTTGATGCATGCTACTCTACAGGGGTTTCATATGTATCATATTATGTTTCCATAACACTAAACACATGGATCACTGTTTTGAAGTTACGTGATAAATATAGTAGCCAACATGTCTTATCATTATTTTAATCATGTCAGTGAAGTATACCTATAATGCTTCAGCTTTAAATAAATAGCAGACTTTTGATTATAAGTATGAATGAATTTAAAGAATGTATCCATGTAATGTGTATATATATGAAGATAATAGGTACCTATGATATGGAAAGTTTAGTTAAGATTATTGGGGTACCCAGGTGGGTCAGTTAAGCGTCCGACTCTTGATGTTGGCTCAGGTCATGATCTCATGATCTCACTGATAGCACTGAGCCTGCTTGGGATTCTCTCTCTCCATCTTTCTGCCCTCCCCAGCTCTCTCTGTCTCATAGGAAATAAATAAACATTGAAAAAGAGATTAATTATACTAACTTCAAGCCATTTTAAATGATTTGTAAAATTATAAGCCTTGATAAAACATAGTTTGCACAAGGACATTTAAAATATAAAATGTGTGCTATATACTGTCAGAAAATCTTGAGTAATTGTTATAAATGGCACTATCAGTTATTGTGCTGTAAGAATTTAAAAGTTATAATGCAAGCACTCTGTTTATTTGAAATAACCAGCAATGTCTTTGCTTTTGAACTTTTGTTTTCATTGAAAAATTTTTATTTTTCAGGGTGAGCTAGAACAAGAAAGACAACAGCATGAAGAAACACTTGCTGTCATGAAAGAGGAAGAGAAGCTCAGAGTGGACAGAATGGCCCATGACTTAGAAATAAAATGGACTGAAAACCTTAGGTATATTTTTTACTCTGTGATGTAGTCTTATCAGTATAGACGTGCAGGGGCACCTGTGTGCCTCAGTCAGTCAGACGTCTCACTTCTGCTCAGGTCATGATCTCATAGTTCATGAGTTTGAGCCCCACATCGAGCTTCAGATTCAGTCTGTCTATCTGTCTCTCACTCGTTCTCTCTCAAAAAAAAAAAAAAATACAGATGTGCAAAGATGCTTTTCTGTTATATGGCTTATATTGTCTTATTGTTAAAATCATAGGGACAGTATTTTTAATGATTTTTTTAATGATTAGATGCAGAGAAATTGGAATTCTTTTTTTCTGTTTCAGTACTTTTTCTGATTTTATTTTTTTAATATAAAATACTAATCTCAAGTCAGAAATCTTATTCTAGTACCTGTTATGCCATTGATAACTGACAAATCAATGATCATAGGTAAGTTACCAACTTACCATATAGTCCTGTAAGCCTGACTAAAATCATTACTAACTCTTATTCTTAGTTTACTTTTGAGGATTAATTAAATACATAGAAAACTTGTGAACCATTATATTTTAGCTATTGAGAGAAATAATTCTCTTTAAAAAGTAAAAGCATTTGTTTTATTTTAGACAAGAGTGTTCTAAACTTCGTGAAGAGTTAAGACTTCAACATGAAGAGGATAAGAAGTCAGCAATGTCTCAACTTTTGCAATTAAAAGAGAGAGAGAAAAATGCAGCCAGAGATTCATGGCAGAAGAAAGTAGAAGATCTCTTAAACCAGGTAATCAATAGTCTACATTATGAAGGTTCATTTTCCTTGACATTCTCTAGCTAGGGAAAAATTATAAAATATTGTGTGTTAATACGTTGTATTTTGGTTTTTTTTTCCATATGGCAAATTTAAAAATTTTTAAATGTATAAAATCAAGGAGACATATTCGTTAACTTGTGAAATCTTGTGCTAAAATAACGTTACATATGCAGTCTTAAATTCTGAAAAGAATTTACATGTTTTTGGTTTAATATTTGAACTAAACAAATTAGAGATATTTAAATGGAAAAGTTACCCATATTTTGAGAGTATAAAATCTTTTTTTAAGCCATTATATGTCATTTGGGTCCCAGAAGATAAAATTTATTAAATGCATCCTGATTTCCTAAAACTGTACCAGAAGTGAGCAATTTCCTTCTTTCTCACCAAAAGAACATTACCTGTTACACTTCAAAATGTTATCAACAAAAGGTAGAGATATTCTTAAATCTATCTTCTTATGTCAGGCTCACTTATTTCTATTTATAACTATAGTTAAATGAACATGCACATTTTCACTCATTTTATACAACTTCTAACTATGAATTCTTAGAATTCTCCTGTGAAGCTAGTTATTAAGTAAAACTGACTGCATGAGTCACCAGTTGATAAGCAAGTGCAGAGCGTGGACGAGAAGCAGCTCCATAATTTAGTGCTAGGAAACTGCTATTATCTTTCTATTTGGGAACACGATTAATTTCACAATAAACAGGCAAGGCTGTCTGTAAGATAAGTTATTACATAGGTACATACAGGTAGTGTCTCTCAAGAGTTCTTGGGGCCTGCCAATTTGTGTCTGTTCTCATAATAATTAATAATTACTTTAAAAATGGAGTGTGTATTCATGAGTTTTTGTGAATAAATTTGCAACCTTTGAAACTCAGACAAAAATAAGAAGGAAACAACTCTCTCTAGAAGAGTTGGGCATCACGTTAGCATTGCTTAGGTTACCTTCTGTATACTTATTTTACATTCTTATTTAGAGACCTAGAAGGACAAATTTTCCTGGGTACAGTGGTACTACTATTCTGTGATGTTCTCTGCTTTAAAAGATTTAATTAGTTCAAATATATGATTAACCCCCCCCACACACACACTGAAAGTCTGCCTTGTTTTTCAATCACAAAGTATTGACTAATAGACAGTTTTGGGCTGGGTTTAGCATTGTAAAGAGGACTTACCACTTCTCCCACCTGTTTTCTATTAAATTATTTTATAATTCTTATAGTCTCTCATATATTAAATTATCACATTTCATCCATGCTCCTCTGATATTTTTTCTCCTCACCCCCTGATATCTGTTCTGCATTGTTCATCCTCAAAGGAAATAATGCTTTGCATATGGTTTTCTGTGTATAATAAAATAATTCATTACATAATGGCTCCAATTTTTGCCAGCTTTACAGAAAGCATTTTGTATCAGTTTTCAAAGCGGATTAATCATAAATATCAATATAACCGGGAATTAATTACCTCCAAAGGTGAAGCTCTTCTGTACTGCTCTATGTCATCAGTCCATTTCCAAAGTTATGTCAACCCACTTCTAAAATACAGAGGGCATACGTAAATCCCTAGATGAAACTGGCGAATGGCTGCTGCAGCTCAGGATCTTCTGTGCCTGAAGAAAGTTAAGAAAATAATTGAACAAAGGATTGTACATTTGACGTGAAAATGGGTATTATGTTATCAAAGTTGCATTCTTTCCAGCCATGTGAGAGGACAAAAACTTCTAGCAGGACCAGCAAGTTGTTGGGGTTTTTTTCCTTAAGTTTACTTATTTATTTTGTGAAAGAGAGAGAGAGAGAGAGCGTAAGCAATCAGGAATGGGGCAGAGAGGGAGACAGAATCCCAAGCAGGCTCTACTCTGTCAGCACAGAGCCAGACTCAGGGTTCAGTCCCACGAAGTGTGAGATCATGACCTAAGTTGAAATCAAGAGTCAGTCAACTGACTTGAGTCCCCCAGGTGCCTTAAGACAAGCAGTTTTTTGTTTTTTGTTCTTTTTAAAGAAAGAGTTGCTGGTTTGTGGGGTGTTTTATTTGGGTATTTTTTAAAATTTTCATTTATTTTGAGAGAGACAGAGCAAGCAGGGGAGGAACAGAGAGGAGAGAGAGAGAATCCCAAGTAGACTCCAGGTTGTCAGCGCAGAGCCCAACGCGGGGCTGGAACTCCCAAACCTTGGGATCATGACCGAAGCTGAAACCAAGAGTTGTTCTGCTTAACTGACTGAGCCACCCCGGCACCCCAGGACCAGCAGGCTTTTCAGTGGAACTTTGTTATGGACAAAGGACCTCTTCCTCCTTCCTGGTCCTTTGGATCTTGTTCTTTTGATTATTTTGGATGGATTCCTAGAGCTAGTGCCCTGTGCCTGCTCTACGGCTTTCCCCTTGCCAAATCCTACCAAACCTTGGTCCTCATACCTTCCACCCCCAGCCCTGAGCCCTACAACATTTCACTCTACTGACTCACTCTTCCCCTTATCCCTAGCGCTGTCAGGACCTTTTGCATTTAGGGGACACAGACCCAGCTTGGAGTTGGTGACATTTAAAGAATAAGAGTGGGGAATAGAATTGGAACAGCCAGACCTTAGGCAGAAACATATATTGTAAAAAGTATCAGAGGATCTGTGCTTTCACATATTTTAACTATTTCTGAGTGAACTTAACACAAGTCTTTTTTTTTTTTAATGTTTATTTATTTTTGAAAGAGAGAGAGACAGAGTACAAGCAGGGGAGGGGCAGAGAGAGAGGGAGACATAAAATCTGAAGCAGGCTCCGGGCCCTGAGCTGTCACCACAGAGCCTGACGTGGGGCTCAAACTCATGAACTGTGAGATCATGAACTGAAGTCAGACGCTTAACTGACTGAGCCACCCAGGTGCCCCAGCACAAGTCGATATTTATACCTTGGTTTTCCTGTATTTCATTTTGCTTAGAGCAAAGAAGAAATAATTTCTTTCCTGTGAGCTTAATCTCTTGAGAGTTAAATTTGATTTAAACTTACCTATCATCGGGGCGCCTGGGTGGCTTAGTCAGTTAAGCGTCCGACTTTCGCTTGGGTCATGATCTCGCGGTTCGTGGGTTCAAGCCCCGCGTCGGGCTCTGTGCTGACTGACAGCTCAGAGCCTGGAGCCTGTTTCAGCCTGTGACTCCCTCTCTCTCTGACCCTCCCCTGCTCACGCTGTCTCTCTCTCTCTCCTAAAAATAAATAAAACATTAAAAAAAATAAAATAAAATAAAAAATAAACTTACCTATCAAGAAATGGGCAAAGAAAGACCTAAGCATTTCACTTTTCTTCAGTCAGATGTTTTTCACTTTACCAAAATTTCTCAAAGCTATCATTTTTATTCTGTGCTCTGATGAGAATCTAATTTCAATTTTTAGTTTTAGTGTTTCATGGTGTTCTTTTATTCTGTCCAGTGATTATACCTTAGTCCAAAACTAGGTGTGCTTCTTGGGCTAATCAGTGTGTACATTTGAATTCCTTTAAAATAAAAGAACTACATTTTTACTCTTCAACTCTGTCTGAGGAAGAGTATGATCCTAAAATGTCATCATATATTTATTTCGCTTTGTTTTCAGGGAAGATTTATTTTGGGTCCAACATGATAACTTTATATTCTAATTCTCTCATTCAGATCGGTGGACTGAGAAATTTGGGAGAGACACGGACCATTCAGGCATAGAACTGTGGGACTTTGTTGTTTGGGTCTGACCCTCCATTTTGAACTTTGAGGCCCCAAGGCTGTTTAGCTGGTGATAGCCACCATTGTATATGACGAAGTTTTTGCCTTCCACGTATCTACAATCTAATAGGGGAAGATTTGTATATAGATACCTACAGTAAAAGTCACTCTGCAGTGAGTGACTGTCA
This sequence comes from Proteles cristata cristata, assembly GCA_017311185.1. Classification (NCBI taxonomy): domain Eukaryota; kingdom Metazoa; phylum Chordata; class Mammalia; order Carnivora; family Hyaenidae; genus Proteles; species Proteles cristata. The sequence goes on along the minus strand of JAESUZ010004037.1, from coordinate 166,285 downwards.
ATGGTGTGGACAGTGTGTACTGTAGGAGCAGTGATGTGCTGGCTCTGGCTCCTCCCACTTCACATAGTTGTGACGGTGTACAGGCCTTCTCAGCTCCATATTCTGGGACATGTTGGTGGCTGGCAGTCTTCTACACTGGGAGTATTTACACCACAAATAGCAACATGTGCTTCACATCAGGGCTTTATTTCTCAGGGAGCCTCCATCCTTATCCACTTACCACTGGGTGGGAGTATAGAATAGAAAAAGTGACATAGCCAAAAGGATGGGAAGATTTTCATTAAAAAGGTCAGCTTTAGTGTGACTTTCAAATAGGGTAAAGAACGAACACAAATATTTTTATTCATTTGACGTTTTATTGAATATACTCTTATTTCCCAAGCACTGTGTATGAGGAGTACAGAAAAATGAGGTGCGGACAGCCAGGGAGATAGGTCATTGTGAAAAATTTTGACTTCCAAGCATAGGAGTCCAGAGTTCACTCAGTAAGCTGTGGGATTCTGTCAGAGGTTTGCGGATAGGAGAATAACACGTAGAAAATTTCATTTTAGGGAGCTTAATGTGTTTGTGGTTTTGAAGTGAGGATGAAATGGAGACATCTCACTAATGTACAGTGTCTGAAACAGAACTCTTGAATACACATGATGCACCCAGCCATCACCCCTCAACCCAAGCCACACACTCCTCCTCCTCCCTGCCATCCATCCACTGCTCAGCCATCTCGGACGGCTCGCCCTGTGCCGCCAAGCAGTGCCGCAGCATCTCCGGCTGTTCTCCCCTCAGAGTACACCCAGGATCCGCCCTTTGCCCAGCACCTCCTCCCCTACCACCTCGTGCGGGCCACTGACAGTTGTCTCCTACACTGCAAATGGGACCTGCACTTGGTCTTCCTGCTGCTTCTCTTGCCCACCTACATACTATTTCCCAGTCAGCCCGACTGATGCTCTTAAAATGGTAAGTTGGATCACGTGAGTCTCCTGCTTCAAACTTCCCACCTTTAGGTTATAATCCACACTTTTACCATGACCTGTAGCCGCCTTATGATTTGTCCCCTACCAACATCACCTCCTGCCACTCCTTCCCTTCCTTTTCTGCAGTCCTGCTGGAAGACTTGGAAGAACCCACACACACCAAGATTAATCCGTCTCAAGGCCTTTGTACCTGCCTCCACATGGAACCTGCTTTCCCTAGATCTTTATGGCTTGTTCTTTCATTTTGTTCAATTCTCTGCCCAATCTTAACGCTTCAAAAAGATCTTCCTTAGCCCCTTTCTCTAAAATAGCGCCCTCCATTCACTCTGTCCTCTTATTCTGCTTTGTGTATCTTCAAAACATTTATTACTATATAGCATCATACTCATTATTTTCCCTATTGGAATGTAGTTCCATTAGAGCTGGGTCTTTATCTATGCTAATCACTGTTGCGTACCCAGCTGCTAAAACTCCCTGGCATATAGTAAACACTCAGTAGTTGTTGAATGGAGTGAACAAAAACTGAGGCACAGCTACTGAAGAAGAAGTTGTCAAATATATGAGGTACAAATAATTCTCCCCATTTAGGGCCTGAATTATTTCACTGAGAATACAAGGGAAACTATAAAGGAAAAAAATCATGTAATTTGATAGAATACTTTGGTAAAGGAGAAATAAATGTTAAAATTGACTCAGAATTTGAAGCCAGAATAATCAAAAGGAAGAGCATCATCTGAGAGACAGATGTCCTGAGCTGCTCAACTGGGGAGAAGGGGGATGATGAGATGGTAAGTTTGGTTTTAGATGTATTGATTCTACCATCACAGGAAATTTTAGAATTTTTCACACTCAATTGGAAGGAGCAATGACATGAATAAGAAATAGAGCATTGAAATAAGTGCTGAGGGCACCTGGGTGGCTCAGTCAGTTAAGCATTCGACTTTGGCTCAGGGCATGATCTTGCCGTTCCTGAGTTCGAGCCCCACATCAGGCTGCATATTGACAGCATGGAGCCTGCTTCAGATTCTGTGTCTCCCTCTCTCTCTGCCTCCTCCCCTTTTGTGATCTGTCTCTCTCTCTCTCTCAAAAATAAACAAACATTAAACTTTTTTTTAATTTTTCAAAAAAATCCACTAAGTTGTTAATCAGTAGCAACCGAGAAGCCAGCTTCTTATGGCTATTGCAGACTATGTTCTAATTTTTATGTATTTATTTAAAAAATTTTTTAATGTTTTATTTATTTCTGAGAGAGAGAGAACGTGAGCAGGGGAAGGTCAGAGAGAGAGGGAGATACAGAATCTGAAGCAGGGTCTAGGCTCTGAGCTAGCCGTCTGCACAGAGCTCAATGTGGGGCTTGAATCCACGAACTGTGAGATCATGACCTGAGCCAAAGTCGGATGCTTAACCAACTGAGTCACCCAGGCGCCCCTGTATTTATTTTTTTAAGTTTATTTATTTGAGAGAGAGAGAGAGCACGTGTGCATGAGCTAGGGGGTGCAGAGAGAGGGAGAGAGAATCCTGAGCAGGCTCTGCGCTGCTAGCACAGAGCCTGATGTGGGGCTTGAACCCACGAACTGTGAGATTGTGATCTGAGTTGACACTGGACACTTAACACACTGAACCACCAAGACACCTTGAAATAATTCTACCTTTTTAAAAATATGGCTACTGAAAACTTTTTTTTAATAAGAAAATTTAATTTTTTTAACTTTTTTTGAGAGAGCATGTGCAAACAAGGGAGGAACAGAGAGAGGGGGACAGAGGAACTGAGGCAGGGTCCTTGCTGACAGCACAGAGCCCAATGCAGGGCTTGAACCCACAAACTGTGAGATCATGACTGGAGCTGAAGTTGGATGCTTAACTGACTGAGCCACCCAGGTGCCCTTGGCTACTGAAAACTTCTAAATTATACACATGGCTCCCAGTTATAATCCTATTAGACAGCAGTGGTCTAGACTATTTAGATAAAAAAATTTAGAGTAAATTTGGCTCTGTGCTTATTTTGCTAGCTCCATCCTATAGATCTTGAGTTTTATATTGGGAATGAATTCTCTTTAGAAATTACCTACTGAGAGGCGCCTGGGTGGCTCAGTCGATTAAGCGTCTGACTTTGGCTTAGGTCACGATCTTGCGGTTTGTGGGTTCGAGCCCCGCATCAGGCTCTGTGCTAACAGCCAGCTCAGAGCCTGGAGCCTGTTTCAGAGTCTATATCTCCCTCTCTCTCTGACCCTCCCCTGCTCACACTGTCCATCACTGTCTGTCTCAGAAATTAATAAAACATTTTAAAAAATTAGAAATTGCCTACTGAAACAAAGATTATATTTGCATCAGTTTTTATGTTTGTTTTAGAAGAATAACAATACTACTTTTTAATGGAAGAACAGATACAAGTGGTTTCTGAGGTAAAGAGATTAGAACAATCATCTCTTCCCAGCCACCTCGAAGACCTTGACAGAGCCCTGAGCAGTGACAGAACATCAATGAAGCTGACCCTGAAGGTTCTGAACCCTCTCCCTAGAAATTAGGAGAGAGGAAACTATGTAGAAAAACATCAGATCTAGCCTGAGCCCTGGGAGAAGAGATGACTGGAGTAAGGAAAAGGGAAGTTAAAGGAAAAAGCAGAAGAGTGAAGGGTAATAACATATGGAGAAAAGAGAAATGCCACCTAGAATAGAGAATGAAAATAGCAGGTAGGACCCAATTTTGCTTTCTCAGAAAATGTGCAATGGAATTAAAGTCTACCAAAAAACAGCCAACATCTACTGTCTTTCATACTTTAGTTCCCGGATTCAAAGTTAATTTGCAGTATTTTAGTAAATATGGAATCTTGTGCTTCATTTCTCTTCAGTCAAAAAAATTTATGATGTTGGGGCTCCTGGGTGGCTCAGTCAGTTAAGCATCTGACTGGTTCAGGTCATGATCTCATGGTTTGTGAGTTTGAATCCCACATGGGGTGAGTTTAAGCCCCACCATGGGTGAACATTAGCCCTGCTTTGGTGAGCCCTGTTTCTCTCTCTCTCTCTCTCTCTCTGTCCCTCGTGGGACTGTCTTTCTCCCTCTCCTCTCTCTCCACACATCACTCACTTGTGCCCTTTCTTTCAAAAAAAATTAATGACATTATTTTAACTATATTATATCCTCTTTTATCAGACTTATGTTGTTAGTATTCTTCGTCTTGAGATTTTTTTCTTCCAAGGTAAACAGTACTAAATTGTTTTCTGAAGTAATTTGCAAATCTAAAAATGTTTAATTTCTTTTCTCTACCCAAACCTCTTTTTAGAATAAATTTATCCAGTTCTTAAATTGGTACCTTTAAGAAAAGAGAGTGAAGAGATGGAACAATGATATCTACACATGGCTTTAAAAAGAGATGCTTAAAATACTGGGCAGTTATTAATGCATACTAACCATATATGTATGGTCTGCAAAATACTGTAGTAAGACCTTTGATGAAATGAGGAACAGTTTGTGCCTCTTCAGAGGTAGAAGGACCCAGAGCACATCTGAAAATACTTACAACACTGAGATAGCATTGTAATAACAAATCAAGTTAATATATTTCAGTTTCATATGACAAGATACTTAAAGCATTTTGGATCTGAAAAGTTTCAATGGGTAAATAATTATAAAGTTATTTAAGATAATCTCTGAGGAAAGTGTTAAGGATTATCCAACATATTAGCTTGTCTCCATCTTAATGTATTATATGTTTGTTATTACTACTTTAGTTTAAATACTGAACAACTGTTCATGAATTTTTCTTCTATTTTTTACTTTAGGAGAATTATTTTTTTAAGGTTTTTTAAAATTTATTTTTGATAGACAGAGCATGATCAGGGGAGGGGCAGAGAGAGAAGGAGACACAGAATCTGAAGCAGGAACCAGGATCTGAGCGGTCAGCACAGAGCCTGATGTGGGTCTCAAACTCCTGAACCACAAGATCAGGACCTGAGCCAGAATTGGACATTTAACCAACTGAGTCACCCAGGCACCCCTAGGAGAAATATTAAAGTTGTGATTTTCTCTCTTAAAACTTAGGTTTGTTGGTTGCTGTTCTGTAGATATTAGTAAACCTTGAAATTAATATTAGAAAAAGACTACATAATTTGTTTTAAAAAGTTACTATATTATATATTAAATATTGAACTTTGGAACTCTTCATTAAGCTTTAACATATTTCACTTGCATTGCAGTGTAAGATCACTGACATATTGTTTCAAGAAAGTCAAAATTTTGATAAATGACATTTCTTGCTTTAGTAATAAGAATTTTATTCTGTCTGTTGACCTTTGATGACATTTTGACATCAGTCAAAAAGTTAGTCCATCCTGATACACCATGTAGTGTGCTAGACCTATAATGAGTCATAATGATCTTTGCATTCCCAATGCTTATAATCTAGAAAGGAAGGAAAATAGAAATAACAGTTGGATACATTAACTTATTATAACTGTAGTATACAGCATGTGTATCATGGGAACCTAACATAGTCTGGGAACTTGGGGAAGGTCTCTTTGACTATAGGATCCTTTACCTAAGACCTGGAAGAGAAGCAGGAGTCAGGGCAAGAGGAAAAGAACAGCATCCTAAGCAGAAGGGGACAGACATATGTGCAAAGGCCCTCGGGCAGCCCCCAAACACCTTCACTCTGGAGAATAGAGCCAGAAGGCTGGGGAAGTAAGCAGGGTGGATTACTTGGAGTCTTGTTGGGACTTTATCTAAAGAGCGATGAGGAGCTGTTGAAAGATTTTAATCAGGAGTATGAAATATTCAGGTATTATAATTTCAAAACTCTGGCTGCAGTATGGAGAATAGGATACAGTGAGAAAAGTTAGGTACCATTCAATGAATATTGTTCCCTCTTGTCAGTCTTTGTTCGGATCAGTATTTTCAGGACATATAGTATATTTGGTATGCCCGTTAATTCATTTCTGTGAGAGGATACATTTCAAAGTCTTAGAATCTTTTGGCCTTTGTCAACAGGTTTTCTGAATGATATTGATGTATTTTTTTTCTAAATAACTTTTTTCTTTTTAATTTTGAAACTTTCTTTTTACTGCTTATGTTGTTATGGGGGAAAGGAAAAGTAAGGTAGAGAGTAGCAAAAACTAAATAATAAGTCCATATCATTCATTTAGTCTTGAAATAAGCATTCATTAACCCATTTACTTTTTGCTACATACCTTTAGGCACTTTGGATACAAATTGTGAATAAGACCTAGTCTATGTCCTCCAAAAGCTTGTAATTCAGTGGATTTTAATATTTATATACCAGTTTGTTTGCAAATTGCCAACATGTAAAACCTTGTGCTATTTTCTAAATGAATAAACTCAGGCTTAGAACAAATGTGATGACTCCTATAAACCTAGTTTCTTAACATACAAAGCTCTAAATTTCTTATTAAACTCAGCAACTTTTTTAGTTATTTTCAGTTTTCTTTCTCACTTATCTGGAAGTCTGATTATATTCATCCTTATAGAAAAGAAATCCTGAAACACATTCAGTAGGCCTTCTATGTTGAGATATCTTAGTGCTATCAGTTGAGGCCCTTTTCACTCATCTCAAAAACTATAACAAGAAGCTTAAGTTGGTTTAAAACAAATGGACATCAGTTTTTATCAACCTTTTACATAGGGCATCTGTTTTATCAACATGGATATTGACTATATAAAATGCTTGCCAAATAATATTATTGCATACAGATTTTTAGTTCATCCAATATTCTTTCACGCAGACATTTACTTGGGGAATCTCATCTGTGTTGTGGCATAAATACCATGTATGTGCCAAAGACTTCCAGAATTAAATCTCTAGCCTTGATATCTTCACCTGAACTCAAAATTATTTGGCTGGCTAATTGGTATCTCAAATATCACATGCCTGACTCAAAAATACTGACTTCCAATCTCTGTACACCAACCCCATCATCTTCACTTTGGCACTGCATGTAGCTCAGAACAAAAACTGAAGGGTCATCCTTGATTTCCTCATAGCTCAGAACAAAAACTGAAGGGTCATCCTTGATTTCCTGTTCCTTTATCTCTCATGTAATCTGTCAATCCTATTTATTCCACCTCCAAAACATACCATCAGCTTCCATCTACTCTAGCAAATACTGCACCAAGTCACCATTATACTAGCCTCCTATCCAGCCTCCCCAGTGTCACGTTTCTTCATGGCACTCAAAGCAACCTTTTATGATGTAATCAGATCTTATCATGACTCTCCTAAAAATTCTCTTGAGGCATTTCATTGAATTAAGGCTCTTCTTCTGACTCCTTTATTTTCCTACAAGACCCTAAACCATGTGGCCCGTGAAAAATCACCCATCTGTTCTCATCCTCACAAACCTTCCCCCCACCACATATATCATACACATGTACATCCAGTCACTTGCAGCTCACTTCCACCTCAGGCTCTTTGCGTTAGTTAATCCATCCACCTGGACACACTTTCCCCAGGATCAATCATCTCAGTTTGAACTTTTTTGTTAATCTCAAGTTCAAGTGTCACTTCTTTCAAAAGATCTTTCCTTACCATCAACCCAGTATCACTTCCAGTCATTTCCTATCATAGCAACCTTTTTTTAAATTGTAGAATACTACAATAGCATCAACTTTTTATTTTTTGTTTTTTTGTATGTTTATTTTATGGTCTTATTCAACTCTCTATGTCACTCTGTACTTAAGATATTCCCTGGAATTTAACAGTACTCCAATAAAGATTTTTTAATTGAAAAAAATCTTACTTCATTTATGTATTAACCAATTAGGGTATTGCGACCCAATAGCACTAGTGCATTTCCCCATTGCCACAGCCAAGTCTGTGATGTGAGTCACCCCAGGTCACAGCTCATGTCTTTTGATTTACATATTTCCATGGGCTGTAACAGTGTGTTGACAGAGGCAGTGCACATGTGAGCTTAGATTCCAAGTGTTCAAATATACTTCTGTTGTATAAAATTGAAAATCTAGAATTCCTAAGGGAAGACCTGGCATGCCATTTGATGATATGTTGTGCCCAGATTATCAGTTAGTTCAGGAATCCTAAATAACATACGTATATTTGTCTAATGATACCTTAAAGAGTGAAAAATCAAATCTACTTCATAAGTAAATGCCATGTATTTTAGATTAACTTCTAGTACTAGAATATCACTTCTGAGAAATAAAAGGGATAGAACAAACAAAAAAAACTACAACTAAAAGTCCCTCAGCTTTTCATAAATTTTGTGAAGTCTGGAGAAGTGTCTAATTAGTATATAAAGAAAATTGAGTATGAGAAACACAAAGAAAAAGTAAATAAAATTAACATAACTAATATATATAAAAGAAAAAGTATATATGTATATATATTATGTATATTATGTCTTCTGTATATAATTTTATGTATTAAATAAATGAGAAACTTTAAATTGATCAGTTATGGAATAACCAAGTAGAAATCAATCTTTTTTTCCTCAACTTATTTTAGCTCTGATATATGTATCTTAAACTGTATATTAGTCTTAATTATTAGTAGAAAATTGTTTACCAGATAAAAACTAGGTTTAGTTTATGACACACCAAGATATAATCATATTATGAAAGAATTACTTTCTGTCTGAAAATTTAATTATAGTGTCCAAAGTAAAAAATATTCCTCAGGAACTTTTCTATTTAAATTATTAATATAAATTTAAAATACCATTTTTTGAAAAGCAAAAAATTGAGGCAATTGAAAATGAAATCACATTTTCTCTCATATTTGTGGAAAAAGGGTGTGGGTTTTTCCAGTTGTTTTATATCACTGAAAATTTCAATGAACTTCTGAAAAATTAACCCAGATCATAAATAATTTTGCGAACTATATCCTAGAAAATATGACTGAAGAGATACAAAAGCATCTCTTCTTTCTTTCCCCTAAGTATAAAACCAGATGATTATTAAATGTTCACATTTTTAATGATTATCTTGTATTTATTTTTGGCCTCCAAATTATATAGTCAATCAAGTTAGTATTTCAGTTCTCATCCTCTCATTTCTCTTGAGAATTCTTTCATGAGCTTATATCAGTACTGAGAATAATGCTTTGAAGCATTTTATATTGTAGATTTCTGGGAGGAATTTAGAACAATAATATTTCTTCTAGGTCCTTCAGTAATCATTATCTTTCCAACTGACCCCTGATTGGTATGTACTGGCTTTCAGTATTTTGCATAGGTAAGTCTGCCAATCACACAAACATCAGGTACTGTCTTAAGGGACTACAGACAATTTAGATAGCGTGTCTTAATTTTTTGGGGTTAATTCCTTTCTAAAAAACTGTTTCAACTTACTTTTTTCTTGAGCATATTATAATTAATGTTCTGTGTTTTACTCTCCCTTTTATATTCCTCTTTCTTTCACTTAGTTGATATCTGAATGTTTCCCTTTATTCCTTTGATCTTTTCTTCCTAGCGGCACTCTCTGGGTGAAGCTTTGCATAAATCTATCAACAATGTAAGTGAACGGCACTTACAATTTGTACACAAGGGCATGTTGCACTTTTGATTTTGCATAAATATCATCACTGCTTTAAAGCTTTAACTTACGATATAAAAAATACACTTCGGCATTCAATAAGTTATGTTTTGTATATGGATAACAAAAGCTTCTCACTTTGAGTCATTCGTTTGTGTATGTGCATACATCTACCACATTGTATTAATAAGCAGGTTTTTATTACAAAGCCAAGCAAGATCTTACCTTTCAAACATAAAATTCATTATTTAAATTACTTTGAAAAATATTTTTGAAAACTGTTAACTACTTGACTGTCAAAACAATGGAAATAAGTGTAAATATATATTTTTCTTTTGTTAAACTAGTTTGTTTTTTGAACAAGTAGTATCAATAAACAAGTAGTAGGTGTGAAGGTTCATGAGATTCAGGACACATTTTACATTTTGATGTTGTAATTATTAAAATATTTAAGTGAAATGAAATAAGTCCCTTTCCTAAGAACTGCCAAAAGCTATTGTTTTTACTTAAATATGCAGAAATTAAGCTTCAAAGTAATACTCCAGTATAAACACTCATTTAAAAATTTTTCATGTATAATATGAAGAGAAAAAAATGAGATTTATTTTTACCATCCCCAACATTGTTCTTTAAAAGAACAGAGCTGACCATCTTTGAATATTTTTTTTGATATCCTAGGACAGCGATCCACCAACTTTTACTATAAACGGCCAGATGGGAACTACTTTTGGCCTTGTAAGCCCTGCAGTCTTTCTGGCAGCTTCTTGACTCTGTTGCTGTTGTAGGGTGAAAGTGGCCATAGACAATATGTGAACGAATCTGCGTGGCCATGTTCTAGTAAAACTTAATTTACAACAGGCTGCAGTTTGCCAACTCCTGTCCTAGAGGACTCAAAGCTTGAGTCTAGATGTCCTGTAACAATTTGGTACTTCTGGAGTGAAACTATTTCCTCCTACCTTCCTAAATTCTTTCTACTGTGTAAGAAAAGACAGCTTTGTGTACCTTTAAAATTAAACTTTTACGGCTCATGATCTGAACCATAGTCAGACACTTAACCGAGTGAACTACTCAAGTGCCCCTAAAAAATGTATTTAAAAATAAGCAACAAATGTATTTATCCCAATGTTGGTGAAATAAGGCTACAGTTAGCAATTCACATATAACATAGTAAGGATTTGGGCATGATCACTATATTAATCCAGACTTTTTGACAAATGTACTGATTGGGATAGGAATATGAACCCAAATAAGGTAAGATTATTGTCAGAATTAATTGTACTTCAGAATACTTGTGACAACATACTCACCTTTACTTAAATAGTTATAAATGAAAAAACAAGCTTAAATTGAAGTTAAATTTATTAGTAACTAGAATGAGAATGTCTTGATTCATCCACAGAAAAGGAGTTGGTGACACAGTGAAATCCCCATTAATTAATTCCTTTTGGTAACATCAGTCATTAAGGATCAACTCTTCTAAGCTGTCCTCATCCAAACAAAGATGACCCTGTCAGTGTTGTTCAGCAATGTGAGCAACTATCCACCCCCTACACATTCTTGCCTGGCCTTCCATGCCAGAGGTTGTCTGCTATATACTGTCTTGTTCTAAAAGATAAGTGGTTATTGAGACCTTTGTCCTTTATTAAAAGCTTTCTAATTTCTTTCAACTAAGAATGAAAGGGTGATTGGGAACATATTACAGAAATATCTTAAGGACATTAAGTAGGCATTTTTGTGGTTCTTAATTCATAAATTCCATTTAAAGATTTTCTTGGAAAAATACCAAGAAATTATGAACAATTCAGAATTTTCTCAGAATAACAATTTTGAGAAATTTTCCTAAGCTTAAATTTACTTTTTTAGCTAGACTCTTCAAAAATAGCAAGTTAGTAGTTGAAAACAACAACAACAAAAAAAAACAAAGGGATGAAAATATTCAGGGACCTTCAAACATTTTACATGAACATTTATATAAGTTGTTGATATACTAATAAGTTTTCCTTACTGTCCTCTAAGCCTGTGTTAGCAGTTTTTAATGTTGCCTTATATATTTGAAAGTACTGAACTGATATCATGTAGTTTAGACTTTCCTTATAATTTGTGTTGACTTTTCTTGTCGAAATTGTTAAGTATTTTGGCCTAACATAATTCCATGTCCCGTGTTGACATCCTGTCATATCCAGTACTTCAGATTTGATTCATTTTCTATTTTGAGGGTGTTTTTTCATACACCATTGTGAAGGTACAGAATCCTTATGAAATTGCCCACTAGGAAATAGATAAAGCTTTCCTTTGTCCAGAAAAATGTATACATATGCTCTTAATTTTAGTCTTTTTGAAAATTTTACACTTTATTTTTGAAAACATATTAGTATTTTAAGTTTTTTAATTGCCATCTGAGGGTAGCAATTACTATTGTCCTTTAAAATTGTTTGCAAAGTATCTCATAGCTATTGATGAGTAGAATATGGTATATAATTCATATCCAATTCCTGTGGTAAGAATTTTTTAAATGACTAACATTGTTTCCTGAATTAAGGATTCTTTTGGTTTATTTAAAACCAACAAAGCAAAAAACATTATCATTTAGAATTATAACAGATATAAATAAACTAATACCACATAACTAAATACTTTATATAATTTGAACAACCATTCTCATTCATGTATTCAACAAATGGCTTTCTATAATTCTGTGATAAAAGTACTGATAAGGATTGCCTATACTATTTGGTGCAAACTCTTTGGTCTCTTTTATTTGAATTAATGAAGTTTTATGTTAATAGGTATTTCCATAAAGTATACTAAACTGTTTAAATTATAGCTCTACATTAAACATTAGTTCATTTTACATTGCTTTTCTCATTATTTGTGTTTTAAAGTGCCATGTAATTTTCATATTGAATAAAGGCTGATTATTTAATGCAATGCTACTAACTTATTTATAAAATGAGCAAAATAAGTTTTGATGCTGCATTGCATGATAAAGGCTTTCTGCATATAATTCATCTTATGGTATTGAGCATGAATCTAGAGATTTTAGATAGCCTTAATATTATTTTGGTGTGCTTTTAGAGTTAAGAATACAGAATATCTAAGTATATTTGAATACTAAATTGCATGATAATGTCTTTTTGCATATACTTTTTATTTTATTGAATATAGATGCAAAGATTAATCTTATATTCCAAAATGAAAAATAATACTTTGGACTTTTTTAAAGGTATACTTTATGATATAAAATATTTAATGTATTTTATTTAAGCTAGAGAAGTTAGATTTTATTTTTTAATTTTTATTTTTTATAATTTTTAAAAGTTTATTTATTTATCTTTGAGAGAGAAAGAGAATGACAGAATTCCAAGCAGGCTCTGAGCAGCACAAAACCCAACATGGGGCTCAAACTCAGGAACTGTGAGATCATGATCTGAACTGGAATCAGGAGTCAGATGCTTAACTGACAGAGCCACCCAGGTGTCACAAAAGTGTCCTCAGATTTTAAACATGTTATTGTTCTATTACTGTGGTTTCTCATTTTAGATATTCTATTTCTTCATAAGTTTCACCCTTAAATAGTTAAAATATGAGTCAATTGTAGTCAAATTAACATATGGGAGAGCTCTTTTTGATGCAGTGAAGTTTTGATGTGGGTACTGCAGAAAATAAGATACACTACTATGAACTCGTTGGCTTCTTACTAAGTGCACACTTTAAAGGACTGGACCCAGAGCTACTACTAGTACATATGGTACCTGTGTGCAAGTTGGAAAAATATGCCCCTTTTCTTTGAGTATATGCGGGTGCATACCAGGGCAGACACCTTAGTGAGCAGTTTGTTCACTGGTCTTTACTTGGCCAGGGGCCAATTAATAGCTTTGACAGTATCAATCATTATTCTAAATGTACTATAGTCTTTTCCTAACATTCCCATATATGTTCTAACAAGTTATCACCAGAGGCAAGGGTGTCACAGGCGTCCCCATGTTGGATCTGAGACAAGGGTTGAACTTGGGAAGAGAGTTGGCAGGACGGTGCCTTTTCTATTTCAAGAGCCAGCTAGCTGGGGAAGAAAAATGACTATCAATTACACATTAGTGTTCATAAACAACACATTTTTGTTGCCTTTACCCTTTTGTAATGTACTTTTTCTATCTGGGTTGTCTTCAATATTCCTTTCATTCTGATTTTCTCTGCATAAAATAGTGAGAAGTTACATAGTATAATTTGTGTTAGTCTTCCTATTCTACAAGCATGGCCTTAGCTGCTATTGTAACATTCTCCTTATTTTTCCTTCTTATTTTTTGCATCTCTGATGATTCTCCACCCTTTTTCTTTCCCAGGTTCCTCTTCCTTTGTGAGACATGTGAGGCATCCTATACCTGCCTTTCATCAATCAAAAGAAAATAATGTCCCATTTACAAAACTCACTTTACAGTTTCCTCTCTCCCTTAGCCTTCTTGGCCACAGAAACTGTTTTTACTTGTATAGAAACACATATAGCATCTTAAAGTACTTAATGGAACACATTTGACAACTTTTTATCTGGTTCTCCTATGTTCCTCTTAGCTTCAGACTACTACTATTACTATGGTTATCTAGTTCCATTTTCCTGTGTATCAGCAGAAAAAAAGGTCAAATTAAATGGTTACATGAAACATACAAATACACACACGTTTTGTGCTTTTATTCTTTAAAAGGTGCTTAATTTTAAGTATTTTAAAATACTCAGAAACAATGCAGACATATTAAGGGTAATGTCTGTTTCAAAAGGAGTGACAAATCAGTTTTCCATAAGTAAAGAAAAATACCTGTCACTGTAAGGATATAAATAGAGGATCATGGGATGTTTGCGGTTTTAAAAAGCTTGAAGGTTACAAATCCTTTGAATTAAATCAAAATTCAAAAGTGAAAATTCTTTTTTTAACATAAGGATTCTAAACTATAAATGGAAAAGCCTTTTATACAGTGTAATTTTTTTAAATCCTCAAAGAATCTTAGTTAACATTTATTGAGCACTTATTACATGCCAGGGGCTGTTCTAAGTGAACTATGTGTAATAACACACTTCAGCTCACATGGCCTGGTGAACTATTGATCTAGTAAGTGGCAGAGCTAGGATTTTAACTCAGAGCCCACACTCTTAACTACTCAACTCTACCACTTCACAAATAAGCAATTTAACTATTTATACTATCTCCATGAAGGACCATAACCTAATGAATACATTAACATTAGTTGTCCTGTTTTTATTTCATATCATGAATTTTTATTGCAGTATAACATAGGTGTTCACTGTGTTTCTAAATGTGGGGTGTTCTTTAGAGAGTCCACAGTCCTAATACCAATAAAACTGTCTACTTATAGAATAATTATTAAAAATAGAATTGCAAGTGGTCTGCAAATCAGTGTAATACTTAGTGAAGACAACTATTTTACTTTAGTTAATATCTTTGAAATGCTTTTTTCCCTTCAATTGGAAATTTGTGAAATATGCCTTGTATTTATTCTTCATTGTGTACCATTCTGTGGCGTAGATTTCCTTGCTGAAACAGAACCTGGAGATGCAGCTTTCCCAGTCTCAGACTTCTTTGCAGCAGCTGCAAGCCCAGTTCACACAAGAACGACAACGACTTACACAAGAGCTTGAAGAATTAGAGGAACAGCATCAACAGAGACATAAATCTTTAAAAGAAGCACATGTCCTTGCATTTCAAACTATGGAAGAAGAAAAGGAAAAGGAGCAAAGAGTAAGTTTAATGTGATATATGTTCAGAGGTTACCCAACAGCCTAATAATTATCAGCCTTCATGTTCTTAAGAATTCATTTTTTGCCTCCAAAAAATTATATATTGCTTTATTTCATTGTGTTTTCTAGAATTTTTCTTGTGGAGGTCAAAATGATTAAGTATACACACTAGTTACACAAACTAGACTAGGGCCAACATTTTATTTCTGTTTCCCAACATTATGCCAAATTCATGATAAGACCAATACACCATCTCATGTGTCATATAATTGATGATGGTTAAATAAATTTAGCATGGTCCTGCTGAGCTGTAACCACTGTAATCACTTAATACTATTTTGAACTTACAATTGCCTTTCATCAGATTTTTCACTTTTCTCTCTCAGGTTGGATCTACAAAAGGCACATGCATCTAAGGAATTTATAGTTTTTATCCCACATTTTTGTCCTCACATTACCTCCCCTCCTATAAAAAATTCACAATGAAATGAAATTGGAGACTTTAAAATATTATAATTCCCTGTATACATCCCCAAAGGCCATGTGAATAAGTAGTGATACAGAAATATCATGCAAAAGATCAAATAGATATATTATCCTTCTCCATAAAACACTAGTTTGACATGTCATAGTGTGATTAATTTTGGTTCAGTTCATTTCTTAATGCTGCATTTTTCATTTTCTTGTAAGGACTTTATAATTAAGATAAAATATTTCATTGAAAATGCAATTTTACTAACAATAAGATGTTTTTAATCCTTTATTTGGCTGCAGGCAACTATTTTATGAATTAGTAGGCTATAAAGAAATTTTTAAAACAAAGTCACATTCCATTAAAAACAATTGACTAGCCTATCCAATAAGCTATAGTCTAAAAAGTCTGGACAGTTAAGGAAATTTCTTTGGTTAAAAATTAGGCCTTATTTCCATTACCCATGATGAATATAGATGTAAAAACTGAACAAAATATTAGCAAACCACATTTAAAAATACATTTAGAAAAATCCATACATCGTGATCACATGGGATTTATTTCAGAATACCAGAATGATTCAATATCTGCAAATCAGTGTAATTTACTACATTAATAAATGAAGGATAAAAATCACATGATGATCTTAATAGACGCAAGGAAAAGCATTTGACAAAATTCAACATTTATTTATGACAAAAACTCCTGATGAAGTGGGTATAAATGGAATATGCCCTAATAAAGGCTATATGTGACAAAAACAAAGCTAATATCATACTTAACAAAGAAAAACTGAAAGCTTTTCCTCTAAGACCAGGAACAAGACATAGAAGACCCTTTCACCACTTTTATTAAACATAGTATTCAAAGCCCTAGCCACAGCAATCAGATAAGAAAAAGAAATAAAAGGCATCCAGACTGATAAGGAAGAAGTAAAACTATCACTATTTGTAGAGAACATACTATACATTAAAATCCTAAAGACTCCACCAAAAAACTATTAGAATAAATGAATTCAGTAAAGTTGCAGTATACAAAATTAATATACAGAACCTGTTGCATACATAAATCTGTTGGATACCTATACAGTACTAACAAACTCAGAGAAATTAAGAAAACATCCCATTTACAATTGCATCAAAAGAGTAAAATACCTAGGAATAAATTTAACCAAGAAAGTGAGACTTATACTCTGAAAACTATGATATGGATGAAAGAAATCAAAGATGACACAAATAAGTGGAAACATATGTCATGCTCATGGATTGGAAGACTTAATATTGCCAAAATTCCATGCTACCCAAGCAATCTCCAGCTTCAGTGCAGTCACTATTGGAATTGCAATAGCATTCTAAGAGACTCTTTTGAGACCTAGAAACCCCTGAAGGTTGAAAGTGATGGAGAAACATTTATCATGCAAATGGATGTCAAAAGAAAGCTGGAGTAGCAATACTTACATCAGACAAAACTGACTTTAAAACAAAGACTAACAGGAGACAAAGAAGGATTCTTACATAATAATAAAGGCGACAGTCCAACAAGAAGATATGACTATTGTAAATATTTATGCAACCAACATGGGAACACCCAAATACATAAAATAAGTTAATAGCAAGCATTAGGGAACTAATTGATAATAGAACAATAATAGTAGGGAACATTAACACTGCACTTACATCAAAGGACAGATCCTCTAAACAGAAAATCAACAAGGAAACAGTGGCTTGGAATGACACATTGGACAGGAGAGATTTAACAGATATATTTAGAACATGCCATCCTAAAACATCAAACCATGAGAGACTCTTGAATGCTGACAAAAACTGAGGACTGATGGATATGGGGGGGAGGGGGGATGGGCATGGAGGAAGGCACTTGTGGGGATGAGCACTGGGTGTTACGTGGAAACTAATTTGACAATAAACTATTTGTAAAAAAAAAAAAAGAGCATGCCATCCTAAAACATTAGAATACACACTCTTCTTAAGTGCACAAGAAACATTCTCCAGAATAGATCACATATTAAGCCACAAAACAAGCCTCAAAAAATATAAAAAGCGGAAGTCATACCATGCACCTTTTCTAGAAGTCAGCCACTAGAAAAAGATCTGGAAAGACCACAAACACATGGAGGTTAAATAACTGTTACTAAACAATGAAAGGGTCAATCAGGAAATAAAAGAAGAAATTTAAAAGTACATGGAAACAAAACAAAAACAACAGTTCAAAATGTTTCTCATGCAGCAAAGTGGCTCTAAGAGGGAAGTTTATAGCAATACAGGTCTACCTCAAGAATCCAGAGAAGTCTCAAATAAGCAGTTTAACCTTACAACCAAAGGAACTAGAAAAAGAACAAAATCAAAACGATGAGAAGGAAGGAAATAATAAAGATTAGAGCAGAAATAAATGATATAAAAATAGATCACTGATACTAGGAGGTGGTTCTTTAAAAAAAAATCATCAAAATTGATGAACCTCTAGCCAGACTTAGGAAGAAGAAAAAGACAAAAGAACCAAATAAATAAAACCAGAAGTGAGAGGGGAGAAATAATCAACACGACAGAAATATGAACAACTATAAGAGATTATGAAAAACTATATATCAATAAATTGAGAAACCTAAAAAAAAATGGATAAATTCCTAGAAACATGTAATCTACCAAAACTGAAACAGGAAGAAATAAAGAAATTTGAACAGGCTGATAGTCAACAAAGAAATTGCATCAGTAATCAAACTCCCAACAAACAAAAGTCCAGGATCAGATGGCTTCACAGGTGAAATCTACCAAACATTTAAAGAGTTAATACCTACCTTTCCCAAAATACTGCAAAAAATAGAAAGAAAAATGCCAAATTCATTCTATGGTGCCAGCATTATCCGGAAACCAAAACCAGACAAAGACACCACTAAAAAAGACACCAACAGGGCAGCATCTCTGATGAACACAGATGAAAAAATCCTCAACAAAATACTAACAAACTGAATCCAACAATACAGTAAAAAAAAAAAAAAAAAAATCATCTCCTGGTCAAGTGAGATTTATTCCTTAGTTGCAAGGGTTCGATATTCCATTAGCAAGATACATCACATCAATAAGAGAAAAGAACCATACAATCATTTCAATAGATGCAGGAAAAGTATCTGACAAAGTACAACATTGATTCATAATAAAAATTTTCAACAAAGTTGGTTTAGAGGAACATACCTCAAGATAATATTGGTGAAAAACCCATAGCTAACATCACCCCAAGTGGGGAAAAACAGAACCTTTCCTATAAGGTCAGGAACAAGACCATGATGTCTACTCTCACCACTTTTATTCAACATAGTATTGGAAGTCCTAGACACAGCAATCAGATAACATAAAGAAATAAAAGACATCCATATTGGTAAGGAAGAAGTAAAACTTTCACCCTTTGCAGATGGTATGATATGGTATATATGATACTATACAGAGAAAACCTGAAAGGCTCCACAGAACATGTTACAGATTATGGTAAGAAAACCCTTCCTGTCCCAGTTCAGTCTGTGTACTTGAAGGACACTGAGCTCTGGTTTTCTCACATGGCCACATGTCTTCTCTCAGTTTCAGCCACATATATGTAGTCTGTTTTCTCTGGTTAGGCTTTTAGAACTAATCAAGTGAGAGGTTTGTTTACTTTTCTACTTCCCTACTCTCACAGCTTTGCTTCTGTCCACAAATTCCTATAAAAAAGTCACTACAAAATATTTGATAAGGTTGGAGTTGTAAAAGCCTTTTGGCACCTCTCTGTTCCTACTCACGATCTTTTCTTGTTAATGCCCTCCTCCTCTCTTCCTAAGCTTGTGCACATTCCTTCATTTAGGTGGCTTACATGCCTCAGCAACTTCAGAAAATGACTTTAGTTGAAAACTACCTTAGGTAAAGGTCCAGATCCCATTTCAAACGTAATACATTGGATCAAACTGGTTTCATAAGAATTGTTCTACTGAAGTGACCCTATTAATTTATTTTCTAATGGTCATTATCTTATATCTAATATTCTTGAAGATGAATAAAAATGCCTTGTTTTTCTTAAATAACTGGGTTTTAGTAATGTATTAATTTATTTTGCCCCCAATAATTTTTTATTTTCCTTTCATTTTCTTTCCTGTATTCTAACATAATGAAGCAAATACATTTCTCCTGTTTTAGGCTCTTGAAAATCATTTACAACAAAAACACTCTGCAGAGCTTCAGTCATTAAAAGATGCACACAGAGAGTCAATGGAGGGCTTCCGGATAGAAATGGAACAGGAACTTCAGACTCTTCGGTTTGAATTAGAAGATGAAGGAAAGGCTATGCTTGGTATTTTGAAAATATTATAATCTTGTCATATTTATTTGTATATTCTTTAAAATTCAATATGAAATCACAAAGTTTTATTTTAATTTTTGACACACCAAAATGAGTATCTAAGTGTTTTGCATATTTGAAGTTACCAGATGAAGAGGTGAGTATGGAGTAGAATGGATAGAACACAGAAGTGAGGTCCCCTCAACTTTCTCCATACTCTGGCTATGTACGCAACACTCACTGGGGCTTCAACCTACCGTTAAGAAACTAAGTGGAGTTGCCCTGACTTTCTATTTTCCAGTGACTAAAAAGAGTAAGTAGATAGGCATAGAGCCACATGTCCTTAGACTTGATAGTCATGTTTTTTTTTTTTAAATAGTTTATTGTCAAGTTGGTTTCCATATAACATCCAGTGCTCATCCCGGCAAGTGCCCTCCTCCATGCCCATCACCCCCCTTCCCCTATCCCCTATCCACATCAGTGCTTAGTTTGTTCTCTGCTTTCAGGAGTCTCTCATGGTTTGCCTCCCTCCCTCTCCCCCACTATTTTTCCCCTTCTTCTCCCCCATGGTTCTCCATTAAGTTCTTCTTAATCCACCTATATGTGCAAACATATGGTGTCTGCCTGACTTATTTCGCTCAGCACAACACCCTCAAGTTCCATTCATGTTGCTACACTTGACCGGATTTCATTCTTTCTCATTGCCATGTAGTATTCCATTGTATAGATAAACCACATCTTCTTGATCCATTCGTCCGTTGATGGACACTTAGGCTCTTTCCATGTTTGGGCTGTTGTTGAGAGTGCTGCTATGAACATTGGGGTCCATGTGCCCCTATGCATCAGCACTCCTGTATCCCTTGGGTAAATTCCTAGCAGTGCTACTGCTGGGTCATAGGGGAGTTCAATTGTTAATTTTTTGAGGAACCTCCACACTGTTTTCCAGAGGGGCTGCACCAGTTTGCATTCCCACCAACAGTGTAGGAGGGTTCCCGTGTCTCCACATCCTCGCCAGCATCTAGAGTCTCCTGATTTGTTCATTTTAGCCACTCTGACTGGCGTGAAGTGGTATCTCAGTGTGGTTTTGATTTGTATTTCCCTGGTGAGGAGGGATGCTGAGCATCGCTTCATGTGTCTATTGGCCATTTGGATGTCCTCTTTGAAGAAGTGTCTGTTCATGTCTTCTGCCCATTTCTTCACTAGATTATTTGTTTTTTGGGTGTGGACTTTGATGAGTTCTTTATAGATTTGGATACTAGCCCTTTATCTGATATGTCATTTGCAACTATCTTTTCCCATTCTGTCAGTTGCCTATTTTATTGATTGTTTCCTTTGCCATGCAGAAGCATTTAATCTTAATGAGATCCAGTAGTTCATTTTTGCTCTTGATTCCCTTGCCTTTGGGGATGTGTTGAATAAGAAATTGCTGCAGTTGAGGTCAAGGAGGTTGTTTCCTGCTTTCTCCTCTAGGGTTTTGATGGTTTCCTGTCTTACATTCAGGTCCTTCATCCATTTTGAGTTTATTTTTGTGTATGGTGTGAGAAAAGGATCTAGTTTCATTCTTCTGCATGTTGCTGGCCAGTTCTCCCAGCACCATCTGTTAAAGAGGCTGTCTTTTTTTCATTTGGATTCTGTTTCCCACTTTGTCAAAGATTAGTTGGCCATACATTTGTGGGTCCAATTCTGAGTTCTCTATTCTATTCCATTGGTCTGTGTGTCTGTTTTTGTGCCAATACCATACTGTTTTGATGGTTACACCTTTATTGTAGAGGCTAAAGTCTGGTATTGTGATGCCTCCTGTTTTGGTTTTCTTCTTCAATATTACTTTGGCTATTCAGGGTCTTTTGTGGTTCCATACAAATTTTAGGATAGTTTGTTATAGCTCTGAGAAGAATGCTGATGCAATTTTGATTGGTATTGCATTGAATGTGTAGATTGCTTTGGGTAGTAATGACATTTTAACTATATTTATTCTTCTGATCCATGAGCATGGAATATTTTTCCATTTCTTTGTGTCTTCTTCAATTTCTTTCATAAGCTTTATATAGTTTTCATCATACAGATCTCTTATGTCTTTGGCTAGGTTTTTGTTTTTTTTTTAAATATTTTTATTTATTTCTAGGAGAGAGAGGGAGAGAGAGATAGCGTGAGCAGGAGGGGGTCAGAGAGAGAGAGAGAGAGGGAGTCACACACTGAAACAGGCTCCAGGCTCTGAGCTGGCAGTCAGCACAGAGCCCGACGCGGGGCTCGAACCCACGAACCGCGAGATCATGACCTAAGCGAAAGTCAGACGCTTAACCGACTAAGCCACCCAGGCGCCCCTGGCTAGGTTTATTCCTAGGTGTTTTATGTTTTTTTTGTACAGTTGTGAATACGATCGGTTTCTTGATTTCTCCTTCTGTTGCTTCATTACTGGTGTATAAAAATGAAACTGATTTCTGTACGTTGATTTTGTACCCTGAAATTTTGCTGAATTCATGGATCAGTTCTAGCACACTTTTGGTGGAGTCTGTTGGGTTTTCTATGTAGAGTATCATGTCGTCTGCGAAAAGTGAAAAGTTTGACTTCTTTGCCAATTCTTATGCCTTTGATTTCCTTTTGTAGCCTGATGGCCGATGCTAGGACTTCCAGCACTATGTTAAAACAACAGTGGTGAGAGTGGACATCCTGTCGTGTTCCTGATGATTTCAGGAGGAAAGCTCTTTTTTTCCCCACTGAGGATGATGTTAGCTGAGGGCTCTCATAGATGGTTTTTATGATGTTTAAGTAAGTTCTTTCTATCCCAACTTTCTCGAAGGTCTTTATTAAGAAGGGATGCTGTATTTTGTCAAATGCTTTTTCTGCATCTATCGACAGGATCATATGGTTTTTATCTTTTCTTTTGTTAATGTGATGTATCACATTGATTGATTTGCAAATATTGAACCAGCCCTGGAACCTAGGAATGACTCCCACTTGATCATAGTGGATAAGTCTTTTTATATGCTGTTGAATTCGATTTGCAATTATCTTGTTGAGGATTTTTGCATCCATATTCATCAAGGATATTGGCCTGTAATTCTCTTCTTCTGCTGGGTCTCTCTCTGGCTTGGGAATCAAAGTGATGCTGACTTTGTAGAATGAGTCCAGAAGTTATGCTTTGATTTGTATTTTTTGGAATAGCTTGAAAAGAATGGGTATTAACTCTGTTCCAGGGAAGCCTTCTGGCCCAGGGCTCTTATTTTTTGGGAGATTTTTGATAACTGATTCAATTTCTTCACTAGTTATGGGTCTGTTCAAATTTTGTCTCTTCCCATGTGAGTTTTGGTAGTGAGTGTGTGTTTAGGAATTTGTCCATTTCTTCTCAGTTGTCCAGTTTGTTGGCATATAATTTTTCATAGTATTCCCTGATAATTGCTTATATTTCAGAGGGACTGGTTGTAATAAGTCCATTTTCATTCATGATTTTGTCTGAGTGCTCACTCTTTTTTTTTTTTTTTTTGAGAAGCCTGCTAGAGGTTTGTCAGTTTTGTTGTTTACTTTTTCAAAAAACCAACTCTTGGTTTCATTGATCTGTTCTACTGTTTTTTTGGTTTCTATATTGTTTATTTTTGCCCTGATTTTTATTTTTTCTCTTCTCCTACTGGGTTTGGGGTGCTCTTGTTGCTCTCCTCCTAGTTCCTTGAGGTGTGCTGTTAGATTTTGTACTTGCGCTTTTTCTAATTTCTTGTAATAGGCCTGGAGTGCAATGTACTTTCCTCTTAGGATTGCCTTTGCCGCCTCCCATAGTGTTCGGATTGTTGTATTTTCATTTTCATTTGTTTCCATATATTTTTAAATTTCTTCTCTGATTGTCTGATTGGCCTATTTGTTCTTTAGTAGGGTGTTCACTAACCTCCATGTTTTTGAAGGTTTTCCACACTTCTTCCTGTGATTGATGTCAAGTTTCATAGCATTATGATCTGAAAGTGTGCACGATATGATCTCACTTCTTTTATGTTTATTGAGGGCTGCTTTATGTCCCAGTATGTGGACATATGACCCAGTATGTGATCTATCTTGGAGAAAGTGCCATGTGCACTTGAGAAGAAAGTGAATTCTATGGCCTCAGGATGTAGAGCTCTAAATATATGTCAGATCCATCTGGTCCAATGTGTCATTCAAGTCCATTGTTTCTTTAGTGACTTTCTGTCCAGTTGATCTATCCATTGCTGTACTGGAGTATTAAAGACCCCTGCTATGAGCACATTCTTACCCATAAGATTGTTTCTGTTTGTGATGAATTGTTTTATGTATTTGGTGTTCCCGTATTCAGTGTGTAGACATTTATAATTGTTAGCTCTTCCTGATGGATAGAACCTGTAATTATTATATAATGCACTTCTTTATCCCTTGTTACTGCCTTTACTTTAAAGTTCAGTTTGTCTGGTATAAGTATAGCTACTCCAGCTTTCTTTTGACTTCCAGTAGCATGATAGATATTTCTCCATCCCCTTACTTCAATCTGAAGGTGTCCTCCAGTCTAAAATGAATTTCTTATACACAGCAAATAGATGGATTTTGGTTTTTTTAATTCATTCTACTACCCTATGTCTTTTGATTGGAGCATTTAGTCCATTTACATTCAGTGTTATTATTGAAGTATATGAGCTTAGAGTCATTGTGTTCTTTGTAGGATTCATGCTTGTGGTGGTGTCTCTGGTACCTTGCATTCCTTGCAGCATTACCGTTCCTTGCAACATTTTCTTCATAGAATCCCCCTCAGGATTTCTTGTAGGGCTGGTTTACTGGCGATGAATTCTTTCAGTTTTTGTTTATTTGGAAAGACTTTTATCTCTCCTTCTATTCTGAATGACAGGCTTCCTGAATAGAGGATTATTGGCTGCATATTTTTTCTGTTCATCACATTGAAGATTTCCTGCCATTCCTTTCTGGCCTGCCAAGTTTCAGTAGATAGGTCTGTCACCACTCTGAAAGGTCTCCCTTTGTATGTTAGGTCCTTTTTATCCCTAGCTGCTTTCAGAATTCTCTCTTTGTCCTTATATATTGCCAGTTTCACTATGATATGTCATGCGGAAGATCGAATCATGTTACGTCTGAGGGGAGTTCTCTGTGCCTCTTGGATTTCAATGTCTGTTTCCTTCCCCAGATTGGGGAAGTTCTCTGCTATAATTTGCTCAAGCACTCCTTCAGTGCCTTTCCCTCTCTTCTTCTTCTGGAATTCCTATGATATGGATATTGCTCTGTTGGATTGTATAGCTCAGCTGTTGAACTCTCCTTTCATGCTCCTGGATCAGTTTATCTCTCTTTTTCTTGGCTTCCTCTTTTTCTATAATTGTGTCTTCTAACTCACCTATTCTCCTCTCTGCCTCTTCAATCTGTGCATTGGACACCTCCATTTTATTATGCATCTCATTTGTAGCATTTTTTAATTCATCTCAACTATTTGTAAGCTACATAGCCTTTGTAGCAATAGTTTCTCTGAGGTCTTCCATGCCTTTTTCAAGCCCAGTGATTAATTTTATGACTGTTGTTCTAAATTCTTGTTCAGTTATGTTGCTTATATCTGTTTTGAGCAGTTCTTTAGCTGTCATTTCTTCCTTTAATTTCTTTAGAGGAGAGTTCTTCCATTTTGTCATTTTGGTTAGCTTTCTGTCTCTTGTTAGTTTTAAAAGCTTGTTATATACTCTGCACCTGCGAGTACTGCTGTATTAAAGAAGACTCTTTGACTGTCCAAGGCCTGTCCGTTCAGGAAGTGTTCTTTGGTGTCTCTTGGTCTCTCTTGTTGAGACTTTGGTTATTATATTTTCCTACTCATAGTGGTATTTGGGACTCTCTACCATGTGTACTTTGGGTTGTTTCTTGAGGTCACCACTTTAAGGCTTTCTCAGCTGACTCTCCTTTTCCTCCCAAACTCCTGGATTCTGTAAGGGGTCGTATAGCTTCAGGCCTTCTCCGTTTGAGAGATGGGGACAAGTGAAAGTACAGAGCTCCCTACTTCTCTGCCATCTTGCTTCTGTTTTCTGTGGGTTTTTTGTTTTTGTTTTTGTTTTTTTTTTGTATAAATTCAAAACAATCACTTCAGGATTGTGTTTGTATGAGAAAACTCCTGTTTAGGTCAGACTTTTTGTTTAGGTATTTTTCAAATATTTTTTATTGGGATTTTAATCTTTGAAGTGTTCAAGTCACTACTCTTCTTATGAAGAGATCAGTTGAGTTTTGCAGAGATACTGCAAAAGTATTTAAAGAGGTTTTTTTGGAGGGAGGGGGTGGAGTTTGGTGGTGATCCTTAACTTTATTCCTATCATCTCATTTTCCTTCTGTTTGGTTTTCCCCAAAATGTCTTAACAGTTTGTATTGTATGGTGTTGCATATCAGTGGCATATGGTTTCCAAGTAGTAATTGGGAACAAAGAAGATCAAAGTGTTGTCACTACTTTGGGCCTCAATGGCAAAGCCATTTTACCCAATACATCATCTCTCCTGTTGCTGGGAGCCCTAAGTCAGGTCGTCATAGTTCTCTCCTCTTCCTCTGTGACAGGCCACTGTGATAGCCAGAGTGAAAATCATAGTAGAATATTTATCAAACATTTGTGGAATACATGTTTACATGCTATAGAAACTGCTGAGCAAAGAGAATTAAAAAGTGAACTGCTGCTTGGTCTTTATATACAAAGAGCATATAGTCCAATGCAGAGATAGCCTTTGGAGAATTCTGGCCCAAGGGAATTACAGACTTTCCACAACTGTATAAGAAAAAGTAAAATCAGGCCAAGTGTTAGCACTATTGTTTAGTCCACTGAAACTTGATTAAATACCTCTTTGTTGACAAAAGGATTTTTGTGATTTTTAACTAAACTTTTTAAATTAAACTTTATACCTATTTTGAGATAGTTATAAATTCATATGCGCTTGTAAGAAGTAATACAGAGAGATCCTCTGAACACTTTATACAGTTTCCTCCCGTGGTAACATCTTTCAAAACTGTAGTTCATATCACAACCAGGATACTGACATTGATACTGTCAAGACACAGAACACTCCCATTACCATGAGAAGCCCTGTTGCCCATTTATAGCTACACCTACTTCCCTTTCCTCCCACCTTTAATTCCTGGTTACCATTAATCTGTTATCCATTTTCTATAATTTTATCATTTTAAAAATGTTATAAGTGGAATAATATGTCACCTTTTGGGGATTGGTTTTTTTTTTCCCACTCAGCATAGTTCTCTGGAGATTCATCCAGGTTGTTATATATATCAATAGTTTGTCCCTTTTTATTGCTGAAGGACATTTGTTGTCTTTTACCCATTGAAGGACATCTGGTGTTTTCAGTTTGTGTAAGTGTAAGCTTTAATTTCTCTGAGATAAATGCCTAAGAGTAGAGTTGCTGGGTCATATGATGATTGTAGAAACTGCTTGTTTTCCAGAGTGGCTGTACCTTTTCATATCCTCACCAGCAGTGAATGAGTGACAGTTTCTTTCACATCCTTACCAGCATTTGATGTCACTGTTCTGTATTTTACACATTCAGATAGGAGCGTGGTATTATCTTGTTTTGAATTTTACTTTGCATTTCTCTAATGGCTACTTATATTGAACATGTTTTCAAGAATTTATTTGACATCTGTATATCTTTTCTAACTGGATTGTTAATATTTTTACCGTTGAGTTTTAGGAGTTCTTCATGTATTCTAGATCTAGTCCTTTGTCAGGTTCCTTCAGGTCTACATTTTTGCCCCCATTATACTATTGAAATTACTGTCCCTGAAGTCACCATTGAACTTTGAAATTCCAAATCCATATATTCTCACTGGTTTTCATCATATTTGGCCTGTCTGCATCATTTGACCTCTTTGACCTTCTTGAATCTTTTTTTCCCATTGGTCTCCATGATCGTATACTCCCCACACTGCATTCTGACCCCTGTTTTTTAAACATCTTCATTTGCTAGTTCTGTTTTCCATGCATCTGTTAAATATTACTGTTTCTTCATCTTTAGTCCCCAGCCTTCTGGGTCTGTTTTTCAGTCTTCAGGCTTTTCCTGATTGATGGGATTCACAGCTATGGCTCCAATTACCATCTGTTGTGCTGGAGACTCCAGATATGTGTTTCTAGACCAAACTGCTTTCCTTGTGAACTAGATTTCTATTTCTTACTGCATATTATAAAGTTAGATATTGTAACTTATACTGTATATTTTTAAATACTAGCTCACCATCTCTCTCAGGTCCAAAGTATATTGCCATTCCTATACCTCGCATTTTAACTAAGGGTGCCACTGTTTACCCAGCTGCCCAAGCTAGGAAGCTAGGAGAACTTCTGCTTCCACATCCTGTTAGTTCCTCCACTTTTCATAGTCATATCATTTTTCACCTGGGTTATTGCCATAACCTTCTCGCTGATCTTTGTTCCTGCAGTTCATCCTTCAGACTCTAGTCTGGCTAATCTGTGTAAGACTCAAATCTCACCATGTAACGTCCCAACTTTAAATCCTTCACTGACTCCCGTGTCCTACCTCACTGCCTGTCAAGTTTTTGCACTGCCACAGTCCTTCATACCAGGGGACACTGAACTTGGGCCCTACGTGGAGGCCTCAGGAATAGCCTAAATTGACTAGCTACAAGCACAGCATGTCTTTGAAGTCATCTCATGTTTTAGCTTTACAATATATATAATTTGCATTTTACTCAGATCTCCTTTGTTGTTAACATGAAAGTAATGGCATTCCCCCTAAAACTTCAAGTACAATTCATGTCTGAGTTGTGTACTCTAAAAGTCCCTCAGACATACTGCCACACATATCCCATATTGAGAACCATGAACCTTAAACATAAAGTCAAAAACATTTTATGCTAAAACTTTCTTGGACTGGGCGCCATTTTCTTTCCAATATGTTCTGTGGGCACCTGCCGCACGATCTTATAGTTTATCTGAATTAGGCTCTTTCTGCTTTTGCATACGTTATCCCTTCCTCATTCATGCTTTTCTCTTTCTCCACTCGGAGAACCCCTACTCAATGCTGTAGACTGAAGCACAGTGACAGTTCCTTTGTGATCACATTCCTCATTTCCTTCTCCTAGGAAATGGGGGTGCTTCCATTGCTGTGCTTTCTTTAGAACTAATATTTACTTCTGATATTCCAATTAATTCCCTGGCATGAAGACTTTCCCTGTAGCCTATGCAGTTATTAGAACAGGGTCGTATTTTGTTCTCCCTTAGTATGGTACCTGGCATTCAGTAAATGTGGATTATATCAAATAATCTCAAATCCAAATAAAAATGATTAACAAATCACTAAGAGCAATCACCAGCCAGTGCTTAATACCTTTCAGAAATATTGTGGAAGAGTTCTTACCTGGGTGGGAAGTTGCTTTCTAAATGAATATATGTTCTGGTACTATTCAGCTCTAAAATGATATTATTCTAGTAGTGAATGGGAAAAGTTAAAAATATTTCATCTCCATTAGCACCTTACTGGCAAACTAAAAACATATATGGAAATTCCTTGACTTACTGAGTAGCTGAAAATTTTCTTGTTCTTATCAAAGCTAGATGACCTTTAAATTCATGATATTCTATGACAGTCTATGATATTTTAATGACATATACAAGTGTTCTAATTTTAAAAATATTCTGTGACTTTTATAATTTTTATGTAAAGTATCAATATTTTTCAATATATTAAAGCTCTTTTTTCCCTTGGTTTCCAGCTTCCTTACGATCAGAACTAAACCATCAACATGCAGCTGCAATTGATTTGTTGCGGCACAGTCATCATCAAGAATTGGCAGCTGCTAAAATGGAATTAGAGCGAAGCATAGACATCAGCAGAAGACAGGTAAAGAAGAACATAACTGTTATGCGATGATTCCTCAAATGTGAATAGATCTGAATATTCACATTTTCTGAAAATTTTGTAATAGCTAGTATTTATACTAGTTATTTACTACCTATATTGAAGAGGTTTCTTTTTAAAGGGAAATAAGGTAATTTGACTTATTATATTGATCATAAAATTACATTTTATAACTTTTTAATTGAAGATATTGCATCCTGGAAAGTGATCAGTGAAATATGAATACCACAAAGAGCAAACACAGAATACTATAAAACAGTACTGTCTGTATCTGCTATCTACCATGATAGCCACTGGCCACATGGGCCAGATATATCTAATGTGTGATCGAGGACCAGAATTTTCAATTTTATTTAATTTTAAATAATTTAAACTTGAATTTAAGTAGTCATGATGGGTAGTATAGCTATAGAAGTAGTAGTTCCTCAAAAAAAAATTGATATTTCCATATCACTCTAGCACAGGTACTATTTGTGCTTTTTAAACTTTGCTCTTTGATAAAGTGTACTTCCTTTACTTAGAGAATTTATGACCTTGAATATATGTCCATCCAGGTGGATGGATTTCTAGGCATAGTGCAATGAAGGCCACTATTTTTTAGACTTATGGCTTTTACTTTGTTAGTCTAAAGCTATGTTAAATGATCAGCTCAGATTTTCTCTTCATTGCTATTAAGTTTTAAATGACCCTCCTCATAACCATGGAGGGAAGTTATATCTTCAACTATGCTGACACTGAAATTAACAATATCTAGATAGACATCATGAAAAACAGTGACTTCTAGGAATATGAAAGGGAGCTTATCTTTCAGACAAGGTAACTGTTAGATTAGCACAAAACAGACAAAGTCTGCTTTCTAAGCCATATGATATGTGTGTGTCTGGATGGCCTGCCTAGATGCGGAGCATTTTTAGATTGAAGGATAGTGGTGTCAGCATTTTACTATAAGCCCATTTGATTCTTTTTTAAATTTTTTTTAAATGTTTTATTTATTTCTATAAGAGAGAGAGAGAGAGAGAGCACGTGAGCAGGGGAGGGTCAGAGAGAGAGAGAGTCACAGACTCTGAAACAGGCTCCAGGCTCTGAGCTGGCAGTCAGCACAGAGCCCGACGCGGGGCTCAAACCCACGAACCGCGAGATCATGACCTGAGAGAAAGTCGGACGCTTAACCGACTAAGCCACCTGGGCATCCCTAAGCCCATTTGATTTGATGAGGAGCTCTGCATTCTAATCTCAGCTCTGCCTTTCATTATAAATCCTCCTTGGAGAGTTATCTATTGGGTATTGGTTCCCTCATCTGTACAATGTGTGGGAGATGTGCTTTTTATGGTCTTTTGGACCTCTTGTTACCCTGATATTATCCATATAGACTATATCCATAAACACTTATATATATATATATATATATATATATATATGGAAAAAGAAGAGCCCTTTAGGTTTTATTTCAGCAGTTTGCTTTTGAA
This sequence comes from Proteles cristata cristata, assembly GCA_017311185.1. NCBI lineage: Eukaryota > Metazoa > Chordata > Mammalia > Carnivora > Hyaenidae > Proteles > Proteles cristata. The sequence continues at coordinate 134,972 of JAESUZ010004037.1, read as the reverse complement.
GCAATGTCATTACATTTGACATCCCAGTATGTCACTTTCTTTCCTTTAGGTAAGTATGGAAAGCAAATATTAGAATACCTTTAAGAATTATTTGTAGGGGCACTAACTGGCCCAGTTGGTAGAGCATGTGACTCTTGATCTCAGGGTTGTGAGTTCAAGTTCCAAAGAGAGCTTACTTAAGAAAAAAATTATTTGTATTTTGCAGAGTAAGGAACATATGTGTAGAATAACAGATCTACAAGAGGAGTTAAGGCACAGAGAGCATCACATCTCAGACTTGGATAAGGAGGTACAGCACCTTCATGAAAATATAAGTGCCCTAACTAAAGAATTGGAATTTAAGGGGAAAGAAATTCTCAGAATACGAAGCGAATCTAACCAGCAGATGAGGTATGTCATTAATCACAACAGACGGAATATACAGTGTTATATGAAAGAGTGCTATAATAGTAGTTAGCAATACATGCCTATTTTTATGCATAGACTACCTTCTCGTAGATATTGAAGACCGCTCCTTTATTTGCCGACTGCTGTAATTTAGAACATAGATAAAATGTTAGTATTTTGAATAATATGTACGTATTTATTAATTTTGGAAATTATATAATTAACTAAAATCTTTATAAAATGTAATTTTAAAAGCATTAAAGGAGACAACTTTAATAAGCTATATTAAAGGAGTATAGGAGGAGCAAAATAAGTTACTTTAGGCTGTTTCCATTAATTTTCTCTATATTATACATAAAACCATTTCAAAGCTGTAGAATATAGAAAGTTTTGAAAGCTTGATTCCAGAATAACATTTTCTTAACTAAAAATAAAACAGGTTGCATGAACAAGATTTAAACAAGAGACTTGAAAAAGAGCTGGATGTCATGACAGCAGACCACCTCAGAGAGAAAAATATCATGCGGGCAGATTTTAATAAGACTAACGAGCTACTCAAGGAAATAAATGCAGCTTTACAAATGTCGTAAGTCATATTATATTAAAGAAAATTCATATGTGGGACATAAATTTAGGAGACTGTGTCTAACCTCAGATTAGCCAATAGTTTTAAATCTAATTAAGGGATACTTAAAAAAGAAAACAAGTGCTATATTACAGATGGTAATTGCAGTGTGATATTTTATTTAATGAGGATAAGGCAATAGAATGATCTGTTTCTCAGCTGCCACTGCTCTAGTTCTGCTAGGACAGTCCTTGCCTAAAGCCTGTCCCTCAGGATCTTGAACCATCATGCCATGGTGAAAACTCTAAAGGTGTCCATTATATAACATTAAGTACAAAGGGCATATGGTGGCCAAAAGGAGTATGATGATCCTGTACATAAACTAATAATACACACTTTATATACAAATATCAAAAAATCTTTAAAAACAAATAAAACATTGTAATGACAGTACTGCCCTCTAGAGAGTGAATTACAGGGTATTGGGGAAGGGCAAAAACTATAAAATTTGTTATACTCTACAGAGATATTGTTGGAATTCCTACAAACATTTATTTTGATTTTAAAAATTAATGCAAGTTAAACATCACAAATAGTTACTACTCATGCAGAGTAACTCCAGTATTAAAACCAAGGTTTCTCACTATGACCTAATGTTTTAAGAAAGTATTTAGTAGCTCTTCTCTTTTCTATACATTTCTAAACTCTTACAGCCAATGTGCAAATAGCATTCACTCTATCTCTGTGGCCTAAACCCTGGTCCAATTTAAATTATCTTAGAATTAATTAATCTACTCTAAACTGCTGCTGCAAATGGTTTATTCACCTTTAATCTGTCTTCCAGTTAATTTAAAACACTGAATAAAAATACGTAAATATCTCCACATCCTTCATTAATGTCAAAATAGTGACTAATCCCATTAACCTTAGTCTCAAAGTGAAACTTAAACTCCTAATGCCATGTGCCTTCTCTACCTTTGTCCGCCACACTCACAGTGTGAGATTCCTTCTGAGATTCTCCTCTGTTTCCTCTACAGTTTAGAATAACCTCCTATTATTACTACCTGATTACCTTCCCCAAGTCCAAAATATCATCTCCTCACATTTTACTCATTTAACTGATTAAGGCTCATAGTAGCTATTGTTACATATATGTAACATATACAGCTGCATTGACTTCAAATGAAAAAAAACAGACCCCCAGTTGCATTTACTTCAGCAGCTCCTCCTGAGGTGAGGTAACTCTGCAATGGACACACACAGGATTTTCACACTAATAGACACTTGAATGTTTCCTGAATGCATTTTTTGAGGATTGTCTCTAACATTTATCACATCGTGAAGCTACACTTGAAATGGTGAGGAGACTCATGAGACCATTTTCCCACTCATGGTGATTTCTGGTGTTTGCTGGTTTTGGAGGTAATTTTTAAATCCTTTTGAGTTACAGTAAGAGCTCAGGTATCTTCCATGTGGAAGAGCTCATCCATCATCTTAGGCACTTTGCAAAAATTAGTTACAATAAACCCCACTCATGGCTTTCCCTTCTCCTGGCCTCAGTGTTACTCATTGGGCAGAGGCTGAAATCCTGCTAATCCCCCTCTTTACAGTCTGAAAAAACATGCTCACAAAAAGAATAACCAGTGTCTGTCCATGTGTCATGTCTCTTTAGGAATGTTAACTTACAAAGATTAAAGATTTGTTTCTACTTTATTCTGTTTTATATGATTTTACACATTAGGAATTTTCAGTGGATAGTATATAACTTAGTTTTGCTAATTATGGTAATTTTTAATCGAATTAGTATTATTCATGAGTCAAATATTTTATTTGTTTTCTAGATCTACCAGTTTTTTATACTTCAGCCAGGCCCATGTTAACCAATTGTATTTCTTTTTTCTATCAGAAAATTGCTGCTGTCATATATTTGGTCATTTACTCTTTTAGTTGAAAACACATACACAAATGTATTTAGACCAATGTCCAGTAGATTTTTGCGTGATAACAAAAATGTCCTTTATCTGCTCTGCCCAGTACAGTTGTTACTAGCCACAAAGGCTGTTGAGCATTTGAATTATGGCTAGTGCAACCAAGGAATTGAATTTTTAATTTAATTTTAATTAATTTAAATATAAATAGCCACATACGGAATACTGGCTACCATATTTGGAAAGCACAGTTTTTTGTTTGTTTTTGTTTTTTTGAGAGAGAGACAGAGTGCAAGCAGGGGAGGGGTAGAGAGAGAGACATACACAGAATCTGAAGCAGGCTGCAGGCTCTGAGTGGTCAGCACAGAGCTTGCTGCAGAGCTCAAACCCACAACCTGCAAGATCATGACCCGAGCTGAAGTCAGATGCTTAACCAACTGAACCACCCAGGTGCCCCTGCAAAGCACAGTTTTAGACAATTGGGATATTTCTGTCCATATCCTTATTGCAGCCTGCTTGGATCTGCTGAATGCCTTCAGCAGTCTTAGTGAGCAGGGAGGCTGCATTCCAGGTTAAAGAGCTGGACAACATTTGAACTATTCTTAGCCTGTTGCAAAGGACAATGGGCATCTTACTAAAGTTCCTAATCAACTGCATGCTGACTTTAAGTCTTTGAAATTGGAAGCCCTTTGGAATTGTAGAAGTGGGTGGTAGTGGAAGGGCTGGAGGAAAGTGGGTCAGGCCTGAAGCCTGGAGTGGAGGGGCCTCTGGAGCAGCTGGAAGCTTCTTACTTCTGTTCCTCCCAAACCCTGTTTGGACTCTAGTGAAGAGATTAGAAATTTAAAGAATGGAGAGTACCTTCTAAACATTGTAGAAATGGTGATGAGTTCTGTAGTTCTTACGGAATGATTACTAGAAAACCCCTTCTCTAGTGCTGGGTACTCAAGTCTTAGATTTTCAGATATTCTATGGAAACTGTTTTATTTTCCTGAGTGCTACAGTAATAAAACCCTTCTGTCACAGTTTTTGTTTGTTTTAGAAACAGTGAGAGAATGGCTGTTTTGAAGAACTTTAAGCCAAATCTAAACCTATATAGAACTTGGGGCCATGACATCTTTCTTGTGCAAAACGGGGAGTTCAGAGATTATTATTGATTGTCTAGGTTTACATTAGCTTCTCACTGTACTGAGACAAAAAATAGTTTCTTCTTGGGGGAAGCATTGAGTTTTCTCTATGGGGCTTTTAGGTAGGTAAGTAATCCCTAATTGAAAAAACACTCCACCGTATCAGAATTACTACTCACTCTTTAAAAGCTGTTGATAAAAGAGTACTTTTATCTATAATACCCTAATTGTTGTTGTTGTTGTTTGATTTTTAAATTACCATTCAGGTTGTGTTCATAAATTTTGTGAGGTAAGGAGAAAGTAGTTTTATTCTCATGCATTAGAGCCTGTGCCCATAAATTATGGGGAAAGAAAGGTTCAACACTAAATTTCTTCAGTTACTGTATTTCCTTTCCTTGAACTGTAGAGAAGGATGGTATAACAGAGTTTATTTTTATATAATTAAGATTCTAAAATATATGTGTGCCAATAGTGTTGTTTGGCCTAAAATCTCAATTTACTGACTTTGTCAATTATTTTTAAAAAGCATAGGAGTACTGCCACCTTGAAAAGTTTTTTTATATGCTTTATACAATTTTTTTATGTATTCATATTTTTGGTTTGTGTTGGTCACGAACCCTAGACATTGACCTATATACTCTCATAGCCAAAAAAATCAGGGCATGTATGCCTGGGGAGAAGCCAACAATGACCTAATTAGAAATTATGTGTTTTACTTCTTTTTTCTCTCTGTATTACTTTTAATGGGAATCTGTATTTTGAGTAAAAGACTATATAAACTTGTACATTTCCTTAAGGCAGTGTTTCCTAGGCTTTGTTAACCTTTCAGAATTTGGTCATTTCTGGCTACCTTTGATATGGTTTTCATATTTTTAATTGACTCATTATAACTTTATTTCTGCAGCAAAACCATTATCATTATTGAAAAATCTTATCCGTTTTTTAAATAGAAGCTAGGCTAGGGGCATTTGGGTGGCTCAGTTGGTCAAGCATCCTCACCATTCTCATGGGTTCATGAGTTTGAGCTCCGCGTTGGCCACCATGCTGACAGTGCAGAGCTTGAGATTCTGTCTCTCTGCCCCTCCCCCACTCATGCTCTCTCAAAATAAATAAACTTTAAAAATAAATAAAAGCTAGGCTATAATTATACAAATATAAATTCTGTGAAAATAAAACAATGTTATTAGATTCTAGCTAGGTATTTGATGCTGCAGGCCTGCCCATGTGGTGTGAAATAGGGTAAGAGGCATATGTTATAAAGGCCATTTAAGATACATAGAACCAAACTGAGACCTTTTTCCCTCTTATGCCCAGAAAGATTAAAGAAGAATAAACTAAGATCATTTCCTGTACCACCAGTGGTTCACACTTAGTCTTTAGGAAGCAGTGCCAGCCTAGAGTTCACAGGGACAACTGAAGAAAGAGATTGTTGACCAGCATTGGCTTGAAATGGATCAGAGTAATACCGAGGGGTTCTTCCTATTACAATTTTGAAAGACTTAGTAATTCTGGAAATATATTTGCAAGTTAAATCTAGGTCATTTTACTTGTTCTCTCCTTTAATGCTTTCCCATTTGTATTTATATGGATGGTTTCTTCAATCTAATCAATTATTTTTTCCCTTAAATATCCAGGTATCTCTTGAAAGGTTTTTTTGGTATATGTGTGATATAAACTTATTTTGTGGAGAGGATTAATTGATAATAATTTTGTAGGTAAAACATGCCTAACCTAAATGAAAACAATTACTAGAATTGAGGCTCAGAGCAAAAAAGGTGGGTCAGGGATTGTAAGTGATTTAAACTCACTTTTCCTTAACTTCTCATTGTACTAAAACAAAACGATAGACATAATGGTTTTACTCTTTAAATTTTGTTCTGTTTTGTTTTTCTGGGGTTTTTTTTCATAATAGCTTTAAATAAGGCATTAAGTTGAGTTTTTTAGCAACCATTTACTGCCAGATATTCTTGGTTAGGTGCAGGAAGCAGTTCAGAAATCTTCTATTTTGTGTTTAATCATAAAGTACTACAGTGACATCTTGTGGCTACTCCAATATTAAATCCAGTGCCTTTTTCCTTTACTAGATTATTGTTTCTCAAGCTTCTTAAAACTGTTGCCCTTAAAACACTGTATCATGATAAAATGCAAGGTTCCTTTATGTGAGCCCAGCGAATCACATCTTTCACTCAGTCTGCATTATCACAAGAGAACAAAAGTAAAGACTGAATCCAACCTCAAACTGAACTGACAAAGACAAGCTGATTCTGACTGAGGCTGTCACTTCCTAACCCCACACTTCCCTTCACCCACACACCTCCCTCTAGATTAAAACGGTAGCTTATGACCAAGTCATAAAGAAACTAATTTAGCTTGGGCTGAGTTAGTGGAGGAGTTTACTAAAATTCCTAAAATACACAGATTCTTGTACCCCTCTAGAATTGGGGGGAGGGAGTAGATCACGGAATCCTAGAAGACATTGTCTAGAAGTTATTCAGTATTTGTTGAGTGAGTAAGTTTTTCTGTGCATCTTCATTCACCATGACTTTATTGAGCTTAAGTTCTATCATTTTATTTTGCGAGCAGTAAATTGTTCCAATTAAATTTTCAAAAATTGAAACACGCCCCCAACTAAGCCAGTGGTTTCCATTTGCATCCTCTTCATTCTGCCCTGTCCTATATTTTCGGATTCTGCATGGTCTGTGGAGCCTCTGCTCATAAAAGGTGGCCTCTATCCTAGAGGCTTCGGTGGCATTCAGTCCTGTTGCCTTCTTGTCCCACTCAGGGCGGAAAAGGGGAAAAACTAGGTTATCTGATGTACCTTTTTTACAGAGTAATGTATTATCTGGTAATACAGAATTTTTAAATTGTTTCCCATAAACTGGAAAAGAATGATGTTATTTATGTGTCCTTTGTTTCCCTTTCCTCTGTATCTTTTCTATGCGTTACCCTTCCTCTGTATCTTTTCTTGTCCCTTTTCTATGAGTTACCAATCCTTCCGTCATCACACAAGAGTGTAATTTTGGTAAGTTCTCCTGATTGTCAGCCTACAATTCTAGCATCAAATCTGTATTTAGAGGTATTATTCAATGTATCATTTCTTCTACAGAACTTACCTTATCTCATCCCCCACACTGTTGAATGACTTAGAATGAGTGGATTCTTCCAAAAGTAACCTGCAAAGTCTTAAATAAACATCATCTACCCCTGTGGAGCCTTTAATAACACTATAGCTATTGAGGCAACCATGTTATTATGCTGAAAAGTTTTACGGAAAAAAGTTTGGTTTTAAATTTTGTATATGTTCAGCTGGACTAATTTGAAAACTGTAGGCATTAAAAAGAATGCATCTGAATCCTATCAATGAACTAATGGTTTCTTGTTTCCAGACTAGAAGAAATGGAAGAAAAATATCTAATGAGAGAATCAAAACCAGAAGATATACAGATGATTACAGAATTAAAAGCCATGCTTACAGAAAGAGACCAAGTCATAAAGAAACTAATTGTAAGATTTGCGGGGGGGTGGGGGTGGGGAGGGAGGGAAGGGGGGTATGGAGAGGAGTGTAACCATGTTAGTAATCAATAGATTGTGGATTGGCAAAACATGGAAAAGTATTAACTAATGCTAAGTGCAAATTGAAAGTCTAAAATATGCTCATTGTGACTGAAAGTTTATTAGAATGTTCATGAATTAGCATACGAAATACAAAGTAATTTTATGGGGCACCTGGGTGGCTTAGTCGGTTGAGCGTCCGACTTTCGCTTGGGTCATGATCTCGCGGTTTGTGGGTTCGAGCCCCGCGTCGGGCTCTGTGCTGACTGCCAGCTCAGAGCCTGGAGCCTGTTTCGGTCTGTGATTCCCTCTCTCTCTGACCCTCCCCTGCTCACGCTGTCTCTCTCTCTCTCTCCTAGAAATAAATTTAAAAAAACATTTAAAAAAAAAAGAAAAGAAATACAAAGTAATTTTAAATTTGTTATTAGGGTAAGGGGATTGTGCTTCTTTTCAGTATTTTTTTAAAAGAGTCTTTTTTTAGTACATATGTTTAAATAATGTGTCATTGCCAATGTACAGTTAATATATTATTGAAGTTGTATATAACATATAGTTAATATACTATGAACAATATACATATTGTTCATGTAGAATAAGAATTGGATAGGAAAGAAGAGTCAACACATGCAGGCATAATCCTGCACTGTATACTTCCAGCTAGTCATTTTAATTTAGGCTGATCCAAATAGATACTCCATGGAAAAAGGATTCCATTTTCTTAAGGTTCTAACCAAGAAAGGCTACAGGCGCTCTCTTGAACGTCTCGGTCCAAACTGAGGTGTTAGGGTCTCTGACCAGTCCATCAGGGAAGAAAGCACAGATTTAACAATAAATAGACTGCCTTCATTGAAGCTATTATTCTTCAAGAATAAGAAATACACAAATGTTGCATAATTCATGAAACATTTTAGAGTCTGCTGATCAATAATTATTGTTTTTTACAGTCACTAAAAAAAAATCTTTCAGAGTAAAACTAAAAATAGAATGCTAATCACTCTATTGGCTCACTGATCTCTTCAACTGAAAACTATGGACATTAGCATGAAAAGAGAGCCTAGAAGCATTTAATTCTAAAGTCCATTTTCTTTAACTTATCAGTGTTAGCATCTAGGAAAGCTGCCCTGTTGGCTAGGACTAAAAGTTCCCGCCAAAAGCAGCAACTCATGGACCGGGGCTCATTATAGACCCAGGAGCAGACATTGTCAAGATTTCCCAGGTACTGTGAACATGAGCACAGCCTTCATAGATTGCTTTGATTACCTTACATTCCACACATGAAGTTATTAGCAAATGCATGAAGTGTATTTCATCCATGATAGAAATACCTTTTCCAGTACTTAGTGAGCATGTCACAGAAATAGTTGTATTTTATCTTCACAAAAGGATAGGTATTAGACCTCAAAGAATAAAACAAACACCAAGCAGCACCTAGTTGGCAACAGGCTAGGAATCCAGCTAAGGGTTGTTCTACACTCTACACTACACACCGTGATTCTGTGGACTCTGAAGCTCATGGGCTGAGATTAATGATACAAATGTAGTGGTAACAAGGGAATGAAAAATCTAGTTCTACTAGCTCACAGTCCTGCATTTATACTCATGTGTTTACTTCCTAAAATTTGGTTGTTCGGTTGGCATATACTGGTCAAGCAAAAGGCAAAGGATTTATTTATATGTAGGACACTTTTTCTCTGATCAGTGATTACCACTTCTGTAATACAGTTGACCCTTGAATAATGCAGGGGTTAGTGACACTAAATCCTTGCACAGTTGAAAATCCACATATAACTTGATTCCCCCAAAGCTGTAGTACTAATAAACTACTGTTGGCTGGAAGCCTTACTGATATCAAAGTCAGTGAACACTTACTTTGTATATGTATTATTACTGTATTCTTAAAGTAAGCCTGAGAGAAAAATATTACTATGAAAATCATAATGAAAATATATTTATAGTACTGTACTGTATTTATCAAAAAAAAATCAATGTGTAAGTAGACCCACACAGTTCAAACCTGTATTATTCAAAAGTCAATTGAACACTGAGGTTTCAGAGAGGAGATTAGGCAAGATCAAATGTATTTGTAGTACTGAAGAATAATGATATAACAGTGTCACCTTTATAGAAACAACAAAACCATGCACACAACTCCATGAATGTAAGTTAAGCCTATTCAAACTGCACAGCCTGCTGTTTGGAATAGAGATGGGACCAAAGAAAACATTTTGATCCAGTCTTGAAGGGAAAACATTACTAAAGGGTAGAGAAGAGTCTCAAAGCATAGGGTATTGAAAGATTTTGATTACCATCCCACCAGCAGTCTTTAATATACTGGCAGTCAGATTTAGAAATCTTTTGGGCTCCTGGCTAGCTCCATCAGTTAAGTGTCCAACTTTGGCTTGGGTCACAATCTCCTGGTTTGTGAGTTTGAGCCCCATGTGGGGTTCTGTGCTGACAGCTCAGAGCCTGGATCCTGCTTCGGATTCTGTGTCTCCCTCACTCTCTGCCCCTTCCCTGCTCACACTCTCTCTCTCAAAAACAAATAAACATTAAAAATTTTTTTTAAAAATCTTTGATGAACAAGGTATATAAATCTTCAGGTTTTATATTAAATTTTGAATGAAATGGCATTATACATTACAGTTTTAAATTTTCAATAGAAAATGTCTAAGTGACGTTTATAATTCTTTTACATAGGAGGATAATAAATTTTATCAGCTGGAATTAGTCAATCGAGAAACTAACTTCAACAAAATGTTTAACTCAAGCCCCTCTGTTGGTGTTATTAATCCATTGACTAAGGTATGTGCTGTAAACACTATAAAATAGGGATGTAGTTTAAAACTTGCTTTAAAATTTTAATATTTAGAGAAGCATGGGATAAAGCTTCCAAAGAATGTTTTAAATTTAATATTTAGGACTAAAAATCTATGAATTCTTTATGTATACATTTTCACTGAATGAGACTAATATTTTTGTTGAGAATTCATACTCCTTCAAACATTTTGTTAATATTATAAAACCTTGGCTTCTACCATTTTGTTTTTCACATTTCCAAAGAAAGCTAATTTCTGAGTCTCCTCAAGATAATTTTTTGTCATCTTCTTGGTGTTCACTATTCTCTGTGGGATCCTAAAGGTACTCCAGCCCTGTATACCCAACAGCTCTCCCTAATGTAAAGCCTAAGGCCCGCCATCTTAATGGACCTGTCATTGACATGTATTTTGTTGCCTACCAGTCTTTGGAAAAAGGCTTTACTTCTCTCAGTCTTAGAACCTCTCATGACAATGAAAATTGAAGATGGTCCATTTTGATCTTTGCCACTCTCTTAGGACACATAGAAGAGCCTTGTAGAAAAATGAGATGGACATGGCTAAGTCTTACACATCTTTGTACCCCAGCTTCCTATGGCTCCCCTCATAGTGCTTTGGGTATAGTTGATATTCAGTAAATATTTGTTCAGTTGCAAATTTCATCACATACTCGATAAGCTACCACAGGTAAGTGAATAAAGCAAATAAGAATAAATAATAACGTATATTGGCTTCACAAGAACTTACATATCTTTTGGCAGAAATCATTAGTAAAAATAAAGTACTAGTGCTAAAGCTATCTTTTGATTCAGATTCAATTAATTTCCCATCATGCCTAATTTCTATTAGGTCCTCAGCCAGAAACTTTTGCTTTCAAAGCTCATAAAAACTTCTCTGTTAAGAAGATAGAACTCTATTCTTCCTTCACAAGTTAAAGTGCTCCAGACTTTAAACTTAAGCCTTTAACATAGAGCAACTTATATGTTTTATGAAACAGAATGACTAAAGTAGGGAGGCCTATAGCTGTATCTTCAGAGCCTAAAGTACTGCCTAACACATTGAAGCCTCCCAATAAATAATTGGTGACTGAATTAATATAGTTAGTTTCAGTTTTTACGTCCTTAATTTGGGGTGAAATAAGCATTTAATTAGACAGCAAGATTATGAGACTTGTTGATAAATAATAAAAAGGAAAATATTTCTAATATATTTTATGGGATTACAGTTTTAGCTATAAAATTATTACTGTAAAACTTTATAATAATACCAATAATATTTTTATTTCTTCAAATAGATAACTTAAGTGGTTTATGTCCTCTGGTGCCCAGAACAAGAAAATCCACAAGATATAGCTTTGTTAACTTTTGAATGACTTCACCTTTCACTAATATTGTGATTCTAGAAGACATTCGTTTTTCTTTCTTCAGTTATGCTAAAGACTCTTTGTCAGAGACTCCATGATTCACAGACTATGACAAAGGGCAATGTGTAGAGAGTGAGATCATTACTTTGTAAATAAAGGGAAAAGGCCAATTAGACTGTTTGTTTTTTTAAATACTCGAATCATTTTGCAGAAAAATGTTTTATAAATTTAGCACACATTTAACTAGTAAAAGATGGGAATATTAACAGTATCATGCAACATGTGAATTTTTATCCTACACAGCAAGATGCTCATTGATTCTAGAGGTATGAATAAAATGGAGACTTAATGATTTGTAAGCTGACAGATTTTGATAATCTGTGATTAAAATTAACAGATAGGAGAAATGTAAAGACCAACTAAAAAAAATTTTTTAAAAGATGGATCACTTTTGTTTTATGATCTTTAAATGTTTTTAAACAATTATGAGCCAGTTAGTGATACTGTCAATTGGGAAATGAGATTTAACTATGCAGACTTAAGTCAGGTTTAGGACTTACATAGGAATGTGGAATATGTTTCAAGCTACTTTGCCAAGCATTTTTTCACTTCCTCTTTTTTCCAGGCAAGGACTGCCTCCCTTTGACAGAAGGCTAAAGTTCATGGACCTCTCTTTTAAAACTGTTTAACTTTATACCTTCTTCTCCTCATTTTAGCCCAAATCCATTTAACCGTGTGGTATATGCAAGACCTGCTCCTGCCCCATTTCCTCACAGTATTCTTTACCCTTTGGCGTTCTTTCCATCTCCTCCCCTCCCCATGAACACCAGTCCTCATTCTTTCTGGCCCAGCAGCATGTCTGTCTGTGAGGATTCCATGTAGATAAAGAACACCTCCAAGGATCCCCAGACCACACTTTGGGTAACACTGGTTCATTTTAATATCCCAATTTAACATGAAGCTTCCAAAATTTTTCCATACCAAATTTATATCTTCTACTATTCCTATTTTCTCATTTGTCCTTACACAGGGACTATCCTCACTTGTATTATTTTTAATGCAGCAAAAGAAGAAGAATGATAAATCACCAACAAACAGGTTTGTGAGTGTTCCCAATCTAAGTGCTCTGGAATCTGGTGGAGTGGGCAATGGACATCCTAACCGCCTGGCTCCCATTCCTAATTCTCCAGTCCACGATACTGAGTTCAACAGCAGCAAACCACTTCCACAGCCAGTGCCACCTAAAGAGCCCAAGACATTTTTGAGGTGAGCCCGTCTCACCAATGATTTTTTTCTTTTCTTTTTTAAGTTGAGAAATTTACCTTCTTACACTGCAGAATTCAGTACTTTAAGAACAGCCTAGGGAAAAAAAATATTACTGTGAAATCTTTTCAAAATATATTGATCACTTCTCTAGAGAACTCCTTTTTGGCTCTTAAGATTCTTTTTTTAATTTCTTGTCAATTTTTCTATATACTGAAAGAAGTGCTAATTCATATGCTTAGAATTTTAATATTTATGGCTAGTTGCTTCATTTTGAGTATTGTAGCCAATTTTTCACTAATTATCTTTATTAAAGAACTTTAAATTATTTTGTATTTCTGTTATATTTTTTCACTTTCTTGTTTACCAGGCTTATTTACAAATATATATGCTACTGCCAAAATAAAATATATATAAACTCTGGGAACTTAATGATCTACGTACATAAGCATAAAATAAATTTAAAAAAAATTTTACCATGGACATTCCAATTTTTAAGTTAATCTCATACTTGATTAAATATATTCACAAGGAGAATTTGAATGAAATCCGATTGTTTATCCATTAAATAAAGTCAGAAACTATTGTTTTTTTTATGTTTACCTTACTATTATTGATTCTGTGCTACTTTAAATTTACTTTCTATAAATTATTCCTACTCAATCTCAGCAGTGTCACTAGTAATAACCTTACAGGTAGACTCTTTTTCTAGGGTAAGTGATGACATAGATAATGACCAGTTATTTTAAAGAGAAAAAAATAGCAAGAATGAAAAATAGTCAAATACGTTTTTGAATGTGTCTCCTGCTAAATATTTTGTGTTGCTTATTTTCCCTTGTGCATGGGTATGTTCAGGTATCAGTAAGATGCATGTGCATGAGCTCAAGGAACATGACTACTGGAGTTTCCATTACACATTGTTGCGTGATTGTAATTTCCCCCAAAGACGGTAGGGATTCTTTTATTTTCTCAACTAGCCCAAAGAATCTTTAGTTAGAATTAAGTATAAATTTGAACTTTAAAGATGGAGGGGAAATTGGCTTCTCAATGGTGCTGCTTTCCCCCCTAGAGTATTTGATTATGGAATTATGAAAGTTCAACATGAATATACATGTAGTAAAAATACTAAGGTTTAGTTACTTAAGTTAGTTATATTTGCGAACACATCTGTAAAAACCAAATGCTTGTGTTGGATCTCTGAAATTTTAATTAACTAGAAGAAAAGGTGCTGAAAAAGAGGAATGTTATTCTTATTATTTCTGACAATTCCTCCTGAATTTTCTTTATTCAAAGAAGGTGACATTATTTTTCTCAACTGTCTGGATTTCGGGGGGGTAATTTTTTTTGTAATTGTTGTGATGTGGCTCCTCCTTAACTGACTTCATCTGAGCTGCTGATGCACTCTCACACTCTCATGGAGTGGAGAACCCAATCTAGTGCAGTGGGGTCTACAAAATACATCTAACACAGGAAACCACTGTGGTCATCTACACTGATTTTTTTTTGTGTGCTTTTCCCTTTGTTTTGCAAAACAGCTTAATGCTGGGTTACATGTCTCTCTCTCTCTCTCTCTCTCTCTCTCTTTTATTTTTTTATGAATTCAGTCCTCCTCAGAGTGAAGCTTCCCCGGTGGCTTCTCCCGATCCCCAGCGCCAGGAGTGGTTTGCCCGGTACTTCACGTTCTGAAAAAGTTGTATTGGCAACAGCTCTGTGTGGACTGTTCCTAAGAGCATGACCTTATACAGACCATTATGTGAACAGACTTTCCTATGTCAAACACTGTGAATGAGAAAGTATTTGTCTCTCCAATTTTAAAATACACTATTTCCTGTGATATTTATTAGAATCACTCTATTATGTGTGTAATTATAACAGTTATTTTTGAGATGGAAGAGTCTTTAACCTTTGTAATTAATGCATAATAAATTTTGTTAGAACAAAAGTGCTTTTCATTTTTTTCTAGTAAGTTTGAGTTTTTAAATATTTTTTAATTCTAGGTAAGACTTAACCCAAAATGTTTCCTAAAAAAATTTTTACTGCATAATAATGAAATACCAAATTATTTGACTTCAATAATCATAAAAACATCAGGATAGGTAAATAAAATCTACTGATTTGTTCCATTACCATATATAACTATAAACCATGTCCTCAAAATTTACAAGACTATAATGAAAACACTTGTAGAAATTGTAGATCTTCAACTATAGAAAATACTGCTGACTTATAGTGTATTTTACTATTCTGATAGTTGAGGATCTAGAACTTCTAGTACACTTAGTATCTATGATTAATATTTATGGCCACAGGCAATTTGGTAGAGACAGTTCTATCTTAATTTGTCTTAGAAATTGGTTTGTTACTAACACATAGACTCAACTACTACTCAACAACTGGAGTGCCAAATTTAGTTGATTGAGCAATATAGATTTTAGAAAAATCTAGGTGAAGAAAACAAATACAAATACCTTGTCTATGAATGATTGTAACAACAACAAAGACCAATTTTCTAAATGGTTATTGTGTACTCAGGGGCACTGTACTCAGGGGCAATAGAAAGACTGTGCTATTTAATTTTCACCAAATCTTCAAGGAACAAGCCACAGCATATGAGTTTGTGCAGTTGGCATATTCTTTTAAGTTATCCTGGAAAAAAAGTTTATATAAAATACTTGCTCTGAATTTTTTCTTCAACTGAGAGAGAATGATTTTTCTACAAAAAAATGGTTGATACTTATTTCAGAAAACAAATCTAGTTATATACAAATTAGGGATAGGAATGTGTGTTTATATCTAATATCTGGGGATTATTTACCAAGGATTTGATGATTAGTACTCATGCAGCTGACTGTGCTAGCCACAGACATACAGAAATGATGAACATCTGTTCTCAAGGAGCTAACCACAAACTTTTTCTTTTTTAAGCAATCTCATAATGCACACAAATAAGATTTATGGAGTATATCATGAGAACAGAGAGAAGGAAGTGATTGATTCTATCTAAATGGTGACAGGGAAAGCTTGACATGGAAGTGGTACCCAACTGTAATATTGAAAGATGAGTAAGAACCAGATCAAGGACAGGACTGTTTCACACACAAACTAGAAGTGTCAAGAAAGAACAGGACAGCTACATCCAGAGAATTAAGTTCAATCCTATGGGTCCAAAATGTAAGAGCTAGAGAACATGGAATAAGAGAGCAACCACTCCTTGAGCATCTAGCCTTTTATTAGAATTAAATATTTTTGATTAACTCAAATGAAGAACACAAGCATACAACTAGTAAAGGTTAAAACCTGTGCTCTTTACATTATGCTATAAAGGGCCTGAAATGCTTAGTAAGGAATTCAACTTGATCTTCTAGAATTTTGAGCATGTAATAAATAGTATGATTAGATTCAGAATTTTTAAATTACCATACTGGCTGAAAAAAAAGACCTACTTATCTGTTGCCTACAAGAGACTCCTATTATACCTAAAAACACAAACAATGAAAGCGAAAGGATGGAAAAAGATATCCCATACAAATGTAAACAAAAAAAAAAGAGTAGGAATACATATATCACTTGATTTTAGCCAAAAGGCCAAAGAGCGATAGCAATGCATATATCAAACAATAGACTTTAAAACTACATCTGTAACAAGAGATAAAGACATTAATAAAGGAATCAATCCAACAAAATTTAAAATTGTAAATATCTAAGCACCCAACATTGGAGCCCTTAAACCATAAAGCAAGTAGTAACAGACATAAAGGGAAAACTTGATAGTATAGCATGAGAATTTAACACCCCATTTATGTCAATGGATATATCATCCAGGGTGAAAATCAATACGGAAACAATGTCTTTAAATGACACATTAGATCAGATAGACTCAACAGATATATACAGTACATTCCATCCCAAAACATCAGAACATTCTTTTCAAGTGCACATGGAACACTCTCTAGGACAGCTAACATGTTAGGCCACAAAACAAATCTCAATAAGATTAGAACCATATCATGCATCTCTTCTGGCCACAACAGTATGGAACTAGTAATCACAAGAAAAAAAAAAACAGAAAAAAAACACAAACACATGGATGCTAAATAATATGCTACTAAACAACTAATGGCTTGACAAAGAAAAGACAAGATTAAAAAATACATGGAGACAGATTAAAATAAAAATACAATGGTCCAAAGTCTTTAGGATGTATCAAAAGCAGTTCCAAGAGGGAAATTTAGAGCCATACAGGCTTAACTGAAGAAACAAACAAAAATCTCAGGGTGCCTGGGTGGCATAGTCAGTTAAGCATCTGACTTTGGCTCACGTCATAATCTCACAGTTTGTGAGTTCAAGCCTTGCATCAGGCTCTGCTGACAGCTCGGCTCCTGGAGCCTGCTTTGAATTATGTGTCTCTTTCTCTGGTCCTCCCCGACTTGTGCTTGGTCTCTCAATAAATGTAAAAAAAAAGTCTCAATCTCACCTTACACCTAAAAGAACTAGAAAAAGAAGAACAAAGGCAAAGGTTAATAGAAGAAAGGAAATAATAAAAATCACAGCAGAAATAAATGAAATACACACACACACACACACACACACACACACACACACATACACACACACACACCCGAGACCAATTGAAACCAAAATTATAACCCTTTAGCCACATTTATCTAGAAAAAAGAAGACCCAAATAAATCCAATAAAAAAAAAAAAAGAACTGACACTACAGAATACAAAGGATTGTGAGAAAATAATGTGAAAAATTCTTTGCTGACAAATTGGATAACCTAGAAGAAATGGATTAATTCTAGAAACATATAACCTTTCAAACCTGAGCTAGAAAAAGAAAATTGAACATAAAACCTTTCAAAACTGTAACAGAAAAAGAAACAGACCAATTACTAGTAACAAAACTGACTCAGTAATCAAACATTCCCAACAAATATCCAGCATTAGACAGCTTCACAAGTGAATTCTAACAAACATTTAAAGAAGAGTTAATACCTATTCTCCTCAAACTATTCCAAAAAAAAGTAGAAACGGAAGCAAAGATTCCAAATGCATTCTATAAGGCTAGCATTACCTAGATACCAAAACTATATAAAGATATGACAAAGAAAGGAAAACTACAGGGCAATATCTCGGATTAACACAGATGCAAAATCCTCAACAAAATATGACCAAGCCAAATTCAACAAGACATTTAAGAAAAATCATACACCATAATTAAGTGGGATTTATTCCAAGAATGCAAGGGTAGTTCAACCTAGCAAATCAATCAACATGATATATCACATTAAAACAAAGGATAAAACTCATGTCATCAATAGGTACAGAAGAAGCATTTGACAAAGTACAACATCCATTCATGACAAAATTTCAACAAAGTAGGTTTAGAGGGAACATACCTTAACATAATAAAGGCCATATATGAAAAACCCACAGTTAACCTCATACTGAATGATGAAAAGCAGAGATTTTTCCCTAAAGTCAGGAGCAAGACAAGGATGTCCATTCTCACCACTTTTATTCAATATAATATTGGAAATCATACCCACAGCAATCAAACAAGAAATAAAAATATCCAAATGATAAGGAAGAAATAAAACTATTTGCATAGAAAACCCTAAAGACAGCACCAAAAAACTTAGAGTAATTGAGCTCAGCAAACTTGTAGGATACAAAATCAATACAAAGAAGTCAGTTGTATTTCTATGCACTAATAAGTAGCAGAAACAGAAATTAAGAAAACAATCCCATTTATAATAGCACCAAAAAGAATAAAATAGGGGTGCCTGGCTGGCTCAGTTGGTAGAGTATGTGACTCGATCTTGGGATTTGGGCTTGAACCCCACATTCAATGTAGAGATTATTTAAAAATAAAATCTTTAAAAGAATACAAAAACACCTTGGAATAAACTTAACCAAGAAGGTTAGAAAGAACTCTGAAAACTAAAACATTGAGGAAAGAAGTTGAAAATGACAAAAACAAATGGAAAGATATTCCATGCTCATAAATTAGAAGAATATTGTTTAGGGGTGCCTAGGTGGCTCAGTTGGTTAAGGATCTGACTTCAGCTCGGGTCACGATCTCATGGTTTGTGAGTTCAAGCACCACATGGGGCTCTGTGCTGACAGATCAGAGCCTAGAACCTGCTTCAGATTCATAGTCATTAGAAAAGTCAAGTCAAAACCACAATGAGATAACACTTCATAGCCATTAAGATGGCTTTATTTTTAAAGGGGGGCAGGGAGGACCACAAACAAATGGAAAGATATTCCATGTTCATGGATTGGAAGAACAAAGATTGTTAAAATGTACATACTATTCAAAAACAGCTACAGATTTAATACAATTCCTATCAAAATACCAACAGCATTCTTCACAGAACTAGAATAATCCTACAATTTGTATGGAATCACAAAAGACTGAATAGCCGAAGCAATCTTGAAAAAGAAAGATAAAGCTGGAAGTATCACAATTCTAGATTTCAAGTCACACTACAAAGCTGTAGCAGTCAAAACAGTACGGTACTGGCACAAAAATAGACACATAGATCATGCACTGTTGGTGGAAACATAATTGGTGCAGCCACTATGGAAACAGTATGGAGGTTCTTCAAAAAAATAAAAAAAGAACTATCAAATAATCCAATAATTCCATTCTGGGTATTCATCCAAAGAAAATGAAAACATGAACTCAAAAAGACATATGAACCCCCGTGTTCATAGCAGCATTATTTACAATAGCCAAGACACGGAGACAACCTAACTCTCCATCAGTGGGTGAATGGATACACACACACACACACACACACACACACACACACACACACACACACACACACTACAACACAATATTATTCAAACATAAAAAAAATAATGAAATCTTGCGATTTGTCACAAAATGGATGGACTTCTAGGGCATTATGCTAAGTGAAATAGGTGGACAGGGAAAGACAAATAACAGATGGTCTCTCTGATATATAGAATCATTAAAACAGCAAAAATAGGGGTGCCTAGGTGGCTCAGTTGGTTAAATGTCTGACTTGATTTCAGCTTGGGTCATGAATTCATGGTTCATGAGATTGAGCCCTGTGTCAGGCTCTGCACCAAAAGCATGGAAGCTGCTTGGGATTCTCTGTCCCTCTCTACCCCTCCCCCTGTCACATGTGCATGCAATCAGTTTCAAACTAAATAAACTTTATAAAAGAGCAAAAACAAAAACAAAACCCAGCTCATAAACACAGAGAACATGCTGGTATTACAAAAGCAGAGGGAGTGGAAAAGTGGGGGGTTGGGGGTGGAGGGAGAAATATGGGTGAAGGAGGTCAAAAGGTGAGAACTTCCAGTTATAAATGTGTTGGGGATGTAATGTACGGCATGGGAACTAGTTTATAATACTGTATTGCATATTTGAATGTTGCTGAGAGTAGATCTTAAAAGTTACCATAAGAGGGGCACCTCAGTCAGTTAAGCATCTAACTTCAGCTCAGGTCGTGATCTCATGGTTTGTGGGTTCAAGCCCTGCATCAGCCTCTGTGCTGACAGCTCAGAACATACAGCCTGCTTCACATTCTGTGTCACCCTCTCTCTCTGCCCCTCCCTGCTTATCTTCTTTCTCTCAAAAATAAACATTTAAAAAAATTGTTTTTATATTTTTTATTTATTTCTAGGAGAGAGAGAGAGAGAGATAGCGTGAGCAGGGGAGGGTCAGAGAGAGAGGGAGATACAGACTCTGAAATAGGCTCCAGGCTCTGAGCTGGCAGTCAGCACAGAGCCCGACGCGGGGCTTGAACCCACGAACCGCAAGATCATGACCTAAGCGAAAATCGGACGCTTAACCGACTAAGCCACCCAGGTGCCCCTTAAAAAATGTTTTTAATAAATTACTGTAAAAAATTGTAATTATGTAAGGTGACAGATGTTAATTAAGTAGACTTGTGGTTATCAATACACCATATACATACATTTATCAAATCTTTTATGTTGTATACCTGAAACTAATGCTATAATGAAAATTATACCTCAATTTCAATTAACTTTTTTAAAAAGAAGACCAAATAGTTCAATACTATCCCAGTGAGCCTGCATTGGTTTATTTAAAGATTTGTTCCTTTTGCGTTTTTCTACATGCCATTTTCTATGTGAATGTTGTGCCAAAGGGTATAACATATGCTGGGGCCTCAGCACATGTTTAAATCTCAGCACATGAACAGAAGATCCTTAGAACATACAGTCAGAGAAGGGAAGAAGGACTGAAGATTACCTGAGATGCTAAGGAGAAGGTCATGTACAGACCAACACATGGGTTCTACCTTTAGTATTACCAAAGCATTTACCCTTCATATCCCTGAGTTTTCTAGGTTTCTGTTACCACCTCCAGAACTCTGTTGTCCCTTCCTCTGTGAAAGTTTTTTTCATACCCTCACAATAAACTAGACATTCTTTTCTATGTGTACCAATAGCATTTATATTACAATTATTCAAATATTTATTAAGTAGTTACTATGTGTCAGGCATTCCTTAAGGTGATTGGGATAAATATGTCATTGAACAAAATGCACAAATATCCCTGACCTCATGGAATTTAGAATCAGGGGAAATGGACAATGAACAATAAACATAATAAATCCGCTGAATGTTAGAAAGTGGTAAGTGATACAGAAAAAAGAAAAAGGATGGTAGGTTGTCAGTGCAGGAGATGAGAAAAGGTGAGCATGATGCAGTATTAAACAGAGTAGTCTGGGCTGGCCTCATTAAACGGTGATATAGCAGCAAAGATATGTTCTTGGTCTCTCCAAATGGTCTTAAAGTCAATTACCATATAATTCATCTTTGGGCCTTCCCTTCTGGTACAATGCCAAACTCCAAGAGGGTTATCAAATGAATTAAATGAAATAGGTCTGTATCTTTAAAAGAAATGAACTCTGTGTGTGTCCATATATTCACACGTGTGTGGTTGTACATACACATAAATTCTTTTACATCCTAAATTCATTCCCATTTTATATTTCATTTATGTATATGTTAAAAATATACACACACACTGCTTCACTTAAAAAAGTAATTAGAAATTACTACAGAGAAGACCTAGGATAAAAATAGTTATTCTTTATTAAAGTTACCAATTAAACAGCAATGGAAAATCAGGACTAACTGAAAGGAGAATAGAAACATGTAGGTTAAGCGTCCGACTTTCACTTAGGTTATGATCTCGCAGTTCGTGGGTTCGAGCCCCGCGTCGGGCTCTGTGCTGACTGCCAGCTCAGAGCCTGGAGCCTGTTTCAGTCTGTGACTCCCTCTCTCTCTGACCCTCCCCTGCTCACGCTGTCTCTCTCTCTCTCCTAGAAATAAATAAGACATTTAAAAAAAAAAAAACATGTAATTGAAGGCCAATATAATGACTTAAACTTCAGTACTTGCCTCATGCATCTTTAAACTATACTGATAAGATGTATGGTTATTTGATTTTTATTATCAGAAAAGAGAAAGGCTTCCAGAGAGGAGAAAAGGTTTTTCCTAACCTTAAATTGTGGAAGGAATTTTCACAGAACTTCATTATAAAAGAGAATTGGATAAAGCAGCAAATGGTATTCTCAGTTATTACCACAACAAAACAGGTGATTTTCCCAAAACTTTTCTTGAAGTAAACCTTGATAAAAAGGAAAATTATAGTATTTAAGAATACCTCAATGTAAGAAATTCTACAACTTGATCCTAGGATCGGATTGAGAATAAAAGACTGAAAAGTCCCTCATACAATGTTCCTCAAATACCATTTAAAAAAAAATATATTCTTCATTGTTTATTTTTGAGAGACAGAGACAGAGTGTGAGCAGAGGAGGGGCAGAGAAAGAGGGAGAGAGAGAAAGAGGGAGACACAGAATCTGAAGCAGGCTCCAGGCTCTGAGCTGTCAGCACAAAGCCTGACGTGGGGCTTGAACTCACAAACCGTGAGATCATGACCTGAATGGAGGTCGGATGCTTAACCTACTGATACCCCCAGGTGCCCCCACCATTTTTCTCAGGCAGGCTGTTGGCTAGCTAGAAGAGGTTATCATCTGACAAGCTACTACTGATAAAAACTAGCAGCATTCCAAGTCTCATTTCTGACTGATGATAGAACCAAATGCTTTGGAAATGGCAGAACTGATATCAAATTCTGAAATCTGAGATAACCTATGTTATGGTTACCTCCTCTGGCCATTTCATTTTGAGCAAAATGAAAACTTTCCTCAGTAAGCTGCTTTTAATTGAATCCATTTTAGTTCTTAAAATCACTTTTTATTGGAATTTCAGAGCACCGTGTCATAAAATGTAGCTGAAATAATTTTGGCTGGAATGCTTTCAGAGCAGCTGTTGGTATCACCCACCATAGGCAAAGAATAGCCTCAGTCATGCATCCCTAAAGCATCTCTTTAGAGCTGCATGACTTCCTAGTGTGTAACTTAGCTGCAAAATATCTTTCCAGAAAACTAAAATTCAATTTGTTGTGTGGCAATGCTGTAAACCAACTGTGTGTTGTGCAAAAGTCACTGATTTTATTTTTCAGGTAATAAATTTGTTAAATAAGCTTTATGTGCCTGTTACCCCTCAAAATATGTCTGTGTTGGGATTGAGCCATGTTTTTCTATTAATAATTTAAAAATAGGACCACAATTGATTTTTCCTAAAATTCAGAGGGACCTCTGAGGAAGATAGCAGAAGAGGAGGATCCTAAGCTCACTTTATCCCATGGATATAACTAGAGAACACCCATATCAGTGTAAATAACCCAAAAAGTGACCCAGAGGCCGGCAGAACACACCACAGCTAAACGTAAAGAAGAGGCCACATCAAAGAGGATGGAAAGGGTCAAGATGTGGTCAGGCACTAAACGGACCCATGGGACTGTCTGTGGGAAGGAGAGACTAGCAGGTGCAGAGAGGGGAGAGGAGCAGATCCACACACCCAGCACCCCAGACACGGGAGAATGAAGCCCCATTACATTTGGCTCTGAAAACTAGAGGGGCCTAACAATCAGTGGGCCTTAACATCTGGGAATTTAAAAATCAGCGAGTTCAGCAGTAGAGGGCCAGAAAAGTAGTCCCTACCCTTAGAGTCAGCACAGCTGAGATACAGCATAGAAGTAGCAGTTTGAAAGATACCTGGGGTCTACAGAAGATTTCTTTACTAATCTCAGAGCCTATGCTGGAGGGGCAGGGATCATTGTGAGACTGCTCCAAGAACACAAAGGCAGGGGGGCACCATTTCCTTCTCCCACTACCAGCCTGGAAACATGGACATTTACAAGAACCAGTGCAGCACAACACCCTCCAGCCTCCACTGCTCTCATGGCTCTACGGATCTATCACCTCCTACATGGCTGGCCTCCACAGTTTTCCCAGGTGGGCTACAGGTCCCCTGCCCCAGCAGACCAGCACGGACCACTCTAAGACTGTGCCCCTGCCCCCACATTCTCACAGACCTGCCCCATCCAGTGAACGCTTCGCCAGAGCACATCCAAAGTGGTGCCACAAGACTGGTAGTATGCAAGCAGCCCTGACAGGGGTCATTTGAAAGGGATTCCTGCCCTGGAGAGAAGGAAAGATAACCACACACACCAGTCTGACTGCAGCCCCAGCGGCGGGTTGGGGACTGACATCTAGTCTATTGGCCACACCCACTAATGAAAGTTTTTCAGGGGACAACAAAGGGAAAGCACACTGCAGTACACTGCTACTGCATCTTTGGCAAATACCTGATCTAATGCAACTCAAATCCATGGGGACCCCACTCTAGCCCACTACAACATGGGGACCCAACCCTGCCCACAACAGGCAAAGAGAGCCACTGGAGACAATTGAACTGAAGGCAAATGCAGCAAACCCACAGCAGTAGGACACAAGCCACACACACCGGGGCCACCCCTGGAGCGCCAGGTTCTGGTAAATGGGATATTGCACTGCAGTACAATACCTCTTCTTCATAAGGCCACTACCTGCAAGAGCAGGAGATGCAGATGACTTTCCTAACACAGAGAAACAGACATGGAGAGTTAGGTAAAACGAGGAGGCAGAGAAATATGTCCCAAATGAAAGAACAGGACAAAATCACACCAAGAGAGCTAAATGATAGAAATAAGTAATATGCCTACTAAAGAATTTAAAATAATGCTCATAATGATACTCATTGGATTTGAATCAACAGTGGAAGGCCTCAGTGAGACCCTCAAAAAAGAGATAGAAAACATTAAAAACAAAGATGAAGAACTCAATAACTGAAATTAAAAATACACTAGATTTAATAAATACTAGACTATAGGAAGCAGGAGAAAAGATCAGTGACCTGGAGAACAAAGTAACAGAAGAAATCAAACTGAAGAGAGAGGGAAAAAAAAGAATTAAAAAATTATAATAGAATTAGGGAACTCGGAGACAACATCAAGTGTAATACCATTCCCATTATAGGGATATCGGAAGGAGAAGAGAGATAAAAGGGGCAGAGGGAATAATAGCTCAAAACTTCCTGAACCTGGGGAAGGAAATAGAAATCCAGGTCTAGGAGGCACAGAGAACCCCCAAAATCAACCCAAGGAGGTCCACAAAAAGATACATAGTAATTAAAATGGCAACATTTAATGGATAAAGAGAGAATTTTAAAAGTAGCAAGAGAAAAGTAAACACGACATACATGGGAAGCCTTACAATGCAATCAGCAGATTTTTCAGCAGAAACTTTGCAGACTGGAAGAGAGTGGCATGACATATTCAAAGTGCAGAAAGAAAAAAAAATCTACAACCAAGAATACTATATCCAGCAAGGCTATCATTCAGAATAAGAGGAGAGATAAAGAATTTCTCAAACAAATGTTAAAGGAATTCATTACTACTAAACCTGCCCTACAAGAAATGTTAAAGCAAATTCTTTGGGTGGAAAGACCATAAGTAGGAATAAGAAAAGTAGGAAAGAGAAAATTAGATATATCAATAAAAATCAGTCAAGGGACTCACAAAATAAAAGGATGTAAAGTATAACACTATATACCTAATACATAGAAGGGTGGGGAGGAGCAAAGAATGGGTTCAAACTTAAGTGAACATCAACTTACCATAGACTGCTATTTGTATACAATGCTTAAGCCTAATGGTAACCATAAAAAAAAAACCAGTAATAGACATACAAAAAAAAAACAAAGAGAAAGGAATCCAAGTGTATCACTAACAAAAGAAAACAAACCATGACAGAACAGAGAAAGAGAAGAAACAGAGAAGAACTACAAAAGCAACCAGAAGCAAGTAACAAAATGGCAGTAAGAACATACCTATGAATAATTACTTTGAATGTAAATGCACTAAATGCTCTAATCAAAAGACAGGATGACAGACTGGATAAAAAAGCAAGACCCATCTACATGTTGTCTACAAGGACTCATTTCAGACCCAAAGACAAATGAAGATTGAAAGTGAAGGCATGGAAATGAATTTATCATGCAAATAGAAGTGAAAATAAAGCTGGGGTAGCAATACTAATATTGGACAAAATAGACCCTTAAACGAAGACCAACAAGAGACAAAGAAGGATCCTATATAATCATAAAGGGGACAATCCAAGAAAACAATATAACAATTGTAAACATTTATGTACTCACTGTGGGAGCACCCTAATACATAAATCACCTAATTACACATATAAAGAAAGTAACTGATAAAAATACAATAATAGTAGGGGACTTTAACATCAATTGATAGATCATACAACAGAAAATCAACAAGGAAACAGTGACTTTGAATGACACATTGGGCCAGATGGATCTTTTCTTTTTTTTTTTTAAGTAGACTTCATGACCAGCATGGAGCCCAACATGAGATATGAACCAACAACTCTGATATCAAGATTTGAGCTGAGATCAAGAGTCAGAGACTTAACCAACTGAGTCACTCAGGTGCTCCAAGCCAGAAAACTCAAAGATATATTAAAATCACTCCATCCAAAAAAAGTGGAATACGGATTCTTTTCAAGTATACATGGAATATTCTCCAGAAGAGATCACATGTTAGGTAACAAAACAAATCTCAACAAATTCAAAAGGACTGAAGTCAGGGCATCTGGTAGTTCAGTTGGTTGAGCATCGGACTTCAGCTCAGGTCGTGATTTCGCAATTTGTGAGTTCAAGCCCCACTTCAGGTTCTGTGCTGATAGCTCAGAGCGTGGGGTCTGCTGTGGATTCTGTGTCTCCCTCTCTCTCTTGTTCTCTTTCTCTTTCTCTCTCTCAAAAATAAATAAAAATTTTTAAAAATTGAAATAAAAAAAGAAGACTAAAATCATACCATGCATATTTTCCAACCAGAAAATCAACCACAGGAAAAAAATCTCGAAAGAGCACATATACATAGAAGTTAAATAACATGCCACTGAAAATGAATGGATCAACCAAGAAATCAAAGGGGCGATCAAAAAATACATGGAGACAAATGAAAACACAACAGTCCAAAATCTTTGGGTTGCAGCAAAAGCTATTCTAAGATAGAAGTTGTTAGCAATACAAACCTACCTCAAGAGGAAAAATCTCAAATGAACAACCTAACCTTACACCTAAAGGACTAGAAAAAGAAGAACAAACAAACCCCCAAACCATTAGAAGGAAGGAAATTAAGGATTTTAACAGAAATAAACAAAATAGGAACTCAAAATACAATAGAGTAGATAAATGAAACCAGGAGCTAGTTCTTTGAAAGATCAATAAGATTAATAAACTTATAGTCAGACTTAACAAAAAGAGAAAAAAAGAGAAAACTGAAACGAAATCAGAAATGAAGGTAGAGGAATAACAACTGACACTAGAGACATGCAAAGGATTATAAGAATACTATGAAATGATATGCCAATGAACTGGACAGCCTAGAAGAAATGGATTAATTCCTACAAATATATAACCTTCCCAAACTGGATCAGGAATAAATAGCAAGTCTGAACAAATCAACAGCAAGGAAACTGAATCACTTCTTTAAAAAAAAAATCCCCAAAACCAAAAGTCCAAGACAAGATGTCTTCACAGTTGAATTCTACCAAACATTTAAAGAAGAGTTAATACTTATTCTCCTCAAACTATTCAAAAAACAAAAGTGGAAAAGGAGGCAGAGCTTCCAAATACATTCTACAAGCCAAGCATTACCCAGATACCAAAACTAGACACAGATGCTACAAAAAAGAAAACTACAGGGTAATATCTCTGATGAACACAGATACAAAAATCCTCAACAAAATATGAGCAAACAAAATTCAACAAGATATTAAAAAAATCATACACCATGATTAAGTTGGCCTTATTCCAAGAATGTAAGGGTAGTTCAACATTAGCAAATCAATCAACATAATACATCATATTAACAAAGCAAAGGATAAAATTCACGTCATCAACAGGTACAGAAAAAGCATTTGACACACTACAACATCATTCATGACAAAATCTCTCAACAAAGGTTAGAGGGAACATACCTCAACATAATAAAGGCCATATATGAAAAACCCACAATTAACATCATATGCAATGATGAAAAACTGAGAGTTTTTCCCCTAGTGTTAGGATCAAGACAAGAATTTCCACCACATTTATTCAACATAGTATTAGAAGTTTTAGTCACAGCAATCAGACAACATAAAGATATAAAACATGCCCAAATTGGTAAGGAAGAAGTAAAATTTTCACTATTTGCAGATGACATAATACAATATATAGACAATCCTAAAGACTCCATCAAAAACTCCTAAAATTGATAAATGAATTCAGGAAGTTCACAGAATACAAAAGCAATGCACAGAAAGTCATTGTATTTCTATACATTAATAATGAAGTAGCAGAAACAGAATTTAAGAAAACAATCCCATTTACAATTACACCAAAAATAATCAAATACCAAGATACAAACTTCACCAAGGAGGTAAAAGGTCTGTACTCTGAAAACTATAAAACACTGATTGAAGACAACACAAACAAATGGAAAGATATTCCAGACTCATGAACTAGAACAAATATTGCTAAAATGTCCATATTACTCAAAGTAATCTACAGATTTAATGTAATTCCTATCAAATTCTAACAGCATTCTTCACAGAACTAGAACAATCCTAAAATTTGTATGGAATCATAAAAGATCTTAGATAGCCAAAGGAATCTTGAAAGATAAAAGTAAAGCTGGAGGTTATCACAATTCTGGATTTTGTTATACTACAAAGCTGTACTAATCAAAACACTATGGTACTCACACAAAAATAGACACATAGATTGATGGGACAGAATAGAGGCTCAGAAATAAACGCATGATTATGTGGTCAATTTAATCTTCAGTAAAGGAGAAGAAAATACAATGGGAAAGTTTCTTCAACAAATGTTATTGGGAAGACTAAACAGCAACACGCATGACAATGGACCCAGACCACTTTCTTACACCATATACAAAAATAAAATGGATTAAGGATCTAAATGCGAGACATGAAACCATAAAATCCTATAAGACAGCACAAGCAGTAATTTCTCTGATGTTGGCCATAGCAACATTTTGCTAGATCTCTCTCTGGAGGCAAGAAAAACAAAAGTAAAAATAGACTATTGGAACTATATCAGAATAAAATCTTCACAGCAAAGGAAACAATCAACAAAACTAAAAGATAACCTACTAAATAGAAGATATTTGCAAATGACATATCTGATAAAGGATTAGCATACAAAACATGTAAAGAACTTATACAACTCCACAAATCCCAAATACTTTCTGATTACAAAAGGGCAGAAGACATGAGCAGATCTTTCTCCAAAGACATGCAGAGGTCCAACGGATACACGAAAAGATGCTCAACATCACTCATCATCAGGGAAAGGCAAATCAGAAACCACAATGAACACCTGTCAGAATGGTTAAAATAAAAAACACAAGAAACAACAGGTGTTAGTGAGGATGTGGATAAAAAGGAACCCTCGTGAATTGTTGGTGGGAATGCAAACTGGTGCAGCTACCATGGAAAAGTCACTACGGAGGTTCCTC
Organism: Proteles cristata cristata; assembly: GCA_017311185.1. Taxonomy (NCBI): domain Eukaryota; kingdom Metazoa; phylum Chordata; class Mammalia; order Carnivora; family Hyaenidae; genus Proteles; species Proteles cristata. Next base: position 104,960 of record JAESUZ010004037.1, on the reverse strand, counting down.
AAAAAACTAAAAGTAGAATTACCATATGACCCCTAATTCCACTACTGGGTATTTACCCAAAGAATATGAAAAGACTAATTCAAAAAGATATATGCACCCTTATGTTTACTGCAACATTATTTACAACAGCCAAACTGGAAGCAATGCAGGCATATATATTACTCAGGCATAAAGAAGAATGAAATCTTGCGGTTTGCAACAACATGGATAGATCTAGAGGATATAATACTAAGTGAAATAAGTCAGTCAGAGAAAGACAAATACCATACGATCTTACTCATATGGGCAATTTAAGAAACAAAACAAATGAACAAAGGAGAAAAGCCAAGAAACAGACTCCTAACTATAGAGAACTGAGGGTTACCAGGGGACGGAGATGGGAGGCGGATGAGTGAAACAGGTAGGGGGATTAAGAATACATTCACCTTGGGGCGCCTGGGTGGCTTAGTTGGCTAAGCGTCCAACTTTCGCTCAGGTCATGATCTTGCGGTTCGTGGGTTCGAGCCCCGCGTCGGGCTCTGTGCTGACAGCTCAGAGCCTGGAGCCTGCTTCAGAGTCTGTGTCTCCCTCTCTCTCTGACCCTTCCCTGCTCACGCTGTCTCTCTCTGGCGCCTAGAAATAAATAAAACATAAAAAAATTTAAAAAAAAAAGAATACATTTACCTTGATGAGCACTGAATAAAGCATAGAATTCTTGAAACACAATATGGAACACCCGAAGCTAATACAAATCCATATGTTAACTACCCTGCAATTAAAATAAAAAATAAAGAAATTACCCCAAGGTAAAAAAAAAGAATCATTATCAGGAAATATGGCACATGTGTCCTTTTACTGACTGTGACAGCTAGCCGTGTATTAGGTTGATAAATCCATCCAGAAAGATAATCCAGGAATCAGAATAGGCTTTAAAGTGTTTGAGTAATAAATGATCATTATTCTGTAATTTGCTCCGTTTGGCTATGTAATAAAATGAATTATAGCAAGAGGAGTTTCAGGCCCCAGAACTGGATACGTAAATGGATATCTAGACCCCACAAAATTATAGACATTTGGGGGCAGCTGAGAATTAACCCATCTAGATCTGTGCCCACCTAGAGAATCAATAACAGTTTTGTTTTCCCTTAAAACATTCCCTACAAACATTCGTGGATCGACAGGGCTGGCCTCTGGCAGTCATCATTTACTGTATGATCTGGCCAACCTAAGGACAGCTAATTGGACCAAAGATCAACACAAGCTCTAACTGGGCAAATCTAATTCTCTCATTAAGAATTTGGAATCGGGCACAAAAAAAAGTTGAGTTAGTTTTATCATATAGCTGCATTTGTGACACATAAGCCTTGGAGTTTACCAACTCCAACTAAACTGAGGAGTAAAGAAAACTATAAAACAGATAAGTACAATAGAGAGGGGAATGCAGAGATCCCTGGTGGCTTTTAGTTACTTGGTTAAGCCTTTTCCTGAGGCTTGAATTCATTCCTCCATAAAAGGCTCCATCCTTACAATAATTTTAAGCTATTTTGACTTTTGTTACTTGCAACCAAACTCATTCAAAACATGTACACTGGGAACTAATAACCACATTATCTTTATTAAGCTAGGCAAGTCTGTGCCCTTCAAGGGCATTTCTTTTACATGTTATGTTAATGCTAACAAGTTGTTATTAAGATTTAAACTTACGGGGCACCTGGTTGGCTCAGTCAGTAGAGCATGTGACTCTTGATCTTAGGGTTATGAATTTGAGCCCCACATTAGACACAGAGATTACTTAATTAAAAAAAATTTTTTTTTAAGATTTAAACTTATGGGGGGCCTGGGTGGCTCAGTTGGTTAAGTGTCCATCTTCAGCTCAGGTCATGATCTCATGGTTCATGTGTGTGTGTCTCTCTCTTAAACTCCCTGTTCACACTATATCTCACTCAAAAATAAATAAACGCTGAAAAACAAAAGATACCCTTTAAAAAAAGATTTAAACTTACACTCAAGAGTAGTCTCTATCAAACTCAGTTTTACATATTGTCTTGCTGACTTTGCCAGGTGTCTTTTCACTTCCTGATAGTTTTAGGTAAACTAAAATCTAAAACAATGTGATATTCCCATTTGTACAAAAACATATGACAGAATGATTGCTTTCTCTCAACAATTTAGTCATAGATGAGGAGAGAAATTTTCATGGGAAATAGGGAGTGCTCAAAAACATCTTCAGATAGCTGCCTTCACTTTAGTTTTTTTTTTTTTTAATAATACCCTAACTTCACTATAAAGTTACCAATGGTCTCAGGAATTGTTATGTTGAAAATTAAGACTCAGGGAAAATAGTTAAATACCATCTAATTATGGTTCTTAAATGTCAGTGTGCATGAGTCACCTAGGTAACTTGTTTAAAATGACTTCAGGGCTCTACCTCCAGAAATTTTCATTCTGTGAGTCTCAAGTGAGCCAAGGAATTATCATTTAATAAGTACCCCAGGCGAGCTTGATTCACACAGCAGAATACAGAGATAGCAAAAGTAAGTGGAGACTAGAAAAGGTTTGGGGGAAGATGGCAGAGTTGGAGGAATCTGAGTTTATCTTATTGCCATGGACACCAAGATAACAGCTATATCTCTGCTACTAACTCTGGAAATTACCTGAATACTGGTAGAACAGACCTTCCACAGCTAATCGTAGAGAGAAAGCCACAGAGAAAGGGGTAGGAGGTATGGAGATGTGGATGGGAACCAAACTCCTAGAAAGACAAACCATAAATGGGAGGGACATCACAAGCAGAATGAAGTGATATGACCAGACCCCACACCAGACAACCCCTGGCTCTGGGGAATGGTACTGGGAAAATAGCCTCCAAACCATATGGCTTTGAAAACCAGTAGGGCTTAACTCCAGGATCTTTACAAATTAGTAGACTTAACTCTGGAAGAGGGGTTTGAGGGACAGGAAACTGAACCCTACCCTCTAACCCCTGCCACTTAAAGACCCAGCATACTAAATAACTCAGCCCCAGACACAGCATAGATGCAGCAGTCTGAAAAGCGCCTGGGGTGTATGTGAAGGAGATTTGTTGACTAATCTTAGAACAAGCATTGGAGGGGGAGGGATCTGCAGGAGATTGTTCTGGGAAGAAAAGTGCTGACAGGTGCAATTTCTCTCTCTCCCCCCAAGCCTAGGTAGCCAGACACTTGCTAAGCCAATGCTAGCTTTATCCATCGTACCACCAATGCCTCACCCCTAGATTCCCCAGCAGACCCATTGACCTAACTTGCCAACCTCAGTAGTCTTCCCTCAAAAGTGGCTCTGTCCCTGCCACACATAGCAGGCAGTCCCAGCTAAAACTGGTACCACACCAAAATGACTCCTGCCCTGGGGAAAGTGAAAGATATCCCTACACACCAACACGCCCACAGTTCCTGCAGCTAGGCCTCTTAGCTGACTACAAAAGGAGGAAGCTCTGCCCTCCAATGTGCCTGCAGCTGTGGGAAAGAGGCTAACTGCAGACAGGCTGAATGTTGAACCCACCCATTAGCAACCTCAAGGGATGCAGTCAGGCTTTGCAGCAGCAGGAGGAGCAAACTCTGTAGAGAGTGCTCACAGCAGGCAAAGTGGGTCATTGCAGCTAGCTGGACTGAAGGTAAATGAGGCTCAGCCACAACAGGAGGGCACATGCATATCACAACAGACAACACCCCTAAAGCTCCTGGCTCTGGTGGCAATGGGGGATTGCACTATAAGGCACCACAGGACCTCTGTTATACATGGCCACTACTTTGAAGACCAGGAGATGTGTATGATCTACCTAAAACATGGACTTAAACACAGAGAGTTAGACAAAGTGAAGAGAAAGAGGAATGGGTCACAAATGAAAAAACAAGAAAACAATCAGAGTAAAAGAGTTAAATGAAATGAAGACAAGCAATATGCCTGATAAACAATTCAAAGTAATGGTCATAAAGAAACTCATTGGACTTGAGAAAAGAGTGGATGAACTCAATGAGAAATTCAATAAAGATACAGAAAATATTAAGAGAACCAAAGATGAGGAATTCAACTGAAATAAGAAATACACTAGAAGGAATCAACAGCAGATTAGAAGATGAAAAACGGAGATCTAGAAGACGAAGCAACAGAAAATTAACCAACATGAACAGCAAAAAGAAAAACTAATAAAGAATGAATAGGTTAAGGGAATTCAGCGACATCATTAAGTATAATATTCACATTATAGGGATCCCAGAAGAAGAAGACAGAAGAGGGCAGATAACTTATTTGAAGAAATAATAACTGACAATTTCCTGAATCCGTGGAAAGAAACAGATATCCAGATCCAAAGTACAGAAAGCTTCTAATGAGATAAACCCAAGGAGGTCCACACTTAGATACATGGTAATTAAAATGGGAAAAAGTAGGGGGGCCTTGGTGGCTCAGTTAAACATCCAACACTTGATTTTGGCTCAGGTCATGATCACATGGCTGTGAGCTCAAGCCCCATGTCAGGCTCTGCACTGACTCTGTCTCTCTCAAAATAAATATTTTTTTAAAGGGAAAATGTAATGATAAAGGGAGAAGTTTTAAAGAAGCAAGAGCAAAGTTACAAATAAGGTAAACCACATAAGTCTCTTAGTGGATTTCTCAGCAGAAACTCTGCAGGCCAAGAGAGGCATGATATATTCAAAGTGTTGAAAAGAAAAAAAACCTACAACCAAGGATACTCTATCCAGCAAGTTTATCATTCAGAATACAAGGAGAGATAAAGAGCTCCACAAACAAGAGTTAAAGTTTATAACCACTAAACCAGTCTTACAAATAATGTTAAAGGGAATTCTTTAACTGAAAAAAAAAAAGACATAATTAGAAAAAAATTATGAAAGAAAAAATATCACAAGTAAAAGCAAATATACAGTAAAGGTGGGAGATAAGTCATTCCTGAAACCAGTGTGGAGGTTAAAACACAGAAGTAGTAAAATCAATTATGTCTACCAAAACTAGTCAAATAAAGATATAAAATATGACATCATATACAAAAAATGGAAAGGGGGAGTAAAAAATTAATGCTTTTAGAATATGTTCATCAGTGCCTGGCTGGGTCAGTTGGAGCATGTAACTCTTAATCTCAGAGTTGTAAGTTCAAGCCCCACACTGGACATGGAGACTTCTCAAAGAAAAAACAAATTTAAATAGAGAATAAAAAAAGGGTTTGTTCAAACTTAAGCAACCATCAACTTAATGCAGATGGCTATATTATAAGATGCTACAGAAGAACCCAGTGGTAACCACAGACTGAAAACATAAAATAGATACACACAAAAAAATAGAAAGGAATCTAATGTAACACTAAAGAAAACTAGCAAACCATGAGGGAAGAGAGCAAGAGGATAAGAAAGAGACAGAGAAGACCTACAAAATCAAACAACCTAGAAGAAATGGATTAATTCCTAGAAACATAGTCTTCCAAAATTAAATCAGGAAGAAGTGGAAAATTTGAACAGACTGATTACTAGTTATGATATTGAATAGGTAATCAAAAACTCCCAACAAATAAAAGCCCAAGATCAGACATCTTCACAGGTGAATTCTACCAAACCTCTAAAGGAGAATTAATACCTAATTTCTGTAACTATACCCAAAAATAGAAAAGGAAGTGAAACTTCCATATTCATTCTAAGAACCAGTATTAACCTTATTGCAAAAACCAGACAAAGACTAAAAAAAAGGGGGGGGGAGGAATCTATAGGCCAATATCCCCGATGAACACAGATGGAAAAGTCCTCAACAAAATATTACCAAACAAACTTTAATAATACATAAAAAAAAATTCACCATGGTCAGGTGAGATTTATTCCAGGAATGAAAGAATGGTTAACAATATTTAAAATTTAATCAATGTGATACATTATATTAACAAGAGTATGGATAAAAACCATATGATAATTTTAACAAATGCAGAAAAAGCATGGACAATATATAACATCTGTTCATGGTAAAAACTCTCAACAAAGAAAGTTTAGAGGGAACATACCTCAACATAACAAGGCCACATATAACAAACCCACAGCTAACATCATACTCAATGGTGATAAATGTTTTCTTCCAAGATAAAACAAGGATGTCCACTCATGCCACTTTTATTCAACATAATAATTGGAAATCCTAGTCATGGTGATCAGACAAGAAATAAAAAGCATCCAAATTGATAAGGAAGAAGTAAAACTGTCACTTCTTACAGATAACATAATACTATGTATGTAAAACCCTAAAGACTCCACCAAAAATACTATTAGAATGAAATAAGTTGCAGGATACAAAATCAATACACAAAAACTTCTTGCATTTCTACACACTAATAATGAATTAGTAGAAACAAAAATTAAGAAAACAATCCCATTTACAATTATACCAATAAGAGTAAAATACCCAGGGATAAATTGAACCAAGGAGATGAAAGACCTATACTCTGAAAACTGTAAGACATTAATGAAAGAAATTGAAGACAACATAAACAAATAATACATTATGCTAAAGTACTGGAAGAATTAAAATTGTTAAATGTCCGTACTACCCAAAGCAATTACAGGTTCAATGCAATCGCTATTAAAATACCAACAGCATTTTTCACAGAAATAGAACAAATAATACTAAAATTTGTATGAAATAACAGAAGATCCTACATTGCCAAAGCAATGTTGAGAAAGAATTAAATTGAAGGAATCACAATCTCCAACTTCAAGTTATACTACAAAGCTACAGTAATCAGAACAGTATGGCAGAGGCACAACAATAGACACACCAAGACTATACAATGAGAAAAAGATAATGTCTTCAATAAATGGTGCTGGGAAAACTGGACAGCCCTGTGTCAAAGAATAAAACTGGACCACTTTCTTATACCATCTAAAAGTAAACTCAAAATTGAGTAAACACCTACATGTGAGACTTCAACCATAAAACTCCTAGAAGAAACCATAGGTAGTATCTTCTTTGATATCATCATTAGCAACATATTTATAGGTATGTCCCCTTTGGCAAAAGTAAAAATGAATTACTGGGATTACACAAAAATTAAAAGCTTTTGTACAGCAAGGGAAATAATCAAGAAAACAAAAAAAGCGACCTAATGAATGGAAGAAGAGATATGCAAATAACCTATCCAACAAGGAGTTAACATCCAAAATACATAAAAAAGTAACACAATTCAAGACTAAAAACAATAAATAATATTAGCAGAGGACCTAAACAGATATTCCCCCACCCAAAAAAAAACACAAAAACGCATATATTGCTGGCCAACAGATGGCCAACAGGAAAAGATGCTCAACATCACTAACCATCAGGGAAATGCAAATCAAAACAATACTTAGATACCACCTCACATCAGTCAGAATGGCTAGTATCAAAAAGATACGAAATAGCAAGTGTTGGCAAGGATGTGAAGAAAAGGAAACTCTCAATGCACTGGTTGGTAGGAATGTAAATACAAGAAGATCAAAGTCATACCATGCACTTTTGCTGACCACAATGCTATTAAACTAGAAGTCAACCATATGAAAATATACGAAAAGACCACAAATACATGGATGTTAAATAACATGCTACTAAACAATGAACAGGTCAACAAAGAAATCAAATAGGAAATTAAAACGTACATGAAAGTGAGTGGAAATGAAAACATAATGTTTCAAAACCTTTGTGAAGCAGCAAAAGCGGTTGTAAGAATGAAGATTTTAATGCTACAGGCTACTTCAAGAAGCAAGAAAAATCTCAAATATAGCTTTATACCTAAAGGAGCTAGAAAAAAAAACAACAACAACAAACAAAATTTAATACTAGCAGAAGGAATAAAGATGAGAGCAGAAAAAAAAAATTGGAAACTAAAAACAAACAAACAAAAAATGGAATAGATCAATGAAACCAGGAGCTGGTTCTTTGGAAAAAAAAACTGATAAAATTGATAAACCTCTAGCCACACTTATCAAGTAAAAAAGAGACGTGGAGATTTCGGGAGTGTGGCGGCCTGAAGAGGGTGGGGAAGCTGCCTGCTCTTCCCCCAGACCTCCTACTTTGTAACTTTTTGGTCTGACTGTTCCCGAGTTACATCCTTTCATTATCAACCAGTGATCTGGGGCAGTCCAAGATGGCAGCATAGAAGACCCTGAATTCACCTCCTCCTATGGACATACCAAGTCTACAGCTACATATGGAAGATTCCCTCTGAAAAAGACCTGAAAATCAGCAGAACAACTTCTTCACAACAAACAATAAAAGGGCCACATCAAGACAGAGCTACTTCAAGGAACAAACCAAAGCACACGTGTTGAAGAGTCCAAAACATCACTACGAGTAGGAAAATAAAATAAACAAAGTCACAACAAGAGAGACCAGGGACATCCTTCAAAGAACACTTCCTGAACGGCCAGGCCCTGGACACTGTATTAGCTTCCTTTAATATTGCAATGCTCACAGGTGCAGAGCACGTAACAAGCTCTTAAAACTTACAAGAGACAGAAAGCTAGTGAAAATGATGAAACAGAAGAACTCCTCAAAAGAAATTCCAGGAAGAAGTGACAGCTAAAGAATTGATCAAAATAGAGAGGAGGCAAGATGGCGCAGAAGTAGGGACCTCCATGCATTTCACTCGCCCCCATCTCTCAAACGGAGAAGGCCTGAAGCCATAGGAATCCTTACAGAATCCAGGAGTTTGGGAGGAAGAGGAGACAGAGTCCGCTGAGAAAACCTTATAGCATGAGTGTGAACTGGGGAAGAAAAAAACAGGCCAGGACCCGAAAGGGACTGGAGACATAGAAGGAGGAGAGGGAGCCCCCTTTGTGGGGAGCCACAGTGAGTTGAGGGGAAAAGAAAGAGTGGTTTAAACTGCCCAAGGAACTGTTCCTGTCCCTGGAGAAGAGAAAAACCTCAGCTCAGGACACAGACGGACCCGGTGTCCAGCTGTCCAGCTGACCTTGATCAGGACACACTGGTCCCAGGCGACCCAGGGAGAAACCGCTCCTCTGCTCGCCAGCTCGACCAGGAGGGGAAGCAGCGCACCTGAGGCCAGTCTGCCGCTCTTCTGGCTCAACTCAATTCCAGGTGGGGAGTCGAAAGGCTTAAAACTGTTCTGAGGGACTCAGCCTGTGGGTTTATATTTCTGGCAGTATCAATGGGGCACACAGGCTAAGATCTGGAAATGAGGCGGGCTCTTGGCCCCCCTCAGCTACGCCCACGGCACACCGAGATTGGACCCAAAAGAGTGAGTTGCAATGCTTGGTTAGAGAGGGGACAAGGGCGCCGCCATTTTTCTCCCCACAACCACCAAGGCGGGACCTCAGGGAGCAACCGCAGGACACAGTGGAGGCTCAGACCTGCCTATACCAAATCACGCCTATCCTCGCTAGAGAGCTGCTTCTTTTGTTTTCGTTTTTGTTTTTTACCAGAGCCCAAGGCAAGACCAGCATGGATGCGCTACTGCGATTAACTCTAGATCAATTCTTTCTATTCAGATGATATATTTTCCCTTGTCTCATTCCTATTTCTCCCCTCTGCTGCAGTGGGCACTGTGGTCACTGGTTTGCTTAAATAGTCACATTTAATCCATTTCTAGATGTATATTCTACACCTCCACCACTACCTTTCTCTCTCTCTCTCTCTCTCTGGAGTAATCAGACTATACAGTTTCTCTGAGTAACATTACCTTCATTTCTTTCTCCTCGCCTTTTACTATATTCTCCTCTTTCTCTCTCTGAATTAAGCCTCTTGGTATCTCTGCCTGGTTACTTCTCTTCCATTTTCACTTCCAACACGCCCTGTCACTTCTCTCTTTGTATATACTCTTTCATGAGCACTGCATACACCCGGCTCTTTATTTGTAGCTGGGAATTCTGGATTTATGCTTATAGACTATCCTTTGTCTTGGGTTTTTTTCTTTTTTCTTTTTTTTCTTTTGCCTTTATTTATTTTTATTTTATTACTTGTTTTTCCACCTTTCTCTTTTTTTCCCTTCTTTTTTTTCTTTTTCTCTTTCGGTTTGTGTGTTTGTTGGATTTGTCTGTGCATTTGTGTGCCTTTTTCCCTGGGTGTTTGTTTTCTTTTCCAGAGCTACCTCAAGCCAAAGTACACATGGTGGAGAGTCCCAAATACCACTACGAATAGGGAAATAAAATAATCAAAGTCTCAATAAGAGAGACCAAGAGACACCATTCAAAGTACTCTTCCTTAATGGACAAGCCCTGGACGGTCAATGAGCCTTCTTTAATACAGGAGTACTCACAGGTGCAGAGTCCATAAGCTTTTAAAACTAAAAAGAGACAGAAAGCTAACCAAAATGATGAAACAGAAGAACTCTCCTATAAAGAAATTCCAGGAAGAAATGACAGCTTAAGAACTGCTCAAAACAAATATGAGCAACATAACTGAACAAGAATTTAGAACAATAGTCATAAAATTAATAGCTGGGCTTGACAAAGGCATGGAAGACATCAGAGAAACTATTGCTACAGAGGCTATGGAGCATAAAAATAGTTGTGATGAAATAAAAACTGCTATAAATGAGATGCATAATAAAATGGAGGCATCCAATGCACGGATTGAAGAGGCAGAGAGGTGAATAGGTGAATTAGAAGACACATTTATAGAAAAAGAGGAAGCTGAGAAAAAGACAGATAAACTGATCCAGGAACATGAAAGGATAGTTCGAGACCTGAGTGATACAGTCAAATGGAACAATATCCATATCATAGGAATTCCAGCAGAGGAAAAGTGAGGGAAAGGCGCTGAAGGAGTACTTGAGCAAATTATAGCAGAGAACTTCCCCAGTCTGGGGAAGGAAATAGACACTGAAATCCAAGAGGCACACGGGGCGCCTGGGTGGCTTAGTCGGTTAAGCGTCCGACCTTCGCTTAGGTCATGATCTCGCGGTTCGTGGGTTCGAGCCCCGCATCGGGCTCTGTGCTGACTGCCAGCTCAGAGCCTCGAGCCTGTTTCAGTCTGTGACTCCCTCTCTCTCTGACCCTCCCCTGTTCACGCTGTCTCTCTCTCTCTCATAGAAATAAATAAAACATTAGAAAAAAAAAAAAAGAAATCCAAGAGGCACAGAGAACTCCCCTCAGACATAACATGATTCGATCTTCTGCATGACATAGCATAGTGAAACTGGCAAAATATAAGGACAAAGAGAGAATTCTGAAAGCAGATAGGGAGAAAAGGGCCCTAACATACAAAGGGAAACCTCTCAGAATGGTGACACACCTATCTACTGAAACTTGGCAGGCCAGGAAAAAAATGGCAGGACATCTTTAATGTGATGAACAGAAAAAATATGCAGCCAAGAATCCTCTATTCAGCAAGCCTGTCATTCAGAATAGAAGGAGAGATAAAAGTCTTGCCAAATAAACAAAAATTGAAAGAATTTCTCACCACTAAACCAGCCCTGCAAGAAATCCTGAGGGGGACTCTATGAGGGTAATGTTGCAAGGAACGCAAAGTACCAGGGACACCACCACAAGCATGAATCCTACAAATAACACAGTGACTCAGAATGGATAAAAAACCAAAATCCATCTAATTGCTGTCTACAAGAAACTAATTTTAGGTCTGAAGACACCTTCAGATTGAAAGTAAGGGGATGGAGAAATATCTATCATGCTACTGCAAGTCAAAAGAAAGCTGGAGTAGCTATACTTATATCAGACAAACTGGACACCGGTGTGAATGGCTAAAATGAACAAATCAGGAGACTCTAGATGCTGGCAAGGACGTGGAAAATGGGCACTCTCCTACACCGTTGGTGGGAATGTAAGCTGGTGTAGCCCCTCTGGAAAACAGTGTGGAGGTTCCTCAAAAAATTAACAACTGAACTCCCCTAGGACCCAGCAATAGCACTGTTAAGAATTTACCCAAGGGATACAGGAGTGCTGATGCATAGGGGCACATGGACCCCAATGTTCATAGCAGCACTTTCAACAATAGCCAAAACATGGAAAGAGCCTAAGTGTCTATCAGCTGACGAACAGATCAAGAAGATGTGGTTTATATATACAATGGAATACTACATGGCAATGAGAAGGAATGAAATCTAGCTATTTGTAGCAACATGGATGAAACTCAAGGGTATTATGCTAAGAGAAATAAGTCAGGCAGAGAAAGACAGATGCCATATGTTTTCACTCATATGTGGAACAGGAGAAACTTAACAGAGGACCATGGGGGAGGGGAAGGAGAACTAATAGCTAAGGAGAGGGAGGGAGGCAAACCATAAGAGACTCTTAAATACTGAGAACAAACTGAGGGTTGATGGGGGGTGGGAGAGAGGGGAAAATAGGTGATGGGCTTGGAAGAGGGCACTAGTTGGGATGAGCACTGGGTATTACACGGAAACCAACGTGACAATAAACTATATTAAAAAAATAGAAAAAAAGAAAGGGCTTAACAAATAAAATCACAAATTAGAAATAATAGTCAACACCACAGAAATACAAACTTTAGAACACTATAAAAAATTGTATGCCAACAAATTGGACAACCTAAAAGAAATGGATAAATTCCTAGAAACATATAAACTATCAAAACTGAAACAGGAAGAAATTTTAAAAAACTTGAACAGACTGACAACCAGCAAAGAAACTGAATCAGTACTCAAATGAATTCTACCAAATTTTTAAAGGAGAGTTAATATCTATTTTTTCCAATACATTCAAAAAATAGAAGAGGAAGGAAAACTTCCAAATTCATTCTGAGGTCAGCATTACTCTGATGCCAAAACCAGATAAAGACATCACTAAAAAAAGAACTACAGGTCAATATCTATGACGGACATAGGTGCAAAGATCCTCAATACTAGCAAACCAAATCCATTGATACATTAAAAATATCATTCATTATGATCAAGTGGGATTTATTTCTGAGTTGCAAGCATGCTTCAATCTTCACAACTTTTATATCACATCAACTTTTACATCACATCAATAAGGAAAAGGACAGGAAACATGATCATTGCATAATAGATATAGAAAAAAACATTTGACAAGGTACAACATCCATTAATGACAAAATCTTTCAACAAAGTTGATTTTGAGAGAACATACGTCAACATAACAAAGGCCATTTATGGAAAAACCTATAGCCAACATCAACTTCAATGGGAAAAACAGAGCCTTTCCTGTAAGGTCAGAAACAAGACAAGATTATCTACTCTCATCAGTTTTATTCAGCATAGTAAAAGTCCTAGCCCCAGCAATCAGACTACAAAAAGAAATAAAAGGCATCTAAATCAGTAAGGAAGAAGTAAAACTTTCACTATTTGCAGATGACATGATACTTTATACAGAAAACCCAAAAGATTGCACCAGAAAACTACTAGAACTGATAAATTCAGTCAGGTCACAGAATACAAAAATCAGGGGTGCCTGGGTGACTTAGTCGGTTAAGCGTCCTGACTTTCGCTTAGGTCATGATCTCGCCGTTCGTGGGTTCAAGCCCCGCGTTGGGCTCTGTGCTGACTGCCAGCTCAGAGCCTGGAGCCTGTTTCAGTCTGTGACTCCCTCTCTCTCTGACCCTCCCCTGCTCACGCTGTCTCTCTCTCTCTCTCTAGAAATATATAAAACATTTTAAAAAATCTTAAAAAAAAAGAATACAAAAGTCAATCTACAGAAATCTGTTGCATTTCTATACACCAATAAGGAAGCAACAGAAAGTGAAATTTAGAAAACAATCCCATTTACAACTGTACCAAAAATAATAAGATACTTAGGAATAAACCTAACCAAACAGGTGAAAGAACTGTACTCTGAGAACTATAAAACACTGATGAAAAAATTGAAGATGACAAAAGGAATCAAAAGACATTCTGTGCTCATGGACTGGAAGAACAAATATACTTAAGCTGTCTATACTACCCAAAGCAATCTACACATTTAATGTAATCTCTATCAAAATACCCAACAGCATTTTTCACAGAAGTGGAACAAACAATCCTAACATTTGTGTGGAACTACAAAAGACCCCAAATCACCAAAGCAATCTTGAAAAAGCAAAGCAAAGCTCGAGGCATCACAATTCCAGACTTCAAGTTATACAACAAAGCTGTAGTAATAAAAACAGTATGCTACTGGCACAAAAATGGACTCATAGATCAATAGAACAGAATAGAAAATCCAGAAATAAACCCACAAGTATATGGTTAATTAATCTTTGACAAAGCATGGGACACCTGGGTGGGTTAGTCGGTTAAGTGTCCGACTTTCACTTAGGTCATGATCTCGCGGTTCGTCGGTTCGAGACCCGCATCAGGCTCTGTGCTGACTGCCAGCTCAGAGCCTGGAGCCTGTTTCAGTCTGTGACTCCCTCTCTCTCTGACCCTCCCCTGCTCACGCTGTCTCTCTCTCTCTCTCCCAGAAATAAATAAAACATTAAAAAAATTTTTTTTTAAATCTCTGACAAAGCAGGAAAGAATATCCAAACAGGAAAAAGATGGTCTCTTCAACAAATGATGTTGAGAAAACTGGACCACTTTCTTACACCATACATAATATAAATTCAAAATGGATAAAAGACCTAAATGTGAGACCTGAAACCATAAAAATCCTTGGAAAGAGTGAAAATAGTAATTCTTCTGACATCAGGCAAAGCAACTTTTTTTCTAGAAAGGTCCTATGAGACAAGGGGGACAGTGGAGGGAAACAATCAACAAAACTGAAAGGCAACCTACTGTATGGGAGAAGATATTTGCAAGTGACTTATCCAAAAAAGGGTTACTATCCAAAATATATAAAGAACATGTACAATTCAACACTCAAAAAACAAATAATCCAATTAAAAAATGGACAGTGGGGTCTGGCTGGTTCAGTGAGAAAAGCAAGTAACTCAACCTCAGGGTTCTTGATTTCAAGCCCCACGCTGGGTGTAGAGATCATATATATATATATATATATATATATATATATATATATATATATATATATATATATATATAAACATACACACAGCTTATTTAAAAAATTGGGCAGAAGATATGAATAGACATTCATCCAAAAGAGATGCACACATGTCCAACAGACACATGAAATGATGCTCAACATCACTCAACAGGGAAATGCAAATCAAAATTCCAATGAGAGACCACCCCATACCTGTCAGAATGGCTAAAATCAACAACACAAGAAACAACAGGTTTTGGCGAGGATGTGGGGAAAAAAGAACTCTCTTGCACTGCTGATGGGAATGCAAACTGGTGTATCTACTATGGAAAAAAGTACGTAGGCTCTTCAAAAATTAAAAATAGAACTACCTTACATTTTAGCAATCACTACTGGGTATTTACCCACCACACTAATTCAAAAGGATACTTGCACCCCAGTGTTTGTTGTATTATTTATAATAGGTAAAATATGGAAGCAGCCCAAGTGTCCATCAACTGATTAATGAATAAAGAGGATGTGATACAGATACACCACACACACACGCACACACACGCATGCACGCACGCACACACAGACTGGAATATTATTCAGTTATAAAAAAAAAAAAAAAGAATGTAATTCTGCCATTTACAATGACATGGATGTACCTAAAGGGTATAATACCAAGCAAAATAAGTCAGAAAAAGCCAAATATTATTGGATCTCATTAATATGTGGAATTTAAGAAACAAAATGAGTAAAGCAAAAAAAGGAAAGACAGAGAGACTCTTAACTATTGAAGCAAGCTGATGGTTACAAGAGGGACAGGGGTTGGGGGAAATAGGTAAAATAGGTGATGAGGATTAAGAATACATTTATCAAGAGTACCTGAGTGGCTCAGTCAGTTAAGCATCTAACTGTTGACTTCAGCTTAGGTGATGATCTCATGGTCATGACATCAAGCCCTGCATCAGGCTCTCTACTGAGCATGGAGCCTACTTGGGATTCTCTCCCTACCTCTCTCTCTTCCCTGCTCAGCCACTCCTCAAAGTAAATAAACATTTTTAAAAAAAGAATACACTCATCGTGATGAACACCTAGCAATGTATTGAATCTATATTGTACACCTAAAACTAATACAACACTGTATGTTAACTAACTGGAATTAAAATAAAAACTTAAAAAAATAAAGAGTCCTTGTTCTTTTCTGACAAGACAGCTAAAATCTGTTAGACAGTAGAGTTTGATTTAGCAGAGCACAAAACAAGAAACAAGAAACATTCAGTCTCTACTATGTGAAAAGAGATCTTATGAATGTTGTGAACTAATCTCACTATAAAAACTATAAAATTAAAAGTCACAAGTAAATTGTTAAAAATATTATAGTTAAAGACAGCAAGGTTTCCATTATTTACTGTATACATACAATGTGTCGAAGACTGTTTTAGGACTAGGAATATCCCAGTGGGAGTGGAGGGAGGTGTGCTCCAGGAAGCTTATATTCTTGTGGGAGTGTATGTGCATATTTGTAAAAGTGTTATACACATGTATATCTATCTGTCAGCACAGAGCCTGATACAGGGCTCAAACCCACAAACTGTGAGATCATGACCTGAGCCGAAGTCGGATGCTTAACCGACCAAGCCACCCAGGCGCCCCTCAAGAGAAATTTTTAAAATACTTTGAACTAGAGGGGCACCTGGGTGGCTCAGTTGGTTAAACGTCTGACTCTTGGTTTTGGCTCAGGTCATGATCTCATGGTTTGTGGGTTCAAGCCCCACATCAGGCTCTGTACTGACAACACAGAGCCTGCTTAGGATTCTCTCTCTCCCTCTCTCTCTGGGCATCTTCCTCCCCCTCACACTGCTTCAAAAGAAATAAATAAATTTTCTTAAAATTTCTTAAAACTGTGCTGGCAGCTGGCTCAGAGCCTAGAGCCTAGAGCCTGTTTTGGATTTTGTGTCTCCCTCTCTCTCTGACCCTCCCCTGCTCATGCTGTGTGTCTCTCTCTCTCAGAAATTAAAATAATAATAATAATAATAATAATAACCTTCGCAAACAGAAAGAACCAGGCTTACTTGAGTTTCTCAGTGAATTCTACCAAACATTAAAAAAGAAGCTATACCAACTCTCTAAAATCTCTTGTAGAACACAGAGGCAGAGGGAGTATTTCCTAATTCAGTCTTTCAGGCCAACATTACCCTAGTACCAAAATCTGACAGAGACACTACAAGAAAAACAGAGACCAATATCTCTCATGAACATAGATGCAAAAATCCTCAACAAAATATTTGCAAATTAAATCCAACAATGTATAAAAGGAATTAGGTACCATACTCAAGTAGGATTTATTCAAGGTACTCAAGGCTGTTTCAATATTTGAAAATCAGTTACTGTAATGCATCATATCAACAGGCTAATGAAGGAAAATCATGGAATTTTATAAAGAGAAGCAGAAAAAGTAACTGACAAAATCTAACACTCATTCATAATAAAAATTCTCAGCAAACTAGAAAGAGAGGAAGAATTTCCTCAACCTGATAAAGAACATTTACCAAAAATCCCTACAGCTAACATCGTATTTATTAGTGAGAAACTTGATTTTCTATTAAGATCAGGAATAAAGCAAGTTTGTCCCCTTTTGTTTATTATCATCCTATAAGTTCCAGTTAATGCAATAAAAAAAGAAAAAGAAAAATCACATAGATTGGGAAGGAAGCAATAAAACTGTATTTGCAGATGACATAATCATCTATGTAGAAAATCTGAAAGAATCTACATTTAAAACTAATAAGTTTTTACTTATTAGTGCTTTCTTAGAACTAATAAGTGATTACTGGATGGTTGCAGGATACAAATATGTGGAAGTCAAGTGCTTTCTTATATATGAGCAATGAACAAGTGGAGTTTGAAATTAAAAACATATTACCATTTACATTAGTACCCCCCCAAAAGGATTTTTAGGTATAAATCTAACAAAATACATGCAAAATCTATCTGGGGAAAACTATAATACTAATGAAAGATATCAAAGAAGAACTAAATAAATGGAGAGATAGATATTTCATGTTCATAGAGAAGAAGACTCAAAATTGTCAAAACATTCATTCTTGATCTATAGTTTCACCCCATCCCAATTAAAATCCCAGCAAGCTATTTTGTGGATTTTGACATAAAGTTTCTAAAGTTTATATGGAGAAGCAAAAGACCCTGAATAGCCAATTCAATAAAGAAGAAGAGCAAATTTGGAGGACTGGCACTATCTGACTTCAAGACTCACTGTAAAACTATGGTAATCAAAACAATGTACTATTAGTGAAAAATAGACTAATAGACCAATGGAACAGAATAGAGAGCCCACACATAGACCCACATAAATATAGTCAATTGATATTTGACAGAAGAGCAAAGGCAATACAGATCTTTGACAAGTGGGGCAAAAACAGTCTTTTCAACAAGTGTTATTGGAACAACTGGACATCCATATGCATGCAAACATACACACAAAATCTAGACACAGATCTTAACACCCTTTACAAAAACTAACCCAGAATAGATCACAGATCTATGTGTAAAACACAATAGTATAAAAGTCCTAAAACACAGGAGAAAACCTAGGTGACTTGGGGAATGGTGATAACTTTTTAAATACAATGCCAAAAGGACAATCCATTAAAAAAAACAATTGATAACCTGGATATAATTAAAAATCTGCTCTCTGAGAGACAATGTGTAGAGAAAAAGTAGATAAAGCCACAGACTGGGAGGAAGTATTTACCCCACACATCTGATAAAGGACTCTTAAAACTCAACAATAAGCCAGGGTACCTGGGAGGCTCAATCAGTTAAGCATCTCTCGATTTTGGTTCAGGTCATAATACAAAACCATGATCAAGCTTTTGGGATCGAGCCCCATGTTGTGCTCTGTACTGAGAGGTGGAGCCTACTTGGGATTCTGTCTCTTCCTCTCTCTCAAAAATAAATAAATAGGGGCGCCTGGATGGCTCAGTCGGTTAAGTGTCCGACTTCTGCTCAGGTCATGATCTCACAGTTTGTGGGTTTGAGCCCATCATTGGGCTCTGTGCTGAGAGCCAGCACAGAGCCTGAAGCCTGTTTCATATTCTGTGTCTCCCTCTCTCTCTGACCCTCCCCTGCTCACACTCTCTCTCTCAGAAATAAATTTTTAAAAATGTAAAAAACACTAAAAAAAAAATAAAAATAAACTTAAAAAGAAAAAAACCCCACTCAACAATAAGAAAACAAGCAGCCTGATTTAAAGATTGACAAAAGACTTTACCATACACCTCATCATCAAAGAAGATATACAGATGAAAAGCACATGAAAACATGTTTACCATCGTATGTTATCAGGAAATTGCAAATTAACACAACAATGAGATACCACTACATGCCTATTAGAATGGCCAAAATCCAAAATACTGACATGGAACAGTCAGAGAGAGAGAACGTGGAACAACAGAAACCCTCATTCATTGCTGACAGGAATGCAAAACTGTACGACCTCTTTGGAAGATATTGTCGGGGTGCTTACAAAACTAAACATACCCTTGCCATAGGATTCATTCAATAAACAATCATCCTCATTGGTATTTACCCAAAGGAGCTGAAAACCTATACTGACACAAAAACCTGCACATGGATGTATATGCTGGCTTTATCCATAATTGGCAAAACTTGGAAGCAAACAAGATATCCTTCAATAGGTAAATGGACAAATAAAGTGTGGTATATTCAGATAAGGGATTATTATTTACCACCAAAAAGAAATGAGCTGTCAAGCCATGAAAAGACATGGAAGAAACTTAAAAGTATGTTATTAAGTGAAAGAAGACAATGTGAAAAGCCTAACTATATGATTTCAACTACAGTTGACCCTTGAACAACACAGGGGTTGGGGTTGACTCCCCCATAGACATTAAAAATCCACATATAACTTTTGACTCCCCAAAAAGTTAACCACTAATGGCCTGTTGATAAGAACCTTCCTGATAACATAAACACATACTTTGTATATGCTTTATATACTGTGTTGTTATAATAAATCTAGAAAAAATATTATTAAGAAAATCATAAGGATGAGAAAATACACTTACAGTACCATTAAAAAAAATCCATATATAAGTGGACCCACATAGTTCAAACCTGTGTTATTTAAGGGTCAACTGCATATGACATCCTAGAAAAGGGAAAACTATGGAGACAATAAAAAGATTAGTTGTTGCTAGAGATTAGGTTGAAGAGAGGGATGAATAGAGCACAGAAGATTTTCAGGGCAGTGAAACCATTCTGTATGATATAGCAATGGTGGATACATGTTATTATAATAGATCTATTAAAACCCATAGAATGTACAACACCAAGGGTGAGCCAGGCTGTAAACAATGAACTTTGGTGATGATGATGTGTCAGTGTGTGCTCATTGGTTGTAACAGATGCACCGCTCTGGTAAGAGTATGCATGTTGACAATGTGGGAGGTCGTGAGGGTGTGAGGACTATGGTTTAGGGGTGGGGAGAAGAGCATTATGGGAAATTCCTGTATTTTCTGCTCAATTTTGCTATGAACCTTTAACTGCTCTTAAAAATTGTTTGATTTTTAAGACTGTTTGAAATAATAAATGTAAAATGATTAATAGTTCTATATACTAGGAAGGAACAATCAAAACTTGAAATTGAAAATAGCATTTACATAGCATCAAAAACGATTGATTTCCTGCTCCTCAAGAGTTTAAGGATAAATCTGAGTTAGAGACAGCTGTAACAAAAGATTATTGTTTTTGTGCTTTGTTTTGTTTTGCAAACCACAAATATTTACTGCAGAAATTTGAGCAAAGTTTCCCACTGATGGCTCCCATTGAGGGTGGACTGGGGTCCTCTGTCCAGACTGGGTGCCAAAGGGGTACAAGGAATATGTCTGGGCCCAGGGTCTCTCTACTGTGAGATGATGATGGGGTCAGGCTTCAGATGAGGCATGTATCATGCAACTCCACATTCTCCACATTCAGAGACTTCACTACACCATCCTCTACAACCACGGAGAACCTCTTGAGCAGTGGATTTCCAATGAGAGATACCAATGAATCATCTAGTAACAAATCTGTCTCCTTCCTAAAGGCCCTGGGGGCGGGGTGTCAGCCAAGAGTCTAACCTTGCCTCCCCAATTGTGAGCTTGTCCCCACTCTTCAGCTATAAAGACATTATTAACACTCCAACATGCTACCACCTGGACTCCCTTGGCCTTCAGAGCTGCAGCCTGCTCCATAAACCCTGGCAGGTGGATCTTGTAACATGGGGTTGGGGGGAAGGGGGGTGTAAAGACCCCAGGGAGTCCAAACAGCACTCTCTTCTTGCTCTGGAACAACTGGGTCAGGTTCACCTTGTTCCCAGGTTCCTTTTCAAAAACCATCACGGAAAGGATGGCATCTGACTGGGGCCATCCTGACTGGGGCCATGGCTGAGGTGGCACTTCTGATGCTGTAGGCCTTGCCAAGTGTCCACTCCCCACTGGTTACTGGCATCTTCTTGCTCCTGCTATCACCGATGCTACAGACTCAGTGACAGCTGCCCAGGCGCCCAAATGAAAATTGAACCTGCTCTGTCACCCAGAAGGCACAGCTCAGCCAGTGGCATGCCCATCCCAAAGGCTACAACTGCTCTATCAATTATGGTTGAGAGAAATTATATGACAAATAAATGATGAGGTCTACTTTGTTCAAGGGTCATATGACTCAATATCATCAACATGTAAATTCTTCCCATATTGACCCACAGATTCTGTGCAACCCCAATAACGATCCCAGGATTGTTTGTTTTTTTAAAGATTTTATTTTTTAGGGGCGCCTGGGTGGCTCAGTTGGTTAAGCATCCGACTTCAGCTCAGGTCATGATCCCACGGTTCGTGGGTTTAAGCCTCCCGACAGGCTCTGTGCTGACAGCTCAGAGCCTGGAGCCTGTTTCGGATTCTCTGTCTCCCTCTCTCTCTCTCTCTCTGGCCCTCCCCTGCTCTCTCTCTCTCTCAGAAGTAAATAAAACATTAAAAATTTTTAAAAAAGATTTTGTTTTTTAATCTCTACACCCAACATGGGGCTCGAATTCACAACCCCAACGTCAAGACTCCCGTATTCCATCAACTCGGCCAGTCAGGCAGCCCAACAATCCCAACTTCTTAACAGAAAAACGACAAACTTTAAAAAATGCATACAGGGTGGAAACTAATTTGACAATAAACTATTTGTAAAAAAAAAAAAATGCATATAGAAACACAAGAGCTTCCCCTCCCCCCAAAAAAGAAAAAAAGAAACATAAGAGCCCAAAAAACTTTGAAAAAGAAAAAACTTTGAGGCCAAACACGATCTGATTTCAAGACTCATTACAAAGCTACAGTGATCTAGATAACGCAGCGTTTTTGTAAAGTACATGCATCTGGCAACAGAAAGTCTTAGACCCACATATACAAAATCAACTGACTTTTGACATAAGTGCAAAGGCTTTTCAGTAGAAAAAGGATACCCCTTTCAACAAATGGTGCTAGACATCTATACGCAAAGTATTACCTAGCATCTGTACTTCGTATCATACACAAAACTTAACTCAAAAGGAGTCATAAGACCTAAGTTATAAAACCTTCATCCCAAACCTTCTTGAAGACAACACAACAGAAAATCTTTGTGATCTTGCATTTGCCAGTTCTCAGAACAAAAGCATGAGCCATACAGGCCCTGTGAGTCCCAGCACAGCCCTCCTCTTCCCACCCCACCTGGGGCGGGAGGCTCGGCCCAGCTCCGCCCTGGAACTCATCGGGCCCCGCCCCGGCCGCCCCGGCCCCTCCCAGCCCGCCCAGCTCCACTGTCTCGCGTCCCGCGGCACCAGGCGGGGTGCGCGCCCTCCCGCTTCTCCACCCGGAAGAGCCTCCTGAACGGCAAAGTCAAGGCGGCGCGCGGCTCGGCGTCCGCCTAGTGCGCGGGCCCGCCGAGCAGCCGGCGCGGCGCCTACTTCACCCAAGGCGCCAGGAGGACCCGTCGGAGCCTGCGCGCCCCCGCGGCCGGCAGCGCCTCGCGCGGCCGGCGCACGCGCCCCGCCCCGCCCCCAGCGGCCTCTCCGCGCCCCCCGCCGCCAGGCCCGAGCTCTCCGGGACCCTCAGCCTTGGGAGCAGCGTGTCCCCGGTGACTTCTGACACTGCACATCCGCTAGTAAGTGACAGCCGCCGCCTCGTTTCATCGTTACTATTATTGTTTCTCTCCCGCAGTTCGTCCCAAGTCTCTCCCACATCTGGTTAGTTCGCAAACTATTCAACTCCGGGATTGGCTGGGCGACCGAGGTGCCCGGTTGCCGAGCCAGGGAAGTGTCGGAGACCTGCCGAGGTGCTGTAGGGCAGGGGCTGCGTCCAGAGGCGGAGGTATGGAAAGCAGCCCCCACAATACGACCCGGCTCCGTGTTCTCCCAGCGCCCGTGGGGAGCGGGGCAGGCGGGCGGGGAGCAGGCGCCCGCAGTGCGCGGGCCGCGGGCGAGAGGGGCGGGTCTTAGGACGCGGCGCTGCGGGGGCCGGCCAGGGGGCGTGGCTCCGGGTGGGAGCGGCGGCCGCTCGGCGGACGGGGTTTCCCGGTGGTCCGGCTGCAAGTCGCCGCTGATTCGCCCTGCTGGCTCTTGCCTGCGCTTCTTCACTAGGGCCGGAGGATGAAGTAGCACGTGCTTGTATTTTGGCCCCAAATACTCGAATAGGTAAAAAGGAAAGGGAGCTTGAAAATTGTAGAACGGAAAGACTGGGCATGTTCATAGGATCAGCAGGCTGCTTACAGTTGAACAGTTGTGCGAAGATTTTGAACAGGGAATGCTGTTTTCAAAAAACATGGTATTTCAAAAAAAAGACCAGGCGAAATTTAATCTGACTTTAACTTGAGCCGTGCATTCTGCAGCTACGCCCTCTCTGCCCTATGTGGAGCTGCCTTTTAAACTGCTAAGCTTGTGACTCCAAATTTAGTATGTATTTATAGAATCTTAAAGATTCTCTTGTAGCAACCCTTGGGAGTCCAGTTTCTTTGTTTTAAGCAAAGACCACGTCCTGGAAATACTGTATGATTAGTTACTTTTCAGGTGGGTTTTTTTTTTTTTCTGCTTTATATTTGGCTGAAATTTTTTTTACTTGAAAAAATTGTTTTAATGTTTTATTTATTTTTGAGAGAGAGATAGAGACAGCATGAGCAGGGGGAGGGTCAGAGAGAGGGAAACAGAATCCGAAGATAGGCTCCAGGCTCTGAGCTAGCTGTCAGCACAGAGCCCGACCCGGGGCTGGAACCCACAAACCGTGAGATCATGATCTGAGCCGAAGTCGGATGCTTAACCGACTGAGCCACCCAGGCGCCCCTATATTTGGCTGAATTTATATTAACTAATAAAAACAAATTATTTGTCGATGTATTGGCCGTAATTTGCTCTCACTCATTCTCCTAGATATACACATACATCTGTGAGTCTCAGGCTGGCATTTGTAGTTAGAGTTCTTGGCCTGTGACATTTTTCCCCGCCCCCCAACTCCTTTCACACCCTCTAGAATACTAGGTTCCTAGAAAAAGGAAATAATGCTAATAAATAGCATTGTAACACACATAGTTAGTATGCTAAAATGTGAACTTCTTAAGTTGTCTTATCATCTGTTTGTTGAACTGAATATAATAAGTGTTGGTTGAATGAAATAAATCAAAGTACATTTGTCCTCCACTATTCTGTTTCCAAACCAAATAAGATTTTTGTAGATGATCCATTTCAGCAGTTTATTTGGAACTGCCCATTGCTTCATCTGGGATTGTCGCCCCATTTAAATTTAATTCTTCTCTTCTTTGTGCTCCATCCTATTCATATTGCATTTTTACCACTATTAGAGCACTGTTTCATTTGATCTGTCTCTTGGTTCTCTGAGAGCATTGAGGATCTTTTATTGTGCTTTTTATTTCCCAGCATGGTACTGTGAACATGATAGATATCTGTCTGTATACATGAACTTAGAATGAGGTAGGCCTGTTTAATCAGTAGATACAAATTTTGAAAAAATACATTGCCAGGGGGTTGAGATAGGTGAAGTAATGTAATATGGTGCATTTATTTTCAGTGTTAAATCATTTAAAGACCAATTTTCTGGGGCACCTGGGTGGCTCAGTTTGTTAAATGGACGGCTTCAGCTCAGGTTATGACCTCATGGTTTGTGGGTTCAAGCCCCACGTTGGGCTTTGTGCTGACAGCCAGCTCAGAGCCTGGAGCCTGTTTCGGATTCTGTATTTCCCTCTCTCTCTGACCCTCCCCTGTTCACACTGTCTCTCTATCTCAGAAATAAATAAAACATTAAAAAAAATGTAAAGACCAATTTTCCTTTCCTTTCCTCAGTTTAATTATTCAGTTTCTTTATACTAGAATATAGTATATTCTAGCTGTTTTTGCTGAGGCTATGTTTCCTAGGTTAGAAAGAGAAAATAGGAAACAAGTTAACCTCAAAATGTAAATTTCTGAAGTGAATCTGTCAACTATTCAAGTCAGAACTGCCTATCCATGGAAGCACTTGGGTGGCTCAGTCAGTTAAGTGTCCGATGTCAGCTCAGGTCATGATCTCAGTCTGTGAGTTCCAGCCCCACATCGGGCTCTGTGCTGACAGCTCAGAGCCTGGAACCTGCTTCGGATTCTGTATCTCCTCTCTCTGTCCTTCCCCTACTTGCTCGCTTGCTCTCTCTCTCTCAAAAATAAACATTAAAAAAGCCTAGCTCTCCATGCATGTTCCATTTTTGCAGCAGAATACACATGAATGTGTGTGTGTGATGAGACACACACACACACACACACACACACACACACAGAGAGAGAGAGAGAGAGAGAGATTCTTTATAAGAACCAGGACACATGCAAAGAACTCTACCAGAAGTAACTTTAGCCAGAAGACTGCTGTTTAAGATATACTTGAGAGCAAATGTATGTATGAATTGTGGTTAAAGAAAAGGGAAGGGTCTTTTATCATAGAGTTAATGAAGAGGTAGTTTGGGGAAAAGATACAGGAAAGGCACTGAACCGTTTTGGATTTCAGTAAGCAGTACCAGCATCATTCTTTGACTAAGGTTTAACTTCGCTTTCTTAAAAAAGACTAAGTGACTAAGTGACTGTAACAGGTAATTCGATCTAATTAAGTTTTTAATTTGAATAATATTTTGAGTTTATAGTGTGACCAAAAGTCAGGATGATTTACAACCAGTTGTTTTTGTTAAATTGTGTTTAAGTCTGCAACATCAATGGTATAATACAGTCCTTTCTTTTTCTTTAGTCGCCTAGATTCAAGATGAACAGTGATCAAGTTACATTGGTTGGTCAAGTGTTTGAATCCTATGTTTCGGAATACCATAAGAGTGATATTCTTCTAATCTTGAAGGAAAGAGATGAAGATGCTCATTACCCAGTTGTGGTTAATGCCATGACCCTTTTTGAGACCAACATGGAAATTGGGGAATATTTCAACACATTCCCAAATGAAGTGCTAACAATTTTTGATAGTGCTCTGCGAAGATCAGCCTTGACAATTCTCCAGTCCCTGTCTCAGATTGAGGGTGCCTCTATGAAGCAGAATCTTCATGCCAGGATATCAGGTAAATCACTTAAAGATTTTACTGCCATGTTATTCTCTAGGAGCATTTGGAGAAATCCCACCACACACTGAATTCAGAGCACTAAGAATCAATTGATATTTGTACTTAAAAAATATTTGTACTTAAAAAAAAAAAAATTTGTAAAAAAAAATACTTAAAAATTTGTACTTAAAAAAATTTGTACTTCAAGAGGAAGGAGAATGTGTGGAGAAAATAGTTTGTTAACGTGCACATATATACACGTGGATATGTGTGTATAAAATTATTATTCAAAGCAGCCTTATGAGATTATGTGACTACTAACAAAATAATTGATAATACAAAGAATTAGAAAAGTGGTAGATTCTATCTAGTGATCTTCAAAACAATTTTAGGAAATTTATTATTTTTATATATCAAATTTAGCATTATACTGGCCACCTATTAGGCACTCAGGTTTTGTTGAATGAATGACAGATTAAGGATCTTAATTTTTAAGATGATGCAGTGGAGCAGTCAGCCCCTGGTGGCAAAGCTGTACCTTTGAATTGTAGTCTGTGATTAAGTTGGAGAACACATGTACCATATTGTTTAAAAATAAATCCTTTATAGTACATTTCAGAAAGGTGGGGATTTATAAGCAACAAAAATGCTTGCTGTGATTCCAAAAAAGATGAGTCAGTATAGTAGAAATCTTTGGAGAAAAAATTAAGATCCCCCAAAAGACCTTGCATTTGATTTAATTGAAAATATAGTATTTTATTTACAATAAAATTATGAATATCATAAATCTTTATGCATCAGCACACTAAATAATCTCTTGGTAGGATCTAGAACAAATGTTTCCTTATAATTCGCAAAAAGATCGTTAAAAGAGGCTTTAATATTAATGAATGGTATTTAGGAATCGTTTTAATATCCTTACATTTAGATATTTTTCCATGCTTAGTTTACCAAAATTTTGTCTGCCTAGATGACCCTATTGGTTTCTGATAAATTGGCCTATTTTTTTTCTAGTTCTCTGAAAAAGTCAATTGCAAATTTTGCTACTACCATGGTAGCAGTCCTTCTACAAATGTATCATAAGTAGGCATTTGCTAGTCTCTTGGGAAACCATAATACTATGGTATAGCCCCTCCTCTAAAGGAGTTCAAGGCAAGAGGAGATAACTGTATAGTCAAGTATTTACCAAGTGGTTTATGTACGCTCAAAGATACATACCTAAGTACATATTAAACATAATTGTAAAGGAGCTTAATGGCAGCTTTTATGTTATGTGATGGATGCCTCATTCAAGGTATGTGCAAGATACCTTAGCTCATAGAAGAGGGAGTGAATTCTCAGAGTTCACTGGAGATTTCAAGAAAGGTAAGGCAGGGATGGAGGTGTCCCAAGCAGAATGAACCAGGGATGGAAACAGTCTGGTTGTACGTATATTGTAGCTTCATCTTGGACTCCAGGCAAGGCATTTAATTATGAAAACATACGTTGCCTCTGTGGTTCAGTCTCCTTAGGCACATAAGACATTTTCCAGTTTGTTTTTGCAGGATGTACATTGCTCTTTATCTTCTGGGATTTTTATTAGCTTACAGTTTACTTGCTATTTCCAGTGGTTTTGATGAAAGGTCTTGTAATACAAAGATAGCATCAAAGTAAATGAGAAGGAAAGATAGCATTCATATGTTATTTAAAGTAGTGGTTCTCAGACATTAATGGCAATCAGAATCAACGGTGGGTTTGTTAAAGCACTGATTGCTAGGCCCCACCCACAGAGTTTCCAATTGAGAAGGTCTGGCCTGGGGCCCAAGAATTTATTTACATTTCTAACTGATCTCAGGTGAGGCTGATGCTACTGTTCTCTGCTTGCTGAAAACCAGGGACCTGAAGTAATTGATACGGACGTATCTCTAACACAGATAATGGACCTATTCGCGGTCTATTTCCAAAATTTCTTTTTGTTCCTTCTCATTGAATGTGTCAGAGAATGGTAAAGGTTTTTGTGTTACTTAGTAACACGTATAGATACATGTTATATCTAACATGTCTAGTTACTTGGTAACATCTATAGTAAGACAAGAAGATTAAAATAAATTGTCATTTCTGTCTGAGCACTGTCTCTTAGCACCTTTTTAGCACTAAAATTTTGATTGTGTATGGTCAGTTTGGCTTAACATCGTATTGCCTTTATCTTTATAAGTTTATTTAAAAATCATAATAGTCTGAAATAAAAAGAATCTGAAGATAAAATATACTCACCTTTATTGTCTTTTTCTTAAAATAATAGTTACTTTACAAAATAACCACTTAATCTGCCATATTTTAGACAAATGTGCTCAAAATTTCCAAGAAAAAACAAATTTCTCCTAACGCCACCGTGTACATGATTCAGTAAATGTAAACTTCTCTTTTGTTTCCAATGTAAGAACATTAAAGATTACATATCGTCCTGTATTGTAAAAGTATGGAAGATAATTGAAAGCTAATTTTCTTAGAAAATTTAGTTGTAATCTTTACGTAGCTCTTTCTTCAGAGAAGTTGTAATTGTATAAGACATGGGATTCTTACTGGGGGTGAGCTGCAGGAAATTCACCCATCCTGGCTGCACTTGTAGAGGAGTTCAGAAAAGTTGGTTAGCATATGTGGGACGCTTGGAACTGAGCCAGCTTCCCTGCCTCCCAGGTGCTTTCTTCCCAAGTTGTGATCTCTCTCCAGTGCATCTCTGTATGCTGACTGAAATAAAACTCGTTTATGTAGACTCATCATGACCCAGCATGCAGAGGCCTGGGGTATCATTTGCAAGGAATGGAGAGTATCTCTGGATTCTTCCTTTTCACTCTCTGACAGATGATTTCTCTACACATAAAAGGCGTTGTTTATACAATGGTGCATTGATTTGACCATTTTGCTAACATATTCCATTTGTGTGAGCGTGTGTTAGCCTAGACATAGGGACCTCTTCCTGTGGAAGGGAAAACTTTGATGCATTCTTCAAAGTGCACCCAAAGATGGCTGAGTGAATTGGGGAGAGTTTGCCAGACCAAGTAAAGTGCCTAAGGAAAGGTACAGAGGTAAGAAGCCCCTGTATGCACCAAAAAATTCAAGCATTTTTGTTTTGGACTGGGAGATTTGAGGCCACATATGGTAAAGGTGAGGTGAGAGAGAGAGAGAGCGAGCGCGCGCCCATTTCCCCTTCTCTTTATTAAAGGACTGGGCTGGGCACAGAGGGGCATGGAAAGGGTCTCAAGAAGTGACTCTCCCCTCCACATATAACATGGTTAAGGAACAACACAAAGCAATATGAGATTAAGGCCCAAAATGAATGGTACAGTCAGTAAGTGATTATGAATGTCACTGCCATGTTGTTACAGCATTTGGAGGAGATCTTATAGAATGTGATCTAAGACCAGAGGCATGACTAGGGCATACCAGAGGTTAGGGCATTACTATTAAGTTAGAGGAGGGCAGAGGCAGTTAACAACTGTTACCACGATGTAAGTTCTTTCTGTTCTTAGAGGGAATCATGTGCAAGTCAGTAGAATTATGGGATGGAGGATTTAAATAAGTTCCTCAGAGTTAAATGTTGAGAAAGGTATGGACCCCCTCCAGCAGGTGCATAATACACATATGAGTATATACATAAGTTCTTCAGTAGAACCTCTTGCTCATCCTTTTACTTTTACCACACTGAAGCCACGCTCACCAGCCTTGCTGGTGACAGCGGCATGGACAAACTGAGGGTCACTTCTCAGTATTTCTCTTCTTTAATTTCCCTGCTGGATTTGATACAGTTGACTCCTTCTACCTTATGAAATTCGAGCCTTGGCCCCACTTGACAGCACCCTCTTGCCCTGTCCTTTCTCTCTGGCTGTGGCTTCTCCTTCCTCTTAGGAGCCTCTTCCTTTACTTGAACCATAGGTGCTAGGTTCATATGTGGCCATATTCTCCTGGATCCCTGTGCTCTCCTAGGGTGACCCCTGTTTCTGAACCTAAACTTCATCTGTGCCTATATAGAAACAAATACCAGCTCTATATTTTTTCTTAATTTTAGCCAAAATCTATCTCTCTTAAGTTCTATATCCAAATACCACCATGCTTATCGGATGTCTCACTCTATTTTCTTGCAAACTCAGTGTATCAAAAAGTGTACTTATGATTTTTCTCCACTGTGTCCCACTCTAACTGAAAATGGTATTTCCTTATTTATTCTTTGAGGACACATATTTACTGTTTGATTACTATGTACCTTGCAGAGTTCCCTGAATGTTAAGGGAACCAGAGAACTGGGAGTCACTCTAAATGTTACCGTCTTCCTTATCTCTACCCGATCTCAAAGCTAACATAGTATCCTTAATATATCTCAAATCTACTCCCCTACTTCCTAGCCTTGCTGGTCATCTTTCTTTAAAGTATGTTTTGAACATGTACTGTTTAGAAACCATGGTAAATAAAATCAACCTTTTCCTGTGAAATTTATATTCTAGTGTGGAAGCATAATATTTTATTTAAATTTCAGTTAGTAGTAGGAAAGCGAGGAACAGTGTGTTAAAGCACATAAAAGAGAAAATTCAACCTGAGGTGGGTTAAGGAAAGATTATATTTAGAAAAAGATAGTTAAGCTGATCTTTTAAGGAGAAAAAATAGAACTATTACCTATAAGAACTAACATTTAAATAGTGCTTGCTAGAGGCACTTGGGTGACTTAGTCAATAAAGCATCTGACTTCAGCTCAGGTCATGATTTCACAGTTTGTGGGTTCGAGCCCCACAGTGGGATCTATGCTGACAGCTCAGAGCCTGGATCCTGATTCAGATTCTGTGTCTCCCTCTCTCTCTGCCCCCTCCGCTGCTTGTACTCTGTCTCTCTAAAATAAATAGTGTTAGCTATATGTAAGGTCCTGTTCTAAGAAACTTTACATATATGAATTTTGTTAATCTTATGACCCTGTGAGGTAGGTTTTGCTATTATTGCCATTTTACAGAAGGGAAATCTTAAAGGTTATAATTTGGGCCAAGATCACACAGCTAGTAGGTAATAGAGCTGTGACTTAAACCCAGGTAATCTGGCTCCAGAATCTGTTTTCTCAATTTCTATATTGCTTCTTAGTGTGGACATTTTTGAGGAGCAGAGTTGGGAGGAGAGTGTTGAGGCAAAGGGGACACTGTATGCAAATGTTACATGTTTAGAGGGCTTGGTATGAGAGGAAGGCCCTGTAGTCCAGTCCAGACTTGGATCCTTGTTCTTAGATCTATGGGCAGCCATGGAAAGATTATAAGAGGACATTTGGACTTAGGCCTTCATTATGTCTTTCCTGGATTACTGTAGAAACAATGGAGGGTATGGTGTTTTATTCTTCCATTCTAAGGTGCTATTTACAGTAAGATACTATCAAATTAAAGATCGCTTTCTAGAAGAAGACTATAATAAAATTACATTACTTTTGTTTTCAAACCAAACTTTGTAAGCCAGAAATAGCAAATAATCTATCTAAATAACTATATAAGACTTCATCAGTTACATAGGTCTTCAGCATATTAACTATCAAAGAGCCTGCTAAATTACACTGCACAGTCTATAATTTTCCTTTGAGTTCTGCAGCTATGCAAGGCATCAGAGTGATACAACATTTCCCACAACTAGTTGTTGTGATCTTACTTTTCCTTCAGTTTTAATATATTGATAATATAATTAAAACTGAGCAATCAGTTTGCATCTGAAGCAGAACTAGAATGAGAAGAGTAGAAATGGGATGCAAATGATTTTTTTTAGGGGCCAAGGAAGAGAAAATTGATACTAAAAAAATCTGAATAGTTATTAACTTTTCTTAATCCATTTTTCCCATTCTTTTTACCTTGTTCATAATTGTTGGTAGATTTTGTTTATACTTCATGAAGGAAATTGGATTAATAATCCTATTTCCCACTTGAATAACCTATTTTCCTATCCTCTGTATACTTGCATTAGAGAACACTTAGTGATTTTTTGCAAACATAAAAATAACATTATTTCAAAAAATTTATTTAACCATATGACCCAGCAGTTCCACTCCTAAGTATATGCCCAAGAAAATTAAAAACAAATAATCAAACAGAAACTTGCACAGTAATGTTTGTAGCAGCATTATAATAGCCCAAAAGTGTAAACAACCCAAGTGTTCATCATTTGATAAATGGATAAACAAAATGTGATATATCCATCCAGTGGAATATTTAGCCATAAAAGGTAATGAAGTATGGATACATGTTACAACATAAATGAGTCTTGGAAACATTATGCTTACGTGAAAGAAGCCAGACCAAAAGGCCACTGAATTATGATTCCATTTATATGGAATATCCAGAATAGATTTATCACAGAGACAGCAGCTTAGTGGTTAGCAGAGGCAAGGGTAAGGGAGTGGGGAGTGACCACTAATGGGTACAGGCTTTCTTTTTGAAGTGATAAAAAACATTCTGGAATTAGATAGCAGTTGGTCATACAACTTTGTGAATATGTTAATAACCACTAAATTATACACTTAAAAGAGTAAATTTATGGTATGTGAATTATATCTCAGTTTTGATAAAAGTATTCATATAGGGAGCAAAAGAAAAGTAACTGAGAGTCTATAAAGCAGTGTTAAGGTTTGCCATAATATACATTCATTCCCGTTAAGGCCAAATAAGTAAGAGAAATCTCCACTTAGTCATTTCTTTCTTAACTCTAGGATATAAAGTAAAAAAGGACATGGGGCTCCTAAAACATAAGCAATGTGGACATGAGAACAAGACCTGTTTTAAATGAGCAGCTTTAGGGGCGCCTGGGTGGCTTAGTCGGTTGAGCATCCGACTTTCGCTTAGGTCATGATCTCGCGGTTCGTGGGTTCGAGCCCCGCGTCGGGCTCTGTGCTGACTGCCAGCTCAGGGCCTGGAGCCTGTTTCAGTCTGTGACTCCCTCTCTCTCTGACCCTCCCCTGTTCACGCTATCTGTCTGTCTCTCTCCTAGAAATAAATAAAACATTAAAAAAAATAAAATAAATGATCAGCTTTGGTTGTTGGTATGGCTTTTACTTGGTTGTAGCTAGAAATATCAGTATATTCTTGGTAGCTCAACATTTAGCTAAACATAGCTGAATTAACAGATGCCTGAAATCAATAATGAGAAATAGCATGGATATTTTTTAATGGATAAGATACCTGTTAATCCATCTTCAGCTTCTCCGTCTATTCCTGCCCATGCAGTATCACACTTGACAGCCCTGGGGTCAGCCTTGTACAGAAAAAGGAGTTATAGTGGCAAATGTTGGCAGTACCTGCCTTGTGTATATGATATACAGTATACAGAGAGTCTTAGCCAGCGACAAAAAATTCAAGTCTGCCTGTAGAGTTGTGACCTGTAACAGCGGATTAATGTAGCCTGGTGCCTTAAGCATACAGTTCATGTAACCCATTTGCTTTTTTTTTTTTTTTTTAATTTCATACTTCCCAAACTACCACATTATTATAATTAATTGGCTTTTAGAATAGATCTATCAACAGGGAGAAAATGTGCTGACCATAGAAACTAAAGTATAATCATAACTACTATGGTTATTTCTCATGACTTGGCAAATCTGATAGCTCCATCTTCAGCGTGCACATTTTCCAGATTTCAGAGCTGCTGAATTCTGAGGACAAGACAGTGGCCCATGGGGCAGGAACCAGTATAACAAATGCTACCTTGATAAACCTGTTAGAAGGCAGCCTTTGACCATCACAGCCAGCATCTCTACTCCAGTGGTGCGTAGCAGCCAAACATGAGAATGGGTGTTTCTGCCTAAGAATTTTCTTTGGCATTTTGTACCTTTTAAGCTGCCTGATGACAAATGGTGAAAAACACAAGTTTTTTAAAGGATAACACAATGCTTTAGGTAAACCTCAAGGTAATTCAAGGCTTGGAAACAGATTTGTGTATTAATAAATTCTGAACCTAAATAAAAAGGCACTACCCTTCTAGCACTGTAGGGTTCTGGACATTATGCTGCCCTCCCTTTATCACTCAGCTTTGTGGTTTACTCGGTCATCAATTGATTTTATGTGTCACAGGTGGTAGTATATTCTTTGTTGAATGAGATTACAATTATATAACATAACATATTTAGATTCTACTGAGCTAGCCCTCTTATGAGAATCAATCCTTTTTTTAAAATCCTGGTTATTATGTCATCTGGATATGTATTTTTAAAAAGAGTCCACTGGTCATTGTTAATTAAAATAATCTTTTTTGTTTGTTTGTTTTCTTAATTGAATTGGTCTGAATTTTTTTCTAAGGTAAAACTCAATTTTTTTTTCTGAAATTATACCTTCTACCCCAGGAAATATGAGAAGAATGTATTCCATAGAGTCAAATCCCAAGACATAAGTTGATGTGGTTTTTTTGTTGTTTTTGTTCATCAGGATTGCCCGTTTGTCCTGAGCTGGTGAGGGAGCACATCCCTAAAACCAAGGATGTGGGACACTTTTTATCTGTCACTGGGACAGTGATTCGAACAAGTGTGGTGAAGATCCTGGAGTTTGAGCGGGATTACATGTGTAACAAATGCAAGCACGTATTTGTGGTCAAGGCTGACTTCGAGCTGTACTATACCTTTTGCCGGCCGTCCTCATGTCCCAGCTTGGAGAGTTGTGATTCTTCAAAATTTACTTGCCTCTCAGGCTTATCTTCATCTCCAACCAGGTGTAGAGATTATCAGGAAATCAAAATTCAGGAACAGGTAAATGATCAAAAAAATGAGAAGAATCACAACTGTGAAAAAGGTTTTTTTTAGCAGTGGAGAAATTACCAAGAGTAGGGAATACATAAAGGATTACAAATGGGATTCGTGTCATGACACAGTATGGATGCAGGTATATCAGAATATAGTCTTTAGACACCATGCAGTAATCATCTCTGTATAGAGAGCATTGGCGCAAGGGCTCTGGAATGACCTAATAAATATGTTAAAATTAAGGGAACATTTAAGAAGTTTGAACTAGCTAGGTTTAAGGAATAGGAGGAAAACTAAATGGGTTTCAGTGGTTGTTAAACATTGGAGTAGTCAGGATTTGAAGTTTTAGGCCCAATTTTATTTGCCGTGTCAAATGAGGTATACCTAGACTCTCTTTAACGCAGGAGAGTGTGCCAGGTTTTCCTTGCCGCTGAAACACAAAGGTGTATTCAGTGTCAAGGACTCAAACTCCTGTCTTTATACACCATTCTTAACACGTGGCCTCTATCCTAGCATCCTCTATAATCTAAGATGGTAGTTACAGCTCTTTGACCACTTTATGACAGTCAGAGAGCAGGAGAAGGGAGTACAGGCAGCAGTACCAGCCGTCTAACCCAAGTCTCCATCCGTGTAGACCTCTTTGAAGTCTCCTAGGGCATGTCTACTCATTTCACTGGCCAAAGCTTAGCCATATGACCATATTCATGTGCAGGGGAGCCTGAGAAATAATCTTTTTACTGGGTACATGTCCATATGAAATAAAACCAGCGTTCTGTCACTAAGGAATGATCAGAAGAACAGAGTGATTTGCCCAGGTCTTAGGACTAGAGGTCAAGAAAGAACTGTAGGTCTATTCTACGTAAATAACTTTGGTTTTATGTTTAATAGGTAGAGCCTATGTTTATTTTGAGCATTCACAAGGTAGATTATATTTGGAGATATTTTCCATATTGATGTTTTTATTTTACTCTAGTTTTAGCCAGTTTGTAAACAGATAGTAGGCACAATTTTCAAGAAGATTTTATAAATCTTCATCAGAATTAATTTGTATGATAATACCAGAGAAATAGAGACAGTAATTTCAAGAACTGCTAGGCTTCTGAATACTTAGCATGTAGTTAAGCATACTTAGTATGTGTCTTCTTTTCCTTGCTAGGTTCAAAGGCTATCTGTTGGAAGTATTCCACGATCTATGAAGGTTATCCTGGAAGATGACTTAGTAGACAGTTGCAAATCTGGTGAGAATTAACTTTTGCTAGCCTTTATAAGAGGTCCTAAAATATTGACTAGGAAAAAGCCACTTTTTATTTTCACATAAACTGTGGGAAGTGAGTGTGGAGGCTTCATTGCTCGCCTTGAAAACAGAAGCTGGCATGGAGGTGGGAGGTGATACACAGCAGGAAAGAAGCTGTAGCTTAGCAGTCTAGTCCAGCCAGTGTGTTATAAGTGAAGAATCTGACTTGCCCAAGGTCACATGGAGAGTTAAGTGGCAGAACTAGAACATGAATCCAAAAATCCCACTGACTTTTCATCCAGGAGTCTCTTCAGCACATCCTTGCTTAATGGTAGCAACTTTAAAACTTGTAGTGCATTTAGTGGATCAGACAGCATGGTTCTGTAAGACGGTTATACTCTTCCTTATATCTAGAAGAAAGGAGGTGATTGTTCCTCTTTCCTCTGTGCTCGTGACACCACTGTGGGAATCACATTGATTTTGTCCTCTGAGGGTTCTCAGTGTTTCCATTGGCCAGTTCCCCAAGTTGAGAAGGAACTTGAAACCAGGCCCAAAGAACAACTGTGAGTGGTTAGCATGAAGAAGCCTCAGGAAGGACATGGCAGCTCACTGTTCATTAATTGGAAGGCTGTCATACAGAAATAGAATTATAGTTACAGAAGATTACTGTTGAGTTTCAGTAGGCTGAAGCTCCAGAAAGGTAGATTTTGCCAGACGATGGTTTCTTTTCTCAGTGACAGTCAAACACAGGCTGTACAGCCTCTGCTAGTGACTTAGGCCTCATGATTGGCCATTGGTCTGGATGATCTGCAGTGTTCCAGGCAAATCAGAAAGTGAGCCTCAGAATATTCTGGAAATTGGAGGGCTTCACAGGGGTTGTTGCAATGTCATTCTTGGTTATATGTTGATCTTGAGGCTAACCAGACAACTCCTCAGCTCTCTTTTACCTCATCTCGACTCATCTTGCCCCTCTTATTCTGCTCTTTGGGGAGCCTGGGAAGAATCAGACTTAAAAGTATTTGTGGGAGGGCGGGGTACCTGGGTGGCTCAGTTGGTTAAGCGCCTGACTTCGGCTCAGGTCATGATCCCACAGTTCATGGGTTCGAGCTCCGTGTCAGCTCTGTGCTGAGAGCTCAGAACCTGGAGCCTGCTTTAGATTCTTTCTCCTTCTCTCTCTGCCCTTCCCTTACACACACACACACACACACACACACACTCTCTCTCTCTCTCTCTCTCTCTCTCTCTCTCTCTCTCTCTCAAAAATAAACATTAAAAAAATTAATAAAAAGTATTTGTGGGAGGACAAGGGTAAATATTGACCTACACATGTAGAATGGAAGTGTTCTACATTCAATTTTAAAATTACTGTGTCTACAAAAAAAATTATGGGAAAGAATTTTATTAGAAAAATTAAGATGTTAGGAGGCTTTGTAAATCAGCAGTGTTGCTCAAGATAGTAAATATTATTTTCTCTTTTGCAGTAACCACATTTAAATATCATGAGATGTTCTTAATAAAATTTGATATGTTTTTTAAACAAATGTGATATTATTTTACGTGTGTAATACAAAAAGAAAGAATGAGAGAATAAAGGAGGCTTTTTTCAGCTGTTGGCAGAGGCTAGGGCTATAGAATTTACATGGCACTGTCAGCGAAAGGTAAAGATCTCAGAAAAAAGCAGACTGCCTTCAAAAGTATAATCTAAAAGTTTTAATCAAAGCCTTTTTCTCTAACCGAAGTAGCTGACATTTTCCATATTTTAACACCAGTATCCTCATCCTGTTCCCTCACTGTCTTTTACCAGAACTGACAGGCACTAAAAACTCTAGTATATGGTTTAAATGAAAAGTCTTTTGGATTTACAAACTTTCAGTCCCCAGAAAAGGTTATCCTAGTCAGCTTCTCTGAGGCTCCTCTTTCTAGCCCTAGAAAAGGCAGATGGCAACCTATCTCCCTGAAAGCCCACAGCTCTGCTCCCTACACACATTCCCAGGCCTTGACTAGACTTTTGCCTGTGAGGACGATATGAGATTATTTCTTCTCTTTCCTCTTCTTATTCCAGATATCTTAAAAACTGTTGCTTTTACGGTTTGTCTAGCAGTTTCTACTTGCTATTTAACATTTAAGTTACATTGAAAGTGGGTCAAAAAATGGAAATGGTTGGTAAACCTTAGCCTGGTGTCAAAAATTGTTAACTTCACCTGAACTTTCCCTGCTTTAAGTATTTCTTGTTCTCACTCATACCTTAATCTTAACTAACCCTTAATCTCAATAGAAAACATAGAACACGAGTGTAACCCCTGGACAGAAGCAAGTATATCTGACCTCTTATTCTGCATCCCTGTTCTCCCCTACCAGACGGGTCAAAAGTGCTTCGTTTCTCCAAATTCCACCATTTCTCCCTTTTTTTAATCCTAGATTTCTCCAAATGCTTCATTTATAAAATATTTACTGAGCTGCTGCTTCATTAAAATTATAAGGCAAACACTAAGGAAGTAGAAAAGTTCAATACCTAGAGTCAAGAATAATTCTTTATTGGGGCGCCTGGGTGGCTCAGTCGGTTGAGCATCTAACTCTTGATTTCGGCTCTGGTCATGATCTCACGGTTTGAGTTTGAGCCCCGTGTCCTGCTCCACACCTACAGTGCAGAGGAGCCTGCTTGGGATTTTCTCTCTCCCTCTCTTTCTGCTCCCCACCCAAATAAATTAATAAATACTTAAAAAAACTGTTAAAAGAAAATAAGATGATTTCATGCAGTTCATCTAGACCGGATTCTTTCCAAGCTATTTTTCTTTCACATGTCACTAGCAATAATGGATGGAAGCAGTCTGTCAACAGCACGTTTTTCATTTATCCATAGCTACAAACCTCTGAGGGAAACAAAAGATAAATGGCATAATCCTTTCCCTTCAGGAATTTCATCTGCTTGGGAACCCCAGACTGACAGGCGCAGAGTAATAAAGCAGTGTCCTTTATTACACAAAGTAATAAAGTTGTGTCCTGAGACCTGCCTGTGTGGCAGGAGGTCAGTCGTGGGTCCAGCTGGGGGTGGCCGCAGCGGTAAGTCAGCTGCAGAAGACAGAGTGGCACAAAGAGATGGGATTATCAAAAGGGAAGAATGTTAGCCTCCTGACAATAACATTGTTTATAACTTTAATTACAGAAAAGCTGAAGTGTAATAACAAGGTTTAGTATAATAATAGCTAATTTTTACCCATTGAGCACTTACTGTATTCTAGATATTGCATGAAATAATTTACAAACGTTATCTAACTTAGTTTTCACTCTTCTGTGGTATAAATTATAACCATTCCCATTTTCTAGGTCAAAACATAGGCTCACCAAAGTTAGGTAATTTGCCACAGGACATAGCCAGTGAGTGGTAGAGCTGGGATTCGAATCCAAATCGGACAAAATCAGTGCTCTTGGCCATTCTTCAGTATTCCACATTTTCCACATTAATCACTGCTCACTGAAATCAGATTACTTATGGGTGTGGTATCTAAAAATTAAGCTCTTCATTTGACTAATTTAGAAACAACCTAAGTATAATCCATTAAAATGACCACAGTAAAGGACTGTTCCAAGTACTTATATAAAGTTGCCCCAGTCATTTTTAACTAAAAATTGAGGGCAGTAGGTATACTAAATGATCATAATTCTTGATTGGCTTTGAAAACCATCCAAGCAGTGGTTTAGGAAGACTCATGAAAACATGTGTGTTTCATCGTTTATTATGAAGTTGCCTTTGGCTGGAAATACGCTCTCTATTCTGTAATTGCTGCCACCAGTTCCACGCATTTAGCATTTACAGAACATTTTTCTTCAGAAAATCAAAAGCTCTGCAGTTTACACATTACACATTGAAATTTAGAGAGTAAGAGGCATTTAGCATAAGCAAATACCGTATATTTGACACAGGCTAGGTATGAAGACTTGCCGGTTAGTTCACAGACACTGTTTGTTGAGCAAATTAAAAATACCACCAGACGGGGTATGTCCAACATCATATATTGAAGATTTTGAGGACTAGGATTATCTTCTATTCTTCTGGCCCCCTTTTCTCCACTACCAGAATACTGAATTCCAACTGTTCATTCATGTACATCTGTTAATTGATGCATTGAATTGTATGTAATAATAAGCACAGAAGTCAGTGTTTGGAGAATGTGCCCATAAACTACCCAAGTCCTCTTAGGAATATCTGTAAAAGTTTACTATTCTTCTCACCAGGGTTGGGAGAGTTTCCTCAGGTGGGGAGGAACCCACCAAGGAGGAACAAGCAGGGTGTATCTTGTGTTTTCATAGTTTAGGGAAAAGAGCTTTGAAGTAGAACCGTAGTTCACTCATCTCTTAGTTCATTCATCTTTTTAAGTCAGTAAGGAAAATATTAATAAATATGATAAGTAAAAATTAGTATCTAGGAAACTAAAGCTAGTGTCAGTTATCAGAAGATTGTCTCTTTTCCTGACACCAAATTGATGATAGTTTCCTTCTAGCTGAAGTTCCCACCTGTTCTTTAAATGAGAACTATTTGGTTAGGGATTCTGAGATGAACATTTTGCCCAATATAATGATGAATAAACCATCCAGTAAACTGTTTTCCCAGTGAAGAGTAATAATTTGGTGTGATTATCATGTAGCAGATTTGCAAAAAACAAAAATGCTAACTTTAGCTTTTAGCATGTACAGATACAAGTCTGTGAGGGAAAAACAAACACGAAAGCAAAAATGAAATCTGTGTTCTTTTGGCTCCAGATTGTTTTCTGGATGAGTGTTTATCACTCTAAACCTGGTAGGAGCATGGTTTATTTTTCTTTTTTTAAAAAACATTTATTTATATTGGGAGAGTGGGGGAAGAGAGAAAATCCTAAGCAGGCTGTGCGCTCAGCAGGGTCTCAATATGGGGCTTGAGGGGTGCGTGGGTGGCTTAGTAGGTTGAGTGTCCGACTTTCACTTAGGTCATGATCTTGCGGTTCGTGGGTTCGGGCCCCGCGTCGGGCTCTGTGCTGACTGCCAGCTCAGAGCCTGGAGCCTGTTTCAGTCTGTGACTCCCTCTCTCTCTGACCCTCCCCTGCTCATGCTGTCTCTTTCTATTTCTCCTAGAAATAAATAAAAACATTTAACCAAAAAAAAAAAAAAATGGGGCAAAAAATGGGGCTTGAACTCAGGACTGTGAGATCATGACCAAGCCAAAATCAAGTCAGTCAGATGCTTA
Organism: Proteles cristata cristata; assembly: GCA_017311185.1. Lineage (NCBI taxonomy): Eukaryota > Metazoa > Chordata > Mammalia > Carnivora > Hyaenidae > Proteles > Proteles cristata. The sequence goes on along the minus strand of JAESUZ010004037.1, from coordinate 63,294 downwards.
ACTGACTGAGCCACCCAGGCACTCCAGAGTGGTTTATTTCTTATTTCTGGTTCTTTGTCATGAAGTCTGCACAGCAAGCAGTGTGGTACTACTGGACTTTGCTGCTACTTGGTGCTCTTCCCTAGGTGATGACCTCACAATTTATGGAGTTGTAATGCAACGGTGGAAGCCCTTTCAGCAAGATGTACGCTGTGAAGTGGAGATAGTCCTGAAAGCCAATTATGTCCAAGTAAATAATGAGCAGTCTACAGGGATTATCATGGATGAGGAAGTCCAAAAGGAATTTGAAGATTTTTGGGAATCCTATAAGAGTGATCCCTTTGCAGGTTTGTGATTAAGGGTATAAAGCTGGTAATTATTAATGGCATTTCATTCAGTAGTTAAATATACAGTCTGTGGTTAGGAGGCAGCCTTACATGCTGTATAAACTCAATGGCCGAATTCAAAGGTTGGTAGCATTTGTTAGTACTTCTAGTCATAGTTTCCCTTTAAGTTCTTTTCTGGTATAGTCTTTTCTATTTAGAGATCTTCCTGGAGAATCAGGGCTGAATTACAAGAAATCTTCCATTTCTGTTCTTTTAGACATCTCTTATACTGCCAATTTTCTCCCTTTTCCACCAAATACAGAGTTCTTCCGTAAATAGGCAAAACTCAGTCTATGATGAACCCTCATTCTAATAAAGCCTTATTTCTTTTCTTATGTGCCTTAGGTAATTAAGACAACTTCATGCTACTTTAGGTAAAGATTTTTAAATATGCATTAAGGAGGAAAGAGATGATGAGAGATAGAAAGATGCAAAAAATAAGCTTTGTCATCACAGCAAACACTTTTGACTGTGACACTAAAATATAATTATGTAGACTAAAACATCACACAAGCCTTTGGGTTCATAGAGTACTTTTTATTTAAAAATTCCAAAAGTATAAAACACCAATTAAAGCTTCAAATGTCTGTTTTCATTCTTCCTTGGAGGTATCTTCTGAGAAAAATAAACTGAAGCCAGTGATAGACTATTTCTAATAAACTTCACCTCAAATCTCATACATACTGATTAACTTTATTCTTAAATCACATACTGGACAGATACCATTTCACAAAATAAAATTCTTATTTGCCTAACTTTAAGCAGTTTGCTTTTATTTTGTGGGATGATTTTTTTTTTTTTTTTTGCTCCTGCGTATTGCATGTAATGTAGTGGTTCCTGATCATTCTTTGATCTGTACAGAAAGAACTTAAATTCTCCACATTGTGGCTTTCGGAGGCAAGCCCTATAAGAAGTATTTTTAAATGAATTTTTAAATTTTAAATTGTTTTGTAGGATCAGTTCCTTAAAAAATCTGTAACTCTTCCTTGGACTACAGTCATTTGTTAATTAATCTTAGTGCCACAGCCCACCTTTTCCTGTAACAGTGAAGGAAGGACATCATGCATTGCTCTATAACCAGACCATGAGAAGTGCTTTGTGCTGGTGATTAAGAGTCTATTTTAATTAGAAGGTTATGTATACACAACTTATTTAATGGATAAAAGGAAGAAGTAAATAAATAATAAGTAAATATAATGACCTTGTGAGAAATGGAAGACAGAAAATGAGGCAACATTTTTTTTTTTTAAGTCTGAATGGGTTTTGCTTAGTTTCCTAAGTACCATACACTGAATTTTACCATTTCAAAGTGTATGTGTGCTAGTTGAGGGGATGAAGGCAGGGAACTGCATCCAGAAGGGTGTCTTCATTTTGCTGGTCTAAAGCGAAAGGTTTAGAGGTGGATCTGCTTCATTAAGACCTCATACTGTGGGTATTGTCTAAGAGGAGCTGAAGGCTTTATTCCAGTCTATAGTAACCTCAGGGATCCTTGGAGCCTGGTGTTCAGATGTTGGATAGAAACCCAGGTGTAGGTATTGGGGTCTTTGGGGCCCAGCCTGGGGTGACTCTGTTATCTTAGATCTAAGAGGTTCTCTTCATTGAGGTAATGGAGAATCATGCCACAAGAGTGGGGTAATTGGCTGTAGACACACTATTAACATGGTCTAGAACCAGAAATTTGGGAGGGAGATAGGTTTGGGGATAGTATTCACTCTAATCAATTCTCTTCCATGATACAGCCATGGGAGCATCTATTGCCATGATTTAAGGAACTCCAGACAACAAATTTAAGGGAATTGTTCTTTCCCTTTATTTTTCTCTGGTACTTCAGACCTGTCTTTATAGTATACCTTTTATGTTAACTACATTGTGAGGAAATCTTGAGATCAGAAATAAGCACAAGTAATACAGGTGATTTAATAGTTCAACAGTTAAGTATGTAAGGCTATTGTTTGGTCTATGTGCTGTATATACACTTATTCATTCCTTTGATTCTCAACAATTCTATGAGATATCATTATCATCTCTATTTTACAGATAAGGAAATAGAGGCAGACAGGTTAAGACACTTGGCCAAGGTCACATGGGTAGTAATAGCATTGGGATGTGAATCAAGGCATTTGACCCCAGAGCCTGTGCTCCTCATCACTGGGGTAGGTTTCCTGTCAGCACATCAATCACTGACTCCACATTTATTCAGCAGTAGGGGCGCTTTACTTTTTGGCGTACAAGTCTGCCAGGTCAGTTTGCCTGCTCTGAAACCTACCTGTTTGGACTACTTCTTTCTTTGTATGTGTAATCTCTAGATTCTGGTCAGAATTTACCTATCTGCTGTAAGGTAAAGGTTTGCTTAGATCCCAAATCTTTCTTTTTTTCCTCCGGGTTTTCTACCTCAGGAAAGGGAAGAATTCCCTCTAGCAATTAATCAGCTCCCTTCAGGATTTACTAATTCTGTTTTCTGATCCCCATTTTACTAAAAGGTTTTCTTTCTTCATCATTCCAGCCACCCCAGGTCATATCACCCTATCTTACTTGCCACTGGATCAATTTTGATTCTTTACAAAAAGCAGCCTTTGTGTATAGGGCCATAACTTGTAGAGGAAGCCTCTTTCCTCGCCCTTCATGCTTTGGCAGAAAAGCTTCTGGAACTAGAATAATCACCTAAAGGACTTCTTACATGATTATTTGCCTCATCAGAAGACCTACCTCTGAAACATGAGTATAAACATGGAAATCCTGAAACAAGTATATTAGTTACCAGCCTGTAGACATACAGAGTACCATCACAGTAGTGAATTCCTCATAAGACCAGCTCAGGACAGGCTTGTTAGGATGTCTTAGGTTCTAAGAGCCCCTACTGGTTGATTATGCCAGTGATCAAATAACGTATCTACTTTATAGGTGGGATAGGCAGATTCTCAGATTTGTTGTTTTGATATTTCTGAAAACAGAAACTCAAAAGTGATATTCTTTTATTTAAAGCATATGATCAGGAGAATCTAGGACTTCATCTTGGACTGCTCGAATTGTAGTTTATAATGATCTTTTAAATACTCTGATACCCTTATTCTGGGTAAAACAGGCTTTACCAAATTTTTCAGAGCAAATGCTGAATTGACTTCTAGAGTGGATTGATTTTACTTCTCTTACATGTCTGGAGAAGCTCCATGAGCTCCAAGTACTTCTTGTATTTAAAGATTACTGGCTCCTACGATCCGACTTCCTTTTATTTAGGCATTGGAGTAATTTTACTGAAATTACTGCACAGAAGTGTAGTGGTATTTTAAAGGAATACTGTTGGCTTAATGAGGGCATAAAGGAGATTCCTTTCTGTCCCTTGCACAGTATGATAAATTTATGGAAACTAAAGCAGGATGAAAATAAAAAGCAAGGAATGAAAAGCAGACTTTTCATATCATGGCATTAGTAAGAGAAGGCATTTTACAACCAAGTCAAAGTTATTCACTCCTTTTAGGCATTTGGAAATGGTCCTCATGATCATTTTAGATGGCAGAGCATGATGTTCATAGAAGTTGGAAGGGAAGGGGCGCCTGGGTGGCTTAGTCGGTTAAGCGTCCGACTTTCGCTTAGGTCATGATCTCACGGTTTGTGGGTTCGGGCCCCGCGTCGGGCTCTGTGCTGACTGCCGGCTCAGAGCCTGGAGCCTATTTCAGAGTCTGTGTCTCCCTCTCTCTCTGACCCTCCCCTGTTCACGCTCTCTCTCTCTCTCTCTCTCTCTCTCTCCTAGAAATAAATAAAAATATTAAAAAAAAAAAAAGTTGGAAGGGAAGTTTAAGATAGGATTTCTTGACAACTGTTGGTAATATCTGATCTTGCTCCCTTTTCTAGGAAGGAATGAAATATTGGCAAGCTTGTGCCCTCAAGTTTTTGGGATGTATCTAGTGAAGCTTGCTGTGGCCCTGGTGCTGGCTGGTGGGATTCAAAGGACTGACGCTACAGGAACACGGGTCAGAGGTTAGTACCTACTTAAAACTGAGAAATACTAATACATATTAGCTGGACTTTTTCTTTGAATACAAATTGCTTGTTGAGCTTTATTTTGTAACCATGATCTTTTAAACCTGATGACAGTTGTCCATCTAATACTTAGTCCAGCATCTGTATATCAAAAGGTAATTTCTAGAATTCCAAAGGCTAAAAGAAATCTTAAGGGTTTTTTTTTTTGATGAATATATATTGTTGCTCTAACCTATAAGGGTGCCACAAAATAAAATCTTTACATTTTGATTATTATGTTTTCACTGGATCCCCAGTCTCTCTTCAAGAGGAAAAGATTAGAAATAATGCTTTTTAATATCTCCAAGTCAGCGTCTCTCCATCTGGGACTATCCGTTTGTTTCTCTCAGACTGCTGCTTGCAGTCATCTGCCTGCTGGTTCCCCTTCTGCTGGTAGGTAGCAAATGTGCAGTCTGCCACGAGGTGCTGCTGGAGGTCACACATTCAAGCAAAGATTACTCTAAGTGTATAATTATGTTTAAATGGCAAAAAGCTCTTTTGCAGCTAACACATTTAACTGACCTGAATCTGGCATAGAGTAGGTTTATTATGGCCCTCATTTGGCCACATGAGGGCCATAATAAACAAAGACTAAAAGGACATAAGGCCATTAATAAGAATTCTAAAACCATATGATACAATATAGGATAATAAGGTGTATATGTATTGTTATGTTTTGATCACCTACTGTTTGCAAGGCACTCTGCTAAATGTGGAGCTTAAATAGGAGTTTCCTATTAGTGTATTTAGGAAATACTTGAATAAATGTTTTTGATCAGTGACACAGTATATATACCACAGGATATTCATATATTCATTTATGCTACATTTGAAACTAAGTACTTTAAGGTAGATATTAAATTATTAAAATTTTCATTAAATGAAAAGGTCTTAACTGTTGTAATCATAAGTGATACTTATAAAGCACTTATAAAATCTTGAACATTTAAAAATATTTAAATAAAAATGAAATAAAATGTATGGCCTGTATGGAACGATTTAATCAAGTAGTTTGATATTTAAAAATAGATTAAGTAAAATCAACAACTTTAGAAAGAAGCCAAAAATGTCTTAAATGTCAAACATACGCCTAAACATCTGGAAATAGCACAAAGTCTATTAATTTAGATATTAAATGTCATAATTGGAAATCACTTAAAGATGGTTATTTTATCATAGTTAATCTTTCTCAGGATACCTTGTTAAATCCTTCCTTAAATGACCCTAAGTATACATCAAAAACATAAAATATAAATCATGATGGCACTCTAAGTGGACCATTTTCTTTTTGATTAATTGTACTTATTCATGGGTCTTTTCATAGAAATTTAAAACTTTATTAACTGTTTTCCAGGTGAATCTCATCTTTTATTGGTTGGGGATCCTGGCACAGGGAAATCTCAATTTCTCAAGTATGCAGCAAAGATTACACCGAGATCTGTGCTCACGACAGGAATTGGATCTACTAGTGCAGGTATTTTAAATGACAATCTCAATTAATGTAACCTTATGACAGATGCTAACACAATGGTTTTTTCTTATAAAAAAAGTACCTTAATTAGGGTAAATTTCAAGCTAATTCTTGAGTTACTGCCAAAAATGGAAATATATAGCAGTACTTTTGTAGCTCTAATATTTCAAAAGCTCCACCTTCATTTAAAGTTATTTTCCTAAAACTTATCCCATATATCTTTTTGCATCTGAGTTTTGAAAGATTCTATTTGACTGGGGAAAAAAAATACAACGTTGAGATAAATGGGAGAAATCTTACTCTACAAAAGTAGGTCAGTGGCGTAGAGCTTAAGGATTTTTTGTGCTCATAGATCTCATTCACAACAGTAGCTCCTACTGAAAATTCTTAGGAAATTTGTCTTAATATGTGGAAAGCATACTTTCATCATTACAATATGGAGCTTCCTTCATATCTTGTAATGATTCTTCAACAAGTACATATAAAAGCCTTTTCAGATAGAATGTCAAGATTTGATTATAAAGTAACTTTAGGAAAAATTTTAAAAATATTTTGATGTCACTTTGTATTTTATACTGTTTTGATTTAGGAACTAGCTCTCCTGTACTTATTATAGGCCCTTGGCTTCACACAGTTTACAGTATTATTTGCTACGTTAATGGAAGCCTAATGTCCATGGCCTATGCTTAAGTTTCTTAGAAGAAGCTTATACTATAAAACTTATCATAAAGTAGCAAAAGGTATATTAATGGTCCTATATAATGAGAGCCCCATTCTAAGGGGCTATCAGATTTTGAAATATAACTGAATAGTACATTAAGCATTGATGAGAAGGGATTTGTAAATTGAAAGGCATAAACAAGGTTCAGCATACTGGAAAGGGTAGTAGGCAGGAATATATAAAGAATACTTTATGTGCATTTAAAACTTATGACCAGATGTTCTAGAGTTCTGTATGAAATGATATCAATAACAAACAAAAGTGTTTGCCAAGTAATTATGTGGAATGTTTCCTAAGTTAATTATATGGAGTGCCAAGAAATGAGTCCAATGTATCTGCTGGGCTACTAATAATTTCAGAATATATGGACAGTTTTCAAGTGAATGCCTGCTGATTCACATTACACTAGCACTTTCCCCTCTTTTATTATTTTTTTAATGCTTGTTTATTTTTGAGAGGGAGAGGGAGAACATGCAAGTGAGTGGGGGAGGGGCAGACAGAGAGAGGGAGATACAGAATGTGAAGCAGGCTCCGGGCTCTGAATTGTCAGAATAGAGCCCGATGGGGAGCTCGAAGCCATGAACTGTGAGATCATAACCTGAGCTGAAGTTGGACACTTTAATCAACTGAGTCACCCAGGCACCCCTCCTTCTTTTTTTAAATGTAAAGGTCATAATCCAAATATAACAGAAGAGAAAGGTATAGGGAATACAAATTTTAGAACCATAGGAAAGTTATTGCTACTTCTCATCTACTCAAAGGGCCTGATTAGCCTTTCTTCAAACTGGGTATCACAACCACTTGGAGTCATAAATGCCAAGTTCAGTGAGTCAAAACCAGCACTTTAAAAATGAAATGCGATACCAGAATATACTGCACATATAAAGATGCACTATAAGGGTGCATTGTCATGAAAATTAATATTAATACTAGTGTTACAGGGTCATACTTTGTTTTTTACAGTAAAAGTTTTGGATTACAGTAAAAAGTTTTGAAAACCACTAGTGTAGACTTTCTTGGTAAAATCAGAAACCCCAAATCTTAAAACCAGAGGATAAGAGCACATGGATGCCCAAGGTTATAGAAGGTTATAAATGAACAAATGTATGCATGCTCCTCAGATTTCCTGAATGTTTTCTCAGGTTAAATGATAACCTCATTGATTCCAACCTACTTGCCTCTCTCTTCTGTGGCATAGGTAATTTGTTCCTGTTTGTATTCTCATGACAGATCTATTTACTGTGATCAGAAAGGATAAAAATTGTTCTAAACATATTAGCGATAATCAGATGAGGCTAAACAGGGGTAAAATAAAACCCATATGCTATAGCTTTTTAGTTCGTAATATTTGAATTCTAAACATTACAGAATCATAAAAAATTTAAATACATAGTTTTTTAAGTCTTAACCTTCTGTGAAAATTAGCTGTTTACAAATTGATGTAAAAACCTAACCCTTGGTGTCAATACAAAATTGATCACTGTAATTAGTCAGAATAAAAACTCTGCAGTAAATTGATTTATTGGTTATTTGGCTTATATATGCTTTATTTCTAACAAGCACATATATTTTTCCTGTTATATTAATTACTGAGCTCTTTGTTAGAAAGTTTTACTTTTATTCTCATTTCAATATTTTAACATATTCTTAAATTTAATTGCAATTAGACAAAAATGAAATTTCTTCATGTAGTTTTAACAGTTGGATGTATTTTATATTTAAAGTCTATGAACTAGTTAGTGGACAGTATTTTAATGATCTGGTATATTAAATTTCAAAATTTAACATTTAGCAAAATTTTGCTTCACAAATTCATTTTTTTAGAATGACAGGAAATATATACAACTTAGAATCCATATTCAGACAAATGCCCTTTTCCCTTCCTCAAAATAAAAGCTTTAAAAAGTGCAGTATAAAAGTTTTAGATATGAAGGCACTGCATAACTCTGCATCATATGGCTAATGTCTTGCTTAGCAGCAAGAGTAATGAGAATATTCTACACTTAATTTAATGGAGCATAAGAAACTTTGAGGAAGGACCTAGCTCTCATCAAAGAAAAAGAACCCTTTGGCCCGCTTTGTTAATGGAGTCCTTTCCAAGATTGCTTTAAAAAAAACTTATCTGGAAAGGCTATCTAGAATATGTCATCCGCAAATATGCCTCATCTTATTCTGCATGAGTGTCCAGGGATATGGAGAAGAGTATCACATGTGTGAAAATATATATATTTCCAAAATAGTGACTTATTTCATATGATAAAGCTAAATACACCTTCCCAAATACACTGTTTTTATATAAATGTTGCCAACAACAGATGATCTACCAAATCAGTTTATAGTATTTTTATAAATCTAATGAATACATCTAAGTCATTATAATATCCTATTCTTAAACTTAGGGAGTTTGTATTTGCTCTTGACATGTTGAACTCAATAGGTGATAATGATGATCATTCAAGGAATATTCTGATGTCCTAAACTGTTATAAAACAAAACCATAGCCAGAGGACCTTATAAACATCCAGATTTGTTGTCATCTTAGAAACCAAGCAGAATGCTATAAGAGCCATAAGAAGCTTCAAGGTGGCCTGGAAAATCAGGTCCTAAAGTTCTTAGTAGCATATACTTGACTTCACATCCCTTCTTTAAGGATATGACAAAAAAGAATGGAAATTTACCCCTTACATTAAACCAAACTATCACAGGAAGAAACATTTTACTTGACGTGAACTTTGTTCTTTCAAAGGCCAGTAAGATAGTGGTCCAAAGATTATTGTCCAAAAGGCTAAGACAGCTTTACAACCTGGTCTAATGATTTATATTTTTTCTTTATAAGTGCTTTAATTACATATAGAGGAGAAGAAAATAATATATATGCTTTAATCAGATTAGTTTCAGAACAAATAAAATAACACATTAGAGAAAAAAATTACTTAAAAATAGTTGTATTTATATTCCACAATTTGCTCAAATACTGGTTTTCTTATAAACTTTCTACAGGATGTTTTTTAAACAAATTCTTCACATTGTGTCTTGACTATGTACTTACGGAATTTCAGGGAAATAGTTCTGTGTGTTTTTATAGCTTAATTTGTACTAAAGGGATGGCAGGAGGTCACATGCAGTCCATGTGGGATTCTAACATGACATTTAGTGAGTTTTCTGACGTGGACCATCCCTTTGACGCTGAAGGTAACGCATCTGTTGAAAGAAGTGATTGTAGATTTGGATTACTGCTCTCTGCATCTTCCAGTTTTTCTGTGTTATCTTCCCAATTAATGTGGAATCTTGTAACTCTGGGATTAGATGCCAAAATGTTCCTTTGAAGCTAAAGGAAGAAGGGAATATATAAATAGTAAACATAAAGAAAGTTAAATACCATATACAAATAGGAACTTAATAGAATGGTTCTTTAGATTAGTACTCCTAAAGGGCTAACAAGTTCATATACAAAGGCATAATTAAGTCAAGTAAAGCACTTTAACATAACTAGTACATCAGGACCAGGGCTACAGCAAAGAAATTATTTTAGCCTAATGGAAACAGGATGTGGAGAATCTGAGAGAATGTATCCAGATCTCTTATTAACCAATAAAATATCTAACCCCTCTATACTTGTTTCCTAAAGGGAGAGAATCCCTTCTATTTTGTAGGTGAATTCTTCAAGGGTACTTTATCTCACGAACTAGTATGCTTTGTAGACTGATGTGGTATCTTTTCAGTGATATTTTCAAACAAAATGAAAAATGTCCTCAAATATAATATCTCATTATTAGTGGTTTCCTACCTTAATTTCCTTCATTTTTCCTCTTTTTGCTATATAAGGTGCCATATAAGTAACTAATACATTAAGTCAATGGAAGGTCCCATACCAGGATTAAGCATTCTAGCCTTATTACCAGAAAGAACATTCCATTTTACTCCCGTGTAATTTTTCTTGCATGATCTGGCAGATGGAGTGTTGTATTCTACCTCACATAAATCATCAGTTACTAAACTGTTACAATTCCCAAGAAAATCGTGAAATACCAAGTATTTCTGAGAATTTGTATTTCTGAATCACAGGATTCAGATTCTCACTCAGAAGCTGTTTTCCATAACCAAAAATATTTAAGACCTTTAGTTTAACCTCTAAGAATAGCAGACAAAGGAAAACATATGTATGTGTATGTGTGTGTCTGTTGTGTATACACACACACAGAGGTAACAATGTTTATATGAAAAACAAACACAAAATTTCCCCCCCACATTTTTTGGAAAAGTTACAGACCAAGAATATCATTGATTAATAATGAATTTGTATGTCATAAAGGCTGAAATGAATAGAATCATGATGTGTGGGAAATGCCATGCAGAAAGCTGTAAACAACTATTTCTTATAGGAAGCTTTTTTCAGTTTTTTTTTTTTAATGTTTTATTTATTTCTAGGAGAGAGAGAGAGAGCGCGAGCATGGGAGGGTCAGAGAGAGAGGGAGACACAGAATCCGAAACAGGCTCCAGGCTCTGAGCTGGCAGTCAGCACAGAGCCCGACGCGGGGCTCGAACCCACGAACCGTGAGATCATGACCCAAGCGAAAGTCGGACACTTAACCGACTAAGCCACCCAGGCGCCCGTTTTTTCAGTTTTTTAAACCATCAGAAACTCTCAAGGTGCCTGACCAACATTAAATGCTCATGATTCACTTGGAGGTAGGGTCTGAGGTCAAGTATAGTAATGGAACAATTAGTTTGCCCAGTTAGCACAAAGACTTCAAATTTATTTTGTCTCAAAGGTATTTTCATAATATACTACGAATTGGCACTTGCTTAAAAAAAAAAAGTAAGTAAAAGTAATGAAAGAGGAAGAGTCAGAACATTACCTTAGAAAAGTCTGGTTTTACTGGCGGATTTTCCCTTAATTCTGTCTCGGTATATTCATTATTTACATAATAGCCAACTCTAATAAATTCTTGACCTCGATAGGTGCATGTAATTAGCACAACTGTTACACCTACTGCATCTGCATCTGGAATGAGTCCTGGATTAGGTGCATCAGCCTAGAATAATTTAAAAAGAAAGGAAACACACATCATAAAGAGGCAAGCAAGACGGGAGCTTTGGTTACCTTGAACATCATCAATTAAGGGAGCAGCAACAGAAACTTGAACATCATACTGGGAAGGCAAATGTTCACTTTTAAGACTGACTTAAAGCCAGAAAATATAGTTCAAATATTTCTCCATGGTCTACCTAATTACTCTGGGTACCTGAAAGCTTCACTACTTCTATAGGAAGATAAATCTAGCTACACTGTGTGGTACTTCATGAGGGATTGTGCAATATTCAATTATAAAATCTTTTATAAAATCTAGCAAATAATTAAGTCAGTTGTTTAATTGACTCTACTAGACCTTTTCCAGTCATAATTTTCATTTTTGACTTTTGAGAGCAAGCACAAGAGAGGGAGAGGGAGAGCTAGAGGGAATAAGCAGGCTTCATGCCCACTACAGAGCCTGATGCAAGGCTCAGTCCTATGACCGTGACATCATGCCCTGAGCTGAAATCAAGAGTCAAGATGTTTAACCAACTGAGTCACCCAGGCGCGCCCCTCCAGTAATAATCTTCAAACCTAAATTAGTAAACATTCAATGATCTCGATATAGCCTGTTGGCAGCAGATATTTATTATACCAGTTTCTCTCTTATACCCAGGACACACATTCTCACAGCCACTCTCCCACCCCTCACAGATATTCTAATAGTAAATTAATATAAAACTGAAAATGGAATAGAAATAGATCTACAGCAGATTTTCAAAAATATTAAACTATTGTGAATGACTTTGATAGGCACTAAAATATATTGTACTATTTAAACCACACATACTATGGAAATACAATGAAGGTAAAGACTGGTTTGAGCAGACATACTCAATAACCTTGTTTGAATCCAGCTGCTGAATCCTGAGGAGTGCAGAAGGTGAAGCAAGTGAGCTAGAGAAGGCAAACAGCATGAGCAAAAAGCTAGGGCCCCGTCTATGGCAGTATGTCAGGCTAGAAGGAGTCATAGACTAGTGGGCACGGACACAGAGCTGAGGCAGCCATTCTGAGTGGTGAATGGATGAAGATTGTCCCAGCAGATTAGCTCACTCTTGCCAGGACGCCGAACGAACATCCCTGGGCCTACGTGAACACTTCAGCCAGGGCCCTGGCTTGCATCCCTGTCTGGCATTCTCAATCAGGCCATTATTATCAAAGACCAGTGATTACTGTGTAGTTATTACATGTAGATGACACAAACAGGCACAAAACATCTATCTAGTCTAACACATCTATCTAGGCTGAAAACTTCAATCACCTTCCACTTTCCTACCTCCCACATCCAGCCAATCTAAGCACTTCTCATTTCTGAAGACTCAGTTCATGTCTTTATGTCTTCTCTGGAATCCTGCTGCAACTTTCTAACTGGTCTCCCCTAGCTCGCTTGCTATTTGCACTGCTGCTAGCATTAGCAGCTAGATCCATTCCCATCCCTTCACCAATTTTAAAAACTCCTGATGATTACACCCATTTCAGAGATAAAAATCTGTTCTTTAACTTTATTTATAAGGCCCTTCACAATTTGTTTCCAGTCAACAGCTCATTCACACTTCCTTTATTTCCACACTTTTTACTCTTGTTCTGGAATTAGAGTTCTTTTAAATGTACAATCTTTCATGCCTCTGTGCCCTGCATATACTCTTCCTTCGGCCTGTAAGGCTCTTCCCTAACATACTAAAAAATTCATCTTTCTAAGTTTGCATGATATGTATCCTTCTTTAGTGAAGTCCTTTCTAATTCAGAAGGTAGAGTTAATAGTGCTGTTTTTGCACTTGTTACTTGACACAAACCCTCTACTAATGTATGTCCAATAATCTAAATATGTTTACCTTTCAGTCATTGCTGGGATTCTAAGCTTTGTCTTGGGCAGAAATCCTATCTAGTTCATCTTTATAATCTCATGTCTGGCACAGCCCTGGGCACACAATATATGATGAGTATTTTGAAATTCATTCATAACTCAATGCCTGACGTAAGGTAATTTGTGATCATTTTAGAGAGACATCAGCAGGGGGATGAGGGCCCGTCCTGAGAATATGCTATTTGTCTTACAAATCCTGTGTGCCCCTCCTGAAAGGGGTTAGGTTACTTCCAGGTACCCAGAGATTCTAATGTCCTGGAAGTGAATGGAGAATGGGGAAACAGAGGTAGTTTAGTACTACTATGGAAACTTTCCTCCCATCGTACTTCCCATACGCTCAGTAAATTGGTTCTAGCCATGCTTATGTTTTAAAATTTGACTGCCAAAGGATTCAACTTGAGCAAATCCATATTCAAGTAGAAAAACTCAAAGTCCTTTTAGATCACTTAAGATGATGTGATAAAGGGGCACCTTGGCGGCTCAGTCAGTTGAGCATCCGACTAAGGCTTAGGTCATGATCTCAGGGTTCCTGAGTTGAAGCCCTGCACAGTAAAGCTTATACTGTGTCGTGGCTTGCATGGTGGTTAATTCGGGGCTCTGCTCTCAGCAGAGCTATCTGCTGTCAGCGTAGAGTACCCCGCTTCGGATCCTCTGTTCCCCTCTCTCTCTGCACTTCTCCTGCTCGTACTCACTCACTCTCTCTAAAAAATAAATAAACATTAAGGAAAAAAAAGATGAAGTGATAGGTAGAGATTTTTAACTTCAACCAGCAGTACTACGCAGATGTCTGGACATCTTCCTGCTACCCTTTGACACACTCATAAGAAAGGCATGCTTATTCATGGCAGACCAGGAGAATACTATGGCAGTTTGTTTAAAGCACAAAACAAAAACTGTATGTTAGTCCCTTTTTGCTGATAATGGTGAATTTTTTTTAAATACATAGGCTGACCATCTGATTTAAATCGCATGGTGCTTTTTCTCTGTCCTTTTTGGCAACATGAACACTGATACCAAGGTAAAACTACTGGAAAATCACTGGAGGGAAATATCTTTGAATATATTTTTCACTCTAAGCTTAAAAGTGTTCTTAACAACATAAACACACAGAAAAGATCATTTAAGGGTTTATTTCAAAGCCAGAGATTTGCAGGTTTTATAGTAGCATAAAAAGGTCTATCAGTATACGGCAATCCAAGTTTCTTAGCACATCATGAATTATCATCAGCGAAGTACGCATTTTCCAAGTTTATGGGTCAAAGCAAATACTTTTTGTGTAACAATTTCAAGAACTTAAGAGAATAAAACTTTAGTTCTAATTATAGAGGTAGGGCACTATTTGTCAGTGATTGTACTTAAATGCTTTACTCCTCATTTAATCCTCATAACATTCGTATGAGGTAGGGTATTAATCCACATTTTATAGATGACTAGAGTGACTACGGGAAGCTAGGGAGCCTGTCCACAGTCACGAGTGTGTAATAAGCAATGGGGCAGGATGTGAGGCAGGGTCTGTAACTGCAGTGCCTCCCCTACATATTCGCTGGTACCCACGTCTTTCACCAAGGTTATGTACTCACATGACTCAGGTCAACAGCACTTTTAATGAATGGATGGGAACTAATATATTTGAGCTTTTCTTAACCATTTGTTTAGATATAGTAAATTATTTGTTGCTTTTTAATAAAAAGCACTAAGGCTAGGAGACCACAATTCTGAATTCTGTATTTAGGAGAGGGGAGGGATAGGTAGCAACTCTAGAGATATGATATGCTTATGATTCATGATTTGTGGCTGTTATCAGAGGGGATTATCTGACCAACAGTATTCATTTAAATTGAAAATGATAAAAAGGGAGATCAAGGATAGAGAAACTTAATTTTCTTCTGGGTGAGGTCTTTTCAGTGGGTTCTACTTAACTGATGGGACTCTGTTGTTAAATACTTGTAACAAAATTAATAGTGGGGTTTTTTTTGTTTGTTTTTGCAACCTATGGCTAGTTACTCTTTGAGCTGTTATAAATATCTCCCTCTAATAAGCATGGATAATTGGGAAGTGACTGAATAGTTTTAAACAACAATTTAACAGATTAAAAGAAGTAACACTTTGTATAAAGAAGACAGAGTCTGCAGCCTTGGCACAGACCCAAATACTGTCAGTGTTATCTGAAAACATAATTTGTACTAGAATTTCCCCTCACAGATAACAGAGTAGCAGATTTGTAACAGTAATGCTGTATAAAATGTGTAGATTAGAAGCTTTAGTAAAACACTGGACTTTAATTCCAATGATCCAAGATTATGTGGATCTCTCCCCAGTAGCAGAGTTAACTAACCTAGCTCAATCATGGAGTGTGCTTTAAAAAAAAAAAAAAAAAAGTTGTCTTTGTGGTCAGTACTCCTAGTGGCTGAAACCAGAAACTGAGATCCCTGTACTGGGCTGCTGGACAGCCACCCTGAAGGTCTGATACTATCGGACTCTTCACAGGAAGAGCCCCGAATTAACTGCCATGCAAGCCATGACACAGTATAAGCTTTACTGCGTGCTGTGCAAACTGTGGAGCAAACATCATGTTAACATCTCAGTGCACAAAATCAAGAGGTAGCATTTCTTTATGCTACCTAAAACACAAGAGAAGCAGATAAAAAGTGAGTGCAGCAGAAGCCAAGTGATTTAACCCAAAAGGAAATGGACGAGGATGATGAGGTATATAGTTTAGAAACGTATCTGGCATACATAGTTACCAAGAACAGTCTTACCTGAAATACAAACATATGCCTTCCTGCAGGAACAGGGCCCACTAATACAGAGTCTAACACTTGATCGTATTCTTCACTTTCTGCAGAGCCCACATAGATAATTTTCCATTCCAAGTCTAGGGTTAAAAACCAAAACATTATTTCATATTCAGTAATTACATTATGAGATGATATCAAAGACCCTATTTTAATGACCACTTAAGCCAATTATTGGCTGAATTGGTTTCTCACAGCAGAAAGTCCAGAAAGGCACTGAACTGATCCTTACAAAATTCTTACATTTCTTAAGAGTTTCTCAAAACGTTCTTTTGTGAAACACTAGTCCCTGGACAGGGCACCTCACAAACAAACCATCATGGCCAAAAACTTGGGAAATGTTATAACCTTAAGGATTCATAAATAAAGCACAATGGTGGAGTGTTCGGGAACTTCTTCCGGTAAAGAACACCAGTAACATTAATCCAGCGTTTCTCAAGTTTGGCTATGGAATCCTCCCTACTTTTTCCTGTATGTCATCTTAACAGCATACTTAAACACTTTGGAAGGGCTGCCCCATAGCATATTGCACAGATACAAATCACCAAAGTGGAAAAATCATTATTAGCAAACAAGTTCCCTTGATGGCTCAGCTTATCAACTGTCACAGGGCCATAGTCAGGGTTTTTTCGCATGGTCCCTCTTCATGTCATATATTCTTTAAATTGGGAAGAGGAAACCAAGGATCTTTGTGCCACTTCATGTAACAGACTATATACAGTGGGAACAAGCATGAGGAGGAATAAGACACACTGAAGTGCAACCCAGGACATTTTATGTAATTCAACTGTTACATGTAATTCAGCTATTACTGAGCACCTTCTCCAGTGTGCTCTGCAACAAGAACCCACAGATGGGTAAAGTGACTGCTTTTTCAAAGGAGCCTCCTGCTTAGTAGTAGGAGGAAGACAGCTCTGCAAATACAGATTACCCAAGACCCCCTGGTCTTCTGAGGGTGTTTGCACAGTGTGGTCCACCCTTGGATTCACTACACTGTGACTACAGCACTCCCAGAGGGATGTTTCTAGGTCACTGAGAATCTAGTTCTATTAAGTCAGCATTTTCTGAGGACCTATTATATAAGTCATGCCTCTCTCCTAGACCACTTACATTGCTATCTTCTAGCATATTTACAGATGCAAGGTCCTGCATCTGACATCTCAGGATGTCATCTATTTGTTCATGAAGATTAAAAGAAGAAGCAATATTAAGTATTTAGTTAGAAGGAACAACAAGTATCTGGAAGTAGGAGCATGCTGAAGCAGCAGCAAGGAGGCCTGGGCTGGTACATACGGAATAAAGGGGAAAATAATGGACCCTTTGATTGGGTGTGAGGGGCATGCTCAGATTATGCAAAGTTTTTGTTTTTTATTTTTGAGAGAGAGACACAGAATCTGAAGCAGGCTCCAGGCTCTGAGCTGTCAGCAGAGCCCAACGTAAGGCTCAAACCCATGAGCCGTGAGATCATCACATAAGCCAAAGTCAGACTCTTAATCAACTGAGCCACACAGACGCCACAGATTATGTAAAGCTTTAAAGGTCATCATAAAGATTTTTGGCTTTTACACTGAGTGGCACAGGAAGCTATTGAGAGGGTTCTGCCTGGAGGGGTAACATTATCCAATTTTCATTTGAGAAGGATCATTTTAGCTCCTATGTTCAGTATGGACTGTAAGACGGTGAGGGTCAAGACAGGAGGATATTTTACCAACATCCAAGAAATTATGGTAGCTTAGACCACATGTAGCCATAGGGATGAGAAGCAGGGACACTCTAGATAAATCTGGAAGATAAAGACAGCAAGAATCCTTTTTTGCAGGGGATAGGAGATGAAATCAAGCAAGAATTTGTTTTGGACATGTTAAGTTTGAGATACCTACTAGATAGGTAGCTAATAAAATTACAAAATTAGTGGCCAGTGACTTAGGAAACCCAAAAGCCAAGTGGAAAATCGTTTAAGAAAGGGGTATAAAAGCTAGTAAACTAGCCAAGTGTGAGTAAGGCTGGGAACTCTCATATGGAGGTTTTCATATTCTATTCGTTTTGTATGTATTTATTTGTACAAATGCATATAGTGCTCTTGGCCTCCTAATTGGTAGAAGGTAAGTTGGCATTTATGGTCTGGCATACAAACAAAGTCAGAATTTATAAATTTATTTTATAAAATACCTGCTATGTGCTGAGCATTGGTCTTGCCAATTTCATACCTGTTATTTAAATCACACCATCTTTATCATAGTGATTTAATTATACTATTATGCAAACAAGAAAGTTGAAGCCCTGAGAGGCTAAGTGATCTACCAAATTCATACAGCTAGCAAACTCAGGAGTCAGAACCCATGCTTTGTCTCTGCAACTCTAAAGCCTGGGTTCTTTCCAAAATGGAAACTAGGAAGATGAATTCTTCCATTTCTGGCTCTCAAATGAATAATGGAATAAAATAACTTAATGGGGGGTGGGGGGGCAGATGGGTGAGAGCAGAAGCCATGGAGAGATAATCTACCCTTAAGGAGCATAGGCTGTAACTCGAGGAACACCTGTACCTTAGTTTTTATGCTAATGGAATCCTTGCCATAGCTAATGAGTTTAAAATGCTCAGTACTTCTTCTAAATTAGTATCAGTTTTATTATTATTATATTTTTAACTCCACCTTCATTTTCCTGTCCCCTGTATTTGAGGGAGGAAGGGATAGAGTCAGATGCACAGGTTATCTGTTGAAGGAGTTTATTCATTTATTTAAAAAGTTAACTAATTGTTGCATCTAATCATGGTAATCTTGGCCTGCAATTATCTGCATTTATGGTTGGGAGTGAGGGAAGTCACCAAGTGAATTTTAAACTAATTACACTACTTGGGACGATCTGTGATCTAGTGGAAAGTATGTAATCTTTGGGAATTAGAACAAGCCTGAAGTTTTAAAGCACGAAACACCATGTTCAATTCTGGTACATTGTAAGTATTCAACTAACAGTGGCTAGAATTGCTAGTATTGACCAACTAAAAAAACAAAAACAAAAAAACCTCTCCATTCAGTAGAGAAAGCAGTAGCAGTCCACAGAGGGCATAACAAAGATTAACAGGAAGGTCCATCAAAACGTGTAGAGACTTGGGGACCACCAGATCAAACACATCCTGAGTCCTCTTATCAAGTTAAAGTATGTAAAATGGTGGCCAACATCTGGTGTGGGACTTGAGACAAAATTATGAACTGAAAATTTCCCTTCAGAATATTCTGTAATTTCATTTTAATAGATTTTTAAAAAAAGATTTGCAATATAAAAAGTATGGAACCTGTAAGAAGCTTTTGCTAAGTAAACTCCATTTCCTTAATCCACATAGCCTCTAGGTGGAGTACAAAAGCATGGCACCTTTTTGAAAGATTTCTTTGCAGCTTTCAGTATGACTCAGCTTAAACTCTTTTAAAAAATGCTAAATAACCAGTATAAGTGCTCTTGGAAGAGGTGTACAAGTGGAAGTAAGCGTATTGTTGCCACTAATATTAAAAACTCTGACGTCATTCAGCCGAGTTCTGAATAGGTCCCAGGTAAAAATGGAATTTAATTCTGCTTCCATGAATGGTGAGTTTCAACCATTCGGTGTCAAAGCCCTGTAACATCCTGAATCATCTTTCATCCTTGTCTAAAACTGGCTTTTAAAATGGAAGGCATCACTTGAGAAGTACCTGTACTTTGAAATAACTTATAAAGCTTAAAATGCTGTAGTATAAGTTGGAATGGACTCATCACTGGTTTATCTTGCATTCGCCCATTTTTATATACAATTGGCAATAAAAAGGAAAGATTACCAACTGGTTGGATATGCAAAATTGGCCTGGTAGCTGAAATGGTTATAGTAGTATTCTGGGAAAGTAATCAAATGGTTTCAGAGTAGTAAGAAAAATCCCCTTGATTATCAGTGATCTATAGAAATTCATTTATTTTAATAAATTCCCTGTCAAAATATGACCTACATATAATACATATATGCGTTATATTTTCATTACTACTTATTGAAGAGCACAGATTAAAGTGTTAATTATAATTACAGGAGATGGTGCAAGGCACGGAGTATAGAGGACTGTTACTTTATATACGTCTGTACAACTTTTAAAAAGTTTACTACAATGAGCATGTGTTTTTATAATTTGAAAACCTAACACCCTACATAAAATCCATTTTGTGGACATTAACAAGTAATTCTTAAAATGAAAACGCTTCATATGCCAGGATTTCCGTAATTTAAAGTGCATTTTGTTAAATATACTTGTAAAATAACCACTGATGAAGTTAAATTTGTTTTTCAAATTTTGAAAAGTCAAGCACTGGATTCTTTTAATAAAATCTAAGAGCAAAGATAAAAAAAAAAAAAACCTTGGCAAGTTTTAGCTTTCAAAATATTTATTACTGCACATAATAAAAATATTTTTGGAGACCTTAATAGGAACTTAGAAAAAAAATAGTAAAAATTTTTGCATTGCCGTTAGGACTGTTCCTTTTATTTCCTAGCCCACTTTTGTATTTTATGCTCAGGGTGTTTGGATGAGTTACTTTAATTAAATTTCAACACGTTCTTGAAGAAAGTCTTTCAGACTACTGAGAAGCCAGTGATTTTTAGTCCTGGAAATTATTTAAGTGTTTCACTTATTTTTGCTCTTGGGTTAAATGTAACTTAATAGCTTAGCAAGATTTTTTTTTTTTTTTTCCTGAGCGAGAGAAGGTTTCAGTCATTAAGGACCAGGAGTCCACGCCGGTCGGGGCGAGCCTGCGCGCCAGCATCCCAGGGCGCCCCGAGCATCCCGGGCGCGGGCCGGGGAGTGCCGCCGGGGTGCACCCGCGGTCCCCGGGGAGCGCCGAGCCTGCGCCCGCCTCCCCCGCTGGTTGGTCCAGGGAGCCAGAAATCAGCGCGAGGACAGCCTCGCTCTCCTCCCCGCGGCGGCCGGGCTCGGCCACCCAGGAGAGTAGGGCAACTCCAGCGTAAGCTCTAAAAACGGATTTGCCTCTCGCTCGGGGGCAGGAAGGTGGGCAGGCGGGGCGCCGTGTTCGTCACCCGCGGCGCGGAGAGGAGGCGTCGTGACGCCGGGGTCGGTGGCCCAATTCTCTACTCTTGGTAAGATGGCTCCACTGCTAACTCGCCGGCGCGACCACACACATGCCTCTCCCTTCCCGGCCTCCTGGCCGGGGCCGCGGAGGCCGTTCGCGGCGCGGGGCCAGCCCGGGGCGACCCCCGGCCGGCGCCGCGGGCGCGAGTGCGGGTGCGGGTCTCGCGAACCGCCCGCCCGCCAGACAAAGCTGACAACATGGCTACCTCCGCTCGAACAAGTTCCTCGCAAGTTGAGCCCCGGCAGGCGCCCCGGCCGCGGCCGAACGCCGCGCGCGCCTCGGCGGCCGTCGTCCACCAACTTCAAGTTTCCCTCCGCAGAGCCGAGCCTGCCGCCCGTCCGGCGCCGAGCACCGGCCGCCTGCGCGAGGCCGGGCCCGGGAAACTTTCAACGTCTGCAGCCCGCAACTGACAGCCCGGCGGCGGGCGGGCGCCCGACTCACCTTCAGACAGGTCCTCGATGCACTCGAAGGTGATCTCGAACTGAAACGGGTTGTAGAAAGGAGAAGGGTTATCCAGCACCACTACATTGTTCACCTGAACCTTTGCCATATTTTGAAAAAAACACAAACAATGGGAACCGGGGCTTGTTGCGGCACAATAAAGTCCAGCGCGCGGCCGCTCGGGAGAGCGTAGACCCCCGCCCCGGCGCCTGCCCGACGTCGTGCAGCGGCGACTTGAGAAACTTTTTTTTCCTCTTTTTATTTACACGGGAGCACTCCACAGTGTTTTGCAGCTTTCCTATTTCACTAAACTACAGCCCATTCTGCTCTGATAACTAGCAGCGTTGCCCGCGATTGGCTGCACCCGAGCTCTGACCCTCCTCCTCCAGCGAGGGCCTCGGCGGCGAGCAAGATGGGCTCCCGCTCCTGGAATGGACTCGGAAACTTTAACTGCGGCTCCACCTGCTGGTGTGGATTAGGACAAAGGCGGAGAACAAAGTGAGTGGAATACGGGCTGGGAGGCCCGCGCGGAGCCGCCGGCGGCGGCGGCGGGGGGGAGGCGGCCCCGCCCCCGGCCCGGCGGCTCGCGCGCCTCACGTCGGGCGTGGCCGCGGCGGGGCGGGGCGGGGTTTGGAGGAGGCGTGGCCGCGGCGGGGAGGCGTGCTCGCGGCCGGCGAGGCGGCGGGAGGGCGAGATTCTGGGCGACGCCCGCCCCTCGGGTTTGCTTCGTGTGGTTTATGGTGTCTTTTTTTTTTTTTTTCTTGCTTCCCTTTTAACGCTTTTTACGTCCGTCCAACTCCTGTGCAGTCTCTCTACTGAATTTAATGGATGTGATTCGGTTGCCTACACTGGGTTCAGCTGCCTACATACTGGGTACATTTGGGGTAGAGACGGTTGGTTGCAGTGGAAATAAATTGTATTTTATAGACCCCATGCCAGCTCGAAAGGAGCAAAGCCATTTTGGAAATCTAGTTCTTAGTCAATATCTGCGTTTGGGCACTACAGCGCCGTTAGTTAAATAAACAGACAATGAGGGGTGAAGAGAGGCTTTTTCACGCACACTTTGCATGCAAAATCGGAATAGGTGATTGGGCTGCACCTGAGTCTTCTTCCCGTACTAATCTGGAAAACCCCAGAAAAAGAAAAAGATTACCACCGATGTGATCAGTTACACCCCAGATTTCTGCCGTTTCGTGAGCATAACAGGAACGTGAGAAAATGGAAGTGTCAGGAAACCAAAGGGCAAAAAATATAAGGAAAGGGAAAGGAAGAGTAAAGAACACAACGGTGTACCAGGACATGTGATTTTCAAAAAATTTATGACCTGAACCGTTAGTAAATAAAAATTTGTGGCACCACAAACAAGTTTTGAGGAGTCTTTGCGTGATTCGTTGGCATTCATGTCGGTTCATTTCTGGTGTTTGGCTACCATTATAGGGAAAGGGAGAGCTTTTAACACATTTGTAGGGTTGTTCAACAATTTCTGTTTACCTGCTAAGAGTGGCATAATGTTTTGTTTAATGATGTGCTTTATTACCTGCTGTTCATAAACCATCAATTTTTTCCTTATCTGTTTCGAGTGAAACCACTGACCTTGGCTAATTACATTAAGAAAAGTATTATTTCGTAAGTATCGTGTGCTGAAAGAGTTGTTTTTTTAGTATAGTGCCCCGGATTTTGAGTTCTCATCCTTTGGGCATTTTTCATAAGTAGGTTGCTGTTGATGAGGCTTTTTTTTTTTTTTTTTTGATAGTCTTTTGAAAGCTAATATGGCACAGGTAATACCAGGCATCCTCATATTTAGAAAAACTGCTTGAAGCAGGGGTTTCTCATTTCATTGTCAATGGATTAAACAGTAAAATAGGACCTACCAGAAAAGATTTCCTCAAGCCCTTTTGTTTGTGTATGTTAGAGTAGGAGCCTTAGTGCGGTGATAAATGAAGATTGCTGTGACTGATAAACTATAGTCTCTGTTCACTCTTATTAGTGTTGGTCTTAACACTAGCCAAGATAAAGTGTTAATTGCAATATGCTGTTAAAATACACTAAATATGTAAGCTAAATGGCTATTTGAAGATTGAAACATGACTCCCTTGAGAATGGTGTATGCAGTTTTCTGATTATTGCAGGCACTCTTAAGAGGAGATTCTAATTCACTTGCTTTATAAAAGTCACATTAAAAGATTGGTAAAAGAAAGTGTATTTTGCAGTCTTACCATAGGTGTGTCGTAATAAGGTATATCTTACCATAAAACTCACTTTTGGTGGATCTGCAGCATCAAGAATTGAGAAGATCTACCTAGATACCACTAACTTGGCTTATTTTCTTTAAAACCCTTTGTTTAACATGTCATGTACAACAGCATTTAAGGAGAACATGACCTTCTTTAGTAGTCCACTGGAAGCTGCAAATATTGGCTCGAGGTCTCTCATGTTGCCTGTCCTCTTTTATTATTGCCTCTCACAAATATTAAAGAACCTTTGAGCATCTTTTCCAATAGTTTCTTTCTTCACCTTTGACAGTATTTTACAGGAAAGGCCAAAGGGTTCCCAGATGTGTCCTAGCATATTTCTAAATAAGCTGATATATATTATAGAGGGAGAAAAATAATAAAAGCATCACTCTGGTTTCAGAGACATTCTATAGGACTGCTGGACAACTTTTTGGTGACTCTTAAACAGCTGATCATATTGTAACAGGTGGGTCATCCTGACTGTTGATGCTTGGAGGGCTACAAAGAATATAATCCCCAAAATTGCTTCCCTCTATAGATTTCCTATATGAGGGAAGGATGGCTGAAGGAGATTTTTGGACTCTGAGATCAACAAAGGCTA
Organism: Proteles cristata cristata; assembly: GCA_017311185.1. Taxonomy (NCBI): domain Eukaryota; kingdom Metazoa; phylum Chordata; class Mammalia; order Carnivora; family Hyaenidae; genus Proteles; species Proteles cristata. The sequence goes on along the minus strand of JAESUZ010004037.1, from coordinate 38,611 downwards.
AACTAGTGCCTAGGACAGAGATAAATGAGCCTAGTTAGCTATTGTTATAGGCTGAATTGTGCCCCCCCCCAACCCCATTCATATGTTGAAGCAGTAACCTTCCAGTACCTCCAAATGTGATTTTATTTGGTGATAGGGCCTTTAAAGAGGTGGTTAAGTTAAAATGAGTTCCTTGAAGTGGGCCCTAATCCAATCTAAATGGTATCCCAGAGGAGAGAATTTGGACATAAAAAGAGACAGGGATGAAGGGCACAGGTACACAGAGAAAAGATCATGTGAGGACACAGCAAGAAGGCAGCCACTTGCAGTCGAAGAAGAGAGACTTTTAAAGAAACCAACCCTGCAGACACCTTAATCTTGCACTTCTAGCCTCCAGAAATGTGAGAAAATTATTTACATTGTTTAAGCTACCCAGGCTGGTATTGTGTTACGGCAACCCTTGGAAACTAATACAGCTATACTTTTTTCTCCTCATAATTAGGCTTATGTGACAATCTAAATTTATTTCATTCAGTTATTGGTCCATTATCACACCTTTCTGTCCTGTAAAATGAGGTGGTCATTTAGCCTTGCCAGTAGGCTTTGGGTGTGTGTGGAGTGGTGTCCTGTAGCTACTGAGAGAAAATACCTACTGGTGCTGGGCATACTAGCTTAAAATATGAAGGGACAAGATGCAGCTTGCTTCCTCTACAGAAGGCTTCTAACAGTCTTAAACTTGAAGTTAAATTGAAGACATACACAAAACAAAATGAAAGAGTGAATTAAAATGAACTCGAATTAGATTGAGTTAAAATATATTGAATTAAAATGTATTATAGCTAAGATATAAATCAAGTCTTAGCTCCTGCCTGCTGCACAAGTTATCATAGGAATGGAAGGGCTAACCTTTTACCTTTGTTCAAATCCTGGATTTCCATGTGGGGTAATTACATTAGCCCAGTGTTTAATACTCTCTGGAGAGACATTTGCATTATTGTCCCCATCTTTTTTAAAAAGTTCTTATTTAAGGTTTGTTGTAGTATGTTCTTTAGTTTAAAGGGCTCCTTATTTTTTTTTTTTTTTTTATTTCTAGGAGAGAGAGAGAGAGCGCAAGCAGGGGAGGGTCAGAGAGAGAGGGAAATACAGACTCTGAAATTGGCTCCAGGCTCTGAGCTGGCAGTCAGCACAGAGCCCGACGCGGGGCTCGAACCCACGAACCGCGAGATCATGACCTAAGCGAAAGTCGGACGCTTAACCGACTAAGCCACCCAGGCGCCCCATGGGGCTCCTTATTTTTTATTAGTTATAGGATGTCAAAATTTAATAATAGTCTTAAGTAAGATTTTCTGTATAATTGTAGAATGTTGAAATCTGCTGGAGTTCATATTTATAAAAGGAATGAATTCTACTGTAATGATTTTAGTAATTTATCATATAGAGAGCGTTTATTATGTGAAATTAGTGCACTTGGCTCTCTTGAATATTCAAAGACAAAACACACATGGACATAATCCTCCTAGACTTTATTGGCAGGAAAGATAACTACGTAATCAAGTCTGTATGGTACAGAATAGAAAGTGTTAGATTCAGCTTTAACCAGTTATTGTTAAAGTTCTGTGGGAGCCAAAATATGGTATCACAATAAAGGCTGTGTGTGCCACATGTATAGTATGTGTATATATATTGGTATGGTGCTTTACCATTTGCTCTTTTAAAATGTTTATTAAGAGAGATAAAGAGCATGCAGGCAGGGGAGGGGCAGAGAGAAGGAGAGAGAGAATCCCAAGCAGGCTCTGTGCTGTCGGCATGAAGTCCCATGTGGGGCTCGATCCCAGGAACCATGAGATCATGACCCGAGCCAGAATCAAGAGTTGGGTGCTTAACTAACTGAGCCACCCAGGCACCCCAGTGCTTTCCCATTTGTAAAGAACTTTCAAGTGACCTACTTTTGATCCCCAAATCATCCTAGTATAGTAGGGGGGCAAGGCATTATCATTTCCACGCTGGTGGTCAGAAACTTGTTCCTTCTGTCCCTGGATGGCTCAGTCAGTTACGCATCTGACTCTTGATTTCAGCTCAGGTCATGATCTCAGTTTATGGGATCAAGCCCTGTATTGGGGCTAGCCAACTGCACAGAGCACACTTGGGATTCTGTCTCCCTCCCTCTCTCTCTGCTCTTCCCCTGCTCGCATGTGAGCATCCTCTCTCTCAGAGTAAATAAATAAACATAAAAAAAAAATAAAAGAAACGCTTTGCTTCTCTCTCCTCTGTGTCTGATATTTAAAATAGTCCTTATGTGTAGAAAAAGCAATGGTGTCAGGCTGGCAGACATTGTAGTAATGTCTTGATTAATGGACTCTTGAGGAACAAAGCTCCATGGATGAGGTTAGCCCACGTGTATACTAGTTGTGAGAGGAAGCCCAGCCTCAATGCAAACCTATGGGCCTCTCCCCCTTGAGGCCCTGCACATGTCAAGCTTCCTGTTGCAGAAGGGATATCTGGTGGAGGATGGAGCTATACATCCTGGAATGCATCCTTATACTTATTATAAGGTTTCCATATTTGTTACATAAACTATGTCCCCCTTCCCCCTTTCTGTGTTCCACCTCATTAATAACAGTTTTGCTGTTTTGTGTTCATTTCTACCCATCATTAGGTTACAAGTTTGTTGAGGATGTAAACTATGTATGATCCCTTATCCATAAATGAACTGTATTGTAAAACACCCTTTGGATAGCTATCAGTAATATCACTTAGCTTTCTCAAGCACCATAATTATATTTGTTGTTGACATTTGTTAATGTTGATACATAGTTTCTGACCAGAAGAATATGAATGGAAATGCTTAATAATTATTGTCCATCTAGTTTTTTTTTTGTTTGTTTGTTTACCATGTGTTCTTACTCCTATAAACAAGAGCTCCTTCTGAACTTGTTTTCCTCTTGTACTCAATCCCCACTCATGCATCTTCCTTCATGTTTTACATTCAGTCCTTTTCTCTTGAACCCTCCACCTCTTTTGTTCATTAGAGGGTCTCTCTTCCTGATACCAGCAGAAATGTGTGATAAGTAGAGAAAGGACTGAAATCTCTCTAGGCTGGAGCACTGCTTGCACAAAGCCACTGCTAAGCATAGCCGCGTTTCTAGTTGGTTACTATAGAGACAATCAGCATTAGGTGGAGACTTACTTGACGGAAGCTAGGCAAGGATGCTTCATGAGATTGGAGGCCTTATTATGCAGGATCATGTGGAAAAGGCCAAAAACTAGAAAAGATAGGAAGGGGAAAGGTTTCACAAATGAGCTACTAGGTAATTAATTGGTAGATTTTAGGTTGCTGGAATATGTGCCTGCCAAAGCCGTGAATCCAGCTTACAAAGAACCCACTTCTAAGAGCCTCAATATTATCACACAGTGATTTTTTTTTTTTAAATAACAGCTATGCTGCTATGAACATTTTTCACAAATTTTTGTGCAAGACCTGTGTTTCCATTTCTCTGGTTATATGCTTAATTAAAAGTGGAATTGCGGGTCATATAGTAACTCCTCTTGAGGAACTACCAGACTGTTTTCCAAACTGGCTGCATCCTTTTACATCTCCACCGGCAACGTGTAAGCCTTCCAATTTCTCCACACTCTCGCCAACCCACTTGTTATTATGCCTTTTTGATTATAGCCATGAGTGATGCATGAAGTGGTATCTGTCTCATTGTGGTTTTGACTTATATTTCCCTGATGGCTAAAGATGTTGAGCATCTTTATTTTCTTATTGGTCATTAGTATACCTTCTGTGGAGAAATGTCTGTTCAGATCCTTTGGTCATTAAAAAAACTGAGTTGTTTTTCTTATTGAGTTGTCAGACTTCTTTATATATTCTAAACACAAGTCACTTTCAAAGTCATGTATGTATCAGGTTTGGAAATTTTTTCTCCCACTCTGTGAGTTGGGTTTTTTGTTTTGCTTTGTTTTTTTGTTTTCTGGTGATGGCCTTTGTTGCCCCAAAGCTTTTAATTTTAATGAAGTCTAATATATTTGTCTTGTCATTTTTGCTTGTTCTTCTGATGTCAGCTCTCAAAAACACTGCCTAATTTAGGGGTCATGAAGATTTACACCTGCATTTTCTTTTCAGAGTTTTATGTGTTTCTTTTATTTTTGTTTTCTTCCAGGATTTTAATAGTTTCATTTTTAAAAGTTTTTTATTGTAAATTATGCAATTTATTTGAACTCCAAAAACATAACCAGTTTTCTCATTTCTCCCTGCCACCAACAGATTGGCAACCACCAAACTATTCTCTGTGTCTATGATCTTGGTTCTCTGTATCTATAGCTTTTTTAGATTCCACTTATAAGAGAGATCATGTAGTATTTCTCTGTCTGACTTATTTCACTTAACATAATGCCCTAGAAGTTTATTCATGTTGTTGCAAATGGCAAGATTTCATTCTTTTTTATGGCCTAATAATACTCCATTGTGTATATGTACTACAATTTCTTTATTTATCTATCAATGGACACTTAGGCTGTTTCCATGTCTTGTCTATTGTAAATAATGCTGTGGTGAACATGGGAGTATATGTATATTTTCTAGTTAATGTTTTTGTTTTCCTCAGATAAATACCCAGAGTAAAATTGCTGGATGGTTTTCCTCTAAAAGTTTTACACTTCAGCACCTTATATTTAAGTCTTTGACCCAGTTTGCATTATTTTTTGTATACAAAGTGAAGTACAGGTCCAAATTTCCGGTTTTGCCTATGGATGTCCAATTTTCCAGCAGTTTCATCTGGAAAGACTGTTCTTTCCCCAGTAAATTGTCTTCAAACCCTTATCAAGAATGAATTGACCATAGGGGCACCTAAGTGGCTCAGTCAGTTGAGCATCCAACTTGGCTCAGGTTATGATCTTATGGTTCATGGGTTTGAGCCCCTCATTGGGCTCTGTGTTGACAGCTTGGAGCCTAGAGCCTGCTTCAGATTCTGTGTGTGTGTCTCTCTCTCTGCCCCACTCCAACTTATGTGTGTGAGTGCACACATATGCTCTCTCTTTCAAAGATAAATAAAAACATTTAAAGAAATGAATTGATCATAAATCTGTGGATTTATTTCTGAACAATCAGTTTTGTTCTGTTGGTCTGTATCTTTATGCCATTACCATATTGAATTGATTTTTTAAAATGTTTTTTAGGGTTTATTTATTTTTCAGAGAGAGAGAGAGAGAGACAGAGTTCAAGTGAGGGAGGGAGGGGTAGAGACAGACAGAGACATAGAATCCGAAGCAGGCTGCAGGCTCTGAGATGTCAGCACAGAGCCTGATGTGAAGCTCAGACCCATAGACCATAAGATCATGACCTGAGCCGAAGTCAGACACTCAACCAACTGAGCCACCCAGGCGCCCCCCCCCCCGCCCATCTGCCATATTGTCTTGATTACTATAGCTTTCTAGTAAGTTTTGACATCATGAAGTGTGAGTCTTTCTTATTCTTTTTTAAAGGTTATGTTTGCTATTTGACATTCATTGAATTTCCATGTGAATTTTAGGATCATCTTGTCAATTTCTGCAATGAAGACAGTAGAGATAGGGATTGCATTGAATCTGTAGATTCCATTGGGGAATATTGCTATGTTGATAGTAGTAAGTCTTCCTGTCAGTGAATATAGGAATTTTTTTATTTGTTAAAGTCATCTTTAATTTCTTTCAACAATGTTTTGTAGTTTTCAGAGTATAAGTTTTATACTACTTTTATTAAATTTATTCCTAAGTATTTTATTCTTTTTTTTTATGTTTACTTATTTTTGAGAGAGAGAGAGACAGAGCATGAGCAGAGGAGGGGTAGAAGGAGAGGCAGGCACAGAACTCAAAAGGGGGCTCCAGGCTCCACACTGTCAGCATAGAGCCCAACCTGGGGCTCAAACTCACTAACTGTGAGATCATGACCTGAGCTCAAGTCAGACACTTAACCATCTGAGCCACCCAAGCGCCCGTAAATATTTTATTCCTTTTGATGTTATTGTAAATGGAATTATTTTCTTAATTACATTTTTATATTATTTAATGCAAGTGTACAGACATACATTTGATTTTTTTTTTTAATCTTTAAAAAAAAATTTTTTTTATCCATTTCCGAGAGAGAGAGAGACAGTGTGAGCAGGGGAGGGACAGAGAGAGAGGGAGACACAGAGTCTGAAACAGGCTCCAGGCTCTGAGCTAGCTGTCAGCACAAAGCCCGACGTGGGGCCTGAACGCACAAACTGTGAGATCGTGACCTGAGCCAAAATCGGATGCTTAACCGACTGAGCCACCCAGGCACCCTGAAACACATTTGATTTTTAAAAATTGATTTTGTGTCCTTCAGCTTTACTAAACTCATTTATTAGTTATAATAAACTTTTAGTGGATTCCTTAGAATCTTCTGTATGCAAGATTATATTTTCTGCAAATAGAGATAGTTTACTTGTTTCCCCTCTAGATGCCTGTTGTATCATTTTTGGCCTAATTGCTCTTTCTAGAAGCTCCAGGACAGTGTTCTTAGTGAGAGTGAACATCCCTATCTTGTTTCTGATTTTAGCAGGAAAACATTCAGTCGTATACCATTAAGAATGATAGTTAGCAAAAAAAAAAAAAAAAAGAAAGAAAAAAGAATGATATTTAGCTGTAGGTTTTTTGTAGATCCCTTTTATCAGGTTGATAAAGTCCTTTTCTGTTCCTAGCTTGTTGAGTGTTTTTTCATGAAGGAGTATTGAATTGTTTCAAATGCTTTTCCTGCCTATATTGAGATGATCATGTGCCTTTTGTCCTTTCTTCTGTTAATATGGGACTATTACATTAATTGGTTTCCAGGTGTTATACCAATCTTATATTTCTGAGATAAATCCCACTTAGTCGTGGTGTAGAATTCTTTTCATATATTGCTGGATTTGGTTTGCTAATATTTTGTTGAGGATTTTTGTATCTGTAGTCATAAGAGATGCTGGTGTTTAGTGTTCTTGTGATGTCTTTGCTTTTTGGTATGTAAGTAATAGTGGTCTCATGGAGTGAGTTAAGAAGCATTCTTTCCGAGGCGCCTGGGTGGCTTAGTCGGTTAAGCGTCCGACTTTCGCTTAGGTCATGATCTCGTGGTTCGTGGGTTCGAGCCCCGTGTCGGGCTCTGTGCTGACTGCCAGCTCAGAGCCTGGAGCCTGTTTCAGAATGTCTCTCTCTCTCTCTCCTAGAAATAAATAAAACATTTAAAAAAAAAAAAAAGAAGCATTTTTTCCTCTTCTACTTTTAAAGAAGAGTTGTGAAGAATTGGTATTTGATTCTTTAGATGTTTGGTAGAATTCATCAGTGAAGTTAACTGTGTGTATGTGTGTGGGAGGGTTAGTGAGTAGTTTGTTATTATTACTAATTCAAACTCTTCACTAATTATAGGTCTACAGAGATTTTCTTTTTTTCCTGAGTCAGTGTTGGTAGTTAGTATCTTCCTAGGAATCCATCAGGTTCATCTAGGTTATCTAAGTAGGTAACACACAGTTGTTCATTGTATTCCCTTATTATCTTTCTATTTCTCTAAAGTTGTCAATAATGTCCTATCTTGGATTCCTAATTTTAGTAATTTGATTCTTCTCTCTTACTGGATTAGTCAGTTACCAAAAAGGCTTGTAAACTTTTGGTTTTATTTTCTCTATTGTTTCTCTGTTGTCTATTTCAGTTTTATGCTCTAATATTTATTATTTCCTTCTTTCTCCTTGGCTCTGGGTTTAGTTTGCTTTTCTTTTTTCTTTCCCCTCAACCTCTGAGTGTCTTAAGTGGAAGCATAGACTATTGGTTTGAGATTTTTCTTTGTTTTAAATGTATGCATCTATAGCTATAAATTACTCTCTAATAACTGCTTTAGTTGCATCCCATAAGTTATAGTAAGTTGTTTTTAATTTTCTTTCAAAGAATTTTCTAATTCCTTTATTTATTTATTTATTTATTTATTTATTTATAATTTTTTAAGTAATCTCTACACCCAATGTGGGATCTAATTCCTTTTTTATACAGCCACCTATTCATTGCATTTATGCGTTTCTAAATTGTCTCTGACAAGTAAACATTCCATCTTTGCTTATATAGCTACTTTGATGAAAAGTTGCTACTTTGTAAAGTTGTCAATTCCATTTTATTTATTTTATTTTTTTAACGTTTGTTTATTTTGAGAGAGAGACAGAGCACAAGTGGAGGAGGGACAGAGAGAGAGGGAGACACAGAATGTGAAGCAAGCTCTAGGCTCTGAGCTTTTAGAACAGAGCCTGATGCCAGGCTTGAACTCGGGAACCTGTAAGATCATGACCTGAGGCAAAGTCAGATGCTTAACTGACTGAGCTATCCAGGTGCCTCAGCCAGTTCTATTTTAAACACCTCAGGTTTTCCACTATAAAACTCTGCATGCTGGTCTCTGTTATTTCTTTTGAAGCTGCCCCCAATTCCTCTTCCATAGGATAGTTCTCTAAATATATAAAAATTATTTTCTCTTCTCCAAATCTTTCAGGATAATTATACTCTATGCCATAAGCTATTCTTTAAATTGCAATATTTCCTTATTGTTTATTATATTTTTACCCTTCTCTTCTTATTACTATATCTTTTAAAATGTGTTGTCTCAAAGTAAACATTAATACTCTAGCTCAAGAGTTAATAACCTTTTTTCTGTAGAAGGCCACATATAAGTATTTTAGATTTTGAAGGCCACTGTGTTTGTCAAGCTACCTACCTCTGCTGTTGTGGTGTGAAAGCAGCCATCGACAATAAGTAAATGATGGGCATGACTGTGTTCTAAAAAGTATTTTTATAGAAACAAGTGGTTGGGCCAGATTTTGCCCACAGATCATAGTCTACTGATTCCTGCTCTAGATGTTATCTAACTAGTGCAGACACCAGTGTGATTATATCTTCACTTGTGAATGCTATTCTCACATTAACATATTTTTTAAATTGTATTAAAATATTGGTCTGATATTAGCATAGTCACTGCAGCCCTCTTTTGGTTTTTTGTCTCTTATAGACAACACATATATAAATCATGTTTTTGTATTCATTCTACAAACAGCTTTTTATTAAAGTGTTTCTTCTATTTACATTTAATGTAATTACTGATGGGGGTAGGTGGTATGAATGCTATTTCCCACTCTTGTTTTCTACATGACTTGTCTTCTTTGTTGCGATATTCTTCCTTTGTGTTTAATGTAATTTTTTGTGTAATATTTTAATATCCATAGTGTTTCTTTTACTATGTTTTTTAGATATTTTAGTAATTGTCTTGGGGGTTATTATAATATCTTAATGTAAAATCAATCTAACTCAGATTAATAGTAATTTAATAGTATATAAAAAATTTTATTCCAATATAATTCTTTTTCCTCTATCTTTTTTTTTTTAATTTTTAAAATGTTTATTTATTTTAGAGAAAGACAGAGTGTGAGTAGGGGAGGGGCAGAGAGAGAAGGAGACACAGAATCCAAAGCAGGCTCCAGGCTCTGAGCTGTCAGCACAGAGCCCAGTGTAGGGCTCAAACTCACAAACTGCAAGATCATGACCTGAACTGAAGTCGGATGCTTAACCAACTGAGCCACCCAGGCGCCCCAAATGTTTACTTATTTTTGAGAGAGTAGGGGCAGAGAGAGAGCCCAGTGTGGGGCTCAGTCTCACAAAATGTGAACTCATCAAGGTAATGCTATGTTATAGAATAAGTTAGGAAATATTCCCCCTACTTCTCTCTTCTGCAAGAGACTATAGCGAATGGGTATACTTCCTTAGATCCTTAAGAATTCACCAGTGAAGCCATCTGGGCCTGGAACTTTCTATTTTAGAAGGTTATTATTGACTCAATTTCTTTAATAGAATGGGCCTCTTCAGATTGTTTGTTTCTTCTTTCGTGAGTTGGCAGATTGTGCCTGTCAAGGAGTTGGTCCATTTCCCATCTAGGTGATCAAATTTGTGGGCATAAACTTGTTCATAATAATCTTCATTATCTGTTTAATTTCCATAGGATCAGTAGTGATGTTCCCTCTTTCATTTCTGATATTAGTAATCTGTGTCTTTTCTCTTTTCTTCTTAGTTTATCTATACTATTGATGTTGTCACAGAAAACAGCTTTTGGTTTCAGTTGATACTCTCTATTGATTTCCTGTTTTCAATTTCAGTGATTTCTGCTGTAATTTTTATTTCATTTCTTCTGTTAGCTTTGAATTTAATTTGGTCTTCTTTTCCTCGTTTCCTAAGGTGGGAGCTTAGATTATTGGCTTTAGATCTTCTCTTCTAATATATGCACTTAGATTACTCTTCTCATCTAAGCATTGCTTTCACTGCATCCCACATATTTTGATAAGTTGTATTTTCATTTTGATTTAGTTCAAAACATTTTAAGATTTCTCTTAAGATTTCTTCTTTGACCCATGTGTTATTTAGAAGTGTGTTGTTTAATATTCCCATAATTTGGAATTTTCTAGTTCTCTGTTATTGCTTTCTAGTTTAATTTCATTATAGCCTGAGGAAAGATTTATGATTTCTCTAATAAATGTGTTAAAGTTTGTCTTATCATCCAGCGTGTGGTCTATCTTGGTGAGTATTTCATGGGATCTGGAGAAAAAGATTACATTTTGCTGTTGTTGGATGAAGTTGTCTATAGATGTCTGTTATATTTAGTTGATTGATGGTACTATTGAGTTCAGTTATGGCCTACTGATTTTCTGCCTGCTGGATATGTCCGTTTCTGATAGAGGGGTGGTAAAGTGTCCAACTGTACTACAAATTCATCTGTTTCTCCTTTGAATTCCACTGGTTGTTGCCTCACTTATTCTGAAGCCCATAATCATTAAGGACTGTTATGTCATCTTGGAGTATTGACCTCATTTTATCATTATGTAATGCTCCTCTTTCTCCCTGATAATTTTTCTTGTCCTGAAGTCTGCTCTGTCTGAAATTAATATAACTACTCCCATTTTGGGGGGATTAGTGTGAGCATGGTGTATCTTTCTCTTTTTTAAAAATTTATATATTTATATTTAAAGTGGGTTTTTTATACATAATATATAGTTGGGTTTTTTTTTTTTTGATGTGTGTGTATGTGTGTGTGTGTGTGTGTGTGTGTGTGTGTGTGTGTGTGTTAATAAACTCTGGTAATCTCAGTCTTTTACTTGGTGAATTTAGACCATGGATTTTCAAAGTGATTATTTTTTTTTTAATATTTTTTATTTATTTCTAGGGGAGAGAGAGAGAGAGAGAGAGCGTGAGCTGGAGAGGGTCAGAGAGAGAGGGAGTCACAGACTGAAACAGGCTCCAGGCTCTGAGCTGGCAGTCAGCACAGAGCCCGATGCAGGGCTCAAACCCACAAACCGCGAGATCATGACCTAAGCGAAAGTCAGACGCTTAACCAACTAAGCCACCCAGGTGCCCCAAAGTGATTATTAGTATAGCTGGATTAATACCTGCCATATTTGTTAGTATTTTCTATTTCTTGCCCTTTTTCTTTGGTCCTGTTTTTATCTTCCTCTCCTTATTTGCCTTTTATGTTTTTTTTAATTTTTTTTTAAAATTTTGTATTTTTGAGAGACAGAGAGAGACAGAGCACAAGCAGGGGAGGGGCAGAGAGAGAGGGAGATAAGAGAATCTGAATCAGGCTCCAGGCTTTGAGCTGTCAGCACAGAGCCCAATGTGGGGCTTGAACTCACAAACTGTGAGAGCATGACCTGAGCTGAAGTCAGATGCTTAACTGACTGAACCACCCAGGTGCCCTGCCTTTTATGGTTTTAATTGAGCATTTTGTATGATTCCATTTTTTACCTTTGTTAGTTTATCAACTATGCTTCTTTTTAACTTGTAATTGGTTGCTCCAGAGTTTTTAATATACATTTACAATTAATCCAAGTCCACTTTCAAATAACACTGTACAGTGCAAGTACCTCATAAATTGCAAAATATTTCTAATTTCTCCCTCTCATCCCTTTTTTTATTGATCTCATTCATTTTACTTGCACATAGACACATATGAACATACATATTTGAATATATTATTGCTATTATTTTTAACAAACTACTATTGGTTAGATAACTAAGAATAAGAAAAATAGAAGTTTTTATATAAGCTAGTCCTTCTTTGTTCTTCTTTATGTAGATCTGAGGGTTTTTTTTAAAGTTTATTTATTTATTTAATTAATCTCTACACCCAATTTGGGGAATGAACTTACAACCCCAAGGCCAAGAGCTGCACACTCTTCCAACTGAACCAGTTAGGTCCCTTTATATAGCTCTGAGTTTCTGACCTATATCATTTCCTTCTCTCTAAAGAACTTCCTTTAAAAGATCTGCTGGCAACAAATTACCTCAAAATTTTTGTTTCTGGAGAAAGTTTGTTTTTTCACTTTTGAAGATAATTTCACAGGGGACAGAATTCTAGACTGGTGGGTTTTGTTCTCTCAATATTTTGAATATTTCATTCTACTCTTCTTATTTGCATGATTTCGGAGGAGAAGTTGTATATAATTCTCATCTTTGTTCCTCTACAGGTAAGTTATATTTTTCCTCTGGTTTCTTTCAAGTTATTTTCTTTATGTTTAATTTTCTGAAGTTTAAATATGACATGCCTACATGTAAGTTTTTTGGAGGGTTTTGTTTTGTTTTGTTTTCTTTGTTTTTTTAGCATTTTTCCTGCTCAGTGTTATCTTGGGTTTTCTGGATCTCTGGTGAGGTCTGACATTAATTTATCACTTAATGACTAATTCTTAGTCACTAATTCTTCAAATGTTGTTTCTGTTCCTCTCTGTCTTCTCATTCTGGATGCCCATTACATGTATGTTACGCCTTTTGTAGTTGTCAGGCAGTTCTTGGATATTCTGCTCTGTTATTTTCCACTTTTCTCCTGTTTGCTTTTCAGCTTTGGAAGTTTCCACTGAAACTTACACTATCTTTACACTCAGAGATTCTTTATTCAGCTCTGTCTAGTCTGCTAATGAGACCATCAAAGAAATTCTTCGTTTCATTTTCAGTGTTTTGGATCTCTAGAATTTTTATTTAGACTTTCCATCTTATTGCTTACAGTTTCAGAGAAAAATTGCTGATATTTAATGGAAGAACCTGGGAGGGCTCTTGGAGGTAAAAAATCACAAAAGTGTGAGGCTCCCCCTATGAATGGAAATTTTAGTTATTAGAGTCATCCACAGTGAGCTTCCAGCAATTCATCAATTACAGTTCAAGTTTTCTTTAACCATTACTTATTCCCATGGAGGTATCTGCTCTGCTAAGGTGTGATTCTCTGTCCTTCTCTCTTTCTAATTTTGGGGCATTGGTTTGCCCTGTGATCTCACTCCTCTAATACATCTTAGAAGAATTACTGATTTTTCAGTTTGCTCAACTTTTTACTTATTATTAAAGATGGGGAAACTTGTGCCAACTTCTGAGCTCCTGAAGTGCTGGACTGGAAAGCAGAAGAACTTACGTAGGTTTTCTCCTACATCTTCTGCTATGAGTTTTCATCTATAAATTTTACATTTTTCATCTAGATCCTTAGTTGATTCTTGTATGAGATTTGAAGTATGGACAAAGATTGATTTTTTTTTCTTTTTGCATAATGCTGTTCAATTATTCCAGCATCATTTGTGGAACAGATGATCTTTTCTTCATTGAACTCCTTTTGCATTTTTGTCAAAACTCACTTGACCAGATATATTTGGGCCCCTTTTTGGACTCTGTTCCATTGTTCTCGCTGTCTATCCTTTTTCTAGTACCACTGAATTGATTACTATAGCTTTGTTGTAAATCTGGAAATTGGATCATATGAGACCACCTACTTTGTTTTTTGGTTTGTTCTTGTGTGTCCTTTGCTTCTCCATATACATTTTCAAATCACCCTGTCAATTTCTATTTTTAAAAAAGTCCTATTAGAATTTTGTTTGGAATTGCATTGAATCTATAGACCAGTTTAGGGAGAATTACAGAGAATTTGGGGAAGCATCTTTAAAATATTGAGTTTTTTTTTTAATGTTTTATTTATTTCTAGGAGAGAGAGAGAGACAGCGTGAGCAGGGGAGGGTCAGAGAGAGAGGGAGTACAGACTGAAATAGGCTCCAGGCTCTGAGCTGGCAGGCAGCACAGAGCCCGACGCGGGGCTCGAACCCACGAACCGCGGGATCATGACCTAAGTGAAAGTCAGACGCTTAACCGACTAAGCCACCCAGGCGCCCCTAAAATATTGAGTTTTGAACAATAGAACTCCCCTATGACCCAGCAGTAGCACTGCTAGGAATTTACCCAAGGGATACAGAAATGTTGAGGCATAGGAGCACATGTACCCCAATGTTCATAGCAGCACTCTCCACAATAGCTAAAACATGGAAAGAGCCTAAGTGTCCATCAACAGATGAATGGATCAAGAAGATGTGGTTTATCTATACCATGGAATACTACATGGCAATGAGAAACAATGAAATCTGGCCATGTGTAGCAACATGGATGGACCTTGAGGGTGTTATGCTGAGCGAAATAAGTCAGGCAGAGAAGGACAAATATCATATGTTTGCACGTATAGGAGGATTAGGAGGAACTTGACAAGGAACAAGGGGGAGAAGAAGGGGGAAATGGTGGGGGAAAGGGAGAGAGGCAAACCATGAGAGACTCTTGAATGCTGACAAAAACTGAGAACTGATGGATGTGGGTGGAGGGGCGATAGGCATGGAGGAGGACACTTGTGGGGATGAGCACTGAGTGTTATGTGGAAACTAATTTGACAATAAACTATTTGTAAAACAAAAATAAATAAAAAAATAAAATAAAATACTGAGTTTTGGTCTCTTTTCCCTGAAATGCAGCTGGTTCAATACCAAACCATTTTGCACACCTAGAAATTATTGTGATTTGAGGATTAACACAGCAATCTGCACATCTTGAACCACAGAACTCAGCAAGTATATGGTGCAGAGAGGTGAACTGGGAGAGAGAGAAACCGTGGAGGGTAGGGAGCTGCTTTTGCTTGTGGAGAGAGGACAGAGATGGGAGAGAGTACAAGAAAAGCATTCCCCCCCGAGACCAGCTGGAAAGAAAGAGAAAGAGTGGACTGAACAAGAAGAGAGAAAGGAGAAAGGGACTGCAAGGGACCGAACAAAAAACAGGAGTAAAGGAGAAAGGAGGAGGTTTAAATTCCATTAAGACTCTACAAACGAGAAGCACTGGGCCTGAAACTTTGCAGCTCGATACCTGGTGGTGCTCTGATGGGAAGGGCAAATCCCCAAGAGCAGACAGTGAGGTCCAGGAGGTCCTCAGGCCACATGAGGAGAAGCTGTTTCCCTGCTGGGAGGACATTTGGTAGGAGCTGTGCAGCCTCCGTACAAGCAAAGGTCCCAGCGGATACCAGAGAACAGCCACATTTGCTGGTGTTGCAACAAGGATGTTAAGAGTTCACTGAAGTCTGGCACTAGATGGGTGTTGTGATTTGTCATAATCCCTGAAACACTGCCACTACATGATCGTGCAAACTTTTTCTGGGGTGGACTGGCACCCAGCCACATTCTCTGGGCATCTGCAATAGCATGGTCCTGCAAATGTTCCAGGGGGTGGGCCGGCACCCAGCCATAGCTCAGTGAGACCCTCCCCCCAAAGGGTCTGAGCTGGTCAAAACTGCAGGGCCCTCAGAAGTGAGGGGTTTGGAAAGACGGCCCTATCTGGGATAAAACTCGAGAGGGAGGTGCTGCCTGACAGGCTGATGGCTTGGTCACAGACGGTATAGAAGTGGGGAGTGGATGGAAGCTGGAGACAAAAGGAGGGGTGCTTGATTGCCAGTCAGAGCACAGAGTTCTGATACTAGAAACAGGATAGCTGGGTGATGCCATTTTCACCCTCCCAGGCATGCGCATACACACCTACATGTGCCACAACAATCCACCACCAATGAACTAAGTGCCATCTCATGGAGACTGGAGCTGCTACACCAAGCCCTGCCCACTGGGCCACCATGCTCTAGTGGAGCGCCATAAATCTCTCATCCTACTTGGTTTACAGACTATAAAGTGCTTCATGGTTTGAATTCTAAGGGAAACTGCATGTCATTTCAGTCATATTTCATACTGTTTGCTGGTCTGTCTATTCAGTTCTTTTTCTTTCCTTATTGAATACAGAAAGAAAAAAATTATTTTTATTTTCTGTTTTTATAAAAAAGATTTTTCTTTATTTTTTCTACTATATTTTTTACTTTCTTACAAATTTTTAAAATTCTATTTTACATTCATCATTCCATTTTATTCTATCTTATTCTGTTCATTTTTTAAAATTTTCAAATGTTTTCCTTTTTCCGTTTTTTGCTTTTTGTTTCTTTTCCTTTTTTCTCTTATTCTACCAAGCTTCTTTCAACGACCAGACCAAAACACACCTAGGAGCTAGTAGCATCTTTTATTTTATTTTTTTGTGTTGTTTTTAATATTTTATTTTATTAACTCTTTTTCTTCCTTCAAAATGACAATGCAAAGGAATTCACCCCAAAAGAAGAAACAGGAAGAAATGACAGCCAGAGACTTACTCAACACAAATACAAACAAAATGCCTGAACCAGTATTTAGGGTCAGGATAAAAAGAATATTAGCTGGGGTTGAAAAAAAAAGCATAGAATCCCTTTCTACAGAGATAAAAGAAGTAAAATCTAGTCAGGACAAAATAAAAAATGCTATACCTGAGCTGTAATCTCGAATGAATGCCATGGTAGCAAGGATGGATGAAGCAGAACAGAGAATCAGTAATATAGAGGACAAACTTATGAAGAATAATGAAGCAGGAAAAAAAGAGGGAAGTTAAGAAAAAAGAACATGATCTAAGAATTACAGATCTCAATGACTCATTAGAAAAGAATAATACCTCATCATAGGGGTCCCAGAAGATGGAGAGAGAGAAAAGGCGGCAGAAGGTCTACATGAGCAAATTATTGTAGAAAACTTTCCTAACCTGGGGAAAGACACAGACATCAAAATCTAGAAAGCACAAAGAACTCCCATTAGATTCAACAAAAACTGACCATCAACAAGGCATATCATAGTCAAATTCACAAAACACTCAGGCAAGGAAAGAATCATGAAAGCATCAAGGAAAAAAAAGTACTTAACCTACAAGGGAAGACAGATTAAGTTCACAGCAGACCTATCCACAGAAACTTGGTAGGCCAGAAAGGAGTGGCAGGATATATTCAATGTGCTGAATTGGAAAAATATGCAGCCAAGAATTCTTTATCCAGCAAGGCTGTCATTCAAAATAGAAGGAGAGATAAAAATTTTCCAAGACAAACAAAATCTAAAAGAGTTCGTGACCACTAAACCAGCCCTGCAAGAAATTTTAAGGGGGGCTCTCTGATGGGAGAAAATATGAAAAAAACCCAAAAAGATCAAAAGCAACAAAGACTAGAAAAGACCAGAGAACACCACCAGAAACTCCAACTCTACAGGGAACATAATGACAATATATTCATATCTTTTCAGTAGAAAA
The DNA here is from genome assembly GCA_017311185.1 of Proteles cristata cristata. Taxonomy (NCBI): domain Eukaryota; kingdom Metazoa; phylum Chordata; class Mammalia; order Carnivora; family Hyaenidae; genus Proteles; species Proteles cristata. The sequence goes on along the minus strand of JAESUZ010004037.1, from coordinate 21,166 downwards.
ACCCAGAGTAGCCTTACATCAGACAATCTAGATTTTAAAATACTGTAACGAGAGATGAAAAAGGGCATTATATCATAATTAAAGGGTCTATCCACCAAGAAGATCTAACAATTGGAAACATTTATGTTCCAAATGTGAAAGCACCAAAGTATACAAATCAATTAATCACAAACATAAAGAAACTCACTGATATACCATAATAGTAGAGGACTTCAACATCCCACTTACAACAATGAACAGATCATCTAAACAGAAAATCAACAAGGAAACAATAGCTTTGAATGACACACTGAACCAGATGGACAGATGGACTTAACAGATATATTCAGAACATTTCATCCTGAAGCAGCAGAATACACATTCTTCTTGAGTGCACATGGAACATTCTCCAGAATAGATCACATACTGGGACACATATCAGCCCTCAATAAGTACAAAAAGATCGAGATCATACCGTGCATGTTTTCAGACACAATGCTATGAAACTTGAAATCAACCACGAGAAAAAAATTGGAAAGATAACAAACACTTGGAGACTAAAGAATATCCTACTAAAGAATTAATGGGCTAACCAAGAAGTTAAAGAAAAAATTAAAAAGTACATGGAAGCCAATGAAAATGATAACACCAAAGCAATCTACATATTCAATGCAATCCCTATCAAAATAATACCAACATACTTCATAGAGCTAGAACAAACAATCCTAAAAGTCGTATGAAACCAGAAAAGACCCCAAATAGCCAAAGTAATGTTGAAAAAGAAAACCAAAGCTCGAAGCATCACAATCCCGGATTTCAAGATGTATTACAAAGCTCTAATCATAAAGACAGCATGATACTGGCACAAAAACAGACATTCAGAGCAATGGAACAGTAGAGAACCCAGAAATGGACCCACAAACATATGGCCAGCTAATCTTTGACAAACCAGGAAAGAATATCCAATGGAATAAAGACAGTCTCTTCAGCAAATGGTGCTTGGAAAACTGGACAGCGACATGCAGAAAAATGAACCTGGACCACTTTCTTACACCATACACAAAAATAAACTCAAACTGAATGAAAGATCTAAATATGACAGGAAGCCATCAAAATCCTAGAGGAAAGAGCAGACAATAACCTCTTTGACCTTGGCTACAGCAGCTTCTTACTCAACACATCTCTGGAGGCAAGGAAACGAAAGCAAAAATGAACTATTGAGACCTCATCAAGATAAAAAGTTCTGCACAGTGAAAGAAACAATCAGCAAAACTAAAAGGCAGCCGATGGAATGGCAGAAGGTATTTGTAAATGACATACCATATAGAGGGTTAGTATCCAAAATCTGCAAAGAACTTATCAGACTCAACAGCCAAAAAACAAATAACCAAATGAAGAAATGGACAAAAGACATAAATAGACATTTCCTCAAAGAAATCATCCAGATGGCCAACCAACACATGAAAAAATGCTCAACGTCACTCATCATCAGGGAAATACAAATCAAAACCACAATGAGATACCTGTCAGAATGGCTAACATTAACCACTCAGGCAACAATAGATGTTGGCAAGGATGTGGAGAAAGAGGATCTCTTTTGCACTGCTGGTGGGAATGCAAACTGGTCCATCCATTCTAAAAAACAGTATAGAGTTTCCTCAAAAAATTAAAAGTAGAATTACCCTACCACCCTGAAGTTGCACTACTAGGTATTTATCCAAGGGATACAAGTGTGCTGTTTTAAAGGGGCACATGCACCCCAATGTTTATAGCAGTGCTATTGGCGATAGCCAAAATATGGAACGAGTCCAAATGTCCATTGACAGATGAATGCATAAAGATGATGTAGTATATATACACAATGGAGTATTACTTGGCAATCAAAAAGAATGAAATCTTGCCATTTACAACTGCATGAATGGAACTAGAGGGTATTATGCTAAGTGAAATTGTCTGGTCAAAGAAAGACAAATATATGACTTTACTCGTATGTGAAATTTAAGATACAAAACAGATGAACATAAGGGAAGGGAAGCAAAAATAACATAAAAACAGTAAGGGGGACAAAACATAAGAGACTCTTGAATACAGAGAACAAACTGAAGGTTGCTGGAGAGGTTGTGGGGGAAGGATGAGCTAAATGGATAAGGGGCATTAGGGGAGGACACTTGCTGAGATGAGCACTGGGTGTTATATATACGGGATGAATCACTGGAATCTATTCCTAAAATCATTATAGCACTGTATGCTAACTAAGTTGGATATAAATTTAAAAATAAATTAATAAAAAAAGACACAGGCCACTGGAAAAAATAGAATAAAAATAACTGAGTTTTTCATTTCATGAACATGGAATATCTCTTGGTTTCATTGGTTATCTTTGATTTCCTTGATCAATGTTTTGTAGTTTCTGCGTAGAGATCTCGCACACTTTTAAATATTTATTTATTTTTAGTAATTTCTTACTTATAAGTTTGTACTTCTTAATTCCCTTCATTTGCTTTGCCCATCCTCCCACCCACCTCCCCTTGGGAACTACCAGTTCTCTGTCTGATGCCATCCATTCTAGACAGAATAGAAGTAAAAGTGTTGACTCTGTGCCCTTCCATTTAAAATGTAGGCACTTTCCCCTCATAGATATAAGCTATGCTTTTGAAAATAAAAGCTGACACAGCTTGCTTGTTTCCTTAGGTCTGACGGTAACTGCTGTGAAAGACTCAGGAGAATGGAATTTGGAAGCTGGGGCATTAGTACTTGCAGATGCGGGCCTTTGCTGTATCGATGAGTTTAACAGCCTCAAAGAGCATGATAGAACCAGTATCCATGAGGCAATGGAGCAGCAAACCATAAGTGTTGCTAAGGCTGGGTAAGAGTCTCTTTTCTTTAAATCTATAGGAATAATGAGATTAGTTAATATGTGATTATGGAAAAATATGAATCTTATTGAACTACAAGGTATGTTTGGTCTTGTTAGGTATTATCAGCTAACATTCATCAAGACACACATTAGCATCCCCATGGAGGTGTATGAGGAGGTAAAAGTGAGGTGTTGGGACAAAGAAAGGAGAAACTAAAGTATAAGTGTAAATTGACTTATAAAGAGCTCTCCATGCAGAATTCAGCTTATTCTCTCATCCAGTAATGTCTGTCTACTGTGGGCATATTACTATGTTAGGAACTTTAAAAGATTCAAAAAGAAAAATAACATAATTTCTGCTTTCAAGGGCATTCTCTTTATCTATCCTAATAGAAGATTGATCACAGCGAGTGGAAAACTAAATAATAAAATATATTAACATAAAATGATGTGCCTATTTGTGACTCCAAAAGGTTTAAGGGTTGAGGTATATGAGTCACTGGTGGCCTGTGACCACTGAGGAGGAAAAGTAAGCAGGTCAGATAGAAATCCATTCATTCAGGCCTTGAGGTGGTTATGAGAAACGTCTCTAGCTACCAAGGCTGACCACCAAGTAGGCTGCTGGGTCATCCAAAAAAGGACAGAGCTAGAGCTATCTCAGCTCTAATGCTACTGTTATAGATGTGAGGTCAGCTGATCAGGCAGATAGGACTGCCAGCAAAGTCTTCAAACAGCAGTGGATATAAAGATAGGCACTGGTGTGTATAGATTCTGTGATATCTAATTATATATACTTGCAAAAAAAAAAAAAAGAATGGGGGAAGGTGAGAGGATATAGGCTGTAGGAAAAAGACACAGGAAATAAAGCTAGGCAGAAAGATTACCAGATTTATTCATTTTACTCAATGTACATTCACTCAGTATATATTCATTAAGAGCCTACTATATGCCAGGCACTATGCTAGATGCTGAGAAATACAGAGATGAATACAGCACTATTCTTGAGGTGTTTGCTATTTTGTTGAGGAAGATAAACCAAAGAGCACCAAAGTGATAAGTTCATAATAGAAGTGATATGAAAACATACTTTAAAGTAATTGTTGCTTCTAAACTCTTTATCGGGGAAAATTAAAGGTATAGTTTCCTAAATATCTTCAAGGCTACTTTCTCTTCTCATTATGTCTCCATTTTATTAGCACCTTTGCTGGTTGGTAGAATTTGTGGTTTATTTTGATATACCTTTTCCAGAGAAAATCTGGGACATTTTGAAGTATTCCTTCAAAATTTACCCTTACATCAGGGAAAATTGGAACAAATGCTTTGAATCTATTTTAGAAAGGGAGAAAATTAGCAGTGCTCTCTGATAGGCTACAGAATAAACTTTTTAAAGTGAAAATATTTGATTAGTCACTCCTATAACCTTACCCTCTGCTAGCTGTGAATTAGTATGAACCTTTTTGCTATCCATAAATGTGTCATAAGTTCCAAAAGAAATGTTCTATACCTGAATAGTTCAGTTATAGCAACCATAGATTGGACAATCTTGTCATAACTATACTTCATGCACTGAAACTGGGCTTTTCACACTGTGATGAGAGACCAGTTTTGTCTTTTTCAATCCATAACAAAGCAATACTTTTTAAAGTTTATCGAGAGAGAAAGAGAGAGAGAATCCCAACCAGTCTCTGAGCTGTCAGTTCAGGGCTCGAAGTCACAAACTGAGAGGTCATGACCCGAGCTGAAACTGAGAGTCAGACACTTAACCGACTGAGCCACCCAGGTGTCCTACAAAGCAATATTTTTATAAAATACAATAAAAATTATTTTAAAAAGTAAAATAAAAAAGCAAAGACATACAAATCATAAGCCTAAGTTGTTCTTCCACTTTCAGAGTGTGGAAAGCTTGTAAGAGCATGTCACTCCCATCCTAACAAGAAAAACTGCGTAGCCCACAAAAACCATAACTTTCCTTGAATGTATCAGAGAGCTGAGTTTACAAGGAAATCAAGGGGATTTGATTCTAAAGTGTGACAGGCCCATCTGAGGAGAGAGAAAGCACATAAACTGTTCGCTTTTGACAGAGCATGAGAGGAAGAGGTGGCTGCCATAGAAGCAAATAAAAAAATAACTAAAGTTTTTAAAATTCCTTGATCTCCAAGCATGGTCTAGATGTCAGTTTAGAATAACTCACATAGAATAATGTTTGGAGCTCCAAACACAAGGGGAGTTCTCGCCTGCAAGCCCTTCTCCACAGGTCTCCAACCAGAGCCTCTTAAGGAGAGGAGACGGGGGAAAAACCCAAAGCAAACAAAAACCTTCTACTTTGAGAAGAAGTAAGAGCATCTTCCTTTCCTCCCACAGGAGCCAAGCAAAAGGGTAGAAGCAAAAGCCTTTCTCTCCTGAGGGAAGGGCAAGAAACACTCATCAGGTCCAGGATCCTGAATTTTAAGGCAAAGCATCCATTTCCTTGGGAAATGGACAAAACAATTCCTCCTGCCCAAGGACTACCACAGATACACGGCAGGGTTCTTCTGCCACCAGGTGGGAGGGACAGAAAGGCTTACAGCTTTCCAGCCCATCCCATCGAAAAGCAGGCTCACAAACCTTGCTTCAGACCAGGAGACCAAGAACCAGTCTGGCCCCCAAATAAGCCTAACACCTCGTAACAAGCAGTCTGCCACTGGGGAAGGTGCCAGAGTATAGAAAGAGACACCCCCTGTGGTTCAGGTGTACAGTGACTGTTGAAAGCTGAAGGTAGAGTAGAAACACTGAGAATGATCTTCCAGCATTGTGCTACAACCCCCATCTCAATGCACAAAATATTGTGCACACAATGCTGTGTGGCAGCACAACAGTGGCAAAATTTTAAATCTCTGGTGCATTGAGGGTAAAGATAACAACAAAGTCAGTACCCAAATCAACTTTCATGACCTTACAGACACTGAAGGCCTTTACACTATACGTGAAATGGCATAATATTATTTGAAGGTAGACTGTAATAAGTTAAAGATGTAAACTCTAGAGCAACCACTAGAAGATAAATGAGTGCATAACTAATAAACCAGGTGTAGAGATAAAATGGAATCATAAAAAATAATACAAAACAAGGCAGGAAGAGAAGAAAAAGGAAACAAAAAAATAGATGAGACAAATAGAATGCAATTAGGTAGAACCAAATTCAACCATATCACTAATTACATTAATAAACATAAACAATTAAAAGGCAGTGATTGTCAGATTTGATAGAAAAGCAGGACTCAACTAAATGCTCTCTTCAAGGAATTGACTTTATTATTTTTATTTATTTGTTTGTTTATATTGTTAAGTTAGCTAACATACAGTGTAGTCTTGGTTTCAGGAGTAGATTCATCACTTACATACAACACCTAGTGCTCATTCCAACAAGCACTCTCCTCAATGGCCTTTTCCCCTTCTCCCCCAACCCCATCACCCTCAGTTTGTTCTCTGTATTTAAGAGTCTCTTAGAATTTACCCCCCTCTCTGTTTTTATCTTATTTTTCCTTCCCCTCCCCTATGGTCTCTGTTAAGTTTCTCAAATTGCACATAGGAGTGAAGTCATATGATACTGTCTTTCTCTGACTGACTCATTTCACTTAGCATAATACCCTCCATTTCCATCTACATTGTTGCAAATGACAAGATTTTATTTTTTTTCATCACCAAATAGTATTCCATTATCTATTCATCATTCAATGGACATTTGGGCTCTCCATAATTTCGCTACTGTTGATAGTGCTGCTGTAAACATTGGAGTGCATGTACCCCTTTGAATCATCACTCCTATATCCTCTGGATAAATTCCTAGTAGTGCAATTGTTTGGTCATAGGGTAGTTCTATTTTTAATTTTCTGAGGAACCTCATATTATTTTCTAGAGCAGCTGCACCAGTTTGCATTCTCACCAGCAGTGCAAGAGGGTTCCCATTTCTCCACATCCTCAACAGCATCTGTTGTTTCCTAGTTATTAATTTTAGCCATCTGACCATTGTGAGGTGGTATCTCAATGTGGTTTTGATTTGTTATTTCCCTGATGATAAGTGATATTGAGCATCTTTTCATATGTCTGTCAGCCATCTGGATATCTTTGTAAAAGTATCTGTTCATGTCTTCTACCCATTCCTTCACTGGATTATTTGTTTTTCTGATGTTGAGTTTGGTACGTTCTTAATAGATTCTAGATAAATAGTTATCCAATATGTCATTTACAAATATCTTCTCCCGTTCCATTGGTTGCCTTTTAGTTTTGTTGATTATTTTCTTTACCGTGCAGAAGGTTTTTTATCTTGATGAGGTCCCAGTTGTTCATTTTTGCTTTTATATCCCTTGCCTTCAGAGACATGTCAAGTCAGAAATTGCTATAGCCAAGGTCAAAGAAGTTGCTGCCTATTTGCTCCGATAGGATGTTGATGGTTTCTTGTCTCATATTCAGGTTTTTCATACATTTTGAATTTATTTTTGTGTATGGTATAAGAAAGTGATACAGTTTCATTCTTCTGCATGTTGCTGTCCAGTTCTCCCAGCTCCATTTGCTAAAGAGACTCTTTTTTTCCCTTGGATATTCTTTCCTGCTTTGTCAAAGATTAGGTGGCCATATATTTGTGAGTCTATTTCTAGGTTCTCTATTCTGTTCCATTGGTCTGTGTGTTTGTTTTTGTGCCAGTACCATATTGTCTTGATGATTGCAGCTTTGTAATACAGGCTAAAGTCCGGGGTTGTGATGCCTCCGGCTTTGGTTTTCTTTTTCACCATTACTTTGGCTTTTTGGGACTTTTTGTGTTTCCATTCAAATTTTAGAATTGTTTGTGCTAGCTCTGTGAAGAATGCTGGTACTATTTTGATTAGGATTGTATTGAATGCATAGATTGCTTTGGGCAGTACCGACATTTTAACAGTATTTGTTCTTACATCCCATGCATGTGGAATGTTTTTCCATTTCTTTGTGTCTTCTTAAATTTCTTTCTATAGTTTTTAGTGTACAGATCTTTTACCTCTTTGGTTAGATTTATTCCTAGGTATTTTATAGTTCTTGGTGCAATTCTAAATGGGATTCTATGATATCTTACTGTTGCTTCATTATTGGTGTATAGAAATGCAGCCAGTTTCTGCACATTGATTTAATATCCTGTGACTTTGCTGGATTCATATAACAGGTCTAGCGGTTTTTTGATGGAGTCTTTCAGGCTTTTCATGTAGAGTATCATGTCATCTGTGAAGAATGAAAGTTTGACTTCTTCTCTGCTAGTGTGAAATGTCTATCATTGCATTTTGTTGTTTGATTCCTGAAGCTGGGACTTCCAACACTATGTTAAACAACAGTGGTGAGAGTGGACATCTCTGTCATGTTCCTGATCTCAGGGAGAAAGGTCTCAGTTTTTCCCTGTTGAGGATGATGTTAGCTGAAGGCTTCTCATAGATGGCTTTTATGATGTTTAAGTAGGTTCCTTCTATCCCAACTTTCTCTAGAGTCTTTATTAAGAAGGGATGCTGTATTTTGTCAAATGCTTTTTCTGCATCTATTGACAGGGTCATATGGTTCTTATTCTTTCTTCTACTAATGTGATGTGTCATGTTTATTGATTTGTAAATATTGAACTAGCCCTGCAACCCAAGAGTGAATCTCACTTGATGATGGTGAATAATTCTTTTAATATACTGTTGGATTCAATTTGCTAGTATCTTGTTGAGAATTTTTGCATCCATATTCATCAGGGCAGTTGGCCTATAATTCTTCTTTTTAGTGGGGTCTTAAAGATTTGGGAATCAAGGTAATGCTGGCTTCATAGAATGAGTCTGGAAGCTTTTCTTCCATTTCTATTTTTTGGAAAAGCTTGAGAAGAATAGATATTAACTCTGCTTTAAATGTCTAGTAGAATTCCCCTTGGGAAGCCTTCCAGCCCAGCACTCTTATCTGTTGGCAGATTTTTTTTTTAATTTAATAAAGTTTTATTTTCCAAAATGTACAGTTGGTGAGATCTGTTCATGCATCTTTACCAGCAGCTAGGGCATCTCCACCCTTGGTGTTTCTGGTGTAAATTACTTGGGGTCTGTGCTTTGAAACCAGCTTAATAGGTTCTTTACTAAGGAGCTCCTGAAGGGCTGCCCTGGCCAGGGAACCTCGAATCTTCAGTCTCAGAAACGACAGCTGGAGTTATAAGCTTATAATTGGGAACTTCCTTACAGAGTTTGTCGTATGTTGCTTTGTCAAACAAGACCAGGTTATTGAGCTTGTCCCAAACTTTGCTCTTGGACCGCTTCTTCTTTTTTGCCTTGCCCCCAGATTTGTTCACTGGATCTTTGTCTTTTTTGGCTGATTTTCCGGCATATTTCTTCTTGTTGTCCTTGGGCGGTATAGCGAAGCTCAGAGAGCAGCGACCACCCCTGCAACCTCGCTAAGATGTTGGACAGAAAGCTGTTGGCAGATTTTTGATAACTGATTCCATTTCTTTTCTAGTTTGGGGTCTGTTCAAATTTTCTGTTTCTTCCCCATTTGAGTTTTGGTAGTGTGTAAGAATCTAGGAATTTGTCCATTTCTTCCAGATTGTCCAGTTTGTTGGCATATAATTTTTCATAATATTCTCTGATAATTGTAATCTCTCCTCTTTCATTCTTGATTATGTTTATTTGGGTTCTTTCCCTGTTCTTTTTGAGAAGTCTGGCTAGTAGTTTATCAATTTTGATTATTCTTTCAAAAACCCAGCTCTTAATTTCATTGATGTGCTCTACTGTTTTTTTGTTTGTTTGCTTGTTTGTTTTTTGGATTCTATATTATTTACTTCTGCTCTAATCTTTATTATTTCTCTTTGTCTGCTGGCTTTGGGCTTTCTTTACTGCTGCCTTTCTGGTTTCTTTAGGTGTGAGGTTAGATTCTATATTTGGGACCTTTCTTTCTTCTTTGATAGGCCTGAATTGCAGTGTATTTTCCTCTTATGACAACCTTTGCTGCATCGCAAAGGGTTTGGACTGTCGTATTTCTTTTTTCATTTGCTTCCATATATTTTTTAAATTTCTTCTTTAATCACATGGTTGAGTCATTCATTCTTTAGTAGGATGTTATTTAACTTCCATGTATTTGGGGGCTTTCCAAATGTTTACTGGTGGTTGATTTCAAGTTTCATAGTGTTGTAATCTGAACATATGCATAGTATGATCTCAGTCCTTTTATATTTGTTGAATGCTGTCTTGTGACCCACTATGTGATCTGTTGTGGAGAATGTTCCATGTGTACTTGAGAAGAATGTGTGTTCTGCTGCTTTGGGATGAAAAGTTCTAAATATATTTGTTAAGTCCGTCTGGTCCAGTGTGTCATTCAGAGCCGCTGTTTCCTTGTTGATTTTCTGCCTAGATTATCTGTCCGTTGCTGTAAGTAGACTATTAAAGTCCCCTACAATCACAGTATTGTTATCTGTACATTTATTTATGTTTGTGATTTACTGACTTATATATTTGGCTTCCTCCACATTGAGGGCATAAACATTTAAATTGTTAGCTCTTCTTGATGGACAGACTCCTTAATTATAATATAATGCCATTCTTCATCTCCTGTAACAGTGTTTGTTTTAAAATCAAGTTTGTCTGATAGAAGTTTGGCTACTCCAGCTTTCTTTTGCCATTCAGTAGCATGATAGATGGTTCTCTGTCCCCTCACTTTCAGTCTGCAGGTGTCCTCAGGTCTAAAATGAGTCTGTTGCAGGCAGAATATGGATGGATCTTGTTGTTTTTTTAATCCATTCTGATACCCTATGTCTTTTGATTGGGGCATTTAGTCCATTTTCATTCAGAGTGATTATTGAAAGATACGGGTTTAGTATCATTGTGTTCTTTGCAGTTTTCATGCTTGTGGTAATGTCTCTGATCCTTTGTAGTCATTGCAGTATTCCACTCACAGAGTCCCCCTTAGGATTTCCTGTGGGCTGGTTTAGTGATCATGAGCTCCTTTAGTTTTTGTCTGGGAAAGCCTTTATGTCTCCTATTCTGAATGATAGCCTTGCTGGATGAAGGATGCTTGAATAGTTCCTGCCACTCCGTTCTAGCATGCCAAGTTTCAGTGGACAGGTCTGCTACTACCCTTATGCATCTACCCTTGTGGGTTAATTCCCATTTGTCCCTAGCTGCTTTCAGAATTCTCTCTTTATCTTTGTATTTTGCCAGTTTCACTCTGCCATGTCATGGTGTTGACCTGTTTTTGTTGATTTTGAAGGGAGTTCTCTGTGCCTCTTGGACTTGGATGCCTGTTTCCTTCCCCAGATTAGGAAGATTCTCAGCTATAATTTGTTCAAATAAACCTTCTGCCCCTTTTTCTCTCTACTTCTTCTACTAGAATTCCTATGATAAAAATATTATTTCATTTCATTGAATAACTTAGGTCTCTAATTCTCCCCTCATGGTCTAGTAATTTCCTTTCTCTTTTTTAGCTTCTCCCTTTTTTAGCTTCATCATTTTCCCTAAGTTTATCATTTATTTCAACTATTCTCTCCACTGCTTCTTCCATCCTCACTGTCACTGTATATGGTTTATTTTGAATCTCATTTGTAGTATTTCTTAATTCACTGTGACTATTTCTTAGGTCTTTGATCTCTGCAGCAGTATATTCTCTGCTCTTCTCAAGCCCGGTTATTAGTCTTATGACTGTTATTCTAAATTCTTATCCGTATATATTGTTTATATCTGTTTTGAGCAATTCTCTGGCTGTCATTTCTTCTTGGAATTTCTTTTGAGGAGAATTCTACTGTTTCATCATTTTGGCTAGGTTTCTGTCTTGCTTTAATAGCCTGTTATGTGTCCTACACCTATAAGAACTCCTATATTAAAAAGAGGTCATACACTGTCCAGGGCCAGGCACTTCAGGAAGTGTTTTTGGAGTGTGTTGCATGCACTCTGCTGTTGCATATTTGACTGCTTTATCCCACTGGTAAGTCTTCTGCAAAGCTCCTCCTTACTTGTAGTGGTGAATTGTTTAGAACTTCTACCAGGTGTGCTTTGATTTGTTCAATAAAGTAACCCTGGAAGAAAGGAAAGGCAGGAGACCTGATCCTATTCAAAGAGGAAAATGAAAGGGGTGGGGAAAAAAAAGACCAAGCAGAGAATCAAAGAAACTATAAGGCATCCAGAGAGAGAGAGAAAGGAAAATAAGAAGAAGCAGATATTGAAAAGAGATAAAAGGATGAAGTAAAAATGTCTGATTGTAAACAAAGCAGAGGGAGAAAAAATATATGTGTGTATAATAAGAATTGATTAAAAATCAAATCAGAAACTGTGGGCCTGATTCCAAAGGAAAAAAAAAAAAGAGGGTAGAAAGAAAAAGAGAAAAGAGAAGGAAAGAAAAGAGGCAAAAAAAAAGAACAGACTAACATACAAAGCCCCAGGACTGTTGTCTGTTGGCGCCTGGGACTGGTGGCTGTGCTGGTCTGGGCCGTCTAATGCCCTCAGAGTCAGTCCCACTCCAGTAGATACACAAGTGCCAGGCACAGAGGGCCCGGGTTGGGTGTAGACTGGTCCCGCCCCCACTGGAGACCACTGTGCTGTTCCCTGAAGCCGCACCATGTTGGTGATGGGCAGAAAAATGGCACACCTCAGTCTCTCCTCCCCAGACCAGGTGTCTCAAACCACGCTGTTCAGGCAGTCCTCACAGAGTGACGTGGGCAATGAGCTTGCCCTGCTCCACAGTCTCCTGTGCCTCCTACGTGCTTGGCTGGGATTCAAGACCCAGTGTCTTAAAGGATGCCGCACCATGGGGACCCATTTCTGGGGTGGTGCCACTTCGCCCTGCCAATAAGGCTGGTGCCTGCAGAGTCTTTTGTCCTTGCCTGAGTGGGAGGGCAATATACTCTCTTCCCACAGTACTCAAGGGAGGGGACTGTTCTCTCTCAGTGTGCTCCTGATAACGCTGCTTTATTTCCCAATTCACATACAGGCACCTCTGTCCTGCCAAGCTGTCTCCTTCCACTTGTGGAGATTTTTCTGTCATTCTACAGATAGATTACCTGGGTATTCCAAGTGTTCTGACCTCAGTACAACTGTGTTTGAGGAAAATCCCTGTCCCCCTACATGTCTGCCATCTTAACTCCAGAAACTGACTTTAAATTCAAACACATAGGTAAGTTAAAAGGATAGGAACAAAACATTCCATGGAAACACCAAAACTTGACCTACGCATTACAGGAAAATAAAATTACAGAATGATATCCCCCATGAACATAAGACATGAAAATTCTTTTTTTTTTTTTTTTTAAGTAGGTTCCGTGTGCAACATAAGACTTGAACTCACAACCCTGAGCTCAAGAGTCAAATCCTCTACCAACTGAGCCAGCCAGGCATGAAAATTCTTATCAGTACTTTAGTAAATTAAATCCTGCAGTGTATTAAAAAAATTATACATTATAGTCAATTAAAGATCATCCAGGAGTGCAAAGTTATTGTAACATTTGAAAATCAATTAATGTAATTCACAATATTAAGGAATCAATGAGAAAACATCTCAATAGATGCAGAAAACATGTCGGACAAAATAATGATAAAAATCTTAGCAAACAAGAAAAGAAGTCCATCTGCCTATTTATATGTTATCTGTGAAAAACCTACAAGAAACATATTGTACTTAAAGACTAAATGTCTTTCATTTAAGAATGGGAGCAAGTCAAGCATATCCAGTCCACTTCTGATCAGTATTGTAGTAGAAGTCCTAGACGATTTAGTAATACAAGAAAAAGAACTAAAAGACATTCAGTTTAGAAAGGAAGAAGTTAAAACTGTCTCCAGATGTAAATGTTTGTCTACATAGAGGATCTTAAAGAATCAGTGAAAATGGTATTAGAACTAATAAGTTTTAAAAAGTCATAGAGGGGCACCTAGGTGGCTCAGTCGTCCAACTTTAGCTCAGGTCACGATCTCACGGTTCGTGGGTTTGAGCCCCACTTTGGGCTCTGTGCTGACAGCTAGCTCAGAGCCTGGAGCCTGTTTCGGATTCTGTGTCTCCCTCTCTCTCTGATCCTCCCCTGCTCATGCTGTCTCTCTCTCTCAGAAATAAATAAAAACATTAAAAAAATAATAAATAAAAAGTCATAAGATACAAGGTTGGAGTATAAAAACTAACTGCATTTCTGTATGCTATCAATGGACAATTGAAAACTAGAATAAAATACTTATAATAGTATCCACACATATGAAATGTTTAGAGATAAATCTAGCAAAATATATTCCATATTTTGCAATGAAAATTGCAGAACATTGGTGAAAGAAATTAAAGAAGACCTAAATAAAGAGACATATACCAGGGGCGCCTGGGTGGCTTAGTCGGTTAAGCGTCCGACTTTCGCTTAGGTCATGATCTCGCGGTTAATGGGTTCAAGCCCCGCGTCAGGCTCTGTGCTGACTGCCAGCTCAGAGCCTGGAGCCTGTTTCAGATTCTGTGTATCCCTCTCTCTCTGACCCTCCCCTGCTCACGCTGTCTCTCTCTCTCTCCTAGAAATAAATAAAATATTAAAAAAAATAAAGACAGTGTTAAAATACCTGTTTTCCTCAAAGCAATCTATAGAATCCATGCAACTTCAATTAAAATCCCAGGAGGCTTTTTGCAGAAATCAACAAGCTGATCTTAAATTTTATATGGAACTAGAATAGCCAAAACAATCTTGAAAAAGAACAAATTTGGAGGACTAGCTTCATTTCAAGATTTACTATAAAGCCACAGGAATCAAGATAGGGTAGCACTGGTATAAAGGTAGACACATATCAATGGAAGAGAATATAAGTCCAGAAATAGACCCACAGATACAAAGTCAGTTGATTTTCAAGAACAATGCCAAGATAATTCAATAGAAATAGGATAGTCATTTCAAAAAATGGTGCTAGAACACTTGGATATTCATTTCCAAAAAGTGACTTGTACATAAATGCTTATAGCAACTTTATTCATAGTCACCCAAAATTGAAAATAACCCAGAAATCTACCAACTGGTGACTGGATAAACATTTTGATAAATCCATACAGTAGACTACTACTAGCAATAAAAGGAACAAACTGTTGATATATGCAATAACATGATTGAATCTTAAAAGCACTGTATGAAGTGAAAGATACCAGGCACAAATGACTACATAGTTTATGATCCATTTATATGAAATAATAGAAAAGACAAAATGAGAAGAGAAATCAGATCAGTGGTTGCCAGGGATTGGACATTAGGATGAGGGATTGACTGTAGAGGGGCACCCAAAAAAGTTGAATTTAACTATATGTAAATTATACCACAGTAATCCTTAATTTTAAAAATATGTAAATCTATATATATGCTTATACTACATATGTATTTTTCCGTATATTTTATTTTTAGATTCAACATACATGAAATAACCCTGTCAAATTGCTATTGAAGTTTCTAAACACTTACTCTTTCTGTGCTTCTATCTTCCCTGATTGGCAACAGTATATGAACAGGTACAAATTCACAGCCCAAGCTTTGTCTGCTGATGGTGGGCTTGAATAGTAAAGCTACCACATAGGGATAGAGGGGAAGGGGATGGAAAGGAACAACTGTGCCAGGGAAGATGATACATTTATCACCTTTTAAATTTGTAGTGACATCTAAAGAAAATAATTTTAATGAATAATTTACAGATTGAATTTCTTTTATATGTTGGGAAAGGAGATCATTTACAGCTAGAAGATATGCTACTCATATTTACAGTCAGTTTTTGTTTCTCCTTTAAACCACATGTCAAATATATAATATATACTGGAAAGAGTTTTACATGAGCACTCTGAATGCTCTGATATAAAGATCTTTTCTCAGGCGCCTGGGTGGCTCAGTTGTTAAGCATCTCTCTGACTTAGGCTCAGGTCATGATCTCACAGTTTGTGAGTTCAAGTCCTACATCGGGTGAGCTTGATCCTTGCTTTGGGTAAAACATGAGCCCCAAATGAGCACTGCTTCTCGCTTCTCGCTTCTCTCTCTCTCTCTCTCTCTCTCTCTCTCTCTCTTTCTCTCTCTCTCCTTCTCTCCCTGATCCTCATTCACTTGCTTCCTCTCTCTCTCAAAAGAAAAAAGACAAAAGAACTTTTGTCAAGGGCTAATACTTTTGATCATTGTATCATAGTAGGCATTAATATTATAGTTCTTATTTGGTAAATATTTGTGTGATTTCAAGATAAAATTCTTCAAATGTTTCTCTTTTGTCTTGGCTACTATCCAGAATTTAAAACCTGTTTGAACTGTGGCATGGATCATGACTGATATTTTAGTCCTTCAGCTTCTTTACATTTATGTAAAAATTTTTACTTATAGAAGCACTTTGGCATATATATTTAAACATTACTATGATTTACCACATTGCAGAAATTAAAGGCTCTTTGTTCTCTTCTAGTTATTATCACTACACTAGTTCTTATCTATGGACTGTCAGGTTTGGATATTGGTGGCATTATGATGTGTTCCACACCCTACATAACTATTTCTAGATTCATAAAGACATTTATACTATTTAATTTCTATCATGCATTTTAAGACATAGTTTTTAAATACTATATAACTGCATTATTATATAATGATACTCAGTGGGTTTGCTTTTTTAATTCCTCCCATCTTCTTGAAAGGGTTTGTTGAGCAATGTAATTGTGAAGATAATATTTTTTTTAATGTCTGTTTATTTTTGAGAGAGAGAAAGAGAGAGAGCATGAGTGGGGGACGGGTAGAGAGGGAGAGAGACACAGAATCTGAAGCAGGCTCCAGGCTCTGAGCTGTCAGCACAGAGCCCGATGCGGGGCTAGAACCACGAACTGTGAATCATGACCTGAGCTGAAGTTGGAGACTTAACCGACTAAGCCACCCAGGTGCCCCATGAAGATATTTTTTAATTACATTGTACTAACAGAGCTTAGGTTCTTGTGGTCTCTGAACTTACTAAAAGGCCAATTCCCAGACGTAACAGGGCTACCACACACTGATGAGCACTTAGGACTCCCTGCTTCTGTTCCTGAATATAATGTTGCTAATGCATGCTGGCCTGAAAATGTTTCAACCAGACCTAACATTTTTTACACTACTCAAAAATTTAAAATTTTATTTATTTGTTTAAGATTTTATTTTTAAGTAATCTCCAAACCCAATGTGGATTTTAAACTCATAACTCTGAGATCAAGAGTTGCATGCTCTACTGACTGAGTCAGTCAGGTGCCCCTAAAACTGTATTTAAAAACAGATTAGGCATATAACTTATATTTGAATATCTTCCACCTTGAGTTGTTGGGCTGTGTTTTTCATGCAGAGGATATGACCTGAAACAAGAATCCTTCCAGAGACTAAACATCTTTCCTCTGGAATTATTTCCTTCCTGATGAGTTCTTGGTAAAACTACATAAACCTGCCACTGTCACTACTCAGTAACAACAAATATGCAACAATAACAAAATTAGTAAATATCCCTTCATTTAAAATAAAGAAAAACTTAATTGTTAATATTCTTTTTGAAAAGTCTGTTGGTTATGGAAGAAAGAGCATCTAAGCTTTGGAGTTAAAGAGACCCATAGTCAGTTCTAGTCTCTGTTACTTCCTTTTGATCTGTGTGACATTATTGCCATCACTGGGCCTCAGTTTAGTCATCTCTGAAAGGAAAATAACAATTTCCTTCTTCCAGGGATATTTCTCAACTTAGGGCTGATATATGTTAATATCCTGACTTCAGTACCTGCCACATGGTAAAATATACATAACATGAAACCTACCATCTTAACCATTTTTAAGAATACAGTTCAGTATTAAGTAGATTCAAATTACTGTGCAACTATTTATGTACTTCTTAAAAACCTATGATTTTTATCCAATCCTTTTAACCAGGGCGAGAAAATATTTGTGACTCTCCAAAATTATTTATTTCCTATGTATATGAAAGTGTTCACAGAACTCTTTGCGTTCCTGAACTAAATTGAGTCTGCATAATAGTTTCAGAATTATTATACCAACACTGTTGCCAGTAATAACCACCAAAAAAAAGAACAAAATACAAAAAAACCCAAAAAACTTAGTGATACTCAATTTTTCTTTTCTTCAAATTTTCTTTGCAATTTGTTTGTGTTTTTTTTGTTTTTGTTTTTTGTTTGTTTTTGTCTTTGTGCTTAGAATATATTTCACTCCGGCCATATATGGTTAGAGTGCATATTCAGAGGTTATTTGAATTAATTCTTTTCTTTGTGTGGTCATAGTTGCTATGGCTTTAGCATTTGTACTTCTTTGTCTTAAAGCTTTCTGGCCTGAATGTTGCCTTGCCTAGTATCAAGATCACAACTCCTGATTTCATATTATTTGTATTGGCCTAATATATCTTTCTTTATTTCTTCATGTTTAACCTTAAGACTTCAGTTTGGTTTTTTGGGTTTTTTTTTACATTTTTTTTACGTTTTTAAATTTATTTTGAGAGAGAGAGAGAACACAAGCACATGGGAGCAGGGGAGGGGCAGAGAGAAAGGGAGAGAGAAGATCCTAAGCAGGCTCTGTGTAGATCCTGACGTGGGCCTTGATCTAATGAACCATGAGATCATGGTCTGAACCGAAATCAAGAGTTGGATACTCTTGGATACTCAACTGACTGAACCACCCAGGAACCCCTGTATTTTTATTTTTAAAATGCTTTCATTATATCATAGGGACAGGACCTGTGGGGGGAGGGGGGGAAAAGAGTGCCTCAGTTTGTTCTCTTATATAGAGTATACAGTTGGTTTTATTTTATTTTGCTTTATGAATGACCTGAAAATCTTTTTCTTTTAATGTGTGAATCAAGCACATTTATATTTATTGGTATTACCAATACGATTGGTGTCAACTGTTTCATTTTTAAAACTTTACTGTTTCTTTTTTATGTGTTTGGCATTTAGGAAGGTTTGTATTTTTGTTATTTTATAGGGGTTGGCAAAGTTTTTCTATAAAGGCCCAGATAGTAAATATTTAAGACTTTAAGGGCCATATCATCTCTTATAACCACTCACCTCTCTTAATTAGATAATTTGACTAAATTACTGTGTATTATGTAGACAGAACAAAAGTCGTAGACAGTATGTAGCTGGCTGTGTGTGGCTGTGTCCCATTGAAACTTTATTTACAAAAACAGGTGAACTGGACTTGACCTGTTGCCTAAAGTTTGCAACATCTGTTCTAGGTCTTACCTTTAAAAAATACCTTTTATAATGCCTACAGCCCCTTTATCTTCAGTTGGGAGCTTTAAGTAATACCTTTGACTCTATTCTTACCCATGCGGTAACCAATGATCCTATTCTATTTCCCCCTTACTCCCTTCTCTTTACTATTAAAAAAATGGTTGTATTATTTATACTTTGTCAGTACATATAACACATTCTCTTCTTCTACTTTTATCCCTTCCGATGCTTTGGTCTTTGATCTGATATTAAATGTATTCATTGCTTACCTTCAGTCCTTTTGCCACAGCATCGCAAACATTTTTCGCTTGAATGAAAGTTGTCCTCTTAACAGATTTCTTAGAAAGGGCTTCCAAGGGCTGTACTGAATCTGTGCAGGTATCAAACTATTTTTCATGCTTTAATACTTGAAAACTGCTTGGCTGGATATAAAGACCTAGCCTTACACTTTCTTTCCTGTAGTTTTTCTTTGTGTGTTGCTGTTAACAAATTTGATGCCATTGTGGTATCTTTTGCTTTATAGATGATTTGATTTTCTTCTCTAAAGGCCCGGGGGGTGGGGGAGGGTGGGGGGCGCTGGGGATAAAGGCCCAGAGGATTTTTTTTCTTTTGTTTTAATCTCAGTATTTTTACTAGGCTGTGTCTCAGTTAATTATTCTTAGTCCATTTGTTTAGATGTTAGTGAGTCTTTTGAAATATAGAATTCTTTTCTTTCTGAAAATTTTTCCTCAATTACATAGTTTTGTATATATATACTCTCTGTCCTTTGTTTTTATTTTTCAGAAATTCTCACTACAGGTATTTTAGGTCTTCTTTGCCTAGATTCTGTAGCAACCAATTTTTGTCTTAGACTTTTTTAGCTCTTTTGTATTTTGTTTTTATTCTCATGGTGTTTTTATTCCTCTTCTTAGCACCCTTTATTTATATTTCTAGCCCCATGTCTTATCTGTTTGGCATCTCAGATTTGAATGTTCATTTCTAAAATTATTTTGTCTTCCTCTCTCCTTTTTTTCCTTGAGTCATCTCTGGATATACATCTTTTTTGTACTTTTAAGTTTTGAGTTTTTGAATTTCTAATTTGGAGAGTTTTTTCATATATGCAAATATTTTTAAGGATATTTAATTCAAGTGACTGTATTATTTACAGATTTCTTTTGCTTTGTGGTTTTTATGGTGAGAGATTGGATAAGGATTTTATTGTAGTTCTGTATGGATGTTGTATGTGTTTCCATTACTCTTAAAATGGCTTATCTTTTGCTCAGCATCACTCATAATCAGGGAAGTACAAATCAAAACCACAATGAGATACCACCTCACACCTCTCAGAATGGCTAAAATTAACAACTCGGGAAACAACAGATGTTGGCAAGGATGCAGAGAAAGGGGAACCTTTTTGCATTGCTGGTGGGAATGCAAACTGGTGCAGCCACTCTGGAAACCAGAATGGAGGTTACTAAAAAATTAAAAATAGAACGACCCTGCAACCCAGCAATTGCACTACTAGATATTTTTCCAAAGGATACAGGAGTGCTGATTCAAAGGGGCACATGAACTGCGATGTTTATAACAGCACTGTCAACAATAGCCAAATTATGGAAAGAGCCCAAATGTCCATGGACTGATGAATGGATAAAGAAGATATGATTTATATATAAATACTATCGAATCTTGCCTTTGTAACAGTGTGGATGGAACTAGGATGTATTATGCTAAGTGGTATAAGTCAGTCAGAGAAAGACAAATATTGTTTGATTTCACACATGTGGAATTTAAGAAACAGAGGAGATGAACATAGGGGAAGAGAAGGAAAAATAAAATAAAAACAGGGAAGGAGGCAAACCCTAAGGTACTCTTAAATACAGAGAACAAACTGAGGGTTACTGGCAGAATGTTGGATAGGGAGATGGGCTAAATGGGTGATGGGCATTAAGGAGGGCACTTTTAGGGATGAGCACTGGGTGTCGTGTGTAAGAGATGAATCACTTGGGGGCTCCTGGGTGGCTTAGTCGGTTAAGCGTCCAACTTTCGCTTAGGTCATGATCTCGCGGTTCGTGGGTGCGTGCCCCGCGTCGGGCTCTGTGCTGACTGCCAGCTCAGAGCCTGGAGCCTGTTTCAGAGTCTGTCACTCCTCTCTCTGACCCTCTCCTGCTCACGCTGTCTCTCTCTCTC